>CAWUFW010000967.1:2095000-3325790 GCA_963921515.1 Calotriton arnoldi | reverse complement strand
TGCTATCAAAATATCAATGGAGCTGTTCACTAAAAAAGACAATTGTCTAGCTAAAAAACAGTAATCAATCTGTATCCTTATACAGTATAATCCCAGAAATTTCTATGTTAAAACACAAAAACTGGTTAAGAAATTATTTTTATTAAAAATTATTTTATAACATATTCATACAATTAAGCAATAAAAACATTACTCTACCTCCCACTATAGGTTACAATCTCATTTCATTACACATATATAAAATCATAATCTCATTTCATTACACATATAGATAAAAACTCTAAAAACAGTCGGCGCAGCGTTTCGGTGACACCTCAATGTTTTCACCTTCCTCAGGACTACAAAAGTTTTCATCAGATCTAAATAATAGAAATACATAATTTAGCAATATATATAAACTCATCATCAACTTGTCATACTCAATATACCCTTTTCCTAATACTGTTTTCAGCATATCACTAATTTTATTCTATACATCGGCTACTATTTCTTTACACTCGGTCCTTCAAGGTCATTCTAAAAATTGTAACATACTTTATGTACCACTTTTATTTAGTGTTGATTCGTTATGTTCATACGCCCTTTGCATCAACACACACTTGATTTCTAAAAATAGAATTTTTGATACATATAATATGGATAACACGGTATTTCTAAGGTACTCTCGATGACTTAACAGAACACTCATATAAACTTTAAAATTCTCCATCTACTCTATTACCATATAATATATGGGCAAGCTTAAAGAAAGTCTTCCTAAAATCGATTGTGCAAGCTTGTTTTTGATTTTAATTGTATGGTGAGTGGGGAAAGCAGAAACCATTCAGTGTTTTTATTTATCCTCCCCCAAAAGCGATTGCTGGCAGCGTCTTGTACCAACTGCTACTTTATCGAGGTATAAATCTATTAATGTTTTATTCTACGAAACTCTTCGCATACCTTTTAATAACAGTTGTAAATTCTTTCTAACTGTCCGTTAGAGCCACCATACTATTCGGGTGCAGGAGTTGTTATAAAAACTTGACACTGTCTCCGTCTAGAAAAACGAGGCATATTTATCACATTTTGCTATAATTATTCGAAAATTTTTTATTTTATGTTTGTAAACATTTTTTAAAACGCGCTTACCTATTCAGATCAAACAGTATGCCGTCCGGTATAAGTCGCTTTAATTTAGAAAAACAGGGATCGACGTTTTAAACATTGACGATGCCTTTTTATATTGTGGTTCGTTTGTCGACCTTAAGCGCTTTAGGCAATCTATAAGGAAAACAACGTACATGAAGATTTCTTTTGAAATAATATGAAAACCATAAAAACAACATCTACATCTAAACGCTGTTTATTATGGGATAATTTGATTATAACGAAAGTATGCGGCATTCAATATGGGCTCACTACACTCTCCAAAAAAGTCATAGATCTTTTTTTTGTTTAATAATAAATTCAGAATGTCTTAGCGTTATCAGCTATACAGGTTTATATACCGATCCTCACCAGTGTTTATTGATTATGCTGATTATATTTATATCCATTAGGTCCATAAGTTAAACCTCTACTATCATTTGGATCGATGCACTATTTCGCATATACTCAAAAGACCAAAATAATCATCAAGTTTATAATGTCCCATATTACAGATAGAAGCGGTCTGAATTACAAATACAGTAAACCGCATCATCCATTGTCTAAGCTCTCTTGGGAACACATCACTTGTGGGGGATATATATCCTCAAGCTAATATTTAAGATTGATAAAATATCTTACTCAAGACGCTAAGAACAAGTATATTTGGTATATTTTAGATTTTAAACAAGCTCCATCGTCTCCTACTCACCGGATCGGGAAATAGCGGCCTCCTTGCTCTGACGGACTTCCGTAATCGGGACGTATTGCGCTTCCGGGTTCCCGACCTATTTATGTTACTCGTCGGTGATCACGTGACTGACGTCACGTGGAGTGTTTAAACTTACAAAAATAGAAAATCAAACGGCCGCTACTCAACGTTTACATGTATTAGGGCAATATCCCATATTGGGTACTCTCACCCAGTACAAATGTTGTCAAGAACTATCAACACACCCAATCCATCAAAACATTGCCCGTATTTATAAACGCTACCAATGGCGGCCATCTTGTAATGTTGAACTATCGTTACAGCAGATACAATAAGGTATCTTTCACAGGAGATTATGGCTTTAGACTGACTTAAATGCCAAAACACTACCGCAATCTACCATATTAAAATATTATAGTGTTATTCCGTGTCTCTCAACTACTCTAAATAGAGAAATTTCGAAAACAAATCACACGGCTGATTTTTACTTCGTTATTTGAATGAAAAACACGTCGTTTGAATTATAATGATTAAAAAACAATAATAATGAAAAAAGTATATATATATTGAAGTTGTTATATACGTGCAACAAACCTCCAAAAACATCATTTGTCTAGCCACCCACAGAAGTCTCCATTGGGTGGCCAGAGTGGAGGGTTTGATATTGTCACACAGAGATTAACATTACTAAAATACAAGTTATATTACTACTATTCATTCAGTAATCATTGCCCAAATAACCAGACAGGATAACATTCTACTGTATTAATCTTTCCCATTCCTCTTTGTTATTCAGGCCATTTTTGTAGGTATTAAAGTATGACATATAGAATTGTTCACGTTTTTCCTTTTAACCATTTGGTCTCCTCCTCGCGTGCTAGTTTGAATTACTTCTATACCACTCCATTTCAATTCAGCAATTGTATGATTTTTTTCAATCCAATGTTCCACTAAAGGAGCCGTTCTTTTCTTTGTCCTGATTGCTGATTTATGTTCTGTAATCCTGACTCTTACTTCTCGGGATGTTTCTCCGATATAGCCCTTGTTACAAGGGCAAACAATAAGGTAAATTATATTACTCGTCCTACAATTAATGAAGTTCTTAACCTTATGTGTGATACCATTATAGGTAATCACACTACCTTTCAAGACATTACCGCAACTCTTACAAGAATTGCAGGGAAAATTGCCGACAGGAAACGGAGTGTTACCAATGCTACGCTGTTTGCACTCTGTCTGTTCCCTATAAGTATGTACCAGTCTATTACGAATGGTGCGGTTCCGTCTAAAAGAGAACATGGGTTTAGGAAGTCTTACATTGTTCTTATCATTTAACAATTTCCAATTTCTATTTACTATATTCTTGACCTTATTGCTAATGCTACTGAAATTTGTCACAAAAATCAAGGGAAGCTTCTGTGTAATTGTTTCTGGATCTTTAGTATTAAACAATGATTCTCTGTCATAATATTTTGCTCTTTTATACGCCTGCCTCGTAAGTCTTTTTGGGTAACCCCTTTCAAGGAGTTTTCTGGTTAAGGCATCTGCATGTCGGTTAAAATCTTTAATATCCGTGCAGTTACGTCTAATCCTTAAATACTGTCCAAATGGAATGTTATCTTTTTGGCATGCCGGATGATTGCTTTGATAGTGGAGCATGGTGTTACGGTCTGTGGGTTTCGTATAAAGTTCTACTTGTAATTTCCCAGTATTGTGTTTAATCTTGATATCCAAAAAATCGCAACTCTCTTTATTAATGTTAGAAGTGAATTTTAAATTAATGTCTCCTAAATTCAGCCATTCTATGAATTCCATAAGAGATGTTTTCTCGCCCTTCCACATAAAAAAACATCATCGATATAGCGGGACCAGCATGAGATATTTTCATAGAAAGGTGCCGCTGTATTAAATATATGTTTATCCTCAAACGCCGCTACATACAGACAGGCTAAACTCGGAGCGCAGGTAGCTCCCATGCTGGTCCCCTTGATTTGTTTATAATAATCAGTGCCAAATAAAAAATATTATTTTTCAGAATGACTTCTGTGCATTCAATTATAAATAGGGAGTGTGCAGAGAGTTCACCTTTGTCATCGACTAAGAGGCCCTCTAACATCCTGATGGTATCATCTTGTGGTATGTTCGTATAGAGGGCCTCTATATCTAAAGTGACTAACCACTGAGAGTTCATATTATATTGAAGTTTTTCAATTTTGTTTATCATGGCAGTGGTGTCCTTAATGTAGGCTCTTTGGCGTACCACCAATGGTTGTAGAAACTTATCCACGTATTTGCTTAGTGGTTCTGTCAAAGAGTCTATGCTTGAAACAATGGGTCTCATAGGAGGATCTAAAAGATCCTTATGCACCTTAGGTAATCCATAAATTGCTGGCAAAATAGGGTTGGTATTTGTCAAGAACCTAAACTCATCAAGACACAAAATCTCGTCTTCTTTCGCGAAATCTAAAAGTCTTGTCACTCTACTAATTAATGCATTCCACTCTTCCTTATTAGACTTCTGATAATGCGATGTGTTTTTAAAAGGGTGAGCATCCTATTGTTATAGTCATCAGTATCCATAACAATAATACTCCCACCTTTATCTCCTGGTTTAATAGTCAATTCTTTACAATGTTCTAAATTGTTGAGAGCTCTCCTTTCAGCAGGGCTTAAGTTGTTTTGCCAGTGCAGTTTCTTTGTAAGGAGATCATCAATATTTTTCTCTACAACCTTTTCAAATAAATCAATATTTTTATTTACAAGGTTTATAGAGGAGTCCATTTGGATTTAGGTTTCAAGCCTGACTTGTTCATAGAGAGGATATCTTCACATTCTTTATTACTAAAAAAATCATTAAGTCGAACCCTGTTTGACTCCTGGTCTTCATATAGGGGCGTTTCTGTGGTGGATTCTGGGAATAATAATTCCCTCTCCCCCTCCCTCTGCCTCGATTCTGACCAGGGTTGGCTTGACAGCTGTTCTAAAAAGAGAGAGTTTCTCTACTTGTACCAGGGGTTGGCTCCCGGGTCTTCTTGAATCTTGTAAGTTCTCATTCTCAGATTCTGAGCTTGTGTAAGAGGTGTCAAAGAATGTAACTCTTTTTTGGGGAAATTCCTCCTAGGTTGTTGCCAAGCATTCCTGTTATACATATCTTCTCTAGGTCTATCGTAATAGTCCTTCTGTAAATAAGGATAGACATGTTCTAAATTATATTTTGTCACATCTTTCCTGAATTTGTTAGACTTTTTGTTTAAAAGGTACTCCTATATCCTAATATATCTTTTTGTATTTCTTCCAGCTTTTTTTAGCGTCCTCTAGGGAGGTACTTTCTCTTAGTTTTGCTTCCATTTCTTCGATCTCCTTTCTCTCAATAATGAGTATCTCATGAGCTGTTTCTATGATTAATAACATCCAATCCCGACTACATCGGTTGGCAATCGAGGCAGAGGGAGGGGGAGAGGGAATTATTATTCCCAGAATCCACCACAGAAACGCCCCTATATGAAGACCAGGAGTCAAACAGGGTGGGATTAGGTAAGAAAGCCCCAATTATTAACCTCTCGAGTAGGGTTCTCAATAGTGATGAGATATCCATGTTAGAGAAAGGATTAGGATATGCAATCTGTGCACCAGTAGATAGATTCAACTTGGAGAGAGATCTACAAAGTTTTTTAGAAAAATTCGACTTAATGATTTTTTTAGTAATAAAGAATGTGAAGATATCCTCTCTATGAACAAGTCAGGCTTGAAACCTAAATCCAAATGGACTCCTCTATAAACCTTGTAAATAAAAATATTGATTTATTTGAAAAGGTTGTAGAGAAAAATATTGATGATCTCCTTACAAAGAAACTGCACTGGCAAAACAACTTAAGCCCTGCTGAAAGGAGAGCTCTCAACAATTTAGAACATTGTAAAGAATTGACTATTAAACCAGGAGATAAAGGTGGGAGTATTATTGTTATGGATACTGATGACTATAACAATAGGATGCTCACCCTTTTAAAAAACACATCGCATTATCAGAAGTCTAATAAGGAAGAGTGGAATGCATTAATTAGTAGAGTGACAAGACTTTTAGATTTCGCGAAAGAAGACGAGATTTTGTGTCTTGATGAGTTTAGGTTCTTGACAAATACCAACCCTATTTTGCCAGCAATTTATGGATTACCTAAGGTGCATAAGGATCTTTTAGATCCTCCTATGAGACCCATTGTTTCAAGCATAGACTCTTTGACAGAACCACTAAGCAAATACGTGGATAAGTTTCTACAACCATTGGTGGTACGCCAAAGAGCCTACATTAAGGACACCACTGCCATGATAAACAAAATTGAAAAACTTCAATATAATATGAACTCTCAGTGGTTAGTCACTTTAGATATAGAGGCCCTCTATACGAACATACCACAAGATGATACCATCAGGATGTTAGAGGGCCTCTTAGTCGATGACAAAGGTGAACTCTCTGCACACTCCCTATTTATAATTGAATGCACAGAAGTCATTCTGAAAAATAATATTTTTTATTTGGCACTGATTATTATAAACAAATCAAGGGGACCAGCATGGGAGCTACCTGCGCTCCGAGTTTAGCCTGTCTGTATGTAGCGGCGTTTGAGGATAAACATATATTTAATACAGCGGCACCTTTCTATGAAAATATCTCATGCTGGTCCCGCTATATCGATGATGTTTTTTTATGTGGAAGGGCGAGAAAACATCTCTTATGGAATTCATAGAATGGCTGAATTTAGGAGACATTAATTTAAAATTCACTTCTAACATTAATAAAGAGAGTTGCGATTTTTTGGATATCAAGATTAAACACAATACTGGGAAATTACAAGTAGAACTTTATACGAAACCCACAGACCGTAACACCATGCTCCACTATCAAAGCAATCATCCGGCATGCCAAAAAGATAACATTCCATTTGGACAGTATTTAAGGATTAGACGTAACTGCACGGATATTAAAGATTTTAACCGACATGCAGATGCCTTAACCAGAAAACTCCTTGAAAGGGGTTACCCAAAAAGACTTACGAGGCAGGCGTATAAAAGAGCAAAATATTATGACAGAGAATCATTGTTTAATACTAAAGATCCAGAAACAATTACACAGAAGCTTCCCTTGATTTTTGTGACAAATTTCAGTAGCATTAGCAATAAGGTCAAGAATATAGTAAATAGAAATTGGAAATTGTTAAATGATAAGAACAATGTAAGACTTCCTAAACCCATGTTCTCTTTTAGACGGAACCGCACCATTCGTAATAGACTGGTACATACTTATAGGGAACAGACAGAGTGCAAACAGCGTAGCATTGGTAACACTCCGTTTCCTGTCGGCAATTTTCCCTGCAATTCTTGTAAGAGTTGCGGTAATGTCTTGAAAGGTAGTGTGATTACCTATAATGGTATCACACATAAGGTTAAGAACTTCATTAATTGTAGGACGAGTAATATAATTTACCTTATTGTTTGCCCTTGTAACAAGGGCTATATCGGAGAAACATCCCGAGAAGTAAGAGTCAGGATTACAGAACATAAATCAGCAATCAGGACAAAGAAAAGAACGGCTCCTTTAGTGGAACATTGGATTGAAAAAAATCATACAATTGCTGAATTGAAATGGAGTGGTATAGAAGTAATTCAAACTAGCACGCGAGGAGGAGACCAAATGGTTAAAAGGAAAAAACGTGAACAATTCTATATGTCATACTTTAATACCTACAAAAATGGCCTGAATAACAAAGAGGAATGGGAAAGATTAATACAGTAGAATGTTATCCTGTCTGGTTATTTGGGCAATGATTACTGAATGAATAGTAGTAATATAACTTGTATTTTAGTAATGTTAATCTCTGTGTGACAATATCAAACCCTCCACTCTGGCCACCCAATGGAGACTTCTGTGGGTGGCTAGACAAATGATGTTTTTGGAGGTTTGTTGCACGTATATAACAACTTCAATATATATATACTTTTTTCATTATTATTGTTTTTTAATCATTATAATTCAAACGACGTGTTTTTCATTCAAATAACGAAGTAAAAATCAGCCGTGTGATTTGTTTTCGAAATTTCTCTATTTAGAGTAGTTGAGAGACACGGAATAACACTATAATATTTTAATATGGTAGATTGCGGTAGTGTTTTGGCATTTAAGTCAGTCTAAAGCCATAATCTCCTGTGAAAGATACCTTATTGTATCTGTTGTAACGATAGTTCAACATTACAAGATGGCCGCCATTGGTAGCGTTTATAAATACGGGCAATGTTTTGATGGATTGGGTGTGTTGATAGTTCTTGACAACATTTGTACTGGGTGAGAGTACCCAATATGGGATATTGCCCTAATACATGTAAACGTTGAGTAGCGGCCGTTTGATTTTCTATTTTTGTAAGTTTAAACACTCCACGTGACGTCAGTCACGTGATCACCGACGAGTAACATAAATAGGTCGGGAACCCGGAAGCGCAATACGTCCCGATTACGGAAGTCCGTCAGAGCAAGGAGGCCGCTATTTCCCGATCCGGTGAGTAGGAGACGATGGAGCTTGTTTAAAATCTAAAATATACCAAATATACTTGTTCTTAGCGTCTTGAGTAAGATATTTTATCAATCTTAAATATTAGCTTGAGGATATATATCCCCCACAAGTGATGTGTTCCCAAGAGAGCTTAGACAATGGATGATGCGGTTTACTGTATTTGTAATTCAGACCGCTTCTATCTGTAATATGGGACATTATAAACTTGATGATTATTTTGGTCTTTTGAGTATATGCGAAATAGTGCATCGATCCAAATGATAGTAGAGGTTTAACTTATGGACCTAATGGATATAAATATAATCAGCATAATCAATAAACACTGGTGAGGATCGGTATATAAACCTGTATAGCTGATAACGCTAAGACATTCTGAATTTATTATTAAACAAAAAAAGATCTATGACTTTTTGGAGAGTGTAGTGAGCCCATATTGAATGCCGCATACTTTCGTTATAATCAAATTATCCCATAATAAACAGCGTTTAGATGTAGATGTTGTTTTTATGGTTTTCATATTATTTCAAAAGAAATCTTCATGTACGTTGTTTTCCTTATAGATTGCCTAAAGCGCTTAAGGTCGACAAACGAACCACAATATAAAAAGGCATCGTCAATGTTTAAAACGTCGATCCCTGTTTTTCTAAATTAAAGCGACTTATACCGGACGGCATACTGTTTGATCTGAATAGGTAAGCGCGTTTTAAAAAATGTTTACAAACATAAAATAAAAATTTTTTCGAATAATTATAGCAAAATGTGATAAATATGCCTCGTTTTTCTAGACGGAGACAGTGTCGAGTTTTTATAACAACTCCTGCACCCCGAATAGTATGGTGGCTCTAACGGACAGTTAGAAAGAATTTACAACTGTTATTAAAAGGTATGCGAAGAGTTTCGTAGAATAAAACATTAATAGATTTATACCTCGATAAAGTAGCAGTTGGTACAAGACGCTGCCAGCAATCGTTTTTGGGGGAGGATAAATAAAAACACTGAATGGTTTCTGCTTTCCCCACTCACCATACAATTAAAATCAAAAACAAGCTTGCACAATCGATTTTAGGAAGACTTTCTTTAAGCTTGCCCATATATTATATGGTAATAGAGTAGATGGAGAATTTTAAAGTTTATATGAGTGTTCTGTTAAGTCATCGAGAGTACCTTAGAAATACCGTGTTATCCATATTATATGTATCAAAAATTCTATTTTTAGAAATCAAGTGTGTGTTGATGCAAAGGGCGTATGAACATAACGAATCAACACTAAATAAAAGTGGTACATAAAGTATGTTACAATTTTTAGAATGACCTTGAAGGACCGAGTGTAAAGAAATAGTAGCCGATGTATAGAATAAAATTAGTGATATGCTGAAAACAGTATTAGGAAAAGGGTATATTGAGTATGACAAGTTGATGATGAGTTTATATATATTGCTAAATTATGTATTTCTATTATTTAGATCTGATGAAAACTTTTGTAGTCCTGAGGAAGGTGAAAACATTGAGGTGTCACCGAAACGCTGCGTCGACTGTTTTTAGAGTTTTTATCTATATGTGTAATGAAATGAGATTATGATTTTATATATGTGTAATGAAATGAGATTGTAACCTATAGTGGGAGGTAGAGTAATGTTTTTATTGCTTAATTGTATGAATATGTTATAAAATAATTTTTAATAAAAATAATTTCTTAACCAGTTTTTGTGTTTTAACATAGAAATTTCTGGGATTATACTGTATAAGGATACAGATTGATTACTGTTTTTTAGCTAGACAATTGTCTTTTTTAGTGAACAGCTCCATTGATATTTTGATAGCACACATCGTAATAGACACTCGGTCCAGGGTGAGGTATTTGTCCTCCTGTTTTTAGAATATAGGGACACTTGTGTCTTTGTCGTAGTTGTACCCCGTCCCTTTTTTAGATACTGGGGTGACTCCCTTCTTCCTTAATGTTGTGATTACTGGACATGGCATTGGACGCATCGTTATGAGTGAGTGATAGTTGTGTGCCAGCCAACGTATTGCAGTTGTCCCATCTCCTTGGTGTGCGTGCTGCCCTGTGCCATGTGCATCACTGCAGTGCTCGGGGGGGTGTGGCCCATGTTGTGTGTTGTTGCTCACAGTGTGTCGTGCGCTTAATTGACTTCTGGCACATGGTTGGTCATGGGCATGTGTCTTAGCGTGACTGCTGTATGTGTGGCAGCTGTGCGGATGACATGCCTTTCATGAGACTGGGGCTGACGGATGGGATGGATGGTATGTTGTATGTGCATGGTGTGTCTGTGTGTTTGATGGGTTCAGTGGTGTTCGTGTGCATTTATGTTGTTCCGCTCTGTTGCGTCTAGTGTTGTTTGTCTTACATAGGCGTAGTTGTGGGGTGTGTGGTTGACAGGCAGTAGGGGCTACATGGACAGGACTTCAATGGTGTTTCGGTTGTGTGTGATGAGTTGCACAGTGGCTGCCGTGTGGGACTATATTCAGTGTGGCTTGTGCATGCAGACGTGGCTCCTTGGGTGTTGCTATGTCTGTGATGGGTCATGTGGGGTGTGAGTCTGTTGTTCATGTCCGTGTGCACATTGTTCACTTGTTCGTGACGGTGGGCGGTGCTGCGTGTTCGTCTGCTACGTGACATGTCCCATGTGTTGGTCGTGTTATGGTCCTCATGCCTCCAGAAATCCAGCCCTGTCCAGTTTCCCACCTGCAAGTTGTTCGTGCGTGCACTGTACTGGATGCCACATGGCTCTAAGCGGGGGTGCTCCATGTTGCAGGTCTGTGGGGGTGGGGGGGTGTTGTGGGTCGTGGGGTGGCTGGACACCCACTGACACCGATTGCTGTGGACCGTGATGTCTGCCTTTCGGCTGTCGTTGTGCACTGCGGTGGCTGACACGTGGCTGTGGGGTGTGGGGGATGCTCCTCCTTGCTGTGCTGTGGGACTGGGGCCTGGTGTGTGTTGTACTTGGGCTGTCCACCCTCCCACCCACTGCACTTTGTGTTCCTGCCACTTACCTGTTACTTGTCGGTTAGTGCAGCTGTGGCGGACACATGGGTGTGGTGGGTGCTCGTTGTGGCGCTTCTGGCATATTTGGGGACCTGTTGGTGGTTACGTGGCTGGCTTAGTGTACACATGTCCCCACGCATCTTACAGTTGTTCGGTTTGGGCTGTGTGTGGTAGTGTCTGTTGCATGTGTGTGTGATGTGTTGTGTATTGTGTGCTGGACATGGGGGTGTTTGTCCCTGGGAGCTGTGGCATGGTGGTAGTGCATGTGAGTACATAGCGGTGTGCTGGTATACATTAGTTTGTACTTACCAGCCTCCACTCCCCCTGCTAATCCGGCGAGGATCTCCGGATGTATTACGACTCGCACCTTCTCCTCCCACGCTTTGAAGGTCTTAAAGAGCGCGGGATTCCCTCCGCCAGTGACGGCAGCCAGCTCTCTGTTTTTGCCCTCCTTCTTCTTGACCAGGCTCTTTACGTCATTCCACCGTTTGTTAATTTCGACTCTGTTCCTGGGCAGGGTCCCGACTGCATTGACCTGGTCTACGATCCGGTTCCACATTCTGTTTCTGGTGGCTAGTGGTGTGTGCTGGACCATGTTCCCATAGATTTGTGGGTACACCTTGATGATCTCGTCGACCATGACCGTCAGCTCCATGGGCGTGAACTTGGGCATCCTTTGTGGTGCCATGGTGTTTGTGGTGCTGGTGCGGTGTGTGTTGTGTAATGTGCAGGGGGTTTGTGGTGCCGGGGTGTGGTGGTGGTGGTGTTTGGTGGTGGTGGTGGTGGTGGTGGTGGTGGTGGTGGTAGTGATGTGTGCGTTTCTGTGGTGTGCTGCTGTCCTTGCTGTGTCACTGTGTCCTCTCCTCTCCTCTCTGGTTTGCAATGTAGCAAGGGGTTGTGGTCTGTGGGAGTGCTGCTTTTGTACTCACCTATGTGTGTGTGTCCTCATGGTCTGTTGTTTTCAGGTGTGTTGTGTCTGGGGTTCTGGCCTTTGTATTTTTTGTTTGTCCGGGGGTGTTTTCGGGATGTGTACTGTGCTTGTGTATTTGTGCGTGCCTTGCTGTGTGGACTTGTTGGCCATGTTGTGTGCTATTGGTTTTGTGTGCGGATGGTTTCTGTGCAGGTACGTTGGCGCCATGGCTTCTGCCGTGTCGATTCTCATCGGCGTTGTTTGCGCTGGCGGGCGGTATATTTGTGGTTTTTCCGCGCTCATGGCGGTGCGATCGTAATTTCACGTGCGGTGTGTCGGCCGTGTGGGCGGGCGGTTTTGTGTTGTCGTGCGTGTTTCCGTCCGTGGCGGGCGGTTTGACTCCGACTCGGACGATGGCGGGCGGTATTTTGTGTGCTTTTTCCGCCGATGGCGGTTTCGGTTTGTGTAATCGTAATGGCGTGGTCGGTGTTCAGGCGGTGTGTGCGGGCGGATTTTTGCCGCTTCCATGCCTGGCGGATTTTTTACGCCGGGTATCGTAATGAGCCCCAAAAAAAGCAAAATTAAAATAAAAAAATTAATAACTACTAAAAATGTAACACATATATTAAAAATACAAACAATCCTTATACAAAATAACATACATCACATACATTTAAAACATATACTAAAATACGTAACATTAATAAAAAATCGATAATTTTAACAACTATATTTTTGCAAATGATATTATTAAAATCGATATTACTTACCTTAAATCGATATTCTTGACCCCGATATTCTTGCTGTCGATATTTCCGAACCACGATATTTCTGACTCAATATTTGTGCATCTCAATATTTTAAACTCAATATTCTGGGGCCGATTCCGATCTGGGTCGGAAAGCTCTCCGACCGATCCGGATTGTTTTCCGACCGAGCCGGACTCCTGCAGTCCGACCGAGCGAGTAAGATGCGGCTGTATGCTGCCGGACTCGGTTCGGTCGGACTCCCATTGAAGTCAATGGGAGCCGGTCGTACGACGCGTACATGGGCTCCCATTGACTCAATGGGTACGTTGCGCAAAGGGTGCCCCCTGTAGTGGGTACGCGTTGGTGCCATCCGCACCGTACATGCATGTATAGGGGGACCCATGGGTCCCCCTGTGTCTGACTCGTACGGCTACGGGTGAAGGGGGTCCGGCACGGACCCCGAAGTCCGCTTCCCAGAGCTTTTTCGTGTCGGAGGCTCCGACTCGATCCGGCTGTCCGGATCGTGCATCGTACTGGCTCGGTCGTAAAACGTCTCCATTGCGCGGTACGAATCGAGGTGCGAACGAGTCGGACGGAGCGGTTCGGACCCGGAAACGAGTCGGTCGGCGATTTCGCGTTCATTCGCATCGTACCTAGGCGTCCGGACCTCTGTACGACTCGGTCGGAAACAAAGCCTCCGACTCGGATCCGGTAAAGCTGAATCCGATTCGGAGGCCTACCGACCGAGATCGCAATTGACCCCTCTGTCTGCACACCCTAACAACTGTTAGCAACATTGTCCATGGCTGTGTTACAATGACGAGAAAATACAGTACCAGACCTATGTACTGGCTAGCTCTCCACCTTATTCTCAGGACTTGGAGAAACAGCCCAGCAAATACTTACAGAATTATATGTCTTGACTTTTGATAAGGTGGGCTGTCTATAATATGGAAAATGTCAAAGTACAATCACTAATTCTTCCGTGCCTTATTAGGAGTCAGAATGAATCACGTATCAGACTAGAAAGGGCAAGAAGACTTGGACAGAGACAGGCACAAACATTTTGCTAAAACAGTATCAGACTAATAAATGCAATATTGATGTAAAAAGCTAATCAGGCTTTGTAAGAATTGATCTAAAAGCAACAAACTGCTAGACCATCCCATTGCACATCCTCTTCCCTGCTTTCCTTCTCTCTAAGTGACCTATGAACTCTGTTAAGATGGAGCACTGTGGATGAGATCTCATCACTCTAGGAGGCAAATAATAACAATTATCATGGTGGGGATGATTCCAGAATTAACTGCGGAGCTAGGTACTCCGGAAGAGTTAAAAATCAAACAAAATGGAAAAAAATTGCGTTTTGCTACACATATCTTCCCTATTTCCAGTCCTACCACAGAGTATGTTGAATATGGGAAGGCCCTGCTTCATGCGACGTTGGTCACCTTATGCACAGAACCACAGCACCCTTTGCCCTTGGCAATGAGAATAAGACCCTGAATAGGCAACTTTGAGCCCCAACCAGGCCTTCCATTTCTCCATAAAATGTGCCAGGAGTGTGTATAGGACAGGACACTCAAGTGAAAATGAGAATAGGGCAACCTGGGAGCAGAATCAGATGCCAAGCACCAAACGCTATGCTAGTCAAGCATCTCTTGGAACAAAATCACCCTGTAGACGACATCAAATTGAAAGTGATAGACATAGCGGATTTGCCAGAGAGAGGGAGAGACCTGACAACCGTTTTACAAAGACTTGAGTACAAATGGATCGAGAAAAGTAACTCAATTGATGGAGGTCTAAACACCGTTGAAGAATGGTCACGATTCATTGCACCTTGCACTTCGTAATCTCATGGACTGTAATCCCCTACACTCGTATACTACCTTTGGGAGTACAATGGACATTTATGAATAGGCTGGCTGCTAATTATCATTGCAATCTCACCGCCATTGTTTGGAAGTATGTTTGCGTTTACTGTATCTCATTATGTTTTAATTGACTCTATAGTATGCCGGGTTCTAACAGCTCTGCTTTTCACTGCCCATTACTTTGTGTGAAGTCTGTCTTCACTTTGACATTTCTTTTTAGTCTTTTATTTTATTTTATTAACTGAACACATATTTATGCTGTCACCATAATACCATAATCAAGCTCGACGTATTGTTATCTGCGCTTCAAGCCTCATATCGGATGGCCATGTTTTTATCCTGGCTCTACTCTCCCCTCTTCTCATTCTGGGCTTGCAGACTCTTACCGGTCTAGATACCTTTTGAGCTGACCTTGCTTAAACATATATTTGCTAGTGTCCTTGTACAATCTAGCGCGCCCTTTCGATGTGAATATTTGTCCACCACGGTTCAGTATCTTCGTACATGTTGCGAGCCACGCCAACTTCGTGCTTTGTTATGACACCACACTTCATTATAAGAAATGCTACTCTTAGGTGAATTAAAACATTTAACCAATTATAAACTGTGATTACTATGACTGTGTCTAAGCTCAGAAACTCATGAGGTTACTTTATCTGGTCCTGAATTCCTACCCCTTCAAGCTCTGGACTAAGCAAATAAGTTCTTACAATTTCACCCTTGGTTTTCACACTAAAGAAAGTCACAGGTGAAGCTCTCCACATAATTTTGTAATTTTTTTTAATTAATCTTTTTATTGAACAGTTGCTCAGTATATATCGATGTGTACAGAATTAATGGCACTTATAACGAGTCAATACGCAGAGGTGCAAGCCACAACAGTTTCAGACAATGATTGAATCGTCAGATATGTCGTATATACATTTCCATAGGCACAGTGTACTGTAATGAGCAGTTCAGGTAAGGACTACCCACTTCCCACCCTCCCACACAACCCCTGGCCTTCCTCAGGACTCTCTGTATTGCAGGGCTTTAAGTGGGCCGGGTCTCACCAGGTCTAAGCACCGGCAGGTATTTTTACGGAGGCCTCAAAACGGGTCTCTATCGGGCTCTGTTTTGTGCCCTGGCACAGGCGGTCTGTTTTTTCCAGACTGCAGTGACAGCAGGCACATCGATGTGCGCTGCTCACACTGCTCACTTCTCACTAGTGGAGAAGTTACGGCATGCCAGGTGAGAATTGTAGGGGGAAGGGAAATCCTTTAAAGAGAGTCATTTTCTCTCTGGATTTCCCTTCTTTTTGAAACTCAGGGGCAGCAACATTGTTGTGGTGTCACCAGGGCTTTAAGTGGAAGCCTTTTCAATAATATATACAAGCCATAGTTGCTGCTTATTTATCTTATGCAACTAACAACCATTGACAAAGCCAATAACCCTGACTTGTTGTAGATATGATGTTACTTGTTGTATCCTATATCTAGATACAATGACAGAAACAGCAAAATACAAGTCGGGCGGCACACTATGCTACGCACAGATTTTTAGATTAAGTGTTTTTAGCCATGCCCTTAATTACACTGGCCACGCCCCTTTGAGAGACACCCCAGTTTTTTCATCCCACTTAAAGCCCTGCTGTATTGGACCCAGTTACCCCATATTTTCTCATACTTTCGGAGGCAGCTCCGGCTCTGATAGACCTCACGTTCTGCCAGCCGACACCAGTCTAGGTCTTTCTTCCAGTCCTGAATAACCTGGGGTCTACTCGCCCCCATGTTTTTGCAGTATTTCGTTTGGCCACCTAGCCTCCAGTGGAACCTCAAGGCCCGTTACGGCAGCCATAACCAGTGTCACCTCCCTCTAATATTGTTGGATCTCTGGGCATTCCTAGAGTGTATGGAAGAAAGAGCCGACCGCAGCTCTCCACATAATTAAGGTTAGTATTAATTGTGCACACCAATTTGTTTCATACAATTACTTACTGGTTAATTTGCAATACCCTTTATAAGTCACCCTTGGACCACGGGTGTATTGAAGTGGCCACTTATGCATCCTAAGGTAATGTTCCCTTGTAAACTACTCCAGCCTAACAGTTCAATCGGAATACTGACTACGAATTTTAGTCATTGTAATTCCATAAAGGTGTCCCTTATTCTCGTTGTCGTGATGAGACCTTCAGACTGCAAAAGAGGTCAAAACCTGGTCGACAATTAACAGCACACAAACTCAGAAATTACACAGATCTAATTTAATTTACGCGCAGAAAATCCAAAAGAGTGCGGTTGTGTGTTTTTTAAACACACAGGGGCTGATTCACAAAGGGCCTCAGCACTCGTGGCGCAGGCCCCGCAGTCGTGGAGGAGTCTCATGAGTCAGGCCCACAGTGACTATACCTTTCTCACTATCTGTTCCCTTCCTCCTTACTGTGTTTTTCCGATCTCACTGGTGGTAATCTATACCTTCTTTTCTAAAATTTCAATAACATCTTTGTGATAATGCTAATTTTTTGGGCATAATATTTATGAACAATGTTTGATTCACTTCCCTTTTATGGCAGGATCATATATATATGCATTAAATGTATGCAGTGATTTCAGTGAGCAAATTGTTGGATTTTTTTCTAAATGACCTCCAGGTGAACCATTGTTTTTTAATTTAAATATATACCCATGTTCTTACTGGCACATGGGTTGCTCTTGTCATTTCATAACATGTAGTGAGAAGCACCACATTCACCACTGTCTTGTCAAAAAAGGAGCAAAAAATAATTTTTCGTGACTTCAAGGAGCTATAAAACTCTACTTAGAGGATCACATATCTTCTGAAAAAGGAACAAGTCATTCACCAACCCCTGAAACGCAGCTGTTTGGAGCAGTGTGGGACTCTTTGGTGCATAACTCTCTGTCGAATTCTCAAAATCCTTCACTCCATATCACTGGCATTTCTGATACTGAAAAAAGAGAATAAAAGCCTTATTGTAGAAGTCAAATACATGTGTTTCAGAGATGGAAGGCAGGTAGAAGCTGGTGGATCGTAGGACGGTTCCTAGCAGCTTCCTCTAACAAAAAACTACTGGTTATAGGTGCTGACTTGGGGCGCTGGGTCACAGAAACCTCTTTGAGAGGCCAGCACAGAATAACACTAAATAGCTATATTTCACCTCAACACCATACAAAACAGCTGCCTTTGCCAAAACAGAAACTACCTTTATTTGTTCAAGGAGGCACCCTAAACCTAATTGCCTTGTCCATATAAGATCTGTTTGACAGATAGTTGACAGTCAATTAAACCCATAAGCTGACCTTTAACAGTACCTTTAATTTATCCAGTAAGAGCCCTCCAGTCTTCAAAAGATATTCTCCAGCAGAACTGTAGCAAGAACTCCAAAAGGACTCCAGAAGGACAAAATTAGCTCGGCAGATGGTGTTTTTCATTTTGCAGAGTGAACTGCACTTGGGCATTTTCCATTGTAAACGAATCAAGAAGGAAGGGCAACATCAAAGTCAACCGTAGCCACACTCACAGTGCTCTCTCCAAGGTTCTGCACAGCCTCACTAAGAGAATTACATAATTAACTGTGCTCAGTGATGAATAAAGTTAACTGCTTCCATTATATCCCCTAGAAACATAAAGGGCTTATTTAGAGAAGGGCAGTAAGGAGACATCAACGCAACTATGGTGGATGTCCTGTCTACCCTTCTCTTCGCATCCCCACCTCAGATAGGGCCTTATTCACAAAGGTACATGTAGATTTATTCACATGTAAATTTACTCTTGCTTCTATGCGTAGAACTACAATTTATGGTTATTCAAAATTTCTAAGTGTAGATTTACATGTCTCCACCACTGATATCTAAGGCAGAATTTTCGAGTATAGAGTTATACTAGTAACTTTTCACAAGTAGGTGGAGATCTCCATATGGTAAAATATAGGGAATAATAATAAACTTTATTAATTCTGAAAACATATTTAAAATATTTGAATGTAAAATAAAAATTAAATTCAATTAAAATAATTATTAACTTAGCACTAATATAATAAAATGCTAAATCACATTAACTAATTAAATTAAATAGTCATGAAATAATTAAAATACATTACATTTAAAAATTATATTGTATTATATTAATTACACTCATAAATATTATTTTTTAAGCAAAATGTAAAAGAAAACCTCACTTGTACAGAAATGTTTAATTAATAGTTAATAAATGTAAGTAAAAGTTATCCTTTTATTGATTTTAAAATAATTTACATTTTTATTACAATGTTAAATGCTGTTTTAAAAAATATATTTATCTTATGTGATTTTATATTGACTCCTTCTCTCCACCCTTTTCTATGGGAGTGTGTCGCAGTACCTGTGGTGATAGACTTACTCCAAGGCTGGGCTTGAGTACATTTATGTCTGTTTTGTGGCTTTTTATGCTGTGGTAACTTTAGAATTATAGTTTGTGAATGCAATGGGCTTACTCTTTTGTGTGAGTGGGTGTTTGAATATGGGTATCCTTCTCTAAACACCTCCTTACTTTTCCCTAAACTCCTCCCATTTAGTAGTAGATATTTATCATTTTCTAATGGCTCCCCCTGGCCCTTAGTAACCTTATACGTGTGAATACCTCCTCATAGAACAGATAGGAGAGGTGGCGATCTACCCCTGTAAGTTTGTGAAATGCATTTCTAGTCGGACGTGTGTAAGTTCCGCTCTGGTTCTTGGTTTTTGGGCTGTTTTTAGACAGTGTGATGCTTGCGGGGTAGCGGGAAAAGGACAACGTGTGTTTTTAAAAAAAGCTTCATTGTTTTAAACTTACTGTTTTCACTTGCACTCCGACCCCGGTCCACCGCAGCCTCGCTGTTTGAGTGGAGGGCGGACCTGCTTCCCTGAGCACACCCCTTGCCACGTCACACGCAAGGCGGTAGGCGAGGGCTACATTAGGGCCGATGCCACGGACGTGCAGTGGACGCGCCGCTGGCGCGCCGATGGCGCACCTAAGGTAAGCCCGTCTACGCCAGTCCGCGCCAGGCCCGGGCCGAGGGCCATAACCCCTGACCCTTTTTCAGATGTTGTCCTGGTTTACTCGAGAGATGCTCTACTTAAATTAAACCAAAAAGATACTTACTCCCATTGTATACGCTTAGCGGCACATGGAAATAGCCCAGCCTGCCCATGCGGGTTTGAACTACCACCAGCGCAGAAGGCCAGGGCATGTCACTTTACAAACAAGGTATTACAAAGAGGGCCCCATCTTTATGACGATACTTTTAGACCAATGCTCCCTAAAAAGAACAACAACGGAAAACATCTTATGAATAATGATGTACTAAAGAATAAGGAATTCCAGTTTCTGAGTACAAACTGTCGCTCTCTTCCAAAACACAAATTTGACATTTTTGACCTATTAGTCAATGAACAACCAGATGCTCTATTTCTTACCGAAACCTGGTTGAATGAGAGCTCTGATCCAGATGTTGTTGCTGCCCTGCCACCAAATTATACTATAGTCCGGAAAGATAGAGGCAAACAAGTAGGGGGCGGCATTGCCATTATTTTAAAAAAAGACTACCAATGTAAATTTGAAAATTTACCATTTGAGAACTGTGAGGCAGCGCTATTTAAGATGAACCTGACCCCACATTTCACCCTTTCTGGCATTCTTGCATATCGCCCTCCGGGGTCGGCTGCTTCCTGGGCAACATCCTTCCCCGGACTTGTTGCCCCTCTCCTTAAGAGTACCGCCAATTTTTCAATTCTAGGCGATCTCAATATACACCTAGATGACCCGACATGTAAAATCAGTACTCATTTTATTTCTGATTTGGAAGCATTAAACATCCATCTACACAATTCCGGACCCACGCATGAGGCTGGTCATTTACTGGATCCTATTTTCTCCAGTTTATCGAACATCCATTGCTTTCCAGCACTTCCTCTATGCTGGTCTGACCATTTTATCACCAGGTTTGGCTTGAAACTTCCAGACATTTTGGGCTCTTTTGCTCCTACTCCGAGGACCTTAGCTAGGAATTGGAAAAAACTTGATGTCGCTGCCTTAAATCAAATTCTGCACTCTCAAGCACCTATTTCGATACACTTGCTGTTTCAGTGCAAGAATGGCTTCTGAGTGCCATCGATACCTGCCTCCCTCTTTCCTTAAAAAGAAATATTAATCATCGTGCCCCTGCACTCTGGTTTAATGAAAATCTGAAAACAGTGAAAGCCAAATGCAAGGTGCTGGAAAGAAAATGGAGAAGGGATTATGCTCTAGTGTCCAAAATTATCTATAAAAGGGCAAACAAAGCCTATCATAAGCTTTGCAGGTCAGCTCGCGCGAATTATGTTTCAACCACCATTACTGATGCTTTAAATTGCTCCAAAACTTTGTTTAATATGGTCAAAGAGTTGGCTGGATCCAAAATTCAAGCTAAGCCACTCTCACTTAATAAACAACAATGCAATGATTTGGCTAGCTTTTTCGTCCAAAAAGTTGAGAAAATCTACTTAGAAGTAGCAAACAAGCAAAATAATGCTCCTTTCTTAGTGCAACTTGCCACTCTCTCTCAAACAATATCCACTCCGCTATCTACGGATAACATCTTCCCTGATCAGAACTTTGTGTTTAACACACCCTCTAACTGTTTGCACTCATGGCCCCTACTAAACCCTGACTCTTTTAATAAACTTCTACACAGTGTTAAATCAGGGTCACCTAGGGATCCTCTACCTATCTCTGTGCTCCAACAATTGGAACCTTCATCTTTGTCTGTTATTATGGACCTTTTGAATTTCTCACTACAAGAAGCGTCAGTTCCATTGGACTGGAAGCACGCCATGGTGCTTCCACTTCTTAAGAAGGCCAATGCAGACCCTGCTGTACATTCCAATTATCGACCCATCTCATTACTGCCAGCTTTTTCGAAAATTCTGGAGAAACATATCCATTCTCAGCTCTCACTATTTGTTGAAGCCCAAGGTTTTCTCCACCCTTCCCAATCAGGCTTCAGAGCTGGCTTTTCAACTGAAACAACTTTTTTGGGAGTCACGGAAAGATTGCGTTGTCATCTGGATGATATTCTATTGGATTTAAGTGCAGCATTTGATACGGTGTCTCACACCATCTTAGCAAATACGTTGAGAACATTAGGTATTTGCGGCCCGGCACTCAATTGGCTTATTTCATTTCTGGCCAATCGCACTTTCCAAGTTTTCTCCTCAACAGCCAGCTCTGATATCTATTCATCTCCCTATGGAGTACCTCAGGGCTCTATTCTCAGTCCTTTGCTCTACAACTTATATGTGAGGCCTTTGGCTGCTGTAGCGGAAGATGCGGGGTTGTCCCTGTTCTCCTATGCGGCCGACTCCCAAATCATCTTCTCCCTCTCCGCGGAAAAAACAGACGGGCTGTCCCTACTTCAATCGGGCCTGAGTAATATTGCATCATGGATGCAGTCGAATTTTCTCAAGCTTAATGGGGAAAAAACTGAGGTGCTAATACTTGGCAAAGACAAGGGTCTCTGGGGCCCACAACATTGGCCCTGTGAGATGGGGGCTTTACCTCAACCCTCTTGTCAAGTTCGAAATCTGGGTGTCATCATAGATGACTCATTAACAATGCATCACCAGGCCGTCAAGGTAGCTGCCACTTGCTTTACCATTCTTAAGTGGCTAAAGAAGATCATCTGGATGCTACCAGAGTCCACCCAAAGAACAGTAGTTCAGGCTTTAATCACCTCAAGACTGGACTACGGTAATGTTCTTTATCTTGGTTCCAATAAGGAGGTGACCCATAGGCTGCAGATGGTTCAAAATTCCGCGGCAAGACTTCTCTGTCGGATTCCCAGGGCCGCTTCTGTCTCCAGCCATTTACGAGATTTGCATTGGCTCAGGGTGGAAAATCTAATTCGATTTAAAGCTCTAAGTTATATGTTCAAAATTAAAGCGGGGACTGCACCTCAATACCTACGTTCTTTAACCTACCCATATGTTCCTTCCCGATGTCTACGCTCATCCACCCAGGGGAGGTTTTCTGTGCCAAGATTCAGGCTGTCTCGGATGGGTGGTCGATCTTTTTCTTATCTCGGGCCCTCACTCTGGAATGCCCTTCCCATAGCCATTCGGAATGAAACAGTTTACGCCCAATTCCGCAAATCAGTGAAGACCTGGCTTTTTAACAAGTAATTTCTGCTGTTAATTTTTTACTATCTGGTCTCCTTTTGCCTGGCGCCGGGAAACCCTTTTTGGGTAGCTGATGCGCCTTACAAATTAAATAAATAAATAAATAATAAATAGTAAGGAGCAAGTTAAGTAATACCGCTGTAGCACTACAAAATGCCAGTTTGTGAATCAGCTCCTTAAAGCGCAGGTCCTTACAAAATTATGGACACAGAGACCACTACAAGCACTGCCAACAGAAACCTCTTTCGGTCTACCTGATGCCGGAGACATGGCACTGAACGCGTGACCCAATTTAGGACTACCCTCTGATGCAATTTCCAGCCAGATACACCATTGCAGAATGCACTGGAGACAGTGGTTATGTGATTCTCGAAGATGTATGTCTGTAATCACCTATGTGAAAACAAGTACACTATGCCAGCAAGGCATGGTGGACGTGCAGTCACAAAAGAATTTACCCCCAAAGCTACTCTTACCATCCAAAGGAGAGCCATTAGATCAAAACAATATGCACCCATGGTGCACATGTTTATATTGGACAGTTGGCCACTGGCGTTATGGTTATCTATCTATCTATCTATCTATCTATCTATCTATCTATCTATCTATCCATCCATCCATATATGCCAGTGGGCATCCGATGATTAATTCTGAGCATAGAAAAACAATGTCAGCATTGGCCTTTCACGTCATTTCTTAAATCTCTGTGGCTGGTGAAGAGATGGCCAGATCGTAGTTAAAGCAATTGCAAATTACCGTCCTTCTAATGTCACTTTTTAAGTTTCTGATGGGCTCAGACTCTTAATTGGACCGTTCCAATCTAGGATCCCACTAAAGGAGAGCTTTAGATGAAAACTATATACGTCCATGGTGGACATGTTTCTATTAGACAGTTGGCTACTGGCGTTATGGTTATCTATCTATCTATCTATCTATCTATCTATCTATCTCCATATCCAAGGGGCATGGGTATGATCAAGTAATGTTCTACCCAGCCCCAGTGGAGTTGCAGACCCCATGGTGGACAGGGGTGTAACTCCCAAGTAGTTGTCCTCCATTAGGGCAGTTGGACTGCTGAGGCATGAATGGAGAATTTTCTGTTTTTTGAGGGATCCCGTTTTAACGCACTCCTCTATATTAGGACCTATGGGGCTGATTACAATGGCGGGGGGAGGCACATCCGCCGTGCTGGCGGAAAATGCCCTTTTCCGCACTCTATCGGCGGTCTTTGCATCCACCGTATTATGATGAGCATAGATAGCCCATTTCCCGTCCGCTGTGGTGTTCCGGGTTCTGCCGAAAATCTCCGTCCGCACCGGTAGCGGACGGAGCCAAAAGAGAGGTACCGCCGTGCGGAATGCGGTCACGACCGCCGGTCAAATCACGATGCCTCAAACAGCCCACCGGCCATTCGAGGATGGCGGTGGCAATACTGCGGATAGCTCCATGTGTTCCAGACTGCTGGGGAAACGGCGGTCTTTGGCCTTTCCGCAGCAAATCCGATTGCAGCGGACGGATTTTCAGCTTTTCCGGCGCTGAATCCTGGAATCCGACCGCCGCGGTAGGGAGTTTCTGGCGGTGCATCCTAATCTGGCCGGCGGTTTTGCCGCGGTACCTGCGGGCGGAAATTTCCCGCTAGCACGGCAATCGGAATGCTTTTCCGCCCACCATCGTAATCAGCCCCTATGTTTTTATTCTACACAAAAGCAGTGTAGGGAAATTTAAATTCACAGAGAAAGCCAGACGGCCTTTTTTTGGGTGTTTCGCCAAAGAATTTTATGATGCATAGATGCAAAAATACTATACCCATTTTCTCATCGCAGCCTATAAGCAATGTTTTTTTATTGACAGTGTTTTGCGAGGCTTTGGAAGACTTGTCGCATTTTGGGGATCTTGAAGATGCGCAAGTCAGGAGTTTTAACAAGGGGAGATCTTAACTATAAGATTCAGATATGACTTGCTTCAGGACTATTTACACCTCTCTAACCTTTGCTGTAATATTTGGCAAATGGATACAATTAATAGAACAGTTGGCTGCAATTCATTCATTGGTGTTCTCAAACACCAGCTGCAGGCAGTGTAGCCCTTTGTATTTCAAATATGGCATAGAAATCTTGCATTTTGTTCTTCTCGTAGCTTACTCAAGCCTCATTCCGTCTTCTAATGGCTGATGGAGAGAGCCTACTCATGAAACACAAAATGTAAACAAAGTGATGGCTTCAGAAGACAGGAATGTAGGATGCCAGGGCTAAATACAAATATATGCTTGTTTCCAATTCAAACTTCACACCCAACAACAGTAGTGGGCATGCATCTTTGCCAGCATTGTCTCGTGTTCGCCGCCGGAGATAGTGGTAGGAGAAAATGGTCAGGCAATGTGGTTTTGGAAGCCAAATGCCAGACATCTCAACCACAGGCAAGCTAGTGTGAGGAAGAGAGAAGGGAGTTTGCTCTTGACACAGTATGAAAAATATGTTTCTGAATTTGCTATCTTTATACAGATCCTAAACTGGATCTATACTCCATCCCAGAAAGCTACTCGAAGGCTAAGGGAAGCTTTAAGGGCCTTCTCCCTTGTGCAGAGGAATGAATCTTGTAGTGCATTTAATGTTCCCTCAGAGAGGACTCTAGCCACACTACACACATATAGCAAATAGGGAAAGTTAAAGGAACCCATTTATGGAAGACTCAAAGGATTTTTAATTAGACAGTCAGTAAACATCTTTGCCAGGGGAACAGGTAAAAGGGCTATGCCACTGCATACTAATTAGTCACAATCAACCATAACCCACTGTACCATGCCCACCATAACATGAAGATGAGAAGTTGCCAACCTACATTATGGGTTAGAATGCAGTTTGGATGTTCCCCTGACCAGCAGAGATTAGTGCTCTTCTGGGAGAGCACCAACAGATTGTGGAGTACCTCCAATGTCCTCAAGAAAGTCAAGACCATGGCAGAAAATTATTGCATATTAGAATATTAGGGAAATAAGCATTATGCTGCAAACATGGTAGCCAAAATATGAACTGCTAAAATTATTGTCAAGTTGAGAATGTATGGGTAAGTAAAAAATTTAAATTTTTAACACTACATTGAATCAAGAATGCTTTCTCAAATATTTATCAATTGAAGGTAGGTAGGTAACAGGGTGGTATTTGGCTAGATCGTTTGAGTGTAGGCTCTTTTTAGCAAAGGAAAACTTTCTATTTTGAGAATGCCTGGGAAGGTACCTTTCCTGAGGGAGATCTTGATATTCAGGAGGGATACGAAGGCAATTCCATGGAGGGATTTCATGATGAATGAATGATGATGGTAGAAAATCAGATTTTTAGGTGGAAGACGTGAGAGAGTTAAGGATCATGGTGAGGTCACTGTATGAGAGGCGGTTGCAGGTGGCCCCCCTGGGAGGGGGAGAAAAGGGGTGGTACATGCTTTTTTGTTGTTGGTACGGGTTCTGATTTTATTCATCTTCACAGTGAAGAAGTGATTAATAGGGTTTCATTTGACAATTGAACGTTGTGTAGGTGGGTCAGGTAGGGGTTGGCACAGTGCTTAACCGCCTTCAAGAATGATTTGCTTGCCTCACTAAAGATGCACTTGTAGAAAGTAGGTTGTCTGTGATGATGAGGAATCTGCATGTGCATTGAGTGTTTGAGGTGTGTAAAGTCACCTGGCATCTGTCTTCATTCTTGCTTGTCTTTAGATGCAGCATCCTACAAAGTGAGCAGCCAGGCTGTGGTGCCCCTTCATATTGAGATATCAGCAAAATGCTTTGTGGGTTTTGCTTATAATGCCTTGTGCGCTCTCAAATTAGCTCTTTGTTCTGCCTGATGGCTGATTAAGAGCAAAAGGGGGGGTCAAGTATATTTGACTGATTTGGAAATGTACTAGCTGCCAATAGCAGTCTGCTTCTAGTTTAAGGCATGATGCTTAGCATATAAGATAGCTAGCACATGATGTGCTGCATAATTAAGTCACAAATTTAAACTTAATTAGGGGTGGATGAAATATTATGTTGGTAGAATTTTGGTGACTCCGCGTTACTCTGGCAAAGCGGAGTTATAGTAAAATTCTGCCACACAGCTGTGTGACGATTTTTTTCTCTTGCACATGCCAAAATGGTAAGTTGGTGTGCGCAAGCGAGATTTGGCATCCCCTAGCGGGATTTTCGGTCACTAGGAGGACATCCAGCGAGTTTTTTCAATGGCTTATCAGGTTTTAGGAGCATGATAATAAGGGCTTCCATTACTCAGGAGGGCAGGTGACCAGCGCTCCTGGCTTCCTCGTACATTGCCAGCAGGTTTAGCACCAGCTCCTCCGCATACTCCTTGTACAATTGGGAAGTCAGGCCATTTAGCCCAGAAGTTTATCCTGGCATACTTCAGATGGCGTAAATATTTTCATCTCTGGTTAAGGGGATATCCACATAAAGTCTATGGCTATTATCGAGCCAGAGCAATTGTATGGAGTCGAAGTAGTCAGCAAGCCTATCAGGTGTCACTTCATCTGGTGTATAGTGTAGCATAGACTCTAAGCATGGTCTGGGCAATATCGCTTGAGGAGTAGTGAGGTTTGTTAAACAGTACACTCGAAGTCCTGAAGAAATACAGCGTAGATCATGGAAAGTCTTGACAAGGATTTATTAAGCACAAAGTGGAAGAAACAGCTCAGCCACCCAACAAGCTCTGCCTCAAAGACCGTTTGAAACTCCACATTCTATAACCAGCACAGGCTGGAGAGCATTCTGGAGCCTTTGCAAATGACATCATGAGGATGCCAGGTGGATGCAGGTTACCACACATCTCCCTCACTAATACAAGAACAAACGTTGAATATGTTAAGTAACTAGCAAAGAAGTGGAATACAAGCTATGCACAGAACATGAAACAAAATTATACAAAACCAAGAAATGCTAGGAAAAAAAAATAGGTTACAGCAAAACGATGATAAAAATGGAGTAAGAAGGAACTAGGCCACATAGTCATCCAAATAAAGCGGAGCACGAGTTGTTCTTTCCAATCATCTTCTTCAGTGGAGAGGTGTGGTGCAGCGGCCAGGGCAGCTGACTTCGGAGGACGGGGCTCACGGTTCGATCTCCGGCGGCAGCTCAGCTCAGCACCATGTGACTCTGGGCAATAGCTCACTTAATTCCACGACGGCCCCCAGCGCCTTGAGACCCGTAAGGGTGAGTCGTTTGCGCTTTACAAATACGGATTTACATATTTTTATTTTTATTCTTCTGGGAACAACACCATCCTCATCAGGAATGATGTCACAACCCACCTTCCTTCCTGTGCACACAACAACTCGGCTAAGATTCCACACTCTATGATCAGAAGTTTTGACAGCATTCTTAAACACTTTGATTACCTTGAAGGGTTTACTAAACTTTGAACCAGCAGCACACCACCCCGGTCTCTTAATTACCACAATGTCACCCACCACAACCTTTGTGTTTTTGACTGCATGCCTTAAATCAAATTGTACTTTACTATTCAAACATTTTGCATCTTCCCTTAATTTCCAATCTTGCATATCTGAGACAGCACTCTTGCCAGAGAGAAATTTATTTACCCAAGAAGGTTCTAACATCATGAGGAGGCCAGGTGGATGCAGGTTACCACAAGGTTCCGCAGCGGATTCAGCAGTTCGGTAATGCTCGAGCTGCTCCACTGCTTTTTGAGCAGGGCTGAACTTTGTATCCCTCTCCAAAGCGACGTGGGGTGGCCTCTTTATATAGGAAGCATATTTCACTTTCTGCTCTATCTTCATAATCAGACAACTATTCTAAAAACTGCTAGGTATTGCATATCCGCCGTGTCAAAGTAGCACAGCTCAGCTGACGCAGCTCGCGCTCCAGCGTGTGTAAGCATGTGCGCAGATTTCAGAGAATGCCTGACTGTGTAGATATCCATATTCCTTGAATGTATGCCTTGAAGGCCTCCCAGAACACTCCGGGAGACTCAACTGTGCTGCCGTTGGGAAGTATTCAGTGGCAGAGTTGCTTATCTTTGTGTGGAAGAAAGGGTTACTGAGTGCATTTTCAGAGAGCCTCCAAGTGAAGGCGCATTCAGGAGAACAACCAATTGACAAGGTCAGGGCTACTGGTCCACGGTCTGAGAGCTTTCGGGCTGGAAAAAAATGCCTGCCATGCCAGACCAACTCTTGGTCGGTTAATTGGCAGTTTATCTGTGCTGCAGTATAGGGATGCAGTTGTCAGTTGGAGTGGGATCTCTCAGCCTGAGAGTCTAGAATGACATTAAAGACACCTCTCTCTGCATATCACTGGTGAGTGGCATAAGGCGAATATTTGATCCGATTATTTCAGTAAAGAAGTCCAGGAAGCCAGCATTTGGACTTTAAACACAGGCAATTATGACATGCTGTCCTAAGGGGACCCCATGCCCTCTCTTTCGTACAGTGACACCAATGTCTGCCACTGCAGTTCTTTCCTAATAATCACAGCTACCCAAAACCGTAGGCTGAATATGTGGAAATGTGTTCCTCCCCAATCCACCCGGAGCACAGCTGCCCCTTGATATTCTCCTTAAGTTGGATTTCATGGAGCAGCGTGATGTCTACTCTGTGCCGTCGGAGATAGGCAAACGTTTGTCTCATTTTTCTCAAGCCATTCAAAGCCTGGTTGTTCCAGGTCAGAAGCGTAACTCCATTCATAACCACAGGAGAGCCATCAAGGCACCAGTGGCAAACTTGGCTGGGTGTGCCATGCCCTGGGGTCGCCACAATCAGTCTAGGATACTTGAAGATCTCCTCCCCCTACAAGAAAACAAGAGGAAAACTTAGCAGGAATCATCCCTCAGGCAGCACAGAGAGACGGGCGGTCTCTTGGTCCAGCAATAGGGTCAGGTGGTCCAGTGTGGACATATCAAGGGCTACACTTAAGGATATCAGTTGGCACTGAGATGGCTGTTCAGATCCTTGTCAGCTTGCGGGTCTGTCCCATGAGGCTTGAGAGAGTGCTTGCAGCAAACGTTAATGGCCAGTTTGGGATTCATGAAGAAGTGAGCTTTGCTGTTGATAGTAACTCTGAGCTTGGCTGGGTAGAGAATGGCGTAGGAGATACCCAACTTCATAAGCAGCTGCTTTGTAGGTAGGAATTCTCTGCAGGCAGTCTGCACAGCAAGGGTGAAGTCCGGGTAAATATTCTGTTGCCTTGATATTGGATCTCTCCCCATTCACGTGCAAGATGCAGGTCCTTGTCCCTGTAGTGCAGCAGTTGTGGTATTGTGGGTTACAATGGGGGCCCCAGGTGAAAGGCACAGGCCCGGGGAACCGTGTGCATGCTACACAGAGGACATGGAGGTTAAATGGTTGCTAAACATGGCCCTGAGGAGGGATTCCATAAAGTCCTCTACTGTGGTCATAGCGGTGGATTTGGGAAGGTCCCAGACTCTAATGTTGTTGCATTTGGAGCGCACCTCTTGATCCTCATTTTTAGCTTTGATGATTGCGAAGACCTTTCCCAAATGTGGAAGTAGCTCTGTGCACGTTTTTGCTCCACTCTCCAAGTGAGATCCCCATTGTTCCAGCTGAGCCAGGTGCTTGTCATGCTTGTCGAATGCAGTTGCCTGTGCTGTCAAGGCGGTTCCTCAGCGTGTCTATCTTTGAATCTATGCTTTAGAGGCTATTGCGCACCTTAGTTGGTAGATCATAGAATTCCAAGGTGCCAGGCAGGTCATCTTGTCTCCCAGTGGGAGCGGGCTCACTGGCGGCACCATCTTCACAGTTCTCGGAGTGTGCCGCTTGTCGAAGACCAACTTGGCCTGAGCTTATCTGGTTTCCCCATCATCAGGCCAACAGCAGGGCAAAGAGTCTGCGGAAGCGGGGCAGGTGTGGGAATGAAGGTGCAATGTGATTGACCCTCCCTGTGACGCGCAGTAATAAGCGAGTGCTCACACTTCCTCAAAGGAGGCCCCTATCAAGCCGCAACCCTATTGTGCATTGGTGTGCTGCCAAGATGGTGTAGTCGGGGTACTCAGTGGTCGTTGCCCGGTGGCAGTTCCTATATGCAGCGCAGTGTAGATGGTGGCCCAGCCTCACCTTGGACTCACTAGGGGGCACTAGAAGGCCACAATGTAAATGGGCTGCAGTGTCCCCTCCCCCACTAGGCTTCCTTGGACTAATGCTGTAGATGGGAGCAGTCAGGGTAGTCGGCTGTGGTTACCGGGCAGCATGTTCCAAAGGATAATGCAGTGTGGATGGTGGCCTGCCTCACCATGGACAAGAGCAGGCGACGAAGCGGATGGGCAACAGCGGGCCTCTGCACTAGGCCTCCACAGGCCAGCACTGCAGAAAGGTGGCTGGGTCTGTGTGGCTAAATGCAGCAGGTGTTCCAGGCCCACCTCCTAAGGTGCCCTAGTTTCTGGTGGGGAAGCAGCAAACAGATACTTGCACATGCAAGATTCCTCCAACACTGCCAAAGCCATATTGACCCCCTTCCCAGTGAAGCTTGCAGAGTGGCAAGCAGCTCCAGGTTTGCACCCGACCTCTCTGATGTGGGTGCTACGGGGCTCCCCAGCTACAACAGAGGGTCGCTTCTCCAGTCCTCCACAGTATCCAGCAGCAGCAGGCCCTTGGCACGATCTGCACTTTGGGAGCCAGGGCACAGCCACTCTGACACCTCCTACTGGGCGTCACAGCCTCCATGCCGGTGTCCATTGAGGCAGGATCTGGTGTCAGGAACTTAGATGGCAGCTCCCAATGTAGATAAGTGACAGATGTTTCTCCGGGCCGCCACAGCCTCACTCAGTGGTGGAAGTAAGTTGCCAGGCTGACAGCTTCTGTTCTGTCTGTTTAGAAGGAGCAGATCCAGTTGAGATGACAATCTCGGGCAGTAGCCTGATGAGGATGGGGTGTGAGACTGTGTCAAATGCTACAGAGAAGTCCAGGAGAATGAGGGCTACGGTGTCTCCTCTGTCAAGGATCATGCGAATGTTGTCTGTGGTAGTGATGAGAGCTGTTCCTGTACTGTGATTGGGTCTGAATCCGGACTGCCTGGCATCAAGGTGATGGTGCTTTCTGAGGCAGTCAGTGAGGCATGGGTTAATTAGTTTCTTAAAACCTTTGCCTGCTATGGTAGGAGGGAGATAAGTCTGTAGTTGGAAAGCATGGCTATGTCAGTGATTTGTTTCTTGAGCAGAGGCCTGACAGTGGCATGGTTCTAGGTGTCTGGGAATGTGGCTGAGTCGATGGAGGCATTGAGGATTGGTGTTAGTGCTTCGATGATCGGTAGGAGTTACTTCATGAAGGCAAGGGTCCGATGGAGCCCTCGAGTAGATGCTTTTCATGATAGCAGTAATTTTGAAGGTGGTAATGGAAGGCCATGAGGTCAGGGGTCGTTCATCGGCAGTGATGGCAAGTTGTGTTATGACTGTAAAGGGAGTCTGGTTGAGGGTCGAAGTTGCTGTATATGGAGGTGATTTTGTTACAGTAGAATTCTGAGAGCTTGTCGCAAAGGTCTTGTGAGGTGCTGATGTTGCGGGAGGCACGGTGACATCTTTGATGATGGTGAAGTTTTCCTTTCTGCTGTTAGTCCTGGTGTCAATGGGATCTGCATGAGCTGTGCGCATGGTGTTCCATATCTGCTGGTGGTAGCGTTTTAGGGTTGATTTGAAGGTCTTTTTATCTGCTGTGTCTTGACTTGTTCTCCACTTGCAGTCTAGTTGCTTGTGTTTCATCAGCCTGAGATCCTCTGTGTACCAGCTCGCCTGTAGTCGGGCTCTTGCTGTTGGGTTGCGCCTGAGAGGAGCCAGGGTGTCGGTGCATTCGGTAATCCAGCTGTTGAGGTTTTTGATGAGCAAGTTGCTAGTGTGCTCGGGCTGGTGCAATGGTGTATTTGGGTCTGTGCTTGGAGAGGGCAGAAACCCATTCCTCTTCTGAGATGTTTTTCCAGCTGAGGTGGGCAGTTGCGATAGTGGTATGTCTTTGATGGTGTGAGATGGTGTGATATGCTAAAGTTGACGAGAGTGTGTTCTGTCTAGGTCATAGTTGCTGGCTTGTAAACTGTGATGTTGCTGAAGGAGTAGAAAATTGGGTCTAATAGGTGCGAGTGGGTTCAGTAATGTGCTAGGTGAGGCCAAGGCTTCCAAAGTTCTCCAGAAGGGCCATACAGTTTGGGTTGGTGCAGTCTTCTAGGTGAAAGTTAGGGTCTCCAAGGAGGATGAAGGAGCTGGCCTTGATGATGAGGGGTGTGACGAAGTTCGTGAAGTCGCTGGTGAAATTGGTGCGGGGTTCTGGTGGTCTGTACACAGAGGTTCCACCGAGGGAGAAGTTGGCTATGATGCGTATCTTGAATGTGCTGTTCCATGTATCTGGTGGGGATGTCCGTGTAGGTGGTGGAGCTTATGGTATCTTTTAATATGATGGCAACTCTACTTCAGGACTTGTGATGACGGACTTCCCTAAAGATCTTGCAGCTGGCGGCTATAGCTGTAGTGATTTTCGGTGCCGAGGTTGGGATTAGCCATGTTTCCATAGGAAAGAGCAGATCCGGAGCATAGTTGTGCAGTAGGTCGGATATCTCCGTGGCTTGTTTGGTAAGTGAGCGAGTGTTGAGAAACATGCATAGGCTGGTTTGTTGAGTGAGAAGGGTGCTGGGTGCTGTTGGTTCGGGTGAGGTCGGCGTAGTTTGTGGGAGAGTGCATGAGAACTTGCAGGAGATGTATGTGAATGCTCTCTCTGTGTTGTGCGGTGTGGCAGCAGTGTGGCGAGCGGCAGCAAGGATTAAGAGCAAAGACGAGTTTAGCAGGGTATTGGTGGGTAAGGGGAGAACCAGGGTTCCTGGTGCTGGGCACGGTCCAGGCGCTGATGGACGCAGACAGGCTTGCCTTTGCTGTGCCTTTAGCATGCCAGTGGTGCACCCGCTGCACATGTCCACTGCTTGTTAGTGTTGCAGCTGCCCTTAAATAGGTCCTGGGAGGAGGGAGGAGCACAGAGTACCGTGAGCAGGAAACCAGTGATGCCACTTCCAGTGCAGATGGATGATGGGAAATCCAGTAATTTCACTTCCTGTGCAGATGGATGGTGGAAAATCCAGTGATGTCACTTCCTGTGCAGATAGGCGATGGGAAATGAAGTCCTGTTGCTTGGCTTCTTCTTTGAAAGGTGGGGTTGGCAAGAAACCAGTGATGTCACCTCCTGTGCAGATGAATGATTGGGAAATCCAGTGATGCCACTTCATGTGCATATGGATAATTGAAAATCCAGTGATGTCACTTCCTGTGCAGATGGGCAATGGGAACATAATAGAAATAAACAATGAAATCCAACTTTAAACAATCATGGCATTTAAAAAGGAAATATCAACACAGAATTAAGAATGATGCAATCAATTGCCTTGGAGTACTGCTTCCGATATAAATAAGAAAATATAAAAAAGGTAAAGCAAAAAGAAAAAAGAAAAAACAGGGCAAGGGCAAGTAGATCCTATACGATATCGAACATTTCTACCACAAGCTGATATATATCAGAATTCACATTCATATATGTCAGGAAATGTCCCCATACTGTGTTACCCTGCCAATCTGCACTATCTTGGAAACACATTAACCCAATCATTATTGTCAGCATAACTAATAGCCTTCCATTTCCAATGAACCAACTTCATACCAGTCATTACAGTCTTCTGGCGCTTGCTAAAGGACATTTCAACTAAAAAGAAATAATTCTGAAAATAAGTTGAGTTGAAAATCAAACTTTTAACTATTTTTGAACATTTCATTATTAGAGAGGTTGGGATTAATTACATGTTTTTGAGCTTTCAATTCATTTGTGAAGGAACAGAAAGAACTTCTGCATCAAGTTTACTTGATTATGACATTTATAAAAAATGTGAGACAAGGTGGTGCTTAAAAATGATACTTGTATGGTTCTGGATAGGAATCACAGAATGTTAAAGAATTGAAAAAAAAATTCAAGTTCTGATTCACTGTGGTGTTACAAATAGCAAGTTTTTTCTTACCTATATGTATTTACTATGACAAGAATTTTGGTAGTCGATATTTCGGCTACAATATGTTTTTTCAACAACAACAAGTGATGGCTGGAATGCTTGAATTAATCTCAGTCACTGGCAATCGCTTGTGCAGCATTCCAGTCCGTCATTTTTCGGCCACCATGCCACCTCAGTTTGGACCCAGCTATATATAAATCAGTCTTGACCCTGCTCCAATAGAAACAGTCCAGTGCAAACTGCCACACCAGGTCCTCCCTGAACCACTACCACCAGAACACAAGCAATGCAAGGCCGGTTTTGCCCTGATCAGGCCTCATCAATCAGGTATAGCTTGATTACAGTAGCACAGTGAGCACGGGACCCACCTTCTCTAAAGCGTTCTACTGTTTACACCTCTAGCTTCCTGATCCCACGAGTCTCCATACCTAGCCAAACTATTTTGTCCCATCATCATCTGCCCAGATGACACCATCTAAGTTCTTTTATAGGTTTATCAGTCATTTAGCATAATCAGACTTTGCATATCAAAAATTTGATAGAATGCTATGACTGTCCTACCTGATCAATGAGTTGAACGTCAGCTGGTTCTCCAGAGAGTCCCCCCCCTTATTCAGAGAATTCTCCTGTTTATCTTGGCACCAGGGGTTCTTGTATGGAGCCGGGTCCAGCCCCTCATCCCTACCTTGAACAAGTGCAAGAACTTCCTTGCATCAACACACCATGTTGTGATAGTAATCTACACTTAAACTGATCTTGAAGTCTGAAAATCTGTATTATGAGAAGAAATATTAGCCTGTACATCACAGACTCAGGCAAAAAAGGGATCTCCGCACACCCTATGACTGTAGTTGCTAAAATGCTTAAGTACAGAACACCAATATACATGTTTTCATAAACAGTGCTGCAATGGAGATCATGTGATGAAACTGAAACAGAAGGCAAAGCAAGTACAGAAACTATACCTTGGAATAGCATAAACTCGATCTTTAAATCGATAAAAAAAGATGTAAACTTTTAGAGCTGAACCAGCTATTCAAGAATGTTTAGCTTCCAATGGCAGGAATGAGGGTGAGGCTTTAGACATCTGAGATGGGTATATCTTGGTATAATTGATTTAGCGTTGAGCAAGAATATGGCTGTCAAAATAATTCTAGTTTTCTACACTGTGGTAAAGATAGTCGAAGACAAAAACTATTCATTTAATGTACATTATAGGTAAGATGTTGTCACTATGTAGAACTTTGTTAAAGTTGTTGATGTGTTTTTTATTCATAATAATGTTAAAATATATACCATTTAGGCCAGGATATATATGTTTTCTTTCAATACAAGTCCATGGAACTTAATCATGTGACAGAAACTTGTTTCTTACAGCAAAAACGTATCTAATGAGCAGATGGCAGGATCTTCTCCAAGAGAAATTTCCAGAATTCATTGAGGGGAAAATATAAATGCAACACTGAGCTCATCATTCTCCTAAAAGCCAGCTTTTGTTGCCAGGTTTGAAAACAAGATTATGCTTCTAAGAAATGTGTAGATTTACAACTCTGAATAACATGGCTTCCGGGTGTACTAGAAGCATCAAAATTAGCAAGCATACTCAAAGCTACTGGATGTTTTAAACCAATGCAAAACAAACATCTATAACTGATTATAAAATATCGATACTCTCTAGGTCATATAGGTGTAAAACAACAATACAGTAAAGCTGAGGACTATATGAGTATAACGCTAGGAATACATGATCAGCTTTTCACATACCAATAACGTAACATACAATAAAAATTGTACTATTGGTTTTGACACTAAAAAATAAGTGCTACATTCTACCCAACTCAATTGTATTCATTTTTACAACCTGAGAAAAAAGCAAGATTAGGGTAAAACATGGACTCAACGTTGAAGGTTGCTTGCTGATGCATTGAGCAAACACCTAAGCCGCTGAGCTATTTTATCAGGAGTGGAACATGCTACCTGCGTGTTAGACAAGAACATCTGAAACAAATGAACTCACCATGCCATCTTGCCAGGGAATTCACCTCTGACCTGCAGGGTAATCAGAGTGTTCTACAGCAGGCGTATTGTCCCTCTAGGCTATCCAATCTTGATTTAAACCTGTGACCGGCAGATTACACACAGATCTCTACAATAAGTGAAACCAACAGTCTCTCGCCAGCATTGCACGTGCCCCCGAGACTTTCCGGATACACAAGTGTCTCTGTGGCGAGTGTCTTGACTCTCATAACCTGTCTTTAAACGTGGTCTGTTTGTAACTAATAAAGTAAATCAGAAGAGCGGGTTTGTAACACAATTCAAGTCTCAAAATTAAGAGTGTAATTTGGAGCAGAACAGCCAAGTCAAACCCACTTTTTTAATACCTATAAAATGCACTTGTGTCCGTCGTCTCTTTGGCGATCTTGCACGCACAAGATGCCGGCCTTGGCACTCCCATTTCGCTACACAAAAATGTCAAGAGCCATGACTGTCACAAGAGATAGCTCTCGGACATCGGACCCCCAAATCAAGGGCGTTAATTGAGGAGTAGCCCACATTTCGTCCACTTTAGAGGCCTTCTCTCTGTCTAATTGAAAGACAGAAGCTTTGCATCAATGTGTTGCTGTAACTAATGAATTAAGGAAAATAAATAGAAAAGTTAACTGAACTGTGTGCTAGAATAAAACAGGTAAATAATCACACTTTGCAAGCAAAAGCTGTTGAACGCCCATTTGGGTGCGCACCACGTCTTTGTGTTTGGAATCCACACAGTAAAATAAACAAATTGGAAAAAGAGCTTAGAGTGTTGCATTTCAAATATATAATCTTATGGGCAAAATGGAGACCCCAGGTCACCGTCGATCTCGCTCGAATATCACTCTCAATGCCGAAGAATGTTACAAACATGAAATGTCAACTTCTGCTCTCGGCTGAATTAAGATATTATGTGACACTTGTCTGTGTTACATAGAAAACCAAGTAGCAGGAGATTATTGAGGCACAAGGAACTACTGACATAAAGATATGTCTGTGAGAGAGCAAGCAATGACAAGGGAGGGAAGGGTAAACAGGAAAGGTAAGCAAAGTACAGACAGACACACGTCAATGGCACCAGCTTTCAGAGGTGACCCTCTGTCAGAAAATCAGATTTCTCTACAGCCCAGGGCCCCTGACAAGCTGGGGTAGAATCAGATCCATGGCATGGGTAGCTGACATGTGACTTACTCAAGCCCTCCCATACAGGCCTTTCAGAGGCAAGCCAGGCATGACTCTGCCACAGCTGAACTGGCCTTTCAGCTTTTGGTCTGACACGTGACTGACTTTGCCCTAGATGCACAGGCCTCTCAAAGGAATCGACCTTTAAGGAAATAACCTGAGTATCACACATACCAGTGCCCTTCATGTCTCCACAAGTACATCTCTGTCCACCACCAATTACTTCTTCCTTGTCCATTGTGAAAACTAATAGCTGCAAAATTCATAATCTCAGTAGGATACTGCGCAACATCTAAAAGGAAGATTTTACCGCCCCTCCACCTCCCAATTAGCACTAGATCTCCAGCCTACCCTATTGCTGTTAAGCCTGTTTTCTAATGAAAATCGTTCACCTTGTGATAGAAAGCTGAAAGTTGGTACATACATTTGTCTTTGTAATAGTAATCATATAAGAGCAAGACCCCAAGTAGATTTTGCCTATGACATCATATAGTTTAATCAAAATCCAAGTGGCTGACAAATATAAAAAAAAATCATTTTAAATCTCCCGATTTGCGTTAAATTGGCACAAAAGTTCATGTGTACATGTCAGGGCAAGTTACGTGCATGCCCACGTTGGATCTAGACTGTGACATCATAAATATAAAACCAAAATGGTTGTCAAAATCATGTGGAAAATTTTAAAATTCAAATCTGTATCAATTCAATGTAAATATTTATACTTATGGACATGTATCAACATTTATTAATATGTATTATATATTAATATGTACCTTTCTATTTTTTCAGCTTAAACAAGTCTTGCCTGAAAATGAGTAGCATGTCGAAACAATACCTTATTACAACACCCACAAGCAGTGGTCAAGCTGTCTAGCAAGATGATGTTGTTGCAAGAAATTGGTCCATTTGTGTTCTTTGTCAAGAATGCACTTCAAAAATACTTATTAGCCCAGCAATTTCTAAAGGCAAACATTATGGGTCTGGATATAGTGTTTTAGACCATACCCTGAAGAAATTAAAAGAATTAGAATGTTTATCTATGAATATCGAACTGGAATGGCTTAATGATGGTTCTGGTGTTGAGCAGAACATTAAGGACTAACAACGCAGTGTGGCAGAAATTGTGTTTTAACAAGTGCGATAATCTAAAGCTGAAACAGGCTCAGAAAAGAAAACATAGTGATGTGGATCTACATAGTATCCCAGTTAAAACACATTCGGGAATTCAAGTTTCAAATAAAATTCCTAGAAGAAAAGCATGTTTCTTTTGCAACGAATCAGAAACATCTGTAATGCATAAAGCGGAAACAGATGATTTGGATGCTAATATTGGTCAGTGTGCCGAGTTTGTTCAAGATACAGCACTTATTACAAAACTGGCTATGGGTGATATGCACGCACAGGATGCTGAATATTATCATAAATGTTTAGTTGGACTCTATACAAGAACACGCAGTGCACAAAAGAATAAAAACAAATCTCCTAGTGAGACCTCAGTGGAAGGAATAGCTCTAGCCGAGCTTGTATCTTATCTGAAAGATTTGCAAGTGGGAGATGTTAAAACAATTTTCAAACTCTGTGACTTAGTAAACCTTTACACAAGCAGAGTAAAGCAGCTCGATTCCACTGCAGGTAAGGTTAACTTGACAAGACTAAAAGAGAAAATTCTCAGAAATACAAGAGGATTGAAGGCATAAAATGAAGGAAGAGACGTCCAGTTAGCTTTCAATGATGACGTAGGATCAGGATTAGTATTTGCCTGTGGCAAGTGGGATTCTGACGCCGTAAAAATTGCTAATGCAGCAAACGTTGTTAGAAGGGACATGATGCAGAAATCTGAAAACTTCAAAAGAACGTTTGAGAATGACTGTAGAAACCGATCAGTTCTGGAATCGCTTCTTGCCCTTGTTAAAATGATACTTGATAGATCCAACATAAGAGATCAGGATTCCTCTGATACAGCCCCTACCAAAATTGCATTGTCTTTTTCCGAATTACTGATGTAAAAATTGTGAAGAAAGTGTAAAGAATTCAAGAACAGACTCTTCTTCAGTTCCTAGACATAATAGCAACAAAGAAACTCCTCTGTCCATATACATTGCTCTTTCTATCCACAGTCAAACAAGAAATCCAGAATTTATAGACAAGTTCCATAAACTAGGCATTTGTATTTCATATGATAGGGTTTTGGAAATATCTGCTGACTTATGAAATAGCATTTGCACACTGTATGAGCGCGAACAAGCTGTGTGTCCACAAAAACTGAAGTTGCAAGTACTCACTAGAAGAAATATTGATAAGACAGATCACAACCCAAGTTCCATGACAGCTAAACACTCCTTTCATGGAACAACAATAACTCTGACACAACACCCAGAATGAGAACTAGAAGGAATTGATTGTGGTATTGTGGTGATTAATCCTAATATGGCAAAATAAAAACAGATTTCAAATCTTCCATCACTGTATATGATATATCGAACCAGCTTCAATGAACAATACAGATTATCACGTTCTATTACTATCTGTATTAGTTGATTGCCAAAGTGATCTCATTGATGCTGCTAACACTTATGAATATAAATGACTTGAAAGAGTGATGTGCAATGTTGAAAGTAGAAATATTTCTTCTGATTAAAGCAAATCTTGGGCAGCATATCATGCATCATTACTACCACCTATCAATAGACCACTGTCAACTACTGCATTGGTGCCGCTGTTCACAGAAAGTGCTAATTATAAATTCATGGTCCTGCATTGCATGAAAGTCAATAAAGAATCTATTCATTATTTCAATCCAGAACAAACACATATTATTTCAGTGGACCAACCTCTATTCACCCTAGCAAAATAAATTCAATGGGATGTACCACATCTATATGGTGAAGATAAATATGTTGTGATGATGGGTTGTCATTCTGCAGGCATCTAAGGCATGCAAAGAACTTATTTGTTGTGGGTGAAAAAAGTCAAGCCAAAATCAATGCAAATGCTCTAAGGCGAGCCTCCTGTGTATCGACCTTTGCTTTGAAGTAGAAACCGTTATCAAGAAAAAGACAGCATATAAACTCCAATCATCATTATTTCAAATTATAGAAATGTTATCAGGGTTTAATATAGTCTTATATTGTTTAATTGCAATGGAAGCATTATCCACATGTTCATAGTATGTGTATAAGGATACACATGATGCAAATAATAAGTTTACTTTCACTACAGTGGGGCTTATTAAGATGTCGGGCGGACTTACCCACTGTCGCGGAAACAGGACCAAACGACCTCCGTTTGGTGGTCCCGACGGCCTAAATACAACGCAACCGCACATGGTGCGGTCGCATACTCACATTTTCCTATGGGAGCATGTGCTACGGCTGTAAACCAGCCATAGCATAAGCTCCCACAGGGAAATGGGAGGCTGTGTTCATCCCTGCACTGTGTGGCAGGCACCTCAGGGTACCTGCAACACTGTGCAGGGATCAACGTGCCCCCTCGGCCCCCAACCGGAGGCTGCAAAAAGAAAGGGGCCCTGCTAGTGGCCCCCAAACTCACTTTCTGACAGGCTTTCCATGTCGGAAAGCCCAGCATGGAAAGCCTGCCGGAAACTGAGCATCGTTATCCGCCATCTACATGGATTAGGGGCACTCTGACTGCCCGACAGGCTCCTTGAGCCCGTCGGAATCCAGCCAGAATGACCGGCCGGTTTCACTTCCAAGTGCCTAAATTGGTATTAGGCGGTCAGAAGTGAAACCGACGATCTCGGTCAAAAAGCATCCGACCACGATAGAAATTGGTCTCATAGCGTGTTACTTATTCCTAGTGCCCTTATTGGCGGCAATTTTGGTTTTATATTTATGACATCACAGTCTAGATCCAACATGGGCATGCACATGACAAGCACTGATGTGTACACATGAACTTCTGCGTCAAATTGAGATGCCAATCAGAAGTCTTAAAATGATTTTTTTATATTTGTCGGCCATCTTGGTTTTAGATTAGACTATATGACATCATAGGCAAGATCCACTTGGGGTCTTGCTCTTATATGATTACTATTACAAAGACAAAAGTCTGGACCAACTTTCAGCTTTCTATCACAAAGTGAATGATTTTTCAGTCTAACAGCTATACTACAAGTTTTTATAGTTTCTTCAGAGTGGCTATACCCTTCTGGTCATCGAACTAGCCTGTGAGGCCTCTTTATGCAATTCTCACACTGCCCTCCCCTGTATGGCTTTTCTGTTTTTCGTTCACCATTCATCTTCAATGCTGGGAATTATCACTTTACGCACCTTAATCTTTCGACATGGAGTCTAAACATTCCCCCCTTAAAGCATTCCATGATCTCATTCCTTAAGACAATGAAGTGAACACATCTACCCACAGGCACCATGTGACACAGACTAAAAAAATTATTATTAATAATAAAAAAACTCCCTATTTCCTCCTCCTACACCCCCGACCCCCACCACTTAGGCCCTTCTCTCTTACCTGGAGTCCGAAGGAATAGTAAACCCTTTTACTCTTTGTTCTCCAACAGACGGTGCTTCAAGATCCTGGCTGGGTTAAGTACTCCAACCTCGGTTCAGTAACTTTACTCCTGCAACTGGAAAAAACCGGCAGCAATGCTTCCGGCTCTCCACTTGTTTGCGCCTCACTTACAGGGCCAGGTGGTCTTGATCCGCACCACCAACAACGTACCAACGTCTTATGTTAAGAATCAGTGAAGGACGGACTCTTTGGCCATGGCTTCCTTTCCATTCTACATCAGTAGTTGGGCCAAAATCGACCTGGAGGCTGACCCTCTCTTAATGAAGTAGACAATGTGGCGGCAGATCATTGGAATAGTATTCATCTCAACACACAGCTTCATCCTGGCTCTTCCTTCTTTGTCAATGTGTGCAGTAGGTTTGAGTCTTTGATGGTAGACCTGTGGGCCAGCACCAGCAATGCTCTCCTTGTCTGCGTCCTATTCTGAATCCCGAAAGTGTGGACCTGGGAAAGGATGCTCCTCTCCTTTGCCTCCTCTGCTACTTTACGCCTTCCTTTCCTTTCCTCTGATTTCCAAACTGTTTGCTTGGCTTCACCAGAAGAAGGCAGAATCCATCCTGGTGGTGCCCTTTGGCCTCGCATGGCATGACTTTTTCTGCTGAGATACATAGCTCTGGCTTCAGAGCACTATATCAACATTTAGTACTATTATAAGCTATTAAACAATATCTGCCCACATGCAAATTATAAGTTGGAAATGTTTATTAACAAAAGAAAAATTAATCTGAACATCACAAGACTGGGCGACAATAGAACACCCTGGCACCCTGATGGGCATGAAGCTATCCAAACAGAGACAAAACACAAATGTATATGTTTTGGTACACAAGGCTCTAATTGCAATCATGTGATGAAACTGAAACAAAAGTGCAGTGTTGGCTGGCAGGGGACGGGGGTGGCGGTGCGGGGTGTGGAAGCGGGGATTGACCAAAACATTTTTTTTAAATCCACTTACCTTTTGCTGCTGGCCTGGCCGGCTGTCTCTCCCCTTCGGTCCCTTGAGCCACCTTCTCTTCTGCTTCCGGAAGGAAGCAGGAAGCACACAGGCTCACTCCCCTAAGCCAATCACAATGCTGCAATGCAGGGTTGGTTTAGGTCTTAGCACTGTGGTTCGGTGCTCAGACGGGGACTGTGAGGCTTTGCATGTTCCTCACCAGGCTGTGTAAAGCAAGCCTCGTGGGCAAGATCCAAAGTGCGCAGGACTGTTTGGCTGGCCCAAGAGGTCAAACCACTGCTCCCCCATAACCCCAGCCCCGCCCCCTAACCCAGCTCGTAGTGAAAAATAAAATGATAATAACAATGTTATTATCATTTTATTTTTCTGCTGCACTGCTCTTAAAGCAGTGAGGCGACACTCCTCCGCCATAGCGGAGGAGTTGCCACTGCAGAAGTGTTACACGTGTGCAGGACCTGAAGTAATGGGAGAGTTTGCAAATGGCCCTCAAACAGAAATCGAAACTTTAAGCACTAAGTAAGCCTTTCAGAAATTTCTAAATTCACATGAGAGAGAGGCTTTACAAATCAGAAATGGCACAACTTGAAGGAATGATTATCCTTTGCAGTAAAATGACTGCAGCAGTTACAGTAATGCAAAGGTAATATTTTTTAAATTTCACAGTCCCTCTCTTTTCCATGACTTTATTGTGCAACCTTTGAAGTAGATCAATTATTACTGATTTAATTCCTGAGATACATCATCAACAAAATACTTAAGTGAGCCATAATAAGATTTCTCAACTAAATAGTCAACAGATATTTTGAGAGGGAAATAAGGAGATTATTCTTTATTTCTAGTGAATTAACAGAGCACATAAAGACTTTGATAAGGGTATAAAGAAATAAATATGAGTACGACAAAGACCAATAAAACAATTTCTAACGTCTTCTTTCCCCTCCCTCAAATATGACCTTCATCCACGATCAAATACTCCATCCATCAATACTGAAGCCATCATTAATTTTGTGCAGTTCACTAACACTATCACGGATACAGTCATTTTGTTCATGTTTAAAGAAATATTTAGTATAAACAAGCAACATTCGGGTCCTACAATGGCACAGACTCCATCCCTAGCAGTCAAGATAAAAACCAGAGCTATACAGTTTTATAAAAGGACATATTTTTGGGCTTTAGGTTGTTCAGATATCTACCCTTAGGCTTTAGCTGTAGAATTCACAACCTCTTCTTAGTCTTTTTTTTTGCAGATTTATATAGCGCAAAATCAACCTGCAGGTATTGGAGCACTTTACATGAGCACCAATTACATTACACAAGGACACATTCATTACTTTTTTTGGTAGGCACGGGGAGATTAAGTGATTTGCCCAGAAACACAGGACGTGGAGTCGACCCCGAGGCTCAAACCTTGGTTTCCCAGCTCCAAAGTCGGCAGCTCTAGCTGTGACACCACATCCTCTCCCCATAGGCAAGTTCGATGGCCTCCACTTAAATTGGGAACTACTGTTCTCTGTTTTAACCACAGCTTTATTTACCCATCCGTAGGCATGTTCGATGGCCTCCCCGGAGTTGGGAACAACTCTGCTCTACTTTAACCACAGTTCAGGGTGAAATCCCTATGGTGCCCTCTGTGCCAATAAGGGCCTTCTTGTTAGGTATTGCCGCATCGTGTATTAACCCATCCCCACCCAGTCCTTGATTTCAGGATACGCTGGTAAGCATAGTGGAGTTCGCCTCCAAGGCCAACAGTATCTTTGTTAATAAGTTGTTGTTTGTGGCCAACACCATACCCCTATCTCTGCCAGCTGTCCTGCGAAACTACTGCTAAACATAGTTCTGTCCGATTTAATCCATTGTGCACTGTGTGCAATGTGTGCCTTACATTAGGGATTGACTAAGCCCTTGTTTACCCACCCAACATGGTTATTCCCGAATATGGGGGTTACAACTGATAACCGTGAGCCACACCAGCAAGTGGGATAGACTCCCCTGGAGAGGGTCTTAGGGCGGAGACAAGGTGGAGCCTTGTGACCAATGGCACCCCTCCCCCCGCCTACGCTAGCATCTAAGGCATGGCCCTCTCCCCATTGAAATATATGACATGTATCCAATTTAAGCTGATTCATGTCCTATCTGGGATGCCGGTGAGCCTCACCCCTAAACCAGGCCACCAAGTGCATCTCCACAGGGTGTGGGGGCCTGCGGTCCCCTAAGGGTGCTCCTACATCCTGCTGTATTTTTTAAGTCCTTCTTGCCTGTATACCCATCAGTCTGACTGCGATTTTCAGATGCTGTGTCGCTATGCTGGTGTCCCCACCCTTGTGCATGAAGCCCATAGCCAGATATTTCTGAAGGTAAACCAGGGTGCAGAAAAGATGCCACTGCCAATGCTTTTGAATTTGTGAGGACATGGAGTGGCAAATGTACCTGCACCTTCTAAATTTGAATGCACGCTGTGTTCTGGTAATTGTCAGCATTTGTGCTCCGAACCCTTCTTTCTCCACCCTATTGGAGACACAGCACACACTTTTTTATTTTATTTTTAATGCCAAACTTTCACACCCACCTTTTTAAAACACACTCTATTTGCAGATTCCTGCCGCAGTACCCTTCTGCCCATGTATGGGCAAATGTAACGCCTATGGCATTGCGCCTGCACCCCCAGCATTCTGTTTCATTCCATGTCTATATTGGATGCCAGCCCCTCACCGTCTGACTGTGATATTTAGATGCTGTGTCGCCGTGCTGATGTCCCCACCCTAGCATAAGTCGTGCACTTCCAAACTTCTGTTAATGTGTACCAGGGAGCAGACAAGTAGGTGGGAGAGGAGGAGAACCATATGTACAAATACCTTCCCTTTCTTGAATAATGGGAATGCCAAATGTTCCTTGATCCATTGTAGTTTTTTTGTACTCTAACCCATTGTTTCCCCAACTTTTGGAACCGCAGCACATTTGTTAGATCACAACTTCCACAACCCACCTAGCCACCATGGCTATAGAGTGGGTAATGTTTAGCTCAACTGAAGCCACCTGTAACATGCCCTTGTTTACCAAGTGCACATACTTTGCTGAATTGGCAAGACATTTGCACAGACAGTTTTATTGATAACTATAGCGAACAAATTAAAGGTGTCAATTTTGGCTCCGGTGAATGTTTGTCTATTGTGCATCTGCCCGTGGGTACCTTGTTTTTTTTGTCTGTGTTAAAATTGTTGCTTGTGTCCCACTTCAGGATTATGGACTTGTGCTAGATCTCTTGCTTTCTACACTGCTGAGTGAGCCCCCTACCTTCACAGATATTTAGTTACATTTCCGTTTCTGACGGCAAAATGGAATGAGATTGCAAGCACCAATGCTAGGCAAGTAAAATTTAACATCTTCTGTCAGGGGACATGGCATTGTATTCGCACTCTGTGGTGTAATCTGGACTGCTATGACAAGGCGTCAATGAGGCCACAGCGATCACATGTACCCGTTCATCTTGTGATTCACATCCGCTGTGATAACTAATATGCTCCCTGTCCATGGTACTTGGTAGTACATCAATGATGACAACAGCAGGGCCTTTACTGGGCTGTAACCATAGTTGCTTAATCCAGGAATTAGACCTAGTTCAATGGGTTTATCCTCGAGATTAGTTGCCCTCCACCAGAATCAAAGGCCTGCCTTGTTTACTGGACTGCCTCCTAGAACCCTTCTAATTGGTGATACGAACCAGTTTACTCAGCATAGGCTGACAGTCTTGCGTTGCCATTGCCATCACCCATCCTATGCCCTTTGTAATCACCCTCCATCCTCCTGTGCAGTGGTCATTTGGTAAAAAGCCATGGGGACCCTAAAATGCTCTTTAACCCTCATACCCTCTGCACTCAAGGCAAGCACCACTCACTGTAACCACACAGAGGCTCCCGTTAGTGGAAAGGGTGTGAAAATGTCTTGCTAGAGTGGACACAACACACTATTATACGTTTGTGACCGTCCTCACCAAGCTACGTGCCTGCCCAGCTTCTGGTGTTTATAAACGAGTGGCTTTGAGGAATATATGTCTGTATAAATCCAATCTGTCCATTGATTCCCTAAAGGAAATTCCCACGTGCAGTTGAACCTCTGCTGTTCAGCTGACCCTCTTCCTAGGCCCGATTAACTGTTAACAATATGAGTGGTGTGGGAATGGGATGCTTTGTTTGGGCCACGGGAGGCCCCTCTACTCACCGGCAATTCCACCGCTGTTGCTGCCATCCTCCCTGCACTGTAGCCGCCATTGCTGGGGTGGGACACGGTCCCCCAGCTGGATGCATCTCACGGCAGGGGGCGGGGCCACACACCCGACGCCTCAAAGGCACTGCAACACTCCCGCAGCGCGGGACGCTTTGTTTGGGCCACGGGAGGCCCCTCTACTCACCGGCAATTCCACAGCTGCTGCTGCCATCCTCCCTGCACTGTAGCCGCCATTGCTGGGGTGGGACACGGTACCCCAGCTGGATGCATCTCACGGCAGGGGGCGGGGCCACGCACCCGATGCCTCAAAGGCGCCGCAACACTCCCGCAGCGCGGGACGCTTTGTTTGGGCCATGGGAGGCCCCTCTACTCACCGGCAATTCCACCGCTGCTGCTGCCATCCTCCCTGCACTGTAGCCGCCATTGCTGGGGTGGGACATGGTCCCCCAGGTGGACGCATCTCACGGCAGGGGGCGGGGCCACGCACCCAATGCCTCAAAGGTGCCGCAACACTCCCGCAGCGCGGGACGCTTTGTTTGGGCCATGGGAGGCCCTTCTACTCACCGGCAATTCCACTGCTGCCATCCTCCCTGCACTGTAGCCGCCATTGCTGGGGTGGGTCATGGTCCCCCAGCTGGACGCATCTCACGGCTGGGGGCGGGGCCACGCACCCAACGCCTCAAAGGTGCCGTAACACTACCGCAGCGTGAGATGCACGCGGGTGCACACGGGCGCGCCCGGGCTAAGCCCGGGCCAAGGGTGGGCCCATCTGCGTCAGTCGGCGACAGGAAGAGGCAGGGCAGGGCCACCCCCCTTGGCTTCTTGGCTCCTACTGTGCAGCTCGCAGACTTGCTTTATTGGTAAGACTATTTTTGTTACTTACTGTACTTTGTACCCTGCTCCCTGGACTGGACTGGAAATGGTGGTCAGACAAATCACTTTCCCACTCTAAAAGGACTATCTGTTGACTTCTTATGGAATTTTATATTGTGGACTAAAAACTAAAATGGTAGCAAGGTCCTGCCTCGGAAACGATTTTGACTCTACCCCTTGTGTGTGATCATTTGATAATTCTGTTGTTTTTCATCTTTCGCCCGCAGCAAGAGGGGGGGCAGGAGGCTGTCATTTTGATCTTTTCTTAATAGTTAGCCGTGATTTGCATCTCTGTTACTCCCCACAAATAATATTAGCATGGGCAAACGGAAAGCCAGGGAGGGCACAGAGAAGGGGAAAAAACCAAAAATAAGAAGAGGTGCAGCAGAGAATTGCACTCTAGAGGAGATTGATGACCTACTAGAGGAAGTAGAACCGCTATTAAACAACAAGCATAAGCCAGTAAACCCACATAAATCTAGGATTACGGCATTTTTTGGGAAACGAGAGGAAAACACCCAGAATAAAACGATGCCAAGAGCAGGTGAAACGCTTGTAACCATTGAAATCCCACCAAATGTATTAAATGAACCAGCAACCCCTTTGATAGAACTACCAACACGGACTGAAATACAAACCAATACAGAAAGATCGCACCCAACCAATCCCACACAACCTAACATTTCAGAAGATTTACTCTGCTCCAATGAGGATATGGAGGCTATACCAACAATCGTGTGCACTAATAGATACTCACCATTAGCCACAATACCAACATTAGGTAGTGCCACTGAATTCCTACCACCTCAGAACCCGATTTCAATAACAGTTCCAAACCACAAAGACCAGCAGGTGCAAAGATTTCTCTCTTGTTGCCCCATTAATAATTCGGAAAATCTGGCTCAAACGGCTCAAATTACCATGTCTGCCCAGTTGATATCTGAATTAGTGCAGAAGCTAGATATCCTGACAGAGGAAGTTGCTTCCCTAAAAACACAAATTAGAAACCTTACATCTAGTGGCATGTTAGTGACCCAGGCTAATTTAGAGGAGGGGCAGGGCCCGAGCAGGAAATATTATGATGAGTCCAAAGCTATTAGCACCCCTAAAACTATGACACGGCCTCACAGCCACGCAACAAAATCTGCAAGTGGCACGAACACCGGTCCTAATGAACTAAGTTACAAAAATAGAAAAAGTCACGGGGGGAGGATCCCTGGTATTATGGGACCACGGCTGGAGAGGGGGGGTGGGAGGAACAACAAGGGTGATACTGACTGGACCCATCCCTATAAAGATGCACCACAGCACATTCACAACATGGGGGAGAAAACCAACTATCCCACATGGCCCATAACTTCTAGAAGGGAGCAGGACTTAGAAAGTGAGATGTTAAAACATCGCCGATGCAACAGAAATCTAGACCCCAGGCAGACCAACAATAGTGGTGTATCTAATGATAAACATAGTCAGGCAGACTGAACACTATACTTGACTAACATTCCTAAATTGACCCTTTCATCATATAGGGAAGATGGGGAGTCGCTTAAAAACAAGGTAATCCATTGGATTAGATCCAAGCGCGAGTGCCTATCAGTAATTCGCTCTGACATTATAAAAACAGAACGTCTCGTGAGCAAGCAAGAACCTTATGATACTATCCTCCTTGTATTTAAGTCCAAAAGTATAGTCGATGGCCTGTTAGCACTGGACTTATGAGCGCCTCTAAACTCCAACTCATAAGATAAATAGAACTAGAGCTAAGACAACAATTCAGGAAACGTTTACAAGCATTGATCACCCACCAAAAACCAAAAGTAGCTGAAATGATTTAGAGGCAGTTGACTGACTAGGAACACAGGGAACTGGAACTATGCATTGCACCAGATCTACGTGCGTCCTAAGCCCGCCCCAAGGAATAGTCAATAGAATATCTTTTCCTGACCATTCGTATAAAGTACATCAGGGAACTGTCGAAGGAAAAGCTGAGTCTATGGATGTAATAGTACCTCATTCCAGCACACAGATGATAGCAAGGAATCCACACTAGGATCAAAACATCTGGTTTCATGGAACATAGCGGGGTTAGGCATAAGCTAGCAGATTTAGAATGGCAAGAATATATGAAGCGATTCGATTTCTGCCTATTACAAGAAACATGGGCTTTGGACCCGCCTTATAAGCTGGGCTACAGGACCCTTAGTATTAACGCTGTCCCTTCCCCAAGAGGCAGACCATCAGGAGGATTAGTCATATGGGCTAAAATCTCCTTAAGGATAGACATCAGTCAACTTGAATTGCCTTTCTCCAGACATCTTAGTGGCAAAAATAAAACACAAAATAAAGGAGAAATACCCTTGATAAATGTCTATATTAGACCCAGAGCAGCCAGTATTGAATCCCCAGTACTGGAGATACTGGTTAATTTCTTAAATAATATTGATACCGGAACACCGGTAATCATAGGTGGGGACCTAAATTGTAAATTTGAGCCCGTGATAGGCCTGGAAACCATTTTTGAAGAGGAGGATATGGCAAGAGGCATCCCGCCAGTAGAAGCTGGAACTCCCGTTCCTTGCTCATTGGCGGCAATGCAACTGGTTCGATTGGTTTCTGGACAGGGATTAAGGGCATGCAATGGCAGGTTGCCATCAGATAGCCCGAGTGCATATACGTTTAGAAGAGGCACAACACTGAGCAAGATCGACTATATAATAGTAAGCACCAACACATGGGGTAACCTAATTGACTTACAAGTGGACAAAAGAGATGACAGCGACCACTTTCCCCTTAGCCTGACGATGGAGGGAGCTCTTTTAGAAACAGGGGTATTGAGTGAGAATAAAGCAAACACAAGGAGATGATGGACGTCATCTCCTTGTGTTTGCTTTGTTCGCCCTAAGTTGGCAGGGTATGCCCAGACGTGGGTCCCTTGCTCACTTTGCCACTGGATTCAAGCTAGCCTGGCTGATGAGGGCTGTTAGCCCGAAACCAGTCCCAGGATGCTTGATTCCGGTCCAGGGAAGACATGGCTTGGCAGTTCGGTCTGGACTGTTCCCATGAGGCACAGGGTCAAGACTGATTTGCATATAGCTGTGTCTGAACTGGGGTGGCAAAGTGAGCTAAAGAATGATGATGGATTCAACCCAGATCTGTGACTGGGGGTGAGTGTTTGAAAAGTTTCAGCACTCCGTCCATCATCTCCTTGTGTTTGCTTTGTTCGCCCTAAGTTGGCAGGGTATGCCCAGACGTGGGTCCCTTGCTCACTTTGCCACTGGATTCAAGCTAGCCTGGCTGATGAGGGCTGTTAGCCCGAAACCGGTCCCAGGATGCTTGATTCCGGTCCAGGGAAGACATGGCATGGTAGTTGTGTCTGAACTGGGGTGGCAAAGTGAGCTAAAGAATGATGATGGATTCAACCCAGATCTGTGACTGGGGGTGAGTGTTTAAAAAGTTTCAGCACTCCGTCCATCATCTCCTTGTGTTTGTTTTATTGAGTGAGAATAACATAAAGAAGCTCTCTCCCTTGTGCCCACAAATCAGCAACAATCGCAGGGCATTAAAATGGCCCTCCATTGTCGGGAATCCACAAACCTTGGCAAAAATCTAAAACACCTTTGCAGATGTATTAACACCTTTTATAAATTCCCCCCTGTGTGATATCCCAATTCTGCAAATACATTACACCATGGCTGAGAAGCTACAAAATCTGTTGAGTAAAAATTTCTGCAAGAAAAAACCATCTGCCTCCGCAAACCATTCCTCTCATAATCACTGGTTTACTAAGGAATGCCGTGAGGTAAAACATCAATTGACACTGGCGGCTCAGTCAAGTGATAGAACCAAGCTAAGAGCCACTAGAATGCAGTATAAGAAACTATTAACTCAGGCAAAAAAGGATTGGGAGGAAAATAATTGGAATGATTTACTTACGGCAGCAAAAAATAAGGATCACATGGGATTTTGGAAACTGATAGCCCAGGGTAGCAAAATGGGAAACACTAGTATGGACCTGTATCTGGACCCAGGTACATGGCACAATCACTTTACAACTCTATACTCGGAACCTGCAGAACTACCGACAATTGATGAATACATCAATGGAATGAGTATCGGGGTAGCTGATGGGTCTGAACAAAATAGCGCCCCCTACTTCACCCTTGACGAGACAGTGACAGCAATAAAAGCGGTCAAGCCAGGGAAAGCTCCAGGCCCGGATAAGATCCCAGGTGACCCGTTGAGGCACGATATCAAGGTCTGGGCACCCTACGTAAATTTACTTTGTAATGCTGTTGCCGCAGGTTCACCAATCCCTAAAACATGGAAGGGGGCCGAAATAATTCCCATCTTTAAGAAGGGGAATCGTCAGGACCCGGCCAATTATAGGCCAATTAGTTTAATTGATATTTTACAAAAGATATATGCCAAGCAGATACTAACCAAGCTCAATACCTGGCTAGAAGAAAAGGACATCCTGTCCCAATATCAAGCCGGGTTTAGAGCAAGAATAAGTACAATAGACCAGGTGTTCAGACTACTATGCATAATATGGAAATATGTCAAACTCAAGGGAGGCCATCTGTATATAGCCTTCATAGACTTGAAGGCTGCCTTTGATCTTATTCCCAGGGGCTTACTGTGGAACTCGCTAAAAACCCAGGGAGTTCCCGATGACCTTCTCTGCCAAATAGTACGACTCCATATGAACAATTATGCAAAAGTTAGATGGAGACCCAGTGGCGAACTCACTGAAGCCATTCCAATAAAAAGAGGAGTGAGGCAGGGATGTGTACTGGCACCCACCCTCTTCTCGTTATATGTCAACGATGTCATGCAATATCTCCAGGGATGTAACGACTCACCTAAGTTACGAGGGGTGCCTTACTTTTCGCAGATGATACAATATTACTATCACAAACGCCCAACGGTCTGCAAAACCTTCTGGACTGTTTTGGTGCTTTCTGCTTGGGAAAAGGCCTAGAAATCAACACAAACAAAATTAAATATATGGCCCTAAATCCGCATAAATCATTAAAAAAAAAACATTATAGTCGGAAAGCAAAAACTGGAGTACGTGCTGAGCTTCAACTATCTGGGTATTACCCTTGATACCAAATTGTCATGGAAGCCACATATGCTTAAGTGTAAGTCAACTCTGGTTCAGAACTCTATGGCAATTGCAAAGATACATCAAAAAAGTACATCCAAAGCAGTATCGCGGGCCCTAGAAGTTTATAAGTGTAGAGCGCAAATATCAACTCTCTACGGTGCAGAACTCTGGGGCATTAATAACCAAAATACACTCACTGTAGAAGAGAATACATTTATAAGGATGCTTTTACAACTCCCGGCACGCACGCCTATGATTCCCATTATTCAAGACCTAAAACTCAGGCGAATCGAGCCCCAGGCCATATTAAGACCTCTGTTACTTTGGGTTCGGCTGTGGACCATACAAGAGCTTAACCACTACAAAACTGGGCTAATTGAGATAATGCTTCTTGATCACAGTGTAACACTCCCATGGTTCCGACATGTGCGTAGTTGGGTTTATAAGCTAAGTTTACACAGTTACTGGGATCACCCCCAAACACTGACACTTCATTCAAAAAGAATTCTGAAAAATTCATACTGGGAGTACATTCAAGACAGTATACACCATAACCCAAATGTGGGAAGATTAACCACGCAGTTTTTAACTATAAAACCGGCTCCTTTGTTTGAGGGTTACATGGACAAAATACAACCCCAATTAGCAAAGTCTTTATATATGAAGTTTCGATTTGATGTACTACAGAACAGATTTAACACATCTAAGTGGTCGAGTAACAACTCTAACAACATGGATGCTATTTGTCCCCTATGCGCATTAAATGCCATAGAAAATGATCCGCATATATTATTCTTTTGCCCAGCATATATAATTCCTCGGAAAAAAATGGATCAAGCCAATTTGCATTAACTTGGGTCTTAGACTACACTGAGGAGCATTGCGCATCTTAAAAACGGATACATCGCAGAAAATTGTTTTTAGCCTTAGTAGATTTTTATTTGCCATAAATTTAATTCGTAAGAGAAATGGACTAAAATTTTAAACCATAAATGACCATTTTAATCATTGATTTTAGTATTGTATACTGATATAAAATTCATTGTTTACATTAACGCACATTCTGTGCTTGATATTGACAAACTGGCAGATGCATTAGCACTTTATCAAACGTATGATTGATTATGCACCTTACTGCCTTCAAAAAGATTAGGTATATGGCCGACGGCAGATGCACTAGCACTTTACCAAACATGTGATTGATTATGCACCTTACAGCCTTTAATTAGATCAGGCATATGGCCGACACCTTAGCACTGTATCATTTATGTTAACTACATGATTGATTATGCACTTTATCACTCTAAATAGAATAGGCGTACGGCCTTTTGTACCGAGAAGAAATGAGTAATAGAAAAGGAGGAAATGACTAAAGTATTTGCACTTTATAAACCTCATGCTGTTGTTGTTTTTTTTTAAATCTAATTTGCACTGTCTTACATATTGATTGTATTTTACTGTTATTTTTGATATTTTTACTCCAGACAGATTTTTATAAAATTCGAAACAGATGCTAGATAACAACTTTGTTACACCATGCGCGGGTCTCGGCCATTCTATTGTATCATATATTTGTGAAACCTTTGTTTGACACGTGCAAATTAATGAAATTTGTATCTTTTATGATTTTTTTTTTAAAATCCAATAAAGATTGAATTGAGTGGTGTGGGGACCTTTTGTCGGACTCTAAAGTTGCAGTTTCATGTTCTGATGCAGTCCCCATTTTTGTGGGTCCTACCGGAACCCCTCTGCCTAATGTGAGTGCCTTAGGTACATAGTCCAGCTCACTTGACGCACTTGCGTGTGACTCAAGATAGACTAGCTCCAACTGGACATGCTGCTGCATGGGAGGGAGGGATTTCAAGCAGTGGCACCCGACTCTGGAGAGGTATCTAACCACATATAGATATCCTGGAGGTTATTATAGACTTCACGCAGTTATTTCCAGTATCTTAAAACCTTCCTGACAATGCTGTCCCCGTGATTCCTGGAGAAGTTGGAGGAGATACGTTTTAGTTAAAAAACTATTAAATGTACAATTACAACAATATTGTGTTCTACGTAGTGCCCCAGATCTTGCTTTGCTATCTCAGCACTGAGTCTGGCAGATGCTACTAGCTGTATGTCTTTCCTGTCCTTACCCAGCAGGAGGAAGGTAGCCAATCAGGGGAGCTAGGTGACAAGCCAACCAGTATTCAGGTTGACCCTGGCTGTGCCAACCCTAACGTGTATCTGCTGGCAGAGTGTTGCCGCTAAGGTTGGAAGAAGCATGTCAATATCATCGATGCTCCCATTGATATAAAGTGTGTGTACATGCCCTGCCAAAAAGACCCCCCCAAAACCGTTCTTTGTTGGTGCCTGTCCCCACTATTATCCATGACGGCACAACTTCTGATGGGATGGCCTTAAGTAATGGATGCCCCTATACCCTGCTTGACTAAGTTGTGTGATCCAGAGCAATTTATTTTTTTGTTGTACCTTTCTTTGACATAAGGGCACCTTGAAATACATGTGGACAAGATATCCACTGTATAAAATTTCTCTTGTGTTTGAATATTGAGCGATAGTGTTGTTCATCTATCATAACAACCCCAGTGGTGCCTGCTTGATGCCCTCTGAGAGAGGCCAGTAATGCCCCACCAGGAGTACTTCTGTAAATGAGGTGGGGAAGGAGTGCATGCCGCTGATGCTGTTAAAACGCCAGTTTCCCATTACCACAAGCGTGTTTTACCTACTGCTTCAAACCGTGCTTAATCGTCAAAGCGCTGAGATTGGCAGGCACACCTATCTGTATGCGTTGCTGTTTTAACCGGAACAAGGAAGTGGCCAATCAGAAGAGCTGGCGTCAAGCCTGCAAGTATTGCGTGTGGCTGTGCAAATCGTAACGTGTATAATAATGGGGTAAATTTAATACCAGGGCTAGGGGCGAACTGGTGGGGTGCTGTGGTTCTACTGCCAACTCATCTACCCATGCTCCATCTGGGTTTCCTAAGCTCCAGTTTCACACCTCGTAATACCCCCCTTGGATTTAACAGAATTGACACACCAACCGATAGGTTCAGCTCCACTTTTACTACCAAACTCTGCAGTCCTTTTGCCTGTAAGGAAAGGAGTTATTAACTTCGGCGCTCTTTAATATCACTCAAAAATGATGTTACTTGAACTTAAAATAAAGGTCTGAAACCAGTCCTTCCACATATCCTGGTCACAATCCTAACCCAAACTGTAAGAAAGATTTCAGCCCTTCATGCTGCGCCCGCCTGGCCACAGCAATGATGCTCTGTTATCTACCTTAAGGAACAAGTCAGGACAGCTGTTTTATTAACGATGTTGCCCTAGGAGAGCTTAACCACAAAATGTGTGAGCTTGCAACAAACATCTAGAAAGGCATGCCAACAAACTAACCATCTCCAGTAATGAGAGAGTCATGCAGCCACTCCTTCGACTGATTACTAAATCAGGTTAAGTTTATGGTGTTGCATGGTATCTAAAATCCCATCTCTCGGCTCATGCCTGCAACAAATTCAATGCATCACCCAAGTCAGTTGAACCAAACGCAGAGTAGCATGCAAGGCTAGGCCTGCAAAGAAATCTCCTGCCCATGCGGACAAACCAAGCATCCCTCACTCCACGAGCCATCCGAACTGTCAATGATACATTATCAGCTGTTAGGCAACTCGCCTCACCCAACTTAAACAGGGTGGACATGAGCATATCAGAATTATGCAAATCATCCCTTCTAACTGAAACAAAGTATTGTTTGAAACACGCATGTTCATCAATGTGCAAGTCATCCCCATTTGACTGGCACAAGGGAGACCTTAAGGAATAATTAGCATGCACCATTTTCAAATGTGCCCTCTGTACGTTTAAAAGTACTTTGTTGTGCCACCCGGTGGCCTGATAATTCTGGCCCGAACACTTGAGGCACTCTCTTTGGCATTGAATTAAAACATTTGAGCCGAAATCTTTGCTTGGCATAGTGTGCTGCGTAGTTCTGCCTCTTCTGTCATTGTATCCACATATAAAATCAACATGTAACATTAGCCTACAGCAAGCCAGGACTATTGACTTTGTCACTGGTTGATAGTTGCATAAGGTAAATAAGCAACAACTATGGCTTCTTTGTAAGAATATTGAAAATGCTTCAGTTCTGAAATGATGAGACTGTGCAAGAGCTATAATGAGTCTCTGAAGTTACATTACAGTCACTACTACAACTTTATCGCAGTGTTACTCCAGTGCACGCACACTGCGCTTGGGCCACCAACAACACTAATAGGAATAAGCCACTGAGCAGCTGCGTGTGCACTGCCCTGGAAAGGGGGGAAAGGGGTTGGCAAGGCCAGGGACACACATCTGCACCACTGAGCATAGCCCCTGGCTGAAACACTTAAATCCTGAGGCGCATTTTAAATTATCACTGCTGTGTACATGAGTGGGGTGATGCGAACCAATGTCCTTCCCCAGGCAAATGTATGCCATCAGACCTATTGTATTGATCTGCAACCTCCCCCAACCTTTCTAAAGAAGTAGCATTCCATTAAATCTTTGCACCAGACATAAAAGGTGACATAGCTGCACTCCGTGTTTATATTAATGTGCGACCCAGAGACTGAGATTGGCCGACCTCTCGCAGCTGTTCCACTCCCATGAAGCTGGAACACTACCCAGTCCTCTATCACAGAACAGTCTGCCTTCATCAAAACCGGAACTTGAACTGTGCTACCCATGAAGCACAAAGCAAGATACGTTGCATTTCCACGAGACCGCCCCAGGAACAAAATTATATGGCCTACCCGGGACACGAACCCTGGGCCCTCTACACTGGTTACTATAGTTGAGGACAGTCACAGGCCTGCACGGGTAGAACCATGGTACCGTCTTCAACGAGGTGACTGACCGGCCTGGCTCCAATGCCTGGCCCACATCCTCTCCTTAAATAGAAGTTGGTGCCTGAGCCCCCAACATAGCTGCAAGCCACCCAACAACCGCTTAATAGCTCCCACCTCCCGAAACCGCATGGACATGCCGCCAAATGTGCTCCCATAGCCAAGGAGGCCGGAGCAACCAACCTCCAGAAGGGTGGGTGGTTCACCAGGAGGTAGGAGCATCATGCGCCACGGGCATCAAAGCATCGACCTCAGCAGCACAAGCCCTCGCTTCACCGACTGAACTGTCCGGGAAAGCTCCAAAGGCTCCTCTGGCCCCCAGCATGCCCCATACACGGAAGCTGTCTGGGCAAGTTCCGACGCACCTTCTAGCCCCCAGTGTCTGCCCCACACATGGAGGAAACATGCCGATGCAAACCAAAAGCAAAGGGGCTTGAGCATTCCGGCAAAAGGGCACCGCCAGGGGCAAGACCTAACGCCCCACAGGGCCCAGACTCACTGCAGTCGGCTGCTCCTCCTGGCTCAAAAACGGAATGCGACCAGACGTGAAACCAAGGGTCGCCAGAGGACCCTGAACTCCACAAACATGGACGCGCGACACCATTGGGGAGGCCCGTGTACCCGGCGGGGCTACGGGCCACCCCAGTGCTGCTCAATTGTCTCCCCTCCGATTCACACTATCAGAGGCCCGGACTCACCAAGACAACACGACGCCTGCGGTACCTCCGGACCCAGGAACACAACACGGCTGGACAGCGTGACCAGCAGGGGCCAAAGAGGTCCCTTCTAGCTACTATTAGCTACTATTCAGATTTTCTGTACGGACAGTCCTAATCCATACATGAGGACCAGAATAAGAACGAAGTGGGCAGCTTCAGACATATCCCTCAGCAGTCTCTTTTGGTGAGGCGATATGGCAGGACTCAGAGAATTACTGGGACAATGTAAGCAGGGTACCAAGTTTCAGATCAGCCCTTGCTACCAGGTATATGTCCAGTTGGCACAAATTTAGTAGGTTCCAGATTGATCCTGGGCATGGCTTGAGGTATAGAGGACTCCCGATGGAAGCTTAAAATACTTGGCACAGAAACAGTAATGCATACTGAAAGAAATCACATTTGCAATAGCCTACATATATGCTGTTACTTTGGGTTTCACAGCCCATTCCCTGGGAATTGGGGAGAGTGAACAGCAGGAGGTGTAATGTTTTGCCTAGGGAAACGGAAACCCCAAGTCAACAAGGGCAAAAGGATGGAGGCATTATCACACTCAATATAATGCTCATGCAAGTACCAGTCGAGAGATTGTTTTTGCTCCTCAAAAAGTGGGGAAGTGGGTAAAGATCCAGCAAAGTGAAAGGTTAGGATTCTGTTGATAGTGCTCCAGGAAAAACAAAAAAAGTGTTTTCACAATATAGAGATCTTTGATCAGGTAGATGGGTGGGAGGAAAAGATTGGTGATTTCTGGACGCCCAAAATCCGATCATTCTAAGAATTGCCAGAGTGCACAAGACAACAAGACTTTCAGCAAATAAAACCAACCAGACTCATTGGAGAATCAAATAACTGGTAATCTTTCTATTACTTAAGCTGGGTTGTATGATATTACAATGCATGCCTTTACCACCCATGGTAAGTATAATAAGGTAAGATATATATAAATATATTAGCTACTGGTGGTCGCCAGTAGGTAGTTATGGTTTGGACCTAGTTTCCAAAGGAAGAGCGTTTTTCCATTTGCCAATAACTTTGGCGTTGTTTGACGAGTCCTCTCGAAATTTTCAAAACTAATTCGATGCTCACTTTAGCTGCTGTCTTGAAAGTTTTGGGGTGATCTGTCAAGGGGGGCTGAGAAAAAGGGGGTCCAATAACATGTTTTTACCATGTTCATTTTCATAGGAATTTTAAACATGGCTACAGCCTGAACAGCTGAACGGAATTACACCAAAATTGGCAGAAAAGTAGCTGTTGGTCCAGAAAGCGCCCTTTTTGTGATTTGGTGTAAATCCTATCAGTAGTTTTTGAAGTATTAAAAAAAAATCAAAATTTGTATCTAGAGGGACCCGGAGGATCCGTGAACCGTCCCGATCTCGTGCTGAGATCTGATTGGCTTCCAGCATTTCAAACTAGGAAGTGTTGGTAGCCATCTTGGCACTCTACTTGAGTCAAGTCCCAGAAAAAATGTGAAAAAAGTGGGCAGTGTAGAAATACCCTGACCTCTAGGCCTCTTCCAAAAAAGAGCAGTTTTAAAAAAAATGTTCGGTGGGCTCAGCGGATCCTGCTCAAAATGTTTAAAAAATGAAGTGCGGATTCCCCCGCTTCGTTAATTATCGGCCCCCGGGTGGGCCAGGTCCCGGGTGCATTTTTTTTAATAAGGCCACCCTCCTCCTGGGGCTTAATATTGCCCCGGGGATCACCATCTCCCCAGGGCTTGTTTACTAATGAATGCGGGAGAGGCCCATATGGTCTCCCCCACTGCCCCAATGACCACCACCTTCCCAGGGCTTATTTATTTATAAAGGGGGGGCGTCTTGGAGCCCCCGCCCCGGGAACCGCCACTTCCCCAGGGCTTTATTTTAAAACAATGCATGGGAGCCACATGAACCCCTCCGCAACCCCGGGGGCCGCCACCTCCCTAGGGCTTCAACTTCAATAAATGGGGGGTCGCATGGACCCCGACCAGCCCTAGGGACCGCCACCTTCCTGGGGTTTTATTTAAAAACAATGCGAGTGGGCGCAGACCCCCGCAGCCTTGGGGTCAGCATCCTTCCCAGGGCTTTAACTTTAATGAATGGGGGCTGCACGGACCACACCAGCCCCGGGGACCGCCACCTCCCCGGTGCCCGCCACCTCCCCGGGGCTTTTCTCAATATGAATGTGGGGGGCTACCTGGCCCCCCCCCGCAGCCCCGGGGACCACCACCTCCCTGGGGAATAATCTAAAAAAGGAGAGGAGCCATGTGGTCCCCCTCCTGGAGCCACAGATAGCCTTGGGAACTGCCACCCCCAGAGCCAGCTATGGCTATGTCCCGGAGTGCCCACCCCTGGGACAAAGCATTTTGCTATGGCTTGGTGGGAGCTTTACCGCTTCCGCCAAGCCATAGTAAACTGTTCTCTGCTTCCAGCAAGCAAGAGCAGAAGAATGCTCTCGCTTGCTGGAAGCGGAGCAAAATTGCTTTTACACAGAGGGAGCTGCATGTTCAGCAGCTCTTTATGAATAAAAGCAATGCCGGCTCCCGCAGGAGGTGAGGAGCCGGCAGGGACCTTGGGGGCCTCCAGGCTCCCCCCGCAGCCCCCAACAGTTTAAGTGGGTGCCTTGTTTTGGACCAGTACACCCAGAAGAGAGGCCAGGCCCCGGGGATGGGGACCCCGGGGCTGAAATCGGCCCAGGGAGGGGGGCCTTGCAGCCCACCTCCCCATTCAAAAAAGACCTGGCCCAAGGGATGGGGTCCCCAGGCTGAAATCGGCCCAGGGAAGGGGGACCACGCAGCCCCCCTTCCCTAATAAATAAAAATAAAATAAAAAGCGGGACAGGCAAGTCGCCAGAGGCCCGCCCCCTTTCAGCACCACTCTGCAAATGCGCCTTATGGCGCACAACTGGTTGGGGGCTGAAGTCCCCTTGGCTGCAGAGGGTCTGAGAAGGGCAACAACCTCTCCTGTTCCCTCCAGTAAGTCCCACCACCTCTCTGCAAGCATGCCTCCTGGTGTACTACTGGTTGGGGGATGAAGTTCCCTTGGATGCTGAGGGTCCTTAGGGGCCAGGAACCCCTTCTGTTACTTCTAGTAAATACCACACAGCTGGATTGCTGAAAGGACTTTGGAGGCCATGCTCCCTTTCTCAACCACTCTGCAAAGGCATCTCCTGGCGCACTGCTGGCTGGGGGATGAAGTCCCCTTGGCTCTAGAGTGTCATTGGGGGCCAACAAGCCCTCCTGTTACCTCTAGTAAATCCCACACAGCGGAATTGCTGAAAGGTCTTCGGAGGCCACGCCCCCTTTCACCACCACTCTGCAAACGTTCCTCCTAGCACAGTGATGGGTAGGGGATGAAGTCCTCTTGGATGTTGAGGGCTCTTGAGGGCCCAGAAGCTCTCCTGCTACCTCCAGTAAGTTTGACACAGCAGGATTCCAGAGAGCTAGCTGGAGGCCCCGCCCCCTTTCTCCACCATTTTGCAAGCGCGACTGCTAGTTAAAAAACTATAGAAATTCACTTAAAAACTAAAGATTGCAGGGACATTAGAGTTAGGAAATGGAATTTGAAAAAACCTTAGAAATTCACTGAAAAGACCAAAGGTTACAGGGACATTATAGTTACAGTCATCAGTGATGTCACAGACCATGTCATGAGTGATGTAATATGTGAGTGAGGTCATAAGAAGGGGCAGCACCCCTGCAGATTTTACTCATACAAAACCAGTGAAATTCAGCAGTTACCTGAGCTAACTGAAACTTACGTCCCCGCAATGCACTGCTTATGACATCACATATTACATCACTCATGACATGGTCAGTGACATCATCCAGGGTCAGGCCTTTTTTCAATGGGGATTTGTTTTTTTATGATTTAAAGGGAGGTGGGCTAAGCGGCCCCCCTCCCGGGCCAATTTTGGCCCCGGGGACCCCATCCCCCTGGGCCCGGCCTCTAGTCTGGGTGCCCTGGTCCCACCGTTGTCGTGTTCAAAAAATGAAAAATCTCCATAGACATAACATGGGGAAAACGCATTTTGATTTTTCGCAGCCCCGCTTGACGAATCAACCTGAAACTTTCAACACAGCAGCTGAACCAAAAAGGGGAAGCTTTTTGAAAATGTCATGAAGATTCGTCAAGCGGTGCCAAAGTTCTTGGCAAAACAAAAAACGCTTTTCCTATGGAATCTTTGGTTCTAACTATAGCTACTAGGATGGATATATATCTATATCTATCTATATCTATATATATATATATATATATATATATCTATATATATATATATATATATATATATATATATATATATATATAAATATATATATATAGATATATATATATATTTATAAATATATATATATATATATATATATCCAACAAAGAGAGTTGTCCCCTCAAAGAAGGCCACACAGGAAGGTAGGTTTTCACGCTTTAATGGAGAAAGCTACAGCTGAGATGACAGGACGCTTCACCTTCAGTTAAAAGCCCGACGCGTTTCGTGCTCTCACACACTTCTTCATGGGCTATGTCATCTGGCAAATGCACCACAGTTCAAGCACCTGATATTCATTTGGACCCGCCCCAGTGGGCGTAGGCAGTAGCATTGCCTGCTGGTCTCCGTAGTGCTTGACGGTATTACTTCAGTGAGTTGGGTGCACTGCTGTGTAAAACAATGTAAATCCCAAGTGGGTTGGTGCAATGTCCTGTTCACTCCCAACTGCACCGTAGAACTTTCTCCACGCCCCTCCTGTCCACCACACTGCTGTACGCCAGCTGGCGTCAGCACTGGTCCGCTACAGCGCGGCGGGGCCTCCTTCACGGCAGGACTGGCCGTAACTAAATCCAACAAAGAGAGTTGTCCCCTCAAGAAGGCCACACACAGGAAGGTAGGTTTTCACGCTTTAATGGAGGAAAGCTACAGCTGAGATGACAGGACGCTTCACCTTCAGTTAAAAGCCCGACGCGTTTCGTGCTCTCACACACTTCTTCATGGGCTATGTCATCTGGCAAATGCACCACAGTTCAAGCACCTGATATTCATTTGGACCCGCCCCAGTGGGCGTAGGCAGTAGCACTGCCTGCTGGTCTCCGTAGTGCTTGACGGTATTACTTCAGTGAGTTGGGTGCACTGCTGTGTAAACGCGTCGGGCTTTTAACTGAAGGTGCAGCGTCCTGTCATCTCAGCTGTAGCTTTCCTCCATTAAAGCGTGAAAACCTACCTTCCTGTGTGTGGCCTTCTTTGAGGGGACAACTCTCTTTGTTGGATTTAGTTACGGCCAGTCCTGCCGTGAAGGAGGCCCCGCTGCGCTGTAGCGGACCAGTGCTGACGCCAGCCGGCGTACAGCAGTGTGGTGGACAGGAGGGGCGCGGAGTAAGTTCTACGGTGCAGTTGGGAGTGAACAGGACATTGCACCAACCCACTTGGGATTTACATTGTTTTACACAGCAGTGCACCCAACTCACTGAAGTAATACCGTCAAGCACTACGGAGACCAGCAGGCAGTGCTACTGCCTACGCCCACTGGGGCGGGTCCAAATGAATATCAGGTACTTGAACTGTGGTTCATTTGCCAAGATGACATAGCCCATGAAGAAGTGTGTGAGAGCACGAAACGCGTCGGGCTTTTAACTGAAGGTGAAGCGTCCTGTCATCTCAGCTGTAGCTTGCCTCCATTGAAGCGTGAAAACCTACCTTCCTGTGTGTGGCCTTCTTTGAGGGGACAACTCTCTTTGTTGGATTTAGTTACGGCCAGTCCTGCCGTGAAGAAGGCACCGCCGCGCTGTAGCGGACCAGTGCTGACGCCAGCCGGCGTACAGCAGTGTGGTGGACAGGAGGGGCGAGGAGAAAGTTCTACGGTGCAGTTGGGAGTGAACAGGACATTGCACCAACCCACTTGGGATTTACATTGTTTTACACAGCAGTGCACCCAACTCACTGAAGTAATACCGTCAAGCACTACGGAGACCAGCAGGCAGTGCTACTGCCTACGCCCACTGGGGCGGGTCCAAATGAATATCAGGTGCTTGAACTGTGGTGCATTTGCCAGATGACATAGCCCATGAAGAAGTGTGTGAGAGCACGAAACGCGTCGGGCTTTTAACTGAAGGTGAAGCGTCCGGTCATCTCAGCTGTAGCTTTCCTCCATTAAAGCGTGAAAACCTACCTTCCTTTGTGTGGCCTTCTTTGAGGGGACAACTCTCTTTGTTGGATTTAGTTACGGCCAGTCCTGCGTGAAGGAGGCCCCGCCACGCTGTAGCGGACCAGTGCTGACGCCAGCCTGCGTACAGCAGTGTGGTGGACAGGAGGGGCGCGGAGAAAGTTCTACGGCGCAGTTGGGAGTGAACAGGACATTGCACCAACCCACTTGGGATTTACATTGTTTTACACAGCAGTGCACCCAACTCACTGAAGTAATACCGTCAAGCACTACGGAGACCAGCAGGCAGTGCTACTGCCTACGCCCACTGGGGCGGGTCCAAATGAATATCAGGTACTTGAACTGTGGTGCATTTGCCAAGATGACATAGCCCATGAAGAAGTGTGTGAGAGCACGAAACGCGTCGGGCTTTTAACTGAAGGTGAAGCGTCCTGTCATCTCAGCTGTAGCTTGCCTCCATTGAAGCGTGAAAACCTACCTTCCTGTGTGTGGCCTTCTTTGAGGGGACAACTCTCTTTGTTGGATTTAGTTACGGCCAGTCCTGCCGTGAAGAAGGCCCCGCCGCGCTGTAGCGGACCAGTGCTGACGCCAGCCGGCGTACAGCAGTGTGGTGGACAGGAGGGGCGAGGAGAAAGTTCTACGGTGCAGTTGGGAGTGAACAGGACATTGCACCAACCCACTTGGGATTTACATTGTTTTACACAGCAGTGCACCCAACTCACTGAAGTAATACCGTCAAGCACTACGGAGACCAGCAGGCAGTGCTACTGCCTACGCCCACTGGGGCGGGTCCAAATGAATATCAGGTGCTTGAACTGTGGTGCATTTGCCAGATGACATAGCCCATGAAGAAGTGTGTGAGAGCACGAAACGCGTCGGGCTTTTAACTGAAGGTGAAGCGTCCTGTCATCTCAGCTGTAGCTTTCCTCCATTAAAGCGTGAAAACCTACCTTCCTGTGTGTGGCCTTCTTTGAGGGGACAACTCTCTTTGTTGGATTTAGTTACGGCCAGTCCTGCCGTGAAGGAGGCCCCGCCGCGCTGTAGCGGACCAGTGCTGACGCCAGCCGGCGTACATCAGTGTGCTGGACAGGAGGGGCGCGGAGAAAGTTCTACGGTGCAGTTGGGAGTGAACAGGACATTGCACCAACCCACTTGGGATTTACATTGTTTTACACAGCAGTGCACCCAACTCACTGAAGTAATACCGTCAAGCACTAAGGAGACCAGCAGGCAGTGCTACTGCCTACGCCCACTGGGGCGGGTCCAAATGAATATCAGGTGCTTGAACTGTGGTGCATTTGCCAGATGACATAGCCCATGAAGAAGTGTGTGAGAGCACGAAACGCGTCGGGCTTTTAACTGAAGGTGAAGCGTCCTGTCTTCTCAGCTGTAGCTTTCCTCCATTAAAGCGTGAAAACCTACCTTCCTGTGTGTGGCCTTCTTTGAGGGGACAACTCTCTTTGTTGGATTTAGTTACGGCCAGTCCTGCCGTGAAGGAGGCCCCGCCACGCTGTAGCGGACCAGTGCTGACGCCAGCCGGTGTCACAGCAGTGTGGTGGACAGGAGGGGCGCGGAGAAAGTTCTACGGTGCAGTTGGGAGTGAACAGGACATTGCACCAACCCACTTGGGATTTACATTGTTTTACACAGCAGTGCACCCAACTCACTGAAGTAATACCGTCAAGCACTACGGAGACCAGCAGGCAGTGCTACTGCCTACGCCCACTGGGGCGGGTCCAAATGAATATCAAGTGCTTGAACTGTGGTGCATTTGCCAGATGAAATAGCCCATGAAGAAGTGTGTGAGAGCACGAAACGCGTCGGGCTTTTAACTGAAGGTGAAGCGTCCTGTCATCTCAGCTGTAGCTTTCCTCCATTGAAGCGTGAAAACCTACCTTCCTGTGTGTGGCCTTCTTTGAGGGGACAACTCTCTTTGTTGGATTTAGTTACGGCCAGTCCTGCCGTGAAGGAGGCCCCGCCGCGCTGTAGCGGACCAGTGCTGACGCCAGCCGGCGTACAGCAGTGTGGTGGACAGGAGGGGCGCGGAGAAAGTTCTACGGTGCAGTTGGGAGTGAACAGGACATTGCACCAACCCACTTGGGATTTACATTGTTTTACACAGCAGTGCACCCAACTCACTGAAGTAATACCGTCAAGCACTACGGAGACCAGCAGGCAGTGCTACTGCCTACGCCCACTGGGGCGGGTCCAAATGAATATCAGGTGCTTGAACTGTGGTGCATTTGCCAGATGACATAGCCCATGAAGGAGTGTGTGAGAGCACGAAACGCGTCGGGCTTTTAACTGAAGGTGAAGCGTCCTGTCATCTCAGCTGTAGCTTTCCTCCATTAAAGCGTGAAAACCTACCTTCCTGTGTGTGGCCTTCTTTGAGGGGACAACTCTCTTTGTTGGATTTAGTTACGGCCAGTCCTGCCATGAAGGAGGCCCCGCCGCGCTGTAGCGGACCAGTGCTGACGCCAGCCGGCGTACAGCAGTGTGGTGGACAGGAGGGGCGCGGAGAAAGTTCTACGGTGCAGTTGGGAGTGAACAGGACATTGCACCAACCCACTTGGGATTTACATTGTTTTACACAGCAGTGCACCCAACTCACTGAAGTAATACCGTCAAGCACTACGGAGACCAGCAGGCAGTGCTACTGCCTACGCCCACTGGGGCGGGTCCAAATGAATATCAGGTGCTTGAACTGTGGTGCATTTGCCAGATGACATAGCCCATGAAGAAGTGTGTGAGAGCACGAAACGCGTCGGGCTTTTAACTGAAGGTGAAGCGTCCTGTCATCTCAGCTGTAGCTTTCCTCCATTAAAGCGTGAAAACCTACCTTCCTGTGTGTGGCCTTCTTTGAGGGGACAACTCTCTTTGTTGGATTTAGTTACGGCCAGTCCTGCCGTGAAGGAGGCCCCGCCGCGCTGTAGCGGACCAGTGCTGACGCCAGCCGGTGTACAGCAGTGTGGTGGACAGGAGGGGCGCGGAGAAAGTTCTACGGTGCAGTTGGGAGTGAACAGGACATTGCACCAACCCACTTGGGATTTACATTGTTTTACACAGCAGTGCACCCAACTCACTGAAGTAATACCGTCAAGCACTACGGAGACCAGCAGGCAGTGCTACTGCCTACGCCCACTGGGGCGGGTCCAAATGAATATCAAGTGCTTGAACTGTGGTGCATTTGCCAGATGAAATAGCCCATGAAGAAGTGTGTGAGAGCACGAAACGCGTCGGGCTTTTAACTGAAGGTGAAGCGTCCTGTCATCTCAGCTGTAGCTTTCCTCCATTGAAGCGTGAAAACCTACCTTCCTGTGTGTGGCCTTCTTTGAGGGGACAACTCTCTTTGTTGGATTTAGTTACGGCCAGTCCTGCCGTGAAGGAGGCCCCGCCGCGCTGTAACGGACCAGTGCTGCACGCCAGCCGGCGTACAGCAGTGTGGTGGACAGGAGGGCGCGGATAAAGTTCTACGGTGCAGTTGGGAGTGAACAGGACATTGCACCAACCCACTTGGGATTTACATTGTTTTACACAGCAGTGCACCCAACTCACTGAAGTAATACCGTCAAGCACTACGGAGACCAGCAGGCAGTGCTACTGCCTACGCCCACTGGGGCGGGTCCAAATGAATATCAGGTGCTTGAACTGTGGTGCATTTGCCAGATGACATAGCCCATGAAGGAGTGTGTGAGAGCACGAAACGCGTCGGGCTTTTAACTGAAGGTGAAGCGTCCTGTCATCTCAGCTGTAGCTTTCCTCCATTAAAGCGTGAAAACCTACCTTCCTGTGTGTGGCCTTCTTTGAGGGGACAACTCTCTTTGTTGGATTTAGTTACGGCCAGTCCTGCCGTGAAGGAGGCCCCGCCGCGCTGTAGCGGACCAGTGCTGACGCCAGCCGGCGTACAGCAGTGTGGTGGACAGGAGGGGCGCGGAGAAAGTTCTACGGTGCAGTTGGGAGTGAACAGGACATTGCACCAACCCACTTGGGATTTACATTGTTTTACACAGCAGTGCACCCAACTCACTGAAGTAATACCGTCAAGCACTACGGAGACCAGCAGGCAGTGCTGCTGCCTACGCCCACTGGGGCGGGTCCAAATGAATATCAGGTGCTTGAACTGTGGTGCATTTGCCAGATGACATGGCCCATGAAGAAGTGTGTGAGAGCACGAAACGCGTCGGGCTTTTAACTGAAGGTGAAGCGTCCTGTCATCTCAGCTGTAGCTTTCCTCCATTAAAGCGTGAAAACCTACCTTCCTGTGGGTGGCCTTCTTTGAGGGGACAACTCTCTTTGTTGGATTTAGTTACCAAAAAAAATTATCTTTTTTGCTGAGCTCCTTCTTTGTTGGAAAAAATCGGGGTGATCCGTGTCAAGGGGAGGGCTGAAGAAAAGAGCAAAACACATAAACTTAATGCATTTTCCATGAATTTTGTTGGAACGGGATACAGCAAAAACTGCTGAAAGGACTTTCACCAAATTTGGCAGGAAGATAGGTCTTGGTCCAGAAAGCATGTTCTTTGTGATTTGGTGTAAATCCGTTCAGTAGTTTTTGAGAAATTAGGTTTTAAAAATATTTGTATATCTGGACTGTTGAGTTCACGAAAGTCTCTCGAGAGTCTCATGGGAGCGCCATCGTAAAAATAGAGCGTTCTGTTTGGCCCAGGGAGCTTTTTTCCCTGAGGCCAATTTGCTTCCATGGAGCGAGTGCTCTGATTGGCTGCCAGCAACATGAGAAAAATGCCATTACAGGACTCTGAGACTAAGTGCCCTGTCCTGCAGTTTAAAAAAAAAATTGATATAAGGGGCAGGGTAGGGACATCCTGCCCCTCTGGGCCAAAATGGAATAAAGAAATCTGCACATTTTGCTGGGATCCCGTAGACGCCCTACGGGATGGTGAGAAAAAGAAACAACAAAATGGTGGTCGCTATTTTGTAATATATATATATATATATATATATATATATATATATATATATATATATATATATATATATATATATATATATATATATATATATATATATATATATATATATATATATGGGGAGGAGGGCATCAGAAGGCCACCCTCACCAGCCCATTTAGGGTCCCAAGCACCCGCGGCCTGTGCAGGTAAGAGCGGTGGGGCCGGGTGGATGGGATTTTGACGGACGATGACGAGTGAAAATTAATTATTTATTTAATTTTCCCTTGTCATTGTCCATCGAAATACCCGCCACCAGGCCCTACCGCTCTTACCTGCATGGGCCACGGCTAGTCCCAGGGAGCCCTTACCACTTACCTTTAAGAGAAAGGGGGAAGTGGGGCCCCCCTCCCTGACCCGCTTTGAGACCAGGTGTCCCCATCACCCAGGGTCCAATGCATATTTTTGCGGGGAGCGTGCACGCAGCCCCCCTCTTTGGGATGTTTTCGGCTCTGGGGACCACCTTTGCCAGGCCCAATGCATTTATTAGGGGGGTGAGTAGCGCCCCCCTGCCCTAAGCCTTTTTCGGTCCCTGGGACCCCATCCCCCAGGGCCCAGTGTATTTATGAAGGGGAGGGGGACCACGCAGGCCCCCTTCCTGAGCATTTAAAAGGTCCTTGGACCCCAATCCCCAGGGCCGTCAGTTTAATTAAAAGGGAGGGTGGTGCAAAACCCCCCTTCCCTGAGCCTTTTATGCCCCTGAGGACCCCATCCCCTGGGACCGGCTCACTTACTGTGTCCCAGGGAGCCCACCCCCAGGAGACAGTAGCCTTCCTGCCTGCACTATAGTGAAACAGGGGAACGTGTTTTCTCCCATCTGGCTGGAGCATTTTTAAACCTCCCACCAAATGGGAGCAAACACAGGTCACGGAAATAAAAAAATGGAGCTATTTGATTGGTCATGACACCCCTTTTTCCTGTCAGCCTTTGCACTCCCGCAGGAATGAGAGATTCCCATGAGTCTAGCAGGAGCCAGCTCTCTGATTGCTTGACTGGTGGAGGAGCAAAAATGAAATGGGTGCCTTTACTGAATATGAAGAAAAATTGCTGGTGTTGTGAAAATGATCATAACACCAAGATAAAGGGGGCAGGGAAAAGACATCCAGTCCCCCTAGCAGTTGAGAGGAGGTTTATGAGGCATTACTAGTGTGGTCAAGCAAACTGTAGATATATATATATATTTTTAAATTGTGATCCCACTGCAGATCACGAGATCCTCTCAAGACAAAACCTGTTGTCTAGAGGAGAGATCTCAGAGGAGAGACCAGTCCCTGCCCACATGCTACTATGTATGTCTGTAACCCTGAGAACATGTCTCAGCAGAGAGGCCAGTCCCTCCCAACACCTTACTTTGCACAGCTGTCGCCCAAAACAGAGGAATCAGCAGAGAGGCCGGTCTTCCTCCACACCCAGCTATGGACACCTGTCACCCTGAGGGGAGGTCTCTGCAAAGAGTCTAGCACTTCAACACACTCTACTATGCACACCATGGGGTACTCTGCACATGTGTCACCCTGAGAAGAGGTCTCTGCGGGGAGACCAGTCCCTCCCCACACCCTACTACACACAAGCCCAGTCATTCCTGACCTTCTTGAGAACTCTGGGGAGGAGTGGTATAGGGGGAAAGGAGTGCAGGAGGCCAGAGCTCCACTAGAGACGAAAAGTGTCTCAGAGCGAGAACCACCTTGGAAACTCCACCACGCAGAAGTGCTGACATTGAGCATTCTCGGCAATAGTGAACTGATTTAACCAAAACTCTCCCCACTGCTGAAAGAGACCTGAACCACTGCTGGATGGAGACTCCACTCGTGATCCGCTAGGCATCTTCGGCTGACTTCGTCCGCACTGGCCTTCAGAGAGCCGGCCAGGTGTTGAAACACCTGGGAAATGCCCAGACGTTCCTGACATGCCCAGAGACATAAGGCCTCTTGACAAAGGGTTCATGAACCCATTCAGCCTTGTTTGTTGCAGTACCATACGGCAGTGATGTTGTCTGTGAACACCTGCACTAGCCTTCCCTTGATGGAGGGTAGAACGGCTTTCAATGCCAGTCAGTTCGCCCGGAGCTCCAACAGGTTGATATGGAGTCCGGATTCTGCCGGAGATCAGAGGCCTCTGATCTCCACCTCTCCCAGATGGCCGCCCCAGCCCAGGAGTGACGCATCTGTCACTACTGTCAGATCTAGTTGGGTAAGGGATAGGGGTCTGCCTCTGACCAAATCACAATTCGTTAACTACCACTAACATCTTTTGCAGTGCCCTCCGAGATCCAGACCATGTTTAGAGAGATTGCCCACATGCTGCACCAACTGGAACGTCAGGCCCGCTGCAGAGCCCACATATGCCAGCTGCCATGTGTCACAAGCAGGATGCAGGAGGCCATGAGGCCCAGCAGCCTCAGAGTCAGTTTCACCAAAATCCAGGATAGAGGCTGAAACATCGGTATTATAGCCTGAATTTCCTAGACTCGCCGTTCGGGAGGATAAGCTCAAAACTGCACTGTGTCCAGAACAACCCAGATAAAAGGGAATGCCTGAGAAAGGGTCAGGTGTGACTTCAGCATGTTGATAGTGAACCCCAATGAGTGCAAGAGGTCCACCATAGTCTGGAGGTGGAAGAATACTGCCTAGGACGAGCCTGCCTTCAACAGCCCTTCGTCGAGATGGTGGAAGACTGTAACCCCTGATCTCTGTAGATGAGCTGCAACCACTCCATCACTTTGGTGAAAACCCGAGGGGGGCTGGTAAGAGACGGGAGCCATCAAAGGGTATGTCCATGAGCCGGGCCTGGACATCCCCTGGAAAGCCAGTGGTTTTCAACCAGGAGTGGCGCCTACTGGCCACAGACGATGAAACCACTCTGCCCAGTGAGTTGGTTGTATCTAGTCCACACCGAATGGTGAACTTGGCTGCGTCCCTCCTGTCAGCAATAGCTTGGGAGAGTATGGCTCGGGCCTCCTTTGAGACCATAGGCAGCACCTGTGCAACCTAGTCCCAGAGTGAGTCGGAGTATCGGCCTAAAAGGCATGCGGTGTTCACCAATCACAGTGCCAGGCTAGCAGAAGAAAACATTTTCTTGCCTAAGGTATCCAGCCTCTTGGATTCCTGGAGTGGTAGGGAATGCACCAGAATATAGTTTGTACATAGAGGCTTGGACCATCAAGCTCTCGAGGGTGGGGTATTGGGTGAGGAAGTTGAGGTCCCCTGGGGCGAGGGGATGGCGGTGGGCTATTGTCCTATTGATAGTAGTCCCTGTGCAGAGCTTGGACCAGGCCCTGAGATAACATTCGTGAGGGCACCTTTAAACGGGAGAAGCAGTTCAGATGGAGTGACTCCCAGTTGAAAGTTGAAGCACCTCCATCAAGACATTTGTCTTGACAGCCAAAGAGGGTAGCGTAGGGTTCAGGACCTCAGCCCCACCTTCTCACCACCATTGCAAATGAGGCTCCCTCCTCCTTAGTCGCGGTAGGAGGAGAGGACGAGCTAGTATCTGGAGAGGTGTCCAGTCTGCTGGCATCCGCAAAATCCTCACACCAGTTGTCCTCGTTGGCTTCTAGAGGCTGGTATTCATAAGGGTCCAGTGGTCCCTCCCAATCTTCCCCAAGTCCTAGCCCTTAGGAATAGGGCTCAGGATTTGGACTGGAGGGAATGGCTTCAGTCAGAATCGGCAATAAGCACAGGGACGGACGAGATGGCTCGTCTGGCATTAGTTGGATCTGTCTATGGATCCAAGGGGCCCAACTGGCGCAGGGGGTAAGATTGCCAGCAGAAAACCAGTAGGGGCCCAACCTGACCACGCAGGGCCCAAAGGCTCTCCAGCGGAGACGGGCTACCCAAATGTGAGGTGCATGGCCTCATAAAACTCATGGAGTTGGGCAGGGGTTGCTCCGGCTCCAGGAAACTCGGGGATGCGCAGAGACGGCCCATGCGTAGACTCAACCACAGAGCCAGGCCTTGAATGCTGATATTCCTTCGTCTCATCAGATAACTTCGACGAACGGGGCAAAGTCAAAGACCTCTTCGACTTCTTGCTCTTCTTTTTTTTGGTGGGACTTACCCAAATGCCCAGACGACTTTGACTGCGATGAAGATCGATGGCTCAGCGACCGATCATGGGTCCTTCCTCTCAACCGGGATTGAGACTGTTGTGGCATCGCATGTGGAGTGGTACAGAGCTTGAAGAGCCTCTCCCTTAAGGCCTTGGGGTGCGACAATCGATGCAGGTCTTGGTGTTGTGGTTGGGCTCGAGACACTAGGCGCAGATGAGGTGTGGGTCTGTCTCCGACATCTGCCAGTGACAGGCTCCACAGGGCTTAAAGCCAGCCTTCCTCGTGGGCATCCTGCCGTACCAGGAGGAAATGCCTCAAAAAGTCTTGTACAAAAGGTCGAAAAGGTCAGTCAAAAAGTGATGTGGGGCAGCTCTTCTCTAGATCTGCACTGATTAGCACGGAAAGAAAAGAAATTCCGTCAGCGTGCTGCGATGGCGCCTATATAGGCACCACAGGTCACTTCGACGATGACATCACACAGAACTGAACAATGCCACCTGCTGGTGTGCAGGAGTACTGCTCACGAAAATGTTCCAGATCCAGTCTGATACCTGGGGATAATTCTAAGGTAAGGAATCTGCAGCTAGAAGGCTCTATCAGATCACACATTTTCATCACATTTCTGTGACAGAAAGTTCTAGAATCTGCGAGAAGCCACATATTTCCTACCACCCTGAGTTCCCACTTGTCCCCCAATAAGAATGGTACCCTACTTCTGTGGTTGGGACACAACAGCACAACACAAAAGGCCTTAAAGTGCTACACTGAGAGATAGGAAATCATGTTAGCTGCGACATTTGGGGCCGTGCTGTGGTGCCACCCATGCAAACCTACAAACCACAGACATTTTTTAAAACTAGACAATTAAGGGATTCCAGGGTGGTGTGCTTTGCGTGGATCCCATGAGGTTTTCTTACTCACAATGCTCTGTAAACCGCAAACATTGCCTGAAATCACACATTTTCCTTACATTTCTGTGACGGAAACTTCCAGAATTCGCAGGAATTCACAAAATTCCAGCACCCAAGTTACCCCACTTGTGCTGATAAAAATGCTGAACCACATGTGCGGCTTGAACTAGTGCCCGCAACAGGAACGGATCAAACCAAGATCAATTGAAGCCATTGCGAGGGGACTCCCATTGACCTCGGTTTGATATGTTCCTGTCGTGGGCACTTTCCTCACAGACAAGTGAGTAAAGTGCTGTTTTTAGTCAAAGTTTGCAGGCCTTTGAGGATAAGAACTGTCTAGGTCTGGTAGGTTTTCCCAGGTGGTAGCCTACCCATGCCCGAAAAGTGCAGCCATTCACCATTGCAAGTGGACTATATTGGGAGTTGCCCACACCTTCCTGTCCCATATGTAAAAACAACAACCAAAGAAATCAAATGTCCTCTCGCTTGCCATTGGGATGAGATTTCTTAGTCTGCAGGGGAGCAGAGAGACTGAGGCTTTATGGGTGAGGGTGGGCCGGATGTTAGGATGGGCCAGAAACCCCATTATTTTATTTAAAAATATATATTCCTGCCATACAGTGAGCTTTCTAGCCGCATAGGCAAATTGGGGCAAACATTCTATCTGGCCCGGGAGGGGGCAAAAAGACTGGTTTGTCCCTTCGGCTCGTTTTACTTTCACTTTTTAATGTAATGTAGTCAGCGCACCCTGCGTGCTGTTCATCATTACAAACAAACAAAAAAAGCCCAGGCTGCTAGGGAAGCTCATTTCGAGCAACCTGAGCAAAAATAAAAAATAAATGGAAATCCACCAGAGGGTCCTTTATCGCCCTCCCCAGCGTGAGCCAATAGCCAACAGTTGCACTGGGGAGGGAATGCAGCCGTCAGTCTTTGGGCGATGGTTGCACTTAACTGGTTTAAGATGCTTTCCCACAGGGAAATTTGGTCTTATGAAGCTTGTGATAAGTTGAGTTCTGCTAGCTTATATGGCGAGAAGAAATCCATAATTTGAGTACGTTTAGTCCTACTATCAACACAAAAATGGCTGTTTAAATAATTTCCAGAAATTGAGTATATTGCACAGTGTAATCCAAACAGCACTGACATAGTTAAAAACAACATGGTGGACACGTATTATCCGAATCGGAGTGTCCACATAGAAAACCTTTCTCTGTATGAAGTACTTCAATACTATACATACAGGAATAACATGGATCCAAACATCGAACAAGGGAAATTTGCAGTGTCTGGCTGTAATGGATGTTACCTGCTGTGACCACTCGCATTGAGAAATCGGACCTCCCGCATTGAGAAATCTCGCCAGGAGGTTGATTTTCCTCACCCGTGCTCGCCAACTAGATGTTGGTGAACGCGAGTGAGCAAAAATCTCACTGAGTGGTGGAATTTCCTCGCTCGCCAACTTGACGTTGACGAGCGCGAGTGAGGAAAAATCTCGGAGTGCAGAAAAATCTGCAAACTCCGCAAACGGAGCGGAGTTCAATGTCCAGGGTTAGTCAAGATCCGCTTGACTAGCCTATCATTGAAAATGAGGAAGTCATATCTATGAATGAGGTGGAAAATGCAATCGCCAAGTAAGGACCAAGGGCACTGATTTCGAAAATTTGGTAGTTCAACTAAATGAAGAACAGCTAGTAATTTTGGAACAAATAACCAAAACAGCGGAGCATGAACTTTGACATGATAAGTCTACATCTTTATTTACAACATTTAGGCCTACTCTTCTCTATGTTATTGGTCAGGCAGGCACAGGCAAAGATTTTTTGATTAAAGTGCTGACTGCATTTCTTTCACAGAAAGACAAGTTGTAATCTTCATGTGTTGTTACAGCACTTACTGAATTAACTGCTCACAATATTAAAGGAATCACATTGCATCAACTACTTATGTTGCATGCGGAACGTGACAACAAACTAGAGTACTTGATGTCATCTGATGATGCTCATCATGGAGTGTCAAGGGTTCCGAAAAAATTGAAGGTCCTCATTATTGATGAGGCAAGCATGGTGACAAACTAAATTCTAGCTTCCATTCATCTGAGGATGCAAAAGGTGCTCAGAACTGAGTATAATGTTCTCTTTGGTGGTAAGCACATCATAATTTTTAGTGACGTTCTACATTTTTTAACAAACTGCATCATGAAGAAACAAAAAAGTCCTTAAGAAGTATTTTAAATACTAATATATGGTTACATTTCCAGTATGCAAAGTAAACCAAAAATATGAGACAAACTGCAGATGTGGAGTATGCTAATATATTATAAGATATGTGAGTAGGAATTATCAGAAAAGAAGCGAAGAAAGCTATTGCTGGTCACATGGTAACCACTGTTTGCTTGAAAAGTTGCAAACACATTGTGTGCCTCATGCCAACATTGGTTGAGTGCACTCAGTTTAACTCAGAAATGCTTCATTTGAAAAACAAGAGATTATAAATCTTAGTAGTATAGAGAAATTGGAGCATCAAGGTTTAAACTTACCACTATGTCAATCAGTGGTAAATAAACTGGAATAGGTTGAAAAGCAATTTCACATACTGCTGGATTAGAAAAACTCTTTTGCAACAAAATCTCAACGTCAAGAAGGGTCTAGTCAATGGAGCAATGGGGAACATGATAGATTTCATCACTTATCCCAATAAAGCAGAGCACAGTACATTTTGAAAATATTTGACCATATCAAAGAGGGCAAAAGAATTGGCAGGTGCTCTGCTAGGTTTCTGTTGGTAAAAGACCTATATGTCAGAAGACAACAGTGTCCTACATGTTTGGCCTATGCAGTCACCATTCACAAACCTAAAGGATTAAGCCTGGATGCAACTATGATAACTATAGGTTAAACAGTTTTCAAAGAAGGAATCTCTTATGTTGCTTTATCAAGGGGTTGGTCACTATCAGGATTGCGCTATCTTGTGTTTGAAGATAGCAAAGTGAATGCTGACACATCACATGTAAAAGAGTGCAATTGTTTGAGAGGGCTGTATGTTACTCATCTGGCTCTATATCCCATTGTTAAAAATCATGGAAGTTATAGGAAGCATAACAGTGCTGAAGGTTTAGATAATACAAAACTTTCAAAAGTAAATAAAGCATCTACAAAAGTTTCAAAAATGATGAAAAGTGATCAAACACAGAATGTGGTAGGTTTTCAATTTTCAAAAGTTCAGGTGTACCCTGTTACTGTAATGTAGTTGTCTCTGTCTATGTTCTATTCCACTCACCTCCAGTAGTTGAAAACATTAAACAAAACAAGGACATAGATTTGTGCCAAGCTCTGTCAACTTTATTTAATTCAGTACAAGTTCAAAAGCATGTGTGTTCTTCAACCACAGCTATATATGTGATATTGGTGACCACTATACCTGTGTTATATACTTCAGTTTAATTCTCAACAAGATGCTCAGGAATTTCTAATGAAAGTGTTAAAAATGCTAGAAAATTAGGAAATTCCAATTAATAAATTCTTTGGAGTAAGCTCATGAATGTGTTAATTGTTCCCATTCAAGCAGAAGAGACACTGCTTCAGAATGATTTGTGTACCTTACTGTACCAGATTGCAAGTCAATCCTTTTTGAAAAACTATTTGTTGAATCTCTGCAGAATAACTCCTGTCCAGACTGTACAGCAGAAGTGCTGTCTACATTAGTTGTAAGTCAGACTTCAAAAACGTATTCTCATGCTATAAAGTTGTAGAACAGATGGCAGTAAAATAAATACTGATATCACCAACTTTAAAGCTGGTCAGATAATAATTTATAGGAAAACGTACACTGCTGTTCCACCTAGGAGAGTCCATTAACTCAGGTCACTACACAGTACCTAAAGAATCCTTGTGGCTGGACTGAATGTAATGACACGTCTTACAATAAAGCAAATAATACAGTGGAAACGTCCAAACTCTTACCTCAAATTTTTTAAAGCAAATGTCTGGTAAATATGAGGTTTAGAGTATTTTATGTACATTTAAACAGGCAAAAAGTGTGAAAGTTCATGTTCAACATCATTATATGGCCTTGCAAGGGTAATGACTATGTAAAGGCTGAACTTTTTTTCAATACAATTATGGACGTTTGTACATAATAACTAAATATATATATATATATATATATATATATATATATATATATATATATATATATATACAAATGTGCAGATGATAAACTTATATTACTTTTGTAATTGGTGTATGCTAGTGCCTAAAATTAGAATAATGAGTGACTGGCAGTGATGTCCAATAACTTCTATTTGCTATTCTAGTGTGACATACACTGAAAATATGCTTTTTTTCAAAATCTTAGTGATTTGCTTTTTCCTATAGTTCCATGATGGTCTGCATTTTTGTGATTTAATCTCACTACATACATCATTTGGCTTCCTATGTAATATATATCTCATTAGAATATATTCAGAATAAATGCCAAATCTGAGAACATAAAATATTTTTTTTCACTTCACTAATAAGTTAATATAATAGCTTATGTTAGACCGATAAGGTGATACACAACACCTGGACTCAACATTTCAAGTATGCTAAAGTTACCAGACTTTTCATTTACCCTACCTGGTCAGACTATATGTGTTTAGCAGAGAAAAATGAAAGGCATAGCCTGTGCAGTAGAGTAAACCAGAGAGTTTAGTCTTCCATTCTAAAAAGCTTACTATTACAATGGCCTCAGAATAAGAAGTAAGCAATTGTTGTACTTGGATGGCTCTTGCTGGGGTGAATGAATAAAAACTGTTTAGTTGAGCCAGGTACAATCAGGCTTTGTGGAGTAAAATATTTTAATAGATATATAGCGTTTCATATATGGTCTACATCCTTCATAAAGGTATATGAGTTGAAAAAGGTCCTGGTCTACGGGTCTACTGTTATTAGTGTTGTGGCTCAAATTGTTTTTCTGCAGAAAGAGGTGTCCTACTGGATAAAAACAATGTTGGCTGTAATGTAGGCACTTTTCTACCATGGAAGAAGGGTACCTGTTTTACCACTAAAAATTACACATTGTCAAGTTCAACAAGATACTAGAAATGAGCCATATCTTAGTAGATATGGTAAATTTGTGCTGTCTCTTTACACTGGTGCAATGTATGCTGTTACAAGCACACCAATCACTTTTGCACCATGGGGCAAGGCTGTCAGTCTTACAGGCAACTTTGTTATTATGCAGAAAGTAATACCTCAATGGTAAAAAGAATGCTGCATCTAAGGTAGGTATTTTTCTATCATGGAGAAAAGGTTCCTACATGGCTACTTAGTAGGAGGCAGTGCTCCAGTGCACTAAGACTACATAAGTATACCATGTCTTACTATATATATTGAGCATTTGTTATGTGCGCTAGCACTGGTGCACTGTGTGCTGCATTGTAGGAATCTAGGAACTCTTCCACCATGGTACAAGAATACCTGCATTGCAGGCAGGATTGTTTTTGTACAGAAAGGAATACCTTCCAACATAAAAACAATGTTGTGTGTAACAATGGCTCCCAGCCACCTTGATGCAAAGGTTCCTGTGTTGCTACTAGGTAGTACAGAATGTGTCAGTGCTAACAGACAGAACAAATGAAGCCATATCATAGTGGATAAGGTGCATCTCTGCTGTGTCACCTTCACAGAACGCAGCACAGCAAGATTAATTGCTTACCAACGTTGAGGGGAAATTTTGCATACTTTGCATACTTCACCCACTATATGTCAATATTTTGTGTTTCAAATTATGTTGCCATTAGGTAATAATGAACCTGGGAAGTAGTCTCTGCAGAGAGGCCAGTCCCTCCCCACACTCTATTTTTCATACTTGTTACTCTGAGGAGGAGTCACAATGGAGAGGCCAGTCCCTCTTCACACCCTGCTATGCACATCTGTTACCCTGGGGAGGGGACTCCGTGGAGAGGCCAGACCCTTTCCACACCCTACTATTCAAATCCATCATCCAAGAGAGAAACCTCAACAGAGAGGCCAGTTCTTCCCCACACTCTACTATGCACGCCTGTTATCCTGAGGATGGGTCTTAGCAGAGAGGCAACTCCCTCCACACACTCTACTTTGCACACTCAATGTCTAATAGAAAGGTCTCAACAGAGAGGTCAGTCCCTCTCCACACTCTTCTATGCTTACCTGTCATCAAAAAGACAGGTCTTAGTGGAGAGTTCAGCCCCTCCACGCAACCTACTATGCATGCCTATCACCCTGGGAAGGAGTCTCACCACAGAGGGCAGCCTCTCCTCACACCCTACTACCTACATGCGTCAAGCTAGTGAGGACTCTCAGCAGAGAGGCCAGTCCCCTCCCATTTCTTATTATAACTCCCGTCACTCAGGAATGGGGGTCCCTCCATGCCCTAGTACAAATGACTGCCACCCTGGGGAGAGGTCTCCCTCTGTACACCCACTATGCACACCTGTTTCACCAAAAGGGTAGTTCCTTTCCACAGCCTACTACACACACCTGTTTCATAAGGGAGAGGTCTCAGCAGAGAGGCCAGTACTGGCCCAAACTCTACTATGCACATCTGTCTTCCAAGGGACAGGCCTCAGTAAACAGGTTAGTTGCTCCCCACACCATACTATACATACCTGTCACCCTGGGGAGGAATCTCAGTGGAGAGGCAAGTCCCTCCCCACACACTACAATGCAGACCCACTGCCCAAGAGAAACATCTCAACAGAGAGAACAATCCTTCCCCACACTCTACTATGTACACATTTCACCCTTGGGAGGAGTTTGTAGAGACGCCAGTTCCTCCTCACATCGTATTATTGACACCCATTATTCTGTAGAGCGGTCTGAGTGGAGAGGGAAGTCGCTCCTCACATACAATTACGTTCATATGTCACTCAAGTCACAGTTCTCAGTAGACAGTCCACTCTTTTTCCACACAGTACTATGGACAGTCATGGAAAAGGAAGGTGTCTGAGGAGGCACCAGTCTGTGTCCACAACCCACTACACACATTTGTTATCCAAGAGAAAATTCTCAATGGAGATGCCAGTCCATCAGCACATCATCATAATACACACATTTGTTATTATGGGGATGGTTGTCAGTGGAAAAGCTAGTCCCTACTCGTACTCTACTGCACACACTTCTCACTCTGGAAAGAGGGTATAGTGAACAGGTGAGTATCTCCCTAATACACTCAGATGTTGCCTTGAGAAGAAATGTAACGACAGAGACCAGTCTGTGCTCACACTCTACTATGCAAAGTTGTTGTCAATAGAAGAAGTGTCAAGCAGACACTAATTTATCCTAATAGCCTATTATGGTCACTTGTTTCCCTGGGGAGAACTATCAGCTACGAACATAGTCCCTCCCAACTTCCAGCAATGTATGATTGTTGCACCTGTTTGTAGAGTGGTAAGTCTCTTAAAGCAATATACATTGCACACTTCTGAGCCAGTTATTGCAGATGAGATGTATGACCCCACAGGAGTTGGTCAAATATAGAGGGAAGGGTGCTGTTTGGGTGCTTCAGCTCCCACTGGATTCTCATAGGTGTTATTTTTCTGGAAAAAAAGAATAAGTTGTATCATAAAAGAATCTGATAATGAGGATGTCAGGTAGCTCTTAAAAGAGCCTTTTTTCAACTGTGTTTTAATTATTTTTTTTGTTTTATTGGGGGGATAACAAAAGGTGGAAATTATTTAAAAGTAGAAACTCTCAACTTGGATGCAAATCCTTTTTTAAAAAACTACTGCCACGAAGGGCATTTATGATCTTGCACCAGTTTTTCATGAGCTGTGCAGCTTAATTCAAATGCAAAATAAGTAGTACTACATAGGCGGCATTATGGTACTCTCTCAGCGTATGTTGTATTGCAGTCACTCTCTCAAGCTTGTACCTGAGGGTGCACACGTTCCCCTTCTTGTGCAGGTGTTGTAGCAATTGATGTTCCAGCTTCCTTTTCCCTTTTCTGCATATTCAGCACAAGCAAGCTGTTGTGGATGCAATGCTCTCCTATGGTGACTCATGCCAGTGGTGCCAAAACTGTACTGTTTCTTAGTACCTCTTGAAAACTGTTTATGTCACAGCTTACAGGTGACTACTCTTGTGGACATCTTTTTGGCTAATGGAGAAATATCAAAAAAGTCTCAAACAAGGGATGACTAAGTTTTGCAGCCTTAGTTGTACTCGGTCCTTCAACCTCCTCCTCATTTGAATCTAAAGAAGATGATATGCTCTCCAAAATCCACTTCAAGCAACACAGAAAAGATACTGACTGGTCCCAGCAGTAACTATGCCTGACCCAACAGCTTTGCAAAAACATAAAAGGAGGGCTGGTACCTCCTCTAATGGAGCATGACATTAATACCAACCAATCTAATCTCTTTCATGGGTGTGTCTCCGCTCTTGCAGTCCTCTTGCTAGACCATCACAGGATCATAAATCAACAAAATTAGTAATATTGTGTTTATAATATATCCTGGACATCTATTATTTATGTAGTTAAGAAAAGCTATATGGTCACTACACAATTAAAATGACTTTATTGTACTAATTTCAACTTTCAATGAAAAGAACATTATTGCGGTTAGTCCGCAAGAGTGAAAAATGGATGTTCTGCTCCATTCGAGTCACGCAGGGAATTTTTTGACATGCTCCCGTGGACCTGTATCGAGAGTTTCATATTCAAACGAAATAATAATTTGTTAATATAGACATTTAAATGAAACCCTAATAATACATTTTTAACAAATAGCTCATGAATGTGATATATTTAGAGAAATATAAAACTAAATTCATGAATGTACGCTCTTGCAAGTGTCTCGCGAGAATCTTGTGGAAGTTGGACAAATATAGGGGGAGGGTGCTATTTGGGTGCTCCTGCGAGAGTCCTGATAGAGTTATTTGTAAAAAGAAAGGAATAGTAATATAAAACAATCAGATAATAAGGACTTAGGATGGCTCTTAAAGAACATTTCTTTGTATTTGTAAAAGTATTTTTTAATTTTTTTGTTGAATTTTTCTTGGAGAAAACAAAAACACAAATCTTCATGAAAAAGAGAAAATATAAACTTGGAGACAAAAAAAGGGAAAAAAACCTACTGCCTTAGTGAGCATTTGCGACCCTGCACAAGGTTATCTCTGGCAGTATGGCTTATTTTTGAGGCAAAATAATTGTACTGCACAGAAGGCAGTAGAGGGTCTTGTTCAGGTAGGCAGTGTTATAGTCTCCAGGTTGTGCAGATCTTGTTGCACTCGATGAAGAAGGTACCTCAGCACTTCTTTAAGTCTCGGCTCAAGCGAGCCATATGGAATGCATGGATCGCATAAGGTGCCACATCCCAGTGGTGCCAAATGAGCACTGCATCTTGGTGTCACGAAAGATCTGCTAACGGCACTACTTTCATGTCACCATCCTTTGATTAAACTTTCTGGAATTTGAAACAAATCCCAAACAAATGATTCCTTGTTGGGTTTCGCAAGCTCTGCCGTTGATGGCCCTGCCCCCTTCTCACTCTCAGATGATGATGCCATGATGATGTAAAAAAAAAACTCCTCCCTCCACACAGAAAAAATCTGAAAGTAAATGCTGGGACCAGTAATCGATGTTTGTAATCAACAGTCTTTTCCCAAAAGAGGCAAGGATGGTGAGTACTGAGTACTGAGTATATGGTGTCTATATATTAAAAATAAGTTTCTTGTACTAATTTCAGGTGATTGTGTGGCCTCTTGTAGGCCTCTCGCGAGAGTTTCTATCACAAACAAAGTGAAAATAACTCCAAAACAGGCATTTCAATAAAAAACGAATCCTATAAGATGTATTAAAACATGAAAAGAAATATGAACACAGCATATTTGGAACAAGATAACAGTAAATTCATTAGAGCACAATCCCGCAAGATTCTCGCAAAAAGGCTGGCAAGTTTAAACATACACTCATCAAACAATTCTCATAAGATGAAATCAATGTTAAACTTTATTGTAGGAAGTACCCACCCTCCTTTTATTCATTCGGTATCAGCAAACTATACATCTAGTTCCGAGCCCAACTACCAACTTTGAAAAAAATGATGTTGTACATCAGAAGATGTTATCTTCATCTAATTCAGAGAAGGAAGCAGGAAAATTGACGTCCCACAATGTCAAGACATGGAAAGCGTCCCTTCTCTGGTATTTGTTTATATTGTTCCAAGAGCAAAGAAAATGCCTGCCAAGCATGTAACATTAAAGCTCTGCCATAAACAGTTGTTATGTGGCACAAAAAAAACAGTACAGCTTTGACACCACTGGAATGTCAGACCATATGAAGGATATGCACCCAGTACACTTAGCTTGTGCTGAAATGCAGAGAAGTGTTGAGAAAGCATCCTCTTCTGGAACATCAGGAGCAGCACAGCCCTGCTTTTCGTATTCCCTTGCCCAATCCATATATTTGGGAGAGGTAGGGGAAAGATAGAGATAGAGCATTGTCTATAATTGAGCTCCAAACATACCTGGTTGTTTGGTTGTGTTATGTTTGATAATAAAATCTTACTTTACATTAAAAAAAACCTTAGAAATTCACACAAAAAAGCAAAGGTTAAAGTAACGTTATAATTAGGTAAATATTTAAGTAACAACCTAACACTTTAAACTAAACAAAACACAGAAATTCAATGGTTATAGTTATCAGTGCTAACTATAACTTGTGCCCCACCATGACTGTTTATAAACTCACATATTACAACACTCATGTCACGTTAAATAACATCATTGATAACGTCGCTTATGACATCTCAAATGACATAATTAATGACATCACTGATGACATTTCAAACATCATCGATCACATGACTGATGACATCATCCAAGCAACTATTTTTTACAATTTGCTCTATAAAGCAGTGTAGTATTAGAAGTATGAAACTAAGTACCAAATAGCTCAGCATAATATAGAGCAATATTTATTGTTTACACACACAACCCTCTTAGTTTAATAACTTTTCATTATGTACAACATTAACCCTATACCGTACACTTTACGAGTAAGAAAGCTCATGTTGACCATCAACCACACATACACAGATAACCTCTATTTCAGACAGTGTTGAATCAGTATACAACTGTTCAGGGAAAAAGTATGTTTTCCAGACACTCAAGCCCTGTTACATACCCATTGCCCTACAATGGACATCCTTTAGCCTGTAACAAACACTTCACAGTTACACAACCTTTCCTAAGAAAATAAACTGCACATGAGTACAAAAGTAGGTATTCTAAACAGTGCTGACCCTATGGAGTGAGTTTATCTTGTGCCAAACTGTTTGCAGACATCCCAGTTCTCATGAGGAATGGAACACACATTGTTAAAAAAGTAGTTACTAATAATAGAGTTCACATTATGAAAAAGCTCTCCACAAGAGAGTACTCACTCTGAATTCACAAGACCTGAAAGTGCTAAAGGTCATACTACCCACAGCCTTCATGCTCTGCTAAAACCTTTACAGATATCCACCCTTTTGTGGCTAATCAAGTTCATATACATGGATAAGTACCTGGTGGATACAGCCTTCTATCCTATGTAGGAATTTGTGATCAACCCCGGGCGTAGTGGGCGTAGCGGGGCTACACGGAGGTCCACGGAGTTGCGGACAAACTCCGTGGACCTCCGCTATGCTACGCCACCCGCCTCCACCCCCATATATTAAAAATTACTTCTACATGACTTAAAATTAATTTAAAACCACATACCTGGCATGCAGCGTCCCCGGGCTGCCCTCCTCCTCTTCCTCGTCGTCTGTGTAATTCTTTGAGAAAACTGCGCATGCTGCGAGTGTGCGGAGATTTACCTTCTCCGCGTTCTCCACGGAACGCGGAGGAGGCAAATCTCCGCACACTCCGCGGGCAGAGGTCTCCACCCGGGGTTAATTGTGATGCTAAAACATTTCCCTCAAAACACTCAAGGCTGCTTACAAGACTAAGGGCCAGATGTAGCTTAGTGATTTTCAAATAGTGATTCCATGTGAATCGCTATTATAAATCGCTATTGATAATGTATGAAAGTTCACTTTCCACAATTTGTGATTTGGTGAGAGTTGCATTTGCTATTTTGCGATTTCCTAATAGGAAATCGCAAGATCTGTGAATTGGTATTAAGAAATCAAAAATATGACACTTTGTGGAAGTGTTCAAATGCATGCCCCTCCAAGCATTCTGTAACACAGAGGAGTACATCTGTAGACCCATGTGGGAATCTTTGGCTGCAAACAACTACAAATATGTCCAGGGAAAGAGCAGACAAAGACTTTGCAGCCGGAAAGCACAGACGTACGTTTTCGGAGAAGAAGCTGAAGGTCCTCACCAAGGAGTGTGTTGACCCTAATGAGGAGCTGTTTACTAAGAGCTCTTTCACTGTGCAATAAGCACACAAAAAATAAATCTGGAACGACAACTTGGAGATAATTAATTCCCTTGGAGTGACGCAGCATACCATCCGAGAAATCAGGAAACGATGGTACGACTTAAAATCACATATGCAAGAGAAGGTAGCAAGTCGCTTAGCAGAGACACATGGGACAGTCGGAGGACCATCTCAGCAACCACCACTAACACCCATGGAAACCATGATTGACGCCACAATTCAGTCAGAGAGTGTTGTTGGGGTATCCAACATAAATACCTCCAATCCACTATCTACACTGGAAGGTAAGATTCCATAAGATTTTCAATATATAATGATAGTATAAGAAATACAGATATTTCATTGATGTATATCACAAAGGTCACTCCATTTTAATGGATGTTTGAACTTTCAAATGCATTATGGGAGTTGTAGTAACAATAATCATTAATTTATCATATGTAAAAAAACACATGTAAAATAATTTGCCCTCAAAAACATTATCATTAAACACCAATAGTAGCCAATAATGAGATAAGTGAATTTAGAGTTACATAACATCTTTAATTTTCATGAAAAAAAAACGTGTATACTAAAGTACAACTATATATTTTTCTCAGATGTTTTGCGACAGATAGAGTGTGACACAGAGAAAGATGGCACTGATGAAAGTCCTTGTGAAATTGAGAAATCCACAGACATACCTGCCACACAGACAGAGCAAGTAGCAATCAGAAAAAGAGCTACAGTTTCAAAACTCCCTGATTTCCCAGATATTGGAGATGAACCAACCCCAGCCAGGGTAAGCAATGCAACACCTTTGAGCGACAGACAGATGCGTAGCAGGTTTTTGCAGAGACGTCGTCATGCCGCAGCTTCTCCTAATGCTGGTCTCCTTGCTGTGGAAAATGCTTCAGAGATATCTCAATTGTTTGGCGGGTGAGAGGTCTCTATGCTCTCTGTGCTTCTATTTGTGGAGGTCTGTAGGTGTGGATGTAAATCAGCAATCAATTCTAAAATGACCAGACTACTGAGCCTGTATTATCCTAACACTAAAAAATCCTCTCCGGTCTCCTCTGCATACCAGCCAAAACTCTCATCCTACTTGCCAGAACATGCAATGCTGCCATTGCGAAAGAGTCTGATGCATTTTGGGTCAGTTTATATAGATTGCATCTGACTAGCACCAGATTGGAATTGGTGGTAACTGCATTTCCTAAAACTACATTATAGGACTAGTTGCAATTAGAAAATGCTTCATACGTACAAATTGCAAAACGCAATTTGGAAACCCCTATTTGCAATACCTTTTTTGGAACTGTAAAAATATTGATTTCCAAAAGGAAGGAATCGCAATTTGCACCAGCCAAATTGCCTTTCGTACATTTTGAAAGGGGCTTTTGCATTCGCAAACAGTGATTTAGACCATTTGCGAATGCAAAAATATTTTGTACATCTAGACCTAGGTATCTACTACATCGGATTGTTCCGTGTTGGAAATCTTACAACAATATCAAAATACTTGTGTTCAATATACTCAAAGCAAATGATCAAATGTCACCTGTGCACAGTGTTAGTCCTGTACACAAACATGGATAATGAGTTTACTATATTTATACACCTAAGATCCATTAAGAGCAGAAGCATGTTGGAAACACTTACAACCATTAGCAGAAAAAAATGCTGTACAAATTTAGGTAAAGAAGTAGGGTGATGCCTATCTACCACTGTAATGTAAATTGTAAAAAGTAGCTTTAATAATGTCTTCAGTGATGTCATCAATGATGTTGTTAGGTATGTCATCAGTGATGTCGCCAATGATGTCATTTGAGATGTCATCAGTGATGTCATTAATGATGTCATAGAACATGTCTTGAGTGATGTATTATGTGAGGTCCTAAGCAGTACATGGCACGGGAGCAAGTTATAGTTAGCACTGATAACTATAACTGTTGAATTTCTGTGCTTTTTATTTTTAAAGTTTACGTTGTTAATGAAATATTTACTCAGCTATAATATTACTTTAACTTTTGTTTTTTTCAGTAAATATATATATATGTGTGTACACACACACACACACACATATATATATATATATATATATCCAAACCAAAAGAGTTCCTCCTGGGATCTCGGCCCGTAGTCAAGTGGTGCGTAAAAGCCGGTGGAACCAAACCGGACAGTATTAACTCCAAATAAAAATCCAATAAAGCGCACACTCAGAGGATACTTGGCTCGTGCAAATTTATTACTCAGTTGCTATGCGTTTCGACAGTGAAACTGTTTTGATCACACCAGTTTCACTGTCGAAACGCGTAGCAACTGAGTAATACATTTTCCCAAGCCAAGTTTCCTCTGAGTGTGCGCCTTATTGGATTTTTATTTGGAATATATATCTATCTATATATATATATATATATGCCTCGCTAACAACCTTAATCTAAAGTTCACAGGTAACATCAGTGATACTACCGTAAACGTTTTGGACCTTACAGTATATATAAAGGATGGCAAGCTCAAAACTAAGCTGTACAGGAAACCGACAGCGGGAAACACGTTGCTTCATGCAACTAGCTTCCATCCCAAGAACCTGATTAGAAGCATCCCGTACGGGGAATGCTTAAGAACTATGAGGAAGTGTAGCAATCAGGAAGAAATGAGTAAGGAAATATTGTGTTTGCAAACCAGATTTAAAGCCAGAGGGTACACAGATGAGTGCATCAAGTCAGCAGTCTTCAAGGCAAATAAAAAATCGAGGGAAGAAATTCTTTTATGTAAAAGTAAGACGAAAGAAAAACTTGAGAAGAATACCAAAGATCAATGCAGAATAATAACTACGAATAGTAAGCAGGTGGGCAATTTAAGGAACATTCTAAATAAACATTGGCATATTATTCGTACTGATCCTATTCAAGGCGTGCAAAATCCCTCAAACAAGCACTTGTCAGGAATATGTTAAAAACAGTGAAACCAACAAAATCCAAATTATCATGGCTGAATCGGAAGCAAGGCTTTCTTAAATGCTCCAAATGTAAAGCCTGCCTCCATGGGAAAAACACTACATCTTACATGTTAGGCCTGTCAAAGAAAGTGAAGAAAATCAAAAGAGAGTTTAATTGCAAGACGGAGTTTGCTGTCTACGTACTTCAGTGCCCTTGTGGCCGGAGATACGTGGGCAGTACAATTCTGCCCGTGCATAAGCGCATACTACAGCACTTAAGGGCAATCAAAAATGGCGACAAATCATACCCAGTTGCACGCCATTTTGAATATTCCCACAACAAAAATGAAAAAGGTTTGATCTATTATGTAATTGATGCAGTCCCACCCAATATTAGGAGAGGCAACCAGGAAAAGAAATTAAGAAAGCTGGAGTCTTGTTATATTATCGAATTAGACATTAGGATCCCGGAAGGATTGAATATGGAAGAAGACTTCCATACTCATTTATGATGAATATGTGCTATTATTGAACTTCCTCAGCTTCGCAGAATGTATACATAGATAGTTTTTATGTGCTTTCTTTTTCTATAGTGTATTGTTTATTATTTTGTTGTTATTAGTTATCACAATTGCACCGTGCACTTTTTTAGACAGCTATTTTAATAAGAAAACCAGTACTGACAAATTTGCCCACTTGGGCTGGAGTGCAATAGCAGAGTGTAATAATTTCATGCCGGAAATTGCCCACTTGGGCGGAATGTTATCCAAATGCATGGATGAGGCATTCGGGACAAGGTAATCCTGGTCAAGATATTAGGAGTATAGTACATAATTGTTTGGTACAATGTCCTATGTTTAATTGGAAGTGTTGTGGTATTTTACCGATAGTTGAAATCAACATTTAATTAACGTGCATGAATTATCAAGATGCATTGAGTTTCATTTGTCAGCACTTAAATGAGTTTATGTCAAAAATCACTGAGATTGAATAATGGATTTATAATAGTATATGAAAAACTACTAGAAAAAAAAACAAAAAAACTATTAGTCTGTCTTCACTGGTAATCACATGGTAGTTATCACGTGACACTCGGCAAAAAATGTGTTAAAAAGTGATTGAAAACTTTACTTCGGCGTTGGTGAACAAGCCTGCTGGGCAGGCGAAACGCGTCCAATGGTGGCCGGCAAATAAACCATTTTTGCAAATACACACGGCGTCGTCATCCTTGTTGTAACGAGGCAAACGGAGATAATTAAGCAGAACTTGCTTGGGTGGTCCAACCCGACGACGCGCCCTCTGTTCAGGAGCAGCGGTGGTGATACTCAGGCAACCCGGAAGGATATATATATATATATATTCAAAGAGATTCCCCTCCTCAACCTCCTTACGGCGATGAAGAAAGCGCGAACTCCACTTTTGTTCGCGTAAATTGATTTATTTATTGCTCACAAAGTAGTCATAACGCGTTTCGGCCGGAAAAACCGGCCTTGATCACATGTAAAAACAGCGCTACATTAACCTAATTTGTACCACCTCCAAGTGTCACATGACCCCCAAAAGACATAAAAGAAAGACTCTCGGTTTAATCCGAACTTCAATACATACGAGTCCAAGGCATTAATAATAATGACATAATGTAAATGAACATTTTAATGCCAATCCGGCAATTAAAAATTAATAAATAGCAGGACTGATGATAAAATAAGTGCAAATACATTTTTTTTTTAAAACATGCCATACTGGTAGATTGAAATTCGTACGGACTTCTTGCATTAATGCATTGGGGCTACAGCGGAAGAAAGTAATGGTTATTATATTCATCACATCTCAATGATAAAGCCTAATGTCGGTATATAGGTTTATACAGATTTTCGTTGTCGGGAACTCATTTATATCTTTGACCCACTATTATGCTTAAATGCCACATATGACAGTATCTGGTAAATACCACAGACAAAAAGCTAAAATGCAAAAAAACCTCTCTAAATCCGCTGTACAGTCCTCACTTCTATACTAGATGACATTCATATCGTCCTAGTTATTAGTATGTTCTTTCTGCCTTTGCAACATCTAGGTATGTATTAAAACAATTAAAAAGCGACTAAAACCTGATAATTACCAACAAAGTGCAAATAGCGCAATACAGTACTGTTAGACCTGTGCAAAAATTTGACCATGTGCAAACCGTGCAAGAATAAAGTGCTAAGTGCTTAACTCAGTAATACAATACTGAGAAAGTTGAATAATAAATGGTAACGATAATCGAAACCACATCTAAAAAAATCTTTTCTGGTTTTGTTTTCTATGTACATTAAAAACAATAATGAGATATGTGGTAAAACGACTTGTGCGAGGCTGAGATTAATACTCTAGTGTACAGTAATAATTGGCCTCCAAGTACATATTATCATTAAGTCAGATATTTCATACATTGACTAGAGCATGTGAGGTTACCATGATATGAAAGATGAAAAACCACAGAAATCCTTACAAAAAATTGAGAAGATCCTCAGTCGTATTTAGTCCTAAAGGGGCCTTACTGTCAAATTCTATGATCATACGTGTCTCAAGTTGCCTCAACTTGTGCTCCTTATTGCCTCCTCGCCGTAATGTTGGGACGGCATCAATTACAAAGTATTTGAGACAGTTGAGGTTGTTCTCATGCATAGCTTTAAAGTGGCGCGCTACTGGATAGTTTGAGTCATTGTTGACTATGGCACGCAGGTGCTGTAAAATACGCACATGCACCTGTAACTTCGTACTTCCTATGTAGTTAAGGCCACATGTGCATGTGAGCACGTACACTGTTCCGTGCGGCATGTGAAGTGCCCCATAATAGGTTTTTCTTTAGGGCTAAAAGGGACTGTATAATGGGTTTTATTCTCTCCAAATTTACAAGTCCGGCATGTAGAGCATTTGAAAAACCCCTGTTTCGGTTTCAGCCAGGTGGTACTGGGAATAATTTCTGGGTTATTTCTCACCAAGTCCATTCTCATGGATTTGGCTCGTCTGAATGTCAGAGTAGGAGTGGTGGGCAACCTGGGTGCTAAAACCCCATCCGTGAGGAGGATAGGCCAGTTTTTATTCACTATCCCCTTATTTGCCTTTGTTGCTTGCTGAAGGTGGTAACTAATCTAGGTATTGCATTTTCATTGGAGTTGGATGGATTACTCAGTGAAGATGTTTCAATTGTGTTACTATTCTGATTTTTCCTGGTCAATAGTGATTCCCTGTTACGCAGTTTAGCTTTCTTACTAGCCTCTGAGAGAATTTTGTCACTATATCCTCTCTGTTTGAACCTCTCTATTGAGGCTTGTGAGCATTTAGCCAATTCCTCCTCTGTGCTGCAAATCCTTTTTACCCTAAGTAGTTCTCCATATGGGATACTTTTTATCAAGTGCCAGGGATGTGCACTTTTAGCATGTAGTGTGGAGTTTCCCGAAGTGGGTTTCCTATGTAATGTTGTTTCCAATTTACCATCCTTCACATAGACAGTTGTGTCTAAAAAATCAACACTATTGTGGCTTATATATGATGTGAAATGTAGGTTGGCATTATTGTCATTGATCGCCTCCACAAACTTTTCTGCACTTTCTTGACCCCCATCCCATACAACAAAAATATCGTAAATATAACGAAGCCAATTTATCACATGGGCATTGTACATTACAGCATCGGTTCCCCTTAGAGCCTGCTCCTCCCACCAGCCAACATGAAGACACGCATAGCTGGGGGAGAAGCAGGCTCCCATGGCAACTCCTCTCTTTTGTATGTATAAATCTTTGCTGAACATGAAAAAGTTATTGAACAGGCACCACTTTATCAACTCCAATAACATAATGTTATGATTGTGATAACATATTGGTCGAGTGTCCAAGTAATGCCTGACTGCTAGCATTCCGGTGGAGTGGTCAATACTGGTGTACAATGATTCAATGTCTAAAGTTATCAGTAAGTAACTTTCTTTCCAATGTATTTGACTGAGTTTATTCAGAAAGTCCCCAGTATCCTTCACATATGTGGGAAGATTTTGCACATGATTCTGGAGGAAAAATCCACATATCTACTGATGTTTTCACTCACCCCTCCAATGGCAGAAATGATAGGCCTCCCTGGCGGTGGTGACACTTTTTTATGTATTTTGGGTATTAGGTACATGGTAGGAATCACTGGGAATTCATTATGCAAAAATTGAAATTCCTGGTTTGATATCAGGCCTTGTCTTTTGTATGTTAACAGTTCCTTTTTCAATTTTTCTTTTGCTTTTTTGAAATCTGCCATCTGAGCCTTCTCATAGCAGTTGGTATCGCTGAGTTGTCTTTGTGCCTCCAGAATGTAGTCCTTCCGTGGCCAGATGACTATATTTCCACCTTTGTCCGATTATATATATATATACACACACATTAATTTGCCTTACTAATAAGTTGGAAAGGCTGTTTCCTCTTAGGCTGTAGGTTGTACTTTTGAGTAGAAGAAGGGGATGCATTATGGTGAGTGTGAGGCTGGTGAATGCTGGCAACAGGCACCCTCCTTGCTCTGTGGAACCATGGTTGCCTATCGGAGCAAGAACAGGATGCATAGGAGCAGCGTGGCTCACAGGTGCGGATGTAGCAGGAGGGTTGGAATCCCTTAGTTCAGGCCCGCTTGGTGTGTGTAGCATTCACCCAAACTGGCACTCCATGGCACTGTACAGCAGCGTTTGTGGTGAGCAAGATTTGAAAGGGTGACACCAATGGAGGAGGGTGGGTAGCGAAGGTGAATTTCGTTCCCTTCCCAAAGTTCTGGGCTTGGCAAATGACACAGGAGAGGTGATACTGTTTGGCAACAGGAGGGAAAAATGGAGCAAACTTGTGGGTACTTGAGGCATGGATCAGGCCGTCCTGCCTAACATGGGCACTACAGTGATACAATTGTGCAAGTTTAGGAAGGTTGAATTCTGGAGCAACACTCACCTTGGACTGTTACTCCACACTCCATTGGGATCTCCTTTACAGTTCTGTTTCATCCTTGTCTATGTTTCTATCTCCAGGGCACATTCCTGCAATTCAGGCACATCTTTTAGAGCAGGCACCAAAGATTCAGACATACATATTCACTTCATGACTCTGAGACAATGCAGTCTTTTTAGCAGTTTGATTAGCAAAAGTATTTCCCCTGTACCTTGTCTTGAGAGCAGTGGTGCGCAGCACACTGAACAATAGAAATTTTGGAAGGCAACACAAGTGCATCAAATAATCCTTAAAAATAAGTGTCATTGTTAATTAGGAGTTCCCACAGAGCTGAAGAAACATTGGTGCATCTAGACAAGCCCAAAATCAGGCTCTTCAAAAGCATAACTTGAGTCAATGAATATGTTAATAAACGTTTTTGCAGCAAGAATACAGGCACATGCCATAGTACTGATTTCAGCAACTTGAGCAGAGCATCCATGGGATAAATATTGATTGTCAATAACCTCATGCACACAGAACATACAGAGCATCCAGCCACTATGGAGCAACAGTCATTTCTAAGGCAGAAGCCATTTACATAATCCAATGATGCATCATAGAGCTCAAAACAGGCGATGGTCAGATGAGCAGTCATGCTGAGAAGTCATGATGTTCCCTGTCCTGGGAAGGAGAGATGCTGTGTTCTGGACCGGACATTGGATCAGGGTAATATGAGAGGCATACAGCCAAGACTCTCACACCGTAACCGTCTCGCCACAGACAGGTGTTGAGTTTTGGTGGTAAGCAACAGGGCGGCAACAACAGCATGAGACACCGCAATGATAAGGTAGGTGCCAAGAGCTATGGGCCACATGTATGAGGCATTTTTGTGGTCGGAAATGGGCAATCAGACCTTTTCAGACCACAAAAATGCGTTTACAAATGTAGAAAACACAAATTGCAATTCGGTAACAAGTTACCAAATCACAGTTTGTGTTTCGGATTCGGTATTTGGAAGGGTCATGTTTAGGGCATCCCTTCCAAATACCGAATCTGAATGGGATGTATGGATGTTTTGCTACCGAATTGCGGTTGCAAAGCATTCATATGTTACAGACTCCATGAAGGAGGAGGTAAATATTTTTTTAAAGCAGGCAGCAGTGCCACAGACCACTGCCTACTCTTAAAAAATGAAAGTGCAAAGTTTCATTTTTTCTTTTTAAACGCATCCTGTTTTCCGTTAAGGAAAACGGCCTGCATTTAAAAAAAGAGAGAGAGACTGACTCCAAAAAAGAATCACTGAATAACAAACAACATGTACAGCGTATTCCTAAAATAATGTCACGAAAGCACATTTATGTGTGGCTGTGCAGAGTATAGGCAGTCTAAAACATCTAATAAGCAAAACTAAGAGAGAACCGAAGTGGGCCCCAAAGGGACATCACTACGCCACCTCCTTGGTTGGAAGAGTAACGTAGCGACTAACAAAATAATAAAGATCACAAGCCAAGCAAAGTCAATGCGACGATAATAAGCATAATGTTAAAATTTATAAGCACAATAAAAACGGATCATGAAAATGTTGAAAACGGGGCCAAATTAGGTTGAGCCGGGTGCACCCAAGATTTCTTCCACGAGGTCAATGTTTAGTGAATCCACAACGGATTTAGTCTCCACAGACAATGATTCCTTCATAGCCCAATTCAAAGCTCGAAAGAACAGACATGATCCTCGTTATCAGCCAATGCTGAGGAAGTAGTCTGTTGTCCTGCATCCATGTTATTAGAGTTCGGAAGTCCAGGTGCTGAAGCACTTATCCCCCCAGTAGGGAAGAGCTCATAGCATGCATCTTGAGCAGCTGCAAGTTCAAGGGACAAATCCGAAAATTGATATTTGTTGGACTCACCAACAGGTTCATGTCCATAGGAACAGGCAATTGCAGACCAAGCCAAATATCAAGTGCCGACTTGAAGGGACACCATAGGCAATGAAACACGAGTTGTACGCAGGTAAACCAGGCGGTTCGGAATGACAATGCCCAGTCAGTGTTCAGTTCCTGGAGCAGAGGGACTCCAAATAATTGTATCATGCATTCACAGCACAGCTGGACTGGAGGTAATTCCATTACCAGTGGGCTTTGGAACGGAACAATCATTGCGGAAAAGCAAAAATAGAACCAAAATGCCTCAAATGAGGTATAACACTAAGGGTATGCCCCAAAAACAACTGAAAATAGGGAATGTGCACAGGCCAGTATCACTCCAGAGATTTTCTGGAAGGTACTGACTAAGCCAGTCCCGATTGATTTAAAAAAGTGCACTATACCGGTAGTATTAGAAGCATTAAAGATGTGATGTACAAGCAGTGGGAGATTTGTGCTTAAAAGTGACTATATTTCACTGGATGTCCTTGCAACCTGCTGTTCAAAAGTTTCTCGGGCAGATGTTACTGCCACATCTTTTTGAAAAAATAAGGCTTTGAGTCTGCTTAGCTTGTTGAAATCTGCCTTCAAATTTGGAATTGAAGGCCATAACGTAATATCAGAAACCTCATATGTTGGATGGAAAAGCACGCTATTGCAGCAAGCCACTATCTGGGAAACAGAAAGGACATACGGTATTCCGGCCTTCATCCCACAACAATCTTGGTCACTTAACATCAAATAACTTCAATTGGAAAGGACAGTTATGAGAGGGAGAATGGAAGGGGTTGGTATTCCCTTTAGAAAACAAGACAAATTTGCTACCAAAGTATTACAAGCTCCTTGAATGGTAGTGTGTTTACAAACAAGTGAATGGCTGACAGAAGAATTGCATTCATTTCCAGTAAGAAATACCTCTCTATCTGCTCATTCACATTGGTAATAAAAAGGAAGTCACCACAGCTCATGGATAAAGCTCCCTCCCAGGGCTTCATATCTACCTACAGGGAAATGTTTCTTGCAAGATGTAAACTGGAATGCTGAAATTGGCAAAGATATTACGCCATGTATTAGCCACACTGCATAGGGTGTTTCAGCTACTGTGAAAGGCAGTTGTTCTAAATTCTCGATGTGTAACAGTGTGTAAGTGGCATCTTTTTTGCCCATGAGTCGCTGTTTACATGTCAGGTTAAAAGGCAAGAATAGGTGCATAGAATTTATGTAACGCCATGACACACAACCATTTTTAGGACCTGAAGTATCCTGAAGTATCCCACTAACCTGCATAATAGATCTAAGCTGACTTTGCCCATGGTATAATAAAGACATGTCATTTTGCATAATATCGATAACAGACGACACAATGTTATTCAAACTGTAATTGTGGGAAGACAACGTATTAATGCTATTATCAACAACAGCAAGTACTTTATCCACATTATCTTGATCAATTTGTCTTAAATGTACAGCTGCTTCCATTGGTGACATTTTCCAAATCTCATGGTAAGTTGCATAAATAAATCTTTTAGAGTGCAAAGACTTAGGAACCAACAAAAAATCAAATAGATCCATGCCTTCTGACAGGATGGAGAGATGTTCCAACCATTGTTGGCACAATCTCCCTACTGAATAGATGGTAACTATCCCTGAGTGTTAAGATTGGGAATAAAGAGGGTTGGGTCTGCTTGCCTTAAACCCCGGTGAGGAGTACAAAAAACGAGCATGACCATTTGTGTCCCACCCATTTGGACCTGAAAGTGTGGAGTTAAATGTACCATTTTGCTCCATACTATTGAGCTCTTCTTCACTATAATTAGTTACATTTTGCCAATTATCAAATTGGATAATGGAAGGAATATTAGATACCTGTCTTTAATTTTAACCAGTCCTAGACAAGTAGTCTGTTAAACTGAGTCATTTAGAAAAATCGTTTGTGTTGAAATTAAGCAGGCTCTAAATAAGGTGTCTGTTCTCTGAACCTGCCAATGTTTGGTACCCCAAATTGACTTCATTACATTGGTTTCCTTCCAATACTCATAGCCTTTCAAGAATAATTGTGTGACAAATTAGCTTGGTTTCCGTCAACATATATTTCTTTGCTGGTGTTGGGACAAGTTTAAAATAAAAAGTTTTCGGTCTAATGAATCATGGCCAGAAAAATATGTGAATTTATCCCTATATGTTTTTGAGCTCCCTTGTAGAGGAGTTGGACAATGTTCCCATTGTGTGTAATTCAAAAGTGTGCGTTGAACAGTAGCTTGATGTAAATAATGATGTCCTTAATGATGATAACAGAACATTTCACCATAATTAGCAGAATTTAGATACAGGTCTTCACTTTCACAAACAGTATAATATTCATCTGCGAGAGTATGGAGTTGGCATTGTCAACACCGCAGTCATCAGAATGTAACCCAGGCACAATAACATCACTCTTTGACACCTTGAAGACATAAGAAATCTGCAGAATTTCTGTAGGACTTAAAATATCATAGGGGATCTTACCCCAAACAATTCAATCAGTTACAGGGACTGCTGAAATGTTCACAAGGGACAGGTTTCTTTTCAGTTTATGTGAAGATGAGTGTCTACCAGTTCTGTGGCAGAGCGTTCTGGCAGATAATGGCCATTTATTAGCAAGAAGAAAACAGTCACAAATCCAATCCAAAGAGATAGAAAAACCAAGGAAAGCGTTATCCAGATATATATTAAGGAGGGACCAGATAAGTGTGTTTCAGTCATGAAAGGAAAACACAGGCCCGTGTTGTCATAACTGCTCCCTCCGTGCCGCAATCAGCAGCAGGGGCGGAGCACCGCCCACATAAATTTCCCCGTCCGGACGGAAGGAGCGCTTCGCGTTCCAGCTCTTGCGAGCATTTTCTTCCCGTCCCAGTTCACGCCAGCACTTCCGGTTTACAGCGGCGTCCGTCACTCCAACGCCCGGCTCCTCACGTCGGGCACTCCCTCTCGTCGCTCTCCTCGGCACAGCATTCCTCAGTGGGGCCTATCCTGTAAAACTTTGTTGCGTACATGGGCATTTCTTTGGTGGCATATTACTTGATTGTATGAAATCATTGCAGTCTACATTACGAACTCCTGAATTAAAGGAGACACATTTTGTTCAGTCTTTCCTGGCTGTATGAATCCACAGCAGTCAGCATCACAAACTCCTGAATTAAAGGAGATAAGTTTGGTTTAGCCTGCACCTTTTTACATATTTTTTGTTACCTTATCTCTGGCTGATCCTTGGGTCAGTCTTGGTTATTTTTGGGCTAAGTGCTATTTTTCTAGGGTGCCTACACTGAATTGATTTGTTGATTCCTGAAAACACTTTTATTGGACACTAGTGGAAGAGGGGAACAAATCAGGATCACAGACGTCTCCAGTGACGTATCCTTGCTGCCCAGGTCGTGCCGAGAGACCCTCTTCAGCTTTCTCCTCCCCATTTTTCCCCTCTTCCCCCTGTACACTGGTCTTGCTTTGACTCTGTTAGGCGGACTATGTGGTAGTGGGAAGTTGGGACCTATTCTTCAGTCTCCTGTCTCTCGTTCCCGTGAAAACTTCAGGTGAGCCTTGATACGTTTAGGCGGAACGGTCAAAAAAAGTTTGATGTAAAATCATCTGTTCCCACATAATAACCAGAATCAGTTTGTTGAAAAACAGGAGCCACAGATGTAGTAAAAGAACTAGTAGATTCCACAAGGGGTGGATCATTTTAAATGACATCATCTGCAGAAGATGCAGCAGCAAGTACAGTACTCACTTACGTCGTATGACTGGCATTTGTAGCGGCATCAGGAATTAACTGAAGTTCATTCACCACCCCCCAGCTGGGGAGAAACAGCTTCAATGTTGCTCACAAGCTGTAGATGAATTTGCTGTGTGGTAGCGAGAGGAGTTAGGAAACTACCGAGGACTCCTCATGGTCTAATGTTCAGAATCGGCCACATGATGTAACTTGATGTGATCAATGGAGACAAAATGATTGTCTTTAGAATGAGCAAGCAGCGGAAATATTATAGTTCCTGTACCTTGAATGCCAAGGACTGGCACCAGTGAGCAGTATGATGGGTCGAAATCCTTTTTCACCACAACCTTTTCACGAACAAGATCCCCAATTTGTAGAATCTAGCTGCTAGGGGATGGCTGCTCCTTTTTTCCGGTAGAGGCAGACGTCTTCAACCGTTTGTTAGACTGGCCGTCACAGAAGTTCTGTAAATCCTGAAGGACAGCAGAACGATCATTTACGTAAAAGAGCATGGCTGCCACCACGATGTCTGGACCGTCAAGGTCTGGAACATACATTTTGGTGCAAAAAAGGACCTTGTATGGGGTGCGGCCACCCAGAGATCATTTAGGGAGATTATTAAGTGCTCTTTGTACCCCACATAGGTGATGGCTCCAGCTACGCCCGAACCTAATACTCTAGCTGTTAAAGACTGCTTTATGTCACGGTTCATCCTCTATACTACTGAATTTCCGTCAGGTTGATAGGGGGAAGAGTGATGCACCTCTACACCCAGGGATGCCATAGAATCCCAATATGCTTTCGAGGCAAAAGCAGGGCCGTTGTCCGAGTGGAATGTGGTGTATGCATATGTTTTGATAAAGACTTGCAAATCTTTAATAACAGTGCAAGCGTCAGCCGAATGTTGTGGCCATACCCAGAGGAATCTTGAGCAAGAATCAACTGCACATAGCAAAAATGTAAATGCTCCAGATGAATTAAGAGGACCACAATGGTCCAAGTATATGCAGCCAAAAGGTTTGTTGGAAATCAACAGGTGCGTCTGCAGTTGGCGTGCAACTGTGGAACTTTTAATTTGTTGACAAATGCCAAAACAAAGGACATATTTCTTGGCCTGTTTATATAAGGCATGCCACCAATAATGTTGCTGTAGTAACAAAATTGTGGCCGCCACATCTGCGTGTGCAGAAACAACACCTTCATGCGCAGCTATCACTAAGGCTAGCCTACGGTCTTGGTTGGGAATCAAACGATCACCAACTCCTGAAATTGTAACAAACAGGACATTTTGTTTGCTTAAATGGTATGATTTAATGAGCTGTGCATAATCAGGTATGTAAGTTCTGCAAAAATTAAGGAATCCTAATAAGGACTGCAGTTTCCTAAGAGTGTTTGGTAGTAGTACACTTCTCTAGGAAGTACTGGGCAAGGCTTTTTCCCTCCTGGATGATTGAATCCTAAAAATAGGACACTTAGAAATGCTGTATTAGATTTCTTGAATTTGAACTTGTAGTCAGATTCAGTAAATCCCAATATTATGCGATCTACTCTGGCTAAATGTGTGTTTAACTCATCGTCCGTAAGGTAGATATCATCATATGCCTATGTGTCTGGGTCAATAACTTGTAGAACAGACAAAATATGGGCAGCAAACAGTCCTGAACTGTTCTTATACCCCATGGAGAGTCCACGAAAGCGACGTTGATAGCCCAGGGCCGAGAAGGCAATTCAACCCCTGATTTCAGGCACTATAATCTGGCAGAAAAGGTTGTTTTAATTTTTTTACGGACTATATTATTTATAAGTGACGTACTGTGTGTATTTTGTATTACAAATGTGTGTGTATGACTATTTAAATGTCTATAGTCTAAGACTATATGATATGAATGATCTGCTTTTAAGACATTTGGGAGACACAGGGTTCAATTACTCCCTGGTACTCTAATTGTGAGAGTATTTCTCTAATAGCTGCTTTAGCATCCCGTTTTATTGGGTATTGTGCCTGCACTTGTGGGCTGGGCCTTATGAGTATTACATGATAAGGAGAGTCCTTATCCCAGTTGACATGATTGTGATATAAAGCTGGGGCTTGCGCAAGAGCCCATTCTGTGGCTTAGGCTTGTTTGACCTCAACAGGGACAAGCGCAGAAAATGATGGTATTATAACATCTTCACCTTGTGGGGATGTTCGGACAAAGTCCAGCGGCCAATCAACCTCCGCTAAGAGAATGTTGTATGATAATGTTACATTTTCACAGAATGTTACACAAATGGTGCACTATATGTCACCCTCAATTTGTATATCCAAATTATATAATCTATCAGGAGGGACTACGCGCCTGTCTGAGGTTTCAACTGTAACATATTGATCAGTTGCTTTCCCCACCAGAAACTTCTGGAGATTCTGGCAAACTGTAGTCATCTCTGCTGCGCTCTCGAGGAGAGTCAGTGCCCACCTCCTTTTCAGGAAGAGGGTTGGCAGTGTATATTTTGCAACAAAATAGTTGCAACTTTCTTTTTCAGAAATTGGGGCTGAAATTGTGGAGGTTTCTCCTCCTTCTTTATCTTCACATCAGATGAGCGTGCGAGTCCTTTTTCAGTTTCACATACTCTTCCTGTGTGCACTCAGAATGCCCTCCTCTCTCGTATTGTTTTTCCGATGAGTCCTGAAAGGAACGAGAAGGATGAGTATCAGAATGCTGATATCTATCAGGTGCTTTTACTTATGTGCAATCAAGCAAATTATAGCGTCTGTAAGAGGGCTCCAATTACGGAGAACCTCCTCGAGATCTAGCTTTTTCTTTAGGTTTTGGTTTGTCCCATCATTTTTTATCAAACTCTGGGTTGTTTGGCAGTGTCCTTGTTGGAACCAGGTTTGCCAAGTTGTGGTTTATTGGTTCTGGCGCACCAAATTATTGTGACCTATAGAAGTATATACTTCAGCAATAATTATAGGTAGCTCATGTTCCTGGTTGAATGGTACAACCTGCACGAGCCTCTGGCATATAGCCAAAGGTGCTGATTTGCCTTCAATGTTAGAAAGAATCATTGAGGAGACCACAGAAAAATGTCCCATTAATTTCATCCTCAATTCCACGGCAGAAGCTGCCCCATGTTCGTTCTGTATTTGATTTAACACTTTCGGCAAGACTGATATATACAGAGTGCCATGCGTGAAGGTATAGACTGCAGCAAAGATTGTGCTCCAAGTGGTGCAGTCACCTATTTGGGAAACCATTCCATGGGGTAAGCACATAGTCAATATTCTGTGCTTGTCTTGTGGCACATAAGGGGAAACACAGCTTCAATCTGATCAATTTTTTGGGCTCCCCAAAAGGAATTTCCTCACGGTTTGCAGGCATTTTACCCATAATTGAATGACTTATTGTAGGTACTGCAGGCAACTGTGGTTGACCTGCTAGTGCTGCCCTTGCTGGGACAGCAATTAAGGTACGTAAAACATACTGAGTTAAGCGTCTATATAGTCTAACTAGACCATTGTATAAATGCCGAAGCTCATTAAAATTGAGGTTTTATAGGTCAGGGCATGGCGTAGAACCAGCTACTGCTGGCCAGGTGACCACTTCATTACTAAGGAGACCCATGCCTACAGAAGCAAGTTTGTGCATTAGGGCGCCTCAGAATCAATTTTGATGTTCCCAATGAGAAAGTAGCATTTCTAAGAGCTGATACGCTCTGTATTGTTGTGGAGGTGCAACGTCAGTGTATTCATGAAATGTCTGTGTATTAGCATCCACAGCTGGAAAATTGATCCAAAAATAAAATACTTCCAAATGATATGCATCGTGGGCTTCAACCATGAAGATTACGTCAACCCTTGCATTGCCATGCAAAAGTAAATGTGCATAGACTGCAGGTCTGCAGTTGTCAGCTATAGGTATAGGCTGTGGTGCCGCCAATAAACCAGCAATGGAAAATAGCAGACACTAATATGGGTAATCCTTTTAAAGGTTCAAGCCTGAACAACCAACAGAAAATATTAGGTGATTCCTAAAATACTGTGGAGGATTAATCCCCAACACCACAGACATCTCTTGAGGAGATGTAAGGATACTATGGGCACAAAGAAATACTACTCAGGAGACCGGTTAAATAAGTACCTGGCCAATGTTGATAGCACCTTGTCATAGGGATTCTGCCAGTAAAGTAGACCTGTGCCTTGGGATGACAGGACGTCACAATGTAGGGACTGAGTTTCTCTACAACGTCAGTATCTGTCGCCCCAAATCCTGGCTAGTTCACAGTGCCTCACCTGAACTCCTAACCTTCCCAGTGTAGCAGGTGATTTTGGCAACCTAGAACATGACCCTAGAGTCCCCAAGGGAACCGTGTAACAGATCCTTACCTTTCGTAACTCACTCATGCATGTTCATAGTAAACATAAGAAAGACACGAGGAAAGTTTACAATACATTTATTGAAACTATCGCAGTCTGTTATGAAGCAAATGTGCTGCAATCACTAGGCGGATGAAACTAAACAAAGTAATTAGCATTACTATCAGGCTGTATAGAACAAACATCCCCACCATGGCAAATTATCTATCTGTCTAGGTCTGCCCTTACTGTGTGAGCATAGAAAAATATACGTGATCTCTGGGATTGGCAACAGACCCCATACCTGGTGTATGTAGTTAGGTGGTCCGCATCATGAGTGTAAACTCAGTTTACACAAGGCTGAATGTCAGGCTCTCCGCCCACAAGTAAGTTGTCTCTGTACTAAAAAGTCTAGACCACCTACCTACTGTTCATTATTCTGTTATTTCAAGAAATTCCGCCCACTAGAAAGTTCCCATTGACATTAGACATCTAGAGCACCTCACTGAACTGTGTTTTCTTGTCGCAGTGAGTTAAGTGAGAATTTTGAGGACAAAAATAGTCTGGATTCTGTTCATTGCGAATAGCAAATTTTTCCCACCATTCAAAGCATTTCTTGCAGTGACAAGCACACTAGTAATTTTAAGTAAGTACATATTATTTGCTTGTTACTACACAGTGACAAGCACACTTTTGGGGTCTAATAATTCCTGCAAAATGTTTCTTCTACAGGGACAAGCACACTTACAATTTAAGTTTCAATTAACCTGTTGCTTGTTGCACAACGACAAGCACACTTTTGCTTGTCTAAAATAAATCCTGTACAATGACAGGCCCACTTATTACTACACAGTGACAAGTACACTTTTGGTGTCTAAGAATTTCTGCATGGTATTTCTTCTGCAGTGACATGCACACTAGGAATTTAAGTTTCAATTGACATGGTGCTTGTTTCAAAGTGACAAGCACACTTTCGCTTGTCTAAAATGAATCATGTACAGTGACAGGCACACTTATTTATGTTTATCCAAAAGTGTATCACTGTCACCTTTACTATTTATATGTTACAAGTTAAAAAAAATGTATAAAAGTTTTTGCTGTTGTAGTCACAATGCAGTCAGTGGCTACACCTCTATCATTCCAAGACACTCCAGGAGAATCTCCAGTCAGGTGGTCGATATGGTTTGATTTCTTTGAAATTTATTTGGAAGCAATTGGGGCTTCCAGATTCAGGCCAGAAAGAAAGAAATGTCTGATTTTACACTCACTGGGTTTTGAGGGAATATTCAAGCACTTACCTGAATTATTGTTAGATTAAGATGAAGTACTTGATGACTATCAGGAGGCAGTAAAAAAACTTCAAATGAGGTTTGATAAGCAACCCAGTTTAATTGTTCTCAGACATAAGTTTTTCAAACGCAAACAGAAACATTGATGAAGAGGTGGATACCTACATCCCAGTCCTTTTTAGACTGATTTCTGAATGCCAATTTGAAAGTTTCACAGATCAGTTGATTAGAGACCAGTTCATGTGTCAGTGCAAAGATAAACAAATCTGTCAAAACTTTTATCCCATCATGGCCTCGAGATTGATGCTCAATGCCTTTAACAAAGGCAGACACTTGGGAGAGGGTTCGGATGCTAAGGAGAGAGGGATGGATACTGCCCGGTGCATGCTAAGACGTTGGTTTGTCAAGGGAAAATGTGTTACTTCTCATGCTTCAGCTATTTTTCAAAGTTTGGGAGGAATTGTCCATGAAAGATGGTATGCTACTTAGGTCAGAAAAACTGGTTCCACCACTTAAGTTGAGAAGTGGAATAATTAACAACGCCCATGAGGGACACCTTGGTTCTACTCTCACAAAAAGGTGAATTTGTGATTCTTTCTGGTGGACTAGGATGGATGCTGACATTGAAGAGGTGGTGGAAGGGTGTTATGTGTGCGTCAGCTGACAAAAGTTTGAAAGTGGCAACTACTTCTCTGATGTCCATTGAAGTTCCGTTGAGACCTTGGGTAAAATTAGGGAATTATGTTATGTGTCCCTATGATTCATTACCTGGAGGTACCAAATTAATTTTGGTACTGATGGATTACTGTTGTAAGTGGACGGAACTTAAATTTGTAAGATACCCTAGTGCAAGCTCTGTGGTGGAATTTCTCAGAGAACTTTTTCTGAGGGAAGGGTTTCCGGAAATTCTAACTTCTGACAACGGCATCCAATTTATTAATAGAGAATTTCAGAATTTCCTTGAATCATGTGGTATAAAACATCACAAGAGTTCCTGTACCACCCCCAAATGAATGGTCTTGTTGAAAGGATGAACCGAGTTGTGGGGAGTTGTGTGAAGTGGGCAAAAGGTTGGAACCATGACATTGTCAAATCTGTGAGGAGTATGCTGTGGTTCTATAGGACCATGCCTCATTCATCAGCCAAGTTTTCTCCATTTGGGTTGTTAAGGGGTAGAAAAGCTAGTATCATTTTTCGTCCAGCTTGGATGGCCAAATGGTTGAAGAGTGAATCTGATGTTGAACATTTAATGTTGTTGGTTAAAGAAAATGTCTGTCAAGCTCAAAATCAGCAGAAATGTTGGCATGATCAAAAGAAAGGTGTGAAAAACATGGTGATGCATGTTGGAGATGTAGTGGGAATGAAATCAGCCACTCATGTACAAAAAGGGAAAAACAAGTTTGGTGATCCCGTGAAAATTGAAAGAATGTGTGCAAATGCAGTCAGAGTTGCTGGTGGCCATTGTTGGAATCTCTCAAGGGTGGTGAAAGTGAGAGATAAAGAGTCCAATTCCACTACCAGAGAAAAGGAGTCTAATTCCTCTACCAGTTATCAAAATGTTCATCCCCTGCATAGGGGTTCTCATATAATCACTAAACCTATTAGGTTTAGGAAATAAGATTTTGTTTTTGTAACTATGTACATTTTGTGTATCACAGTGGTAGTATATTTTGTGTTTGTTGTTTTGGGTACATAGAGGGGGAGGTAGATGTTTAGTTTTCTTTGTAAGGTTTAAAAAGGTTTAAAAAGGAGTTATGAGTTATTTCTTCAAGAACAGAAGATGTTTTATATCTAACCATACAGTATCACTGTATTAAGAGTCTATACTGTGGTAATAGACTCAGCACTCTATGCTTTCTATAGAATGTTCCACACATCAGGTTCCATGATGGATTGTGTGTATTTGAAGTGGGTGACAGTTGGCTGTTAAACTTGTGGAAAGCCAAGAGTACTTGCATGTATTCCCTAAACAGCTCTTTACTTGGTGTTGAATAAAAATAATTATACTGCAATTCTATAACGTGTCTAGAGTCAATTACCACAACGACACAGACAGTGGCAGCTCCTCCGCTAAGGCGGAGGAGCGTCGCCCCACTGCCAAAAATCAGCAAAAGAAAGGAAAAAATAAAATGGTAATAATGGAATGTTATTATCATTTTATTTTGTCCTCCTGCTGTGGCAGTGTGTGAGGGGGTGAGCGGAGCTGCAGGGGAGTAGTGGTAGAAGACTCCTGTGCGCAATGACTGTTTGGTCGGCCCTCTCGGGCTGCCTAAAAGGTCATGCACACTTTCTCCCTTCTCCATGCAGGCTGCATTACAGCCTGCATGGAGAACATGCCCACCGCTACCGCCCCTGGCTGAGCGCCGTGTCACCTCATTCAGACCAATCACAACACTGCATTGCAGCGTTGTGATTGGCTTAGGGGTGGGAGCCTGCCTGCTTCCTGTTTCGACCTGGAGTCGGACACAGGCGAGCAGGAGAGAAGGTGCGGGACCCTGCGGCGGCAGCAAGTTGTTATTACTTTTTATTTATTTCAATACAGCCCGTGCCCCCCCTCCTCCCGAGAGTTGTGCCAGCCGCCCCTGGACACAGACCAGGAAGAGAAATCGAACAGGCTATGATGCCTTGCTAATGTATTTATTAGAAAAAATGTATTTTGAAACAAAGAAAAAAAACGAGAATTGTAACAGTGGTCCTGCAAATAACTGATTTACTTTCTCTGCAGTTTTTGTTCTCAGCCTTGTCAGACCATCAAACCAAAACCTTTCCAGCCCTCCAGCATAGTGATTTGGTCCAAAACTGGCTATATCAACGGAAGTCTGCCTTGCAGCCCCAGCGGAAAGGTCCCTACTATATTCTGCTCATTACACACATAGCTGTGAAGTGCTGTGGGTTCCTGTTTGGATTCATTGCACCCATTGTAAGCAGATGGCTGAGCCTCCAGTGCTACCCGCACTGATTTTGCTTTCTGCTGCTACTCTGTCCTCCACTTCTGGCCAAGCTCCACTGAAGCAGTGTGCACCAACCAAATCTGCAGAGAGGGATTCCAGGCTTTGTGTATCACCTGGATCTCGACCGTTCCTTCTGTTGGATTTGCACTCATTGCCCACCGATGCCCGAGGGGGTGTGCCCATTGTCCCTATCACCTTTGACTCCACAGAAACTGGTCTTCCCTTCTTCTTTTATGAACACATCCCTGATGAGAGTGACGAGGTTCTTACCATGAGTCTCAAGAACAATTATGACTTCCATTTTCCCAATCAGAGTATCCTGCTTGCTGCCATCCATCTTGCTGTCACTGCTTGTGGTATGGCTTTAGAGTTCTGAACTGGCAGCATCTTTTGAGCACAGTCAATGTGGCATTACGCTCTCTGCTGCGCCTGACTGGCAGGATGGTCGCTCATTAAATATTCCCTCAGGAGTCAGAACAGGAGTCACTACAGAAATGCAACCTGGCCAAGCCAGGCCGTTCATTTTTTCTGATTTACTAATGGGCAGGACGTCAAGTGAAGCCAAGGGAAGACAGCAAAGGGTGACAGTGCTTGCTAGTTGATTCTTTTTTGTAGCCTGTGGGTGCTCGCCTAGGTTCTCCCAATTGCCATTTAGATTTACTGCTCTATTGGGAAGACATCCTTTGGCTGGAACAGCCTGATTGTGTGGGGTGGAGTGCAGGAAGCTTTTCATATGGAAAGCCAGACCATGTTGAAAAGTGAGGATTCCAAACTCGTCACACTTTGTGGCAAAGGTTTTACCTTCATCCTTATTGAAATAGAAAACAAGAGTGGCGGTTCCAAGGTTAAGATGAGTACATTTCAATCATGAAAAATAAAACCTGGGGGCATATTAGCAAGACCCACGTTAAAATTATCGCCGTTTTAGCGGCAGGAAACTGCCGCTAAAACGGCGATAATGGGCTTGCTAATATGCGTTATGGAATTCCAATAGAAGCCCAGGTTAGATGTGCAGGTCATCTAACCTGGGCTTCTATTGGAATTCCATAACGCATATTAGTAAGCCCATTATCGCCGTTTTAGCGGCAGTTTCCTGCCGCTAAAACGGCGATAATTTTAACGTGGGTCTTGCTAATATGCCCCCTAGTTCTTCAGCTAGAAGGTAGGGTGCAGCGAGCCGGAGTCAGTTATCACATACCTGTTCTATTGCTCCAGTGCCCAACAACAGAAGAAGGCCCCTTTCAACATTCAGCATAATAGATTGTTAAGAGGAAATAAATGTGGGAAATATTCATTCAATATACATCCGAAAGTTAGGCTCCTCTAGATAATCAGGGACACCCATAAAGTATAAAGATATATAGGGCGGGCTGTAAGCACATTCTCTACTCGAGCCCATAAGAACAAACATAAAAGGAGGGATCGCACACTTTTGTCATGCTCCCCCACTCCTTCTTCCCCTACCAGAAACAGAAAAGGTGGCGAAGAGAAGACCTTTTTTTCTCATTGTGTGCTTGTGAAGGGGAGGATAGTTTGGCCAAACGGAGCAAATGGCCCACAGACACTGCTGCACCCCATTCGAGGCCTGACCACTAACCCATGAATGCATTTATTCAGGGGACGACACTCCACATCTCTCCATGTAGCTATGCCCCGGATCATTCAATATCCAATGATGTTTAAAGAGTGATTTACTGGCAGTTAGCCATTTTCTAAAAGCGTCTCTGCTTTTCTGCATCAAAACAATCAGCATCTTTCTTCTTTCTGTGAAGGTGTCGATTGGCAAAAAAATGCTCTTCCACTCTTCCAAAATGAAGCCCCTTCCCCTCCTTCTATGGTCCAGCGCTCCTGGAGAGGGCGATGCTAATCCAGGGCCGTCTTGTTGTTTTATGCTGAGCCCCCCTTACCTTGCACGGTTATCTTTCCTCTCTACAGGAAGTCAACACGCTAGGGACATCCTAAACAAATCTATTTGCAAAGTAACAGCCTGTTTGTCAATGAAGTATCATGGTCGGTACACGCCTTAATCAATATGTGTGTCAAAGCATCAAGAGGCCAATTTGTAAAACAGTACTATTAATCAGATGAAAAGTACAATATACAATACAACAAACAAATTCTTTGTGACAAGCCACATAATTGGGCCTCCATCTGTCCGACTGACCTCATAACACCAGCATAATTCAGGGACAAACAGAAGCTAGGAGACGCAAAATAACCCGGAAACAAGCACGCGATGAATGCTAGAATTTACTTATATTTGAAAATTAGAGAGAAAAAATGAAATAACATGAAAAAAACTGGTTAAGTCCACCTGACTGCATCCCACCTGACCAGGGTCTTCCTTCCTAAGGGCAAATGCCTGACGAACGGGGATCTAGAGGGCAGCCTGGAATCCAGAGAGGGTGTTTTTGCACACACTATGATAGCATCACAGCACTTACATAAAATGTGGCTCTCTTTGCAGGACCCTTGTGCGACAATCTCTGGCGCCTGATTCAGGCACGCTCCTTCCCGAGCTAGATGTGTGCATTCATCTGGGAGGCAAAGTGAAGGTCACCAAGCCTGTCATTGCCATTTACATTTCTCAGAGAAGCACAAAGTAACAAAGCGTGAGAAGCCATCACACTGAGGTCCCTGTCTCCTACAAAACCCCCTCAAGGACTTTTTGACGAATTCTGTATTTAAGAAACTGAGGCAGCGCAGGTGAAAATAGGGTGAATGAGTCAAAGATGTGAATCATTGTTCCGAAACTGGTAAAGAGGTAACTGTTCTTTTAAAACGTTGTATTTTTTTTATCATTTAACCATTAACACATTTAAATTCTTCATCAATAATAGCACAGCGCTCAATTTGCCATAGAAAAGTTTATTGAGCCAGCTTTGAAATGATATGCAACGTCCTTGGGTCAATTCTCACGATAAAATGATGCCCATTGGATGTGCCATAGCCTTCTGGGAGCCAGGCTTCATCGGGGCACGCTGAGGATAAGCCACAGACTCCGCCAGGCTCCTGCACCTGGCCTCTGCTCACACCATATATGCAGTGGCGTAACGAAACTTGAGGGGGCCCCCCTGCAAACTACATGGAGGGGCCCCCCCCTCCCATTCTCCGCGCCAGACAATAGCAATCTTGAGGCATTGCATTGCTTCATACACACTTTGACCCCAATTCCATCAGTCTCTCTCTCTCTCTGTCAGTCAGTCAGTCAGTCTCTCTCTCTGTCAGTCAGTCTCTCTCTCTGTCAGTCAGTCTCTCTCAGTCAGTCTCTCTCAGTCAGTCTCTCTCTCTCTCTCTCTGTCAGTCTCTCTCTCTGTCAGTCAGTCAGTGTCTCTCTCTCTCAGTCATTCAGTCTCTCTCAGTCAGTCAGTCTCTCTCAGTCAGTCAGTCTCTCTCAGTCAGTTTCTCTCTCAGTCAGTCAGTATCTCTCAGTTAATCAGTCAATCAGTCTCTCTCTTTCTGTCAGTCTCTCTCAGACACTCTCTCTGTCAGTCTCTCTCTCAGTCAGTCAGTATCTCTCTCTCTGAGTCAGTCTCTCTCTCAGTCAGTCTCTCTCTCTGTCAGTCTCTCTCTCTCAGTCAGTCTCTCTCTCTCTGTCAGTATTTCTCTCTGTCAGTCAGTCTCGCTCTGTCAGTTTCTCTCTCTCTCTTTCTCAGTCAGTCTCTCTCTCTCTGTCAGTCAGTCTCTCTCTCTGTCAGTCTCTCAGTCAGTCAGTCTCTCTCTCTGCCAGTCAGTCTCTCTGTCAGTCAGTCTCTCTGTCAGTCTCTCTGTCAGTCAGTCTCTCTCTCTCTGTCAGTCTCTCTCAATCAGTCAGTCTCTCTGTCAGTCTCTTTCTCTCTGTCTCTCTCTCTGTCAGTCTCTCTCTCTCTCAGTCAGTCTCTCTCTGTCAGTCAGTCAGTCTCTCTGTCAGTCAGTCAGTCTCTGTCAGTCAGTCAGTCTCTCTCTCAGTCAGTCAGTCTCTGTCAGTCAGTCAGTCTCTCTCTCAGTCAGTCTTTCTCTGTCAGTCAGTCTCTCTCTCAGTCAGTCAGTCAGTCTCTCTCTCTCAGTCTCTCTCTCTCTCTGTCAGTCTCGCAGTCAATCAGTCTCTCTCTGACAGTCTCTCTGTCAGTCTCTCTCTGTCAGTCAGTCTTTCTCTACCTCAGTCAGTCAGTCAGTCTCTCTCTCTCTCAATCTGTCTTTCTCTCTCTCTGTCAGTCTCTTTCTCTCTGTCTCTCTCTGTCAGTCTCTCTCTGTCAGACTCTCTCTGTCAGTCAGTCTCTCTCTGTCAGTCAGTCTCTCTCTCTATCTCAGTCAGTCAGTCTCTCTCTGTCAGTCAGTCAGTCTCTCTCTCAGTCAGTCTCTCTCTCTCTCTGTCAGTCTCTCAGTCAGTCAGTCTCTCAGTCAGTCAGTCTCTCAGTCAGTCAGTCAGTCTCTCAGTCAGTCAGTCTCTCTCGCAGTCAATCAGTCTCTCTCTAAGTCTCTCTCTCTCAGTCAGTCTCTCTCTCTGTCAGTCTCTCTCTCTCAGTCAGTCAGTCTCTCTCTACCTCAGTCAGTCAGTCTCTCTCTCAATCTGTCTCTCTCTCTCTGTCAGTCAGTCAGTCTCTCAGTCAGTCAGTCTCTCTCACAGTCTCTCAGTCAGTCAGTCTCTCTTTCTACTCTCTCTCCACTCGCTCTCTCTATCCACTGTCTCTCCACTCTCTCTCTCTACTCTCTCTCTCTGTCTCCACTCTCTTTCTCTCTCCACTCTCTCTCTCTACGCTCTCTCTCCACTCTCTCTCTCTCTCCACTCTCTCTCTCTCTACGCTCTCTCTCTCCACTCTCTCTCTCTCTCTCCACTCTCTTTATTCGCTCTCTCTCTACTCTCTCTCCACTGTCTCTCTCACTCCACTCTCTCCACTTTCTCTCTCTCTCTCCACTCTCTTTCTCTCTCCACTCTCTTTACGCTCTCTCTCTCTATGCTCTCTCTCTCTCTCCACTCTCTCTCCCTCCACTCTCTCTCTCTCCACTCTCTCTCCACTCTCTCTCCACTCTCTCTCCACTCTCTCTCACTACGCTCTCTCCACTCTCTCTCTCTACTCTCTCTCCACTGTCTCTCCACTCTCTCTCTCTCTCTCTCTCTCCACTCTCTCTCTCTCCACGGTCTCCCTTTCCACACTCTCTCTCTCTCTCCACTCTTTCTCTCTACGCTCTCTCTCTCTCGCTCTCTCTCTCTCAAAGCTCTCTCTCTCTCTACGCTCTCTGTCTCCATGCTCTCCCCTCTCTCTCTCTCCACTCTCTCTCTCTCTCCACTCTCTCTCTACTGTCTCTCTCTCTCCACTGTCTCTCTCCAGTCTCTCTCTCTCTCCAGTCTCTCTCTCCCTCCACTCCCTCCACTCTCTATCTCTCCTCCCCACTCTCTCTCCACTCTCTCTCCACTCTCTCTCAACTCGCTCTCCTCTCTCTCTCCTCTCTCTCTCTCCACTCTCTCTCCACTCTCTCTCTCCACTCTCTTTCTCTCTCCACTCTCTCTCTCTCCGCTCTCTCTCTCTCCGCTCTCTCTCTCTCCACTCTCTCTCTCTCCACTCTCTCTCTCTCTCTCCACTCTCTCCACTGTCTCTCTCTCTACTGTCTCTCTCTCCACTCTCTCTCTCTCTACGCTCTCTCCACTCTCTCTCCACTGTCTCTCTCTCTCCACTCTCTCTCTCTACGCTCTCTCTCTCTACGCTCTCTCTCTCTCTCCACTGTCTCTCTCCACTGTCTCTCTCTCTCCACTGTCTCTCTCTATGCTCTCTCTCTACTCTCTCTCTCTCTCCACTGTCTCTCTCCACTGTCTCTCTCCACTGTCTCTCTCTCTCCACTCTCTCTCTACGCTCTCTCTCTCTCCACTCTCTAACTCCTCTCTCTCTCCACTGTCTCTCTCTCTCTCCACTCTCTCTCTCTCCACTCTCTCTCCACTGTCTCTCTCCACTCTCTCTACGCTCTCTCTCTCTACGCTCTCTCTCCACGCTCTCTCTCTCCACTCTCTCTCTCCACTGTCTCTCTCTCTCCACTGTCTCTCTCTACGCTCTCTCTCTACTCTCTCTCTCTCTCTCTCCACTCTCTCTCTACTCTCTCTCCACTCTCTCTCTCACTCTCTCTCTCTACGCTCTCTCCACTGTCTCTCTCCACTGTCTCTCTCTCTCCACTCTCTCTCTACGCTCTCTCTCTCTCCACTCTCTAACTCCTCTCTCTCTCCACTGTCTCTCTCTCTCTCCACTCTCTCTCTCTCTCCACTCTCTCTCCACTGTCTCTCTCCACTCTCTCTCTCTCTCTCCACTCTCTCTCTACGCTCTCTCTCCACGCTCTCTCTCTCCACTCTCTCTCTCCACTCTCTCTCCACTGTCTCTCTCTCTCCACTGTCTCTCTCTACGCTCTCTCTCTACTCTCTCTCTCTCTCTCTCCACTGTCTCTCTCCACTGTCTCTCTCCACTCTCTACTGTCTCTCTCTCTCCACGGTCTCTCTCTACGCTCTCCCTCCACTCTCTCTCTACGCTCTCTCTCTCTCCACTCTCTCTCTCCACTCTCTCTCTCCACTCTCTCTCTCTACGCTCTCTCTCTCCACTCTCTCTCTCTCTCCACTCTCTCCACTGTCTCTCTCCACTCTCTCTCTCTCTCCACTCTCTCTCTACGCTCTCTCTCTCTCTCTCCACTCTCTCTCTACGCTCTCTCTACGCTCTCTCCACGCTCTCTCTCTCCACACTCTCTCTCTCTCCACTGTCTCTCTCTACGCTCTCTCTCTCTCCACTCTCTCCACTGTCTCTCTCCACTGTCTCTCTCCACTCTCTCTCCACTGTCTCTCTCTCTCCACTGTCTCTCTCCACTCTCTCTCTCTCTCTACGCTCTCTCTCTCCACTCTCTCCACTGTCTCTCTCCACTGTCTCTCTCTCCACTCTCTCTCTCTCTCTACGCTCTCTCTCTCTCCCCTGTCTCTCTCCACTGTCTCTCTCTCTCCACTGTCTCTCTCTACTCTCTCTCTCTCTCCACTGTCTCTCTCCACTGTCTCTCTCTCTCCACTCTCTCTCTACGCTCTCTCTCTCTCCACTCTCTCTCCACTGTCTCTCTCTCTCTCCACTCTCTCTCTCTCTCTCCACTGTCTCTCTCCACTCTCTCTCTCCACTCTCTCTACGCTCTCTCTCTCTACGCTCTCTCTCCACGCTCTCTCTCTCCACTCTCTCTCTCCACTGTCTCTCTCTCTCCACTGTCTCTCTCTACGCTCTCTCTCTACTCTCTCTCTCTCTCCACTCTCTCTCTCTACTCTCTCTCCACTCTCTCTCTCCACTCTCTCTCTCTACGCTCTCTCCACTGTCTCTCTCCACTGTCTCTCTCTCTCCACTCTCTCTCTACGCTCTCTCTCTCTCCACTCTCTCTCTCCTCTCTCTCTCCACTGTCTCTCTCTCTCTCCACTCTCTCTCTCTCTCCACTCTCTCTCTACTGTCTCTCTCCACTCTCTCTACGCTCTCTCTCTCTACGCTCTCTCTCTCTACGCTCTCTCTCCACGCTCTCTCTCTCCACTCTCTCTCTCCACTCTCTCTCTCCACTGTCTCTCTCTCTCCACTGTCTCTCTCTCCGCTCTCTCTCTACTCTCTCTCTCTCTCTCTCCACTGTCTCTCTCCACTCTCTCTCCACTGTCTCTCTCTCTCCACTCTCTCTCTCTACTCTCTCTCCACTCTCTCTCTACGCTCTCTCTCTCTACGCTCTCTCTCTACACTCTCTCTCTCCACTCTCTCTACGCTCTCTCTCTCCACTCTCTCTCTCTCTCCACTCTCTCCACTGTCTCTCTCCACTCTCTCTCTCTCTCCACTCTCTCTCTCTCTACGCTCTCTCTCTCTCACTCTCTCTACGCTCTCTCTACGCTCTCTCCACGCTCTCTCTCTCCACACTCTCTCTCTCTCCACTGTCTCTCTCTACGCTCTCTCTCTACTCTCTCTCTCTCTCCACTCTCTCCACTGTCTCTCTCCACTGTCTCTCTCCACTCTCTCTCCACTGTCTCTCTCTCTCCACTGTCTCTCTCCACTCTCTCTCTCTCTACGCTCTCTCTCTCCACTCTCTCCACTGTCTCTCTCCACTGTCTCTTTCTCCACTCTCTCTCTACGCTCTCTCTCTCTCCCCTGTCTCTCTCCACTGTCTCTCTCTCTCCACTGTCTCTCTCTACGCTCTCTCTCTCTATGCTCTCTCTCTCTCCCCTGTCTCTCTCTACTCTCTCTCTCTCTCCACTGTCTCTCTCCACTGTCTCTCTCTCTCCACTCTCTCTCTACGCTCTCTCTCTCTCCACTCTCTCCACTGTCTCTCTCCACTGTCTCTCTCTCCACTCTCTCTCTCTACGCTCTCTCTCTCTCCCCTGTCTCTCTCTACTCTCTCTCTCTCTCCACTGTCTCTCTCCACTGTCTCTCTCTCTCCACTCTCTCTCTACGCTCTCTCTCTCTCCACTCTCTCTCCACTGTCTCTCTCTCTCTCTCTCCACTCTCTCTCTCTCTCTCCACTGTCTCTCTCCACTCTCTCTACGCTCTCTCTCTCTACGCTCTCTCTACGCTCTCTCTCCACGCTCTCTCTCCACGCTCTCTCTCTCCACGCTCTCTCCACTGTCTCTCTCTCTCCACTGTCTCTCTCAAAGCTCTCTCTCTCTCTACGCTCTCTGTCTCCATGCTCTCCCTCTCTCTCTCTCCACTCTCTCTCTCTCTCCACTCTCTCTCTACTGTCTCTCTCTCTCCACTGTCTCTCTCCAGTCTCTCTCTCTCTCCAGTCTCTCTCTCCCTCCACTCCCTCCACTCTCTATCTCTCCTCCCCACTCTCTCTCCACTCTCTCTCCACTCTCTCTCAACTCTCTCTCCTCTCTCTCTCTCTCTCTCTCTCTCCTCTCTCTCTCTCTCTCTCTCCACTCTCTTTCTCTCTCCACTCTCTCTCTCTCCGCTCTCTCTCTCTCTCGCTCTCTCTCTCTCCACTCTCTCTCTCTCCACTCTCTCTCTCTCTCTCCACTCTCTCCACTGTCTCTCTCTCTACTGTCTCTCTCTCCACTCTCTCTCTCTCTACGCTCTCTCCACTCTCTCTCCACTGTCTCTCTCTCTCCACTCTCTCTCTCTACGCTCTCTCTCTCTACGCTCTCTCTCTCTCTCCACTGTCTCTCTCCACTGTCTCTCTCTCTCCACTGTCTCTCTCTATGCTCTCTCTCTACTCTCTCTCTCTCCACTGTCTCTCTCCACTGTCTCTCTCCACTGTCTCTCTCTCGCCACTCTCTCTCTACGCTCTCTCTCTCCACTCTCTAACTCCTCTCTCTCTCCACTGTCTCTCTCTCTCTCCACTCTCTCTCTCTCCACTCTCTCTCCACTGTCTCTCTCCACTCTCTCTACGCTCTCTCTCTCTACGCTCTCTCTCCACGCTCTCTCTCTCCACTCTCTCTCTCCACTGTCTCTCTCTCTCCACTGTCTCTCTCTACGCTCTCTCTCTACTCTCTCTCTCTCTCTCTCTCCACTCTCTCTCTCTACTCTCTCTCCACTCTCTCTCTCCACTCTCTCTCTCTACGCTCTCTCCACTGTCTCTCTCCACTGTCTCTCTCTCTCCACTCTCTCTACGCTCTCTCTCTCTCCACTCTCTAACTCCTCTCTCTCTCCACTGTCTCTCTCTCTCTCCACTCTCTCTCTCTGTCCACTCTCTCTCCACTGTCTCTCTCCACTCTCTCTACGCTCTCTCTCTCTATGCTCTCTCTCTCTACGCTCTCTCTCCACGCTCTCTCTCTCCACTCTCTCTCTCCACTCTCTCTCCACTGTCTCTCTCTCTCCACTGTCTCTCTCTACGCTCTCTCTCTACTCTCTCTCTCTCTCTCTCTCCACTGTCTCTCTCCACTGTCTCTCTCCACTCTCTCTCCACTGTCTCTCTCTCTCCACTCTCTCTCTCTACTCTCTCTCCACTCTCTCTCTACGCTCTCTCTCTCTACGCTCTCTCTCTCCACTCTCTCTCTCCACTCTCTCTCTCTACGCTCTCTCTCTCCACTCTCTCTCTCTCTCCACTCTCTCCACTGTCTCTCTCCACTCTCTCTCTCTCTCCACTCTCTCTCTCTCTCTACGCTCTCTCTCTCTCTCCTCTCTCTCTACGCTCTCTCTACGCTCTCTCCACGCTCTCTCTCTCCACACTCTCTCTCTCTCCACTGTCTCTCTCTACGCTCTCTCTCTACTCTCTCTCTCTCTCCACTCTCTCCACTGTCTCTCTCCACTGTCTCTCTCCACTCTCTCTCCACTGTCTCTCTCTCTCCACTGTCTCTCTCCACTCTCTCTCTCTCTACGCTCTCTCTCTCCACTCTCTCCACTGTCTCTCTCCACTGTCTCTCTCTCCACTCTCTCTCTCTCTACGCTCTCTCTCTCTCCCCTGTCTCTCTCCACTGTCTCTCTCTCTCCACTGTCTCTCTCTACGCTCTCTCTCTACTCTCTCTCTCTCTCCACTCTCTCTCTCTACGCTCTCTCTCTCCACTCTCTCCACTGTCTCTCTCCACTGTCTCTCTCTCCACTCTCTCTCTACGCTCTCTCTCCCCACTGTCTCTCTCTCTCCCACTTTCTCTCTCTCTCTCTACGCTCTCTCTCTCTCTCCACTCTCCAACTCCTCTCTCTCTCCACTGTCTCTCTCTCTCCACTCTCTCTCCACTGTCTCTCTCCACTCTCTCTACGCTCTCTCTCTCTACGCTCTCTCTCTCTACGCTCTCTCTCTCTACGCTCTCTCGCTCGACTGTCTCTCTCGCTCCACTGTCTCTCTCTCCACTGTCTCTCTCTACGCTCTCTCTCTACTCTCTCTCTCTCTCCACTCTCTCCACTGTCTCTCTCTCTCCACTGTCTCTCTCCACTCTCTCTCCACTGTCTCTCTCTCTCCACTGTCTCTCTCCACTCTCTCTCTCTCTCCACACTCTCTCTCTCTCTACGCTCTCTCTCTCTCCACTCTCTCTCTACACTCTCTCTACGCTCTCTCTACGCTCTCTCCACGCTCTCTCTCTCCACTGTCTCTCTCTCCACTGTCTCTCTCTACGCTCTCTCTCTACTCACTCTCTCTCTCTCCACTCTCTCCACTGTCTCTCTCCACTGTCTCTCCACTGTCTCTCCACTGTCTCTCTCCACTCTCTCTCCACTGTCTCTCTCTCTCCACTCTCTCTCTCTACGCTCTCTCTCTACTCTCTCTCTCTACTCTCTCTCTCTCCACTGTCTCCACTGTCTCTCTCCACTGTCTCTCTCCACTGTCTCTCTCCACTGTCTCTCTCTCCACTGTCTCTCTCCACTCTCTCTCTCTATGCTCTCTCTCCACTCTCTCCACTGTCTCTCTCCACTGTCTCTCTCTCTCCACTCTCTCTCTCTACGCTCTCTCTCCCCACTGTCTCTCTCTCTCCACTCTCTCTCTCTCCACTCTCTCTCTCTCTCTCTATGCTCTCTCTCTCTCTCCACTCTCTAACTCCTCTCTCTCGCCACTCTCTCTCCACTGTCTCTCTCCACTCTCTCTCCACTCATGAGACAAGGAGCGACCCTTGACCTTGCCAGGTAGGTCGCTCCCCCCGCCACACAGCTCCGCCTGTGTTGTCCGCCCGCTGCTGCTGGTAAGAACGCCCTTCCCTTTTACCTTCTGTACCCCCGTTGCCCCTTTTGTACTGTGCCCGCATTTGTCTGTTTTCTCGCCCCTTTTTTTCCTTCTGTACCCCCGTTGCCCCTTTTGTACTGTGCCCGCATTTGTCTGTTTTCTCGCCCCTTTTTCTCCTTCTGTACCCCCGTTGCCCCATTTGTACTGTGCCCGCATTTGTCTGTTTTCTCGCCCTTTTTTTCCTTCTGTACCCCCGTTGCCCCTTTTGTACTGTGCCCGCATTTGTCTGTTTTCTCGCCCCTTTTTTTCCTTCTGTACCCCCGTTGCCCCTTTTGTACTGTGCCCGCATTTGTCTGTTTTCTCGCCCCTTTTTTCCTTCTGTACCCCCGTTGCCCCTTTTGTACTGTGCCCGCATTTGTCTGTTTTCTCGCCCTTTTTTTCCTTCTGTACCCCCGTTGCCCCTTTTGTACTGTGCCCGCATTTGTCTGTTTTCTCGCCCTTTTTTTCCTTCTGTACCCCGTTGCCCCTTTTGTACTGTGCCCGCATTTGTCTGTTTTCTCGCCCTTTTTTTCCTTCTGTACCCCCGGTGCCCCTTTTGTACTGTGCCCACATTTGTCTGTTTTCTCGCCCCTTTTTTTCCTTCTGTACCCCCGTTGCCCCTTTTGTACTGTGCCCGCATTTGTCTGTTTTCTCGCCCCTTTTTTTCCTTCTGTACCCCCGTTGCCCCTTTTGTACTGTGCCCGCATTTGTCTGTTTTCTCGCCCCTTTTTTTCCTTCTGTACCCCCGTTGCCCCTTTTGTACTGTGCCCGCATTTGTCTGTTTTCTCGCCCCTTTTTTTCCTTCTGTACCCCTGTTGCCTCTCGCCATTCCCGCCGCTGCGTCCCCTGCGGCCCCGCCCCCCTGACTGCCCATTCGCTGCCCCTGCCTCCCGCCTCCCAGCTGCTCCTCCCTCCCACCTCCCCATATATGGCGCCCGCTGCGCGGTGAGGAGAGCGACCCTGACCTTGCCAGGTAGGTCGCTCCCCCGCCACACAGCTCCGCCTGTGTTGTCCGCCCGCTGCTGCTGGTAAGAACGCCCTTCCCTTTTACCTTCTGTACCCCCGTTGCCCCTTTTGTACTGTGCCCGCATTTGTCTGTTTTCTCGCCCCTTTTTTTCCTTCTGAACCCCCGTTGTCCCTTTTGTACTGTGCCCGCATTTGTCTGTTTTCTCGCCCCTTTTTCTCCTTCTGTACCCCCGTTGCCCCTTTTGTACTGTGCCCGCATTTGTCTGTTTTCTCGCCCCTTTTTTTCCTTCTGTACCCCCGTTGCCCCTTTTGTACTGTGCCCGCATTTGTCTGTTTTCTCGCCCTTTTTTTCCTTCTGTACCCCCGTTGCCCCTTTTGTACTGTGCCCGCATTTGTCTGTTTTCTCGCCCCTTTTTTCCTTCTGTACCCCCACTGCCCCTTTTGTACTGTGCCCGCATTTGTCTGTTTTCTCGCCCCTTTTTTTCCTTCTGTACCTCCGTTGCCCCTTTTGTACTGTGCCCGCATTTGTCTGTTTTCTCGCCCTTTTTTTCCTTCTGTACCCCCGTTGCCCCTTTTGTACTGTGCCCGCATTTGTCTGTTTTCTCGCCCTTTTTTTCCTTCTGTACCCCCGTTGCCTCTCGCCATTCCCGCCGCTGCGTCCCTGCGGCCCCGCCCCCTGACTGCCCATTCGCTGCCCCTGCCTCCCGCCTCCCAGCTGCTCCTCCCTCCCACCTCCCCATATATGGCGGCCGCTGCGCGGTGAGCAGAGCGACCCTTGACCTTGCCAGGTAGGTCGCTCCCCCCGCCACACAGCTCTGCCTGTGTTGTCCGTCCGCTGCTGCTGGTAAGAACGCCCTTCCCTTTTACCTTCTGTACCCCCGTTGCCCCTTTTGTACTGTGCCCGCATTTGTCTGTTTTCTCGCCCCTTTTTTTCCTTCTGTACCCCCGTTGCCCCTTTTGTACTGTGCCCGCATTTGTCTGTTTTCTCGCCCCTTTTTCTCCTTCTGTACCCCCGTTGCCCCTTTTGTACTGTGCCCGCATTTGTCTGTTTTCTCGCCCCTTTTTTTCCTTCTGTACCCCCGTTGCCCCTTTTGTACTGTGCCCGCATTTGTCTGTTTTCTCGCCCTTTTTTTCCTTCTGTACCCCCGTTGCCCCTTTTGTACTGTGCCCGCATTTGTCTGTTTTCTCGCCCCTTTCTTTCCTTCTGTACCCCGTTGCCCCTTTTGTACTGTGCCCGCATTTGTCTGTTTTCTCGCCCCTTTTTTCCTTCTGTACCCCCGTTGCCCCTTTTGTACTGTGCCCGCATTTGTCTGTTTTCTCGCCCCTTTTTTTCCTTCTGTACCCCCGTTGCCCCTTTTGTACTGTGCCCGCATTTGTCTGTTTTCTCGCCCCTTTTTTTCCTTCTGTACCCCCGTTGCCCCTTTTGTACTGTGCCCGCATTTGTCTGTTTTCTCGCCCCTTTTTTTCCTTCTGTACCCCCGTTGCCTCTCGCCATTCCCGCCGCTGCGTCCCCTGCGGCCCCGCCCCCCGGACTGCCCATTCGCTGCCCCTGCCTCCCGCCTCCCAGCTGCTCCTCCCTCCCACCTCCCCATAAATGGCGGCCGCTGCGCGGCCGAAGGCGCGCCTAAGGCAAGCCCGTCTGCGCCCGTCCGCGACTGGACCGCGCCCAGCGCCAGAACCCCTGGCCCCCGCAGCAGCCAACCCACCCACCGGACCTACGACACCGCCACCCTCAACGCACTCAACACCGGCCGAATCCCCGGCTGCCACCGTACCACCCCAGGACGCACCCACGGACCCTTCGCCTGCCAATCTTGCAAGTTCTCCTGCCTCCGGACCTGCACCGCACCCGCCACGCCGAGCACCAGCAGCAACCACCTGAAGTGCATCCTGCTCAACACCCGCTCCGTCCACAGACACGCCGTGGAACTTTGGAACCTGCTCGACTCCACATCACCAGACGTCGCTTTCCTCACGGAAACATGGATGAACGCCTCCTCAGCGCCCGACATCGCCATCGCCATCCCGGACGGATACAAGATCACCCGAAAGGACCGCGCCAACCAGACCGGAGGAGGCATCGCCATCGTCCACAAGAACACCATCCGCATTACGACCAACTCCGACGACACCTTCACAGCCGGCGAACACCTGCACTTCCAGATACACACCGACCCCAAGACCACCCTCAGAGGCACCCTCATCTACAGACCCCCAGGACCACGCACACAATTCAGCGAAGACATCGCCGACCTCATCAGCCCGCACGCCCTCCTCTCGGCCGACTACATCCTCCTTGGGGACCTCAACTTCCACCTAGAGAACAACAATGATCGCAACACCACCACCCTGCTGGACAACCTCGCCAACCTCGGACTCAAGCAACTGGTGACCACCCCCACACACCACGCCGGCCACACGCTTGACCCCGTCTTCTCCTCCAGCAAGGACATCTCCTTCAGCCACACCACCGGACTCCACTGGACAGACCACAGCTGCGTCCACTTCAGCTTCAGCAGGACCACCACGCACCACCACCCGCAACAGCTCCCGCGCAGAAGCTGGAACAAGATCACCACCGACCAACTCACCACATCCCTGAGCCAGAACCCTCCCGCCAGCTCAACGAACCCCAACCAAGCCGCCAGCAACCTCACAAGATGGATCACCAACTGCGCTGACATCCTCGCCCCATTGAAGACCCCCCAATCAGACCCGGCAACAAGAAAGCACCCTGGTTCACCGACGAACTCAAGAAATCCAAGAAGAACTGCCGGGCCCTCGAGAAAGCATGGCGCAGAGACCCGACTGCAGACAACATGACCACCCTCAAACACGCCACCCGAAAACACCACCAGCTGATCCACACCACCAAGAAAACCGCATTCAAGGAACGACTGGACAACAACGCCCACAACAGCAAGGAACTCTTCATCATCGTCAAAGAGCTCTCGAACCCCAGCGCCGGAAACAACGACATCACCCCTCGCAAGACCTCTGCAACTCGCTCGCCTCGTTCTTCCACAGCAAGATCGCAGACATACACAACAGTTTCAGCACACAGCCGACGTACCCTACAACCGTTCCAACGTCCCCCACCTCCACCCTCCGAGCCTGGACCCCGATCAACACCGAAGACACTATCCGCACGATGAACTCCATCCACTCCGGATCACCAACCGACCCCTGCCCTCACCACATCTTCAACAAGGCCGACGCCGTCATCGCACCCCACCTCCGGGACATCATCAACACCTCCTTCGACACCGCCACCTTCCCAGAGAGCTGGAAGCACGCCGAACTCTGCGCCCTACTGAAGAAACCGTCAGCGGACCCCACCGACCTCAAAAACTACCGCCCCATCTCGCTCCTTCCTTTTCCTGCCAAAGTCATCGAGAAGACCGTCAACAGACAACTGGCCGCCTTCATCGAGACGAATGGATACCTCGACCACTCACAGTCCGGCTTCCGGGCCAACCACAGCACCGAGACCGCCCTCATCGCAGCCACCGACGACATCCGAGCCCTGCTCGACAACGGGGAAACAGCGGCCCTCATCCTCCTGGACCTCTCCGCAGCGTTCGACACAGTCTGCCACCGCACCCTAGTGCAACGCCTGAACAACGTCGGAATCCAAGAGAAGGCACTGGAGTGGATCATCTCCTTCCTCGCCGGAAGAACCCAGAGAGTCCGCCTCCCCCGTTCAGTTCCGAGGCCACCGAAGTCATCTGCGGCGTACCACAAGGATCATCACTCAGCCCCACCCTCTTCAACGTCTACATGAGCCCCCTCGCAGCCATCGCACGCCAACACAACCTCAACATCATCTCCTACGCCGACGACACCCAGCTGATCCTCTCCCTCACCAACGACCCCACAACCGCCAAAACCAACCTACATGAAGGGATGAAGGACGTAGCCGAGTGGATGAGGAACAGCCGCCTGAAACTGAACTCAGATAAGACGGAAGTCCTCATCCTAGGATCATCACCCTCCGCCTGGGATGACTCCTGGTGGCCCCCTGCCCTGGGCAACGCACCCAAACCAACGGACCACGCACGCAACCTGGGCTTCATCCTGGACTCCTCCCTCTCAATGACCAGACAAGTCAACGCCGTCTCCTCGTCTTGCTTCAACATCCTACGCATGCTGCGGAAGATCTTCCGGTGGATCCCCACCGAAACCAGGAAGACGGTCACCCAGGCCCTCGTCACCAGCCGACTGGACTACGGCAACTCCCTCTACGCCGGAACCACAGCCAAACTTCAGAAAAGACTCCAACGCATCCAGAACGCCTCAGCTCGACTCATCCTGGACATCCCCCGACACAGCCACATCGCCGGACACCTGAGAGACCTGCACTGGCTCCCCGTCAGCAAGAGAATCACGTTCCGACTCCTCACCCACGCACACAAAGCTCTCCACAACCAAGGCCCCAGATACCTCAACGACCGTCTGACCTTCTACACTCCCACCCGCCAGCTACGATCGACCAACCACGCCCTCGCCGCCGTCCCCCGCATCCGAAGAGCCACTACGGGAGGAAGATCCTTCTCCTACCTGGCTGCCAAGACGTGGAACTCCCTACCCATCCACCTCCGCCTGACCCAAGACCACCTCTACTTCAGGAAGCAACTCAAGACCTGGCTGTTCGAACAGTAGCGGACCCCCCTCCCCCTAGCGCCTTGAGACCCTCCGGGTGAGTAGCGCGCTATACAAATGCTTGATTGATTGATTGATTGATTGACTGTCTCTCTCCACTCTCTCTATGCTCTCTCTCTCTACGCTCTCTCTCTCTACGCTCTCTCTCTCTACGCTCTCTCTCTCTACGCTCTCTCTCTCCACTGTCTCTCTCTCTCCACTGTCTCTCTCTACGCTCTCTCTCTACTCTCTCTCTCTCTCTCCACTCGCTCCACTGTCTCTCTCTCTACACTGTCTCTCTCCACTCTCTCTCCACTGTCTCTCTCTCTCCACTCTCTCTCTACTCTCTCTCTACGCTCTCTCTACGCTCTCTCCACGCTCTCTCTCTCCACACTCTCTCTCTCCACTGTCTCTCTCTCCACTGTCTCTCTCTATGCTCTCTCTCTACTCTCTCTCTCTCTCTCCACTCTCTCCACTGTCTCTCTCCACTGTCTCTCTCTCTCCACTCTCTCTCCACTCTCTCTCTACGCTCTCTCTCTCTCCACTCTCTCCACTGTCTCTCTCCACTGTCTCTCTCTCTCCACTCTCTCTCTACGCTCTCTCTCTCTCCCCTGTCTCTCTCCACTCTCTCTCTCTCCCCACTGTCTCTCTCTACGCTCTCTCTCTACTCTCTCTCTCTCTCCACTGTCTCTCTCCACTGTCTCTCTCTCTCCACTCTCTCTCTACGCTCTCTCTCTCTCCACTCTCTAACTCCTCTCTCCACTGTCTCTCTCTCTCTCCACTCTCTCTCTCTCCACTCTCTCTCCACTGTCTCTACGCTCTCTCTACGCTCTCTCTCTCCACGCTCTCTCTCTCCACTCTCTCTCTCCACTGTCTCTCTCTCTCCACTGTCTCTCTCTACGCTCTCTCTCTACTCTCTCTCTCTCTCCACTCTCTCCACTGTCTCTCTCCACTGTCTCTCTCCACTCTCTCTCCACTGTCTCTCCACTGTCTCTCTCTCCACTCTCTCTCTCTACTCTCTCTCCACTCTCTCTCTCCACTCTCTCTACGCTCTCTCTCTCTCCACTCTCTCCACTGTCTCTCTCCACTGTCTCTCTCTCTCCACTCTCTCTCTACGCTCTCTCTCCCCACTGTCTCTCTCTCTCTCCACTCTCTCTCTCTCTCTCTCCACTCTCTCTCTCTCTCTCTCCACTCTCTCTCTCTCTACGCTCTCTCTCTCTCCACTCTCTAACTCCTCTCTCTCTCCACTGTCTCTCTCTCTCTCTCCACTCTCTCTCCACTGTCTCTCTCCACTCTCTCTACGCTCTCTCTCTCTACGCTCTCTCGCTCCACTCTCTCTCTCTCCACTGTCTCTCTCGATCCACTGTCTCTCGCTCCACTGTCTCTCTCTACGCTCTCTCTCTACTCTCTCTCTCTCTCTCCACTCTCTCCACTGTCTCTCTCTCTCCACTGTCTCTCTCCACTCTCTCTCCACTGTCTCTCTCTCTCTCTCCACTCTCTCTCCCTCTCTACGCTCTCTCTCTCTCCACTCTCTCTCTCCGCTCTCTCTCTCTCCACTCTCTCTCTCTCTCTCCACTCTCTCTCTACGCTGGATACCTGGACTGCACACCTTGATTATATGTTTTTCGTCTTAATATACAACAACAACAACAAAACAATGAGTTGTTAGCAAAACTGGAGAAACTTCGTTATTCCCCACAAAAATAGATTGGGTTGGCAGGCACCCTTCTCACCTGCTCCTGTCCACTCTTACCTCTTTGCTGCTGGCCCTCACCACCCCTGCCCAGAGCAGCAGCAGGAGGACGGTCCTTTGGGGGGACATCTCTGACAGGTAGGCAGGGTCTGGCCCTGCAGTAGGCAAAGGATGAATGCACAGCCTGCATGTCCCAGTGTCCCCAGCGACCCTGAGATTCACAATGCTCTCTCTGGGGGCCCCCACCCCCATCCTTTTTCCGGCCTGGCGCGCTCTGACTGAAGAGAAACAATGTAACTTGTTACATTGTTTCTCTTCAGCCCTAGGTCAGCAGCGCGAGGAGCTCAGAGCAGGCTGCAGCTGCTTTAGAGCAAGAGACAAACAGCTCTCTACCGATGAGCTGAGGGGGCCCCCTTCATGTACTGATGACTGGGGGCCCCCCCGCACCGCGGGGGCTGCGGGGGTGTTTGTTACGCCCCTGCATATATGTCGCCTGCAGTACCCGTGGCGCGGAACGTGCCCGGGTGCGTGCCTCGGCCAAGAGAGACGCCCATCTGCACCCGCCCGCGACTGGGCTGAGCAGCCTCTCTTGGACCCCATTTTTGCAAACTTGTTGGGCCCTTCTTGGTTTCTCTGAAGAAATACGCAACATGGGTAAGAGGAAATCTGCGGGATTGTCTATGTCTTCTAAGGATGAACCTTTAATCGCTACAATAACAAGTATTCTTACTAATGCTATGGGTGCTCTGAACTCAGAGATAGAGTATGTGGAAGAAAGACTGGGAGGAACAAAAAAAGCATTAGTAATGGGTGTGGAAAATGGTGCAGTGATAGATCTATCCATTAATGTTTATAATATCTTAACTAACAGCAATTAACCCATGCGATCACCTTCAATTAAAAAGAAAAAAGGCAATGGACGGCTTGTTAATTCACATGTGAGGAGACTGCCTCCCAGATCCAATAAACCCTACTGTCAGTGACCAATGTAGCCTCTCCAGACAGGCCTGGGGGTAGAGGTCCCGCCAACACACTTGCGAACCGCGGGCCAGGGAGAAGGCCCATTTCAAACTGAGCTCCTTAAGGCAGTAGAGGAAGCTCCAGCAAGATCTTTCACACTCGTTCTTGCTGTACTGAAAAGTATAGATTCCTCACTCAAACTGTTGTTAGATCAAGGGACGCTCAAGACAGAAAATAGTGGTTCGGGAAACATGGGCCCTTTGCGCAGTGTTCATGACTCCAGACCCATGAATGTTCATGGGGGAAACATAGGAATCATGGTGACTGAATCCATATCATCAAAGGGTATAGTTAATCCCACATGTAACAATACAGCATGCAATAATTAACCTCCTATGTTGAGTCTCCCCTCCCAATCCAGCCACTTGAGGTTAGCCTCCCTCACCCAGAACCAGAAACAAGGAAGTCAAGGATGGACAATCCTATACATGAGGGTCTTGCCCTTGGAAAACACAACAGGGTTTTGCAATTGCCACCAGAAGCCACACCCCTTGTGATTGTACTTAAAAAACGTTCCAGCCATACAATCAAACCAAGCTGAGGACACTGTCCAACTAAAAAACAAAGTTGTACACTGGTTGGGCAGAACTCTGGGCTTTTACAGCAGCAACATTATTACTGTGCGGGGTGTCAACTGGGTGGGTAATAGTCCCACAAGGGAGCCAGGGGACTGTGTGCTAATCAATTTCAGGGGGTTGCATGCATGCCGAAACCACGCATGCCTTCACAACAAATTTTGTTGTAAAGGCATGTTTGGTAAAGGTATTTGTGTGGTAAAGATGCCACCCCAGTCCCCCCTGCCCTGAGCACTAAAAATGGCCCTCCTGCGGTGTAATCTATCTGCCAAGCCCTATTAACTACCCCAACCCCCTACCATGAACTCTAAAATCCGACACCCTAGCCCAAAAAACTACCCCGACGCCAGCACCCCCCGCCCTGAGCCCTAAAAACTGCCCCCCTAACCCTGAAAACTGCCCCTTTCCCGCCCCATGCCCTGAGCCCTAAAACTCGCCCATTAAAAACTACCCTGACCCAGCCCCCCTCCCTGGGCCCTAAAACCAGCCCCCTTTCCTAAAACCTACCACCACTTCCCCCCGGCCCCAGCCAATTTACCCAGCCGCATCCCGGTCCGTCCTTCCTGATGCATGCCTTCCGGTTGCCTTACGGTCCGCATGCATGGTTAAGGCAAGCATTGTCGGCTTGCGGGGAAACGGCACGTGTGCTTAAGTCTGCGTTGTTAAGGCTGTTTCCCATTTTAGGGATGCCCAGGTAGGTTTTTTACTGCACAGGCTATCCTCTGTTCTTATGTGTCAGAGCAGCATTAGGGCGGCTACTCTGTTATTTGTTCACAAACCAGCTAATGCTACACCCTTCAGATCTACTGCGCACTTAGCACCCATGTACATGGCATATACCATTCCGACTCATAATCACTTTGCGCCATTAGAGCAGGTTGACTGACTCAATAGCACCATGCTGCCAGCAGGTAGAGGGGTTACTGCTAATCAATTAATGAGCTACAAGTGTAAGCTGGCAATGACAGGGTAGACATCCTTTGGAAGGGGCAAAATTGATTCTAGTTCTATGTCTGCATTAGGGCCGGATGTAGAGAACCCTTTGCCAGTTCACCACGAAACAACCCCTCCCTCCCCCCCTCCCCTCTAGTGAAGAGGTGGAGGACTCTGTCACTAATGCCTCGGCGATTGTGGGCCTGCCAGTGCAACTTGAAAATGTGCCAACTATCCCAACACAGACTGTAGTATCTGCGTCAGAATTTGACTGTCTGTTTTGGAATGTGGCCTGCTTTTTGAGCAAGTTAAAAGATGTGGAGTGGAACGAATAGATACATCAATATCGCATTATGTGTTTGCAGGAGACCTGGACCTATAACACTGTTACATTGATGGGTTTACTTCTGTGTCAACCCCAGCTTTTTATTCTAGGCTCGGGCACCATAGAGGTGGGCTGATAACTCTGGTCTCTATTTCAATACACAGTAGGATTTCTAAAACTTTTCTTGAGTCTCCACATTTTCAAATCATATGCTTGACACCTGTTGCCAAGCAAACAATTGTTATCATAAATTTGTATCACAATAATTTTAATTCTCAAAATACAGATATTAGTCTCTCAGCAAGGCACTGGAAGAGTTAAAGGGAGATTATGTTGTAATCTGAGGGGTGGGGGGGATTTCAATAGCAGGCTTTGCTCAATTTCAAGAAATTCTGTCTGTGGCGCAACGGGATGTGACAATGTGGATTACTTGCACTTTGAACATAATTTATGTAGTGAAGCTTTAAATACTATCATGAGCAAGCACTCTCCTGCGCTTGCTCTAAATTTCACAACAGCCTCAGCCCAGAAACAAATCACTTTGACTGGAAAGGGCTCTGGTAGCATGATTGACTTTATTGCCATCTCAGAGAGGTGCAGTAATAAGGTTCCCTCTTTTCTGTTCTTCGGAATTGTACAGTGACCACAACCCTTTGTCAATATGCTTGTCCATGAGTCTTGCACTGCCTCAGTATATTCAATCTATTTTGCTAATACAAGCTAGTAGCACTAAGGGCATTCTGCACAAACGGGCCATTGTGGTTTCTAGACACTTGTTAGTTGAGCTCATGGCTAGAAACAGGGAGCAGTTGATGATGTGTTTGGAGCTTGGGCAGATCTTTTCCGCCTGCCACGGGCGTACAATGTTATTTGTAGAACCGTGACTGAACTCTTAACCATCACAAGCGCTGGCAGGGAGAACAGAAGTCAGAAATGGTTTGATGGGGTTTGCTCTCATGCACATAGATGTCTTATATATGCTCTCAAGAAATCAACTAGGGGTGTGGAAGACGTGAAGCTATGTAGTAGTAGTAGTAGTACAATTTTATTGCATGAATAATTAAAATCTTACAATTAAAACAATCTTTAATTCACACCAATTAAAATATTACAAAATTAATCTAAAATTCCTAATAATTTTATTCGAATAATTTTCTCAAGTAATGCCAAAAAAAAAAAAAAAAATTAAGTTATAGACATGATTTCAGTCCGTCATTTTACCAAGGCCTAATATAGATAATATCATTAGTAATTTTCATAACTTATGTGCAAACTCATTTATATAGTACAAAATGTAACCCTAGCTATTTAAGACTTCCAAATGTTCAAGGCTCGACTCACTAGCATCCAGTTTCTTTTTTACAAGAATCAAAAATTTAATAAAATTAGCATTCATTTTAATGTCTGTTGGTCTAAAACAAACCACCATAGCATGTCTACAGGTGCGAACACCTCTATCAATGAAGCAGTTTTTTAAATATCGTTTTCTTTCAGCCATCTTTGCTGCACATATGGAAACAAAATGCATAATATCTTCATCCCATAAGTTTCATAATCTGCAGGGAGTCGGCGTAGATGGTCTCATCCAAGGCATTGCATGTTTTAGGCCTGGCAAATTGCCAAATCTTGCTTTCATAAACATGTTTTTGGTTTGTACGGACCAAGGTATTTCTAGATAGGGTTGCACTTTAAGACTCGTGTACTCCTGGACTAACATCCATGCATGCGATCGCTTAATGAACAGATCTTTGTCTTGTAATAGGGATAAATGTTTAACTGATTTGTTGACTATTTTCTTAAAACTTTGTGGAGTTAACGACATTTCCCAAATCTCAACAATTGACAGTTCTTCTAAAGCCATTTTAAGATATTTATAGAAAGACGATTTTTGATTCCGTTGCATCTCTTGCCACAGAAGACAGCACATTGGATTGTCAATTTTGGTTTTGATTTGTTTCCAGGTTTTAACATACTGACCCATCCTTGCAAGTTGTTGGTTGCAAAAACCAAATTCCAGCCTAATGTGGGCGGGCGATACGTTAGATGGTAGTCTAAACAAGAATTTGAAGGTTTTTGTGAGAACATTATTTAATAATATAGAATCTGATCCACGGAGAATTTCGCTTCCATAAGTAAGACTAGGGAGCAATTTTGCTTTTATTACTTTTAATAATGGGGTATAAGATGGACCTCCCAACGAACTATAGAGTAAGCGAAAGGCCCCTTGTAAACGGTTAGCTCTTTTCTTCATCTCCGTTTTATGTTGTGAAAAAGATCCATTCTCATCAAACAATATGCCAAGATATTTATAACATTGAACTTTTTCTAGTTGCCGCTTTTGCAGGTACCATTTATATTTACTTCACTTCCCTGCAGTCGTTCTGATTTCCATTACTTTTGTTTTTGTTTCATTGATTATCATTTTGTTCTCAATTGAATACATCAATGTTTTGTTTATTAATCGTTGTAACCCTATCCTCATTTGACTTAGCAGGACGACGTCGTCGGCATATAGTAAGTTTGATATTTGTTTCTCTGCCAGTTTTGGTGAGTCCGCTAACTCATTGTTCATTGCAACCGTAAAATCAGATAAAAATAAATTAAACAAGTATGGGGCTAAAACACAACTTTGCTTTAAACCTTGGGATGTTTTAATTTTCTTAGAAAGCCTTGAGCCATTCCCAAGTCGAACCCTTGTCCATGTTTCAGTATATAATAATTGAATTGCTTTTAAAAGACAGGGACTAATACCATAACGATCCAATTTCCTCCATAAAATGTGCCTGTCTACACAATCAAAAGCTGCTTTAAAATCCACAAAACATAAATACACTGGTTGTTTTTTCATTTTATATTTTTCCATTAGAGTTCCCAAAATTAAAATATTCATTGCCGTCCCTTGTCCTTGTACAAAACCAGATTGGTTTGGCGGAATTAATTGCTTGTCTGTTGCCCAGTCTATTAGCTCTTTAAGTAAAATTGATGCAAAAAGTTTGGCTTCAATATCTTGCAGTGTAATTAATCTGTAGTTGGCTGGAAGTGACCAGTCCCCGCTTTTATAAATAGGAGAAATTATAGATCCCTTCCATGACTCAGGGACAGACCTCAGTTGCAACACTTGATTAAATACTGGTGTTAGGTAACTTGACCAATATAGTGCTTTCTCCTTATAAAACCCCGCAGGAATCCCATTTGGGCCAGGGGCACCGTTGGGTCTCTGTTTCTTTATAAGCTTGCATATTTGGCTTTCCGTAACGGTTAATGTATCAGTGTTCTGTTCATCCTCTGCTCCATTTACACAACAAATACTAGAATTACTAACCATACCTGGTTTAGGATTCAGATGCGTGTTTAAGAACTTAACCCATTCGGATTCAGTTACTGTTGAAGAAGTAGCTTTCCTGCTGAAGCTATGTAGATGAAACTATAAATAGGTCATTAAGAGGAGGAAGACAGCTATAATGCAGGAAGCCTAGAGCCAATTACACAAGGCCAGCAGAAGGAATGATAGTACCTGCATATTTTGGAAAGCAGGAAATGATCCTTTTTTGGACACAATCACGATACCATTATGGATACGACCATCGTCCCACATACTTGAATCGAGCATTTCTTGAAGGTGTATGATAGGAGCTCTGAATCTGATACTCATTGTAATACAACACTGGGTGATCGCATATGGGGCAGCAGTGCCCTTGCGCCTATTACTCTGGGGGAGGTAAAATCTGTGATTGAACGGAGCCCAAGGAACAAGGTCCCAGGTTCCGATGGGGTACCACTCCACTCATTTAAAGATAACATAGATGTATGGGCTTCCTTAATTGTCACTGTATTAAGGAGCACAGTAACCATTGTTCCCCCTAAGTCATGGTCGAATTCCATATTTGTCCACATTTATAAGAAGGGTGAAAGAGCCGACCCTTGTTGCAAGAGACTCATCTCTTTAATTAATTTGACAGCCAAGGTGCTGGGCTGAATTTTATTTGATCGATTAGAAGACTGGGTATTTGAAAAGGGTATTCTCTCCACTGTTCAGTTCGAGTTGAGAAAGGGTCTAGGAACCATAGGTCAATGCCTGAACATCCATTTAATTATTAGCAAGTATACTAAGGAGAAGAACTGTTGCTTATACTTAGCGTTTGTGGACCTTAGCTCCACATTCGACTGCATTAATCGAGGGAAGTTATGTGGACAAATGTTAGAAATGGGAGTGGATGCCCCAATTGTGCATTATTTAGGTCAACTCCATGCGGAGGGTACTGGGTGCAACAGGTAAAGGCCTAACGGTGAATGCACAGCTCCAATTAAGTTCAAGCGTGGTGTGAGGCTGTGTCTTGTCTTGGCGGTGTCTTGGCCCCTTGTCTTTTCTGCCTATATAAATAATTACCTTGATTTATTTCTAACATAAGGAAACGCAGATATGCCCAGGGTGGGAGGAAGGAGTCTCCCTGCATTGCTAGATGCAGATGACTGTGTTTTACTGTCAAGAACTGGATTGGGTCTTTAGAGATTAATGATCTAGGTTTGACAACTAATATAGCCAAGACGCATACCATTTCCTGTGGGCTCATCACTAGCAACTTGAAATCTCATTATATTAACAGGACTAAATTACTTTGTGTTCCAACTTTTATGTATCTGGGGGTACCTTTTGGTAACAAGTGTAATTGGACGCATCTAATGAAGGTAGGGAAAACCCAATTTGATCAAACCATAGAGGCAAATTTTAGGATCTTTGGGAAGCTAGGCTCCAAACCCCTAGATGCGATGGTAAATATCTATAAGGCACGATGTATTTCTGCTTAGATGTTTGGCGCACGCATTAGGGGTATTGTAACACATCACACTTGCAGGTCAGTGAGAATGCATCTTGAGAAGCCTGTGATCTTTTCCCACCAGGGAGCCCACTTACACTTGCCATATGGAGCTAGATATATCGTATTTGGAAGATCGTGCTAAGCTAGCGCCACTCATGCTATGGCTTGGCATTTGGTCAAAATGCGAAACCCTTCTCAACCAGAATATAATTACTGACTTTCTTCGGGATGATTATGCCTGCAAAATCCCTTGGCTGAAATTTGTAAAAGACCAATTTAACATGTTAGGGAGGCCTGAACTTTTTAACTGTCCTAGTGATATTAGTGCTTCAGTTAAAGCTCGATTTAAGACAGGTTCCTTATCTTGCTGGAAAGAAGAAGGGAAGCCAAATAGTTCAGCAAGAAGAGAATGGCTGCCTACCATTTATTAGTCAGTTGATTGTATGGAGCCCTATTTATATTTTTGATCAGATCATCATCAGAGATTTTATTAGCTTAGGTTTAGATTTAATCTAGCCCATCTCCTGGTTTCTTACCCAAGAGACACTTATGGAGAAGCGGGCCTTGTGATATGTCCTTGTGATTCTCGGTCTATACAATCTATGCTACATTTCTTCTTTTTTTTTAAATTGTATGCTGTGCTGAGGAAACAGTTTTAATCCCATTAGTTATGCCCCTGAATATCAGAAAGTGTAGGCCTGCTTTACTATAACTCCAACTACTGCATTTTGTGTTTTAATTATTTAATTTTTCATTAGTATTCCTAATGAGTCATAGACAAATGAGTGTTTCTTGTATTATTTATTTGTCGCCATATTATTTTCACTTTTTACGCTCAAGTCAGTATGTGAACTAACCTCTACAAGTGGATTTCCTGACTGCTGCTGTTAATATTCCTTCCACTCGCACAAGTCTCTTTATTAATCTTTTTATGTACTTTTTGTCAAAATTGCTGCTAAGTCTCAATGTTTGTATATTACTGAGTTACATGCTATGTTCTCTTTTATGGCTATATGAGCCGAATAAAGATTGTTTTGTTTTGATATGATAGACATTGTTGAGACAGTTTGAATGTACACGTTGGGCATTTCGATGTCCAAAGTAACCTTACAAAGCCGTTTCAAACATGTCTTGCACCTTTACATCAGTGGGACTGTATTTATTGGTTTAACATTTCATTTTAAACTATTTCATATCCCTAACTGTTACCCTACTTTAAGGCAATTTTCTTTGTGGACGAATCTGGTGAAAGTAAACAAATATTTGCCACACTCAACTGAAAACTCAGTGCATTTTGTTGAGTGAGCATTTATCAGCGAAGCACACAGAAGTGTGGGTAATTTGACACGACAGGTTATTTGCCTCAAGTGTACTGTAGAATGTATCAGACCCATTCCTTTTCTGCCATTTGTGGTTGTTCGGGAAAGCATGTTTATTATTTAGTTTTCTAGTTGGTTATGGTTTCTGGTTCTAGTGTACAGCAGTTGTGAGGTTGGGCCTTACTATCGCTCCTGCCCCACAACTCAAGTGTCTGTGAAGACAGTGAGGTGTGTGTTTTGAAGATATGCGTTTGTGGGAAGCTTGGCCTAGGTTTTGATTCTGCGTCTAAGTGTCGATGTGAAACGCTTGTCTCTAGAATGGGAACTTTCTTGGGGTGAAAGCTCGTTTTCTGGATTAGATACCGGCCATGTTCCAAGAGTGAATGCATAGTGTTGACTGCAGTAGTGTCTTTCTCCTAGGTAATAGGATCAGATGGAATGACGTCACATGCCCTTTGCCCCTTCAGTGCCATCACACTGATGAACAATTTTCCTCAGAAAGATAACCCTACTCAGGGCTTTAAGTGGGATGAAAAAACAGGGGGGTCTCTCAAAGGGGCGTGGCCAATGTAATTAAGGGCATGACTTAAAAACATGCAAGCTAAAAATCTGTGCTTAGCATAGTGTGCCGCCCGACTTGTATTTTGCTGTTTCTGTCATGGCATCCAGATATATGATACAACAAGTAACATCATACCTACAAGAAGTCAGGACTATTAGCTTTGTCAATGGTTGTCAGTTGCATAAGATAAATAAGCAGCAACTATGGCTTGTTGTATATAATATTGAAAAAGCTTCCACTTAAAGCCCTGGTGACACCACGACAACGTTGCTGCTCCTGCGTTTCAAAAAGAGAAAAATTACTCTCTTTAAAGGATTTCCCTTCCCCTACAACGCTCACCTGGCATGACGTCATGCCGTAACTTCTCCACTAGTGAGAAGTGAGCAGTGTGAGCACGGCACATCGATGTGCCTGCGGTCACTGCAGTCCGGAAAAAAAACGGACCGCCTGTGCCAATCAATCAATCAGGGAATTGTAAGCGCGCTACTCACCTGTGAGGGTCTCAAGGCGCTGGGGGGGGGAGGTTCTGCAGTTCCGTTCAGTCGAAGAGCCAGGTCTTGAGAGCCTTCCTGAAGGTGTTCAGAGAGGAGGCGCTTCTGATGTCGAGTGGGAGCTCGTTCCAGGTCTTGGCCGCGATGTAGGAGAAAGCTCTTCCCCCTGATTTGGCTCTGCGGATGCGTGGGGTTTCGGCGAGGACGAGGTTGGCGGATCGGAGGTTTCTTTTGGGTATGTGGAAGTTGATTCTATCATTGAGGTATTGGGGCCCGGTGTTGTGGAGGCATTTGTAGGCGTGGGTGAGTATCTTGAAAGTGACTCTCTTCTCGACGGGGAGCCAGTGGAAATTCCGTAGGTGGTGGCTGATGTGCTTGTGTCGAGGGATGCCGAGGACGAGTCTGGCGGTGGTGTTCTGTATTGTCTGGAGTTTGCGGAGTAGTGACTTGTTTAGGCCAGCGTAGAGTGCGTTTCCGTAGTCAAGTCTACTGGTTACGAGTGCGTGGGTGACTGTCTTCCTTGACTCGAGGGGGATCCATTTGAAAGTAATGCGGAGGGTGTTGTAGCAGCTGGATGCTACCGCGTTGACCTGTCTGTTCATGGAGAGGGAGGAGTCGAGCACAAAACAGAGCCCAATAGAGACCCGTTTCGAGACCCCCTTTATAAAACTGCCGGTGCTCAGCACCGGTGAGACCCGGGCCACTTAAAGCCCTGACCCTACTGAAAATGTGCCATAAATACAGACTTTTACCAGATGTAGCACAGCTATAGCCAGGATTACTATTAAAACACCAGTGGTTGGAATACAGTGCAGAGGGACTACATGCAGCAACAAAGGGACACCATTTTAGCCCTCGGTAAACTTTAATTGGCACACCTTCTTTCAAGCACGACCCCAGAATTATTGTAGAAACTACTGCAAAATCAGACTGGGTGCCTTGGAGCAATATACAATGCTTTACAATTGTAAGTAAAACTCTAGGCTTCAGAAACCATCCATGGAGTGTGCAAACTGTAAAAAACATAACACTAAAAACAGCAACGAAAGGGACGAAGTAATTGGGAGAGGAGGCACACAATCAGGCTAGTGTCCCCATAGCAACATTCCACTCTGAAAAGAAAGTGCGCTCTGATAGCCGCGTATTGTTGGTGATCGACATTCCACGACAGGAATGCTTGTTTCTTTAGGTGAAGGACAATCTTTTGCCATAGTGGCAGATTTTAAGCAGAAAGGCCTTTAAATTCCGGGTCAAAAGGTTGAGGGTCTTTAACAGAACTTGACAGAAATTCCCACCCGCACACAAAACCCGGCAGCAAGCCCTCAGGGGGGCAAGGGCGGGCCGTGAAGAGCTGCACGAACGCAGCCCCGCCACAGAGAGAGAAGGGCATGACGGGATCTCACAAATTAATTCGTAAAATTAATTAACTCGGTTGTAGGAGAGCAGTTACAAAACGGACACAAAGGGGGAGGGAAAAGGTCAGGTGGAGTGCGCTGATCCCTTATATAGAGACACAATCCTGAGATGAGTGGGACTGAAGCTCATTAAAGGAAAGGGTCTCCATGAAGACATTAAGCTGCAATTATGTTTGAGATAAAAGAAGTAAAAACATGGTTATTAATCACAGGGCGAGAAAAGGTAAAGAGGCAGAGTGTGGGGAGTCGTAGGTTTTTTCTTACCGTCAAAAGGTAGTCCAACTGAGCTTTCAATACAATCTGTGCCTATGCAGCATCTCTGGATCATCATCCGCATAAAAATCATCCTTTGCCCTTTCTCAGATTTGTGCAAGTATTTTCTAGGCACACAGTGGTCTTATGCACACAGTGGCGACCAAGTTTCATGCTTCCTCCTCAAACATAGGGGCTCATTATGATGGCGGGGGGACATCAGTCCGCCCGCCATCATAGTGGTGATGGGACCGCCCGCCAGACGTGCGGCAGTCCCACCAGCCCAAATAGGATGTGCCCCCCAGTATGGTGGGTGCAACCTGGCCTCTTAACATTGCGGGCAGTGCTGCTGGCTGCAGCACCGTTTGCAATGCCAAAATGCCTCAATGTGCATTCCCATGCACAACGTGGCAGGCACCACGCGGTGCCTGCCACCTTCTGCATGGGAATGGTACCCCCCCAGTGCACCTACACCCTCCCCCCACACTGAGGGGGCCCGCAACGGGCCCCCAAAACCAATCCCCACCAGCCTTTCCATGGCGGCAGCGCCGCCATGGAAAGGCCTCTTCCAGGGCACATCCTAATATGGCGGGCGGTGCCTGCTAGGCACCGCCACCATATTAGTGGCCCTGCTCTGCCCGCCAGGCAATCGCTGAGATTGCCACCGGCGGAAAAGCGGCGGACGGACTTTGCGTCCGCCGCGATACCCACCGGCATCCTAATATGGCGGTGGGTAAATCTCATTGTGATGGCGGAACAATCGCCACCGCCGCCCCGGCGGTGGCGATCGTCCTGCCATCGTAATGAGCCCCTAAGTAACGCCTGTCTAGATGAAGTCCTTCCTTACAGATCCCTGCCAAGACTGATGTGCATCTCACTTATGCCACACTACAAGACTACAAGAAAGAGCCCTCCATAAACCTGAGGGTTCAAAAATCAGTACAGCAGAGCTGGCACCAAATCAGAATGAAGGTGGCAGTGCAGCAAAGGAACAATGGCCAAAAATGTTACCTTTTGCCGTGATTGGTAGTCATCTAACGGCAAAGTGCGTCATCTGAAGGTGGCAGAAATGCACCATTAAATAAGCAAATCACATACCCAGTAAAGAAATTTAAAAAAAAATAATAGTTAAGCTAAAACCCAAGAATAGTCAAAACATGAAGTGATAATTCTATTTTTCATATTAATCCAAAATAGGGCATTCAGTGATGCTGCCATAAATGGACCACTGATGACAAATTCAAGTAAAAACGGAGTCTGGATCTGGAGAAAAATCCAGAACCAACCACAAGAATATTTATTTATTTCCAAAGGAGTATGCAGAGGAGATAAATGGAATGATTGCTCCCAGTGAAGTAACTTTCATCCTGCCACAGGCTCAGGAGCACATAGAGGATTGTAGAACCTTGATAATTTTTCTGAAAGCCAAGTTGTCAGGCACCAGGCAGGTGAGAAGAAAAATCAGACTGGACAACTCTCATTGAAAGGTTTATGTCATCTTAATGGAACGGATTGCACTGCACTTGCACTTTACTGTTGGGTACCGTTTGTGATGTGTTATCAATGCTAACACTTGCGGGTGGACTAGCCACGTGTTGCTCTGACAGTTCTGCTCCTTTGGTTGATCTCCAACCTGCACAACACCTTATGCAAAAGGCGGTTGTCAATTGGATTTATGTATGAAAACGTTTTGCTGAGTACAAGGCTGTGGGTCGCTAGTAGGATTACTGCTATGTGTAGTGTCTGGGCATATTTTGACAAAGCATACCCAACAAGTGGCTGCATTGTAAACATACACCAAACATGCATGCCAATAAAAGTTAATTATTTAATGAGAGTCTGTGACATCTGCTTAACAATGCGACCTTACATTGCTCCTGAGGTGACTTGACTGGACCTTCGGTAGTGTTAGCCAAGCTCTGCTAAGGGCTGTTTTTATTAAGACTTCCACCTGCGCCAAAACTCTGAGCATGGTATGTGCTGGGGCGGATTTATCAGATTGAGTAGATAAACACAGACATCTGAGAACGACAGCCCGATGTCTATACCCAAATCCAGGGCGGGTGTGGTATATTTTGGGTTGAGAGAGGAATTGCACTTAACGACAGTGACACTGTGCGGTTGTTAAGGAAACATGTTCACAAGTAGGTTCACCAATTGCTGGACCATTTCTTCATGAGAAGAAGCACAGGGCTTCTGATGTTTACCTATGCATAGGACCGCCATGGTGCAATTTTTACTATGCAACAAGTTGGTTTCCAGAAGTGGATGTGAACCTTCTTACAGTGGCATTCCTTTTAGGAGAACCCTTTCATCGTGGGATCTCCATCTTAGATTATGGGCTGGTCCTGCGGTCGTATCTGAATACCTGCATGTTTGCTCCATCAGCTGCACCTGTGTATAAAGCCACCATTCACAGTGACGTGTTGCAGCCATGGGTTTATGAGTTACTAACTCACTTACAGATCATTTAGCCGTCGGGTTAGTATTTTGGAGATTTTGGCTCAAGGATTTATTGTGTCCTTCGTTTCCAGGTACAAGAAGCCATTGCTACCTGTATGAACTGTAGATTAGTCATGCACTTTTGTTAAGGTGCAGAATGCCCTTGACACATGTAGGAACTATCTTTACATAGCAGAGATTTTCTGTAGTGCTCATGTGAGAGAGGGCAGGCCCAGTAAAACATGCAGGTATCATTGTAATAGATTACAGTACCTGCAGGCATTTTGTAAGTATTTTGTTTTTGTATTCATGCTGTTGGCACAGTTATCTGTTTAGCCCCATTTTCCTGAAGCTATAATCAGGACTCTAATTGAGGGTTGAAGTGTGACACCAGGCCCTGTCCCTTCTTTTCCACTTCCACTATGCACTAGGGCCTTCGTCATTCTATTCCCAAAGACATGCACCAATCCAGAGAATTATAGACAAGGTTAGAGGACCTTTTGGAGAAAGTACTTCCTAAATTTGGAAAATATGGCACCTTACTAAGAGCTACCACAGCGGCTTTATCTGCCTGGACTTTGCAAATTGCTTGGATCCAACACTGCAACCCTTGAATGAAACACAGGTGCTCACTATTAAAGTGCACCTTGGTTTGTGAGTAGTAAGTGGTTCATGAGAGTGCAGGGAGTAACTTTGCTATTTTTTGCTTTTTAGACAATACATTTGAAAGGATTATGGGCGATTAAACTATAATCCCTTTTACTGTTTGTGAAAGATTAAGCATTTGAATGTATGTAGTACATACAAATGCTGATTGCCTACTTGATACCAGTTAAGGTATTTCCTGTTGCATTTTTAAACTACTGACATGCACTCGGATTAATGTGATATTTGTCACTGCTAATCTTATGAGGCTTGCAATAGTTTGGACCACGCCTATTCTTCGGCCAGGGTTTCTGTATTCATACATTTTTTCACTTTATGCCAAGAATTACACAATATGTTTGCTCAGAAATAAGCAGGGCAAACTAAAGTATAATCATTCCTGAAAATAAACAAGGAGGGTGAAGAGCATTTGCAAATCTGCTCGCGTAATTAAGGGTAATCTGTAGGAAAAAATCCTACAGCGAGAGCGCATTTAGTGAGCACGAGTGGCTGCTCGTGCTGTTCTATTGCATTTAGCGCTATTTCTTAGTGCAAAATGCATCCTCATGTCCATTTTGGATGTGAGGGGGCATTTTTACACTAAGAAAATATAATAAATGCAGAATTTCTCTTCTCGCGTAATTCCATGTAATCTCCCTGAATTTTTAGGTAATTCCACAGGATTACACTACACGGAATTACGCAAATTACACTCACCCCAAATTTGAGCCCCAGGAATTCCTAGGCCCATAAAATTAAAAGAAATGGTTGAATGGGTGTTATTACCGGATTAACCGCTTCGCCGCGATCGGAATTCCGCATAGGTGCTGGACATTCCGATCGCGGGTGTGGTCGTGACGAGCTCAGCTCGTCTTGGGCCCAAGAGGGGGGGGCAGCACATACCACAGACTAGCTTGTTGGTGTGAAAAAGGTCGCTTTATTGAAAACAGGTGCACCTTATATAAACATTCCTTGGCCTGTGCCGTACAAAACTAATCCTCACTAAATAGTATCCTCCTACCTTACCCCCCTCCCCCTCCCCTAAAGTTGTTCCCCCTGCAAACATTTATAAAACCCCCAAAACTTGCAACTTCTTAACCTTTCTTCACCTAGCTATCTATGTACACTTCCTATGCTCTTTCCCCTTCCTGCGTGCTTCCGGAGTGACCTTCCCAACCAATAAACTGTAACTGTAAACCTCTGTACCAACTATTACCCAGGAAAAGCGCCCCATAAATCATCAGTAGCACACCAGCACCTGCTTCCAGCGACAACCAAATTACATGCTTCCCCCCCGATGCACCTGTTCCCAACAATGCTACCCAAAACTAAAAACTCCTGAAACTAACAGAAGCTCCAAAACCCCCCCCCAGACTTAACGAAAAGAGACCCCCCCCCAAAAATTGGGGAGGGAGGGCGGGAAAAAACAGCTTCCCACACCAACCCACCCAGCCGGCTGTCGTGTCACTTCCACCGAAATGGTGGCCAGTGACCTAAAATGGCCGGCTAAGTAGTGACCCCCCCCAGCCCAAAAACAGCCCAAACCTCGCACAAAAGAAGCCCGGGAGAGCCCAACAAGCCCAACTGGGCTCTGGCTGCCCCCCGGCCCAAAATCCCCCGGGCGGGGCAGGCCTCCCGGTGGTCGGCCGCCCCTCCCAAAGCCCTATTGGGCCCAAGAGGGGGGGGCAGCACATACCACAGACTAGCTTGTTGGTGTGAAAAAGGCCGCTTTATTGAAAACAGGTGCACCTTATATAAACATTCCTTGGCCTGTGCCGTACAAAACTAATCCTCACTAAATATTATCCTCCTACCTTACCCCCCTCCCTCTCCCCTAAAGTTGTTCCCCCCTGCAAACATTTATAAAACCCCCAAAACTTGCAACTTCTTAACCTTTCTTCACCTAGCTATCTATGTACACTTCCTATGCTCTTTCCCCTTCCTGCGTGCTTCCGGAGTGACCTTCCCAACCAATAAACTGTAACTGTAAACCTCTGTACCAACTATTACCCAGGAAAAGCGCCACTCAGAAAATCCCTCCCAGGACTTTTCTGACCCCCCCACTAGGTCCCCGGTCGTTTCGGGTATCTACATATGCCTAGAACCCGGTCCAAAACTTCCTTAATCTGTACTATGTATAGTTCCAAACCATATCTGGACAAATGAACCCCATCCTCCCGAAAGAAATACACTGCTGCATAGTGCAGTTCTGGATGCTCCATCCTCCCAAAACCTTCCCTGTCGCAAAATTTCCGCATATCCCTGTTAATCTTCCTTCTCGCCTTATCTATTGCCCCCGGACGCTCTGCCCCCCTCCAACATCTCCTGGGAATGAAATCCGACCAGATCACGTGACAGCCCGACCATCGCCGTTGAACCTCTAACAAGTCCCTCTGCATTTGCTTCAACAAAGCCAAACCTTTGCACTGCACCAGATCATTCTCTCCCAAATGTATGAGCAACACGTCTGGGCAAATCCCCCCTCTGACCGACCTGTTCAATTCCGGCACCAACTCGTGCCACCTCATGCCCCCTTTTCCCTTCCAATGACACCTAAACAAACCAGGGTCCAGCCCTAGGTTCACACTGTTCTGCTTTCCGCATGCGTACTGCTCCGCCCTTTTTACAAATGAATGTCCTACGAGGAGGATGGACAATTCCGCCGCTGCAGGCCCCGCCACTGCACCTGAAAAGACACATATATGAGAAAAGCGGAGAAACATCATGCCTCTCCCTCCCCGGGGCCCCGCAGCCTGATGTATGTTTTAAAACAATCTGATTTCCATCGCCCCAAACGCATAAGCTCTTCCCTCCCGCCCCTGTCTTGCTGCATCCGTTGCTGCACCTATGCGAAAGGAATGTGTCCCAAACTGACCCGGGTTCTCACCTAGTCCTATGAGGGCGCGCCTCAATACCCAAAGTAGTTGAGGGGCCGTCACCCTGCCCCCCTCCTCCCGGCGGAAAACCTCCCCCGCTCCCGAGGCCCCCTTGTGGCTAATATCCTCCCCCATGCCGCGGGGCATACCTCCTGCTCCACTACCGGCCCCATGACCACCCACTTTCCTGCGCCCCGTTGATCTGTCTTCGAGCGCCCCAGTAGTACCGCCACTTCCTTTTCCCGCAGATCCACCGCCCCCCACAGGACCCCCCGCGCCCCCCTTGCACCTAAAAGCTCGGAAACCCGAAAGGCCCCGAAATACATCCACGACATTAACGTGGAAAACAAAACCGTCTCTTCCTGGTTGCGGCAGATCTGCAGCAAAGTTCGCGTCACGCCAACAAGAATACCTGCCGTGATGGGCCTCCTCCGCGGTGATCGGTTGCCTATCTCCCGTGCCCAGCCTTCCATCAGTCGCGTTCCCAGTTCCCCCGCAGATGGCGCGTAGCCCCACCACAATTTTCCCATGAAAGCAATGGCTGACAGCTTTCCCGCTATCGTCACTTTGGACCATCCTTTGTCCATCATACCCATAATAAATTGGACCACCTGTTCTTCCCTGACCCAAGGCCTGTCCTGCCGCGTTGCACCAGTGTCCAGGAAATCCCGCCAAGCCAGCTCGTAAGCTCTCCAAGTTGATGAGGCCACAGACCCTCTTACCAAATGCATGACCCTTTCTCTCCTACCGACCACATCCCCTCTGGAACCGGCGTCCTGCGTTCGTCCGCCTCCGTGGCTAGCCCATGGAACCTCTGCCACTGTGAACGAGACAAAGCGTCCGCAATGTCATTGTCCACCCCCGGCACATGTCTGGCTTGAAACAAAATATCGTGTTCCAGACATCGCAGCACAAACACCCTCAATAACTTGAGCACCTGCGTATCCCTAGCTGACTGCCTGTTCACGAACTGCACTACCGCCATATTGTCCACCTTGAAAATCACCTTCTTGTGCGCCAAATCCCGGGCCCAGACCGTCACAGCCACCACTAGCGGAAACAGTTCCAGGAAGGCAATGCTCCTCCCCCCGTTCTTCCAGTGCGATGGCCATTCCGCGGCGCACCACCTCCCTTGCCAGTAAAGCCCGAAACCCCCTGCCCCTGCCGCGTCTGAGGAGATAGTGGCGTCCCATTCCCATTCCTCTGAGGCAGCCATTGGGATACCATTAAAGTGCTCCAAAAACATCCGCCACATGCGCAGGTCCTCTTTTGTGCCCGCCGACAATCTCATATGATGGTGCGGTAGCGTCCACCCGGACAATGACAAACCTAACCGTCTGCAGAAAGTTCGCCCTGCCCGCACCACCCTGCAGGCGAAATTTAAGTGCCCTAGGAGGACCTGTACTTCCCTTACTGTCACCTTCTTTTTTGCCAGCAGGCTGTCCACCAAGAGCAGCATATGCCCCTTCTTATCCTCCGGCAGCCGGGCTTCCATTGCTACTGAATCCAGCTCAATACCCAGAAATGACAACACCGTGCCTGGACCCTGTGTTTTCTCTGGCGCCAGGGGCACACCCAGGTAGCCCATGAGCTCTGTAAAACTAGCCAGCTGTTGCTGACAGTCCGCCGAACCGGGCAGTCCCACCATGAAAAAATCATTGAGGTAGTGTGTCACCGTCTCTTTACCGGTCTGCCACGTGAAAACCCACTGTAAAAAGGTACTGAAACGCTCAAACAAGGCGCAAGATATGGAACACCCCATTGGCAACGCTTTGTCCACGAAAATGCACCCTTCAAACTGTATGCCCAACAGCTGGTAGTCCTCTGGGTGCACCGGGAGCAGTCGAAATGCCGACTTGATGTCGCATTTTGCCATGAGGGCGCCCACCCCCACCGTCGCTACCAACTGCCGCGCCACGTCCACTGAAGAGTAGGACACTGACGAAAGCTCAGCCGCTATGAAGTCGTTCACGGACGCCCCCTCCGGCCATGACAGGTGCTGTATCAGCCGGTATTGTCCGGGTTCCTTTTTTGGCACCACTCCAATAGGGGAAATGATCAGGTCCCGCATCGGTGTCTCTTGAAAGGGGCCCGCCATGCGCCCTTCCCGGACTTCCTTGCCCAATTTTTCCCGTACCACCGCTCCGTGCGCGTTGGCAGATTTCAAATTTTCAGCCCACCTGGCGGACCTTGGACCCTTGTATCCCAGCCGGAAACCCTCCCGAAAGCCTAGTTGCAGCGTTCTAGCGTCTTCTGTCCGTGGATAGGACGCCAACCATGTTTCCAGGCGCTCTTGTTTAATTGGAGTATGAGCCTTTGCCCAGATGCCCCTGTCCTCCCCTACCCCCCCACCCGCCTGTTTGTTGCCCCCCCTGCGTGGACTGCTACCCCTGTCCGCTGCCTCCCGCCCGCCAGCATTGCACCACTGGGTGTCGCCCCGCGCACTTGGAGCATTCGTGCCTAAACTTGCAATATTGTCGAGCGCATGTGCCCTTGTTGAAATCCCAGCACGCTCCCCCTGTGCTTCCGGCGGTGTTCCCCGCATATCCCACCCCCCGCGGGTGGGGCGGTTCGGAAAGGGGCGGGGTGCGAGCTGTAGCCCGCTTGCCGTGTATATTGTTTTCCCGAACTTGGCCCCTCCCATGGTCTGCTGGTAAAGGTCTGAGTCTATTTCCCCCCACTTGGCCTCCGGATCCCAGGCCAACCGCGCCCGGAACTCCTCGTCATAGTGGGACCACGCGTAACCCCCATACGTGACCTGTGCCCGCCTGATCACGTCCATATATTTAAACAACGCGACGGCCCTGTCCGGGTACTTCTCGCAGTACACGCTGGCGAAAATCAAAAATGCCGCCGACCAGTTCTCAATGTTCCAGGGCACCCTCGGCCTCTTGGCCAATTCTAGCTCCTCCTCCTTGGACCCTTCTTTCGCTGTAAGCTCTCTATGTAATAGCTTCAGCATGTCCACGTAGTCGCCCTTCCAGATTTTTTCCTTGGTGGCCAACGTAAGGTGGGCCCCCAGGGGCTTCGTAATCCCCATATATGGCAATTTTTTCACGGGGATGTCATGGCTCTCCTTTCCCCCTCCTTGGGAGCCCCCCTTCTGCTTTTCCCCCTCTTCAGTCCCCCTGCCGGTCCTACCGCGTGCCCTCCTGAAGAGGCGAGCTCCTTCCCCCCTCGCCTTTGCCCCCCTGGACTCACCGACTCCGGCCCCACCCCCGTGTCTTTCACATACTTCCCTTTGCTCAACCGCACCTCCCCCTCCTCCCCCCCCTCGCATCGGTCCCAACCGAGACCCTCGCCTGCGGCTCACCGCCTGTCGCCCCTTTATCCGCCCCTTTCGCTGTCTTACCTGGCGTCAAGGTCGGCGTCCGTACCGGATCCCGCCGCCTAACCAGCCATGCAGGAGGGGCCATCACGCTCTCCGCTTTGTTCCACCTGACCGGACCGCTCTGAAACAAACTAGGCATATCGTTAGTTACGCCCTCCCCCCCTTCTTGTAAGTCCCCATGCTCCGCACTTTGCCCCGCGTCAATGCTCTCTCCATCGTAATCTAATAGCCCTGGGCCGTCCCCCTCGGACTCCGGCCCCTCGACCTCTGCGCGTTCCCTACCTGACCCGCTTGGCAATGGGCCGCCCTCCGTGGGCTCCAGCCTGCTCAAGCCCGCCTTTTCCCTGCAATTGCGGAGGAATTCCCCCCACTCCCCACTCCCTTGCCGCTGCCCTGCGCGCTGTTGCTGTGAGTCCCGCTCTGTGCGATATGCCTCCCGCGCCTGTCCCCCTGTGGCCGCATTGACCCCTCGGGGTTGCACTACCGGGGGCCTCTCGCCCCGCCTCCTGTATGCCGCTTCCGGCAGGTCCCTCGTGGGAGCGCGACCGCCCGCATGAGGCAGAGCCGGCCCATCCTCTCGGTGGGTTGGAGCCGCACGCAACTCTCCCGAGCACCTCGCCGTCTGTTCCTGCCAAAAAGAAGTGGAGTCCGACATGCCGGGGTTAGTCCTGCCCTCTACACCTCCAATCCCCGAGCCCTCCCCCGTGAAACCCCCCATCCCAGACCCGCACCCGACGTACTGGATGAGTGTGCCCCCCGCCGCGATGGGGCAGACCCCCAGGCCCCCACCCCCCCGCCCCAGGCACCCCCTACTCCCTCCCCTGGGAAAGCCCCCCCTTCCCCATCGCTCCACTCCAAACCCTCAACCACCCGCCGGACCGAGCTGCCCACCCCAGCCCCTCCACCCCCCTCGCCCCCCCGACTCCAAAGACCGCCCCCAACCCACTGTTTCCGACCACCGGTGGCGTAGACCTTCTGGCGCCCTATCCAACCAGCCCCCTAACGCGAGGGACGGCATTGGCCCCCAACGCGGCCCCTCCCTGCTTGCCATCGACCCTCCCCCAACCTCCCCAACCCCTGACAGGGTGAGTGCCTCCCGCGCCGCCCGGGCCTCCCCCTTGTTACCTGCGGGGCCCCCCGCCCCCCCACCCCTGAACCTGACCCCATCGCTTGAAACCCCCGCCCCCCACCCCTGCACCGTACCCTATCACTTGAAACCCCCGCCCCCCACCCCTGCACCGGACCCCATCACTTGAAACCCCCGCCCCCCCATCCGCTCCCATCCTCCGCTGGCTTCCCGCCGGCCCCCCTGCCTCCTCATCCTCCTCCCCACTTTCAATCAAAAGCAGGGAGGCCCAACCACTGCCCAACTGCGATGCGACATCCCCCTGGTGGCCCCGCTTCGTGCCTGCGGCCTCTATCCTCACGGGGGCCCCCACAGCCCCCTTTCTCCCTTGCTCCTTATTGTCCTTAGCCTTGCCGGCCCCCCCGGCCCCCTCCCGGAATTGCAGGGCGGGCCGTGGAGCCCCGCCCCGCCCCCCACCACGTGTGCGTTTTCTCGGCGCGGCCGCGTTAGCTGTGCGGCCGCGCCCCCCTGCCTCCACACTTGCACGTTTCCGAGCTCGCGGCGGCTCGCAAGCCAGCACAGCCGCCGCGACCCCGCTCGCCGCCCTCCTGGGTGGTCTCACCTTAACGCCGGGCCGCAGCATATCCGTGCGGCCCGCGTCCTCCAAGAGGCGGAGTGCCTCTAACACCCGGGGATCCTGACTGTGCGCCATGCCCAAACGCCGCGACTCCGCAAAACAAACCCGCTTCCCGTACACGAAAAACAGCTTCCCACACCAACCCACCCAGCCGGCTGTCGTGTCACTTCCACCGAAATGGTGGCCAGTGACCTAAAATGGCCGGCTAAGTAGTGACCCCCCCAGCCCAAAAACAGCCCAAACCTCGCACAAAAGAAGCCCGGGAGAGCCCAACAAGCCCAACTGGGCTCTGGCTGCCCCCCGGCCCAAAATCCCCCGGGCGGGGCAGGCCTCCCGGTGGTCGGCCGCCCCTCCCAAAGCCCTAATGCGCAAACGCCAACCGCGCAGCATGACGAGCTGAGCTCGTCATGAGCATCGAAGGGGTTAATGATAAACCAATTTGATGTATAATCAGAAGAGATGAGAACTGGATTCAGTTTTAGGACATATACCCTGCAACGGAAAAGACAATAGGAAGCCTTAGAGACTCTTTATCTGAAAAAGGAAGCAAGTGAAAGTGCGAAAATCCGGTGTTCTATAGAAGAAGTGGATGAACTATAAATTGGAGACCCGCAATGAGAAGCTCACTGTTAAGAAAACAGTATTCACAGACCCAAGATTTGTAGTCACTACTGACCGGCATCTCAACGTAGTGCGAGAGATGCATTTAGGGAGCAACTAATAAGAGCGAGTCAACCTAAAAACATGGGTTTGGCACTATCAGATTAGGATGTTATTGGAAAGTAGCCAGCAGATTCCATTGACTGGCACTAGAGCTCCAGAGATAGTAAAAGCAGTGGGTGGATTGGAATTAACCTTATGCTTGGCTATTATTCATCATACACAAATAATCAAAAAAAGTGTCTATCTGACCAGGCAAAACTGTTTGTTCTTTACTGGGAAGTCTTTTAAATGTCTATAAATGTGTATAAAGATTCAGAATAGGGAGTGTACTCTTACCAGTCTAGAGTGGAAAAAAGTCCAAGTGATGTGTGTAAATGGTCCCAAAAGGTAACAAGCAAGCTGTCAGGCGCTGTGCAGGTGGTGATGCCCCTCATTTGTGTCCCATCCCTCTGAAGTGAAGAAATGGAGAATATGTCGTTACCTAACCAGTGGTTCAGAGGTCCAAAACACAGTGAGACATAGAGCTGAAAGATGCAAAGGAAACAGCGGCAGGAGACCAGAGTACCAGCAGTAATCACAGCAATAAAAGTAACAGAAAAGACAGCCACAACCCCAGAAAGGCCAGAGTGCCAGCCTAAGTGATATTTATTCTTTCCTCTCAAGAGCTCACCGGACAAGGACTTACATGATTTTAAGCACAACCTAAGAAAAGCACGGTTGATAAGAGAAGTGCAGTCCTAAACTACAAGCATTGGATGACAGTAGTAACCCAGGACTGAATGCTGGAATAGCATAACGCGTGAGAGCACCTTCATCTTCGGCTGGCTTGTGTTGATAGAATGAGTGACACCTGTTTGATTGATGTGCAGCTTCCCTCAGTCGTGTTGGAGTACCCTCATACAGCCTTGGCCTTTTTGCCAATGTGTATTCTGATGCCAGCACCTTGAAGGCAGGGCTATGGATCGGACAATTCTTCTATAAACCTGAAGTGTTCCTGGAATCTGTACTCCTCGGGCTCTGAGGCGTACACCACCACAGATTTCAGGAGGAGTATGTCAAAGACCAGATGAATTCTCATGAGCATGGGACGTCAAATACACATTGCAACAGGACTGATCATCCCTTTTTATTTCATAGGGAGGCAGAAGCTATAGCTTCAGTTTTGTAATAACAATAGTATTTGTCAAACCCTGTCATCCACTTGAACATTGTTGTCAGAAGAGTGTAGATCTTCTGTGGCAATTCATGCATTTTTTATTATTATTGTTAGCCTGCCGTAAAAGTATGTTGCTGAGGAAAATACTGCTCTACGAAAGTGTGTAACCCACCCCTGGTTTCTTTTCGTGCAATAGCAACAGACACAACGCTTATCTTATTGCAGCCATGCTTGCTTTACCTGTAGGTGTAAAAGTGGTATGCTGTGACATATCAAACAATATGCTGACTTCTTTTGAGCAAAGGTAGAGGAATTGGGTTCTTCAGTCAGTGATCACTTTTTCTGGGAGTTTATGTTAATGGGAGACATGTAGGAAGAAAGTGATGGCTGGAAACCAAGTTGGGGTGCAGGCTTGATTACCACAACGCCTGCAATCTTGGTACAGGAGTCAGTCACAGTTCAACTTGTAATATGGCTGTGCTTTGGCGGAAGTTTATGATGAAATCCATAGTTCTGAATTGCCATGGTGGCCGGGTAATCAGTAGGGGTGCGACAATTATATGAGAATGGTGAGACAAAACGTTATTTTGGCATGTCTCACAACTCCAAATATTAACCTAGATGGTATTATCGAGGAATACCAACCAATCATATTTTTGCACTAAATCTTGGGATTCCTGGAACCTACAATGCCCAGAACTTAATGATGGAAGAGCACTTATGAAATCAACAAATGTAATCTTTGGATAAGAATCCCTTACGTTGTGTGTGGCATCTTGACTCAGGAATTACTTTTAATTCTCTATGATACGTATCCTGAGCTCGCAGAGAGTGACCAGTAAATGACAAATTTAACATCCTCTTGTGGGACAAAAGGGGTGTGCACGGCTTTTGGTTCACCATCTTCATGTTGATATTATTTGGTAAGGCATGGGCTTTGCTTTTCTGTCATCTCTCCTTGATTGTAACAAGAAAGTCAAAACGAAAGAAGCAATGTATCACGAATGCTTCTATTTGCTTCAAGGCCTGAGCCATTATCAGTCATGATGGCTGGTCAACGTTTGTTGCACTCCCAACAAGAAATGCATAAACCTTAGGTTTTGTATTTTTTGGGGGTGTGGAGTATAGGGACGTCTTTTAAATAGGAAGTACACACATTGAAGTTTCTTCATATCATCTTTCATTTAGAGGGAAGGATCTACCTTATGCTACACAAACTTCTACAGGACACTGGCCTTTGTATGTCAACCCTGTGCAATATTACCTGCATTTACACATATGGTAGATTGAAGCGGATCATCAGGTTCATGAAGTGGAGGAAATTTAATTTGCGCCTGGTCATCTTTTAGGTCTTTCTGACTATCTAGACATCTGCTTTTTGGGTTAGCTCTACATCAGTATCTCTTTTGATTCCACACTTAGGCAAAGGAGTTCACAACACAGCTTGACAAAGCTCCTTTGAAACATATTTGAATCCTTTATGAAGAAATTAAATTCATCTTGGAAGGGAAAGGGTCATTATTATCACTGAACAAATTGCCCAGGTTGAATCAATATCACCTAGATTCATCATCAAAAGTGCCTGATAACTGAGGTTTACTCGTGAAAGTAGGTTGGCATTGGTATTTGCTAGGACGCCCTATGCATATGGATGTTTCAGGCAGAATCACAGGAAGCGCAGGGAAAATTCTTCCAGTATAAATCAGACCATCCCATTCATAATTCATAATGGATGCTAAGTTGCCATGAAAAGCTAAAGGCACTCAATAATTCCCCACTCTATTGTGAAGGCTGGTTACTCTTTGGTTAGTTCAGGCACATTGGTCCTGATTGTCAAGGCTGCACTAACCTGGCAATCCAGATATGGCAGGAGCAATCCTAGTATCCTCACTTCTCTGAAACCACTGGTGGCCACGCAAAGGTTTTTTATGTTGATCAGCAGTAGATTAGTGGAAAGTAGAATGGGAGAAAAGAGAGAAACAGAGAGACCAGATATCTTCCTCTCGCTTGTCTTTACTGTTGGACTCAGCCAGTGGAGGTGTGAATGTCTACAACAAGTAAATAGGTTTTTAGATTTTGGTCAATGAGGCTACAATTCAGTAGTTCCACTATGTTATCTGATGTTGATGATCTCCGCATAACCCACTCTCTGTAGTTGCTGACAAGTCTACGATTTCTTAGAAATGAAAGTGGTAAATATTATTTGTAAACTATGGATAGAACAACCTGAACTAGATTAATACTGTTAACTACCTTTAGTAAGTTAGACATGAAATCTGTGATTTGAATGGTTCGGAACAGATAAAGTTTATCATCTAAACATAGTGGATACTCGTTAATATTAGTCTTTCATTTGATGCAATGTGTATACATTTACTGCCACTGGTAGTACCTTAATACCATGGGATTCAATTGAAATAAACAAAGTCTGTATACAGTAGAGTTCATAGACCTAGAAGGCTGATGCCAGTTATAGATTTCATTGTTCCAAACAAGATTTCTCCAGTAAGAGTTTATAATCCTAAACAAGCTAATTCCAATAGTATGTACAAATGACAGACTAAATCCTTAGTGTCTAATGTATATGTAGAATACTTCTCTGAGTATGAAGTCCTTAATCAGCCTGGAATAACAACAATGTACTATAAGGATTGCCTAGCAAGGAACACTCTGAAACATCAGGAACTTACACTAAATGGCTCAAAGAAGGCAACCACTATTTCAAATTTCAAGAGAGTCCTGTGGCACACTGGGAAATGTAGTTTGCCTTAATTCCTAATTCCATGTTTCACATAGTGTAGGTGTCACAGCTGCAAAGCATCACTCTAAGCGGAGCCCAAGCTCTGCATGCACCGCTGACACCCTCTGCAGTGGAAGACTCCTCCCTTGATGTTTGGGGGAATGCATCTCTGTGTTCACCTGCACACACAGGTTAGCACATCGCAAGGATTATGACACTGATTTATAGGCAGGTGGCATTAGAAACTCAACCATAAAATGGCTGACTGGCATCTGCTCCTCCAGTGGCTTAGCCACCATAGCAGGATTTCCAACCACCAGAGAACTCTTCATCTCCGTAAATGGGAGTGTCAAGTTGCGGTTTTAATTTTACTAAAAGAGGTTGGCAAATAAGCTGATCTATTTAGCATGTCCAGTATGTCACGTTTGGCAGAATTATCACTGTGAAAGACTGCCAGGTTAATTATGACAGTCTTACACAAACCCTTACATGCTTAGAAACACCCACTAACTTGATATGGACACACGATATATGAGCACCGAGAGAGCTCCCTAATTACAGGGAGTACATATCCAGTGCCCAAAGGTGATAGTGCAAATCCTACCATCGGACTTGGCTAATGATGGAGTTCCTTCCCAAGGCGCCCCCATGGTGGCTGTTCCTGCAGCTAAAACAGCCTGCCAGAGTGGAAAACTGCTAATGCCATGGAAGAGAACTCAAAATATAGCAAATGATCCACTGTTTTGTTGTGCCTAGCCCTGCCTATCGTGGGCTGGTTAATTGAAAAGCCAGGCCTTCAGCTTCTTGCAGAATTCAAGAAGAGAGGAGGCGGCTCTGATATGGAGTAGGAGGCCGATCCACACTTTAGGAACAATATAAGAGAACTCCTATCCTCCTGATCTGTTTATGCATGTGGAGAGGAGGTGCCTGGGTGGTTGATGGAAGGAGATGTGACTGTTCAGGTAGGTGATGCCTAAGTACTCTAGTGCCTTAAATGTGTGTGTAAATGTGAAAGAACTGCTTTTGTGCATCGAGAGCAGGTGGAGCTCCCTGAGGTGTAATGTAATGTGAGTTTTGTGTGGCAAGTTAATGATAAGTCTGGCTTCCACATTTTGGATGGTGTTCTGTCTTCTAGTGAGTTGCTTGGTGATCCTAGTGTAGAGAGTATTGCTGTAGTACAACTTGCTGGTGACTAGGGTGTGAGTGACAGTTTTTCTCGTGTTGCTTGGTAGCCATTTGATGTTGACTTATGCGGTCATGTCCAGTTTGCTGTTTATGTTTATTCAGATGTTCCTGGCATGGGTGCTGGGTGTGGTCTCGAGTACAGCTGGCTGCCAGTTGGAGTCCCATGGTGAGGTGTTCTTGCTAAAGGTTACTACTTCTGTCATTTTGGAGATGAGCTTGAGACAGTTGGCTTTTCTCCAGTTAGCATTTTTGCTCATCAGGCAGTGAACTTGTTTCTTGTGTTGGGGATCTTGTCTGAGATAGAGAGTATGATATTATGAGTATGAGTTGTGTGGCATCAGCGTACGAGAGGATGTTGATGTCATGTGTGTGGATGACACTGGGTAGCAGGATCATGTACGCATTGAAAAAAGTGTGGCTCAGTGATGAATTTTGAGGCACTCTGCAGATGAGTTTACGGGCTTCCGAGGAGTAAGGTGCCAGGCTGACAGCTCATGTTCTATCTATTAAGAAGGAGCAGATCTGTAGGAGAGTGGGTCCTTGGATGTCAATCTGGTGCAGGTGCCTGATGAGGATGGGGTGTGAGACCATGTCAGATGCTGCAGAGAGGTCCAGGAGAATGAGGGCTGTTGTGTCTCCCCTCTCAAGGATCATATCGATGTCAACTGTGGTACAGATGAGTGCTATTTCTGCACTGCAGTGGAGCCTTAATCCAGACTGCATGGCGTCAAGGACCTGGTGCTTGCTGAGGTGGTTGGTGAAGCATTGGTTAATTTGTTTCTTTGAGACTCTTGCTGTGTATGGTATGTGGGAGATGGGTCTGTAGTTGTAAACCCTGACTGGGTCAGCGATAGGTTTTTTGAAAAGGGGCATTAAGGTGACATGTTCCAGGTGTTCCACTGATGGAGGCGATGAGGATGGGTATTCAAACTTCGCTGATCGGTAGGAGTCCATTGGTGAAGGCATGGTGGGGGCAAGGGTTAGGGGGGCCGCCAAGTGGATGATCTTTGGGGTAGCAGACACTGGTGTTGGTGGGCCACGAGGTCAAGGTTCATTCTCCAGCCGTGATGGAAAGTTGAGTTGAATCGGTGATGGGCCCAGTTGAGGATCGAATTTTCTGTACATGGAGGTGATTTTACTACAGAGAATTCCGAGATCTTATTGCAACGGACTTGTGAGGGGTGATATTGCTGAAGGCGGCAGGAGGCATGGTGAAATATTTGATGATGGTGAACATTTCCTTGTTGCTGTTAGTGCCTGCATCAATGCAATCTGCAAGAGCTGTGCACGTGATGTTCCTTCTCTGCTGGTGGTAGATGTTTAGGGCTGATTTAAAGATGTCTTTACCTGTGGTGTCTTGATTTGTTCTCCATTTGAGTCAGCCTGAGTTCCTCTGTTTATCACCTTGTCTTTAGTCAGGCTCTTGTCGTTTGGTTGTGCTTAAGAGTAGCAAGGGTGTCAGCGCATGCAGTGATCCACTTATTGAGGTTCTTGATGGCTTAAGGCAAGTTCCTGGAGTGCTCGGGACGATGCGTGGAGAGAGTGGAAGCCCACGCCTTTTCTGTGATGTTTTTCCAGCTGTGGCTAGTGGTTTCCGTAGTGCTAGGTCCGTGGTGGTGCGGGATGGGTAGACTGAAACTGACGAGGGCGTGGTAAGTCTGTGATGTTGCTGATTGAGGAGAAAATTGGGTCTAATAGGTGTCTGGCAGTGTATGTGGGTTTGGTAAAGTGCTGGGTGAGATCAATAAATCAATCAGTAATTGTATAGTTCGGCAAATCACCCCAGGTGGCATCCAGGTGCTGAGGCCAAGGCTTCTGAGGTTTTCAAGAAGAGCCACAGAGCTTTGGTCGGTGCGTCTTCTAGGTGAAAGTTAAGGTCCCTGAGGAGGAAGAAGGTGCTGGCGTTGATAATGAGGGGCGCAACTAAGTCTGTAATGCATGTGGTGAAATTGGTGCAGGGTCATGGTGTTCTGTACATGAGGGTTCCCCCAGGGAGAAGTTGGCTGTGATGCATATCTTGAACGTGAGGTGTTCCATGTAACTGGTGGAGATGTCCGTGTAGGTGGTGCAGCTGATGGTATCTGATGAATATGATGGTGACTCCACCTCTGGGCCTGTGCTGATGGTCTTGCCTGGCGATCTCGTAGCCTGCGGGGATAGCTATAGAGATATCTAGTGCAGAGGTTGGGTTTAGCCATGAGTCCGTGAGGAAGAGCAGGTAAGGAGTATGGTCGTGCAATAGGTCCCATATCTCCATGGCGTGTTTGGTGAGTGACCTGGTTTTGAGGAGCATGCATGCAAGTGTGGCGTGTTGTGTGGATGGTATTTGATCTCTATCAGCAGGTTGCTGGTTTGTGTGAGAGTTAGCGAGTGGAGTGCTAGGTGCTGTTTTTACAGGAGTGGTGGGTGTAAGTTGTGGGAGAGTGCAGGAGAATTTGCTGGAGGTGCATGTGTACGTTTATTCCTTATTTTGTGGTGAGGAGTGCTGCGAATTGCAGCCAGGGTTGCGAGCATGAGGAGAACAGCAGGGTAGCGGCGAGTAGATGAAGAACCAGGATTCCTGGAGCTGGGCGTGGTGTAGACTCAGACAGGCACTGATGAGTTGGCCTTTCAGTCATCTTCGGCTGAGGCCGCCATTAAGTAGGCCCTGAGAGAGGGGAGGAGTGTAGGGTGCCATCGGCGGGAAACCAGTAATGTCACTTCCTGTGTATATTGACGATGGGAACTGTAGTGCTGTCACTTTCTGTGCAGATGGATGTTGGGAAATTAAGTCCTCTTGCTTGGCTTCTTCTTTTAAAGACAGTTTTGACAGGAAACCAGAGATGTCGCTATGGCAGAGATTATAGGTCTGCTAGATAGGCGGGGAGAATTTTCACCAGCAAATCTTGGATACTATGACTTGGAACTTTGCTCATGGCGTCTTCTGACTGCCCAGAAGTAGAAAAAATACTTGTATACAATCTTTGGCAGTTGCTAATAATGGTACTGTTTTTTCTGTAGTGTTTACACCCAAGCTTTTGACATTTGAACTGCTGTAAACATCAGGTGTTACTATAACTCAACTCCATAGCACAATTTTTTAACCTTTGTAGGATGAAATGTGGAGCAGAGTAAATGTCATCCTTTAACCTGTAAGTTACACAATGATCTGCATTGCTAGCTCTTAACCTCATTAAGTTATCTCGTCAATGGTTGCAGAAGACAGCAAGCATAATTTCAGAAGCAGCACAGACAGAACTATCCCCCTTCCTAGTGCCACCTCTAAATCTGTGGCAATTAATCACACAAGATAAATTACTGCAAAGGCATGTTTCTTATTCCTACTAAAGTGGTATAGATATATTAATTTCAACAAGTGTAGCTGAAAAAGGAATTAGCAAAGTGTCAGTCAATAAGAATGCCAACAGCAATCACACAAGTACAATATTAAGCAAAGCATCAACCGCCCAAGAGAATTTACTCCCATCCAGCATGAAGAAGTAGACTAACTTGTGAAAAGTGCAGGTGGTTTGCAGGTCTAACACCTTAGCAGATCACTGAATCCTGAATGAATAGCGTTTGTGAAGTAACTTGCTAATAGGCATATTTTCTTTCTTGGATTTCTGACAGCTAATTCAAATCCTTTGTGATTTTCCACCTCACATCTTAGTCAGGGGCTTCACTGCTGACCTATGGACAAGGCCCTTTCTGCAGCACCAATTCCAGATGCACTTTTTCACCCTGAATCTCCTTATCTTGGATTGTTACTCAAAAGAATCCTGATTCCTGGTCTCTCTTTGAAATGAACCAAAGGCAAGGAGCACATGTGAGTTTGATCTGCGCTGAAAGTTTGGAGGCAAAATATAGAGGTATGGCTGGTTTGTGTCTTGCAAGTGACAGAAGGTGTCTCCAGAATAGACTCTGTTGATTTGGTATTTTTTTCCCTCAGAACACATTATAATCATGCGTGTGCACTGATGGCTCCATGTGACAAGTAATGAGTCCCGATCTCTGGTTTGAAGGGGCACGCCATGTGCCTCTCATCGAGCTATAGAAGACTGATATTGGGTTCAGCAATGAATTATAATGGCAGGACAGGACATTTTACCTGTCTCCTGCCAGAGTGAGTTGTTAACTGGCCTCTCCCATGTTTTAAATTTGGTTTGTCACTGTCTGTGGAGCTTGTGTGTTTCATGTGACTGTGGAAGCTGAGGAATTTGTTTTGATTTCCTGTTCTAGAATGATGAATAAAATGAAGGTTGGAGAAAGTCAAGATAGCAATGTGACTTGCAGTGCTTCTCCAAAGCTTTCCTGAGGAACTTTGAGGGTGAAAAGAATTTGGGATATGGAGGAATGGAGACAGGTGAAACTTTTGAAGTATATTGAAAAGTGTATGCCTCTGTTATAATCTATTGTTCCCTAGAAGTGTTACTGCCAACAGGTTCAGTCATAGTTAAGGGGGAACATCTCCCCCTTTTGTACCATTGTTTTGGGTTTCTTCATTTAGGAAAGTCCCTCTCCCACCCCCACCTCCCTGCTGATGCTATGACTTAAAGTCTATGGCAGGACCAGTCTGGGAGGAATACCCAAACTGAGAAACTGCCTGATTTGTGGAATGCAGACTTAGTACAGGTTTGGGGTAGAAACTACCACCAGATTGCCAACATTTCTCTACCCGAAGTTGGAGCATCACTAGTGACAACTGAGAAACTCTTCTGTGCTGTAGTATTGGACCCACCTACAGCCAATTCCCCTTAGCCAAGTTAGGGAACAGGAATTTGGAAATTTGAAGCCTGCCAAGAGGAACTTTGAGGGAAGTAGCAGACTGACTACTGAGAATGGGGGAGTAGGTGCCCTTACACGAAGAAGACACTACATAGAAGACAAGGAGTGTGAGAACCTGAGACAAAGGAGCACAATGGAACTCGCTGTAACCAAGAAAACAATTTGCACTACCAGGCCATGTCATGGGGCTTTTAGAACTGTTATCTCTTTGGTGTGGTCAGAGGCTGAAGCACCAGTAAGGGTTTGGTGCACTGGGGAATTGTAACCACATCCACTGGTATTCCTTAATAAGACAAATTACCTGTGACAGCATGGCGCTTGAAGAACACCGACTGAAGTGTACAAAAAAGTGATGGATGGAATGCTTGAATTAATCTCAACTACTAGTAATCACTCAGGTTGCATCACAGTCCACTGTTTTTTGCACACCATGTTACATCAGTTTGGATCCAGCCATGTGCAAATGAGTCTTGACCCTGCTCCAATAGGAACAGTGGGGCTTGAACTGCCAGGCCAGGTTCTTCTTAAACCGGAACACAAGCAACCTGTGACCAGTTTCACCCTTAATAGGCTGAACACTCATGATCCAGTTCAAGATTGGGGTATTTGCGGAGGAAGACTGTGAACTTTGAGGACCATTCTGGAGGAAGGGATAGGCGGATGCCATGCAACAGTTTCCATACATGGGGATTTTCCCCAACCAGATGGTCACCAACTGGTGAGTGGCCTGCCGAAATTGGTGACCTAAAGGTGTTGATGGATCTATAAGCAAGGCCCTCTGACATCAGGGAAGTGAGGAAATTCAAAATGTGGACAATGTCTCCCCCCATCGGATCCAGATATCCCTGGTGACACCAGCCCAGCAATCTAGACCACGCTTATTTGTAACACTTGATAGTACTATCAGCCCATGCTCTTAATAGGAAGGAAGGATGCAGCTTGTCGTGAAAGGCCTGGGACTTTCCAACGTTCCCTGTAATCCTCCAAGCCATAAGCGACAGAGATCCTTGAATGACCAGATGATGGGGATTCCCTTCTGGTTCTTTGAGGAGATCCGGAAACAGGGGTAGAAGTATTGGAGAATCCCAAGAAAGTTTCAGTAGCACCGGATACTAGAATTGCGATCTCCAAGTTGGAGTCACTAGGATGACATCTGCCGCCTGTTTCCTGACCTGATCAGAGAGGCGCATGATCATCATAAGTGGAGGAAAGGCATACACCTGTTCGGTTTGCCAGTCCTGAATGAAGGCATCCGTGGCCACCGCTTTTGAATGCCAACTGTAGTACCTTGGGAGTTGGTGACCCAAACGAGAGGCAAAGAGATCCACAGATAATAAGCCCCCTCTGTCGTCAAGGGCTTGAAACACCGATGGGTGAAATCACCAGAGGCTCACGTCCTGAAGGTGAGCATTGTGCCCAGTCCTTGGTCCAGCATCAGACTACAAACGACCCCGCTAGGAGTTCGAGACAGTTGATGTGCATGGATCGTTCTTGTGAGGACCATCTTCCGCCTGTGGAGAAGTCCCCACATCTCGCCCCCCAACCCAAGCTGCTTGCGTCTGCTCTATCACCAGGTCTGGCATCAAACCAAAGATCATCCATGCCTCCATGTGAGCCAACCACCACTGAATCTCCTCCTGTGCCTCCTCCAAGAAGGGAACAACTTGGGAGAGTGAGGCATTTCCTGTGATGCGAGGCTTTTAAACGCTGTAGGGCCCAATAATGAAGATGGCCTGGGAAAATGGCCTGTATGGAGGATGACAACAGTCACACCACCCGCGCAATCTGTCTCAGGGAGGTGGAGGGTTGTACCACGAGACGACACAGCTCATGTTTGATCTTGGTCAACTTCCAAGAAGGCCCAGACCAAATCCACCACAAAACCCAGGAACGCCAGAGATTGATAGGGAGTAAGCATCAACTTTGTCCTGATTGAAAATGAATCCTAGTGACTCCAGGAGAGAGACCACCATTTGAAGGTGTATAGACAGAGCCTAAGGGCAGTGTCCCATGAATAGGATGTAGTCAAGGTAGATTATTAGACATATGCCCCAGGCCCCTAGAAATTCCACCACCAGGTGCATTATCATAGTGAAGCACCAAGTGGCGTATGACAGACCAAAGGGGAGCGTGATGAATTCAAACGTGTCCCCCTGCTATTGAAACTGGAGGAAGTGGCGGTGAGGGGGAAAGATTGGGTGGTCAAATAGGCGTCTTTCAGATCTAGACGCACCATCCAGTCGTTGGGTTGAAGGAGGTCCCTGAGTAGGTGGATACCTTCCATTTCGAAATGGTGGGAAACCAACCACTTGTTCAACTCCTTTAGGTTGATTACAGATCGCTGACCTCCATCCCGTTTGTTTACCACAAAGAGAATGCTTAAAAAACTGCTTGGATGCAGAATTGTATGCACTCAGCCCCCTTGGGAAGAAGCTCCATCACTTCTATGTCTACCAGCTCGGCATGTGTGGAAGAGAAGACCTAAGGGATAGGAGGTCTTTCCTGGACGGGGTAGCCATAAAACTCTATGTGGAACTCTCTTACTGTTTATAGGACCCAAGCATCGGAGGTAAGGGACTCCCAGTTGTGGACGCACCCCTGAAGCCAGCCCTCCAGAAAATGCAGAGGAACTGGATGAACACTCTCCTTGATTGGTACATTGTGCCCCGGTGATGGGATTGAACCATGGATGGATAGAAATTCTCAAATCTAGTGGCGTCCTGGTACTGCCCTCTTTTATTGGGGAATCCTCTGCCGGAGGCTGGGTATTGTGTACGGCCGGCCGAATGCCCCCTGCTTCGACCAGCCCGAGAGAAAACCGGGGGGGTTAAGATGTGTTTAATGGACGCCTGGACATTGTCTAGTGAACTGAAGGTCTGTACAAACTTGCCCAGCTCCCGAATAAACGGGTCGCCGAGCAGTCTCCCCTCTGCGATGTGACCTGCCTTGGAAGTGGCAAGCTCCCCCAACTTGAGGTCAATCTTAATGAGGAGCGACCTACGCCTCTCCATGGAGAGGGTGCAGTTCATGTTTCCCAAGAAGATGATGGCCCTCTGAGCCGAGCCTGGCAGAACCTCGGGGGAAATCAATGACCCGATGCCTAGGCATCCTCCGCCATGTCGAGGATGTGGGTCAAGGGGCCTGCAATATCCAGAAGGTTGTCATGGCAAGTTTGCCAGGACCGGTCAATCTCCTTCTTAGGGTCATGCATATGCTTCCCTAGGAAGGATGCCATGTGTTCGTCTATCTCAGTGGTGAGAGCTACCTTGTTCTCCAGCGAGGGACATAGGCATTCCGCTCTCATACAATTGCGGACCTCCTTATCCAGTGGCTTGCAAAGCTGCCCAGCAATGTAGGTCGTGACTTTGTCTGCGGGTGTCCACCCCAAGAAGCAGGGGTGTACCAAGTTGTCTGAGTCCAGCATATTAGAGGGGACCTGGGCAGTAGCTGTACCTGGCTGTGGGTCACAGGGTGAAGGGCGCCATGGGTGAGAACCTGACTCCGGCTCCGCCTCTGAGCTCGAGGGGGAATCCAAGCCCTGGGGGGACTGGGCGGGGAGGGGTGACAGGGGTTGATGCCCCAAGGAGAGCGGCAGTTGGAGCTCTGGAGGACCAGACTGTGGGGGGACTAGTGAGGTGGAATGGGAATAGTCCAGGAATGCCTGTTTCAGTCTGTCAAAGGCGCTCAGGTTGAGGCCTGGTTCCCTGTCCCTTTTGCGCTTGGGGGCAGTGCGGGTGGTTCAGGTCTGCCTGGAGATACAAGGGGTCCAAGCCGCAGAAAGTCTTCCCTCCCAGGGAGGGGGCTGAAGCAGCGCTTTGCGTACTGCATTAATATCCTCTCCAGGCGGGTACTGCCTGCAAGACTGCCTTAGAAATGAAGGCGTCCATGACCTAGCAGAAATAGTCATCTATGGGGAGGTAGGTAGCACTATCGTCCTCCACATATGTCTCTTCCACATCACTCATTCTGATCAGGGGCAAAGAAAAAGGCACAGGTAGGTAATAGCACCAATGCTGGGGGTCTCAGCTAGTGTAAGAGGGTTTATAAAGGATGGGGGTCACCCAGTCTGAGATAGAAGCCCGGGGGGCCACAAATAGGGCACCAGGCCATGTGGACACCTCACACACCTTCCATACTATGGAGTAAATGGATTTGCCCGGGCTGGTGTCCGCTAATGTAACAAGCGTGGTAAGTGCTGAAATAGTACAGACCCAATTAGGGTGTCTCGTTCCAGGCAAATGGGGCTTTCTAGAAACTGAGAAAGCTGAGCACCCGGCCGTCCGCGCTACGATCTGAAACTGACAGGGTGGGTCAGCTTGGGCTAGCGAGACGCGTCAGGCACGTACAGCAGGCAGCTCCCTCTAGTGGTCAGAGGACCACACCACACTGGCCCCAGGCACCGCAGTGCTCTTTGAAGAACAAAGCGGCCCCGGAGGAGCGACGAGTGTTCCTGCCGCCGCAGAGCCAAATTAGCATAAATTACCACAGAAACAATCACAAACCAATTTAACTAGCACTGCTATCAATTGACATGCGAAAAATACATCAATAAGCAGAAAAGAAAAAGGCCAAAGGCCAGAGCACTTAACTCAGCTGCTAGAGCAGCGAAGGAAGAGGAGGCGGCGACAAGGCACTATGGAGATGCTGTGGAGCCAAGTGATTGGACAATGATGAAGTTTGAACTGACTTTTTCCCCAAGGGTTGTGGGAAATGAAGTCTGTTATTGTGTATTTCTAATGGCTGCTGTTAATAAAAGTGGAGAAAGAATAGCGTATCCTCGCCTCCAGTCCTGAAATAGAATCTCACACAGACATAATCAAACACACTGATGGAGCGTAATTATCTTTAAATGATTCGTCTCGATCAAATCCTGCTCACTGGGTAGTGTGATACTAATACATACTTCAGAAACATGACTAATGGTGTGATTCATGAAACACAGGAGAGTTCAATCTGCATCGTAAAAGCATGCAGTGTGGTTGCAAACCAGTTCGAGATGTAAAATTATTCATGAGAGAGAGAAAATGTATAATGTTAATGAATTCACAATACATATGTGCTATGAAAACCTATAAATGCCAAAATGAGTGACATAATGATGTAGTTTTTAACCAAATGATTATAAAAAAAATAGTACTAACTTAGTAGAAAAAGTGGATTAACATAAGTTGTTAAAAATGAAACGAGAAATGACTTTTGTTCATGTAGCAGTACTATCATGAAAACCTGCAATTTCAAAATGTCGAGAGAAAATGTGTTTGCTCACTTATAAATGATTTCGCAAATGAGTTAATACTTGATGGGATACAAGATGGTGTTGATTATTAATTTTTATGAAGAGTATTAATCACAAATGAAATAGCTTCATCTATATTTAATTAAATGTTTGAAAGGTTAGTACCTTTTCAGTAAATAATGATGTCTTAGTAGGGTTTTTCGTTTAGGCCTTAACATGCATTTTCATTTTTTCCTTCAAATAAGACTAGAATGTGCTGACATGACTTCATTACCAGTTATGAGAACTTTTGCTAAAGTTTCTTTTCTCTAGTTTTGAACAAAGGACACTCTCTCTGCTAGTACAAACTGTGTCAACTATGATGCAAGCTCAGAGGTGAGCGCTAGGGAGCGGACATGATATGATACAAATGAATTCCTAGTTCTGAGGAGAAACGAAATTGAACTATTAATGAAAGGATGAACATCGGACGAATGGAATTACGTATAATTTCCAGATCATTTGGGTAAAAGTAATGATCATCCCATGGACAGACCATAGACTTTGACTATCATGCAAACTGCGTAAAGGATACTTTTGTGGGAAGGAACTATGCATAATTGGAAGTATAACTGCCCTGTGGGAAGAGGGCCCTGGCTGGCTATCTTTGAAATTTCCTATATGCCTGGCATGCTGTCAGACTGAACTCTGATTTTCCCTGAATTGAACTTTCCTGATCTCCTGCACTTTGAAGTTGAGCAGGCAAACCTTTCGGCTGAAGTGTTAAATGACTCTGGCTACTGCACGCTGTGCTCTAGCATCTCTTCGGGCTCACCTTGAGACTCCGTATTCCTGACAAATCTGCAACCGGTTCTTGGTTTGTATGACTCATACCTGTATTCTGAATTTGCGTTCATATTCTCTCTCTCTCTCTCTCTCTCTCATTCTCACCAGGTATTGAATTGAAATGTATGTGACTCTGAACTGTGATGTGTTGTGATTTTACCTGTACTAAAAACGATAATTGAAATTAAATGATTCTAAATGTGTTTGTGTGCTTTGACCATTCAACCTGAAGTTTAGATTAAGATTTGCTTCTTGTAATCATACGTGTGTGTGTTATTCTTATTGTCTAGTCACTAAATATGTTATAAGTTTTATGCATTGTTAGGAAGGCACTTCTTTGTTCCAAGTCCTCAGGAGAAGTGGCCGTTCGTCTCTGATTACCTGAGTCCCTATTAGCTTGATTAAAAGATCTATCGGAGGGCCTAGATGGTTTGTGAATATATAGACCTTGGTGTTGTAGAGTTTCTATGGGCCAAACTCTGTGATATCGTAGTTTTATGGTAGCTGAGGTGAATAGGACATATATCAGTGATGAGTAGTGATTGAAGAAAGTAACCCGGAAAACCCGTTATCATCACTTCCGTTGCGTCAACACCAATCACATATTGTAGCTAGCTCCAAGCACTGATAGGCTGTAGGCTATTGTAACATAGTGAGGAGAAGGTAAAACAAGTTTTATTTACCCAAACGTTTGGGTATACCACAGTCTTAGTTCGGGTGTTGAGAAGCAGAAAAGAGGTGTCCTGATCATGCATTATGCCATTCTATATACAACTTGGAGAGTCATACCCTTGCATACTGCTCTGATAAAGGGAATCGTACTAAAGCAGTGTGGGCTCTTCCCCTCCTTCTTGTGCATTCTGGTCCCTGCAGGCTCAGTGGTGGGCTTGAGCTCTGTGGTGGTCTCGGATACATGTGCATGTGTCCGAACAAGATTTGCTTCTTTGCTCTGCCACAATGCAGGATGGTTCACTCAGACTCCATTGTGCAGGGGCCATGACACTGAACAAGTGGCCAAACTTTAGTAGGTGTCCTCTACCTTCTGAAGACAATGAGAGTCAACTATTTTGGGACATGAACGCTCCAACTGCTTAGTCTTTGTCATTCATTTTTCGACAGCCATCTTAGAGGAGAAAGAGGTAAAAAGAACAGAAAAATGGTAAAAAAAAAAAAAAATTACATCTTGGTTGACATCTACAAGGCAGGTGGACTGTGCTTATTCACAAATGAAAAAAACAAGTTCCAAACGAGCCACTACTGTGTCCCTGCTGATACACACCAATATGTTCTGTAATTGTGTTAAGTGCATAAACAGCTCCCTCACACCAGAAGCTTCTGATGCCCTGTGACTGTGAGACCAGGAAGGTAGAGTGCAAAGTGGCCTAGTCTTCGAGCAGTTTCTTGATGGTTTGCTTTCCCCAGAGAGCGAGATACCTTCAAAAATATACATGTACAGGCATCCTATGAAATCGCCTGCTTAAGCGAGGTAAAACAATGTCCTCCATAGATGTCAAAAGCCACATGTTACTGACTCTGCTTTTTCAAATGTCTGAGTCGCAGATGCCAGGATGCCATTGAGAAAAATGGGTTAGCCTGTTTACAAATTAAGACGTTCAACAGTTAGTCTTGTGAGTTCGCCATGGATCCACTAGCCAAAAATGTATGTTAATTCCTCAAAACAAGATAATAACAAACAAGGAACTCATTGCCTGCTTAAATGAAAAGTCTGACCTACAGTACAATATGGAATATGAAGGCTTCAAGGTCAATACAGCATGCCAGGGCCAGGAAGACTCAGTGGATGACTATTGGTAAGGTAGTGTTATTTTCACAATTTCAGCAGTGATGAAGCGGCCCGGCTGATGATGCTTCTCCACATCATTCACTAAAAAGCTTCTGATAGACCCCTTGACGTGCCAAAAATTGTGATAGGTGAAGAGCTTAAATAAAAACTGGAATATGAGATGGATAAAAAAGGTGATCATAATCCGCAGCTGCAGATGTCTAATTAGAGGCATGAAAAAGAAAGGAAATTAAAGACCACAGAAAAAGTGAAAAAAAAACCTGCTTGCTGCAGGCATAGGCTATCCCCCCCACCTAGCCCCCCCACAGTGTCCCACACTCTCACATGGACTATGAGAGAGAAAATCATTAATTTTACTAAAGTAAGCAAAACAAATGACAGTTCATAAAAGGTCAAACCCCACCATTCTGACGTGAATAAACCTATACGTCAGCGCTTGCACAGTAGACAAGGCTGGCGGCGAATTGCAGTGGTTCCTCCTCAGAGAGAGGAGCAGACAAATCTGCATATGATGACTTCACAGGTTCATCAGGGACACCTTTACTGTTCTGTGGGACAAGTGAATATGGTGTCAGTCAGTCAGTCAGTGATAACTTCATTCGATACTTTTCAGTAACATAAAAGTATACAGATAAATAAAAGACAAAAAATAATAAAAATGCTTTGCCTCCAGAAAGATAAAACTGAGTTCACACACAATAAGTTACATATATACATGGGGAGTTTATTAAACATGGTGTCAAAAAGCAGCGTCAAAATGGAGCCCTTAGTAAAGTAGCGGTGGAAAAGCATGTCACAAAGTTCATCTTGGAGAGCGGTGGAAAGTGCAGCATCATATGCACATCTAAGTGTGAGAACATGATTTTAAAGCTGCAGCTTTCACCGCTGGACATGGATGGTAAGTTCAAATCTGCACCTCAGGAAATCTTGTATCATCAACTAGAAAGCGCTATTGTTGGTCGTTATCTGCATGCCCCTTTGGGCCTGGAGGATGGTCAGGAGGGATATATCTATTATACACCTTCTGAGTCCTCAACCTGAAAACAAATAGATAAAGGCCTGATCAGTTATTTTTTTTAATACAAACTTTATTGCATTTTTGATAAAAGGCACAGTTAACAGTGATGGAGCAGGGTTTTCGCAAAAATAAAACCTGCTCGGATTGAACCCTCAGTAATATTTACTAACCGTGTGCAGTGAAAATTATGCGGGAAAAGTCTAACATGTGGGAAAATGCTAATGTGCAAACGCGTACTAAAGTTATAATAGTAGGCTGCAAATGCTTTTGACTAACGAAAATAAAAGGACTAATGTTTACTAATGCTGCTTTTGTGCACGTTATTAACGTTTGCTAGGAAAAGGTAATAACTAATATGGGTTGCGCAGGGATTAATGCAGCATTGGGTTGGTGCGTAGAGAAAAAGCATTATAAGTGAAATAATAATGTCTGTGTTTGTTCTGTTTAGAAGTATGGTTCGCAAATTCTGCATGGCAAATAATGGGTTAAGGAGCCACTGGAAATTAAAAGCGTTTAAAAAATGAAAATTCAAGAGTGAATAAGGAGATGGAATATTATTCTGTCCTTCACGTCCTGAGTGCCTGCCAAATTCAGTATGAAAGAACAATGCGACAAATAGAGGGAAGCTTCCTCTGCAGAGAGGCGCTCAGCGAGAAAAATATACAAACTTTGTAACATTTGCCGGAGAAGAGGAAGAGAAGAATGACGAAGGCTTGAAATTTGTATCTCTTGGGTGGAAGTTTATGTCATTTGACCAAATAAACAATATTTAGTAAGATGGTCATGCCGAGAATGGTGTGACTTTACACCCCCTTCCTTAACCAATCAAATGTGAAGAAAACCTTTAGCCTGATACATGTGTGGGTTGGACATTTGGGTTTTAGGGTATAATTGAGGTGCCTGGTGGGAGGGGTTATGGAGACTGACTCGTGAGACTGTTGGGAGATCATCGTTGTCGTCGATTTGCTGTTATGTTTCCTGTCTACAGATTCCTGACTTAGTCTTTGCCTATTCAAATCGTCTTGAAGGGCCTTGCTGCTCTCATGGCCAGAGAGTAGATTTCTAATTCCTACTTGGGTTAGTATAGACTGAAGATTGAATTTGCATAAATATTTGCAAATGTATTTGTCTTTGAATCTTTTGTCTCTACGCCTATCCACTCCTTTATGCATTGTCATTGATATGAATTTGTCATTTTCTCTTCGGATTTTGTTTGCCTTGGACGATCTATGATTCATGCTGTAAAGTTGATACCAAAGAGCATTATTTCACATTATTTAGATAAACATTATAAATTTACAAATGAGTCTATCTTTATTAGGAGTGATTCATTCCTGAGGTTTGTTTTGCCAAATGTAATCAACTATATAAAGATTGCATCGCCAATTTTGGTATTCTAGAGATGAGAGTATATACGGAAGATTGGTAAACTTTGGATTAATTTGGAATTACACTAACCCAGTGTGAAGGGACTTGTTGGGTAATGGAAATTGGGCCTTGTCTTAAGAAATTTCTAGTCCTGAAACACTGGATCAACAGTTTCTGATAAACCACAGCAGTGCAAAGCAGTATAATAAATTGCAATAATAGAGGTCCCATAAAGCTTCTTACGTCACAGTTAAACTCATTAAATGAGTTTGTGGATTTATCGAGGTGGAACCAAAAAATACAAATACAGACATGTTTAACCTAGTAACCCCCAACCCTCCCACCTGTGAACTAGACATCGTCATAGTAAACTGTAAATGGAGAATTGTTAGTAGCCTTATCATGGTTGTTTTGTAGGACTATAACCGACAGGAGCTACAGTCAGGGGCCGGTTTCAGTTGCAATGTGAGGTGGATAGCCCAGTTCGGCATTAGTGATATGTTGCATATATGTGCTGCCTAGGTGGTGCAGTAGTTCAGGTACGATGCAAGTGACAGTGAAGATCTGCTGTGGTGTTTGAGTAGTACAAACTAATTATCTACAGGCTCCAGGGCCTTGAAGGATTCCAACATTGCATCCCATTTCAGTGCTATGGGCTTTTTCCTTAGACCCCTGTACGTTTCACGTCACTGCGTTTCATTCTCCACCATTCCCCATTTCTCTACTTCTGCCCTCCGCTGGGAAACCAAGGGTGCTGTTGAGGCTTTCCAGCATCTCGTTATTAGGCGTTTCGCCAATACGAGCGCCAGATCGACAAAACGTGCTGTTACTTTTTGTCCTTTGGGTCTAGGAAACAGGCCCAAAATGCAGTGCTCCACTGTGAAGGAAGTGACCCGAAAAGGGCCACTCGAGTCACTCACGACCTCCTCTCAGCCTTCCATACAAATGAAGAGTCGGTCAGACAGTAGAGAATACAAACCAGATTATTTATTGATATTACGCTGCAGCGGAGCCCAGTCTGACCAGCCTCCTGAGATGGCTGTCGAGGGACTGGACCCTGTAAGCACAAAATTACATTATGTACGTTGCAAAGTCCACAAAGACCCGCCTACTATAAAAAAAAACACTGGTAGGTGTCGTAATACAATGGGGGTACAGAACATAAGTTTCGATTCTGCAGCCGGGCACAGGCTATCTACTGCCCAAGGTCATCTGGCCTATCCTCCCCACCAAACAGGTGGGAGAAGGCCTCTATCTAACGGGGAAGGCATGCACTAATGAGGACACTTGCAATTACAGAAAGAAAAGCTCAACCTTGGGAAACAAAACTTACCAAAGACCGTTTCTCGAAAATAACCAAGCAGCAGTTTTGATTATAATACAAAATGGCGTCCGGATTACAAGATGGTTTTGCGAATGCTAAGATATACAGAGAGAAGGGCCTTTCAGTATTAACAAACCCTCCTGTTAGCATGAGCTAACCATCTACAATTGGAAACAAGAGCAAAACATAAATGAATAATAAAAGCACATAGCTATTTTTATACACATTTCATATCATCATCAGTAGGAATGTGCTCTATGAGAAGAGAAGATGTCTCGAAGATACCCTCGTCTATGACCATCATTTCATCTATTTCTTTCTGTAACATTATTGCAGCATTGGTGTCATGAATCGATATCTTCCCCTTTGGAGTCAATACAGAGATACAATAGGTGCAGCACAATGGAAGACATTGAATAAGGACACAGCAAAGTATTAATATAGCAACGAGATATATTACTTTTTCTATTAGCCAGCCCCATGTTCCAAAAAGGGACCAACTCCAATTACCTGTTTCCATGCCTTTGACATTCTCAATAATGTCCAAGATATGCTTAGTAATATTCTTTTCCATATTGGTTATTCCCACTATGCACTGATCGCCAATAACTGCGAATGCACCACCATTTTTTGCTAAAATAAAATCATTTGCATATCTAGTTTGTTCAGAATAGATCCCCATACTTTCTAATTGAATGGTGATGTAATGGAATGCTGCCACTGTAGTATTGGACAATATCTGCAATTTACAGGCAAAGTATTCCCGGGCCTTTTCACCTCTACTCATAGCCATTCCCCCCAACGTAAATACAGCAGACAGGATATAACCAAAAGTAATACCATTACTGTAACTGTTGATCTCAATATCTGTTAATCCTTCGCAAAATTCCTTTGTAAGTGTTCTCTTCACCCATTTTACCTGCCTGTGGGCATATTTACAAGGGACCCTCAGAGGCAGCACCATCCCAAGAGCTACATCATTGGTGCCATTATGAACATTTGAGTACGTTCCATTAGATAAAAAGAAGAACCCGGGATGGGCATATATCGGTCTGTCATAGTTCACAGCTGAATAGCGAGAATTACCTGTAATGGTGCTAGAACCTCTCGAACCTTTCAAAGGGAATGTCTCTTTGGATATGATCACCCCTGAGCAATTGATATGCAATATGGTATCAGTACTATTTATGATGGGGCAACAAGCAGGGTAATAGCCAGCTTTTCGAGGAACCGCCACTTCTTTATAATGCCAACCCACCAACGTTATATTTTGCTCTTCCAAGTAGAAATTATCACAATACGTATTATTGCCACAGCCGGGGTAACCTGTTCCCGTGGGCTTATGATGATACAAGCATGACCCTGGGTAGCCAAATCCAAACTCCCCTTTTACCTCAACAAAATTTGTCTGCTTAGAATACGTATAATTTATCAAAGACAAAGGATAAGCAGTCCACAGGCTAGTCAAAGATTCAGTAGGATAACAAGCGATTCCATTACCAAAAAATCTCTTATGAGTGTCCAAAAAAACATTAGTAGAAAGCATTCTCTTCCGTCTTGGTGTGAAAATAATATCATTGTCAGGAGTAAGCGAGTTACATGTATACTCTAACGCCCAGAAAACCCCATAAAAGATAATCATCAGCAGAATAGCAAGAAAGGGAAATATTACTTTCCGCTGTTTGATCCATGATGATCGTGACAAAACAACAAGACCCAGTGGCTGTTCTTCATCAATCATTGGCCTGCCAAAAGGATGCATGATAGCAGAACGAAAAGGTACTATTAATAAAACCTCAATGAAACCAAATAAACAATCTTTTTTCCAGCGTCCGTTTTTCTTCTCCTTTGAGCCTCGCTGGCAGACTCCTATTGTTCATCTACGGTGGTGCTATTGAGCACTTCTCGATGGAGCTGCGCAATTGCAGCCCTTCGTGAGGAAAATCCACTTCACTCAGGATAGGGTACCCCTCCCTCCTGGGAGGGCACCCCCAACTTATCCTGTCCAGTGTTTCGGACAATGCACCAATCTCCCTGTCCCTACTCTATCGTCCCTATGCTTCATCCATGAAGTCCATCCCTACTAATCTGACTTTTCCTTTGGTGCACTGTCCCTCCATCAAGGACGCAAATTGTACCTAACAACTCCAGGAACAGAGGGATCAAGAAATAAAGGCTCACTCTCAGAGGGACCGACTGACTCAGGCTCAGACACAGACGGCCAGCCGACTGAAGCTCTTGGGCATCCTTAATCTCAGGTGGCACTGCCTCATTCAAAACTGCATCACTCTCCTCCTCAGAAGGTGCCCATGTTTCTCTGGCATCGGAGAAAGGAATGAAATGGGGAACCATCTCCCTCTCAGAACCCCCAATGCCGTCGAGCCTCCATTAGTCGTAGGGCAGAGGAAGTGGCACTCTCTTGCAGTGCGTTGAATGAATCCAATTTTTCCGACCATCCACCTTCACCGCTGTATGGGTAGCGAGGAGGATCTGGAAAGGCCCCTTCCACAACCGGCCGACTCGTGTACATATAACACAAACGGCTTGTTGTAATCGGTTGTGCCAAGCACAGGAGCCGAGCAAAGCGCAACCTTCAATTGCTTAAAAGCTTGTTGACATTCAGGCGTCCAAGGCAAAGATTCATGCACATCTTTAGTTGTTAAATATAACAGCGGCTTTGTTAGTAAGGCAAAATTCGGTATCCAATGACGACAATAGGAAGTAATACCAATGAAGGCTCGTACATCCCTTTGGGTCCTTGGAACAGGCATGTTAACTACAGCATTAATACGCTCAGGATTTAGTTTCCGACCCTCCTTCGAAAGTAGGTGACCTAAATAGGTGACCTCCTGTTGACAATATTGAAATTTTGAAAGGGACTCTTTGTGTCCATATTGAGCCAAATGCAGCAACAATTTTACTGTAGCTTCTTTACATCCTTCCTCAGTATCGGACGCAATCAAAAGATCGTCCACATACTGCAACAATACATTACCTGGGGGAAGGGTGAGGGAGTCTAATTGACCTTTCAAAGCCTGGCTATATATGCTAGGACTCTCAGTGTACCCCTGAGGAACTCGACAAAATCTAAACTACGACCTGCCAAGGAAAATCCGAAAAGATGCCTGCTATTTGGATGAACAGGGATGCTAAAGAAGGCATTCTTCAAATCAATAACAGAAAAGAATTTAGCAGAAGAAGGAATCATAGTTAAAAGAGCAGTAATGTCAGGAACTACGGGAAACTGAGGAACCACAATTTTATTAACTTCGCGCAAATCAATCACAAAACGATAAACATCAGCAACATCATCAGAGGAACCCAAAGGTGGCCTCTTAAGAATAGGAAGGATGGGACTATTACACACATTTGCCGCTGTCTCCTCCACAACTCCTGACTGAATCAAATCTTGTATTATGTGCAACAATGCAGGTTCTCCTGCATGCAAAATTTTATACTGAGGGATACGAGGCAATATTGCATTTTCTTTAACCTGAATAGAAACTGGAAGTATCTGCAAAAGTCCCACATCCGTGTCGCTTGTGGCCCACAACGTAGATGGGACATCCTTAAACTCAACTGGAAGGGAAGCATCTTAAACAAATATTGCGTAGTACTGACCACACTTGGACCCATTGTCATATGGACACCATCCGGGGAACAGTAAATAGTAGCATGTAACTTCTTCAACAGATCTAATCCCAACAAGTTCTCTCCACAATTTGATGTTATTAAAAATGGCGAATCAACGGTGAAAGGGCCTATAGTCAAAGCAAGGGGTTTGGAGATGGAGCTTACTACCGGCACACCAGAAAAACCAAAGGAAACATTATTATGGCCAGACAGGGCTGCCCCAGGGACCAGTGACCTCGAAACAGAACTATTCATTGCTCCTCTATCCACCAAAAATTTATTTTCCGAGCCCTGCAAATCCACACTAATATAAGGTCCACACTGATCTACAGGTATCGGAACTGGTCCCTTACCCTGTCCCTGGCTGTCCTAGCTGTAAGACATCCCCGTCACCTTGTCCAAACATAATCATCATGATAATACTGCCGTCCCCGAACGTCATCAAAGTAATTTTGATCGGAACGGCCCTGTGATGTCCCAGTAGCCTGATCTCCAACCTGATCAATTGTGGGATCATGTGGCAAACTCCACAGTGCAGGTAAGGGCCCGACAAGGAGAGGCCCGCCAGGCCACAGTATGAGGTGATAAGGGGACACTCCTCAGTTTCACTCTGCATTAACTCTTTGAATAGGGCTATGAGGTTACACCTAGAGCAGGCTGCTAACCACCACCGCTGTGCTGTTACTATCTGGAGAGCTTTGTCCTGCCTGGATGGGTAGCTGGGTTAAGGCGCATTGTGCTTAAGATGGCATGTCCACTCAACAGTCTGGCTCATACATCTCAGTTGTAGCTATGTGTTCCAGACTGTAGGGTAGAGAAGCAGACCAGGTCCGTATTGCGCAGCGTCTACAGGATGTCATAGAGATCATTTTTGGAGGAGTTGTGATAGCTTACATAGAATGGCCTTAATAGCCAGTGAGACGATCCACTCCGCACTTCCCAGTGTGATGTGATGGTAGCTTAGGGAGACAGATACAGAGTGGCAGGGAATGAGCCGCTATGGGGAGGCCTGCCAAATTCCAGTGTGATGCAGGCCCCAGGCGCCGATAAGAGTTCACCCTTCAGCGCCTGCAAAGGTCTGGTTGTATGATCTGAGGCTGTAACATGTCATCTACAGCTCCCGTGGCTGCATCACTGGCAAAAACGGTGCACAGTCAAAATATTTATTTTTAAATATCGACCTACCTTAATATCGAGTTTTTAATATCATAGGGACAGAATATCGAAGTCAAGAATATCGTTGACCAGAATATCGACCCCAAGGTAAGTAATATCGTTTTTTCAATATCGAAGTAAGTAATATTGAAGTAAGTAATATCGTTAGCAAAAATATCGTTGTCAATAATATCGAGAAAAAAAAATTGTGTTATGTATTTTAGTATGTATTTTATATGTATGTTCAACATTTTTTTTAATGTATTTTCATACATTTTTAAATAAATGTTTAAAAATTAGTAATTTTGTTAAAGTAAATTTTGCGTTTTAGTATCAGAGCGGGTTGGGGGTTTATAGGGGAATAGGGTGGGAAGTAATTAAATTAAATTAATTAATTATGTTTTTATGTATTGTTATTGATTATTAATTAATTAATTATTAATTGGTAATTAATTTTTATTAATTGGTTAATTTATAATTATATTAATTATAATTAATGTATTATTGATTTTTATGTATTGTTATTGATTATTAATTAATTGTTAATTAATAATTGGTAATTAATTTTTATTAATTGGTTAATTTATAGTTATATTAATTATAATTAATTTATTATTAATTTTTATGTATTGTTAATGTTAATTAATTTATTGTTAATTAATTATTAATTGGTAATTATTTTTTATTAATTGTTTAATTTATAATTATATTAATTATAATTAATTTATTATTAATTCTTATTTATTGTTATTGTTAATTAATTTATTGTTAATTAATTATTAATTGGTAATCAATTTTTATTAAGTGATTAATTGATAATTAAATTAATTATGTGATTTTTTATGTGTAGTGTGTTGTGTGTTAAAGGGGGAATAGTGTGGGAAGTAATTTAATGTTATTGAAGTAAATATTAATTTAAATTTATTGGTATTTATTAATATTTGTTTTGTTAATTAATTATTAATATGTCATTTATTTTTAAAAAATTATTTAATTGATAAGTATGTTAATTTAACCCCTAAGCTATCCTACAATTTCCACAATGTTACTCACTGGAGTTGGAATAGTAATTTTTACCCCTACACTATCCAACGCTTTCCCTACTGTTGCACTCACTGGAGTGGGAATAGTAATTTTTACCCCTACGCTATCCACCGCTTTCCCTACTGTTGCACTCACTGGAGTGGGAATAGTAATTTTTACCCCTACGCTATCCAACGCTTTCCCTACTGTTGCACTCTCTGGAGTGGGAATAGTAATTTTTACCCCTACGCTATCCAGCGCTTTCCCTACTGTTGCACTCACTGGAGTGGGAATAGTAATTTTTACCCCTACGCTATCCAGCGCTTTCCCTACTGTTGCACTCACTGGAGTGGGAATAGTAATTTTACCCCTACGCTATCCAGCGCTTTCCCTACTGTTGCACTCTCTGGAGAGGGAATAGTAATTTTACCCCTACGCTATCCAACGCTTTCCCTACTGTTGCACTCACTGGAGTGGGAATAGTAATTTTTACCCTTACGCTATCCAACGCTTTCCCTACTGTTGCACTCACTGGAGTGGGAATAGTAATTTTTACCCCTACGCTATCCTGCATTTCCCTACTGCTGCACTCTCTGCAGTGGGAATAGTAATTTTTACCCTGACGCTATCCAACGCTTTCCCTAATGTTGCAATATGTGGAGTAAGTATATATATTAATTTATATGTATATGTTTAATTAATTTTAACAATTTTAACAATATGTTTTAGTTATTATTTTTTAATATGTTTTAATATTTTTAACTATATTTCTTTTAATTATATGTATTATTTACTTAATTTTACATTATTATTAAAACATTTAAAAAAACGATATTTTTAACATCTATATTTTTGACAACGATATTTTTTTCTCAATATTTTTGTACTTACCTTTATGTAGATAGGACTTCGATATTTTTGACTTCGATATTTCTGTGTCGATATTTTTGTAGGTCGATTTTCTGTCCGTCGATATTTTGTCAGACATTCGGGCAAAAACGCGTATCTGTGCTTGATCCAGTAGCTTGGGCTAGGGAAGCACCATGCCAGAGCCGCTAGCCCCTCATATCCAGCCAGTAGTTTGTATCGCTGCTTCAATTAACATGAGGCTGCGGGGTAGTGGAGCAACTCAGGGCAGCAGGGCTATATGGACTCACCTCGTGTCTAGATGGACTAGCGCTCAGTCCGCTGCAGCTGCCCCAGCATGGCATCCAGCCCGCGGTCGCCACCCTGGTAGTTCCCGGGTCAGTCCGGACCAGTATCACCACCATGGGGCCCAGCTCCACCTTTCTCCTCATGCCGCAGGGAGGGCCCAACAGCCTCAGGCTTTGCCCTGCACCTCCAGAGCCGCACCCCAGCACCTCCGCTCATGGCCCTCATTGTGGGCAGGTGATAGATTGTGCAGCAATCAGGTGGGTAACAATCAGAGCAGGGCCCTGTTGGGGCCCGCAGTTCACAGCAGTGATTCTGCCCTCCGGGCTTAACCATCCGCAGCAGGCCTAGTTGCTACGTGGCCAGGTCCAATTCCACGGGGGCACTTAGCTGCATGTTGGTGCCTGCCTAGTTCTAGGATCAGTGCCGCCTCAACTGAGGGTCACTCAGGGCATATCAGGGAGGCAAGATGCTTCGATGCAGTGGTAAATGAAATTAGATCAAAGGGTCGGGCCCAGGAGCTTCAGCAATTATGCTACCACCATCTTCGGCAGCTAGCCACACCCCCCTCAGTTAATGTATCAATTACTTAACAATAATCTTCATTACTATGTTTAACCTTCCTCGTTCTAGTATTAAGAACAATGAGGGAAATCCAACTCCCACAGGTACCATATGACCTAGACTAAAATTCAAAAACTCCTCACCCCCTTCCTCCTACTGCACACATCCTTTCACCTGGAGCTACAATGAAGAGTGCACCCAGTCATGTCATCACCAAGAATCAAGGCTCTAGCCGTGGGAGTGTGGGATGTAATGAGAAAGGGTAATCAGAGTAATTAAGACTACTGGTAAGTAATCAACCCTTTCCTGGCCCCAGTCCGTACAACATTGACGATATGCCAACGCTAGTCAATATCTTATAAAGTACACAAAGTAATGCAACCCTTCTATTTTAATAACGAGTACAAAATTATAGGAAAGGCTCAGTCGGGAAGAAAAGCCACAAGCACTCTGGTCCCAAAGTCCAAGGACTGCAGATCCCCCAAATCATAATGATAGTGGGAGACAAAGGACAGAGCTGACCAAGTTGCAGACCAACTGAGTCATGGCTCGAAGCTCTCCAGCTTCTGCCCATGAGGCCATGCGGCTTTGGGCCAAGTTGCCCACCCTCGTAGAGCAATAGGCAAAGAGGACCCCTGTGAAGTCATAGACTAGAGACCACAGTCTTGATCACTCGACTCAGAGAGTCTTCTAACCCCACCAGAAGACACCAAATTAACAAAAAAGACTCTCCCAGCATTGTAGTTAGAAGAAAGTAAATAGTAGATCTGCACTCCACATGTCACACCCGGGAGATGCCAAGTGTCATCCTTACCCGAAAAGGAGTAGCAAAAACATGATGGTTCTTGACCTTGAATTGCTGTTGAAAACTGGTATAATATGGTGAGAGTTCAAAGATCATAATGTATTTTTAAATTATTATAGTATTGTAACCCAATGAATATTTCAAATTGGGAGAAGAGAATGGAGCAGTTTCATTCAGACTAAGCCAGACACAATAAAACATTTCTCAGAAATGTGTAATAATTCGTGCATTATAAAGAGCACTTCCAGACTTATGGTGTTTATGACATGTTAGTTTGTATTTATCTGTATGATTTTGTCTTTTTAAATGTATTGGTATTTATTCATATGCATTTATTTGTCGTCTGAAAGCTACTATCTTCAAAATATGTAATTGACTGATAGATGTACAATGACACTTTAATGTGTGTAGCATTTTAGTGCACCAAAGCCCCACTTACAAGTAGAAAGGAGCTAGATTCAGCAGAGGGATACTATTCCACGTGATTACAACTGGCTTGGTGTGCTGCACCAAGACTTTCTCTGCTAGATCAATTTATCCCTGGTCCTTGCCTGAGCCCCTATTCAGGCGCGGCAGAGCATGGGACGGTCTCGCCTGAAAGATCACAGCCTCTCCTGCCCCTTGTGCTGTGTTCCCAGACTAATGCCCCAGCCTGCCCCCATCCCTTAGCTTCATCTCAAGCTCCAAGCAATTGGGAAATGGAAGTGGTAATTATCTTGACCCGGAAAAAACTTGTCTGCATGTTATTCCATATCCTATAGGGATTAACGCTTAATAGATGGATGGATTTATGTGCATCAATACCATTTGGAAAAATTCCCTCCCGCCACACGGTATCCCTGAGCATAAATCTCCATTACACCTCTTCCAGGCTAAAACATATACTACAGCAACATACCTGAAAACATTTAGGTTGTAGCACTAGCAAAAAGTGCATATTTAGAGCTGTTTCAGCTTGATTAGGAAATCATTATTTTTCCTTTTTTTCCTGCTTTTTCTGTTTTATGCTCAGGTATTGGCCAGCCGGTAATGATTGACAACATGGAGATACACACAAAAGAAAATCAAATATGACTTATTTCCATTTTTTTAAACACACGGAGAGGGAAATCCAGTTTTACAGGCAGCTTTGGAGTTTCTTTCTCAATTAATTATTGGGAAAATGAACTGTAAATGATTCCTTTTAATTAATAAAGGATGGGATCAAGAGTTAACGTTGGACAGCATTTAAACACATTTTTCCCTTGGGTGCGGGGGTTAGCCTCCCTGAGTTTAATAGTAAAATGTTAGGAAAATACTCAGTCGCGGCTCCTGGAGGGAGTGCTGCGGGGCGGTGGGGAGGGCCGGGGAAGGGGCAGGGTGGGGGTAGTAAACTCCAGCATACGGCCGAACGGAGGTAAGTACACAAATAAATAAATAAAACGAATTACATTGTGTGCGCTGCAACGCCAAATGGCGATGCGGCGCGCGCAATGTAATTAGTTTTTGTTATTTATTTATGTACTTACCTCCGTTCGGCCGTATGCCGGAGTTTACTACCCCCCACACTGCTCCTCCCCCGCCCCGCCCCGCCCCGCCCCACCGCCCCGCAGCACTCCCTCCAGGAGCCGCGACTGAAAATACTGCATATTTAAGCAAATTTGACTAACCCATGCAAAATAGAAGCAGTTATTACGACATGGGCGCAAAGGCTAACATGCACAGCCAAGAAACTTAATCCACCAACAGACATGGGTACTCAGACATGCATCCTTTACACTCATAATAGTAACATTCAGGAGGCTGGCATGTACACAGAGTAGGCGAGGGACATTTAGGCAGCAATGGGAGTCTGGAGGCCTAGCTGGATGGCTCCTTGAATGTTGACTCATCACATCAAAATGTAAGGACTATCAGATGTCGTCCTGATCCCTCATAGCACCCTTAGCCCCTTACAAGGAGTGTAAACTACATAAAGTGAAGCAGGCCCTCAGAGCCCAGTGGCGGCTCCTCCGCTCAGTCGGAGGAGCATTGCCCCACTGCTCGCGGAGCAGTGTAAACAAAAAAATAAAATGATAATAACTGAAGTTATTATCATTTTATTTTTTGTATGGTCAGGATAGGGCATGGCGGGGAGGAGGAGTGGTTGTGCACTCTGTAAAGTGTGCATGAATGTTTGAGTGGCCCCCCTTGCCGGCCAAACATTCATGCACACTTCGCATGTTCTCCGTGCAGGCTGCATTACAGCCTGCATGAAGAGCACGCCCATTCCCTTGCTGATTGCCGAACCACGGCACTCAGAATAATCAGAACGCTGCATTGCAGCATTGTGATTAGCTCAGGGGAGCCTGGGTGCTTACCAATCACAACGCTACATTGCAGCGTTGTGATTGGCTGTGGGGAGCCTGGGTGCTTACAGGTCCATGGAAGAGACTCACTCGACATGGGATAAACGTGACAATGGAGAAACGGCGGCGAGATCAGGTAAGTGATTTTTTTTTTACTATTCAAAATCGTCCACGCGCCCCGCCACCCCTGTATCTTGCCGGCCGCCACTGGTTGCATTTTGGGGACTTTGTTAGACCCACCCACACAAGTGGGCTACTGTTTCTATTAGGAGATGTGTGGGAATGCTGAGTGGTAAGAAATTTGTTGATCCCTGAACGATTACTGAACTTTCCCTCACAGAAATGTGAGGAAAATGCGTGTCTTTAGCCAACGTTTCAGGGTTGCAAGAGGTTCTGGGTAAGAAAATGTTTTGAAATGCATCCAAGTCACACCATCCTGGACTCCCCCGAGAGTCTAGCTTGGAAAAATGTCTGGGTTTGGTAGGTTTTTCTTGGTGGCAACTGAGCTTTGGTCTGAAATCCTCAGTTACCTACATTTAAAAAAGTGTCATTTTTCAGTGGAAAACTAGATTTATTCATTTTATTTTGATTTTGTATTTATTTGGAATGTTTTATATAGCGCGAACATGACCCATAAGGGTATCAGAGCACTGTGCAAAGAAGCAGATAAGATTGGCAAGTAAAAGCGAACATAATAAACATAAGGTAAGTTAACAAGCACATGTACAAAAAAGAGCAAACCAAAGATGTGGTGCCTGTAAAGTGACAAAAATTGTGACATTGCATAAGCGACCAATGTTTTCGACAAGAAACAAAAGTAGTCATGGTGTCTTCAGGTTGATTGTTGCAACTGGTTATTCAGTAATAATCCTTTGACTTGTTTCTTGAATAAGTAGGACAAAGGGTTTGATCTGATTTCGGGAGGAAGAGCGTTCCAAATTTTTGGGGCAAGACCGGAGCAGGAGCGGTTGTAGGTTCTTTTCTTTTTAAATTTGTGAGGTTTTAGCAAGAGAGTGTTAGAGCTTCTTAGGTCCCGATTCAGACCAGAAAGTTTGAGGTTTTTTTCCAAGTAAACGGGGGTGTTATAATGGAGAGCCTTGTGCGTTAAGTAGGCAATCTTGAACCAAATCCTAGCATCCAGCGATAGCCAATTAAGCTGTACTAGGTCAGGTGTGATGTAATCATATTTTCTTGAACCCGTGATGAGTCTTGCAGCAGAGTTCAGAGTAGCCCTTAAGGGGGCCAGTCTAGCTTTGGGTAACCCTGCCAGGGTCACAATTCCATATTCCAATCAGGAGATAACTAGGGATTGGACTGCTAGTTGCCAGTCTTCAGGAGGCAGGAACGGCTTGATTTTCCTAAGTGTGTTGAGTCTGTGGTTAGCTACCCTAGTTGTTGCACTGATGTGTTCTTGTATATTCAAGTATTTGTCCAGCGTTATGCCTGAAGATCTTGAGGAGAGGAGAGGATCGCAATTGGGACCCGGAAGTTGTTTGAGCCAGTCTTGAATGGGTGCAGAGTGGTTGTGGGGGGAAATCAAGAGGAATTTAATCTTGAGAGTATTTAGCATAAGGTGATTGTGAGCTAACCATTGTTGAGTTTTCAGAAGTACACTGTTCAGAGTTTTGATGTCATCCGGTGAGGCAATTTTCATATACAGTTGGGTGTCATCAGCGTACATGTGGTATTGTATGTTTGAACACTTCAGAATAATGGTGAGGGGTTCCATGAACAAGTTGATAAGCATGGTAGAGAGTTTGGAACCTTGAGGTACTCCAATGGAGACTGGCGTACTGTTAGCGAGGGAATGGTTCACTTTGATTCTTTGCGTTCTATTATGTAGGAAAGAGGCAAACCAATTTAGGACAGGGCCCGATAACCCATCCTTTTTTCAAGAAGATCAATCAGGTTTTTGTGTTTGACAGTGTGAAATGCCGAGGATAGATCCAGAAGAATAAGTAGGCGTGGTTCATTCTGGTCAACCAGTCTCAGGGCGTCATCAATAATGTGAGTTAGAGCCGTTTCAGTGCTATGACCTGCTCTAAACCCCGATCGGTATTGGTCAAGGAGCTGGAACTTTTCGATGTAATTGCATAGTTGTTTGTGTACGACTTTCTCAAGTAGTTGGGCTAGAGTCATGATATTGGAAATTGGTCGGAAGTTGTTGGGATCAAATAAGTCTGCATTAGGCTTTTTGGGTGTGGGTATGACTTGTCCTATCTTTAGGCAATCAGGATTCCCACCCTTTACAAGTAATTTATGGATAATCATGGACCAGAGAGGGAGAATGGCAAATCTAAGCTCTTTGAAGAATTTGGCAGGAGGAGGATCAATGAAATGATTCAAGGATTTTAATGAAGCTATAATTGTCAGTAGCTGGACATCGTCTGGTAGTATAAAGGTGTTCCATGATGCATTGTTTTTCGGGGTCTGATCTATGGTATAGGAGATCTGTCTATGGGGCGTTTCGAGGCCTTTCCCGTTGCAGGAGCTGAGCCAACCCTCACAAGTGGGGTACTGTTGTTTTTGTGACAAGTGTGGAAAGGTGGTAGGAGATTTGCAGATCCCTGCAGGCTACACAACTTTCACTCACCCAAATGTGAGAAGAATGTGTGGTTTTAGGCAAAGTTTGAGGTTGCAAGGGATTCTGGGTAAAAAACTTCAGGGAATCCATACTTTCCTGAACTCCACAGGGTATCTAGGTTTCAGAAATGTTAGGGCTTAGTAGGATTCCCTAGGTGCTGGCTTAGGTAGTGCTCAAATTTCGCAGTCAATCATATTTCAGAAAAAAGGGTCAGTTTTGATTGGAAAAATTGTATCTGTCCATGTTGCTTTTTTGGCCCTGTCTTGTCACAGGCGCTAGGATCATCCACACCAGTGGGGTACTGTTTTTATCAAGAGGCATGTGGGAATGCTGGATGGTAGGAAATTTGTGGATCCCCGCAAATTGCAGAACATTCCATAACAGAAATTTGAGGGAAAAGTGTGTCTTTTTAGCCAAAGTTTAAGAATGCAAGGGCTTCCAGGTGAAAAAGACCTTGTGCGATCCACACAAGTTCCCCCCCACCTGGACTCCCTTGTCTGTAGGTGTATAGTTTTCTGAAATGTCTGGGATTGATAGGTTTCTGAGGGTGGCGGCCGAGGGAGCTACGCAGTGCAACAGGTTATCAGCCAGTCCGTACGGCGCACTGTTAGATACACATACGCACTCAGCACCCTAATGCGTTGCCACTGGTACCAAGCAGGTATATGGTTCACCCTCTGCAGACTCCATGACCCAAGCCTCCCTCCACCCTCAAGTTCACCCCTATTGTCCTACACCACAGGATGGAAGATAACCAGCCCCACCTCTCAGACACTGGGCCTCATGCAGCCGCAGTCACACTTAGGAAGCAAGTGGGAATATGTAACAGTTTTAATTAGAAGGTATATGTAAAAAAGGGAGAGGTCAGCAGCCACTCGGGAAGTTCACCCACAGGTCTGAAAACACAAAGGACTCACACAATCTCTTGACCCGCTTCCAAACTGTCTCAGAAGCATTTCTTTAACTGAGTCAATGTCTCTCTCTACTACTGAGCCAAGATGTCTGCGGGACGGGCCAGTTGTGGACAGGGCAGCTGATCCACCGTGATGAGGGTCAACAAGGGAACAATCGATAAATGGGGAACACAGTGGAGCCTCTCTGTAGTATGAGGCACCCCGGTCAGTACATGATGATGGTACCCAGGCAATCCGGGCACAGCAACTGGTGTGCGTAGGGATGAGTCACACCAGGCACTTTAGATTTTAGACATGATGAGTTGTAAATTCCGCATCTCCCTCGTAAGGAAGCACAAGGACCGATGCACATCAAATTGGGTTGCACCAGGAAATTCCGGTTACACACACAGTGCAGAGTTACAATCTCGTACCACTCTGTAAATGAGGCAAAACATCCAGTGCACAATGATACAGGTTGCACCAGACCAGTCCGGTCACACACAAACAGGCGCAAGTTCAGCAGAGCCGCTTGAGGTAAAATGAGAAACTACTCCGGGTACACCCCTACAACCGAGGGTCGCACCCTGTAAATTGGACACCACACGAAATGAGCTTGCAGTCGGCGTGTCACACAAGAGAGATGCAGCATGACTGACGAAACAGGCCACAGGGGTCCAGCAACCAGTTAAATCACTCACCACCACTAGACGCTTATGAGTGTCACAGTCATCACAGTACGGGAGCAACATGCCTCAGATGCAGGCAAGATTTCTGGGGCTCCGCACTAGGCAATCCGGTCTCCAGACACAAGTCTTAAGTCCACGCTCACACCACGCTACCAGTTTGGATTTAGTAGCCGAGGGGGTCACTTGAGAGGGCACCACTCTCCAGATGTCCCAGGTAGATGTCGTAGGTCCCTCGGGGGAGATCTTTGATGTCCCTGAAATCTCCAAGAGAACAGGAGGCCCGCCGTCGGGCCCTTGGAGAGCACACCTCCGCAGGTCCTCAGACCAGGCCAGTCTCTATTTGGACAGTTATCCTCCATGTGCACAACATAGTCCTCTGACAATGTGCCACATGCAGTCCGTGTGCTCCAGCCCCACGTCCCCACAAGTATATCTCACCCTTTGTTTGAGGATGGCAACTGCAATTATATTGTTGTGTGTCTTTGAAGTCAGGGTGGTTTAGGGGTTTTCCCTTTGAACCACTGATGTCTCCCCTAAATTTCAGACCTATTTGCCATGGGGCCTTGGAATGCAGATCTTAATCTTTAGATGGGCCATGATTCGGCCCCTAGAGGCTAAGTGTCACAACCTCTATCTTCAATCTATCTCATTCAGCCCTCAAATGGCAGAGGTCTGCCATTCCCGTGGGATGTCCATGTTTTATGGATGTTGACTGGGGAATGCACAGACATGCTACCCCCGACCCCTGATGTCCACTGGAGACAGAAACCACGGTCCCCGAGACTCTTGGAGCATAGAAATGTCCATATTCTGTAAGTAGCATTTCTAAGCGAGTTATGCCAAAACACCCTTTACCAATGGAAAGGGTTTGGCACTGTGAATCCATTGATATGAAACATCATGAGGCTGCTCCACTGTAATCCACCATTACAGTGCGAAGTATTGTCAACTACTTCCCCATATTAACTTATGGCCAGAGCATGCCTCATAGGTAGTGAAAACATGCATAGGTATTCCTCACTTCCTGGCTGCATGTGCGCTATTGCGCACCCCAACCTGCGATGGCAGGAGGGACTCAAAGTTCCCAGCACCAGTGGTGCCAGTGCACCCGCCCGAGACTGCACAGCAGACTGGACACAGGTTTAACCAATAAGTGTGTCTGTCCGCATGCACTAACCTACGTTGGCAGGTGGCAAATGCAATCACGGGCACCATAGGTGCGGGTGTGTACTCACTGCGGCCTACACTGGCAAGCTGCTCATTAGTTTACCCATGATAGATACCAGTGCGCGCCCACCCGTCTACAATAACAGATGGACCCCTATTTCAGAACATGGAATCAGGAGCATTTCCCAACATGGATAGGAAGGGTAAGTGCACTTTCACAGCATATTTGCGGTAGGAAAGGGCCCAAAGCCCGGAGGCCACATAAGAGACTCAACAAAACCCAGTCAGAAAAAGCAAAAAACGTCTGGGAACCGCTACCTGATGAGTATCAGGTCCAACATGCGTCCCGCCAGCCAAAAGAGCAGAGGTTCTACCCGGCATCCAGGTAGTCCTCCTCATTAAGTTTGAACCTAGATAGGCCACCAGTGTTGGAGTCGTCGAACCCTAGTCGGCATTCTACTCAAAAGTCCATACCCTGTAAGGAGATGGACCACTTCAACAGTTTTAAATTCTCACCCCTCATCTGCATTAGCCACCTGAGGGGTCAGTAGTCCTTTTGAACCAGGAAGTGCATGCCAAACAAATACAGCTGCAACTTCTTCAGGGCCCAGAGCATGGTGAAGGCTTCCTGCTCTATTGCACTCCACCATTGCTCCTATGGAAGTTACCTTCGGGATTCAAAGGCTACTGGCTGGTCTAGACCCTCCTCGTTTACTTGAGGTAGTACCGCCCGATATCATGCTCAAAGGAGAAGTCTGGGGACCGGAGCACAGGTGCTGGACACATGGCCTGTTTGACAGAGTCAAATGCCGTTTGGCAAGCCTCGGGCCAGATTACATTTCTCGGCTGCTTCTTTGAAGTCAGCTACACCAATGAGGTCACAATGGTACCATATCCATTGATAAACCTCCGCTAGTACCCGGCAAGGCCCATGAAGGCCCTGACACCGGTTTGGGTTTAGGGGGGGCTCCCAGACCAAGATAGCTTCAACCTTAGCCTGGAGGGGTTACACCTTATCCCAGCCCACCTGGTGTCCCAAGTACACCACCGATCCTTGCCCTATCTGGCACTTACTGGCCTTGATAGTCAGGCCTGCTTGCTGCAGGCTTGAAGTACTTCCTGGAGGTGAAAGAGATGATCCTCCCAACTGTTTCTGGAGATGGCAATGTATTCCAGATAAGAAGCTGAGAAGGCGTCCATGCCAACAAGAACCTGGTTCACCAACTTCTGGAAGGTGGCGGGGGCATTCTCGAATCCAAAGGGCAAGGCCTTGAATTTGTAATGCCCTTCTGGGGTGAAGAAGGCAGTTTTCTTCCTGGCTCCCTTGGTGAGGCCGATCTGCCAGTACCCAGAGGTGAGGTCAAAGGTAGTTAAATACTGGGTCGCGCCCAACCTCTCGATCAACTCATCTGCCTGTGGGATTGGATGAGCGCCCATCAGGGTCACCGAGTTCAGCCCCAGATAGTCCACACCAGCTGTGGCCCATGCAAGTAAGAGCGGTGGTGCCGGGTTGGGGGGATTCCACAGATGACCACGAGGGAAAATTAAATAAATAAATAATTTTCCCTCGTGGTCGTTTGTTGAAATCCCCCCCACCGGTTCCACCGCTCTTACCTGCATGGGCCACGGATGGTCTACACAGAACCTTAGTTCAGGTGTGGTGCTTGCTGGGTGGCTTTTGGCACCAGTATCACCGGACTGGACCAGGGGCTGCTGGAGGGTTCTATGACCCCCAATTCCAGCATCTTAAACACTTCCGCCTTGATGCTAGCTTTCACCTTATCCGACAACTGGGTAAAATTTGCTCTTGACAGGGAGATTGTTGCCTGTGTCCACGTCATGTGTGCACAGGTGGGTCATCCCTGGGATAAGGGAAAACAGTGAGGGAAACTGTCCCAATACTCGTGACAATCCCTCTGCTGGTCAGGAGTCAAGGCGGGGGATAGGATTACTCCTTCCACAGATCCATCCATCTCCTGAGAGTGCAAGAGGTCGGGGAGAGGCTCACTTTCCTCCTCCCCATCCGTTGCCATTAGCATGGTAAACTGGGATCTCTCAAAGTTTGCCTTGAGGCGATTGACGTGCAGTACCCGGAGGGGCTGCTTTGGGGTCTTGAGATACACCAGGTAGGTGGTCTCCCCTTTCTCTCGATCACCTTGTAGGGCCCGGACCAATGGCCCTGAAAGGCTTCCGGCTCCACAGCCTCCATCACCCACACTTTCTGTCCTGATGTCAATTCTTCCGGAGTGGCGTTCTTGTTGTACCACTCCTTCATGACATCCTGGCTGGCTTCAAGTTTGTGGGAGGCATGCTTCCTCAACTGGTCCATTTGGGTCTGGAAGGCTAGCATGTAGCTTACTATATCCCGGGGAGTTCTCTTGGGAGACTGCTCCCTGCTTTCCTTGACCAATCTCAGAGGTCCCCTGACTGGGTGCCCTAAGAGGAGTTCAAAGGGGCTAAACCCTAACCCCTTCTGAGGGACCTCCAGGTAGGCAAACAACAGGCATGGCAGGAGAACATCCCACTTTTTCCTCAGAGCCTCTGGCAAGCCACGGAACATGCCTTTTAGGGTATTGTTGAACCTTTCCATAAGGCAGTTGGTTTAGGGTTGGTACAGGGTGGAGAACTTGTAGGTCATTCCCTCCACATAGCCTGCATGTATGCAGACATGAAGTTTTTGCACTGGTCTGACACCACTTCCTTGGAGAATCCCACTCGGGTAAAAATCCCCATCTGAGATTTCGCCACCACCGGTGCAGTCGTGGTCCTCAAAGGGATTGCCTCTGGGTACCGTGTGGCATGATCCACCAGTACCAGGATGTACCAGTGCCCTGCAGCCGTTAGCAGATCCATAGGCCCCCACTATGTTGATGCCCACCCACTCAAATGAGGTGTCAACGACGGGTAAGGGATTCAGGGGAGCTTTAAGCTTCTGGCCAGCCCTGACGCTGGCCCGGTAGGTCACACAGGTCCTACATAACACATCCAAGGACATCCTGAGTCAGGGCCAATAAATGTGAGGAGCAAAACAGGCAAAGGTCTTGTCCTGGCCCAAATGTCATGCGAGGGGCATTTCATGGGCCAATCCCAGTAAGAAGGGGCGATAACACTGGGGAATCACCAGAACCCTTTGGGCCCCCTGATCAGGAGTCTTAGACTCGCTATAAAGAAGGTCATCCTCCCAGTACAGGTGATTAGTCCCAGCTTCATCAGCGGCTTCTTGGGCCTCAGCTTGTTTCCGTAGGACCTCGAGGGTGGGGCATTCTTTCTGTGTCCTACAGAACTCCTCGCCGGTGAGGCCCACTTCCAAGAGCCAACCGGCAATCTCAGCTAGGACACCAGGGACAATAACGCCCTCCTTCATGGATTCCGGGGTGGTGTCAGCCGATTCCTCATTCATCTCACCAGAGGTACATTTCAAGGCGGGCCTTCCCTGTTCTCATCCTCTCCTTTTCTTAGCAGCGGGGGCTGGGCTATTGTTCTAGACTTCAGCCCCCTCTGGCTTCCGTCTCGGGTAGCCCTGGACCGTGTGGTAGCACAGATTCAGTCGGGTAACCCCAATATCTCCACATGAGCCCGGAGCTCCACTTCCTTTCATATAGTGTGGTCCAGGTCTTTACCAACAGACAAGTCACTGGCATGGCGGAGCTTACCATGAGCTTCAATAGGCCAGACACCCCTCCCCATCCAAACGGCACCTGGGCCACAGGGAAACAACCCTCTCTGTTGTCGCCCGCCACCACTTGTGGGTGGCCTGGAGAAATATATGCTCCAGGAGACCTTAGACCCCCTGGTCGCCCTGTTGGGATACACCCAAAATGTGCCTCACACAGCACGCTGCTTGGTCTCTGTGGCATTGTTGCTTGGCAAGAAGGAGAGAGCATTACATTGGGGTAGTGCAAAACCGTCCACTCCATCGGACTGCCTGGAGAGTACGAGTCACTGCAAGAGCGTGGGGGAGGAATACGCCAACCTGCAACCCCCCACATCCTGCCCCAGGGATATCTGGGCGCCCTTCCGCACATATCCCCATACCTTAACACAAGGCACCACTGATCAACCCTCACCCCCGGCTCATCGTCTGATGGGCATCATCCCCTCTCCATTCATAGACCTTCTGTGAGATACACCAACATTTAACAACCTGACTATCTTAATACTATTAGAGGTGGCTAACATATCACATTTTGACAATCCTTCTGCGAGGCTTAGTGTTGTGAGCGGCTGATATTTTGCAATTGTCAAATGTTTATTTGTTCACATTTTAAACTACAATAAAGACAATTTAAAAAAAAATTATATGCTCCAGGAAGAGCAGTTGACTCCTTACCATAGTCGTACAGGCCCCTGTATCCCTCAGAGCCTCTACCCCTTGTCCATTGATGGTGACCTGTTGCCTATGCTTTGCTGTATTCTCAGGAACCATCTTACTGTCACCCAGGGACACTAGGGTAACACCACTAAACTCCCCTCCATTGTCCGGAGCCACCTCCTCCCCCATGACTACACTTGCCACCCCTGAAACCTTTCCTCCAGCGGTCAGGGCCAAGTGTTTTGGAGACTTAGGGTCTTCCTTGTAGTGCCTATGCCCATAACACTCATAGCACATAGGAGTCTTTGGTTGCAAACTCTTGTCCGGGGGAGTTTTCTTTGGTGGACCGGACTGGGAACTCAGGTGTGACCCTTTTCCCGGGGAGGGCTTCTGGGGTGAGCAGAAGACTCCTTCTTCTTGTCTCTTCTTGTCACCCCCTTCCTTCTGGTGGGGACCCTGGCTCCCCTTTTGGGATTCCCCCCAGCTATTTTCTTAGACACTCTGGTGCTGGCCCAGAGGTCCGCTTCTTCAGCAAGCTTCCGGCAATCAACTAGCTTACTGTTGACCAGGTGTTGGCGTAGATCAGTGAAACAGGTCTCGAGGAAGTGCTCCCTCAGGACTAAATTATACCCTCATAGTCCTTGACTTTACTGCCCATCACCCAACCTTTCAGTGGCTTACTCTTGTAATCTAAGAAGTCTACTCAATTCTGAGTGCTAGTTTGCAGCAGGCCTCAACCTGCTGGTGGTATTTTCCCTGGGTCAGTCCAAACTTGTTGGAGGGCGTCTCTCCTCACTGGGGACATGTACCTCCATAAACTACCTCTCCAGCTTTCTTCTGGGACCTGGTGCACCTTCACAGCGACCTCATAGGCTGCCAACCACTTATGGATGTCATCCCCCACCTGGTAATCTTGGACCATATCCTTTGGTATTCACCCTCTATTCTCATTGTTAGACACTGCAGGGGCGCTGCCACCAATTTTCTGCCAGGGCTAGATCTTTGTCTAATTTGGCAAGGGCTAGGGCCTCTTCCTTTTCCTGTCTGGCAAGTTCTAACTTCAATTTCCTTTCTTCCTTCCTGTCCTCCAGTTCCTTGGAGGACAAGCTCCTTGAGAACATACTGCTGCTGGGTGTAGAGTGGTCCCCTGCTGCTGGGTCTAGAGTTGTCCCCTAGATCTGGGCGGACAGTGTCCACCACCTCTATAATCTGTACATCAGGGACCAGCTCAAACCCTTTCTCCTGATTTGATTCTCCTCCAAGGGTCACCTCCTTTTCGGGATGAGTCTCTGCACAGACCTTAGAGGCTTCTTGCAACTCTGTCTTCTTGGCTTTACCCCTGCAATTTACCCCCTTCACCCGGCAGGCCTCCTTGAGCTGTGGTACCGTGTAGTTTTCTAACTTGGCCAGCTCAACCTCTACCTCAGGTAAGCCCTCCAGCTCAGACATTTTTGCGACCCAGTAGAAGTAGAAAGAGATATCAACGAGGACACAGTATTCACTGCCCTCCCACTCAGTGACTCCTTTGTCCCTTCTTGGGACCCCTTATGTAACAAAGTAACTCTTTTGTCTTTGTGAAGTCGTGGTGAGCGAACACGCACTGCACACGGTTGTGCAAATCCAAGCCCTATTCTACCGCTGCCACCATATGTTGAAACCAGCAGTGTCTGATTGGCTGAAGTGATGCCCCCAGCCAGGCATAACTACCCCTCCTGTCAAGGGCAGGGGATTACACACTCTGTATAACCTGTGCTCACCCTTGCGTAGCTTGGCACTGAACAGTCGACTCACTACAGAGGCAATGTGTAAAGCAAAGGCACAACATTCACTCCCAATAAATGTACTGTGCACTTCACACAGGATGTATGGGAAAATGTTTATATTAAGGGTGGGCAGTGAACTCCGCTCCATCGGCAGAGTTCACGGAGTTTAGCCCACTCTGCACTCTACTTAGAGAGTGGAGTTCTGTAAAAAACTCCGCTACTACAGCGTAGCAGAGTTTACTGCTCCCCAATCTCCAAAAACAAATGTCTTTGTCTCCATGTGCTGTACCCTGCTGCTAGATAAAATAAATGTGGTCACCTGAGCCCCATCTTCTTTAATGAGTAGACCCGCACATGCACCAGATAAAGTGTGCTCAAGTCTCGAGGCATGACGAGAATATGTGCCACAGCAGCACTACGTATTAAACAACTATGGACGAACCCTGTCTATGTGAGGCACCATCACTGATAGGCAGTGTTAGAACCCACTGGGCTTGTTAAAAGACCCCTCACACACCAACCTGGTTGGTGTCATGCTTCATCATTGGGGTCCCAACCGGGTGGCCGAATGCCCCCCGGTTGTGCTACGACGCCTGATTACAGCAGAGCTGGTGTAGTGCAAAGGTGTGATGTGAATTAAAAATATCTCTGAGAATCCTTGCCTCTTTATATTTATTACTGGCGGCTCAGGATATCGTTAAAAAATATGTGTGATGCAACTAAAAAAGAAATAATTATCTTGTAGTTGGCTATGTGATGGGTCTACATGTTTCAGCCCGCACGAGGAAGTAAGAGGGGCTTTCTTCAGGACCGTGGAAATAACGTGGGTGGCAAAAAATGTGTTGCCACATGGAAAGTGCAAAAAAGTAAAATAGTACCTACACACGCGCTAAGGTGTGTGGACTGCGTGTCTACGTACTTACGGACACGTATATGAAGAAGAACCTGTGGATAAAAAAGCACAAAACATGCATGCATACATGATTATGACGGACAAATAAGCAACATAAAATGCAATGTTAGGTGCTATGGTCCTCCAAATGGACCTGCGTGGTGATGGTATCTGTAATAGAATACATGCCTGTATGGTAAACGTGCTGCATGCAAAATTCGTGCAGCAGCTGTAATGCTTAACAGTCTTAGCGTTGCTATGAAGCTATGGTGCTTCTGTGCGGCAGTCTAGTGGCAGTATAGGGCCGAGATCACCGCGTTATGTATTATTATAGCGTGACTAGGTGCTGGCCAAGCCACAGTATTGGTAGATAGAACAGAATAGTGGGCCCCAATCTACCCAATATCCAAAGCCGCCTACTTGAGAAAGAACAAAGATGGATATATCGTCTGTCCAGCCATATTACTGGCTTGAACGACAATATCCCCTGGAATAGTCTTAGAAGACTCTAGACATAGCATCGAAACACCCAGCCGTCAATTCTTGACACCAAGCCAATTTATGGTTATCACAGCCTCCCTGAGAGATCCCAGATCCCCGCCACTCCTGGCACACTTGCTCCCCCTACCCCATGAAATTTAGGACACACCTGCAGAACCCTGGTATTCCAGCCCTTCAGCATAATCGCTTTATTTCCCTGCCATGCTTCCCTCATACGGCATGCGCTTTCCACTGAATACTGTATCCTTGTATGTCCTGAGTTCAGTGTCCACAATTTATATCTAAGCACCTCAGGTATGTCAGAGTGCTCTACTCCTGTCACTCTGTTTCATCACAGCGTCTCCATTTTAGCACTATTGCTAAGTAGTCAGAGCGCCCGTTTCTTGCGCCACATGCTACCAACTGTGCACCTTCAGACACATTTGTAGCCTGAGCGCACATGCGATAAAGAGATCCCACTCTTATCAACACAGGCGCGCACCCTAAATCTACTCCTCATTTTCTTGCTTTATCTCAGCATCATTCCAGACATGTCAGAGCGCTCTACTTTCGCTTCTCTGCTTCATCATAGTAATTTCATTTCAGCACAATTACCACTAAGTCTGAGCGCTCGTCTCAAAAGCGACATGCTGCCGACTGCGCATGCGCACCTTCAGACACACTTGAAGCCAGTACGCACATGCAGAGAGAGCAACTACTCTAACCCACACATGCGCATACGCTTCAGCCCTGCACAGCCCGGCTCCAACGCTCTCACTAGCACGTACTCCATGGCTCCAACACCTTTATTTACCGAGCCCACCCCGGCCCCCATTCTCATCCGGGACATCGAGAGACCACAATAGGTTGTTAGCGGGTTCGCTCTGATACCAAGTAAGGTTGCGCCATGGGCCACATTCGCAAACATTCTGTGAGCTTTCATTATTCTTATAACTCACATGCTTTCTTTCCCCTACCAGAGTCGTTTATAGGAGCGAACTCCTCCCGAGCCCCGATCAGCCACACACTCCCAACTATAGTGTAATTATTTAGCGCTGCTTCCTGTTTTCTGTGTTTTCTGTGTTTTGTTTTTAATTAATCGACGCGCCGCGAACAGCGGCATTCTGCCGTTTTCTTTTTACGTGCGCGCCCACTATTCTGTTCTATCTACCAATACTGTGGCTTGGCCAGCACCTAGTCACGCTATAATAATACATAACGCGGTGATCACGGCCCTATACTGCCACTAGACTACCGCACAGAAGCACCATAGCTTCATAGCAACGCTAAGACTGTTAAGCATTACAGCTGCTGCACGAATTTTGCATGCAGCACGTTTACCATACAGGCATGTATTCTATTACAGATACCATCACTAGGCAGGTCCATTTGGAGGACCATAGCACCTAAGATTGCATTTTATGTTGCTTATTTGTCCGTCATAATCATGTATGCATGCATGTTTTGTGCTTTTTTATCCACAGGTTCTTCTTCATATACGTGTCCGTAAGTACGTAGACACGCAGTCCACACACCTTAGCGCGTGTGTAGGTACTATTTTACTTTTTGCACTTTCCATGTGGCAACACATTTTTTGCCACCCACGTTATTTCCACGGTCCTGAAGAAAGCCCCTCTTACTTCCTCGTGCGGGCTGAAACATGTAGACCCATCACATAGCCAACTACAAGATAATTATTTCTTTTTTAGTTGCATCACACATATTTTTAACGATATCCTGAGCCGCCAGTAATAAATATAAAGAGGCAAGGATTCTCAGAGATATTTTTAATTCACATCACACCTTTGCACTACACCAGCTCTGCTGTAATCAGGCGTCGTAGCACAACCGGGGGCATTCGGCCACCCGGTTGGGACCCCAATGATGAAGCATGACACCAACCAGGTTGGTGTGTGAGGGGTCTTTTAACAAGCCCAGTGGGTTCTAACACTGCCTATCAGTGATGGTGCCTCACATAGACAGGGTTCGTCCATAGTTGTTTAATACATATTATACAGGGGATACGGACGCACCCTCTCCTTTCCTTGCTCTCTCCCTGTTTCTGATACCACAGCAGCACTACACCAACAACGTGTGATTTTGTTATGAGGCTGGTCTGAGTAGAAGGCGATGTGAGCATGACGCCAGTAGAGACCGGGTGGTTCTCGGGGACGGATGGTGCAGCAGAAGCTGCTGAGGGGTGGAGTTCAGTCACCTTCGACTAACCAGTCCGCTTGGACAGGCAGTCGGGGTTTAGCCGAGTGACCCACCAGATCCGATCTTCTTAGAGCAGTGCGGCGTATGTACAAGTTCCCTGCCTCATAAACTACAGTGAGCAAGGCTAGAGTCTGGGGCACTCTGGGCCAAGAGCCAGGACCTTGTAACCTATCAGGTAAGCCTATTTTATTCCATTATGTCGGTTCTGTGTCCCCGGCCTCATCTTCCTTGCAGGGCGCAAGGAGTGCTCTGCCCCCGTTTATTGTTTGCGTTTATCGTATGCCAAATCGAGACATGTTCCCTGTTTGCTTGCTGTCAGCCCACAACAGGCCCCTTTCTCGTTCAGTCCTCTCTCGTTGCGACCAGGTTCCTGCCCATGGGCGCAGCAAGCCCCTTTTTCCATGTGTGATACAAGGCTGGACTGCTGGTGTGGTGTGAAGTCACGGAGTGCGAAGTGCCTCAGCAGGCGATCGTCACCAGATAGGAGAGTATTGCTCCATCCCTTCTGATCAGGACAGGAATTTACCATATCTTGGAGGTGTGGACAACAAGTAGTAGCACTGTTCGGGCTGTCATGCACAAGCAGAGTAAAAGAAAATTCTACTCCGCCCGCTCACGGAACTCCGCGGAATTCGGCGTAGTTTTTCAGTTACTCCGCGGAATTCCACAGAGTGAAACTCCGCGAGCTCCGCCCAGGCTTAGTTTATATTCAACACACATATTCAATCATTCTAACCTGACCATCATATACTTTCGGGCATAAAACACATTCAGAAATTTTACTAGCAGAACTAGGCCCACTCGTATTGTTATGATTTCACTAGTATGCACACGATGAACAATTCCTAATTTAACTCCCCCCAATTAAGATGGCACCCTTATGCAGTGCACGATATCAAAACATAGAACACTGTTTAGCAGCACCATGGCCCAAAGCCACGTTGAAAAAACCCAATGTGAAAAGATATTGTGCTTTTGGCACCAACCAACGTATAAGGCTGCACCGCCAGGCAGTGTCGTGAATTACAGGCGGTCCACACACTATCACTCTCTCTCACACACACTCACTCAACACCACTATGTGGTGCGACAGGTATTAGCCAGTCTGTACGGCACACTCTTACATACACATATGCACTCAGCACCCTAAAGAGGGCCACTGGTACCCATCAGGTATATGGTTCATCCTCTGCAGACTCTGTGGTCCCAGCCTCCCTCCACCCTCAAGTTCACCCCTGTTGTCTTATAGCGGCAGATGGAAGATACCCAGCCCCACGTCCTGGACACTAGGCTGCACGCAGCCGAAGTCACACTTAGTCTGTGTCCTCGGGAAGCAGGTGGGAATAAGGAAAAGTTGTAATTAGGAGTTAGACATAAGCAAGGGAGATGTTAGCAGCCATTCCGGAAGTTCACCCACAGGTCTCAAAACACAAAGGAGTCACGCAGTCTCTTGATCCACTTCCGAACTGTCTCAGAAGCATTTCTTCAACCCAGTCAATCTCTCTCGCTACTACCTGGTGCCAAATATCTTTGGGGGGACCAGGTGTGGAAAGGGCAGTTAGTCCACCACAATGAGGGTCAACACGGGAACAACCAATGAATGGGGAGTAACACAAGGGAGCCTCTCGTTAGGATTAGGCACCCCCAATGGATACACAATGACCCGGGTCGTGCCCTGGCGATCCAGGCACAGCAACTGGTGGGCGTAGGAATGAGTCGCACCAGGCACTTCAGATTTCAAACACGATGAGTTGCAAATTCCGCACCTCCCTGGTAAGGAGGCACAATGACCTATGCACGTCGAGTTGAGTTGCACAAGGCAATTCCGGTCACACACACAGCGAAGAGATGCAATCCCGTACCACTCCCGAAATGAGGCACAACGTCCAGTGCATGATGAAACAGGTTGCCCCAGACCAGTCCAGTCACACACAAACAGGCGCAAGTCCAACAGAGTCACATGAGGCAGAATGAGGCACTACTCTGGGTACAACCCCACCTCTGCGGGTCTCACCCTGTGAATCAGACACCGCACCCAATGAGCATGTAGTCGGAGTGTCGCACAAGCAAAATGTGGCACGTCTGGCGAAACAGGCCAAGCGCGGTCAATTCAATTAAATTCAACTCTTTTTTAGGATTTGGATCTCAAATTAGGTCCACAAAAAGTAAAGAAAATACAATGCAAAAAATATAATCGCATTACATCTTAAAAACAATAAGAGGATGATGCTATTAAAAGATATGCATACATAAATTCCTTCACATGGCGAACATTTAAATACATTTGCCAAACAAAGTTCATAAAGGCCTAAAATACAAATCTTTCATAAATACCTTCATAGGTCTTTTTAAAAAATTAAGAGCTTTTGAAGCTAAAAGCAATTTATGAATCATGAGAATCTACGTTGCGTGCAAATGACTCCATAAACAACATCATAAGGTGAATTTTTCTCCCAACATAGCAGCAGAGATTATGTGCAAATTGCTCCAAAATGAGTAACCATATGAGAATCTTCCCCAAGGTCTGCGCCTAGGTCCAGATTAAGAGATTAAATTCAAACCAAATAACAATTTCAAGGGCCCTGAGATAATAAACTTATTCAATTTACTCCACCATAAGTTCCCAAGAAGAGCCCACCCCCCAACATACAATAATTATGTGCATGTTAGCTGCAATTAGCAACCAAATGAGTTCCTTCCCCTAATGTAGCAGCAATCCTGGGACCATATTAAAATAAATACAAAAAGTCCTTAAAAAATGAAAACAATTTTGTACAAATTATTTCACTCTTTGGATGGAACAGCAACTTTCCTACTGCCACTGCAGAGTTGAAATTGTTCTGTAAAAACATTGGCTATAGCAGCAGGCGGCACTGAGGAAACAGGGTCGGAGAGACGAAGAGAACATGATTAAGGTCCTGAATCCCCATTTCACACATGTTACATTCTTTTACTGTTTTTCCAGAAGATGACCAATTTGCCATTAGATTATTTAACGGGAACAAATTCATATGGAATAAAGTCAGTAAACGGCGAGTACCATGGTCCAAATTCCATGCTAGGTACTTCTGGGCTACCTTAGGATGGCAAGTCTGGGCTATCACCTCCAACCTTTTCTTCATCATACAACCGATGAGATCGCTCTGGTAACCAACAACGCTACCGATACCTTTTACAAGGATTTTAAGTTCTACCGGAGAGAGGAAAATCACAAAGTCTTCCTGTAAATCAAAGTAATTCAACGCCAAAGTGAAATCATGAGAGGAGTATTCACCCAAGTCCGAACCAAATATTTCACAATTCCAAAAGCCCCTTATGAACTCTTTTTCACTGTTCTTCAGCTGATAGCCCCACTGAATCACATTAGTTAATCCTTGCACATAGGACTTTGTAAGACCGAATTCCAACCTCATTGTCGAGGCAGACGAGTTCAAATTACATAATTTGCGCAAAATCTGCCCTTCTATTTTCTCAGGGAAGTCTCATTTAATCACATTGATACATCCTATAGCATATAGTTATGTAGGTGGCACTTTCACTTTGAAAACAGAGTGCATCTGCATGAAATGCCTTTGCCCCATTGCATTATAAAAGGCATGTAACCCGTTTGCATGCGAGGAGGCTTTAGAGGAACAGTGTTCAATGTGGGCTTTATCCCGTGTATTGCCAGATACAAATTTCCCTAAATAGGGATATGATTTTACAATCTCCAGCTTCTCTGATCCAATCCTTCTGACATAATTACAAATCTTCGCAAACTTTCTGCTTTTTTAAAATCGAGACATTGATCTTCAAGTAATGTGAGGTAGTATTTTGTTGGAATGATATTAACCTCTTATTCAAACCCTTAGGTGTTAAATCCAAAATGACAATATCATCTGCATACATCAAACAGAGAAAGGGAAAGCCACCTATCTTCGGAGCATCAGCCATATTAATTGTAAAGCAGTTAGGTAGATCCGAGACATACTCTGGGAAAAATAATGGGGCCAGCCGACACCCTTGTTTCAGCCCATTTATGTTGGAATTACAGAGGATAAACCTCAGTCTCCCCCTAATAACACCTGGCACTAAGTGGAAGAGTGTAGGGCAATTACTAGTGAGAGAAGGGTGCCAGGCATACCCAGCTGCTTTTCTTTTCCAAAGTGTTGGCCGTTCCACCTTATCAAAGGCCGTTAAAAAATCTATAGATGCCACATAGACATTAGCCCCTCGAATTAGGGTACACTTCCGCAATCAGTTTCAATATACAGATGTTTTCTAAAATACAATGATTTTTCCTAAAGCCTGCTTGTTCGAAAGTGAGGATTTTCTAATCCACCACCCAGTCAGTGAGGTGCACCAAAACACTCCAGGCAAGAACTTTCCCTACCATATATCGTAATGCTATTTGGCAGTAAATGCAGGAAGGACCGTAGGTCCTTTTTTTATCAAGCGGGATGCTTTCTGACCAGGAAGGGAGAGTCATCCCATACAGGTAACAATAAGCAAAAAGAAATGTATTACTTTGTGGTCCCGCCGGTGTGGATCCACAGTGGCACCTTCCGGGACTTGCCACGCTTATGGTGAGCTTCATCTGGGGGACTAGGCCCAGGAGGGTCGTATTGGCCACGCTTCAGAGGCCAACAGAGAAGGGGGGGTCTGGCGCTTCCAGACTTTGAGATCTACTATTTGGCAGCACAGTTCCAGTGGCTGACGCAGTGAGTGGCGAGCAGGCTAGCCCCTGGGAGGGTGCAGGGCCCTTATGTCCCGGACATTTGCAAGTTAACTTGGGTGCTGTTGTGCCTAGCCGAGCCTGGCGCTGGAGATTCCATGGGGTTTCTGGTGCTGCACCAATGCTGGACGAGGAGCTTGCAGAGGACGAGGGTGAGGTTTCCTTACTCCTCGGACTTCCTTATAGAGTTCATGAGGGAACTGTCGCATGGGGGAGACTGGAGAGAACTAGCAGTATGGGTGGAGGCAGGTGAAACAATGATTGGGGCCCTATTCGAGTTGGAGTTGCTGCTTCCGTTTGCGGAATTTAGGGAGTGGTATGACCTCCCCTGTGGACACTTCTTACTACATGGGGCGGTCAAGGCGGCGATCCACAGACACTGGAGGACAGGTCAATCAGAGCTGCCTCAAGCTAGAGGATGTCAATATGTGGGCACTGCAGCGGGAACCTACAAGGCAGTCGCCTGCCTTTACAAGCAACTGCGTAGGGCTATGCTAACACCACTTGTCAAACTATAGGCCAGCTGGGAAGGGGACCTGGAAATTCCCATTTCAGAGAAGGACTGAGAAGCATGGCTAAAGTATCAAGGAATGCGCGATTCAAGCTAATTCATTTTTATGTGCTGCACAGGGCGTACCTCACGCCAGGGAGGATTAAGCAATATTTTGGGGTGGGGAAAGCCAAATGCCCCAGGTGTGGAGAGATTGGGACCGAGTTTCTTCACATGTTCTGGGAGTGCCCGAACGTGGCGGAGTATTGGGAGTGCATTATGGGGGTCCTGGCTGAGGTTACCGAACGGGAGGTCCAGTGCACTCCTGGCTACTGCCTGTTACATTGGTTCCCACACACTGCAAAAACTAAGGTCACAAGCAAATTTCAGGATCTAGCCATGGTTTTAGCGAAAAGAGAAATATCCAGAAACTGGAAGGCTCCCGGGGGCCCAAGGAGATGGTTTAGAGAAAAGAATTGATAAGATGGGCTGGATATCAGGGGTAGTAGGACTCTGTGAGGATAGGAGAGGGCAGGGATCCCTGGAGGTGGCCAGAGCATGGGAGGCCCTACTAGAAGCGGTGCAGCACCCTGACTCTTCGTCAACGGAAGGGATGCCAAGCACCCCCGACCAAGTGCAGGAGTGCGACTGAGAGAGGTGCCAGACTCCTATACATGGGGAGGCAGGCAGTGGTGGAGATGTATGAGGCATAGACGGGGGAGGGGGCTGTGTGTGAGAGACAATATTTGAGTTGGGATGTTAGTGATTACAAACTGTTTAAAACACTGGCAGCTGATGATCAACCATGTGAAATACTAGACTCTATATCAGTATCCATGTACGATGTGTATGAGCAAAGGTCACTACTTTGCATATATGATGAATATGACCAATAACAAGACTGCTTGAGCATCCCAAGCACCAAGGTGTACCAAGTGTTGTATAACATGGTTTTTGTGAAAATGCAATAAAATTCTGCTGACAAAAAAAACAATAAGCAGAAAGGGGGGTAAGGTAGGAAGCCCACAGCAAGAGCTCCTTTTTAATAACTGACATAGGAATTTCATCTGGGCCCATTGCTCCTGAGGCTTTCATACTCTTAATTAATCCTACGATCTCACCTGTCGAAGGAGCATAGCAAAACAGGGGCGATGAGGGGGTTACTGTAGGGGGGGAGGCAGCCAGACTGAAAGTGTTTTCAGAGTACAGTTCTTTGAGATAGGTTCTCCAGGCTGCTTCTTTTATAGGAACAGGAAGAGACTTTACCCTGGATCCACAGCTGTCAGAGAATCTTTCCCAGTATCTTTCAGAATCATTACAGGAGGCTGTCTCTTTTAGCTGAACCCAATTATAGTCTTCCTTTTTTTTTCTTAGAGTGCATTTTTTTGTATATGTTCTCCTCTTAAGGAGATTAATTAATATTGCTGTGCTCTACAGAGAAATACTGGAATTGTGCCCTCACTAGCTTATTTATTTCCCTATTTAGGGCCACTATCAGATTCGGAAGTGGTCTCTGCCGAGAGGGTAAGTAATTAGTTTTACTGGCAGAAACCAGGTTTTTCATTCAGGTTCCATGCAATATCATTGGGTCTGGAAAGGATTGCTGCCTCTCTCCTACTAAAACTGTCAGTGATTCTTTTAATTTTACCAATGCTTTGGCATTCCAAAATATTCTGCCATTAGATTTTTAAAACCCTACTAGTTGATCTTTAAAATTCCAGGGGCCTACCTCCGTTAGGCTCACGTCCATCTCACAGGAGGTCAGCATGTGGTCACTAAATTTATTAACAAGGACTTCCATGCACGATATCCTATTAAAAGTGATATCTGAGGAGAGTCGCGCGCACCGCGACCCAAGATGGCCGCCTGACGCTGTGACTCCGCGCTTCGTCGGACTTCGTCCTCTATTAAGAGCGGATCCAGCGCTTTCAAAAGGCGAAGAATGCCGGATTCTTGAACCGGATCGTTAGCGCCTCTGATTGGGATGCTTTTCTTCACTGAAATCGGCCCAGAAGGGGAGAATAAGCAGGTGATGCTGTTCACTTAGTTGCGGCCGCCATTTTGTTTTCCTTTTCACCGCATTTTTCATCTCAGGATGTTTTTTCCTCAAGATTTTATATATATTCTCCATTCATCCCATGATATAAACCCTACTATGGCCATCTTAACTATTGATAGTAGCCTTAGTCAGTCTGGAGAATTGGGAAGAATTTACTGAGGTGTAGTTTCAATTTTTTGCGGTTTTGGCGGCCGCCATTTTGTCATTTACCCTGACTCTGCCGTTTTTCTTCATTTCTTCATACCATCGCTCTCAAGCTACGCCTTTTCACAGTCTTATGGTGAATACCTGGTCACCTTACAAAGTTGCTGCTTTTGAAGAATTCTTCTATGTGAGTGCTTCTTATCTTCATTTGTGTGGGCTCTCCCTCCTTCGAGTGCCCTCTTCGGCTATCCATGGGTAGAAGCAGACGTCTTTTACAATATTCCAAAAATACAACAAATAATCTTACCACCTCTGGGTCCAGTATCTCCACCTTTAATAAATGTTCTTGTCTTTCTCAAGTACTGTCAAGCAGTGATTGCCTTGAGGAACGGGGGTGCCTTGACTTTACCAGTTATTTTACCAATATGTCGACTAAGGGGTCGTTGCCTTCCACTTCTGGCAAGAGACTTAAACAGGATCCTCCTTCACCCCTAAACCCATCTCTCCGGTGTCTCTGGAAATGGTTTGGGAGGAACTGCGTGCCCATCGTCCATTCATTGAGGAAACTAATTCCCGTCTGCAAACGCTAGACGATAAGTGGTCTTCAATGGATACTCGCATTACAATGGTAGAACACCAACTCGATGATGTTCAAGCACTATCTACCAAGTTATCCTCGTTGGAGTTGGAAGTCTCGCAACTGAAAAAGGCGTCTGAAGATTTGGAAAACAGGAATCGTCGCAATAATCTACGTATCTATGGACTCCCGGAGGGACTTGAGGGGAAGACCCCGTCACATACTTTACATCTTTTTTGCCTCAATTTTTGGACCTTCCTACTACCACCAAACTAAACATTCAACGTGCTCATAGACTGGGTCCTCGTCCTTTTTCCTCGTCTGCACCCTCTAAGCCTCGTGGAATAATAATCTTATTCTTGCAATTCACCGACCTCCTGCTGGTTCTGAATGCTGCCAAAGCCAAAAAGAACCTCTCCTGGCATGGTACTAAGGTCTTCATCTCCCAAGATGTCTCCTCATTGACCGCTAAACGCCGTAAGGAATTTCTGGATCTTCGTCCTCCCCTCCGTTCCTTAGGTGCACGATATGGTTTATTTCACCCATGTCTCTTCAAAGTCACCTTTCTTAATAAAACTTCCACTTTCGAGGATCCTGCGAACCTTCGTCGTTTTAATCAATCTCACTCTACTGCATCAATGGAGACGTCTTCCTCCTCGTCTGGAACTTGACTTTGTTCTTTTTTAAGGGTGTATGATTTTCACTCAGTTTTTGTTTACTCAGTTGTTATTATTGAACTCTTGTAATTAATCCATAGTTTCCTTTACAGGTATATTGATATCATCCTCATCTTGTACATGTTTTTATTTCATTTTTTTACCTTTATTGACGTCCTGCTGTTAAGTATGCATTCCCATGTCTGACTTTTCTCTGATTATATATTTCCCCTCCTTTTTACAGGTTTAATCCGTATTCCCTATTTCCGCTCCTGTTATTATCCGTCTTATGGATGTCCTGATGTGCTGTGTTGCCCCTGTTGGGTAGGTTGTCTTATTGTCCTTTGCTGCCTCTCTTTCTTTTCTGTTCCCCTTAGCGTACGTATTACAGTCATCGTTTGGCATGTACTGTCTTCTCTTTTCTTAGTCTTTCTTTCTTCCTTGCTCTCCTCCCTCTTCTTCTGTTTTCCCTCTCTTCATCCTACTGATCTTTTTTTCATCTGTCGTTCATTGAATTTTATACCCCTCTCCCCTATTATTATTTATTGTTCATTTCAATTTTTCTCCATTACAGATTGCACTTCTTATATGTTTTTTGATGTTTTAAGTTCAGGGTTATTTCATGGAATGTGAAAGGTTTTATTAACCCTATCAAGAGACAGAGGATACTCTCTCATCTAGCCTCTTATAACCCTGATTTGGTCCTCCTCCAGGAGACCCATCTTACAGAAACTGAAGCACTGAAATTAAAGCGTGGTTGGGTGGGTACAGTTCTCTTTTCTCCCACTTCGAACAAGAAAAATGGTGTTGTAATTTTATGTCATAAAAAACTTCAATGTAAAATTATATCACAAGAATTTGATGCTGAGGGGAGATGGTTGATAGCAAAGTTGTTAATAAATAATGTTTCCTTAACGGTTTTTAATGTATATGGGCCTACACATCCCGATTCTTCCTTCTGGCCTTTAATTACACAGAAATGCATCCAATTTAAAGATGATTATTTTATATTAGGGGGTGATTGCAATCAAGTCGTTGATCCATTCATTGATCGTCAATCTCAAGTTCGCTTTACTCCTCACAAAACTCATAAACATTTTCTTGACACTATATCTCAATCCCATCTTGTTGACTCCTGGAGACTCTTTAATCCTGACACTCTTGACTTCTCTTTCTTTTCTCCACCTCATAACTCTCTTTCTCGCATAGACTACATTTTCCTCTCTCAATCTCTGTCTCAAAATCTGCTATCCTCTTCTATCGAGCCTATTGTTATTTCTGACCATGCTCCAATTATAACTGATCTAGATTTACTTCCACCACGTCCCAGGTCCTCCCGTTGGCGTTTCAATAACTCTCTTCTCCTTGACCGTTTTCTCTTCTTCTTTTGCTGCCTTTACCAATGAATTTTTTGACCTAAATAGCCCCACTACTTCTTCCCCCCATATTCTATGGGATTCTTTTAAAGCCACTGCAAGAGGCTTTATTATAGATTTTGTTTCCCAAAAAAAGAAACGTTTCCTTTTGCAGCATAAAACTACCTTGACGCATATTAAAGCCCTGGAGCATAAGTTTTACACTTCATCAACGGACTCAGTTCTTCCAGACTTGATACGCGCCAAATTAACATTTAATAAGACTTCAACCGACAATGCTTCTTCTATTCTTTTACGCAGTAGCGCCCGTTATTATGGTGGCCGGAATAAGGTGGGGAAACTCTTAGCGAATTATTTGAAAGCTCGTAAAGATCGTACTCTAATTGACTCCGTATACTCTCCGGATGCCTCTCTCCTACATAAAGATCAAGACATTCTGGATACGTTTAAAAAGTTTTATATGGATCTCTATACCCCTGAAGCCCCTCCTTCTAGTTCCCTTGTCCAATCCTGTCTTGCTACCATTTCACCACCTTCTACTTCTCACCTTAACCTAACGGATCTTGATACAGATTTAACTGTAGCTGAACTATCCTCTGCCCTAAAGATTCTAAAAAAGGGAAAACTCCTGGACCAGATGGTTTTTCTGTTGAATTTTATTTACATTTTTCTAACTTATTGCTTCCCAAACTTTTAAATCTTTTTCATTTTTTCCATCTTTCTGGGAAGACGGAAGGTACTTTTCAAGAAGCCACCATTTGCCTTATTCACAAGGAGGGGCGAGATCCCCTGTACTGCAAAAACTACCGCCCGATTTCTTTAGTCAATGTTGATTATAAACTCTTTGCCAAAACATTAGCATTGCGTTTGGACCCCCTTATGCCACACTTGGTTGGGAAAGAGCAATGTGGTTTTGTCAAAGGTAGATTAACTTCAGATAACTCTCGCCTCTTCTTTAATGTTTTAAACAAGATCCCCTCCCTTTCCACGTCTCTAGCGGCTATCTCTGTTGATGCTGAAAAAGCATTCGATAGAGTAGATTGGTCCTTCTTATTTGCAGCCCTTAAGTGGCATGGTTTTGGCCCCAAATTGATCTCACTCATCTCTTTATTATATTCTGCTCCTAGAGCATCGGTACTGATTAATGGTTTCGTTTCATCCTATTTTCCTCTTCAACGAGGAGTCCGTCAAGGTTGCCCTCTCTCCCCCTTCTTTTTGTTCTTACTCTTGAACCCTTTCTAGCTTCAATTCGTAACAATACTTCTATTTCCGGTTTTTCTTACGGGGATCAACATCTAAAACTCTCAGCTTATGCGGATGATATTCTACTCTTTATTTCTAATCCCGAATCCTCTATTCCTTCTCTATTACGTGAATTCACTTCTTTTTCTCTTGTCTCTGGCTATAAGATCAATTCTGATAAAACGGAAATACTTCCTCTTACCAAAACTTGGTTTCCTCATTCCTTCTCTTCCACTGGTTTTGCGTGGAATAGCTCCAAAATCAAATACTTAGGTATGTGGTTCTCTAACTCCATCGCTTCTACCGTTAAACTTAATATGTCAGTGTTTTTATCTCGGATTGATAAATTATGTACATCTTGGAACCCTCTTTTTCTTTCATGGTGGGGCCGCTTAGATTCCATCAAGATGATGATTACCCCTATTTTGATTTACGCTCTCTCTATGCTCCCTGTGCATATTCCTGTTTATCATTTTAAACGGATTGACTCTTGTCTTTCTAAATTTCTTTGGAAGAGCAAAAAAGCCAGAATTTCCTTATCCTCTTTACGTAAATCAAAATCTAATGGAGGTGTTAATTTTCCAGATTTCCGCCTATATCACAAATCTTTTTGTCTACGACAAGCCTCAAAGTGGCTCCTTTCTGAATCCTCCCCTTTTGCTCCCCTCTGGCTCTCCATTGAACGCACCTTTCTACTGCCTTTTTCTTTTAGGGAGGTTCTTTCCTTCTCTGCAAAAATTCTTATACATCTCTCCCTCTGTTCAAACATGTTTGCTCTTTACTAAAACCCCTTATTTCCCCAAATCTTATGTCCAGGGATACTTTTCTAGATTCGCCTATCTGGCATAATTCCCTTATTACTATGAATAATAGAACCCTATTTTGGAGGACTTGGAGACTGAAAGGTATAATTTGGGTTAAACAACTTTTTGATGGTGTATCCCCCTTTCCTTTCCTCTATTTCAATCCACTTTTCACTGTCCCCGCTCCTTTCTACACAAATTTTCTACTCTAATGACCGTTATTCTAGATACTTTTTATTCTCTTCCTCTTTCCTCTTCCCCTGCTGTTCCAGATTCTCTTTTGCAAATCCTCCTTTTATCTCCTAAGGCCTCTCTTATTTACAAATATTTCTCTGCTCCTAATCCAGAGCGTGCTAAGACTAGGTTGGAACTCTCGTGGGAATCTGACCTGGGATGTGAGTGGAATATTTCCTTTTGGGATCGACTTTGGTCTCGTTCCCTTAAAATCTCTCGTTCTGCTTCTCTTACTCAATCATTGTTCTTTCTATATCATAGACTCTACTTCACTCCTATTTCCCTGGCTCGCTTCTCTTGCTCTACTGATACTAATTGTTGGTCTTGTGGTTCCTCCAATGCTGATCTTTTACATCTTCTTTTCCTTTGCTCCTCAGTCTCTATTTTTGGACGAACACTTGGACCTACATTACTCGTATATTCAATATTTCTATTCCTTATTCCATCCCTCTCCTTTTTCCGGTAGTTTGTCAGATTCTTTAGATCTCTCTCCCTCGCACATGGTCTCTTTGACCTCATGCTTGCTTTGGCTTTTCAACACATTACGCTTAACTGGAAAACACTCAACAAACTCTCTGTCAAACACTGGTGGAACAGTCTCTGTCATTTTCATCGACTTAATATTGCTTTTGCCTCCTCTTGCAAACCAAAGTTTAATAGAGTCCTCTTTTGGTTGCCTCTTACGACTTATTTAGATAATTTAGCGCCTTCACATAATTGTCGTTCAACTATTGCAGATTTTAAACCACCTTGAATGTTCTCTGCTTTTTGATTCCTATATATTATTGGCTTATTATAATTATCGAATTGTTGAATTGTTGTATTATCCGTCATTTTTTCTTATACAATGCAATTATCTATTTATCCCATGTTTATTTGCTTTATCCGTTTTATGAATTTTTCTCTCCCCGTCCTTCCTTCTTCCCCTTCCCCCCCTTCCCTCCCCCTTCTCTTTTATTTCCCCTACAAAACCTATAAAATAGCTTTTCGCTTTTGCTTGTCACATTCCAGTAACTCCATTATTATAATTCTTATTCTGAATATATTTATGCATTGTTGGTTTGCTGTAACTCTGTTAACTTTCAAATAAAAGCTTTTTAAACTCGAAAAGTGATATCTGAAACAATTACATAATCAATAATAGAACCACCAGAGATGGACTTATGAGCAACCTTCGCAGGGGTTTTATTTTCTAGTCTCCCATTTATGATTAATAGTTCCATATTCATCAAGCCTTCTTATAAAAGCAGTCCTTTTTTATCTACTCGACTGCTATTAGGGAAAATCTCTGGGGGAATTTTTAAAGCTTCCTCTTCGGGCATTTGCAAATAGCCTTAAGGTGTGATTAGAGACTTTATGCTTTCAGGTCGCCTACCAGAACTAAATGTGCACACTCCTCTCTTACCATGGTAATAGATATAAAATCAAACATGCCCTTCAACAGGTGAGTATGAGAAGAGTGTGGTAGGATGCATGCATTTATGATTAATAATGAATCAGTGCTCGACTGATTCTCATTAAAACTTATTTCTACTGCCTGAATTATATTTGAAACATGGGGAATATCTTTATACTTCCATCTAAAGTTAGTACTAAGCAACATGGCTATACCTCCTTTTACATCACCCCTCTTGACAGAAAATGCTGGATAGCTTAACACAATATAACCCTCTGCTAGCCAATTATTTACAATCCAGGTTTCTTGAATGCATAATATATCAGCTTTCAGTCCATTTAAGAATAGCAATTTATTTTTGTCAGTAAGTAAGCCGGATGCATTCAAAGAAATTCATTAGAGATCATTACCAGGAGCAGTTTTTAAACTTTAGCCTGTGGGGCAAATAGAATGAAGGACCCCCTAGCACCCTGCTCCATTTCCCATCTTCCTCTTCACGGGTCTGGATCTGGTTATCCTCTTTCTCGGGGAGCAGTGAGACTCTCCTTTTCCAAGAGAGACCCGCAGTTTACTTTCCCTCTGACTCTGGGGGGCTTCTAGGGGAGGAGGGACAGAATGATAATTGCCAGCCCCATTGGAGTTGCGTGCTGGTAGGAAAGGCTGCCAGGGCTGCAATTTCCACCCCATCCAGGGAAACTAAGGTTCCCTCTGCAAACACTTCCCCATCTTTGGAACAACTTCAACTGCCACACCTACACTGACAATCCCTGTGGACTGCTTACCAGTGGGGGGCTTCTTTGTGCAGACAGCATCTCCTCTTTTGTGTCCTGGCTGACTGCAGTCAAAACACATCCCCACCTTTGAGGGATTGTTAGACCTGGCTTTTTTCTAAAAGGGATCAAAAAACATTCCTGCCTTTGCAGGGCCCCAAGACTTTCCTTGATACCCCCACCCCATGAAGTTGGAGTTGCTCGGGCACCCTCTCCTTACGCATGTGCGGGTCTTGTAAGGACTCTTTTGCTTTTTTTTATCATTTTCTGGGCTTTCCCCTGGGGGAGGAGAACTTGTCCTCCTTTCCTCTGCTCACCCCTTGGTGTTGAATAGAAACCCAGGTTCTCACCCACTCATCACCTGTCTCCCCCAGTTCCCTTGGTCTAGACAGCTTAGAGTCCACTAAATGCTGGCGTAACTTTTCTTGATAATAATGAGTCAGTATGTGCTCTTTAAGGAATAAATTGTACAGCACCTCATAAGTATTCACTTGGTTACCTTGAATCCAGCCCTGTAGTGCATTCATTGAAATGTCAGCAAAGTCCACACTGGCTAAATCGTACAGGGCTATCATGGATCTTCTCCTTCCTCTGGATACAACATCATCAGAAAAGGCAGAACTCAAATTGTTGGAGGTGGAATGGCCGTCATTTATCGTGACTCCTCTAGCTGCGAAAAATCCAAACATCTGCTTTTGACTCTTTTAAAGTTCTAAAAACAGCCTAAAATGCTTCACCAAAAGAAACCTTAAATATCCATACAATTTACGGAAGGCTGTGACTTCACAAAAAAATCATAGAAGGCATAAATGATAACATCTCAATACAAAAAAGAACTTCCCTAAACAATATGTTTATTGAAGATTTTGACATCCATTGGGGTAATGAAAAGGACCACCTGTTCAAACAATCTCATTATTGCTTATGGAAAAACCAAAAACAACTCTCCACTCACCCCACCTACAAAAAGGAAATACCCTGGACCTAGATAGCTTTAACAAATCCAACGTCACCTGCCTCACTTCAATTCATGTCGACTGATCTGATCTTGCCATAATTCCATTTGAAATAGAATCACAGACTAACAGTACATGTTGGAAGTAGCAGTGGGCGGTGAACTCTGCTCCGCCAGTGGAGTTTGCAGTGCTTTGCCAACTCCGCGCTCCGCTGGGAGCACTAAGTTCAGCAAAAAACTCTGATTCCGCCACATGGCGGAGTATGCCCCCCGCCGCCCACCTGGCAATGTCCGTTCTTGCTGGGAAAGTTGTAGCTCTGCTGCGGCGGCTGCATACTGCTACTGCTGGGGGCCCTCTCCAACCAGACCATTGGTCCCCGGGATAAAGAAAGTAATTTAGACTCCGCAGGTCGGGCTGGGCCCCATGCACTCCAGGCGTCTACTGTGCATGGCCCTGCAGGGCTCCCTGCGATGCGCTGACAGCCCGCTGTCCTGGCTGTCCTGGCTGACCCAGTGCAAGACCAAGGACGACACAGCCCGCAAGCAGTAGGGGCGGACCAGTTCAGCTCATCAGGCTGCCTGCTGATTGGCCAGGTCTGACCCTGCTGCGTACAGATTATTCGTCACAGCTGGTGACAGTTGAAGCTGCAAATAAATGGCAGCGAGCCAAGGGGGTGATTGTGGCTGCTAACGGTTTGTTACCGGCGGCCTGAGGACGATATGCAGCCCTGCATGGTGCCGAAGTCTGTAGATGATTGTTGCCTCCGCAACTGGATGCCCGAGAGGAGGCAAGTGCCCGAGCCTACCCACGGGCCCTGTGGATATGCTGCCCCCAATCTATGTGTCCAACATGTCGGTGACCCAGAGGATCTCACTGTATTGCGGCCAGAACCTTTAAAACTGAAAGGTAGGTGGGCCTCTACCTTATTAAGTCTTACGACTCTTAGCATGTCTTTGAACCAGTCGTGTGGAGGACATGTACTGGTTCCAGGGTCAGGGAGGGTGTCCAAGTTAGGGCAGAGTGGAACTCTGTGGAATTCCACAGAGTTTTTGTGCAACTCTGCCCACCCCTAGTTCGAAGTAGAGGAGAATTGAACTGAGGCTCTCGATCAACAGACTCTCAGATATACTTGCAGTCATAAAAGGATCCTTCTCACATACCACTCAAATTCACAATGTCAATGAAATAGTGACCCATGTCAATGAACGTTGAAATAAATTGCAGATAAACTTGCACCACTAATGAGTGGAGTCATAACCCCAAACAGAATGAATCAGTGGTTCTGTGACACACTGCACTAACAAAGAACAAAATTTGGAACCTGGAAATAAACTGGAGAAAGACCTCGGATCAGAAATTTATCACAATAGCAAAAAGAGAGAAAAACTAAAAACAGAACATTATTGAGACATATCTCTCTCTAAACAAACCCAAAGAATTGTACAAAATAGTAAAAAAAATGCATAAAACCCTCCAATGCCTCCAATCCCATCCAATCTCAAAAATTCAACTGAAAAATTTAACACATTTGTAAAACACTTTACAAACAAAATAATCACCATCAAGGAGCAGGTAAAATAGAAACCTAGAATCTCAGAACCAACACACCTAGCCACACCAAAGAAAACTCAATCTCAATTTTTGCAAATACCAGAGATTCAATTAGAAAATGAATTCAAAACACTTCTGTGCTAGTGACTATATACCAGCAACACTAATCAAAACCATTTCAGATTTTGCAGGAAATTAATGTCCAATAGTCAACTCCTCATTTAGGTAAGGAACTTTCTCAGATATTCTCAACTAGGTCCTAAGCAACCCCCTCCCCCATCTAAAACACAGAAAGCAAACCTAAACTGCTTCACTAACTATAGACCAGTGACTTATTTGTCTTAACAAAATAATCAAAATATGTGTAGAAAACCAACTCAGTGCATTTATTCAACAAGAAAACGTGCTACATGACCATCATTCCAGTTCCCGTATCAATTATGGCAGTCAAAATCATGAATGACATCCTCCACATGTTTGACAGTGGAAATGCATGTCTACTGATCCTGCTAGTGCTGTCCGCTTTGTGTGTTCAACTTGGCTACCACCAGTAGAGGATTGTACTTCATGGGAAACTATATTTGCTCGTATATGCGCTACTATGCATGGCATATACACTTTGGTGGTGTTACTGGAGGTATTAAAACAAATACAGAATAAATATGGTGGTTGATATGGGTATGAAATCAATAAGTAATTTTGAAACTGTCTCCTTAATAGTTATCAGTAGCGTTCAAGGGAAACACTGTTTTTGGCTTCAATTCCCATAGAAGATCATGAACGAGAACATTTAAAAATTATTTCTGACATCTATATTTCTGTAGATCGAGATACTTTAGATTCTCATGCTACAAAACCGCAATTTAAAAAGAATAATGACTTGATGGTTCAGTGAAAAAGCAGAAAGCTAAACAGAAATCTAGAACAGGCTCTCCTCCACAGTAGGAGAGCTGTAGGGGAGGATATATTTTGAGGGGCCATGAAAAAAGAAATGCCAGATTGGTATGAGTATTCTGATAGCCATTTTTTTCAGGACTCTGAGGAGAGTAGACATACAGGAGCAGATGAACTGAGTATTGCAGGAAAGACAAGTACATCAGACAAAAGAGTGAGAGAAAGCCAGCACATGATGCTGAATTTAGCATGAAGAAAGAAGAGGAAGTTTCGGATTCAAAACCTCATTTTTCGAAAAAGAATGTGACAGGACTGACAAAGAAAAAACGTGCCTCAGAAACTGTGAATACTTTTGTGGAACAGGACTTGATTGAGCAGTATGCTTTTGAACAGGGCAGTGAAAGTAAATGTAGTTAGCCACACTCTCAAAGAGTTTCTGGTGAGGACTCCAAGAATACATATAGGGCAAAACACCAAATGGACACAAATTCTTCTGATAGGGTTTATGATGTGGAAATACAGATTGAAGGGTGCGTATTGCACACAAAAAAAGCAGTAGTTAGGTCACATTTAGCAGATGCTTATGTAATCATTCTTGCAGATGATGATTGTTCTTTTTCTTGGGGAGAGGAGGAAATAATAGAAGCAATTTTCTGCTTAGTACCTGAAAAGCTCAGGGAATTGTATGCATGCGAGTGGCCTTTAACCCGTTCCATGCGTCGGACGCGCGGGAGCCGTCTGACGCATAAGTTTTCATGTGCATCGGACAGCTCCTGTGCGTCCGACGCCATGGCACAGGGAATCCCTCTGGTGCGGGCACCAGAGGGATTCTCCTTTCCCCCCCAACATCCCCGGGAGATGGGGAACAGCAAAATTCCAGTCTTTCTGCCCCCCCCCCCGGGGGGCAGAAAGCCCACTAGAAGCCAGGAATGTTATTTTCATTCGATTTAGGGGTGGGGGCTGCCCAAGATGGGCATGCCAATGCCCTCACCCCCCCCAGAAAAATGCCAGTCTTTCTGCCCCCCACTGGGGGGCAGATGGGGCAGTAGCCCCCAATCTGCCCCCTAGGGGGGCAGAAAGCCCATTAGAAGCCAAGGATTTTTTTTAAATTTGATTTAGGGGTGGGGGCTGCCCAAGATGGGCATGCCAATGCCCCCACCGCCCCAGCGAAATTCCAGTCTTTCTGCCCCCCTAGGGGGGCATATGGGGGCAATAGCCCCAATCTGCCCCCCGGGGGGCAGAGAGCACACTAAGCACCAGGGATTTTTTTTCTATGTTAATAGTTAATAGGGGTGGGGGCTGCCCAAAATGGGCATGCCAATGCCCCCCCCCCAAAAAAAAACAATTCCCACAGTCTTTCTGCCCCTCCAGGAGGCAGATGGGGCAATAGCCCCTGATCTGCCCCCCGAGGGGCAAAACCAACTAGGCACTAGGGATTGGTTTTTTTCATACGTAGAGGGGGGGGCTGCCCAAAAAGGGCATGCCAAAGCCCCCCACCCCCCCCAAAAAAAAATTCCACAGCCTTTCTGCCTTCCCCGGAGGCAGATGGGGGCAATAGTCCCTGTTCTGCCTTCCGGGGGGGGGGGGGCAGAAAGCCCACTATGCACCATGGATTTTGTTGTTTTTCTTTTATACGTAGGGGTGGGGGCTGCAGAGAACGGGCATGCTAATCCCCCACCGCCAAAAAAGGCTTTCTGCCTCCCCCCTGAAGGCAGATAGGAGCAATAGCTCGCTATCTGCCCCCCGCAGGGGGGCAGAAAGCCCACTAGGCACCAGGGATATGTTTATGGGCATGCCAGTGAGAAGCCCCATAGGCAAGGGTTGCTCCTTTTTTTTAGGCACACATTCTGGCTGTTTCAGTGATATTTTTATTCTCATCTGCATCCAAGCGGGGGCAGAAAACCTCTAGAAACCAGGGAGAGTTTGTGTGTGTGTAAACTGGAGTTTGGATGACGGTCTGAGTGTACTGACCTTTGGCTGGCATTTTGCTGGCGGTGTGTATAGACCTGCACTTGGCTAATGGTGTGGGTGGATTTGCGCTTTATGACGATGTGTGTATATTAGCGCAATGGTGTGCGTGGAGTGGTGCTTGGCTGGCGGTGTACGTGGACTGGGGCTTGGCTGGCTGTGTGCATGGATGGTGCTTGGCTGTAGGTCCGGCTGCAGCACCAGACGTTTACCTGGTGGGGCGGAGGGGTGGGGGCCGGCTTTCTGGCCATGGGGGGCGATTTTGTCACTGGGAGCCGGTTTTGCAGCAGTGCTGTAATATCGGGCCCCAGTAACAAAAGCGAGAGTGATGTTTTTTATTAGCACGCCCCCCCCTCCAGGGCCGGTCGAGCAGCAATCTGCCAGGGCTGGTTGCTGTTCCCAATCCGGCCCTGCTTGGCTGGTAGTGTGTGGGGATGGCGCTTGGCTGGCGGAGTGCGTGGGTGGCGCTTGGCTGGCGGTGTGCGTGGATATTGCTTGGCTGACTGTGTGCATTGATAGCATTTGGCTGGCTGTGTACGTGGATGGCGCTTGGGTGGTGGTGTGCATGGATGGCGCTTGGCTGGCGGTGTGTGTGGATGGCGCTTGGCTGGCTGTGTGCATGGATGGCGCTTGGCTGGTGGTGTGTGTGGATGGTGGTGTGCGTGTACTGACTCTTGGCTGGCGGTGTGGCTTGCATGGATCCCCCAGAGTTTTCTTACCTAGAATCCCCCGCAAACCTCAAATTTACTTACAAAGTCACATTTTCATCACATTTCTGTGTGGGTATGTTGTAGGATCAATGCACAGGCACAAATTTTCAACTACCCAGCATTCCCCTTGGTCTCCCGAGAAAAACGTATAAACAAACTGCCCTTTTGGACCCACTTTGGGCCCCCTCAATCTCTGCACATTTTTGGCCCTTCCATGTCATAGGCACTTGGCCCATCCACACAAGTAAGGTATCATTTTTATCGGGAGACTGAGGGGAACGCTGAGTGCTAGGAAATTTGTTCGGTGCGTTGATCCCACAACTTTCCCACACAGATATTAGAGGAAAATGTGACTTTTTAGCTAAATTCGAGGTTTACTGCGAATTTTTGGAAGGAAAATGTTGGGGGATCAATGCAAGCCACACCTCTCTGGATTCCCGTGGGTGTCTAGCTTTCAGAAATGTCTAGGTTTTTTAGGTTCCCCTAGACCAAAAACACAGGCGCCCACCTATCTATCAAAAACGACCTGGTTTTTCAAGGGGGTCACCTGAGTTTTTGGTTCCGGGCTCAGCAGCCATCTAAGGAAACCTACTAAACCCACACATTTCTGAAAACTAGACACCATGGGGAGTCCAGGGAGGTATGGCTTATGTGGATTCCCCCAACGTTTTCCTACCTAGAAACCCCTGCAAACCTCAAATTTAGCTGAACAAATCACATGTTTCTTCAAATTTCTGTGTGGCAAAGTTGTGGGATCACCGGGCTGACACAAATTTCCTACCACCCAGCGTTCCTCCTGGTCTCCCAATAAAAATGGTACCTCACTCGTGTGGGTGGGCCAAGTACCCGCGACAGGCAAGGGCCAAAAACGTATTGTGGAGACATCAAAATTACCTATCACACAACGACCTGGTTTTTCAAGGGGGGGGCAGCTGGGTTTTCAGCCCCGGGCTCGGCAGCCATCTGGGGAAACCTACCAAACCCACACATTTCTGAAAACTAGACACCCGGGGGAGTCCAGGGAGGTATGGCTTGCGTGGATCCCCCAACGGTTTCCTACCCAGAATCCCCTGCAAACCTCAAATTTAGCTGAAAATAAATCACATTTTCCACATATTTTTGTGTGAGAACACTGTGCCGGCACAAATTTCCTACCACACAGCGTTCCCCTCAGTCTCCCAAGTAAAAAATAATACCTCACTTGTGTGGCTGTCCAATGCAGAATTGCATTGGACGGATACTGATGAATACTATGTCTGCTCTGGGACTATTGTAGTGGTAACACAACCTCTAGTGTTCAGAGAACACTCAGTAACTTACCTAGAGAAGTATTAGGGGGCGAATCTCTTAATGTATTCTCTTTGGCGTTCCAATATATCTCACCATGTTTTAGGATTAAATTTGTTGCAGAACATTCAAGAAGTTAGAGAGATCCTCTCCACTAAAAGATTCTGCCACTGAAGATAAAGCTGCTGACGCATGCCCACCGAATTGAGAGAGCTTGTTCAGGTACGCATCCCTGACATGTAAGTCTTCAGACCATCTTAAAGACCACCTGTTTCAGTTCTTGGGGTAGAAGGCACATGCACTGTAATCCTGCCACCACTTCCTGGTGCAAAGACAAATAGGAAGGTGTCAATCGATCACATCAAAAAGCACTATGTGGCCAATACTATTCAGCGGTCCACCAACAACACCAAAGTGCCTCCAGATTATTCCTTTATGTCCTCTGCCTATTCTGGAAGTGTCTCAAGAAGAGTATAGCTACTACTGCAACTGCAAACATATGCACCACTGAAATAATCTACATCAGTTGGAAATATCCGGATGTAATAAATTGCCCAATTGGACTTAAATGAAATAGTTCAGAATGGAATTTGCAATGTAACATTCTTTGGTTTAACTGGCATTGCTTTATGACCAACAAATACTGATATCACAGATTTCTTTTTAAAACTATAAATCCACTAGCAAATACACCAGATCCTAAGTATTCCCATATGACAGTGTCTACTTATAGTGTAAGGAAGTTGGGTCATAGGAGGTGTCAAACTGTGGCATGCATTACTCTCCAGTGGGTAGAATTGTCCATGTTAGTAGATTCTATATTCGGTATTCATGAGAGGAACTGGTATGACTTAGAAAACCTGTGAAGGGTTGGGACTACTCGCTGTAGCTTGGAATCTTTTTCCCTAGAATAAAGAAATCTGACTAAAATCAATTTTTGCATCCTGTTTCATCTGTCTTTTGGTTGTGGATTAGATGAGCAGAGAGACTTTGACTCCAACTGTATCTTTGCCACGTTACAAAAAGGTACTGCTTATACTGCTGCTGCTTCCCTTCTACTCAAAAACAATCAACGCCTCTCGCTCGTCTCTGTGGAATTTTTTTACGCTTGTTTTGAATTACTTCAAGGCAGTGGTCAAAGTAGGCGGGATTGGCAGGGCGCGGCGTGCCCCAACTTCTCTAATTTAATAGATTCCGTTCCCCTACTATTTTATTTTAAACACGCGTCCCAGGACGGCAGAAATAGCCATAAGGCTATAGGCTATAAGCCATAAGGCTTGGCGTTCGTGGCCGTTCGGGGACGGGCGGGGTGGGCAGAGAAGGAAAAGGACTCTGTCTCTTCCTTCCTGTCCAGAGAAGACAAGAACGGTGCCCACTTCTCCTGCTCTGCAGCTGGCAGCTGCCCCCCTCTTTTTCTTACTCTTCCTCCCACTCTTTCTGTCTTGCTCCTCCTCACTTATTGAAAATCGTGACTTCAACAAACGGGTATTTCTACCTCATTCCTCTCATTTCGTTTATTTGTTCCTCCGTGAAATGGATCCAAAAAAGAAAAACACTTTTGCTGGAAATGTCGTTTTTTTCAGACATTTTTCTATTCCAAAGTGCAGCCTTTGAACGGAGAGAAATAAAAGGGTCAAAATGTGAAAAATAACTAAATAAAGCAAGAAAGAGTGATCGCAGAGTGATTGCAAAGTGCTCAGATGAGTTTTATCCACACCCAGACACATTAGCGTCACTTTACAGAGTTTGCCAGTGAAGCGCTACTTTTGTTTTCTCGTCTTTCTTTGAACAACATTGTTTTCCCCGGGTGGGGAAGTTTACCAGTCCTGAAGGTACTGCAATGCCTGATTGATGGGTGGATTGGAAAACAAAATGTCTACCGCTGCTCTGTGTTCATGGATGTGGCCTTTTGAAACTACACTGCTTACGTTTTGTAGGGATACAAGCAATTGACATTGAAACAGGTTCCTTCTGGGCCCTGTAGTCATGTCCTTAACTTTTCAGGGAAAAGCGCTCACTGACTTCTGAATGAGTGTAAAAGCGTTAAGGTAACCATGTTGTTCCTGCTTGCATCTCACATGCTTTACTTAATCTTGCATTCCGTATAAGTGTTTGCTTTTTCCAGGGTGTTGTTACTTATTTTTTTGGGCAGTCCTGTCTAGTGCGTAATTTGAATTGAGTCGCATCCAGGTGTTTATAGCGGGGCATAATTGGGTTGTAGCTGAAGGTAGTGTGAGTTTCTCTCAGTGGGGCAGTATGGTGTTCAGTGGGGGGGGATGTCGAACTATGCAAGAGCTGCTGAATTTGGAACTGAGGAACTAGGTTCAGCCTTCATGATCAGTCCACCAGACCACTCTCCTGAGTGAGCACATTCCCGTGCTAGACCTTAGAAGGCCCCGCTAGACCTTACAAGCCCTGGTGTCTTAGTACCTGCAGTTGGACCCTAGTGATGGCAAGTGCGGCTTGTCCACCACAATTCATACTGAAGTTCACCTCCAGCCTTCCAGGCAGGCCTATGAAGTTGCACACCCTAGAGAGACAGTGACTCTGCCACTGAGATCACAGGACCCTTGGGCAGGGAGGCTCTAGGGTGGTGCGACCGGTGCAATCGCACTGGGCGTTGACTTTGGGTGGGGGCGTCATGTTTGCAAGTATATTATGTTTCTAAAAGCCCTTGCTGCCTCTTTCCTGGCTTCCAGCAATTTTCGGCAACAATAAAAATATCATGATGACTCTGGTGATTAATGTTCTTCCTAGAGGGATGGAGTTTTGTCAAGTGGAAGTTTTGACTCGTGGAAAGGTAGCACAGAGGGTTAATGTGCCTGCTGCAAAGAACGTGCCCCATGCAAATCACATAGTGCACATAATGTAAATAGGTCAGTGGGTTACTGCTTTTGTCAGTGAGATCCTTTTGTTACTTGCAGTTTATAAGTCAAAATCCTAACATAGAACAGTCAGCTATTAACAGTCATCTAGGAGCTGCATGTAAACTGCAAGGTATAAATTAGAGCGTTGTGGTTTTTTCAACAGTCTTTGATTTTTCCTAATGTTACAAAAATGGTTCATTTGGATAGAAATCAATTCTGGTTATTAAAGAGAACCCCCAACCATGGTATTACGTTCTAAATTCAAAGTTTGTGTTTCTCCAGACCAATCGCTATTAAACTATACTGCCTACTAGTATGGTTGTCATGTGACTCCTACACGTTGTATTCCTTTGTCTTATGTAACATTTCCTATACAGTGATTTACACATGTATGATTGATTGTCTCTGTGAATGTCTGTGATGTAAAGTGCTCTGACACCCTACACTGGTATCAGTGGTGCTGTAAATCAAATTAAATGCATCTGAGCGAGAGTGTGGTTATGGAGACTTGAGGGGCACTGTTAAAGGGTGATATTTAGGGATTCCATGGCAGAGGGGGTCATTGGGGGGCACCAACAAACATTGTCGCACAGGACTCCACCAGCACTAAAGCAGACCCTGCCATTGAGGCCAGTCCGCCTCACCCAACGGTACCTCCATTGGCCTTGTTTCAGCAGTAGTAGCTGCAACTCACCAGGGGTCGGCAATGCAGGATTTGCACGCACACCAAACTAAGTTCACACTTATGCACAAGCACTTTTAAAATGTGCTGCCTGCTTTGGGATTATGCAGCAATGGAGAACAAAATTATGCTGTAGGGTTGACTAAATTATGCAGCACAAAAAAACAAGCATTGGCATAGCCAATAGGTCTCGCCTTTGGGACCTTATAAGTGTTTAGCCATGCAACAGTGGATGTTGTTGCACCAAGGATATTGTGCTGCATAACTAAATACTTCTAAGCTCCCAAAGGCGAGACCTATTGGCTATGCCAATGCTTGTCTTTTCATGATCTCTGAGGGAGCGGCAGCTTCCCACAGGGCACCGACAAATCTGACATCCAGAACTGGAATGTAGCACCTTGGTGAAAGGCAAGTCCCTGGCTCCCCTAAATCAATAATTACGATGGTTGTCTGACGAGGACGCCTTCAACGGACAAACAGATGCCTTTTAACCGATGTGGTCCATTTTTAGTTACTAACAAACCTTGGAAAATATAAGATTTCTCGCTCTGAACATAGGGAAACTGCGAAGAGAGAGTAGTTGCTTCACTGGTCTTTACCCATAACTAAGGGGGCGGCAACTGGATGAGTGTCAGTGTTGTGTAGGCATTACTTCTCTTACAAAACAGAGCAGCTCCCACAGTCCAACGCTAGCCTCTCTACTTCACATTTTGAATCATTCTGGCGAGGCAAGCAGCCATGAAGAAGTTTTGAAAACTGCTCTCCAGAGACAGATCAATAAAAATCTATCGCTACGAAGTAGCATTGAATTCCTTGCACCTCGGTGCTTAAGCAGAGGGCATTCAGCATGTGATGTCACGAGAGAGCACATGATGTTTGCAGCGAATGGAATGCAAAGTTTAGAGATATCTGGCTCATAATTCACAAAGCAGAGAGAGTACGGGGGTGATAAGCCAGACGAGAGATAAAATCAAGAAAAGAACGGAATGTATGATGCAGTCACAGAGGATGTGAACGTGTGCGCTTCCTAGCGCGCATTCACACTCGCAAGAGGGAGAAAGACAAGGACTCAGAGAATGCAATGGATACACAGTGAATGGCAAATAGGTATAATAAGGATAAAACATAAGACCTTATAGAAACCATACGTGACTCCTGCAATTTGCACATTTCAGACTAACGCCACAACTGAAAACGGAGAGGGATACACGCACACAGCTGCAAGCTGGAACAAGCCAATCCTACAGAGCGGAACCAAACCAAGGCAGCGAATGGGGAAAGGAAAAAAAAACACGATGCACGCAATTCTCCGTTTAGGGAGCCTCTGTCAATAAAGGGGCCATATTACGTTCAGCACTTTCCATCTGCCATTTATTACAATGTATTCGTATTCCAAACCCACATGCACTAGAAACACCAAAAGCGTTTTCGTGCTTGGAAATTACTAAAAAAATGCGTCTCACTCTCGGCGTAGCCCCTGACGCTCGCTAAACAAAACAAGTGGGAGGGGGGGGAGTGCGGCAGGGACACGCAGCGTTTAACTTGCGGGAGCGAGCGCGATAATTGCGAACACATGGCGCCGCTCGCTCCCGCAAGGGAATCGCCAAACGTGCACGCGTTGCCATTGAAAGCAATGCAACGCGTGCACGTTTTTGGGACACAAACTGAGTCGATTGCTAAAGGTCTTTTTCCTAATCAGCGCATGCGCGCTGCGTAGGCGAGACCCAAAAAAGACTGCAGCGCAATGCGGTATATTTTCTGATACTTTATTATTTTGACATTTTTACACATGCTAACAGACTGTGCAACGATTTTACCTCATTAGTACCAGTGTAACATATAAATGCAGCAGTGAGAAAGGTGACCAGTCAACCTTTGCAAAGGGCCCTCTTTTTCGCAGCGACACAAGTCACATTTTTTAGTAACTTTTGATCCGATTCAGCTACAAACAATTTTTTAGTTAAAACCGTCAGATTATGCAGCAGATGATGTAATGTGGCAAATGTGGCAGACCCATAATTATGTGGAAAACATTTGCAAACTAGGATATTTTGCCATTCATGTTTGAACTGTTCTTGTGGAAAAAGGGAGAAGTGCTGATGACAGAAACTCCATGGCTCGGAGACAAATGGCTTGTGATTCCACTTTTAAGCGTTTTGGGGACATTCTGTGATTGGAAATTAATCCCTCTTTGTGAATGTATTTTAATGTCAATAACTCATATTAAACCTTAAATAAACGTGTATCCATTGGTTGAATTGAATAACGTAATAAGCTGTAACTGGGTAGTGAAATGCCAAACAAATACTAAAAATTAGAATGATTTTCTCTTTCTGGCCACACCTCTGACTCCGCCGACTGACCCAATCCTCGGGTTTTTCCCGCCTTCTGATTCTCCGCCCACAGTTCCCCTACCTTTCCCCCCCCACTTCAAACACTGCTTCAAGGTAAACGCTTTCTGACACGGTATTGTCACCATCTTCTTTTGCGTGATATTTCGTGCTTTTGGATTTTTCTTCAGGTGGGGCCTGATTTATTGAAGTGTCAACTTTCATTCTGCGCATTAATTAAATTCTTCAACTATTTACTTCATGCGTGCTCAGCTCAGCCCAGCCTCACGCGCGCTGTACCCGAGCTGCTCTCCACATTCCTAGTCATGTGCCGTGCCTGAGCTCCTATTAGCTTCATCATACTCGTGGGTTCTGCCTCTTCAGGAATGTACACAGACTGTCTCTCACCACCGATCTGATGACAGAAGCGCGCCTTTTACAAATGTCATCATCCCTTACCTGCCTCGTCTAATCAACTTCAGCTCCTCGGGGAACATTAGTTTCTGCTCTTCAACAATGTGAGAAATAATACCGTACTGTCATCTGCTGGATTCTTCCTGCTATGGCAGTCTATTTAACCTTTATTTTTTTTAAACAAGACTATTTTATTATTCGGGTACTAATTAGAGTGCCGCGTTCCCTACTTGGGTATCAAACTGGACACCAGTGTTTTTACTTTCACTCTATTTTGTAGTGCTTATTTCATTTACCACTACCATTTTCAATTACTGTGTCGTTATGCAAAATATTTCACCACCTCCTTCTTTTGGGAACTTCTAGGAACCTATTTTAAAATGGTCTAAGTGAAAAAGGTGTTCAATAATTATCTATAAGTTTGTGGTCCTAACTTTACACCAAAAACAAGAGTATTTACTTCTTCACTGCCTTGAACTTAAAGCTCAGGAAGTTTTCAAAAATCTTCATCATTTATCTGATGATAAGGAAGATGATAATGTCACACCCACTCTTAATGAACATGAAGTTTGCTTAAAAAAAATTAGACAAACACTGCCTACTTAAAATTTCTTTACATTTGAACAATGTAATTTTGGCATGCGCTCTCAGAAACCTGATGAAACAGTTGAAGACTATTTTACAGCACTACAAAAATGTGTTTCCAAATGCAATTTTGGTGCCAACACCAATAAGTGAATAAGAAATAAGTGCACGCAGAAAAGTAAAAATACTAAAGTGAAGAAGAAATTGTGGTTAAAAGGAGATCTCTAACTCAGCACAATATTAATGATAGCTAAGCAAATTAAGCACTTCATGGCATGTGTAGCTGAGTTAGCACAGGAAAAGTATGAACCTGTTCACGTTGTTAATGTTAAGACTAATTCTAATTCCAAGTACTAACGTTCCAAGAAAAACAAAGGTGAGTGTTTCAGATGCCGTAATGAAGGTCACTGAGCGAACAGTAAAGATTGTCCAGCTATCAAATATGTGTCTAGTGTGTGTGGGAAGAAAGGACTCTGAAAAATGGTGCAAGAGTAATACTAAGCTCAACGAGAAGATCAATGAGGTCACTACAGATAATGAACCTCATCTTTTGCAGCTTACCGATACCATTAACGGAGGCTTGTGAAGAAGAAAGACACCCTTATGATACTGTATTAGTTAACAGCGTTGGTGTGAAAATGATGATGGTTTCGGATGAGCATTTAAACTTTGATATCGGATGTGATTTATGATGAATACTTTAAAGGAAACTTTAAGGGCCCGATTCCGATGTCGTTCGGAAGGCCTCCAAATCGGATATGGCTTTCCTGGATCCGATTCGTAGCCCTTGTTTCCGACCGAATCGTACACAGGTCCGAACGACCAACTACGATGCGATGATCACGTACGAGTTGACTGAATCGTTTCCGGGACCCGAACCTGTCTGTACGACTGGTTCATAGCCAGATCGTGCCGTGCAATGGAGCCGAATTCTGACCGAGCGAGTACGATGCACGATTCGGACAGCCGCTTCGCCTTGGTCTCAGGGAGACGAAACGTCAGGGGCGGCTGGTGTTAATGGGCAAAATGGGCGTTGCCCTGCCACCCTTGGGGGGAGGCAAGAAAAGAATTACAAAACGCCAAGCAGCTGAATGGAATTTACTACTTGCTTGCTGCTCTCTTATTTATAATAGGGCAGCTGGGAGGAACTTTGCAGAGGTACGGTACTGCTGCTCATGCCTGCTGGGCGAGGTATTCTTCGACCAACAGGCGCAACCTAGAGCAGTGACATCATGGCAGTGGGCGTGCCGACTTTCAATGCTGTGAATAAGGGTTCTTTTTGGGCGCTTACACAATGGCCCTGGGAGGAGTTCACAGAACTCCATTCATTTCAATGGCAGGGGGAGTGTCCGACTGATCGGAAGAACGAGGTAGTGGGTGGCAACAATTAAACACTCATCACTGGAGGAGGCGGGCTTAGGAGGGGTGAAGCAGGCTGCTGTCTTCATTCCTCCCCTGCCGTCTCATTACGCAAGAGGGAATGGGAGAGACGAGTCATACCTTTCCTGCTCCGTCCAGACCTTACTGGAAGGCAGAAGTAGCATTGGCACTCGAAGTCGCCGAGTTCGAGACACTACGGTGTAATTAAACAAATTATAGCAAGGTAAAAATGTAATGACTGTGGATTCTTGCAGTAGTGCGTTTAATTGTATGCTGTCAGTGTGGCGAGTTTTGATCTGAATGGGGCCTACCTATTGTTCAACTACCATGTGTGTTTAAGTTTCACTTCGTAAAATCCTAAATAGTGAAAACAATTAAATATGGTGCAGTGCTTGTTCTCCACAGCCAAAGGAAATCCGATCTCTCGGAATATAAAATCAGTGGAGAATCAAACTGGATTTAAAGCGTCTTTGTTGTTTGTAAATTATATCAAAGAAAATGTTTTGCATTTTACTAGTGTGAATCAAATTGCTAAAAAGCAAAAACATTTTCTTTGATTTGCATCCAGCCAAGATGCTTCATGTTTGAATACGAAGTTGTGCGCGTGTGTGTTTTAAAAAATAAGCTGTGACTCGCTCAGTCTGCGCACTTTGAAGCCGAGGGCATGAATAAATAAAATAAGTATCCTGAATTTAATTTCCGCGCTTCTTCTGCGACTTACATGATTATCAGACATACTGTGCGTCACAGTGCGTGGCCAAGTGAAACAGTATAATTACAAACTATTGTAGTTTCTTTCTTTGTGGGAATGTTAATAGCAAAAATGTGCTCTCGTGTAACTGTAGTGGATTCATTTGAAATAAGATCTCTGAAGCTTTTCCGAGTTCGATAAACGTTGTGTTTAAAAATCAAATTATGTACACTGTCTGTGACCCGACCTATTACTCACGACGAGTTACAAGATGGGGGCACAGGGCCGATGGCACAAACACTAAAACTTTACTGACATGATCTCAGGTCACGAAGAGTTTAACATTTAAATGTTGGGTTGCCACCTTTCCAGGTGAAAAATAGCAGCCATTTTCTGTTGTTTGAAGAGTCTGCAAACTGGCCAGGACATGATGCCAAATAGGCCTGCAAACAAAATTGTATGTATTTGCAAAACAACTTTTCCGCCTTTGTATACTTTAATTATTAGTCAGGAATCATTACACAGCTGTAGAACATATTTAAAAGTGCTTTTTATTTACATTTGTTGTTTGAAGTATTTAAAGACGAGGGCTGAAAAATAACGGCTTTAGGGGATTTTGCTTATTTTGTACCGGCCGGATTACAAAATGGCAGCACTGCTGCCTCACCAAGAGGACAAGGTTTACTTTCAGTTGAGACTGAGATGGACTCCTCGAAAAACTGTTGGTTTGTTTAAATGCCAAGGAGAGAGGATCTGTATCTCCTGTCCTACTTTGATGTTGGTACCATTGGGAGAGAGGATGCTTCTGTCCTGTTTTAGGCAAGGCAAATGGGAATTCCTTGACCGAAGCAGTTTACAGCCCTGAGCCCCAGCCCTGTGTTTATGTGGACATAAACATGGCGAACAAATGTGTAACCTAATTAAAACTGCTGATAGCTGACACCCTTCCCCACTCCAAATGCAAGCAATAAATACAAACGATTGTCATGACATAATAAACAGGGGCCTGTAACAGATAGAATGACAAATGTAGTGCAAACATTGGGAAAGGAAAACCTACCCCAGCCATGCCCTTGAGGCACACTAGTCTGCATCTTACCCTATTCCAGTTACTGGTCTCTGTCTCTCAAACTATAATCATAATGAAAACCATTTTCTTGAAGGGGTGGTGTTATTTTTTTGCCATTGTGCTGGTATCAGTGATGTTTATTTGTTTCACGCTTTGCCTTGGTACAGTTTTTCATGGTTGAATGTGCCTTAGGAAGGGCAGAACCCAGAATTAAAACACACCTGTTTAAACCTGGCCGCACACATGCATACTCAGAGTGTGTACTTTATGCTCTCTGGTCAATATTTCAAGTCTGCACTTTCAAAATTGCTTTATGAACTATCATGCTTTGTCATATTTGCTTTAAAATGCACCATTTGCCTACTCTTGTTTTAAAAACAATTCTCGGGGGAGAAACCCCCCTAACTCCCCTTATGACAGGTGTGCTCGCTCGCTCTGCTCGCTCATGATGCACCACTCCAAAACTTTCACGCCCCACCACTTTCAAATGTTACCAGCCACCACTGCAAAACGTCTGTTGGAATTGTACTTCGGGGGGTCGTAGCAGGCCCCCTTACACCCGGGGCCCTCCGAATCTGTCACTGAGGTGTGCCCATGGGTCACCCTGATTTAGGCATGCTCAGTGTGGCGGGCACCATGGGGTGCCCGCCACAGGGTGTACGCTTTTCCCCAGCCATTCCTTTTTGCTATGGGAGCCTGTGTACGCATCTGTACACAGGCTCCCGTAGAGTTCAATGGGAGTCCGAGCGAACCGAGTCCGTAAGCATACGGCTGCATCGTACTCGCTCGTTCGGACTCCCGGAGCACGTTTCGCTCGGAAAGCCCTCCGGATCCGAGTCGTACGGAGGGCTTTCCTAGCGAGAGCGGAATCGGGCCCTAAGCTGTTTGAATCTGATCTGAAACTCTATGCCTAAGGGGGAAGAGCAATAGAATTGGTTGGATATTTTGTAGGACCATTTACATTTAAGGGTAGTAGGGCTGAGGTTAAAGTATATGTTCCTGTGGTTGGAGATACAGAATTGAGCTGGCCTCACCAGAACCTTCTAGGTATTTCCTTGAATCACAATGGTACCCCACAAGTCCAGGTTAGCTGTTCACATGAACAAGTTACTTACCTTCGGTAAAACCTTTCTGGTGGATACAGTATCTACCTGTTGATTCTTCACTTTTTTAATATCCCAGTGCGCCACAGGAAATTTTCTTTACAGCTCTCCCACATCGACAAGGAAGTCACAATGACACAGCTCTGCATGCGAGTCCACATAACGTCATCGGAGCCATAAGAAGCCCTCAGTGTGCTGATGTCAGTTTCCACCCATTTCTTTTTATGTCTTCAAGACGAACAGGTGAATCCAACAGCACCCATGCAAAAGCATCTGGCAGATCTCCAATCAAACGACATATACATATAAATATATATACACAAAAAGAAATATATATACATATATACATGCATTCGTACATTGTTGGACATGGCCCTTCTTAGGGGGATTTCCCTAAAACCTTTTGCTTTTTGTTCTGGTTTATGCCAACTCTAACTCCTGACCTTAGGACTCTGGGCATTTTCTCAATGTACCGCAGTGGGAAAGTGCATGCGCCCTTCCTGCACATGTCAGGACAGAGTGCTCACTTGATTGGGTTAGGTGTTGTACCTGTGAGTGCCCTGTAAAAAGGTACACCACATACCCAGGGCAGGTGCTATCCTGGCTAATAGGGGATGCTGCACTGAGTGTGCTGCCTACGGAACACTTCCTGGGAGGGGCTGAGTATCTTGTTAAGTCCTTAGGGACTAGGGCACTTTCCCACTGTTAATACAGTGTGAAAGTGCCTGCACCTTCCTACACACGTTAGGATGTGGTGCTTACCTAGTGTCTTAAATATGAATCCAGCCTGCCATTGCAGGCTGGTATGCGCTTTGCACCGATGGTGCTCCTAAATACAAGTTCAGCCTGCCATTGCAAGCTGGTGTGCGCTCTGCACCCATGGTGCTCTTAAATACGTGTCCTGCCTGCAATTGAAGGCTGATCTGTTTAAGTCACTAGCCATCCTTAGAGGACCTTTAACTGCCACCCGAGTAACTCGAGGGTACGTCCTAAGAGGATGAAGCGAGTGGTAGGTGAAAGGCAGGGCAGGTACACATGTGTCCCCTGCCCAGATAGCAAGGAATAACCATGTGTGTAATCACTCGCCCCTGACTGGAGCGGTAGGTTCTTCCTGGCTGGGGCATCGCCTCAAGCAACCAGAAAGTGCCAGTTCCAACAATACATGCAAATAAAATACACAATATATAAACAGCTTTGCTTTTTGGCATAAGCAGACAAGCAAAGGGGAGTTGGGTGGGTCAGTGAGGAATCCACATGTAGATACTGTATCCACCAGAAAAAGCATTACCAAAGGTAAGTAACTTGTCCTTCTGATGGATACATCTACCTGTGGATTTCTCACCTTTTGAATAAAACCCCCAAGCAGGCCCGCACTCGGAGGTGGGTGCCTGTCTGCTTAAACCAAAAAATCCTGTAACACTGAACGGGCAAAGTGACTGTCCCTCCTCACATCAGAGACTAACCAATAGTGCTACACAAACGTGTGGAGGGGAGCCCAAGTCGGTGCTGTGCAAATGCCAGTCACTTGGACACCTCTAACCAAAGCAGAAGTAGAAGACTTAGCTCTAGTAAAATGAGCTCTAATACCTTCAGGTGGTTCCTTGTTAGCCATGGCGTAGCAGATCTTGATGCACAGGATAATCCATCTGGACATTGTCCTCTTATTCATCTTGCCCGCTTAGCCAACAAACACCTGACATACAGCCGGAGATCACGAGATCTGTCTACATAAAAGCTCACAGCTCTTCTAGGGTCCAAACGATGAAGCCTTTTTTGCTTTTTAGATGGATGAGGGGGAGGATAGAAAGTAGGAAGGGTGATAGACTGGCCCAAGTGGAAACGAGTAACCATCTTTGGCAGGAAAGCAGCCCTGGTTCTCAATACCAACTTGTCTGCATAGAAAGTTGTGAAGGTGAGTTTCACACTGTTAGACCTGGCACCATTGGCGTGGGTCTCCCTTCCATTTTTCGTTGTTGTCTCCTCCGTTTTGCTGGTGTTAGATGCTCTGGGCGCTGTGCCACTGCCATTCAGTGCCACAGCGCGAATGCTCCCTGTGTAAATATGACATGTGAATTGGTATATCCATGATTGCCTTATTTGGTTTACCTGTTAGTCCCTAGTAGCGTGGCCTGTGTGTGCCCAGGGCTGGTAAACCAAATGCTGCTGGTGTGCCTGCAGCGCTGGTTTGCGCCACCCCCAGAAGTAGCTTGTAAAGTGTGTCTCAGACCTGCCACTGCAGAGTCTGTGTGCAGTCCAGAACTGCCATCTTGGCTGGGAAGTGCACCCACTTCCCAGCCCCTGAACCTTCCCTTGGCATCATGTAAGTAACCCCTATGGTAGGGTGCATTGTATGTGTAAGGTAGGACATGCCTTGGTGTGTGTAGCATGTCCTGGTAGTGAATTACACCCAATTTCGTTTTTCACTACTGTTAGGCTACCTGTTCCCCATAGGCTAGAATGGGCAGTTTGACTATTACATTCTATAGTCCTAACTGACCCCAGGAACATGGTAGAAAAACGAATTTAGTATGCCTGAGCTCAGAATATTAAAATACCTCTTTTAGTGAAGTTTATTTTTATATTCTGTGTTTGAAAATACCACTTTTAGAAAGTAGGTATTTTCTTGCCTAAGCCTTTCAGTGTGCTCTGCTGTTATGTGTATTGGCTGTCTGGTTTTGGAGGGACAGGGCAGGCTGAGTCAGAGCTGGGTTGAATAGAGAGATCTGCATTTAGAGTATGGGGAGGGGTGGCTCCTTGACCTGAATAGGGCTGTGCCTGGCAAGGTGAATGCTGGCTCCACCTCCTACTGCGTGTCTGATAGCAGACCCCCTCTTTCTGAAAGGAAGGATGCAGCCTGGTAAACAAAGTGCTCCAGGACTGAACAGAACTGGTTCTGGCTAGGCTCAGTGACTTGTAGCTTTTGAGAACAAAGACTTTTGGGGTATAAATATCTGTGCTGAAACCCCTACAAAGTGTATTGCTCCTGGATGTCAAGACGAACCTCTGTCCGTGTAACTGAAGGAATCTGCAGGAGGTGACTATCCTTGTGCTTGTGTGCTGTTTCTTGGATTGGCCTGCAGTGGTTACCATTGGACTTGGAAGAAGAGGGAAAAGGACTTTTGAGAGAACTTTTATTAATCTTGCTAAAGAAATCACCCAAGGGCTAGGAGAGAGCTAGCCTCCTGTTGAAGTCTCAGGCACATCAGACTTCACCACCAGTCTCCTGATTCCTCCCAGCGAGGATTTCTATCTGCAGGTGAGGCTCCTGTGAGTTCCAGGGCCTCTAGTTCTACTACAGAGAAGAGAGTGCTGAAATCGTCGCTAACGCACGTTTGCGAGCCGCCGCAGCCGAGAGCGCCCGAAACATCATCGCGCTGCTGCCGCCGAGTGCTCGCAACCAAAGATCGAGTCATCGCACCGAGATCATCGCTTCACGACATCGCAGCGCGGACGTCGAGCGTCCGCCATTTTCATCGCATCAGGATCGTCGCTCCCTCACGGAGCACCATTTCTTCGCATCGCAACCCGATCGCACACGCAACAAGATCGTCGCCTCGCCTCCTCCCTTGCGGCAGGGAGTCATCGCATCAACGGTCTAGCATGCAGAAGTTTGTCCCATCGTCTCTACACGCATCAGCAGATCGGCGCATCATCCTCCCTCGCGGCAAGGATTTAACGCATCGCTGGCCTCGCGTGCAGAAATTCATCGCTACAGCTTCTTTGCGACAATTTGTTGATTTTGCTACGAAATCCAGGTACTTTGTAGGTAAAAGGGTCGCAGAGACCACTGCTTTGAACTGAACTCCTCTTTGCACACTTGAACTATTTTTGCAGCATTTCAAGAGTAATCCTATTTTACAGTATTGTGGCTTTTTATCGTTATTGGTCTTGTGTTAAGTCTATATATAAAGATACTTATTTTTGATAACTACTTGTGTGGTGTCCCTTTGTAGTGTTCCTCACTGTGTTACTGTGTATGGTAATAAATGCTTCACACTCTGCCTCTGAGATAAGCCTAACTGCTCGTGCTACGTTACCACAGGGTTGAGCAGGGGTTATCAAAGGGTGGAACCCTCTCACTCTGACTTAGGAAGAAGGGTCCCTACTTGGACAGTGGCCAGCCATTGCCAACTAGAGACCCCCATTTCTAACATTGGTGGTCAGCGGTGAGGATCTGGACTTGCATTTATGATCGCATACAGTAATTATAGTGTACACTACTAGTGAGTGCAGACCATAACGCAACCACATACGTTTTGAGGTTTTTTCTAATTCTATTTTTGATTTATATTGCCAGTTATTACTACAATGGGCAAGCCCAGATCCAATGCCTCGGAGGATCTCTCCTGGGAAGAAGAGAAATTAGAAACCTACAATGCCAAGCAGCTCAAATATTTTTGCAAACAATTCACAGTCCCTATCACAGGTCTCACTAGAAGAGAGGAGTATTACAAGGTGCTGAAGGCCTGGCTAGAAGCCAGGGATGCCCCTAAGAATATGGGAGAGCTTGTGGAGGGGAAGAGAATGCAGGAGAGCAGCAGGGCGAAGTAGTAGACTTAGTAGGAGATAAAGCAATTTCCAGCCCGGGCACTAGTGTGTCCGCTAAGGGTCTGTCCCCAGAAGAGATGGAGGACAGGGAGAGAGATAGGCGGCATAATATGGAGATGGCTAAGCTTAAAATGGATGGTCACAGGGACCTAGAGAACAAGAAGTTAGAATTTGAGATTATGAAAATGAAACTTGAGCATGAGAGAATATTGAGGGAGTTGGAGATTAAAGCAAAGAGTGTAGAGATCTCCCCTCTGGTGGCAGCATACCTGTAGTGCATACTGAGCATAGAGTGTATATACCCAAGGAGGTTATTAAGGATTTCCACAAAAGTGAAGATATTGGGCAATGGTTTGCCGCTTATGAATTAGCCATGGTGTCCCACCGGGTCACTGAGAAGGATTGGGGAGCGGGGTTGTGGGGACGCTTTGTGAGTGAGGGGAGGGATCCTTTGTTGGACCTGCCCCCAGAAAGTAGGATGGTTTATGCCCACATGAAGGAAGCGTTGATGACCCGCTATGGTTTGACCCCTGAGATGTCTAGGCAGAGGTTTAGGACCTTCAAGAAGCTAGAGGGTACCACGTGGGTTGAATATGTGTCTTTTTTTTGCAGAGCAATGGAACGCTGGGTAAAAGGTAGCAAAGTAGAAACTTTTGAGCAACTTTATGATTTGATTGCATGGGAGCATTTATCTAGTAACTGTTTTCCTGAGCTACGCCAGCACCTGATTGATTGCAAGCTGACTAACCCTAGGAAGCTTGCTGAGGAGGCAGACCGCTGGGTGAGCACCCGGGTTCGCAAGGGTCCAGCGGGAGACTTCGCCAAAGGTGGGCAGGGTCCCCAGCAGAGAAGTGGGGGGGACAGGGGTAAACCGAGGGAGTTCCAAAGAGGGCCCTAAAGTAATTCCCAAGGGAACCAAGCAGTGGTGTCCCAGCCTCCCCAAGAGAAGAAGCCAGTGCCCCCGACAGGTAGGCCTGTTCAGAGGGGGCCCCTTACTTGTTTTAAGTGTGGTCAAGTGGGCCACAGATACTTTGATCCCCAGTGTCCTCAGAGGGACACTAGTGCACCACCCCGTGCACCACCCTGCCAGTTTGCTAGTGTAGCCCTGGGAGGGGAGGAGATGGGTGCCCAAGAGGGGTGGGATCCCGTAGAACTGACCCTTGTCTCATTAGGAGACTTTGAGATGGCCCCTAAGCCTGCACTGCCTGATAACACTAAAAAGTACAGGCAGTGGGTGACCATCAATGGCCATAGAGTGGAGGCTCTAAGAGACACATGAGCCAGTGTAACTGCTGTCCGCTCCCGGTTGGTGTCCAAAGAGCAGGTTGTCCCCATGCATTCTACCCAGTAGTGTCCGCAGACAACTCAGAGAGCCAATGTGAGGTGGCTCAGGTTCCCTTTGAGTGGGGGGGGGTCTCAGGAACTCTTCAGGTGGCTGTGAGGCCCGCCATGCCTGTAGACTGTCTGTTGGGCAATGATTTAGAGAACTCCCCGTGGGCTACGGTGGAGAGGAAATCTCACTTAGAGATGTTGGGTCTGCCTGAGTGGGCGTGTGCCACCACTCGGTCCATGGCAGCCAAGGAGGGTGTTGAGAAGGACCTGGAGCCTGAGAGTATGGCCCAGATCCCTGCCTTAGAGAGAAGGGGCAGGGGGCGCGGGGAGCCGGCCCCCTTGGTTCCCATGGCCCAGGAGGGAGCAGACCCTGAGGGGATGCCCTGGAGCCTACCGGGGAGCAGATCGCCGAACTGGGGGACCTGCCTGAGCTGACCCATTGGCAGCAGGAAGGGGGACCCACCAGGGAGGAATTTTATGAGCAGCAGAGAGTTTGCCCCTCTCTTGAGGGTATGCGGCGACTGGCTGCAGCCCAGGCAGAAGGTGACATGTCTGGTTCACATCTGATTTATTGGGAGAACAGTCTCCTGTATAGCGAGCCTAAGGCTGCTGAGCCGGGGTCAGCCCGGGTGCTGGTGGTACCCGAGTGCTTCAGAGCCTTCCTACTGGGGTTGGCTCACGACATTCCATTGGCAGGACATCTGGGGCAGACCAAGACCTTTGAAAGGCTGGCCACCCACTTTTATTGGCCCAAGATGCGCAAGAGTTCAGACACTCATTGCAGGACATGTGAGACTTGCCAGGCAAGTGGGAAGAGTGGGGGGAAGATCAAGGCCCCACTCCAGCCCTTTCCAGTTGTGAGTACCCCATTCGAGCGAGTGGGCATTGACATTGTGGGGCCTCTGGACCCCAAGACAGCCATGGGCAACAGGTTCATCCTGGTCTTGGTGGACCATGCCACCCGGTACCCTGAAGCCATCCCGCTCAGGACAGTGACGGCCCCCGTGGTGGGACATGCACTGATGGGGATTTTCTCCCGTGTGGGATTCCCCAGAGAGGTGGTGTCTGACAGGGGGACCAACTTCATCTCCCAGTACATGAAGTCTTTGTGGAAGGAGTGTGGGGTAACTTATAAGTTCACCACTCCTTATCACCCCCAAGGTAATGGTCTGGTTGAAAGGTTCAACCGGACCTTGAAGGGCATGATCATGGGCCTAGAAGAGCCCCTGAGGCGTAAGTGGGACGTCCTCTTGCCATGCCTGTTGTTTGCCTACCGTGAGGTGCCACAGAAGTCCTTAGGGTTCAGTCCCTTTGAACTCCTCTATGGCCATCCGGTTAGAGGACCTCTGAGTCTGGTCAGGAAGGCTGGGAGCAATCTCCCAGGAAACCTCCCCAAGATGTATTTAGCTACATGTTGGCCTTCAGGAACCAGACTCGGCGTTTCAGAAAGATTGCTGAGGCAAATCTGGAAGCCAGCCAGGAAGAAATGAAACGTTGGCACGACCAGAATGCCACTCTGGTCGAATTTCAACCTGGTCAGAAGGTTTGGGTACTGGCCCCAGTGGAGCCTTGTGCGCTCCAAGATAAGTGGACCGGTCCATTTGAGGTGGTGGAGCGCAAAAGTCCAGTTACCTACTTGGTGGACTTTCAGTCTCCCAGGAACCCCTTGTGGGTCCTGCATGTGACCCGCCTGAAGCCCCACTTTGAGAGGTCTGAAGTGGGCATGCTTCTTGCCACAGATGATGGGATGGAGGAGGAGAGTGAGCCTCTTCCCGACCTCCTGTGTGCAGGAGAGAAGGATGGGTCAGTGGAGGGTGTGATCCTCTCCACCACACTGACCCCTGAGCAGCAGAGAGATTGTCACCAACTGTTGGGGCAATTTTCTGATTTGTTCTCCCTGGTGCCTGGTGTCACTGATTGGTGCGTCCATGAGGTGGATACCGGGGACAGTCCTCCTGTCAAGCACAAGGCTTACAGAGTGACTGACAGGGTCAGGGCTTGCATTAAGGAGGAGGTCTCCAAAATGTTTGCCCTAGGGGTGATTGAGTCCTCTAGCAGCCCCTGGTCCAGCCCCGTGGTCTTGGTACCAAAAGCTGCGACGCCTGGTGCCACTCCTGAACTTAGGTTCTGTGTGGACTACCGAGGTCTCAATTCGGTCACGAAGACCGACGCGCACCCCATCCCCAGAGCTGATGAGCTCATAGATCGGTTAGGGGCTGCCCGGTACCTCAGCACGTTTGATCTGACGTCTGGGTACTGGCAGATCACCTTAACTGATGGGGCAAAGGAGAGGTCAGCATTCTCCACACCAGATGGGCACTACCAGTTCCGTGTGATGCCCTTTGGGATGAAGAATGCCCCTGCCACCTTTCAGAGGTTGGTCAACCAGTTGTTGGTTGGGCTGGAGGATTTCAGTGCCGCCTACCTGGATGACATTGCAGTGTTCAGTTCCTCCTGGGAGGACCACTTGCGCCACCTCTGGGGAGTGTTGATGGCGCTGCGCAGAGCAGGTCTCACAATCAAGGCCAGTAAGTGCCAGATTGGGCAGGGTTCTGTGGTGTACTTGGGACACCAGGTGGGGAGTGGCCAGGTGGCGCCCCTGCAGCCCAAGATTGAAACCATCCTGGCTTGGGAGCCCCCAAGGACCCAGACCCAGGTGAGGGCCTTCTTAGGACTCACGGGTTACTACAGGAGGTTTGTCAAGGGGTATGGCAACATTGTTGCACCCTTGACTGAGCTGACTTCCAAAAAGCAGCCAAAGATTGTGAACTGGACTGACACCTGTCAGAAAGCTTTTGATGCCCTCAAGACTGCCATGTGTACAGCACCCGTACTCCAGGCGCCCAATTTTGCTAAGGAATTTATTGTCCAGACAGACGCTTCAGAGCATGGGGTGGGGGCCGTTCTGTCACAGATAAATGAGGAGGGATTAGACCAACCTGTAGCCTTCATCAGTAGGAGGTTACTTCCACGGGAACAGAGGTGGAGTGCAATTGAGCGTGAGGCATTTGCTGTGGTCTGGGCACTGAAGAAGCTGAGACCATACCTGTTTGGGACTCACTTCCGGGTTCAGACAGACCACAGGCCCCTCAGATGGTTGATGCAGATGAGGGGTGAGAATCCCAAGTTGTTGAGGTGGTCCATTTCCCTACAGGGTATGGACTTCACGGTGGAACACCGCCCTGGTACAGAACACGCCAATGCTGATGGTCTGTCCAGATTTTTCCGCCTTAGTGATGAGAACTTCCAAGGGGATGGGTAGTTCTCCCCACATTTCAGCTGGAGGGGACACGTGTTAGACCTGGCACCATTGGCGTGGGTCTCCCTTCCATTTTTCGCTGTTGTATCCTCCGTTTTGCTGGTGTTAGATGCTCTGGGCGCTGTGCCACTGCCATTCAGTGCCACAGCGCGAATGCTCCCTGTGTAAATATGACATGTGAATTGGTATATCCATGATTGGCTTATTTGGTTTACCTGTTAGTCCCTAGTAGCGTGGCCTGTGTGTGCCCAGGGCTGGTAAACCAAATGCTGCTGGTGGGCCTGCAGCGCTGGTTTGCGCCACCCCCAGAAGCAGCTTGTAAAGTGTGTCTCAGACCTGCCACTGCAGAGTCTGTGTGCAGTCCAGAACTGCCATCTTGGCTGTGAAGTGCACCCACTTCCCAGCCCCTGAACCTTCCCTTGGCATCATGTAAGTCACCCCTATGGTAGGGTGCATTGTATGTGTAAGGTAGGACATGCCTTGGTGTGTGTAGCATGTCCTGGTAGTGAATTACACCCAATTTCGTTTTTCACTACTGTAAGGCTACCTGTTCCCCATAGGCTAGAATGGGCAGTTTGACTATTACATTCTATAGTCCTAACTGACCCCAGGAACATGGTAGAAAAACGAATTTAGTATGCCTGAGCTCAGAATATTAAAATACCTCTTTTAGTGAAGTTTATTTTTATATTCTGTGTTTGAAAATACCACTTTTAGAAAGTAGGTATTTTCTTGCCTAAGCCTTCCAGTGTGCTCTGCTGTTATGTGTATTGGCTGTCTGGTTTTGGAGGGACAGGGCAGGCTGAGTCAGAGCTGGGTTGAATAGAGAGATCTGCATTTAGAGTATGGGGAGGGGTGGCTCCTTGACCTGAATAGGGCTGTGCCTGGCAAGGTGAATGCTGGCTCCACCTCCTACTGTGTGTCTGATAGCAGACCCCCTCTTTCTGAAAGGAAGGATGCAGCCTGGTAAACAAAGTGCTCCAGAACTGAACAGAACTGGTTCTGGCTAGGCTCAGTGACTTGTAGCTTTTGAGAACAAAGACTTTTGGGGTATAAATATCTGTGCTGAAACCCCTACAAAGTGTATTGCTCCTGGATGTCAAGACGAACCTCTGTCCGTGTAACTGAAGTAATCTGCAGCAGGTGACTATCCTTGTGCTTGTGTGCTGTTTCTTGGATTGGCCTGCAGTGGTTACCATTGGACTTGGAAGAAGAGGGAAAAGGACTTTTGAGAGAACTTTTATTAATCTTGCTAAAGCAATCACCCAAGGGCTAGGAGAGAGCTAGCCTCCTGTTGAAGTCTCAGGCACATCAGACTTCACCACCAGTCTCCTGATTCCTCCCAGCGAGGATTTCTATCTGCAGGTGAGGCTCCTGTGAGTTCCAGGGCCTCTAGTTCTACTACAGAGAAGAGAGTGCTGAAATCGTCGCTAACGCACGTTTGCGAGCCGCCGCAGCCGAGAGCGCCCGAAACATCATCGCACTGCTGCCGCCGAGTGCTCGCAACCAAAGATTGAGTCATCGCACCGAGATCATCGCTTCACGACATCGCAGCGCGGACGTCGATTGTCCGCCATTTTCATCGCATCGCATCAGGATCGTTGCTCCCTCGCGGAGCGCCATTTCTTCGCATCGCAACCCGATCGCACATGCAACAAGATCGTCGCCTCGCCTCCTCCCTTGCGGCAGGGAGTCATCGCATCAACGGTCTAGCGTGCAGCAGTTTGTCGCATCGTCTCTACACGCATCAGAAGATCGGTGCATCATCCTCCCTCGCGGCAAGGATTTAACGCATCGCCGGCCTCGCGTGCAGAAATTCATCGCTACAGCTTCTTTGCGACAATTTGTTGATTTTGCTACGAAATCCAGGTACTTTGTAGGTAAAAGGGTCACAGAGACCACTGCTTTGAACTGAACTCCTCTTTGCACACTTGAACTATTTTTGCAGCATTTCAAGAGTAATCCTATTTTACAGTATTGTGGCTTTTTATCGTTATTGGTCTTGTGTTAAGTCTATATATAAAGATACTTATTTTTGATAACTACTTGTGTGGTGTCCCTTTGTAGTGTTCCTCACTGTGTTACTGTGTATGGTCATAAATGCTTCACACACTGCCTCTGAGATAAGCCTAACTGCTCGTGCTACGTTACCACAGGGTTGAGCAGGGGTTATCAAAGGGTGGAACCCTCTCACTCTGACTTAGGAAGAAGGGTCCCTACTTGGACAGTGGCCAGCCGTTGCCAACTAGAGACCTCCATTTCTAACACACACTTAATGCCTGCAATTCACTAACACATTTAGCCGACGTAATGGCAACCAGAAATATCATTTTGAAAGTCAGTAACCTTAAGGGAAAACTATGTAGGGGCTCAAATGGAGCACACATGAAAAAAGGCTAATACCAAATTAAGATCTCACTGATGCATGATAAACGGAGTGGGAGGGAACTTGTTAGTAAGTCCCTTAATAAACTTTAACTCTATAGGCGTCTTACAAAGGTAAGGTCGGTCCGGTAAGCAGAGGAATGCCGAAAGTGTAGACAAATACCCCTTAACTGTTGCAACAGCACAACCTTGCTGTGCTAAGGACAGTGCAAAGCGTAAAATGTCAGATAAATGTGCTTTTAAAGGATCAATGGAATTTTATTCACACCACTTTACAAATTTTGCCCACCTGACAGCATAAACCGACTTAGTGGAGTGTCTTCTAGCTGACAGTATGACATCCACCATTTCAGGAGGAAGAGGAAAAAGAACTCAGATTGCCTCGTTCAATCTCCAGACCTTTAGGTGCAGGTGGTGGGTGTGTAGAACGTGCTCCTGCGAGAGGAGGTCTACCTTGTGAGGGAGACGGAGCGGAGGACACAGAGAGTGGTGAAGAAGGTCTGTATACTGTACACTCGCTGCCAATCTGGGGCCATTAATATGACTTGGGCCTCGTCGTGGCGAATCTTCCTCAGAACCCTAGGAATCAAGGGTTTGGGGGAAACGTGTAAAACAGCTGGGCGCCAAAGTCCAATTGAAACGCATCCATCAGTGCTCCATGCATCGGATACTGGGGGCTGCAGAATGAGGGGCACTGCGTGTTCTACTGAGGGGCAAACAGGTCTATCTCATGGGTACCCCATAGCCAGAAAATGTGTTGCACCACTTCCGAATGGAGACGCCTCTCGTGATCGGCAGAAAAGTGCCAACCGAGACTGTCCGCGCGAACATTTAGAACTCCGGCCAAAATAAATTACCATGATGCAGATCTGGTGGTCCTGAGCCCAGGACCAGAGTCGCAGAGCCTTTCTGCATAGAGGATACAAACCCACTCCTCCCTGTTTGTTTATGTACCACATTGACTGACCGTGAAGGGAAAGGAGGAAGGTATTGAGAGCCAGACGTATCGCCTGCAATACCAGACGATTGATATGTAACAACCTTTCCTACGGAGACCTAAGACCTTTAATCTCCAAATCCACCAGATAAGCTCCCCACAGGCATCACTGTAGCCACTGGTGGCTTAGGGTGAAAATCGTACCTTGAGACAAATTGCCGGACATATCCGACTACTGAAGATCCACTTCAGTGTCTCTGGAGATCTTGACCGACTCTTTGAGATCCCCATTGTGCTAAAACCACTGTATGTGGAGGCACCACTGGAGGGCCCTCATGTGTCAGCCTGCATGGGTGACCAACAGAATGCAGAGGGCCATCAGACGTAGCAGGCGTAAGACAATCAGGAATGAAACCATAGCTCCATAGTGAAACATCGGAATCAAAGCCTGAAAGTCCAGAATCCTCTGAGGAGGTGGGTAGGCTGGATTCATCATAGTGTCCAGTACTGTACCTATGAATAGTGTGTGCTGAGAGGACCCTAGGTGAGATTTGGGCACGTTGATAGTAAAAACCAGGTTGAACAACAACCGCGTTGTCAACTGCCAATAATGCAACATCAACTCTGGAGTCTTGGCTTTGATCAGCTGATCGTCCAGGAAAGCGAATACTGGTATTCCTCCCCTTCTGAGATGCACTGCAACCACCGCTATCACGTTTATGAAGACTCCTGGAGCTGAAGTAAGACCAAACGGAAGGACCACAAACTGGTAATGCTAAGACCCCACTTTAAAACGAGGATATTTCCTGTGCTATTTCAAAATAGGTATGTGAAAATATGCATCCTGTAAATCGATCAAAACCATCCAGTCTTCCTTCTCCAGCGCAAGAAGCACTTGTGCAAGGATCAGCATCTTGAACCTTTGCTGTTTGAAGAACCAGTTCAAAATATTGAGGTTGAGGATCGGCTGCAAGTGACTGTCCTTTTAGGGAATCAGAAAAAAACGGGAATAGCATCCATGACCCTGTTCCTTCTCTGGAACCAACTCTACTGCACCCTTCTGAAGCAGAATTTGAACCTCCTCTTGAAGAAGCACAAGATGTTCTTCTGAACAAAATCCCTGTTGGGGGGGAAAGGTAGAGGAAACTCTTGGAAGGGTAGGGAGTACCCATTTTCCACAATATCCAAAGCCCAAAGATCCATTTAGGTAGAAAATAGGTCAACCCTCCTCTAAGCTGGGCAAGCATGCTCCAAGATGGCAGGACTATGGCTGCTTTCTCATGACATTGGCCGGGGAGGAGGAGGAAGATGGCTGATGGGCAGCTCCACGTTGTCTGCCTCTGCCCCATCCCCTATAACTTCTGTAGAGGGGATTGGATGTCTACTGCTGTTGCTGTGGCTGATATTGGCTTCTGCCTCAAAAGGAAAAGTGCCGGCCAAACCCCTGGAACCTACGAAATTGCCTATAATCTGTAGGCTGCAACTGTAGGTCTAAAGATCTTGCCGTCGCTTTGCTCTCCTTAAATCTCTAGAAGGTAGAATCCGCCTTGGCACCAAACACCCTTGAACCATCAAACGGCAAGTCCATCAAGGTTGCATGCAGATCTGGAAAGAAGCCAGACTCCAAACCACTTGCTACCTCCAGGCCTTCAAAGTCTTGATCCAAAAAAACAATTTCACCTTCTTCCATATCCGGATTCTGCCCATAAAAATACTGCTCCTCCTCTATAAGCCTTTGGGCTTCTCTCTGGGACCTATGCTTCAGCATCAGTGCCGCGATGAAGGCAACACTGGCATCAGCGATGTTTGCAACGGTGCAGGGGACTTAGCCACCTGAGTAGCAGATGTCAGTGAAACCTAGGTGGAGTGGTGTGACGCTGGCACGGATCCAGTCGACGCCAGAGGTTCAGCTGGCGCCGGAGACTTTTGTCAGACCTCCTCCACTGGTGATGGTATCACCTTTCTTAGTGCCGGAGGAGGCCAGGAAACCTGGGCCATCGGGATAAATGGCAGGAATGGTGTCTGCTGATAATGTGCCTGAAAACTTCCCAAGGAATAAGAAAGCGAGCCCATGGGGCCCACAGGCGTACCTGATGGAGTTACCACCCTACTGAAAATGCTATACATAGTATTCAGAAACCTTGATGGGTCAGACCCTGGAGTCGGAAACGCCGGATACTCCTGCTCCTGTCTAGGAGGCATAGGCTGTGGCGGTGGCAGAACTGGATCCGGTACTGACTCCGGGTCAGGGTGTCCAGGTGGAGTCAAGGGCTTTGGACTCGAGGGCGACTCCGGAGGGACCTCTGGAGATGTAGTCGGAGACACCTCACCACAACCTTCATGAGTCTTCCGACCCGGAGACACCAACCTCAGTGAATCATTCCTCGAAGAACGACGCTGGGAACCATGACACCGCTTCATCTTATGCTTTCTCTTAGATGACTTCGAAGAGTGCGGAGACAGCGACTCTGACCGAGGATGAGACCTCTGACATCCTCTCTTCTCCTTTCTCGTCTTGGCCATAAAAAGCTTCACCTCCCTCTCATTCAACACCTTGGGGTTCATCTGCTGGCAAGAAGAACAGGCATCAACGTCGTGGTCCAAATTTAAACACCAATGACAGTCGTTGTGAGGGTCTGTAATTTACATTTGACCCTCACATACCCTGCAAGGTTTAAATACAGGTTTCTCCGGAGGCAACATTCTTCCCCTGCAACAATGTTGATATTTCCTGGAAAAAATATCGCAAGACTTGGAGAGCCTAGGAAAAAAATGCTACGCGTCAAAGACGTGGAAAAAAGGGAACTGATGTCAGCACACCGACAAGGGCTTCTTATGGTTCCGATGGCATCACGCGGACTCCCATGCAGAGCTCTGGCATTGTGACATCCACATCGACATGGGAGAGCTGTAAAGAAAAGATTCTGTGGAATGCTGGCACATTGGGATATTTTAAAGGCGAGGAATCCACAGGTATATGTATCCATCAAAACTACATTTAACAGTTATCAATGTGTCACAGGGCTAGCAAGTAAATGAAACATCATATTGATTTTTGCTCTCCAATACACTCAATAAAAGGGAACATGTTGATTGTTATTCATAATAACATTCAATAAAAGAGGCCTACAAAATATATATACTTGATGCAAACGAGAAATAAAAATAGAGGAACTTCCAGGGACTGAGAGATCGAATTTTGGTGCAAAAGCTGCAAGCATCGTCTTCGAAGACCAGGACATGGGCTGCTGCTTACAGAAATCAGTCAGTGTTTTCATCTTTTGCTAGAATTCCATAGCCACTGGGAGCCAGAGGGAGAGACAGTAACAGCAACTACTCCTTTGAGTCTCACAAGACTGATTGTTACCCCTAATGTACCATCTCCATTTAGTGTGCAGAAGTTTCATCAGGGTACAGTCCACCTGGTTCTCTGTCTCATAATTGATACACTGTCTAAGTCTTTGTGACCTTAGGATCTAGTTAGTGGGCCCCATGTCTGGGCTGTATTCTAAATCAATCCAGAAAATGTATCAAGAGAGCGACCTTGTAGGAAGCTGGCTCTGTATATACTATACCAAAGTGAGGTATAGTGTGCACAGAGTCCAGTGGAACCCAAAAGGTAGGCAGAGATAAAGTAGATAGCACCTCACTCTCTATTTGTGCTAGTGTGGATGAGCAGTATGGCTTTATCAGAGGACAGTGTTAAGCATTTGTTGTACCCACTCAGTCGGCAAATGAATTCACACACTCAAAGACTGAACTTCAGACCAATTGTTTTTGTATAAAAATATTCTTTTAGTTATTTTATTTTCTAGAACCAAGCAAGCCTGGCACAGGTTATCAATAAATACTTTACAGTAGTAATGCAGTTTGCAAACAGTTTGGATTGCAATTGTAAATGTACTTTGATATGACTACAGAACTGTTACAGTTAATGCAATGCTTTTCAGAATACAGTACATATACTTTGTATAGGATTTTTAGTAAAATATCATGTAAGTTACTTTTCAGGTTAATTTTCTTACACAGTGCAGTATAACTGGATACTGCACTGGGACATTTCCTGTAACCAGGTAAGTAAAAGCGTTTTGGTTATTTAGTTACAGTTTTAAAGGATTTCTTAGATTTTCCAACTCCACACTTAGAAACTTTTCATAGAAAAACAGTCAATGTTATCCTATGGAGGAAAATAGTGTTATCGGTTCAAAGGTAAGTACTTTGTTGTGGGAGTTGGTATTCTGGGGTTAGACTCAGGGGTCCCCCAGGGTCAAGGATGCACTCTTGTTACACCCTCAGCGGCACTAGGGCGGCCGGGTGCAGAGTGCTGAGGCCCAATGTTATCCAATGGAGGATAGGGGGCCTCCGGTTGGTGGCTGCTGACGAGCAGGTCACTGGGTTGTGGGAGCAAAGCTCCTGGACTTAAGCTCAGGGCGAATGGGGGTTTAAGCCACCACAAAAGATGCGCCCTCAGCGGCACTGGGGCGGCCAGGTGCAGAGTGCTGTTTTGGCGTCAGAAGCCCTGTAGCTTTCAATGGGGAGTCTCCGGTTTGCAAAAGCACTGCAGGCTCGGGGACGAAGGTCCTCTGGGTGCGACCACCACTTGGAGAGGTAAGTTGGGATCTTGGGGGTTGGTTAGGCTCTGTCAGTTGGGCCACCCAAGGCCATGGGGCGTCGGGTGCACGGGTGCCTTTTAGGGTCGGATCTTCTTACCAGCTCCTGGTCGCGGTTGGGGGGACCTTCCGGTTTGAGGCTGCAGGCGTCGGCTGGAGGATTGAGGCAGGTCAGGGTTTGCCGATCTCGGGTCAGGATCGCTGAGGAGACCTCCTCTTTGGTGTTGGGCCACTCGAACTTGGGCCTTGGGCGTCGGGTGCTGAGTGGTGCAAACTCGCGGATCCTTGCGGATCTGGAGTCTGTTGTTTGAACAATACCAGTGTTCACGGGAGACAGAGTCTTTGGAATTGAAGGCAGGCAAGCCCTCCGGGTTTCTTGAGGTTGCTGGCTGCAGGACACACCGGGATTTCGCTGGAGCAGGTTCGAGATGGGGACAGGCCGGTAGGGCTGGGGCCAAATCAGTGGGCGTCCTCCTCTTGTTAGCTTCGGCACGGCTGTTCGGTCCTTCTTCTTCTTTTCTTCTTGTAGTTTCTAGTCTGAGGAAACAAGGTTCAGGGGTGCCCATAAATACTAGATTTAGGGGCGTTACAGGTAGGTAAAAAGGTTGGAACCAATGGGTCCCTTCCCTGGGGTGGGTACACCCCCTATTACACCACCCTCCAGTGGGAGTGGGGCATAAGCATTTCCCTGGTTGGCTGGGTCCCCCATCTGCAAGATGGCAGGGACTGAGAGTTGTGCTTCACCTCGCCTCCCCCACCTGAGGGGTGGAGTTGGCAGAGGTGAGCACACCTCTCTTCCTCACTTGTTTTTCCCACCGGTTCTCCTGCCCAAAGTGGGGGTCAGAACTAGTGGGGGCCAGTTGCTGAAAGCAGCAAGTGGCCTGGGGAAGCTCGCAAAGGCAGCAAGCCTTTGAAGCTTTGCCTATGTGAGCCCTGCCCATCCTGGGGGAGGAGGCTTGGCACCTCATCCCAGGATGTGCATTGTTTCAGGTCCCCGAGAGCAGCAGACTCTCGACCCAGGGGTCTAGAAACATGTCTGGTGGAGGCAGCTGAAAGCAGCCACTCAGCCTGTACACTAGTGGTAGGTCGTTTTTCAGGGGGAATCTCTAAGATGCCCTCTGTGTGCATTTTTCATTACATCCCACACTGGCATCAGTGTGGGTTTAATGTGCTGAGAAGTTTGATACCAAACTTCTCAGTTTTCAGTGTAGCCATTATGGTGCTGTGGAGTTCGTAATGACAAACTCCCTGCACCATATACTCTTAATGGCAGCACTGCACTTACAATGTCTAAGAATAGCCTTAGACAGTGTAGGGGTACAGGGCTCCTGCACCTGTACCCTCACCACTGGTATAGTGCACCCAGCTAGAGGGATGAGTGATCTATGCCAGGGCAGTGGGTTGTAGACATGCAACACAGAGATGTGTGCCATGTCAACTCTTCACTTTGTTCTGCACCAAAACACGCAGTCTGCAAAGGCAGTGTGTGAGTGTAATGGTACAGGGCCTCTAAGGGTGGCACAATAAGTGCCACCCTTAGAGGTCTTCCCTGGTCACAGTGCCCTGGGTACCTGTGGTACCATTTACCAGGGGCTGACCTGTGGCCAGAGATGCCAATTGGGTTTTGTTTTTAATGCAGGTTTTAGGGAAAGAACATAGGCCCTGGGCACCTGATTGGCAAGAGCCCAGGGCACACTCAGTCAAAGCACATCAGCAATTCAGCAAAAAGTGGGGGCAACCGTGCAGAAAGAGGGCACTTTCTCACCCAACCCTCCCCCCCCCCCCCAACGAAAGAGGATGAGACTAACCTTTCCCTAGAGAGTCTTCATTTTCTAAGTGGAAGAACCTGGAAAGTCCATCTGCATTGGCATGGGCAGTCCCAGGTCTTTGTTCCACTACAAAGTCCATTCCCTGTAGGGAGATGGACCACCTCAACAGTTTAGGATTTTCACCTTTCATCTGTATTAGCCATCTGAGAGGTCTGTGATCAGTTTGTAGTAGGAAGTGAGTACCAAACAAGTATGGTCTCAGCTTCTTCAGGAACCAAACCACAGCAAAGGCCTCCCTCTCAATGGCACTCCAATGCTGCTCCCTGGGGAGAAGCCTTCTGCTTATAAAAGCAATAGGTTGGTCTTGGCCTTCATCATTGGTCTGGGATAGGACCGCTCCTATCCCTAGCTCAGAGGCATCAGTCTGCACAGTGAACTGCTTGGCATAGTCTGGAGCTTTGAGAATTGGTGCTGAGCACATTGCCTCTTTCAGGGTGTCAAAAGCCTTTTGACAACTAACTGTCCAGTTGACCTTTTTGGGCCTCTTCTTGAAGGTGAGTTCTGGGAGGGGAGCCACAATGGACCCATATCCCTTCACAAATCTCCTGTAGTACCCATTCAAGCCAAGTAATGCCCTGACTTGGGTCTGGGTTGTTGGAGCTGCCCAGTCCAGGATAGCCTGCATCTTGGGCTGTAAGGGTTGTATTTGGCCGCCACCAACAAGGTAGCCCAAATACACCACAGTTCCCTGCCCTATCTGGCATTTGGATGCCTTGATAGTTAGGCCTGCAGTTTGCAGGGCATTTAAAACCTTCCCAAGGTGGATCAGGTGATCCTGCCAGGTGGAACTAAATACAGCAATATCATCTAGATAAGTTGCACTAAAGGATTCCAATCCAGCAAGGACTTGATTCACCAACCTCTGGAAGGTGGCAGGGGCATTCTTTAAACCAAAGGGCATAACAGTAAACTGATAATGCCTATCAGGTATGGAGAATGCTATTTTTTCTTTTGCTCCTGGTGCCATGCCAATCTGCCAGTACCCTGCAGTTAAGTCAAAGGTATCTAGGAATTTGGCTGCTCCTAGTCTGCCTATCAGTTCATCTGCTCTTGGAATAGGGTGAGCATCTGTCTTGGTGACAGAGTTGAGCCCTCTATAGTCCACATAGAACCTCATTTCTCTATTTCCACCCTGTGGATGATGTTTGAGGACTAGAACCACTGGGCTGGCCCAGGGGCTCTCAGAGGATTCAATAACGCCTAACTCCAGCATCTTGCTGACTTCAGCTCTGATGCTTTCCTTGAGTTGATCAGACTGGCGATAGATTTTGTTTTTGACAGGTGAACTGTCACCAGTGTCCATATCATGGGGACACCAGTTTGTCTGACCAGGGGTCAAGGAAAAGAGCTTTGCATACTGCTGCAAGACTTGCTTGCAATCAGTCTGCTGTTGGGCAGAGAGGGTGTCTGAAAAGACAACTCCATTCACTGACCCATCTTTTGGGCTGTATGAGAGGAGGTCAAGGAGAGGTTCACTCTCTGTCTCCTGATCCTCATCAGTCACCATCAGCATGGTGATGTCAGCCCTATCATGGAAAAGCTTGAGGTAGTTCACATGGATCACCCTTTTGGGTGTCCTGCTAGTGCCCAGGTCAACCAAGTAGGTGACCTCACTTTTCTTTTCTAAGATGGGGTAAGGGCCACTCCATCTGTCCTGGAGAGCCCTTGGTGCCACAGGCTCCCAAAACCCACACCTTTTGCCCTGGTTGAAATTCTACCAGTGCAGCTTTTTGGTCATACCAGTGCTTCTGAAGCTCCTGGCTGGCCTCAAGATTCTTGGATGCTTTTTTCATGTACTCAGCCATTCTGGACCTTAGGCCAAGCACATAGTCCACAATATCGTGTTTGGGCTCTTGGAGAGGCTTCTCCCAACCCTCTTTTACAAGACAGAGTGGTCCCCTCACAGGATGGCCAAATAGAAGTTCAAAGGGGGAAAACCCGACTCCCTTCTGTGGCACCTCTCTGTAAGCGAAAAGCAAGCATGGTAAGAGGACATCCCATCTCCTTTTGAGTTTTTCAGGGAGCCCCATAATCATGCCTTTCAATGTCTTGTTGAATCTCTCAACAAGGCCATTGGTTTGTGGGTGATAGGGTGTAGTAAACTTGTACTGACCTCCACACTCTTTACACATGTGTTTGAGGTAAGCAGACATGAAGTTGGAACCTCTGTCTGAAATCACCTCCTTAGGAAACCCTACCCTGGTGAAGACACCAATGAGGGCCTTGGCAACTGCAGGAGCTGTAGTAGTCCTAAGGGGAATTGCCTCAGGATACCTAGTGGCATGATCCACTACCACTAGTATGAATTTGTTTCCTGATGCTGTGGGAGGTTCAAGTGGACCCACTATGTCCACACCTACCCTTTCAAAGGAAACCCCAACCATCAAGGGGGCCTTTGGGTGTCCACCTGTTTTGCCACTGGGTTGACAGGTGACACAGGAGCTGACAAACTCCTTTACTTTCTGAGACATCTGGGGCCAGTAAAAGTGGCTAACTAGCCTTTCCCAGGTTTTGGTTTGGCCCAGATGCCCAGCTAGATGAATGTCATGAGCTAAAGTTAGGAGGAACTCCCTGTACCTCTGAGGTACTACCACTCTCCTAGTGGCTCCAGGGTTGGGGTATCTGGCCTCAGTGTACAGTAGTCCCTCTTCCCAATAAACTCTGTAGGTACCTCTGACATCTCCCTTTTCCTGTGCAGCAGCTTGCTGCCTTAGGCTTTCAATAGTTGGACAGTCCTGCTGTCCAAGGTACAGCTCTTCCCTAGAGGGTCCCCCTGGGCCCAAGAGTTCAACCTGGTAAGGGTCAAGCTCCATGGGCTCAGTTCCCTCTGGGGTGTCCAAGTCCTCTCCCTGAGGAGAGGGGCCCTGATCCTTTTGCTGTACAGAAGCTGGTTTCCCAGTCTTCTTACCTTTCCTCTTGGAAGGTCGGGCCATTATTTCAGGCTCAAACACTTCTTTTTCACCCTGTGTTCTGCTCTGTGCTCTTGTTTTTACACACACCATCTCAGGGATATCCAGCATTGCTGCATGGGTTTTCACTTCAACCTCAGCCCATGCTGAGGTTTCCAGGTCATTGCCAAGCAGACATGCACCTGGTAGCTTTGGAGAGACCACTACCTGTTTCAGGCCAGTAACCCCACCCCCCAGTCTAATGTCACCATAGCCATTGCATGGTTAGTGGTAACACTGTCAGCATTAGTGACTGGGTAAGTTCTACCAATCAAGTATTGATCAGGGGAAACAAGTGTATCTCACACCATAGTGACACTGGCACCTGTATCCCTCAGAGCTTCTATCCTAGTTCCATTTATCCAAGGGTATTGCAAATACTTCTTTAAGTTGGGTGGCCACACAGCTACAGTGGCAAACTCAACTTCCCCTTCTGAAACTAGAACTGCTTCAGTGTGCAACCCGATTTGCTCTTGGCACACTGTTGATCCCATCTGGAGACTGGCTACACCAGGAGTAGCTGTACTAGGACTAGGGGGCTTCTTGTTAGGACAAGTAGCATCTGCAGTTAAGTGTCCCAACTTTCTACAGTTGTTACACTAGGCCTTTAAAGCATCAAAGTTCTTTCCCCTGTACTTAGTAGTAGGTTGGGAAGAGTTTTGGGACCCACCCCCCTGTGCAGGGGTTTGGGGCCCTTTTGAAGACTCAGGCTTTTTATCTTGGGGATTCTCACCACCTTTCCCCTGGGGAGGTTTTGTAACCCCTTTCTTTTGGTCACCCCCAGTGGTTGTTTTTGTCACCCTTGTCTTGACCCAATGGTTTGCCTTCTTTCCCAATTCTTGGGGAGAAATTAGACCTAGGTCTACCAAATGCTGATCTAACTTTTCATTTGTGCAATTACTTAAACTATGTTCTTTCATAAACAGATTGTAAAGTCCATTGAAATCATTCACATTGTGTCCAGTTAACCAACCATCTAGTGTTTTAACTGAGTAGTCTACGAAGTCAATCCAGGATTGGTTTTGGGTTTTGTGGCCCCCCTGAATCTAATTCTATATTCCTCAGTTGTGGGTCCAAATCCCTCAATCAGAGTTCTCTTCATGAGGTCATAAGACCCAGCATCTGCCCCAGAAAGGGTCAGGAGTCTGTCTCTGCAGTTACCAGAGAACAGTTCCCAAAGGAGTGCCCCTCAGAGTTATTTTCACTAACAACTGGGTTCTTGTTTTGAGACATTGTTAAAAAAACTTCTAACCCCTCTAACCCTAGCTAAAGTGACTTTTTTTTTTTTTTTATTCTACAGGGACTTAACCAAGGCCCTAGCAAGACTTTTAGTTATTTTGCAAAAATGCCAATTTGGAAAAATCAGAATTCTAAAGACAATTTAAGAGTTCTGTCATGTGATCAGGTGGTAACCAAGTAGTCCAACAAATGCAAAGTTGTATATCCCACCGCTGCCACCAATGTAGGAAACTGGCTCTGTATATATTATACCAAAGTGAGGTATAGTGTGCACAGAGTCCAGTGGAACCCAAACGGTAGGCAGAGGTAAAGTAGATAGCACCTAACTCTCTATTTGTGGTAGTGTGGTCGAGCAGTCAGGCTTTATTAGAGGACAGTGTTAAGCATTTGTTGTACCCACTCAGTCAGCAAAGGAATTCACACACTCAAAGACTGAACTTCAGACCAATTGTTTTTGTATAAAAATACTCTTTTAGTTATTTTATTTTCTAGAACCAAGCAAGCCTGGCACAGGTAAGCAATGAATACTTTACAGTAGTAATGCAGTTTGTAAACAGTTTGGATTGCAATTGTAAATGTACTTTGATTTGATTACAGAACTGTTACTGTTAATGCAATGCTTTTCAGAATACAGTACATATACTTTGTATAGGATTTTTAGTAAAATATAATGTAAGTTACTTTTCAGGTTACTTTTCTTACACAGTGCAGTATACCTGGATACTGCACTGGGACATTTCCTGTAAACAGGTAAGTAAAAGCGTTTTGGTTATTTAGTTACAGTTTTAAAGGATTTTTTTATATTTTCCAACTCCACACTTAGAAACTTTTCATAGAAAAACAGTCAATGTTATCCTATGGAGGAAAATAGTGTTATTGGTTCAAAGGTAAGTACTTTGTTGTGGGAGTTGGTATTCTGGGGTTAGACTCAGGGGTCCCCCAGGGTCAAGGATGCACTCTTGTTACACCCTCAGCGGCACTAGGGCGGACGGGTGCAGAGTGCTGTTTTGGCATCAGAAGCCCTGTAGCTTTCAATGGGGAGTCTCCGGTTTGCAAAAGCACTGCAGGCTCGGGGACGAAGGTCTTCTGGGTGCGATCACCACTTGGAGAGGTAAGTTGGGATCTTGGGGGTCGGTTTGGCACCGTCGGTTGGGCCACCCAAGGCCGCAGGGCGTCGGGTGCAGGGGTGCCTTTTAGGGTTGGATGTTCTTACCAACTCCTGGTCACGGTTGGGGGGACCTCCCAGTTTGAGGCTGCAGGTGTCGGCTGGAGGCTTGAGGCAGATTAGGGGTCGCCGGAACTCGGGTCAGGATCACCAGGGAGACCTCCTCTTGGTGTTGGGCCACTCAAACTTGGGCCGTGGGCGTCGGGTGCAGAGTGATCCTTGCGGAGCTGGAGTCTGTTGTTTGAACAAATCCGGTGTTCACGGGAGACAGAGTCTTTGGAATTGAAGGCAGGCAGGTCCTCCGGGTTGCTTGAGGTTGCTGGCTGCAGGACACACTGGGATTTCGCTGGAGCAGGTTCGAGGTGGGGACAGGCCGGTAGGGCTGGGTCCAAGTCAGTGGGCGTCCTTATCTTGTTAGCTTCGGCACGGCTGTTCGGTCCTTCTTCTTCTTTTCTTCTTGTAGTTTCTAGTCTGAGGAAGCAAGGTTCAGGGGTGTCCCTAAATACTAGATTTAAGGGCGTTACAGGTATGTAAAAAGGCTGGGACCAATGGGTCCCTTCCCTGGGGTGGGTACACCTCCTATTAGGCCACCCTCCAGTGGAAGAGGGGCATAAGCCTTTCCCTGGTTGGCTGGGTCCCCCCATCTGCAAGATGGCGGGGACTGAGAGTTGTGCGTCACCTTGCCTCCCCCACCTGAGGGGTGGAGTTGGCAGAGGTGCGCACACCTCTCTTCCTCACTTGTTTTTCACGCCAGTTCTCCCACTCAAAGTGGGGGTCAGAACCAGTGGGGACCAGTTGCTGAAAGCAGCAAGTGGCCTGGGGAAGCTCACAAAGGCGGCAACCCTTTGAAGCTTCCCCTTCGTGAACCCTGCCCATCCTGGGAAGGAGGCTTGCCACCTCGTCCCAGGATGTGATTTGTTTCAGGCCCCTGAGGGCAGCAGGCTCTCGACCCAAGGGTCCAGAAACATGTCTGGTGGTGGCAGCTGAAAGCAGCCACTCAGCCTGGACACTAGTGGTAGGTCGTTTTCAGGGGGCATCTATAAGATGCCCTCTGTGTGCATTTTCATTAAATACCACACTGGCATCAGTGTGGGTTTAATGTGCTGAGAAGTTTGATACCAAACTTCTCAGTTTTCAGTGTAGCCATTATGGTGCTGTGGAGTTCGTAATGACAAACTCCTAGCACCATAAACTCTTAATGGCAGCACTGCACTTACAATGTCTAAGAATGGACTTAGACACTGTAGGGGTACAGGGCTCATGCACCTGTACCCTCACCACTGGTATAGTGTACCCAGCTAGAGGGGTGACTGATCTGTGCCAGGGCAGTGGGTTGTAGGCATGGCCCACAGAGATGTGTGCCATGTCAACTCTTCACTTTGTTCTGCACCAAAACACGCAGCCTGCAAAGGCAGTGTGCGAGTGTAATAGTACAGGGCCTCTAAGGGTGGCACAATAAGTGCTGCAGCCCTTAGAGATCTTCCCTGGTCACAGTGCCCTGGTTACCTGTGGTACCATTTACCAGGGGCTGACCTGTGGCCAGAGATGCCAATTGGGTTTTGTTTTTAATGCAGGTTTTAGGGAAAAACATAGGCCCTGGGAACCTGATTGGCAGGAGCTCAGGGCACACTCAATCAAAGCACATCAGCAATTCAGCAAAAAGTGGGGGCTATCATGCAGAAAGAGGCACTTTCTCACAGACCTCCCTTAAGTACAAGAGCTAACTAAACAACAAGTCTGATGGTCAACTAAGTTATGCAGGCTAGAGTCCACATAAAGAAACATAGGGGCTTATTAGGATGGCGGTCGGAGGCACCTCCGTGGTGCTGGCGGAAAATGTCATTTTCCGCACTCCAGCAGCGGTCCACTCGCCCGCCATATTACAATGGGCAAACATAGCCCATTTCCCGTCCGCCGCGGTGCGACGTGAACCGCCACAAATTGGCGCACGCCACCGTGGCGGTGTGAGCCAATAGAGACCCACCGCAGTGCGGAATGACATCCCGTCCGCCGTACAAATCACGATGCCCCAAACAGCCCATCACACCGCAGCGGAGAAACCACCCAACCAGAGACGGCTGAAGCACGACAGCGGAGCGCGAAACCAGACTCCAGGTCCCCTCCACCTGGTCCCGACCGCAATGGATCCAGCTCTACAAGCCTTTCCGGTGCTCTACCTGATCCACTACCAACAAATAATGGACCGTCGCGGACAACGCCGCAGGTACGCAATCACACAACTCCGCACACAAACACAACACACAACTTCTGGGCTGATATACGGTTCCTGTCCACATCAGACACTCTGGTGGGGACAGGAACACATCCCCAAGTGTGCCCACACATGTCCTACCTGTCACAAAATAACCCCTCCGCATCCGGGTCACCCATCAACTGCGAAATCACAGCAATGTCCCGGTCACGTCACTGCAGACGTGGGAAAACCTGCGCATAATGTAGTAGGCAGGGCCAGCGCCAGGCATGGGCAGTCCACAAAGATTTACAGGGCCCCACCTCCACCCTTCACACACTACGACCCCCACACCCGTTTGGGGACATGCTGTGTGCTCCTCCTGTGCCCCTGAGGGCAGCAGGCTCTCGACCCAAGGGTCCAGAAACATGTCTGGTGGTGGCAGCTGAAAGCAGCCACTCAGCCTGGACACTAGTGGTAGGTCGTTTTTCAGGGGGCATCTATAAGATGCCCTCTGTGTGCATTTTTCATTAAATACCACACTGGCATCAGTGTGGGTTTAATGTGCTGAGAAGTTTGATACCAAACTTCTCAGTTTTCAGTGTAGCCATTATGGTGCTGTGGAGTTCGTAATGACAAACTCCTAGCACCATAAACTCTTAATGGCAGCACTGCACTTACAATGTCTAAGAATGGACTTAGACACTGTAGGGGTACAGGGCTCATGCACCTGTACCCTCACCACTGGTATAGTGTACCCAGCTAGAGGGGTGACTGATCTGTGCCAGGGCAGTGGGTTGTAGGCATGGCCCACAGAGATGTGTGCCATGTCAACTCTTCACTTTGTTCTGCACCAAAACACGCAGCCTGCAAAGGCAGTGTGCGAGTGTAATAGTACAGGGCCTCTAAGGGTGGCACAATAAGTGCTGCAGCCCTTAGAGATCTTCCCTGGTCACAGTGCCCTGGTTACCTGTGGTACCATTTACCAGGGGCTGACCTGTGGCCAGAGATGCCAATTGGGTTTTGTTTTTAATGCAGGTTTTAGGGAAAAAACATAGGCCCTGGGAACCTGATTGGCAGGAGCTCAGGGCACACTCAATCAAAGCACATCAGCAATTCAGCAAAAAGTGGGGGCTATCATGCAGAAAGAGGGCACTTTCTCACAGACCTCCCTTAAGTACAAGAGCTAACTAAACAACAAGTCTGATGGTCAACTAAGTTATGCAGGCTAGAGTCCACATAAAGAAACATAGGGGCTTATTAGGATGGCGGTCGGAGGCACCTCCGCGGTGCTGGCGGAAAATGTCATTTTCCGCACGCCAGCAGCGGTCCACTCGCCCGCCATATTACAATGGGCAAACATAGCCCATTTCCCGTCCGCCGCGGTGCGACGTGAACCGCCACAAATTGGCGCACGCCACCGTGGCGGTGTGAGCCAATAGAGACCCACCGCAGTGCAGAATGACATCCCGTCCGCCGTACAAATCACGATGCCCCAAACAGCCCATCACACCGCAGCGGAGAAACCACCCAACCAGAGACGGCTGAAGCACGACAGCGGAGCGCGAAACCAGACTCCAGGTCCCCTCCACCTGGTCCCGACCGCAATGGATCCAGCTCTACAAGCCTTTCCGGTGCTCTACCTGATCCACTACCAACAAATAATGGACCGTCGCGGACAACGCCGCAGGTACGCAATCACACAACTCCGCACACAAACACAACACACAACTTCTGGGCTGATATACGGTTCCTGTCCACATCAGACACTCTGGTGGGGACAGGAACACATCCCCAAGTGTGCCCACACATGTCCTACCTGTCACAAAATAACCCCTCCGCATCCGGGTCACCCATCAACTGCGAAATCACAGCAATGTCCCGGTCACGTCACTGCAGACGTGGGAAAACCTGCGCATAATGTAGTAGGCAGGGCCAGCGCCAGGCATGGGCAGTCCACAAAGATTTACAGGGCCCCACCTCCACCCTTCACACACTACGACCCCCACACCCGTTTGGGGACATGCTGTGTGCTCCTCCTGTGCCCCCACCGCACAATTCATCTGCCAGGTGTAGCCAGACCCTGCGCCACACACATCAAACAACCAGTCTTAGAAGGTGGGGGTGAAGAGGAACACCCTGCACAGAAACTCAGGGGCAGAGCATTCCTCCACCTCCCACCTACCCTCCACTCATGTCAAGCAAACTGAGTCCAATCACAAAATGAAGACTCACACTGCATATGAACATCCACTGAACTGTCCACACTGCCTGTCAAGTCACTCAGACACACCCCGCACTGACACACAGCCACATACACATACCAGATGTCAGCAGTAATGGAGGGCAATAAATGGGCTAGCCAAAAGTGAAGTGGACAGTGATGGAAAGCCATGGAGCAAGCCACAAAGCATGTGTGCATCACATGCAAGATAAGGAACATATCACACCACCCTTAGGCCATCAAATCAGACATGGGTGGCACAGTGAGTGGAATTAAACCAAAGTGACCTCTGTTCAACAACTCAGAGAGACATCAATGCAAGCCATGCATTGGCACAGGAATGATAGGAAGTGTCTGAAGTCAAACAGTGATCAGCCACACATCTGTCTCAACTCACTTGACATGTGTATGTCATCAGCACAACACACATGGCTCATTGTCACACTCCCTGACCGTCAAACCCAAGTTGGACCTTCACACATACCCCTCCTCTACCCAAATCACACCTGCAGCACTCAACACCAGTGTTAAACACACAGAATGGTGCAAATGATGTCCTGTGAGTACACTGACAACCAATCACACTCCCTGTGGTGCATCCACAAACATCACACACACACTCAGGGATGCCTGAACCAATGCTGACACAAAAACAATAGCCAAACACAAACCTCACAAACAACATACACAGAAGTCCAACAACTCCACATATGGCCAGCCAAACAGTGGAAAGGCAATGGGACCTCAGACAGAACAGGAATACACAACATTGTCACTCAGGACCAATGCACAGACACCATAACCCAACACAAACAAGAATTGCATCATCTCAAAACAGTCATGAACACAAACTGGGATCAATGGGACAATAAGCTAACACAGATAGAGACACCACACCACCCATCAAGTCAACATGGTGTCATAGTGTACCACAAGCATGCACATACCCAAGACTGACAAGTGACAGGTCAAAGATAGGAGGACATAGCACTATTGGGCCCTCAAAACAAGCCCAGTAACAAGAATACACCTTGCTGCATGTGACAGACACACAAGTAATGCACACCACACTTGCAACACACATCAGAATGTATCACAATGCCCAAACTACTCACACACAATGTCATGCAAATAGAACATCACACACAGAGCATCTGTCAGCAGAAAGAGCCAACACAGGCCAAACACTGCATACATCCACAACAAAAACACAACAGATGCACATGCCAATCCATCACATTGCAAACTCAGCTGGACATCAGAGGGATGCACACCAGGCACGTACAAGGCAACATACATTGACAGCACTGCATGCAGGCCAAGCAGTGTGTGCACACCAACCAAATCAGTAGCACACACATCTCAGTGCCACAACATGTACTCCCACAACACAAATCAGCACAGCACACAGACAACATCACACTCAAGAAGGGTAGCAGTACCTCAGCAAACACACATACAGCTAACCCAACACTCACAGATGCACAACTCAGGGACACCCAGGTGCAAACAACATGACCAGAGGACTGTGCAGCACAAACAGTTGCACTGCACATGAGCAACCATGACTGCAAACCAGAACAAGAAAATCACACATAACTAATTGGGAAACTGTCCTGAGTGGCACCTTGGTCCTGTGCACAGATCAACACCACAAAGCATAGTGTAACAAATGAAGTGGTGGGGAGGCTCACACACTGGCAACCCAAGGGGTAGGTGACATGAGATTGAAGTGGTGTGTACATCAGTAGTGGACAGGTCAGGAGTGTACTGTACGCAAACACATAGAGCAGTCACTCCCAATGGGCAGGCATCAGAAGCACAGATAGGGGATGGTATGACTCCACAGACCACATACCATACTGGAGCCAAAAATGGCTCAAGTGACAGCAATGCATGAGAAAACTCACCAACAATGTCAGTGTGGCTGAGCAGGTCTGCACAGTGAGCACAAACAGTAACAAGACACATGGCTGATCAACAAAACACAACACAGACTTGACTGTCACACACTCTGCATACTCAGAACTGGCAGCAACAACAAGTAGGTGTCCCCCAGGAGTGCAAGGACACACCAACACACTGCACAGTGCACATCCTACAACTCCTACATGTGCCCACAATCACAAGCACAGGGCTGACAATTCAAACAAACAGGCACTCAGCTCCTGGGTCATACATGTGTGCAGTTGGCATTGCAGGGGCACACACACATCAACACTACTGACCAAGCCACCCCTTTCACATTTCACTACCACTCAAGTGCACACATTCAAATGTACCCATGTGACTAGGAAGACAGGCCCTCACAAGATGACCATACATCAACACTGCTGTTCACACATCAAGAAAGATCACACAGACATGATGGACCCTGGCCAGCCTGCCTGTAATCCTGTGGGTAGAATTCCCCTCTGTGCTGGTAGTGCATCCTAACATGACATGTGTACAATTTAGCAAAGCTGACCATAGAATGAGAGTCAAGAAGAGCTGACGTGCCTGTCACCTCTGGCAAACTCTGAAAAAGTGAAACAAGCAATTGGCAATGTTAAAGTGGCATACAGAGCATGTGTCACGTGAAACCATACCCATAAAGAAAGATTTTATTAAGCAAGGACACTCACAAAGCAGACAACAGGAGTAACTGTCTTTATTACATATTACCCAGATAGGCATCAAAAGTAGACAAAAGCAAGGCCAGTGGCTAGTCCATAGTTCAAAGTAGGCACATATTTGCATGAGAACCTGCACAGGGAATGGACAAACAAAGTGACAAACAGCAAGGCCAGTGGCCAGTCCATAGTTCAAAGTAGGCACATGTGTGCATGAGAACCTGCACAGGTAATGGGCATCCATGGTTACAAACAGCAAGGCCAGTGGCCAGTCCATACTTCAAAGTAGGCACATGTGTGCATGAGAACCTGCACAGGGAATGGGCATCCATGGTTACAAACAGCAAGGCCAGTGGCCAGTCCATAGCTCAAAGTAGGCACATGTGTGCATGAGAACCTGCACAGGGAATGGGCATCCATGGTTACAAACAGCAAGGCCAGTGGCCAGTCCATAGCTCAAAGTAGGCACATGTGTGCATGAGAACCTGCACAGGGAATGGGCAAACAAAGTGACAAACAGCAAGGCCAGTGGCCAGTCCATAGCTCAAAGTAGGCACATGTGTGCATGAGAACCTGCACAGGGAATGGGCAAACAAAGTGACAAACAGCAAGGCCAGTGGCCAGTCCATAGTTCAAAGTAGGCACATGTGTGCATGAGAACATGCACAGGGAATGGGTGACACCGTACACTGCCATGGGAAGCAACACAGCTAGGGGGATAACAATGGGCAGTCCAGGCACCGCTGTGGGAGAGATAGGTGTGGGAGGGGGAATTAGCCTCAGACTTGGCTGTCAGTAGGACTGGGAGGTGGCTGATTGTCGGGCCAGTTGTAGGACTGGACCTGGGAGAGAGAGGACCAGCTGAGGTAGAGGCATCAGTAGTTTTGGGAGCCGGAGGGCTGCTTGGACCGGGTGGTTGGTGGCACGTGGAGGCGGAGACATGCTGCCGTGAGACACAGTGTGTGAGGGAGAATGTGGAGGGCTGCCTTTCCACTTCTTGGGGATTCAATAGGGAATAATTGTCTTGGTAGGAGTGGGAAGTGGGGCGGGCACAACAGACTCACTCCCCACCACAGGTGCATCAGGTGCAGGTGGTGGCACTCCCTCTGGGGATCTGCTGGATCGGGCGGTACGTTTGGCCTGGCCTTGCCTTTTCCCCTCCATCCCCTGTTGACCAGCTGAACCCCCTACAGTGCCCTCCTTTCCCAGCTTCACAGGGGTGTGGGTGGGAGTTGAGGTTGTGGGTGAATCTGCCTTTGAGGGCTTTTTCTGCGGACTCTTAGCAGGCACCAGCTTCACAGCAGGCACGGCAACTGTCTGCCTGTCTTTGGGAGACGACTTTGGGACGGGAGTGTCTTTGGATGGGGCAGATTTTGAGGCATGTGAGCCTGAGGCCTGCTTCTTGGCTTGATGCCCCTGAGTGTCACCTGAAGGGCTTTTGTCTTTGCGCTCCTGTGTCACTTTAGTTTGTTTGGGGGATGGTGTCTGCGCTCTGGCCCGCTTGGGGTGCTGCTGTTGTGTGCTGCGTGTGGTGTATCTTGAGCCTGAGGTCTGTGGTGTGTGGTCACCATCGTCAGATGTAGCCACTGGCAGGGGGGTTGCCAAAGGGACTGGAGCTGGACTCTGTGCCTGTGACAGCTGAATGGCTGCCGTCACTGTGGAGGACAAAGACTGGACAGTCCTGTGTAGCCCACCCACGTCTGAATGAATCCCCTCCATGAAGGAAACTACCTGTGCCAACTTCTTGTCATGGTCTTGGAAGGCATTCAGGAGAGTTGTCTGACCCACACACAGCTGGCGCAAAAGGTCCACTGCCTCAACACTGAGGGCAGCAGGGGAGACAAGGGCAGAGGCAGCGGTGCCTGGGGGGAAGGACACTCTTCCCTTCTTACTGGTGTGAGCACGTGCAGCACTAGTGGAAGTAGCTGGGAGGGTGGGCACTGGACGATGTGTGGTGGAAGAGGAGGCAGATTTCCCACTCCCTGTGCCCGCCAACATCAAGGAGTCACCGCTGGCATCAGATGACGTAGAGGTTGGTGTTTCTGGGCGTGATTCCTCAAGGACACTCCTGTCCCCCTCCGAGGCGCTGGTCACATCAGTGTCAGTGGGCTCATGTGTAGCAGTCGTGCAAGATGCCTCACCACTGGTGTCCGTCCCCTGTCCCTCTGTGCCCTCGGCAGATGCTGCTAGAGACAGAGACATAGGTTCAGTTTAGTGCCATACACACAAACATCATATGCAAGCAAAGCACAAAACAAGATGATGATACCCCCAAGTTGCACACCACCCTGTGCAGTCACATTGTGCAACCTTAATTCAAAATGCAAAGGTGGAATGGTAACATGCACACTTGGCATTATTGACCCATGTGATGTCCACACAGCCAAATAGCTTGCCCGTGCCTCCGTGTAACCTGACATACAGATCCCTGTGAGCATACCTAGGTCCCTGTGGGTGAAAAAGATGTACATCCCAACATGTTGTCACAGTCACATATGGAGTCAACATAAGGGGACAACACAGATACAGACTCCAAAATGTCATTTAGCAATGGCCATGAGCTCCTGCCATCCACCATGTCACAGTTGCACATTGGTGTCAGATGTGTAGTTCTCACAATTTCGAGCTCAGGCGTTGTACACAATGACGAAAGCACACTCAGATGAGACACACTGCCGTTCACTGCCATGGGGATGTCCCTGACTCCCCTAATGCAGCTGATGCCACAAGGCCACAACTCAGACTGCAACGTCAAGGGCCATTACATCAATGATATGAGAAAGTACATGTAGCGAAAATGCATGACAGCTGCACCCAACAGAGAGGCCACTTACAAGCCATTGCATCACACGAGCAACATCACAGAGCTCAGCACTGGCTCAGGGTTGGAATACATGCAGTCACTCACAACCAAAGTCTCCCTTCCCAGAATACTCACCCCCAGCTTGCTGCTGATGGCCCTCAAACATTCATCCAGCTCTGGCTGTGTCACAGCCAAGTTGCGGGCCATTAGTGGTGTCATGCTCCTCTGCGCCAACCTGCCAGTCAGAGGGAGCAGCCCCAGCGTCATCTCTGCCACATTTTTGCTCTGCCGGCAGATGTCATCCCACCTCTTGTGACAGTGTGTGTGCCGTCGGTTGGACACACCCAGAGCCCGCACCTTGCGTGCAATGGCCTTCCATACGGCCTTATGCTGGTGGACTTTGAGCTGCAGGCATGGGAGACAAGGAGAGCAAATTTCAGTTACACTGGGTTATGTACCACTGTGTCTCAGTACAGGAGCATGCACACACTCAGCACAGCTACTCAGGTATGTTTAGCAGAGACAATACAGCATGACACGTAGTACATTAGCATGAGATAATTGTATAGAAATGCATGCAGGTATGAGGATGGACACAGTACCTGGCCATCTCATACACATGCAGAATGCCAGCACAGAAAGCAAGGTGAAGATGGCCCACATCTGCAATGCAGTATGTGAGGGAGCAATACATACATTACATTGCAAATGATGTTTTTGGGCAGACTCACTGTGTCCAACACTGCACACCCCTCAATGTCCTTGGCATGTGAATGGCTACCTGTGTTATGGAGGTCACATATAGGGACATGAGCTTACAATCTCACACCATTATCACAAGGTCTGTCTTGTGCAATCCACAGGCGTAAGATAGCTTATTGAGGAATAGGGTAGCAGACAACCCATATGTCTCACTCTGTCCATTCTGTGATGGGTCCCTGACAAATTGGGCAGTAACTGTGCAGGCCAGGGGGGCTCACACTGCGGCCTAACGTGGGCTATCCGAACTGTCACATGCATGTACAATATGAGAGGGAGAAATCTGCCTACACATGCGAGTCACTACACATTATGATGAAAATGGAAGGGGGATGTTTCAAAAGTACAACAATCTGCTGTGTCATAGGTGAATTTCCACCAAGAGTGTCACCCTCAGGCATTTCACTCTTGTGCACAATGCAGACATATCCATGGTGGCAATATAAAGTCAAACCCACTTCCATCAGTACCCTCTAGACGGAAACTCTTTGTAATGTCACAGATGAGCCTGTGAAGAACCTCATGGATCCAAACATCCATTAGCACAGGCAATTTCTGTCCTGACTCCCACTTGGCAAACTTGCAGTGTCACTGTATGGCTGCAAAAACACTGCATGTCCCTCCCATCCTGATATGCAGCCAGGAAAATGTGTAAAATAGGCTACAAACCCCTTTCCCCTGAAGTCAGCATGCTAGGCAGTGTATCACACAAACCCTCACTCTCAGGCACATACTGCAGCAGATCAACTTCATTCGTGCACTCCCTGCACTCCCCTACTTTCACTCTGAAACACTTACCATGACATCAGGAGCACCATATAGCCTCCCATACTGTGTGAGCACCTCGTCCACCAGGACCTCCAGCTCCTCTGTGGTGAAGGGACGGGCCCTGATGTTCTCAGTCCTCGCCATCACTGGGTCCAGGAGACAGGAACAGCAGCAGTTGGTGGTGAAGTGTGTCAGTCAGCAGTGTCTGGAAGCAGTGGAAATGTGTGGCTCTCTCCCACACATATGTAGCCCCCTGGGGTTGTTTCAGTGGTACTAAGCTGCTGCAATTGCTGTTCAAGGTCAGCTTTTTTCAAATGCATCCAATGACCGGCCCCGCGGTAGCGGAGCACGCCTACCGCGATTTTCAAAATTGCATTTGGCTACCGTGATTGCACTTCCCATTGGCTGTAAGGGCATGGGCATTGGCGGTGCCACACCGCAGGGGCCATACGGTTGCTACCGCGATCGTGCATCTTACAATTGCATCCAATGACCGGCCCCGCGGTAGCAGAGCACACCTACCGCGATTTTCAAAATTGCATTTGGCTACCGCAATTGCACTTCCCATTGGCTGTAAGGGCATGGGCATTGGCGGTGCCACACCGCAGGGGCCAGTCGGTCGCTACCATGATTTGGCCGCTTGATATTGGTGCCCATGGCCGTGATTGTGGTGGCGGAGCACACCAACCGCCATTTTACAATGTGTATCTCACTACCGCGATTGCGGTGGGCATTGGCGGTGCCACACCGCAGGGGCCAGGCGGTTGCTACCGTGATTTGGCCACCTGATATTGGTGCCCATGGCCGTGATTGTGGTGGCGGAGCACACCAATCGCCATTTTACAATGTGCATCTCACTACTGCGATTGCGGTGGGCATTGGCGGTAGCACACCGCAGGGGCCAGGCGGTCGCTACTGTGATTTGGCCGCCTGATATTGGTGCCCATGGCCGTGATTGTGGTGGTGGAGCACACCAACCGCCATTTTACAATGTGTATCTCACTACCGCGATTGTGGTGGGCATTGGCGGTGCCACACCGCAGGGGCCAGGCGGTCGCTACCATGATTTGGCCGCCTGATATTGGTGCCCATGGCCGTGATTGTGGTGGCGGAGCACACCAACCGCCATTTTACAATGTGTATATCACTACCGCGATTGCGGTGGGCATTGGCGGTGTCACACCGCAGGGGCCAGGCGATCGCTACCGTGATTTGGCCGCCTGATATTGGTGACCATGGCCGTGATTGTGGTGGCGGAGCACGCTTATGCCACCTATGGACACATCATGCTGTGGCAGTGTCAATGGCCAGTTCTCAACATTGTACAGTAGACACATGAATCATGCCACCAGATAGTGCTAACCAATGCTAGTGTGACATTTAGTCCACTGATGACTACACATGCCATGTCAGTGCACAGGATTACATGCACGGGCATGTACTCACTCACATGTCACTTATGAAATTGTTGTGCATGTACACAGATCTGTGGTGTGATGGACTCTCACATGTGTACACATTTCAATGTGTGAGATGTTTAAGCGACACACAGTAATGAAGGTCTTACCACATATTGTGCCTATTTCACTGTGTAGATTCCTGAACTCATGTTAATACTTGATCTTTGTGAACACACTGTGCACATTGTGTTGTTAATGTGTGCCATGTCCGAATTACGCAAGAAGATGTGGCAGGTACAGCAGCTACGTAGAAGCTAGCAGTGTTGCTGTCTCACACATGTGCTGTGTCAACTACTCTCAGGGCTGGTGGCACAAGATGTTGGGATGTACCTTTTTGAATTCACCTAGTCTGAATCTGTTTTGGGGGACATCTCTGTGTGAATACTGGACAAGTGTGCGACTAGTTTAGGTCAAGGTGTCCCTACATGTGAGTTGTGCAGTAAGCTGAAGTGTTTTTGCCAGTCATTGTTGGCGCTGTCTCAGTCAACACGTAAGATGTTGGACACATCACATAGGGGGATTTCATTGACATGTGTGCCCTTTCATCTCACCTCGGAGGCGACCAAATGTGCATCGTCCATTCACAGTGCTGGCGGACATGGAGGATGAGGACATCATATGGAAATTCCGTCTGGATCGACCTACACTTCAAGACCTATGTGCTCTGTTGGAGCCCCATCTGAGGCCTCGCAGAACCTATCCGACTGCTTTGACACCAACGTGTAAGGTGATGGCGGCCCTGCATTTCTTTGCAACTGGTTCGTTCCAGTACATGGTGTCCAGCACAGGTGGGATGTCGCAACCTAAGTTCAGCATGGTGCTACGTGATGTCCTGTCCGCTATGATGACCTACAAGGACAGATACATCCATTTCCCCAGGAGGCATGAATTGGCGGCTGTGAAGGGTGATTTTTATGCCCTTGGCCACATCCCTAATGTTGTTGGTGCCATTGACTGCACACATGTTGGCCTGGTTCCACCACAGGCACGTGAGCACATCTACAGGAACAGGAAGCATTTCCATTCCATTAATGTGCAAGTGGTATGCCAGGTGGATATGATAATCTCACATGTCTGTGCCAAATTTCCTGGATCAGCCCACGACTCTTACATCCTGCGTAACAGCATCGTACCACAGCTGATGGCAAATCTGCATCCAGAGCATGCATGGATTGTGGGTGAGTACGCAGAGTCAAGTAGTGTGCTGTATGTGTGACATGCTGTTCTCAGCTACTGTTTGTATAACTAAATTGGTTTGTGTATCTCACACCTAGGTGACTCTGCATATCCCAACCGGCCTTGGTTGCTGAGCCCACTGAGGAATCCCAGGACCCCGGGTGATGTCCGCTACAATGATGCCCATGGCAGGACACGTCGTGTGGTGGAGCGTCGTACTTTTGGTCTACTTAAGTCACGATTTCGCTGCCTGGACAAGACCGGAGGTGCACTGATGTACTCTCCCCAAAAGGTGTGTCAGATCGTAGTTGCATGATGCATGCTCCACAACCTGGCCTTGCGCAAGGAGATCCCCCTGCTCCTGGATGATGATGAGCAGCCGAGGCCCCCACCTGCAAACCCACACATGTCCAGTGACGAGGATAGTGGAGAGGAGGATGGTGTCGACCTGCGTCAACAGCTCATCAACTGCTACTTCCCTTGAAGGTGAGTGAAAACGTACAACGGTGCCATTGTGTGCTGATTTTGTTGTTGGTGAAAAGGCCTAGGTGAGCTTTGTGACTGCTGCCTGTTGTTGGCTCTGTGCTGGCTGCTAATGTTTCTGGGACAGGGTAGTCATGCACAGCTACAGGATGTCTATGTTGGTACTGTTGCTCATTGTAATGTGTGCAGATTTGAGTACCTTGATGACAAGTGTTGAGTAATGGCTGTGATACCATCACCTGACAAGTGAATATTGTTCTCTTGTGTTTTCCTAGGTCCCTTCAGCCTCTCAATGAGTCCAGACAATCAGTGCTCCTGGTACATTGTAAACAGAGTCAACATTGTACATCCTGTGATAAACATGGAGCTGACACGAAAACATAGGTGTGTAAGGAGTGTTTATTTACAATGGGTATATGTGACAGGGAAGTAAATATTTACAAAATGGTGAAAAGGGAATCAATGAGTTGTCAGTGATGGTAGATGAGACAATCGAGTAGTCACCACATTGATGTGGTGACCCAGTTCAACAGACGCATGCCATTAGCCTGTCAGTGTGGGTAAGGACAGTCAACAAAGTCAATGGCAGGGTGAAGAGGGGTGCCATCATGGCTGGCTCCTTGACTGGCGTTTGGCTGGTGCTTTGCCACGGGATCCTCCCTGGGATTTCTTTGGACGGCCCCTTGATCGTTTGGCAGGGGGGGCCTCTGCTTCAGCCTCAGCGGGGTCTGAGGACTCACCCCTCTCTGTGGCCACAGGGGAGGTGGGGGAACTGTCATCCTGCGGGCCACTGGAGGGAGGTGTAGCTGTTGTTTGGGCCGCCTGTCTCTCAGAACCCCCACAATCTGGCCCAAGAGGTCCACGATTTGGCCCATTCGGGTGTCTATGGACCTCAGCAGCAGGCGGAGCTCACAGGACTCTTCAGGAGCCTGGCCCGTGTGTCCCTGGACTCGTTCATAGGCCCCAAGGACTCTGGCGATGTTGGCCAGGGCTTCGGTCCCAGTGTCCGGTTGGGTTTGACGCCCAGTTGCCCTCCCACCTGCCCTGCTGTACCGGACCTGTGGCGTCACCACTCTACGCATCCGCATACTCTCCCTGCCCTCCTCAGATTGTGGAGTGGGGTGGTCATCCTCTGAGGCAGGGAGAGTGTTGCAGGCAGCACTGGTTGTGGTGGTGGTGGAGGCCGCACAGGTCGTTACAGCAGGGGTCAGCGTAGTTGTTGTTGCTGAGGTGGTGGCGGTGGGGACAGTGGGGTCCTGGGACCTGTTGCGCCCTGTCATGCCTGATGGGCCGGCTTCTGGCTCCGCATCCAAGAAATCTAGGGAGTCTGCATCAGAAAGTCCATGTTCCGGGGGTGGAGACTGGCTCTGCAGGTTGGTGTGGTCATCTTCAGCTGTCAGTTCTTGGTCACCTGTGGAACAGAGGGGAAATGGTCATTGAAGTGCACCTCTCAAGCTTGGTGTTAGATGTTTTTTATTTGCAAGTTATATACCACACAGTTTGCATTGATATCACATTGTATGTCTGCACAGTACTGTGCATCATGACATGATGTGGAGGTACATACATTACTTGTCCATGGTGTCACATGTCAATAGATACCATGCGCCACGTGCAGATTTTGTGATTACAAGGACATGTTGTCATCTAACGACTAGCAGCACAACAACTTCATGTGATGCATCTTTGTTGATTACTCTGCATGGAAGAAGTTACATCTGAGCACGAACTAGCCATTGTAATCTCATGCATACCTTTGTCATGTCATGTGCTTTGCTTTCTTTTTACTACAGACCTTGCTTGTTTTGTTTTCATATGGGCCTTGATGCTCTGCCCCCATGGCACTTACAGATAGCATTCAGTGCTGTGCATGATTGTGCCCTGAATTTCTTCAACATGTTATTTGGTGAGTCACACTTTGATTTCTGTGACAGTTACATACGCTTAGGTGTCTGCACATTGTAAGTGGCTATTGGATCTGTGGCAATTTTGGTGGGATGTGAGGGCTGGTGTGGTCATATGGCTCCATGCTTTTTGAGAGAAATGGCGGGGTGCCTGCACTGTCTACTTACCTGTTCTGTGGCACATTTGGGGGGAATTTCTGACACATCTTTATGGGTGTGTGGTGGAGTGCTCCATCTTGCTGAGCTGTCGGACATGGGGGCCTGTTGGGAGTTGTAGTGTTGGCCTCCCACTCACACACACCCCTCCCTGTGTTAATATGGCTACCTACCTGTATGTTTGATGAGTGAGATTCAATGGCTGCCGCATGCTTCTTGGTGGGGGGGAGTGCTCCATCCTGCTGAGCTGTGGGACAAGGGGGCCTGGTGGGAGTTGTAGTGCTAGCCTCCCAGCCACACACACCCCTCCCTGTGAAGATGGCTACCTACCTGTAAGTTTGATGAGTGAGATTCAATGGCTGCCACATGGTTGTGGGTGTGTGGAGTGCTCCATCCTGCTGAGCTGTGGGACAAGGGGGCCTGTTGGGAGTTGTAGTGCTGGCTGCCTATCCACAGACACCCCTCCCTGTTAAGATGGCTGGCTCCCTGTGGAGCAGAGGGAGGGAATGGTTACACATGGCTCTTGGGTGGGGGGGGTGTTCCATCCTGCTCAGCTGTGGGACAGAGGGCCTGGTGGAAGTTGTATTGCTAGCCTCCCACCCACAAACACCTCTCCCTATGAAGATGGCTAACTACCTGTAAGTTTGATGAGTGAGATTCAATGGCTGCCACATGTTTGTGGGTGTGTGGAGTGCTCCATCCTGCTGAGCTATGGGACAAGGGGGCCTGTTGGGAGTTGTAGTGCTGGCTGTCTATCCACAGACACCCATCCCTGTTAAGATGGCTGGCTCCCTGTGGAGCAGAGGGAAGGAATGGTTACACATGGCTCTTGGGTGGGGGGGGGGGTGTTCCATCCTGCTCAGCTGTGGGACAGGGGGCCTGGTGGGAGTTGTAGTGCTGGCCTCCCACCCACAAACACCCCTCCCTATGAAGATGGCTACCTACCTGTAAGTTTGATGAGTGATATTCAATGGCTGCCAAATGGTTGTGGGTGTGTGGAGTGCTCCATCCTGCTGAGCTGTGGGACAAGGGGGCCTGTTGGGAGTTGTAGTGCTGGCTGCCTATCCACAGACACCCCTCCCTGTTAAGATGAATGGCTCCCTGTGGAGCAGAGGGAGGGAATGGTTACACATGGCTCTTGGGTGGGCGTGTGTTCCATCCTGCTCAGCTGTGGGACAGGGGGCCTGTTGGGAGTTGTAGTGCTGGCCTCCCACCCACAAACACCCCTCCCTATGAAGATGGCTACCTACCTGTAAGTTTGATGAGTGAGATTCAATGGCTGCCACATGGCTGTGGGTGTGTGGAGTGCTCCATCCTGCTGAGCTGTGGGACAAGGGGTCCTGTTGGGAGTTGTAGTGCTGACTGCCTATCCACAGACACCCCTCCCTGTTAAGATGACTGGCTCCCTGTGGAGCAGAGGGAGGGAATGGTTACACATGGCTCTTGGGTGGGGGGGTGTTCCATCCTGCTCAGCTGTGGGACAGGGGGCCTGGTGGGAGTTGTAGTGCTGGCCTCCCACCCACAAACAACACCCCTCCCTAAGAAGATGGCTACCTACCTGTAAGTTTGATGAGTGAGATTCAATGGCTGCCACATGGTTGTGGGTGTGTGGAGTGCTCCATCCTACTGAGCTGTGGGACAAGGGGGCCTGTTGGGAGTTGTAGTGCTGGCTGCCTATCCACAGACACCCCTCCCTGTTAAGATGGCTGGCTCCCTGTGGAGCAGAGGGAAGGAATGGTTACACATGGCTCTTGGGTGGGGGAGTGTTCCATCCTGCTCAGCTGTGGGACAGGGGGCCTGGTGGAAGTTGTAGCGCTGGCCTCCCACCCACAAACACCCCTCCCTATGAAAATGGCTACCTACCTGTAAGTTTGATGAGTGAGATTCAATGGCTGCCACATGGCTGTGGGTGTGTGGAGTGCTCAATCCTGCTGAGCTGTGGGACAAGGGGTCCTGTTGGGAGTTGTAGTGCTGGCTGCCTATCCACAGACACCCCTCCCTGTTAAGATGGCTGGCTCCCTGTTGAGCAGTGGAAGGGAATGGTTACACATGGCTCTTGGGTGGGGGGGTGTTCCATCCTGCTCAGCTGTGGGACAGGGGGCCTGGTGGGAGTTGTAGTGCTGGCCTCCCACCCACAAACACCCCTCCCTATGAAGATGGCTACCTACCTGTAAGTTTGATGAGTGAGATTTAATGGCTGCCACATGGTTTTGGGTGTGTGGAGTGCTCTATCCTGCTGAGCTGTGGGACAAGGGGGCCTGTTGGGAGTTGTAGTGATGGCTGCCTATCCACAGACACCCTCTCCCTGTTAAGATGGCTGGCTCCCTGTGGAGTAGAGGGAGGGAATGGTTACACATGGCTCTTGGGTGGTGGGGGTGTTCCATCCTGCTCAGCTGTGGGACAGGGGGCCTGGTGGGAGTTGTAGTGCTGGCTGCCTGTACACATGCAACCCAGGGAATGTTGCTAGCTACCTTTGGGGTGAATGAGAGGGAGTGAATGTTGGATCTGTGAGACATGTGTTGGGGAGAGTGCGGTGCACATGAATGGAATTGGGCCTCGGAGGTGTAGCTTTGTAGTTGTGCAAGACAGTACATAGCAGTGTGATGGTGGACATTTGTTTGTACTTACAAGCCTCTACTCCCCCGGATATTCCTGTGAGACTCTCTGGATGCAGTATGGCAAGCACCTTCTCCTCCCATTCAGTGAATGTTCTTGGTGGAATGGGAGGGCCACCGCCAGTCATCTGAGCCAGATGACGGTTCTTGTAGTTCTTTGCTTTCACCTGCCTCTTCAGGTCATGCCACCGCTTCATGATCTCCTTCTTGGTGCGCGGGGTGGTCCCTAATGCATTGACCTTGTTGACTATCCTTCCCCACATTTGTGCTCTGGTGGCTAATGGTGTCTGTTGGACCAGGTTTCCAAACAATTGTGGTTCTACTCTGATTATCTCATCTGCCATGACTGACAACTCATTGTCAGTGAATTTGGGCATTTTCTTTTGTGCCATGGTGTGTGATGTGCAAATGGTTTGAGGTGCAGGTGTGAGGGTGGTGGGGGTGGTGTAGGTGGTGTGTGTGTGTGTGTGTTGTTGTGCTGGTGAGATGTGTGGTGGTTTGCCTATCCAATGTGCTGTAGGGTTTAGTTCCTTCAGGGCTGGAGTAGTGCAAAGGATTCTGGTCAGGGAAGGGGCAGGTTTTATACTCACCTATGTGGGTGTGTCAAAATGGTGTATTGCTGTCAGGTGTGTTGTGTGTGTTGTCCTGGGATTTGTATTTTTAGTTGCCATAGGGGTGTGTCCTTGGGGTGTGTTAGGTGTTTTTGGGGGCTGAGCTAGTTTGATGTGTACACTTGGTGGCCTTGTTGTGTGTTTTTTTTGTCGACCGCCATAATGGTTCCGGTGCGGCCCGGCGGTGGGTATGCAACGGCCCTTCCACCTGCTCTCCCATTCATCACTGTTAGCGATCACGGCGGTCGGAAACAGCGGATCGTTCTGCTGTCACCTCAATGGTATCCTAATTGTGCGTGCGGTCACTCTGCTGGCCTTGTGGCTGGTTTGGGGTTTTCCACCGCGAATCCGACTGCCGCGGACAGATTTTCACCTGCTCCGCCCGCTACCAGCGGTCTTTTGTTGAATCCATCCGCCGCGGTCGGATTTTTCTGGCGGTTGATCCTAATCTGACCCCCGTTTTCCCACGGTACCTGCGGACGGTTCATTTCCATTACCATGGCGGTCGGAATGGTTTTCCGACCGCCATCCTAATCATGCCCTTAGGGGGTGATTAGGATGGCGGGCGGACTTTAGTCCGCCCGCCACCCTAGCGGTAACGGGACCACCCGCCTGCCATTCGGCTGTCCTGACACGCCAATTATGATGCGACCGCCACCACGGCGGTCGCATCTGGGATTTTAACATTGCGGCAATGTTGAAATGCCATGTTGTGCATTGCCATGCACAACGTGGCAGGCACCGCGCAGTGCCTGCCACCTTGTGCATGGCAGTGTATGGTACCCCCCAAGTGCAGCCCCCCACCTCCCCCGGGGCCCTGCAACGGGCCCCCAAAGCAAATCCCTGCCCGCCTTTCCATGGCGGCATCGCCGCCATGGAAAGGCCAGTTTCCGCACACATCCTAATATGGATTGCGGTGCCTGGTAGCCACCGCCACCATATTAGTGGCCATGTCCGCCCGGCCGGCAATCGGAACGATTGCCGACCGGCGGAAAAGCGGCGGACGCACTTTGCGTCCGCCGCGATACCCCCCGCCATAATAATATGGCAGGGGGTAAATCGGGTTGCGATGGCGGGCGGATCCCCACCGCAGGGCCGGCGATGGCGATCCGCCCGCCATCCTAATCACCCCCTTAGTAGGGCACTTTGGAACTAAGGAAACTTAGGGGCCTATTACGATGGCGGGCGGAGGCACCTCCGCGGTGCTGGCGGTGGCGGAAAATGCCATTTTCCGCACGCCAGCGGCGGTTCCCACGGCTGCCATATTACAATGGTCAAACATAGCCCATTTCCCGTCTGCCGCGGTGTGACATGAACCGCCATAAAAATGCGCCCCCCACCGCGGCGGTGTGAGCCAATAGAGACCCACCACCGTGCGGAATGACGTCCCGACCACCGTACAAATAACGATGCCCCAAACAACCCCTCACACCGCAGCGGAGAAACCTCCTAACCAGAGACGGAGGAAGCGTGGCAGCGGAGCGTGAAACCAGGCTCCCGGTCCCCTCCACCCGGTCCCGACCGCAATGGATCCAGCTCTACAAGCCTTTCCGGTGCTGTACCTGATACACTACCAGCAAGTAATGCACCGTCGCGGACAACGCCGCAGGTACGCAATCACACAACTCCGCACACAACCACAACACACAACTCCTGGGATGATAAACGGTTCCTGTCCACACCAGACACTCTGGTGGGGACAGGAACACATCCACAAGTGTACCCACACATGTCCTACCTGTCACAAATACACCCTCCGCATCCAGCTCACCCATCAACCGCCAAATCAATGCAATCTCCCGGTCACGGCACCCCAGCGCTGCAGACGCTGGAAAACAGGAGCACAATGTAGTAGGCAGGGCCAGCGCTAGGCATGGGCAGTCCACAAAGATTCACAGGACCCCATCTCCAGCCTTCACGCACTAGGCCCCCACACCCATCAGGGGACATGCTGTGTGCCCCCCTGTGCCCCCCCTGCACAATCGACCAGCCTGGTGAACCCAGACCCTGCACAACACACACCAAACAACCAGGGAGCCAGTCCCAGCATGTGGGGCTGAAGAGGAACACCCAGCACAGAAGACCAGGGCCAGGGCAACCCTCCTCCCCAACCCCACACTCCACTCATGTCAAGCAAACTGAGTACAATCACAAAATGAACACTCACACAGAATATGAGCAATCACTCAACTGGACACACTGCCTGTCAAGTCACCTAGACACACCCCACACTAACACACAGCCACATACACATACCACATGTCAGCAGCAATGGAGGACAAGAAATGGGTAACACAAAAGTGAGGTGGACACTGTTGGAAAGCCAAGGAGCTAGCCACAAAGCATGTGTACATCACATGCAAGAGAAGGAACATATCACAAGACCCTTAGGCCATCAAATCACAAATGGCTGTCCCAGTTAGTCAAAGTAAAGCACAGTGACCACTGTGCAACAAGTCTGGGAGATAGCAAGGCAAGCCATGCATAGGCACAGGGATGATAGGAAGTGTCTGAAGTAAAACAGTGATCAGCCACACATCTGTCACAAATCACTTGACACGTGTATGTCAGCAGCACAACACACAGGGCACATCGTCACACTCCCTGACTGACAAACACAAGTTGGATCCTTCACACATACCCCTCCTACACCCACCTCACACATGCACCACTCAACAGCAGTGACAAATACACAGAATGGTGCAAATAATATCCTGTCAGTACACTGACAAACAATCACACTCCCTGGGGTGCATACACAAACATCACACACACACTCAGGGATGCCTGACCCAATGCTGGCACAAAAACAATAGCCAAACACAAACCTCACAAACAACATACACAGAAGTCAAACAAGCCCAGACATGTGCAGACAAACAGTGGAAAGGCAATGGGACCCCAGACAGAACAGGAGGATACAACATCATCACTCAGGACCAATGCACAGACACCATACCCCAACACAGACAAGAAGTGCATCACCTCTAAACAATCATGGACACAAACTGGGATCAATGGGACAATAAGAAAACACAGACAGACATACCACAACAGTCATCAAGTCAACATGGTGTCATACCGTACCACATGCATGCACATGCACAATCTTGACAAGTGACAGCTCAAAGATAGGAGGAGAAACCACCAAGGTGCACACATAACAAGCACAGGAACAAGAATACTCCCAAGTGCATGTGACAGACACACAAGTAATGCACACTACACTTGCAACACACATCTGAATGTCTCACAATGCACAAACAACTCACACACAATGACATGCAAATAGAACATCACACACACAGCATTTGTCAGCTGAAAGAGCCAACACAGGCCAAACACTGCACACATCCACATCAAACACAGCAGATGCTCATGCCAATACATCAGATTAAAACACAACTGGACATTAGGGGATGTACACCAGGCAAGTACAAGGCAACATACAACCACAGCACTGCATGCACAACAAGCAGTGTGTGCACACCAACCAAACCAGTAGCACACATATCAGAGTGCCACAACATCAATACCCACAACACAAATCATCACAGCACACAGAGAACACAACACTCAGGAAGGGTAGCAGTACCTCAGTAAACACACATACAGCTACCCAACACTCACAGATGAACAACTCTGGGACACACAGGTGCAAACAACATGACCAGAGGACTGTGTAGCACTAACTGTTGCACTGCACATGAGCAACCCTGACTGCAAACAAGTACAAGAACATCACACATAACTAATTGGGAAACTGGCCAGAGTGGCACATTGGTCCTGTACACAGATCAGCACCACAAAGCATAGTGTAACAAATGAAGTGGTGGGGAGGCACACACACTGGCAACCCAAGGGGATAGCTCACATGAGAGTGAAGTGGTGTGTACGTCAGTAGTGGACAGGTCAGGAGTGCACCATACACAAATAGATGGAGTAGTCACTCACAATGGGTAGGCATCAGAAGCACAGATAGGGGATTGGATAACTCCACATCCCACATGCCATACTGGAGCCAAAAATGGCTCAAGTGACAGCAATGCATGAGAAAACACACCCACAATGTCAGTGTGGCTGAGCAGGTCTGCACAGTGACCACAAACAGTATCAACACACATGGCTGATCAACAAAACACTACACTGATTTGCCAGTCACACACTCTGCATACTCATAACTGGCAGCAACAACGGGTAGGTTTCCCCCAGGAGTGCAAGGACACACCAACAGACTGCACAGTGCACAACCTACAACTCCCACATGTGCACACAACCACAAGCACAGGGCTGACAAATCAAACTAACAGGCACCCAACTCCTGGCTGACACATGTGTGCAGTTGCCATTGCAGGGGCACACACACATCAACACTACTGACAAAGTCACCCCTTTACACTGCACAACTCATGACCACCCAAGTGCACATATTTAAATGTACCCATGTGACTAAGATTACTGGCCATCACAAGATGACCATACACCAACACTGCTGTTCACACATGAAGAAAGATCACACAGACATGATGGACTCTGGCCAGCCTGCCTGTAATTCTGTGGGCAGAATTCCCCTCTGTGCTGGTAGTGCATCCTAACATGACATGTGTACAATTTAGCAAACCTGACCATAGAATCATTAGGATAACAGTAGATCATCACAAACAACCATCAGTGCACCCCCAAGCCTCAGAGTCAAGAAGAACTGAAATGCCTCTCACCTCAGCCAAACTCTGAAAAAGTGAAACTAGCAATTGGCAACGTTAAAGTGGCATACAGAGCATGTGTCACATTAAACCATACCCACACAGAAAACCCTTTATTTAGCAAGGAGACTGACAAAGCAGACAACAGGAGTAACTGTCTTTATTACAAATTACACAGATAGGCATCAAAAGTAGACAAGAGCAAGGCCAGTGGCCAGTCCAAACTGCAGAGTAGGTACATGAGAAGCTGCACAGGGAATGGGCAAACACAGCAATGTACAGCAAGGCCAGTGGCCAGTCCAAACTGCAGAGTAGCTACATGAGAATCTGCACAGGGAATGGGCAAACACAGCAATGTACAGCAAGGCCAGTGGTAAGTCCAAACTGCAGAGTAGCTACATGAGAAGCTGCACAGGGAATGGGAAAACACAGCAATGTACAGCAAGGCCAGTGGCCAGTCCAAACTGCAGAGTAGCTACATGAGAAGCTGCACAGGGAATGGGCAAACACAGCAATGTACGGCAAGGCCAGTGGCCAGTCTAAACTGCAGAGTAGCTAAATGAGAAGCTGCACAGGGAATGGGCAAACACAGCAATGTACCGCAAGGCCAGTGGCCAGTCCAAACTGCAGAGTAGCTACATGAGAGCTGCACAGGGAATGTGTGAGACTGTACACAGTCATGGTCAGCAACACAGCTAGGGGGATAACAATGGGCAGTACAGGCACCGCTGTGGGAGAGACAGGTGTGTGAGGGGGATTTAGCCTCAGACTTGTCTGTCAGTCTGACTGGGAGCTGGCTGAGTGTCGGGCCAGTTGGAGGACTGGACCTGGGAGAGAGTGGACCAGCTGAGCTTGAGGCATCAGTGGCTTTGGGAGCCGGAGGGCTGCTTGGACCGGGTGGTGTGGTGGCCCGTGGAGGCGGAGACATGCTGCCATGAGACACAGTGTGGGACGGAGAATGTTGAGGGGTACCTTTCCACTTCTTGGGGGTTCGATATGGAAGTGTGGTCTTGGTAGGAGTGGGAGGTGGGGCGGCCACAACAGGCACACTCACCACCAAAGCTGCATCAGGTGCAGCCGGTGGCCTTCCCTCTGGGGACCTGCTGGATCCTGCGTTACGCTTGGCCTGGCCTGGCCTTGTCCCCTCCATCCCCTGTTGACCAGGTGAGCCCCCTACAGTGCCCTCCTTACCATGCTTCACAGGGGTGTGGATGGGAGTTGAGGTTGTTGGTGAATGTGACTTAGAGGGCTTTTTCTGTGGACCCTTAGCTGGCACCAGCTTCACAGCAGGCACGGGAACTGACTGCTTTTCTTTGCGAGACGCTTTTGGGACAGGAGAGTCCGTGGCTGGGGATGCCTCTGACGCATGTGAGCCTGAGGCCTGCTTCTTGGCTTTATGCCCCTGATTGTCGCCTGAAGGGCTTTTGCCCTTGCGCTCTGGGGTGGCTTTGGTTTTTTGGGGGGATGGTGTCTGCACTCTGGCCCGCTTGGGCTGCTGCGGTTGTGTGCTGCGTGTGCTGTATCTTGAGCCTGAGGTCTGTGGTGTGTGGTCACCATCGTCAGATGTAGCCACTGGCAGGGGGGTGGCCAAAGGGACTGGAGCTGGACTCTGAAACTGTGCCAGCTGAATGGCTGCCGTCACTGCGGAGGACAAAGACTGGACAGTCCGGTGTAGCCCACCCACGTCTGAATGCATGCCCTCCATGAAAGCAACTACCTGTGCCAACTTTTGTCGTGGTCTAGGAAGGCGTTGATGAGAGTTGTCTGGCCCACACACAGCTGGCGCAAAGGTCCACACACTCAACACTGATGGCAGCAGGGGAGACAGGGGCAGGGGCAGCGGTGCCTGGGGTGAAAGACACTCTCCCCTTCTTACTGGTGCGAACACGCGCAGCACTAGTGGAAGCAGCTGGGAGGGTGGGCACTGGACGCTGTGTGGTGGAAGAGGAGGCAGAGTTCCCGCTCCCTGTGCCCGCCAACATAGATGTGTCACCGCTGGCGTAAGATGACGTAGAGGTAGGTGTCTCTGGCTGTGATTCCTCAAGCAGACTCCTGTCCCCCTCCGAGGCGCTGGTCACATCAGTGTCAGTGTGCTCGTGTGTAGCAGTCATGCTTGATGCCTCACCACTGGTGTCAGTCCCCTGTCCTTCTGTGTCCACGGTAGATGCTGCAATAGACAGAGACGTAGGGTCAGTTCTGTGTTATTAACACAACCATCATATGCAAGCAAAGCACAAAACAAGATGATGACATCCCCATGTTGCACATCACCCTATGCAGTAACACTCACACTCGGATGATGCACACTGCCGTTCCCTTTCCTGGGATGTCCCTGACTACCCCAATGCAGATGATGCAAGAAGGCCACAACTCAGAATGCAATGTCAAGGGACATTACTCCTATGACATGAGAAAGTACAGGTAGTGAAAATGCATGACAGCTGCACCCAACACAGAGGCCACTTACAAGCCATTGCACCACACTAGCAGCATCACGGAGCCCAGCACTGGCCCAGGCTTGGAACACATGCAGCCACTCACAGCCAAAGTCACCCTTCACAGAATACTCACCCCCAGCTTGCTGCTGATGGTCCTTCAAACGTGCATCCAGCTCAGGCTGTGTCACAGCTAAGATGCGGGCCATTAGTGGTGTCATGCTCCTGCCCGCCATCCTGCCAGTCCGAGGGAGTAGCCCCAGCGTCATCTCTGCCACGTTTTTGCTCAGCCGGCAGATGTCATCTCACCTCTTGTGACAGTGTTTTTGTCGTCGGTTGGAGACACCCAGAGCCCGCACCTTGCGTGCAATTGCCCTCCATATGGCCTTACGCTGGTGGACTTTGAGCTGCAGGCATGGGAGACAAAAGTGGGAAAAATCAGTGACACAGGGTCATGTACCACTATCTCTCAGTACAGGAGCATGATACAAACTCTGCACAACTTCACAGATATTTCTAACAGAGACAATACAGCATCTCACATAGTACATTTGCATGGGAGAATCATACGAAAATGCATGCAGGTATGAGTGTGGACACAGTACCTGCCCATCTCAAACACATGCAGGATGCCAGCACAGAAAGCTATGTGTAGGGTGCCCACATCTACTATCCAGTTTGTGTGTGAGCAAGACATACATCACATTGGTAAATATGTTTTGGGGCAGACTCACTGTGTCCAACACTGCGCAGCCCTCAATGTCCTTGCCCTGTGAATGGCTCACTGTGTCATGGAGGACACATTTTGGGACATGAGCTCACAATCTCACACCCTTCTCACAAGGCCTGTCGTGTGCAATCTACAGGTCTGAGATGGCTCTGTGATGGATAGTCTAGCAGACAAACCATATGTTTTACTCTGTACATTCAGTGATGTGTCCTTGTCAGATTGGGCAGTGACTGTGCAGGCCAGGTGGGCTCACACTGAGGTCCAATGTGGGGCATCTGAAATCTCACATGAAGGGACAAATGGAGAGTGTAAACAGTGCCTACACATGCGAGTCAGTACACATGCTGGTGGAAATGGAAGGGGCTCTGTACAAAAGTACAACAATCTGCTGTGTCATAGGTGACTTACCACCAAGAGTGTCACCCTCTGGCATTTCAGTCCTGAGCATAGTGCTGAACTGTACATGATGTGAATTTTGAGTCAGACACACTTCCATCAGTACCCTCAGGACGCAAACCCTTGGTAAGGCCACAGATGAGCCTGTGAATAGCATCAGGGACCCACACATCCATTCACACAGGCAATTTCTGTCCTGACTCCTGCATAACCAACTTTCTGCGTCACTGCATGGCTGACAAAACAATACATGTCCCTCCAATTTGGATGTGCAGGCAGGGAAACTTGTGAAATTGTCTACACACCCCTTTCACCTGGAGACAGCATGCTAGGCAGTGAATGACACAACCCCACACTCTCAGGCACATACTGCAGCAGATCAACTTCATGTGTGCACTCCCTGCATGCTCACTTCCACTCTGAAACGCTTACCATGACATTAGGAGCACCATATAGCTTCCCATACTGTGTGAGTACCTTGTCCACCAGGACCTCCAGCTCCTTGGTGGTGAAGGGACGGGCCCTGATCTTCTCAGTCCTCGACATCACTGGGTCCAGGAGACAGGAGCAGCAGCAGTTGGTGGTCAGGGGTGTCAGGCAGCAGGCTCTGGAGACAGGAGCAGCAGCAGTTGGTGGTCAGGGGTGTCAGGCAGCAGGATCTGGAGACAGGAGCAGCAGCAGTTGGTGGTCAGGGGTGTCAGGCAGCAGGCTCTGGAGACAGGAGCAGCAGCAGTTGGTGGTCAGGGGTGTCAGGCAGCAGGTTCTGGAGACAGGAGCAGCAGCAGTTGGTGGTCAGGGGTGTCAGGCAGCAGGCTCTGGAGACAGGAGCAGCAGCAGTTGGTTTTCAGGGGTGTCAGGCAGCAGGCTCAGGAAGCAGTGGAAAAGTGAGGCTCTCTCCCACACATATATAGCCCCCAGGGGTAGTTTCAGTGGTTCTGAGCTACTGCAATTGGTCTTTCAGGTCAGCTTTTTTCAAATGCATCCAATGACCATCTCCGCGGTGGCGGAGCACGCCTACTGCGATATTCAAACTTGCATCATGCTACCGCGATTGCGGTGCCCATTGGCTGTAAGGGCTTGGGCATTGGCGGTGACACACCGCAGGGGCCAGGTGGTCACTACCGCGGTCGTGCATCTTTCAATTGTATCCAATGACTGGCCCCGCAGTGGCGGAGCACGCCTACCGCGATATTCAGACTTGCATCACGCTACCGCGATTGCGGTCCCCATTGGCTGTAAGGGCTTGGGCATTGGCGGTGACACACCGCAGGGGCCAGGCGGTCGCTACCGCGGTCGTGCATCTTTCAATTGTATCCAATGACTGGCCCGCGGTGGCGGAGCACGCCTACCGCTATCTTCACAAATGCATCAGGCCACCGCTATCGCGGTTCCCATTGGCTGTAAGGGCTTGGGCATTGGCGGTGACACACCGCAGGGGCCAGGCGGTCGCTACCGCGATATGGCTGCTATACAGAGATGCCAATGACCTGGATTGTGTTGGCGGAGCACACCAACCGCCATTTCATAACATGTATTTCACTACTGCGATTGCAGTGGGCATTGGCGGTGAGACACCGCAGGTGCCAGACGGTTGCTTCCGTGATATGGCTGCCATACATTGGAGCCAGTGTCCATGATTTGGGTGACGGAGCATGCCAACTGCCATTTGCCTATACATATATGTCTATCAGTGCCGCGAGTGTGTTTTAACCATTGGCGGTGAGACACCGCAGGTGCCAGACGGTTGCTTCCGCAATATGGCTGCCATACATTGGAGCCAGTGTCCGTGATTTGGGTGGCGGAGCATGCCAACCGCCATTTGCCTATACATATATGTCTATCAGTGCAGCGAGTGTGTTTTAACCATTGGCGGTGAGACACCACAGGTGCCAGGCGGTTGCTTCCACGATATGGCTGCCATACATTGGAGCCAGTGTCCGTGATTTGGGTGACGGAGCACTTTCACAGCATCTATGGACACATCATGCTGTGTGAATGGCCAATGGCCAGTTCTCAACAGTGCACAGTGGACACATGATTCATGGCACAAGATTGTGCACACAATGCCAATGTAACATTTAGCCCACTGCTGACTACACATGCCATGTTGGTGTGTATGATTGGAAACATTGGCATGTACTCCCTCACAAGTCACTTGTGATGTTGCTGGGCATGTACACAGAACAGTGTTGTGATGGACTCTCCAATGGGTACACATGTCAATGTGTGATAGGGCTGAGCAACTCACATTCATGAATGTCTGACTACACATTGTGCATATTTGCATGTCTACTTTTCTTTGCTCATGCACATACTTATTGTTTATGCACAGACTGTGCTCATTGTGTTGGTGATGTGTGCCCTGTTCCACTTATGCAAGGAGGTGTGGCAGGTACAGCAGCTAGGTAGGAGACAGTAGTGTTGCAGTTTCACACATATGCTGTATGAACTACTCTCAGGGCTGCTCATGCAAGATGTGGCCATATCCCTTTGGTCATTCACATGCTCAGATTTTGTTTTTGGAGGTGCTAGCTGTATGAAAAGTGGACAGGTGTACGACTGGTGTAGCTGAAGGTGTCCCTACATGTAAGTTGGGCTGTGAGTTTAACTGTGACGACAGTCATTGTTGGCGTTGTGTCAGTCAAAACCTGAGATGTCGGACACATCTCATGGTGGATTGCATTGACATGTGTCCCCTTTCATCTCACCTAGGAGGAGACCAAATGTGCATCGTCCCTTCAGAGTACTGGCAGACATAGAGGATGAGGAGGTCATATGGAAATTCCGTCTGGCTCGACCCACCCTACAAGACTTATGTGCTATGTTGGAGCCCCACCTGCGGCCTCGCAGAACATATCCGACAGCTTTCACACCTACGTCTATGGTTATGGCGGCCCTGCATTTTTTGGCAACTGGATCTTTCCAGTACACGGTGTCCAGCACAGGTGGGATGTCGCAACCTATGTTCAGCATGGTGCTACGTGATGTCCTGTCCGCTATGATGATCTACAAGGACAGATATATCCATTTCCCCAGGATGCATGAATTGGCGGGTGTGAAGGGTGATTTTTATGCCCTTGGCCACATCCCCAATGTTGTTGGTGCCATTGACTGCACACATGTCGGACTTGTACCACCACAGGCACGTGAGCACATCTACAGGAAAAGGAAACATTTCCATTCCATCAATGTGCAAGTGGTGTGCCAGGCGGATATGATCATCTCACACGTCTGTGCCAAATTCCCTGGCTCGGCCCATGACTCGTACATCCTGCGTTGCATTGTGCCACAGCTGATGGCGAATCTGCTTCCGGAGCATGCATGGATTGTGGGTGAGTACGCAGAGTGAAGTAGCGTGCTGTTGTGTGACATGCTGTCCTCTGCCACACTTATATTACAAAGTTGGTCTGTGTATCTCACACCTAAGTGATTCACATATCCCAACCGTCCTTGGTTGCTGAGCCCACTGCGGAATCCCAGGACCCCAAGTGAAGTCCGGTACAATGATGCCCATGGGAGGACACGTCGTGTGGTGGAGCGTACTTTCGGTCTCCTGACTGGAGGTGCACTGATGTACTCGCCCTAAAAGGTGTGTCAGATTGTGGTTGCGCAATAAGATCCCCCTGCTCCTGGATGCTGGTGAACAGCCGAGGCCCCCGCCTGCAAACCAAGCCATGTCCAGTGACGAGGATAGTGGAGAGGAGGAAGGTGTCGACCTGCGTCAACAGCTCATCAACCGCTACTTCACTTGAGGGTGAGTGACAATGTACAACGGGGCCATTCTCTGCTGACGTCGTTGTTGGTGAAAAGGTCTATGTGAGCTTTGTGACTGCAGCCTGTTGTTGACTCAGTGCTGGCTGCCAATGTTTCTGGTACAGGCTAGTTTGGCACAGCTACAGGATGTCTATGTCGGTGCTGTTGCTACTTGTAATGTGTGCAGATTGTAGTACCTTGATGACAAGTGTTGAGTAATGGCTGTGATACCATCACCTGACAAGTGAATATTGTTCTCTTGTGTTTTCCTAGGTCCCTTCAGCCTCTTCTTGCCTACGAACAATCTGTGGTCCTGGTACATTGTAATCATGGTGTACATTGCACATACTGGCATAAACACGGAGCAGACACAACGACATAGGTGTGTAAGAGTGTTTATTTACAATGGGTACATGTGACAGGGAGTGAATATTTACATGAAGGTGAATTGTGAAGCAATGAGTTGTCAGTGATGGTAGATGAGACAATCGAGTAGTGACCACATCGATGTGGTGACCCAGTCCAACAGACGGATGCCATTAACAAGGCAGTGTGGGGAAGGACAGTCAACAAAGTCAATGACAAGGTGAAGAGGGTTGCCATCATGGCTGGCTCCTAGACTGGCGTTTGGCAGGTGCTTTGCCACGGGTTCCTCCCTTAGATTTCTTTGGACGGCCCCTTGGTCGTTTGGCCGGGGGGGCCCCTGCTGCAGGGCCAGTGGGGTCTGAGGAGTCCCCCCTCTCCGTGGCCGCAGGGGAGGATGTGGAACTGTCATCCTGCAGGCCACCGGAGGGAGGTGGAGGTGTTGGTTGTGCCGCAGGCCTGTCCCTCAGAACCGCCACTAGCTGGCCCAAGAGGTCCGCGATTTGGCCCATTCGGGTGTCTATGGACCTCAGCAGCAGGCGGAGCTCATGGGCATCTTCCTGAGCCTGGCCTGTTTGTGCCTCGGCCCGTTCATAGGCCCCAAGGACTCTGGAGATGTTGTCCAGGGCTTCGGTCCCAGTGTCCTGTTGGCTTCGACTCCCCCTTGCCCTCCTACCTGCCCTGCTGTCACGGACCTGTTGCCTCACCACTGTAGGCCCCCGCCTACTCTCCCTGCCCTCCTCAGTTGGTGGGGTGGGGTGGTCATCGTCAGGGGCAGGGAGAGTGTTGCAGGCAGCACTGGTGGTGGTGGTGGTGGAGGCCGCACAGGTCGTTCCAGCAGGGGTCAGCGTCGTTGTTGTGGTTGTTGCTGATGTGGTGGTGGGGGGGACAGTGGGGTCCTAAGACCTGTTGCGCCCTGGCATACCAGATGGGCCGGCTTCTTGCTCCGCATCCTCAAAATCCAGGGAGTCCTCAGAGAGTCCATGTTCCAGGGTTGGAGACTGGCTCTGCAGGTTGATGTTCTCGGCCTCTGCAGTCAGTTGTTGATCACCTGTGGGACAGAGGGTGAATGGTCATTGACGTGCACCCCTCAAGCTTGGTGTTCGATGTATCTTATTTACAGGTTATGCAACACACAGTTAAATATTTTGCACATTGTATCTCTGCAGGGTACTGTGCATCATGACATGATGTGGAGGCACATACATTATTTTTCCATGGTGTGACATGTCGATGGATACCATGCCCCACGTGAAGGTTTTGTGATTACGATGAAAGGTTGTCATCTGAAAACTTGCGTCAATACTACTTGATGTGAAGCATCTTTGCTGATTACTCTGCCTGGCAGGCGTTGAATCTGCGCATGAACTAGCCATTGTCGTCTCATGCATACCTTTGTCATGTCCTGTGCTTTGATTTATTTGTTTGACAGACCATGCTTGTTTAGTTTTCATATGGTCCTTCAAGCTCAGCCCCATGGAAGTTACTGATAGCATTCAGTGCTGTGCATGTTTGTGCCCTGATTTGCATCAACATGGGATTTGGTGAGTCACACTTCTGTTTCTGTGACAGTTACATACGCTTAGCTGTCTGCACACGGTAAATTGTTATTGTATCTGTGTCAATTTTGGTGGGATGTGAGGGCTTGTTTTGTCATATGGCTCCATGTTTTTTTAGTGGAATGGTGGGGTGCATGCACTGTCTACTTACCTGTGCTGTTGTCACATTGGGGTTGACTTTCTGGCACATGTTTCTGGGTGGGAGGGAGTGCTCTATCCTGCTCAGGGGTGGGACAGGGGGCCTGGTGGGAGTTTTAGTGCTGGCTCCCACACACAAACACCCCTCCCTGTGAAGATGGCTACCTATCTGTAAGTTTGGTTGTTGTAATAAAATGGCTGCCACATGCTTCGGGGTGGGGAGTGCTCCATCCTGGTCAGGGGTGGGACAAGGGTGTCTGCTGGGAGTTGTAGTGCAGGTCTCCCACCCCCAAACGGCCCTCCCTGTGAAGATGGCTACCTACCTGTAAGTTTGGTTGTTGTAATAAAATGGCTGCCACATGCTTCGGGGTGGGGAGTGCTCCATCCTGGTCAGGGGTGGGACAAGGGTGTCTGCTGGGAGTTGTAGTGCAGGTCTCTCACCCCCACACAGCCCTCCCTGTGAAGGAAGGTGGCTACCTACCTGTTAGGTAAAGGTGAACAATGCAATGGCTGCCAGATGCTTCTGGGTGTGGGGAGTGCTCCATCGTGGTCAGGGGTGGGACAATGGTGTCTGCTGGGAGTTGTAGTGCATGCCTCCCACCCCCAAACAGCCCTCCCTGTGAAGATGGCTACCTACCTGTTAGGTAAAGGTGAACAATGCAATGGCTGCCAGATGCTTCTGGGTGTGGGGAGTGCTCCATCCTGGTCAGGGGTGGGACAAGGGTGTCTGCTGGGAGTTGTAGTGCAGGCCTCCCACCCCCAAACAGCCCTCCCTGTGAAGGTGGCTACCTACCTGTTAGGTAAAGGTGAACAATGCAATGGCTGCCAGATGCTTCTGGGTGTGGGGAGTGCTCCATCCTGCTCAGGGGTGCGAGAGGGGGCCCTGGTGGGAGTTGTGGTGCAAGCCTCCCACCCCCACACAGCCCTCCCTGTGAAGGTGGCTACCTACCTGTTAGGTAAAGGTGAACAATGCAATGGCTGCCAGATGCTTCTGGGTGTGGGGAGTGCTCCATCCTGCTCAGGGGTGGGAGAGGGGGCCCTGGTGGGAGTTGTGGTGCAGGCCTCCCACCCCCACACAGCCCTCCCTGTGAAGGTGGCTACCTACCTGTTAGGTAAAGGTGAACAATGCAATGGCTGCCAGATGCTTCTGGGTGTGGGGAGTGCTCCATCCTGCTCAGGGGTGGGAGAGGGGGCCCTGGTGGGAGTTGTGGTGCAAGCCTCCCACCCCCACACAGCCATCCCTGTGAAGGTGGCTACCTACCTGTTAGGTAAAGGTGAACAATGCAATGCCTGCCAGATTCTTCTGGGTGTGGGGAGTGCTCCATCCTGCTCAGGGGTAGGAGAGGGGGCCCTGGTGGGAGTTGTGGTGCAGGCCTCCCACCCCCACACAGCCCTCCCTGTGAAGGTGGCTACCTACCTGTTAGGTAAAGGTGAACAATGCAATGGCTGCCAGATGCTTCTGGGTTTGGGGAGTGCTCCATCCTGCTATGGGGTGGGAGAGGGGGCCCTGGTGGGAGTTGTGGTGCAGGCCTCCCACCCCCACACAGCCCTCCCAGTGAAGATGGCTACCTACCTGTTAGGTAAAGGTGAACAATGCAATGGCTGCCAGATGCTTCTGGGTGTGGGGAGTGCTCCATCCTGGTCAGGGGTGCGACAAGGGTGTCTGCTGGGAGTTGTAGTGCAGGTCTCCCACCCCCAAACAGCCCTCCCTGGGAAGATGGCTACCTACCTGTTAGGTGAGGGTGAACCATACAATGGCTGGCACATGCTTCTGGGTGGGGGTAGAGTGCTACATCCTGCTCAGGGGTGGGAGAGGGGGCCCTGGTGGGAGTTGTGGTGCATGCCTCCCACCCCCACACAGCCCTCCCTGTGAAGGTGGCTACCTACCTGTTAGGTAAAGGTGAACAATGCAATGGCTGCCAGATGCTTCTGGGTGTGGGGCGTGCTCCATCCTGGTCAAGGGGGGGACAAGGGTGTCTGCTGGGAGTTGTAGTGCAGGCCTCCCACCCCCAAACAGCCCTCCCTGTGAAGATGGCTACCTACCTTTTTGGTAAAGGTGAACAATGCAATGGCTGCCAGATGCTTCTGGGTGTGGGGAGTGCTCCATCCTGGTCAGGTGTGGGACAAGGGTGTCTTCTGGGAGTTGTAGTGCAGGTCTCCCACCCCCAAACAGCCCTCCCTGGGAAGATGGCTACCTACCTGTTAGGTGGGTGTGAACCATACAATGGCTGCCAGATGCTTCTGGGTGGGGGGAGTGCTCCATCCTGCTCAGTGGTGGGAGGGGCCCTGGTGGGAGTTGTGGCACATGCCTCCCACCCCCACACAGCCCTCCCTGTGAAGGTGGCTACCTACCTGTTAGGTAAAGGTGAACAATGCAATGGCTGCCAGATGCTTCTGGGTGTGGGGAGTGCTCCATCCTGCTCAGGGGTGGGAGAGGGGGCCCTGGTGGGAGTTATGGTGCAGGCCTCCCACCCCCACACAGCCCTCCCTGTGAAGATGGCTACCTACCTGTTAGGTAAAGGTGAACAATGCAATGGCTGCCAGATGCTTCTGGGTGTGGGGAGTGCTCCATCCTGGTCAGGGGTGGGACAAGGGTGTCTGCTGGGAGTTGTAGTGCAGGTCTCCCACCCCCAAACGGCCCTCCCTGGGAAGATGGCTACCTACCTGTTAGGTGAGGGTGAACCATATAATTGCTGGCACATGCTTCTGGGTGGGGGTAGAGTGATCCATCCTGCTCAGGGGTGGGAGAGGGGGCCCTGGTGGGAGTTATGGTGCAGGCCTCCCACCCCCACACAGCCCTCCCTGTGAAGGTGGCTACCTACATGTTAGGTAAAGGTGAACAATGCAATTGCTGCCAGATGCTTCTGGGTGTGGGGAGTGCTTCATGCTGGTCAGGGGTGGGACAAGGGTGTCAGCTGGGAGTTGTAGTGCAGGCCTCCCACCTCCAAACAGCCCTCCCTGTGAAGATGGCTACCTACCTGTTAGATAAAGGTGAACAATGCAATGGCTGCCAGATGCTTCTGGGTGTGGGGAGTGCTCCATCCTGGTCAGGGGTGGGACAAGGGTGTCTGCTGGGAGTTGTAGTGCAGGTCTCCCACCCCCAAACAGCCCTCCCTGGGAAGATGGCTACCTACTTGTTAGGTGGGTGTGAACCATACAATGGCTGCCAGATGCTTCTGGGTGGGGGGAGTGCTCCATCCTGCTCAGGGGTGGGAGAGGGGGCCCTGGTGGGAGTTGTGGTGCAGGCCTCCCACCCCCAAACAGTCCTCCCTGTGAAGATGGCTACCTACCTGTTAGGTAAAGGTGAACAATGCAATGGCTGCCAGATGCTTCTGGGTGTGGGGAGTGCTCCATCCTGGTCAGGTGTGGGACAAGGGTGTCTGCTGGGAGTTGTAGTGCAGGTCTCTCACCCCCAAACAGCCCTCCCTAGGAAGATGGCTACCTACCTGTTAGGTGGGTGTGAGCCATACAATGGCTTCCAGATGCTTCTGGGTGGGGGGGAGCGCTCCATCCTGCTCAGGGGTGGGAGAGGGGGCCCTGGTGGGAGTTGTGGTGCAGGCCTCCCACCCCCACACAGCCCTCCCTGGGAAGATGGCTACCTGACCTTTAGGTGAGGGTGAACCATACAATGGCTGCCACATGCTTCTAGCTGGGAGGGAGTGCTCCATCCTGCTCAGGGGTGGGACAGGGTGGCTGGTAGCAGTTGTGGTGCTGGTTGCCTGTACACATGCAAACCTGGAAATGTTGCTGGCTACTTTTGGGGTGCTTAAGATGGAATAAATGTTACATCTGTGAGACCTGTTGCGGGTATTGTGGTGCAGATGAGTGGAATTGGGCCTAGGAGGTGTAGCTTTGTAGTTGTGCAAGACAGTACATAGCATTGTAATGGTAGACACTTGTTACTTACCAGCCTCCACTCCCCCGGGTATTCCTGTGATGCTCTCTGAATGCAGTATGGCAAGCACCTTCTCCTCCCATGCAGTGAATGTTCTTGGTGGAATGGGAGGGCCACCGCCAGTCATCTGAGCCAGCTGACGGTTCTTGTTGTTCCTCTCTTTCACCTTGCTTTTAAGGTCATGCCACCACCACATGATCTCCTTCTTGCTGCGCGGGGTGGACCCTACTGCATTGACCTTGTTGACTATCCTTTCCCACATTTGTGCTCTGGTGGCTAATGGTGTCTGTTGGACCAGGGTACCAAACAAATGTGGTTCTACTCTGATTATCTCATCTCCCATGACTGACAACTCATTGTCATTGAATTTGGGCATTTTCTTCTGTGCCATCGTGTGTGATGTGCAAAGGGGTTGAAAGTGCAGGTGTGAGAGTGGTGGTGGTGATGTGAGTGGTGTGTGTGTGTGTAGTTGTGCTGGTGAGTTGTGTGGTGGTTTGCCTCTCCTTAGTGCTGTAGGGTTGGTTCCTTCAGTGGTGGAGTATTGCAAAGGGTTGTGGTCAGGGAAGGGGCTGGTTTTATACTCAGCTGTGTGGGTGTGTCAAAAAGGGGTATTGCTGTCAGGTGTGTTGTGTGGGTTATTCTGGCATTTGTATTTTAGAAGTTGCCATGGGGGTGTGTCATTGGGGTGTGTTAGGTGTTTTTGGGGGCAGGGCTAGTTTGCTGTGTGCACTTGGTGGGCTAGTTTAGTGGGGGTTTTTTTCGACCGCCATATTTGTCACGGAGCGTCCGTGGCAGTGGCTATGCAACAGCCCTTCCGCCGGCTCTCCCATTCATCACTATTTGCGAGTGTGGCGGTCGGAAACAGCGGAACGTCCCGCTGCCACATCGGGGGAATCCTAATTTTACGTGCGGTCACTCCGCTGGCCTTGCAGCGGTTTTGTGTGTTTCCGCGGCGAATCGGACCGCCGCGGTCGGATTTTCACCAACTCCGCCCGCTACCGGCGGTCTTTCGTGGCCTTGTTCCGCCGCGGTCGTAAATGTTTGGCGGTTGATCCTAATCGGACCACCGGTTTTGCCACGGACCGGCGGATGGTTGATTTCCGCTACCATGGCGGTCGGGGAGGTTTTCCCACCGCCATCCTAATCGACCCCTTAGCTAGGGGCTAGAAGGGTTGGGTTGGCTGCCAATGACTGATTCCATCATTCGATGCAAGGAATTATGAAATACCATCACAATGGTGCAATTCTTATTAAACCTTTGCTCATTACTTTCATTGCCATGGTTTTGTTTTTATAGTTACATTCATACACATTATCTGCATTAGGTCAGGACATTAATTTCAATGAAATCTTTAAAACAAATAGAGCAAGATGTACAAAGCTTTTTGTGAACGCAAAAAGACATTTTCAAATGTACATAGCCCAGATTGCGATTCAGTAACCTGTTACAGAATCGCAATTTGGGATTGCGAACTGGTATTCGGAAGGGGCGTGTTAGGGCGTCCCATCCTAATACCGATACGCATTGGCATGTTCAAATGGTGCAGAGACAGAAGATCGAGTAAACAATATCGAGTTGGACAAATATCGAGTCATTAATATCGTGGTTCAGAAACATCGACAGCAAGAATATCGTGGTCAAGAATATTGACTTAAGGTAAGTAATATCGATTTTAAAAATATCGATTTTTTTAGTAATGTTATGTATTTTAGGATATATTTTATATGTATGTGTAGTATGTGTTTTTGTATAAGAATTGTTTGTATTTTTAATATATTTGTTACATTTTTAGTAGTTATTAATTTTTTATTTATTTGAATTTTGCGTTTTTAGTTCCGTAGCGGGTGTGGGTTTATAGGGGAATAGGGGAAGTAATTTAATAATATTAAATTTATTGATTTTCTTTTATTTATCAATATTTGTTTAATTGAGATGTTATAGTGTTAAATGTGTAAAGTAATCTATTATTAATTAATTAATAATTGGTTGTTAATTAATTTAAATTAATTAATTGGTAATTAATTATGGTAATTGTGTAATTAATTTTAGGTGTGTGTTGTGGTGTTTATAGGTGTAAAGGGTGGGAAATAATTTATTTTTAATTTATGAATTAATAATTGGTTGTTAATTAATTTTAATTAATTAATTTGTAATTAATTATAGTAATTGTGTAATTAATTGTATGTGTTTGTTGTGGTGTTTGTAGGTCTAAATGTTGGGAAGTCATTTATTTTTTATTGATGAATTAATAATTGGATAATAATTAATTTTAATTTAATTAATTGGCAATTAATAATGCTAATTGTGTAATTAATTTTAGGTGTGTGTTGTGGTGTTTATAGGAGTAAAGGGTGGGAAGTAATTTGTATTTAATGAATTAATATATAGTTGTTAATTAATGTTAATTATTTGATATTTATTTTGGGTAATTGTTTATTTTTTTGTGTGTTGGTTTTTCTTTTAAAGGGGTAAAGGGTGGGTATTAAATACATTTTAATCACTTTGGGGCCCATTACGATGGCGGGCAGAAGCACAACCGCCGTGCTGGCGGATGCAAAAAGCACCAGTTACCGCCGGCACGCAGCAGTCCACACGCCCGCCCAATTACGATGCGAAAAGCAGGCCAAACACCGCCGGCAAGCCAGCAACACCGTCCGCCATCAAAGTGCGCCCGTTCACGTAGCGGCGCAGCACAACTGACACACACCGTCCGACGAAACACGTCCCGCCCGGCGCATAAATTACGATGCCGCAAACAAACGGCTCCCACGGCTAAGAGACACCGCACGTGAAAGAGAGGCGGTAACACGGACGCAGAGCACGGACAACGAAGAAGCGGCACCCCGAGCATGAATCCAGCACTGCAGGCCCTTCCCATGCTTCTGCTGATGCACCACCAAGGACGCAACGTACCGCGGAGACGCAGGTAGGCACACACACAACAAGTGCACGCAAACAGCGCACACAGTGCAAGGGCGGAAAAAGCGGACAACCCCCCACCCCCGCGTGTACACTACACATCCACCATTGCATCCACATATGACACACAGGCCAAATCGTAACATCGCGGAACACATGTGTACACACCACCTGGGACCAGGAACCAACCACACCGTCACGGCCCCAAAGCGGCGATGACGCCGCCACACATGCGCACAACGCAGAGGCCAACCGCAGCGCCATGCATGCGTCGCACACAGACACAGGGACACAACCAAGCAGCACACACATCAGCCCCACCCCGAACGCACATGACACGTGACAGGCCTGCCACAGACATGTCCCCAACGCCCAAATCACGGACAACACCCAACGCCACACAACCGACGCACACATGTCAGTGAAGTCACGCAACAGCAGGACACACCCCAGTGTAACAAACATGGCGTAGCACACAGCGGCGGCAACACCAACTAGGAGAAGCAGGGCCCCTTCGGGAAGAGGAACGCCAGTACCACACTGAAAAACCCATACCACCCTGCACATATGAACAAGACATATAAAACGGAACACCAAAGAGCACGGGGACCGACAACAGGTGGCCCAAGAATAACATTCACACACAAGGCCCAACGCAGAGCGGAAAGGCAGCCTGCCGCCCACACAAGGGAGAGCAGACAGCACTGAATGACCTTCCATTCCAACACCGAAACCACAGCCCTACGACAGAAGCCGGTGAATACAGCCATTGTCCAAGAATAGACCAACACAGGCATGCCGAGGAGACCGACCACAGGGCAGATAGCGCATATCACAGAAGCACACAACGGACGGGGAAGAAAGAAGAAAACACTCCCCCATGTCGGCCACATGCAAGTTAATTGGAAGGAGTCACACAGCACTGACCTTGAACTGTCTGAGAAGCATGTGGGAAGAGGGCCCGTGTCCTCCAAACAAGCCAACAGAACACAAGTCCTGTCTCCCTACGACTACACAGAGCTCACAGCAACCCCGGAGCGTGCACATTGCAGACTGCACACACAGCCGGAGCACGCCACCTCAACGAACCGCTGCGAAATGGCAACCGCAACACACCTACCCAACTACGCCGAACAGCTCAAGCTGTACAAAACCAACCTGTGCCATACATTGGGATGCGATCTCCTGTCCCTGCTGAACGTAAGTTACCGACTGACTTACCGCATCACATTGTTCAGCTGCGTCATGCCCGTCTTCTACTGTCGGAGGTGTCCCTACCAGCATCCCGTCGAGATATGCCTCTCCAACCCGGCATGTCTGAAGGCGGACCTGCTACCACTACTCCTCCCTCTGGACGCACACGACAGGGCCTGCTCTGCCTATGGGGGCATGGCGTATGTGGCCAACATCGCACCCGCACTGAAATGGGACCACTGTGCCTCCACACGACGGATCATCGATAACAGCTACATCGAATGTCACCCAGCATGCCCCATCATGGTCCTCCAAGGGACAACTTACGAACAACACCTTGACAGCCACCATCCGCTTCATTGGCTGGCAAACATGTACACCACCAATGACATGGAAGCCCTGCTGGACGGCATCGCATACCTGACAACCTGTAAATACGTCGGACCACAACGCAGGTTCCCCGAGTGACCTATGATGTCCAACCCCGCACCCATGCTTAGCTTCCGCACGGACTGGCCAGTCACCACCACAACAGCCATACCAAACGACCGGCAACTGTAACCACACCATCAACGACATCGCCATGACATCGGATATGACCGGGACATGCACACTGTTCCCCATCACATCCAGGAACACCGCATGCATCGTGGGAGGCAGTGGCATGGGGTCTGTGTATCGCACCCACATGGACGGAACTGCACGAACAACCAGGACACGACATGGATCCAGCGCCCATGGACACACACACCGCTCAGTGGACATGAATAGGTCGCCTGGAGTCTGTGGGTGCTGCACCCCTCCCACCCCCGCCCCGGGAATCCCATACCAGGACCTTTGCATGGAAGACAAGTGCATACAACAACAACACGACCCCAGTGACTGTGACATGTCCAGTAACCACCACAGTGCAACAACAAGTGGCACGCCGCTGCATGCACGCAAGCACATGCCCTGATGTCATCTCACATGCACGCGTGCATGAGGAACAACCGCAGCAAACCTGTCACATGGAACTGAGATGGACTGTGCCCATGATGCCAAGCGGTCTGGTAGGCTACATGTATACCGTCTGTGTCAAAGTCCGCAGCTCCGCAGCTATACGTAAATGTACATTAGCACAGCCTTGGCCAAGCAGATGTCACTCTGAAGCCCACATCCCACATGCAACAGCCAATCACATGTAACCCCACACCCTATCCCATTTGCTATCATGCTCAGTATATCCTCAACATGTATTCCGCTGCCAGTAGTGTCCACTATACTGCATCACAGAGGACAGAAGACTCAATATAATGTTTGAAACCAAAACTGTCTCCGCTGACTCATTTCACAAGTACGAATGAGAGAGGATGAGAGTATGTGAAGTACACGGCAGTCGTGACATGACCATGTAGTCCACTGGTATTGGATGTCAACGCAAATGAGTAGCACAACTGTGGAAGACACACATGTGTCGTGTGAAGTCGTATGGACGCAGTGCTCAGGTGGGTGGGTGTGACAGGTAGATGCGCACATGCCAAGTTGGAGCACGACGTGTTGGGAGGGGTCATGAACAGTACACCACCGCTTCCCTGGGCATTGTGAGAGGACACCTGTCGGGGGGAGTGAACACGTGTGTGCACAGCAGCCGGGCACACGTACAAAGCGGTACCAGGCGCACCTCAGCCCACCCTCTGTGGACAAGCTGGATCCTGTTGTGTGCCCGCCATGCCCCTTGACAAGGCACACACAGCCCCAGTCGACCAGGTGTAACCCCAACATAGTCAATCCGCACAGGCGATACAGGGCACGGGATGGCAGTGGAGCATGGTGTGTGAGAGGTCTCCTCGCGCTCCTCCTGGTCATATCACGCAGGCAATAGAACCTCAACGTCTAGCATGGCACAAGTCAAATGGAAGTGTAGGGGGACGCACCACAGCACGAGCAGCACTGACGTCACGGGAGGTGGCTCGCACCATCCCATCCATTGCCCATTATACCAACCACGCCACATGCCATTGCGACTAAGTGCAAGCGCGTGTGCCACCACCCCCGAGCCCTCCCCAGAGAGGCCAAAGAGTGAATGTGTGGGCCATCAGTCACAGACGGACGCGGCATGGCCGCAAGGGCAGCCACAGCCACTGGGTGTCGCAGGTGGCGGATCCGGAAGGCGAAGACTGTGATGCATAGTCCATGCAGGCCGGGTCTCCATTTGGGGCACCACGCAGGTGGACGGCGTCCCGCCACACATCATACCCTGAGACAGCCCACTCGTGCAACTGGACCCACACATACACTCCTTGCCCTCTCTGGTGCGAGCTTGGGGCTGCCTGTGCAAGCGCTAGCCTCGCAGGTGAGCATGCATATTGGGGGGCGAGGGGTGGACATGAGGGCTGGGGCGAAGATGACTGTATCACTGTCAGTTAGTACAAGGGATGACCCAGATGTGGAAAGGAAGAGACGTGTCCCGTGTGTGCTGCAACTAGTCGCCAATCCAACTACCCCCCATGTCCGGAATGTAAGCCCGCACCTAGGCCCGCCCATCCGCCACATCGAACATACCACCAGCACGACAACCTTCCCATTCGAAACACTGACTGGGGGTGGCGACCAGTGAACAATCATGTGTAGCCTACCCACGCGTACATGTGGGCCCTCCATGATCCATGTCACCTGCGGCAAAGTCATGACATGCGCAATGAGGGAAGTGAGGAGAGCTGTCCGCCCCACGCGCAGAAGGTGCATCAGCTCCACAGACCCAGCAGCGAGTCCAGCAGGGGTCACATGTGCAGGGGCAGCTGTGCCTGGTGTGAAGGCACATGCATATAGACAGCACATCGACCAATGTGTAGTCTGCCCACATCTACAGTCCATCATCATGCGGACATAGGAATTGAACACAGGGCAACACATCTTCAGTTGGTGCACCCACCGTGACCAACAATGCGCAATCATCGACGTACCCGCCCTGTGCATGGCCCCCCACCCAACGGAGGCACATCCAGTGCCACCATCCCACACACACAAGCCTTCCACGGAACATGCTGTGTCCAATGGTCAGTACAGAGTCAGCGCCCATCTGGTGGATCCTGAACAGGAGACACATGCACACACATGCCAGCTCCCACTATGTACGTCTGCCACCTGGCACGTGCAATGTAACCTCTCACCTGTGACGTGTGACTGCAAGCACACAGCCGTCTTGGCATGGGGCTGTCAATGTGGACACCTGTCAAAGTTTCGGGAGGTGTGATCCGTACAGTGCTGTACATAGGGTGCAGTGCTGACACCTACTACTGTCTCATATCCCCTCGTGCCACAGGTCCCACTTGTTTTGGCCGCTCAGCCTGTGCCCACATCGTCGTCGTCATGTGCCATACTCATCCAGCCTCGGAAGCAGTTCCATGCTCAGCAGACATTCATGTTGCCGTGGCGTTGCCGCTTGACGGATATGCAGTCAGTCCCCATCAGCACGCCCCGCAAGTCATTGGGGCCTAGATCCCCATGTGCATGCACATGGCAGTGGTTTGTATCACTAGCCATTGCCATTGTTGGGAGACCTGTGTAAGTGTATTGTGGCCGTGCCGTCCCAGCTTGACAGCTGGGCTGTGGCTCATGTGCTTGCTCAGTCATGTCAGTGATGTGTATGCGAAATTGCTATGTGTCGTGTTGCTTTGACATGTGTCCTCTGCAATTTCCCTAGGCGGAGACCGAACATTGACCGCCCATACCAATTGCTGGTGGACATGGACGATACAGAGGTTATCAGGAAGTTTCGGCTGGACAGGCCAACCCTGCATCGACTGTGTGCCATGTTAGAACCCCATCTCCGTCCCCGCAGGGTGTATCCGACTGCTGTCACCCCCACGGCTAAGGTGATGGCCGCCATGCATTTCTTCGCCACTGGGTCATTCCAGCACACAGTGGGCAGTGGAGGAGGGATGTCCCAGCCCATGTTCAGCAAGGTGCTGAGGGATGTACTGGCAGCCATGATGCTGTACCGAAACAGGTACATCCGCTTCCCCAGGGCTCGTGAATTGGCGGCAGTGAAGGGTGCATTCTATGCCCTTGGCAGAATCCCACACGTCGTTGGAGCCATTGACTGCACACATGTTGGCCTTGTTCCACCACAGGCCACTGAGCACCTGTACCGCAACAGGAAGCACACGCACTCCCTGAATGTGCAAGTGGTGTGCCTTGCGGACATGGTGATCACCCACGTGTGTGCAAAGTTCCCAGGCTCGGCCCATGACGCACACATAATGCGCAACAGCATCTTGCCACGACTGATGGCCAATCTGCAACAGGATCGTGGCTGTATTGTCGGTGAGTATGTGGAGTGGTGTAGCGTGCTGGTTGTGCGATGCTGTCCCCTGTCCAGTTGGAATAGCAACGGTTCTCTGTGTCCCTCACACCCAGGTGACTCTGCGTACCCGAATGGGGCATGGCTGCTCAGTCCATTGAGGAATCCTCGCACCCCAGCAGACGATCGATACAATGAGGCACATGGGAGGACCAGACGTGTGGTCGAGCGTACCTTTGGCCTCCTCAAGTCCAGGTTCAGGTGCCTGGACCGCACCGAGGGTGCACTGGCGTACTCCCCACAGAAGGTGTGCCAGATAGTGGTGGCGTGCTGCATGCTGCACAATCTGGCCATTCGGAAGCAGATCCCCCTCATTGTGGATGACGGAGATCAACCAGGGCCCCAGCCCGCAGACCAGGACAGCTCGAGTGAGGAGGACAGCGGAGAGGAGGAAGCTGGGAATGTGCGTCAGCAGCTCATCGCCCGCTACTTCACTTGATGGTGAGTGTCCATGTACGACGGCTGATGTGGCTGTATCTGTGCAGGTGTGTGTGTGCTGTGTCAGGGTGGCCGTTTGTTCACTACGTGCTGTGTGTCAACGCTCCATGGCCAGGGTAGTATGCCACTGTTGGTGACTGTGGCATTGTGCCCTATTGCTCTGTGCGATGTGTGTACATTGCCTGTAGTTGTTGACATGTACTGTGTGATGGGTGTGTGACACACTCATTGAATGTGCTCCTGTTCTGTCTCCCACCCCTAGGTCCCTACAGGCCCTCCGGATTCCATTGCCATGCCACGCATCAGGTGCCTTTCCGCCCAAGGTGGCCGTTGTATTCCGTACAAATAAAACACAGGGCACAAACAGCAGTTAGTGAAAAAGGTGCATTTATTACAAACTGTGACATGTGATTGTGTGTAAGGTGATGACAAAAGTGGTGCGTGCAGTGACAATGAGCTGTCGGTCATGGCTGCGTGATGCTCAGGGTGTACCCACTGGTTCTATGTCCATAGTCCAACACACACATGCCATCCAGATGGCTGTGTGGAGTGGGATCGTAGTCCAAGTCAATGCAGTGGCTGGTCAAGGAAGGCTGGCGGAAGGCTGGCTGGCTGCCTCACTTGCGACTGGAGCGTGCGAAGTCCTCCCGGGAGATCTGTTTCCTCTTCGGACGGCCCCTTCCACGTTTGCGAGGGGGTGCCTGCTTGCGACATGCTGGTGGTTGAGGTGTGCTCACTGGCTGTGGACGCAGGGGAACTGGACACTGCTGCTCGACCCTGTGCCCCGGCAGGTGGTGGCGGAGGGGAGCTGCTATCCCTGGCCGTGTCCTCACCGCCACCACCAGCTGGCCCATGAGGTCCACGAGTTGACCTATACGGGCGTCCATGGACCTCAGCACCCCCAGCACCTCCCGCGTGTCTGAAGCAGACCTGACCCATTGTTCTTGGGCCTCCTCATAGGCCCCAAGGACTCTGGCCATTTGAGGCAGGGCATGGCTCCCAGGGGAGGCTGGCGTTTCCCTGACCCTGCTCCTCCTACCAGTCCTGCTGCCACCGGCCTGCCCACTAGCCACATTGCTCACCACGGTCCTCGCTGTGGCTCCCAGGGTGGATCCAGTCGGCCGGGCCACCACCTGCGCTGGGGCTGGTGCCAGCGAAGACGTGGTGGTGGTGGCGGCGGTGGTGGTCGGTGCGGCGATGGTGGCGGTTGCGGCAGTGGTAGTGGCCGCAATGACCGTGGGTGTGGCCGCAATGACCGTGGGTGTGGCCGCAACGACAGTGGCAGCAGGGGGCTGGGACTGTTCAGCAGCCCTGGATGATGGGTTGGTGGGTAGGAGGGGTCCTGGGGAGCGGCTGGGCCCTGCCACACCAGATGGGCCTGCTTGGTGGTCCGTGTCCGAAGAGGAGGTGAGATCCTCCACATCCGTGTGTCCTCGTTGGGGGCTTGTGGGCTGGCTGTGCTGGCTGCTGTCTCCATCCCCAGCATCCGGCAGTTCGTCACCTGTGGAGAGAATGAGATTTGTTATTGTGTTGCACCTGGCGAAGTATGTATTTGTCGTCTGACATTGGCAGTTCGTGCAATCTCGTACATGGGTTTCCCGGAGGCGTGTGTGTGGCTGTGGCATTTGTAGTTGTGTGTGCTTGGCAATGGGACTGTGTGCTGTGCACATGTGGCATGGGACGGATTGGCCATGCCGATGGGTGTGTTGCTGTGCCCCTACTCATTGTGACTCTGGTGTATGCGGGCTCCTGGCCCATCCTGGGTCTGGTTTGTACTTTGCTTTTGGGGTACAAATGGAACGCTTAGGAACGCATATGGCAACATGGGGGCCATTCCCCAGATTCGCATTTGGGAGGGGATATGCTTTTGGGGTTCAAATGGAACGCTTAGGAACGCATATGGCAACATGGGGGCCATGCCCCAGATTCGCATTTGGGAGGGATATGCTTTTGGGGTTCAAATGGAACGCTTAGGAACGCATATGGCAACATGGGGGCCATGCCCCAGATTCGCATTTGGGAGGGAATATGCTTTTGGGGTACAAATGGAACGCTTAGGAACGCATATGGCAACATGGGGGCCATGCCCCAGATTCGCATTTGGGAGGGAATATGCTTTTGGGGTTCAAATGGAACGCTTAGGAACGCATATGGCAACATGGGGGCCATGCCCCAGATTCGCATTTGGGAGGGAATATGCTTTTGGGGTACATGCTGTGAGCCATGGGTGCTGAACGTGACATGTGTTGTGGCAGCATGACAGTGCATGGTTTGAGGTGCGTGCATGCTTGACATGGCCTGCATATTTGCTGTCTGTTGTGATTACTGGACATGGCATTGGACGCATCGTTATGAGTGAGTGATGGTTGTGTGTGAAAGCCAACGTATTGCAGTTGTCCCATCTCCTTGGTGTGCGTGCTGCCCTGTGCCATGTGCATCACTGCAGTGCTCGTGGGGGGGGTGTGGCCCATGTTGTGTGTCGTTGCTCACAGTGTGACGTGCGCTTCATTGACTTCTGGCACATGGTTGGTCATGGGCATGTATCTTACCGTGACTGCTGTATGTGTGGCAGCTGTGCGGATGACATGCCTTTCATGAGACTGGGGCTGACGGATGGGATGGATGGTATGTTGTATGTGCATGGTGTGTCTGTGTGTTTGATGGGTTCAGTGGTGTTCGTGTGCATTTCTGTTGTTCCGCTCTGTTGCGTCTTGTGTTGTTTGTCTTACATAGGCGTAGTTGTGGGGTGTGTGGTTGACAGGCAGTAGGGGCTACATGGACAGGACTTCAACGGTGTTTCGGTTGTGTGTGATGAGTTGCACAGTGGCTGCCGTGTGGTACTATTTTCAGTGTGGCTTGTGTATGCAGACGTGGCTCTTTGGGTGTTGCTATGTCTGTGATGGGTCATGTGGGGTGTGAGTCTGTTGTTCATGTCCGTGTGCACATTGTTCACTTGTTCGTGACGGTGGGCGGTGCTGCGTTTTCGTCTGCTACGTGACATGTCCCATGTGTTGGTCGTGTGCCGGTCCTCATGCCTCCAGTAATCCAGCCCTGTCCAGTTTCCCACCTGCAGGTTGTTCGTGCGTGCACTGTACTGGATGCCACATGGCTCTAAGCGGGGGTGCTCCATGTTGCAGGTCTGTGGGGGTGGGGGGTGTTGTGGGTCGTGGGGGTGGCTGGACACCCACTGACACCGATTGCTGTGGAGCGTGATGTCTGCCTTTCGGCTGTCGTTGTGCACTGCGGTGGCTGACACGTGGCTGTGGGGTGTGGGGGATGCTCCTCCTTGCTGTGCTGTGGGACTAGGGGCCTGGTGTGTGTTGTACTTGTGCTGTCCACCGTCCCACCCACTGCACTTTGTGTTCCTGCCACTTACCTGTTACTTGTCGGTTTGTGCAGCTGTGGCGGACACATGGGTGTGGTGGGTGCTCGTTGTGGCGCTTCTGGCATATTTGGGGACCTGTTGGTGGTTACGTGGCTAGCTGAATGTACACATGTCCCCACGCATCTTACAGTTGTTCTGTTTGGGCTGTGTGTGGTGGTGTCTGTTGCATGTGTGTGTCGTGTATTGTGTGCTGGACATGGGGGTGTTTGTCCCTGGGAGCTGTGGCATGGTGGTAGTGCATGTGAGTACATAGCGGTGTGCTGGTATACATTAGTTTGTACTTACCAGCCTCCACTCCCCCTGCTAATCCGGCGAGGATCTCGGGATGTATGATGACTAGCACCTTCTCCTCCCACGCTTTGAAGGTCTTGAAAAGCGCGGGATTCCCTCCGCCAGTGACGGCAGCCAGCTCTCTGTTTTTGCCCTCCTTCTTCTTGACCAGGCTCTTGACGTCATTCCACCGTTTGTTAATTTCGACTCTGTTCCTGGGCAGGGTCCCGACTGCATTGACCTGGTCTACGATCCGGTTCCACATTCTGTTTCTGGTGGCTAGTGGTGTGTGTTGGACCATGTTGCCATAGATTTGTGGGTGCACCTTGATGATCTCGTCGACCATGACCGTCAGCTCAATGGGCGTGAACTTGGGCATTCTTTGTGGTGCCATGGTGTTTGTGGTGCTGGTGCGGTGTGTGTTGTGTAATGTGCAGGGGGTTTGTGGTGCCGGTGTTTGGTGGTGGTGGTGGTGGTGTTTGGTGGTGGTGGTGGTGGTGGTGGTGGTTGTGATGTGTGCGTTTCTGTGGTGTGCTGCTGTCCTTGCTGTGTCACTGTGTCCTCTCCTCTCATCTCTGGTTTACAATGTAGCAAGGGGTTGTGGTCTGTGGGAGTGCTGCTTTTGTACTCACCTATGTGGGTGTGTCCTCATGGTCTGTTGTTTTCAGGTGTGTTGTGTCTGGGGTTCTGGCCTTTGTATTTTTTGTTTGTCCGGGGGGTGTTTTCGGGATATGTACTGTGCTTGTGTATTTGTGCGTGCCTTGCTGTGTGGACTTGTTGGCCATGTTGTGTGCTATTGGTTTTGTGTGCGGATGGTTTCTGTGCAGGTACGTGGGCGCCATGGCTTCTGCCGTGTCGATTCTCATCGGCGTTGTTTGCGCTGGCGGGCGGTATATTTGTGGTTTTTCCGCGCTCATGTCGGTGCGATCGTAATTTCACGTGCGGTGTGTCGGCCGTGAGGGCGGGCGGTTTTGTGTTGTCGTGCGTGTTTCCGTCCGTGGCGGGCGGTTTGTCTCCGACTCGGACGTTGGCGGGCGGTATTTTGTGTGCTTTTTCCGCCGATGGCGGTATTCGGTTTGTGTAATCGTAATGGCGTGGTCGGTGTTCAGGCGGTGTGTGCGGGCGGATTTTTGCCGCTTCCATGCCTGGCGGTATTTTTTGCGCCGGGTATCGTAATGTGCCCCTTTATTATTAGTTGTTAAGAGTAATAGTTTTTAATTTAAAAATAAGTTTTATTTGTGTTATATTATTTTATTGTTTAATTTTGGTGTGTGTTGTGGATATTATAGTGTTAAAGTGTGTGTAGTCAATTAATGTTTATTAGTTTTTTTTTATTAATAATATTTTTTTAATTGATTATTAAATATATTACTTATGGGAGTACATTTTATTAACATTTTTGAAGTGTTTTGTTATTGGTGTGGTGAAATAGGGTAGAAAATAAAATAAATACATTTTTGTATTAATTAATTTATTTGTTTGTAAATATTTTCTAATTAAAAAAATTATTGTTTATAAATGTATTTATAATTTTATTTTTATATATTATTTGTAGGTTTGTGTTATATGTAATTAATATTATATGTTTTCTTTTTATGTATTTAATATATTAGATTTTTCATTTTTTAAATATTGTTTATTTATTTTTATCATTTGTTTCAATTTTTAATATTTTTTATTTTTGTTTTAACTGTTTGAATGTGAATAGTAATTTTTGTCTCTCTGCTATCCAGCACTTTCCCTAATGTTGCACTCACTGGAGTGGGAATACTAATTTTTCCCCCTCCGCTATCCAGCACTTTCCCTACTGTTGCACTCACTGGAGTGGGAATAGTAATTTTTACCCCTCCGCTATCCAACACTTATCTTACTGTTGCACTCACTGGAGTGGGTATAGTAATTTTTACCCCTCCGCTATCCAACACTTTCCCTACTGTTGCACTCTTTGGAGTGGGAATAGTAATTTTTACCCCTCCGCTATCCAACACTTTCCCTACTGTTGCTCTCACTGGAGTGGGAATAGTAATTTTTACCCCTCTGCTATCCAACACTTTCCCTACTGTTGCACTCACTGGAGTGGGAATAGTTATTTTGACCCCTTGCTATCCAACACTTTCCCTACTGTTGCACTGATTGTATTTTGAAATTGAAGTTTAAATATTTTAAAAATATTTTAACGTTTTAATTTAATATAGATTTTTGTTTTTTTATATTTTAAATCATTAATATATATTGTTATTTTTTATATTATTTTAAACTTTTAACATAAATTAAAAATAATAGTTTATTAATTGTTTTAAAGTAAATATATATGTATAAATTATTATGTTTGTGTGTTTATTTTTTTATTAACCTTATTTGTTATATTTTATTATAATGTATATTAAGGGGCCGATTCCGATTCCGGCCGGAAATCTCTCCGACCAAGCCGGACCTGGAGAGAATTCCGACCGAATCGGACCCTAGCAGTCCGACCGGACGAGTACGATGCATTCGCATGCTATCGGACTCGATTCGGTCGGACTCCCATTGAAGTCAATGGGAGCCGGTCGTACAACGCGTACGCGGGCTCCCATTGACTCAATGGGTGCGAGGCGAACAAGGGCGCCCCCTACAGCGGGTACGCGTCCATGCGCATCGCGGCGTACATGCACAGGTAGGGGGGGCCCATGGGTCCCCCCTGTGTGCGACTCGCGCGCCTACGCGTACAGGGGGGTCCGACGCGGACCCCCAAAGTCTGGCTCCGACAGCTTTTTCGAGCCGGACGGCGCGAGTCGGTTGGACTGCTTGCGGCGCGCATCGTACTTACCCGGCCGGGAAACGTCTCCATAGCGCGGTGCGAGTCGTGTCCATGCGAGTCGGTCGGAGCGTGTTGAAGCCGCGTACGAGTCGGTCGGCGATTTTGCGGGTGCTTGCATCGTACTCGCTCGGCCGGACCCGCGTACGATTCGGTCGGGAAACAGGGCTCCGAATCGGATCCGGTAAATCCGAATCCGATTCGGAGCACTACCGGCCGAGATCGGAATCGGCCCCTTAATGTATTTTATCTTGTTAAAATTATATTTAATATTTAATATATTTAATATATATTATTTTAGTTTATATTCATATAAAAGTCGATATTTTATACATATAGATTTTTTACATCGATATTTTTTAGTCGATATTTTTGTACTTACCTGTTTAAGTATAGGAGTCGATATTTTTGTTGTCTATATTTTTAACTCGATATTTTTTACATCAATGTTTCTTACATCGATGTTGTGTCAGTGAACCTGTTCAAATGTTTTGAACCGAAATGCGGTCGCAAAACATTTGCATTTTACCACCAACTCGAAGTTAGTGGTAAGCCATTCACATAAGAGAAGGTGTCCCTGTGGGACCTCTCCGCGTTTGACAATGCAAAAAAATAAATATTTCATAAGGACAGGAAAAGGTCCTACGGACCACTGGCTACACTTGAAAAATGAAACAGAAAAATTTTCTTTATTTTTTTTTAAAATGCATCCCATTTTCCTTTAAGGAAAATGGGCTGCTTTTTTTAAAAAAATTGCTTTATTTAAAAGACAGACATGGCGGTCTGCTGACCAAGCAGGCCACCATGCCTGTGATTCTTGCGATTCCCAATGGGTAGCACACTCAGACCTATCTCGTTACTATTCATGAGGTAGGTCTATTTGCAACTCATTGTAAATCACAGAAAGTGTAAAACACACTTTCGTACTTTAGTGTTTGCGATTACCAGATAGCAAATCGCAAAAATGTGCAATTTGGTATTTGCAAACACTAAGCTTCGACATCTGGCCCATAGTGTGGATTCTTGTATGTGCCCATCAATGGTGAAAAAAGTTTCAGAAATCACAAATAGACAGGGAATACCCCAAGCATAAAGCCTTCAATTGGATTGAACGGACCTTACTATTTTCCATATTGAGCAAAATGGGATATGGACCCCGATTCCTGAAATGGACCCGACATTTCTACACCCACTCCAGAACCAAGATGTGGGTCAATGGAACCCTATCCAAGGAGTTTCCCAGCTAGAAAGGTACATGGCAGGGATGACTGCTACCGCTGAGGCTCTTTGTTTTGGCGATAGAGGTCTGAGCTAAATAGACCTGGGTAGATGACCAGGTATGGAGCCGGAAATCGGACGACTGCTGGGAAGATTGGATATCACTGTATGCTGATGAAATCCTGCTAAATATTGCAGAACCAAACTCCTCCCTAGAGATACTTAGAGGCATCTTCTAGGTGTATGCGCACTTCTAGGGCCTAGGGATAAATTGAGATAAACTGATGATCTTCCCGATAGGAACCTGGAGGGTTTAGGTGCACCTACCATTGCCTAAGCAGGCAGCTATGCACCATTTTAACTGCTTAGGCTTCTGGGTATCAAAAAAGAACCAAACACATTAGGAGGATAACCTTCAGGGGATGGAAAAGGATGTATAACACTGGCGGCTTCTGCCTTTATTCCTCCTTGGCAAAGCGGCAATCTTTAAAATGATTGCTCTCCCTAGATTTACCTACATCCTGAAAAACAGCCCCTATACGATCCCAGATGCATTCTTCCAGGTGGTGAACTTACTATAGAAAAATGTTCCATCGCGAATCGCTCGTCCCACTCTCCAGAGATCCGTATATGAGGGAGGTATAGCGCTACCCGATGTACGTAAAGTGTTATGAGGCCGCAAAGATCCAGATAGTGAACAAGTGGGCATATGTTCCGCTGGGGGATACGACATTCCGGATGGACTGAGAGAAAATTGGACCAAGGGGGTATCTACTAGGCCTGGGCGGTGAACTTCGCTCCGTTCGCGGAGTTTTCTGCACTCCGCACTCCGCTGAGTTTGCGGAGTGCAGAAAACTCCGCTTTGCGATGTGCAGCGGAGTTTTTTCCCCGCTCGCGATCGCGAACAGTAAGTTCGCGAGCGCGAGCTGCCGCTCAGGTAGAATTTCTACCCGAGCGGCAGGAATACCAGCACAAACTGCAGTTCGCACTGCACTCCGCCACTCGCGGAACTTCGCTGAGTTTTTTTTGTAACTTTGCGAACTTCCGCGTAGCAAAACTCCGCGAACTACTCCCAGGCCTAGTATCTACGTGTGCTCTATGTAGGAAAACTGCCTGTTGATGCTCCGCCGGCTACCACAAATGTGGTCTCTCTGTGGCATAAACTGAATAGAGAAATGGGATGGGGAAACAGACTAACTCCTAGAACTACCTTATATATAGGTATGAGGCTATGTCCAGTCACAGAGCTATTAGGCTTTAACCCCTTCGATGCTCATGACGAGCTGGACTCGTCATGGCACACAGTGGTCGTGTGCTCATGACGAGTCCAGCTCGTCATAAGACCACCCACGGGGGAAGCGCTGGCGCTCCTCCCGTGGGAATCCGATCGTCTGGTTTTTTTGGGGGAAGGCAGGGAAGGGCTTCCCCTGCCTCCCCCTCAATGACGTCAGCGCGCGAGGCGCGCTTACGTCATTGGGGTTTCCTTTGTTCCCGCGACGCGCTGGAAGCCATTTGCTTCCAGCGCGTCGGGGAATAAGGTTAGTTTTGGCTCCGGGGAGGGGGATTTGAAACAGAAGAGGCATCGAGGAAAGGAAAACCCTTTCCTTTCCCTCGATGCCTCTTTGTGCATTCCTGCTGCACGATCATGCGATCGTGCAGCAGGAATGCCCACTAGACGCCAGGGAATTAAAAAAAAACGGAAAATACTGTTTTGGGGAGCGGCCCCTTGGGCAAGGGTCGCTCCCTTTTGAGGGCCTTATGTTTTGGTGCTCTGCCCCCTGGGGGGGGCAGTTTTTTATATAGCGCGGGGCTTTACCCGAAGGTGTCAGAGCGCTTCACAATAGGAACAGTAACATTACATGATGAGAAGGTTACAAGTGAGCATAATACAAAAGCAAGCGTTACATTACATGAGGAAAAAGTGACAATTGTGCATGATACATGAGATACAAAATACAAATAGAGGTATAATACTGCAATAAGTGGCAGTCACTCAGAACACACTAGGAAGGCACTTCTATAGGCATGGAGTACAGAATTTCCTATAGTGGAAGAACTTCCTTGAGGGAGTAGAGAGGGCGTGAATTAAATGAAGGGTACACAAATCCAGCACAGCACGCAAGGGTGAGGAATGTACAGGAAAAAGTACAAATTTACAATGAAGAGCGAACTTCCTAGAGGGGCTGAGAGTGAAAGTATTAGTTCTGAAAGTGTCTTTGGAAGAGAAGAGATTTGAGGTCAGCTTTGAAGATCCGGGTAGAGGAGGTGGCACGGAGCAATGGGGGAAGCGAGTTCCAGATTCTCACTGCATTGCCTGAGAAGGATTGCGCCATCGATCTTTCCCTTTTAAAGACGGGGGGGGCTCAAGCAGAAGCTTTTTCGCATTGCGAGAAGGGCGAGAGCCACCGGACAATTTCAATTTATTCGCCAGGTAACGAGGGGAGGACGTGTGTAAGGCTTTGTGTGTGATGCAGGCAGTTTTGTAAATAGATCTTGCCTCGATCGGAAGCCATCGAAGAGAGGACAGGATAGGAGTGACGTGGTCGCTTCGTTTAGACCCTGAAATGAAGCGAGCTGCTGAATGGAGGATGGATTTGAGAGGGAGAGGTGGGATTTGGGTAGGCCCGTCAGAAGAGAATTGCAATAATCCAGTCTTGAGAGAACCAGAGATTGTACCAAGGTTTTTAAGTCTTTCTCCGGGAAGAACCGACGGATCCCCCATAGAAGGCGCAACTGGTAACGTGCGTTCTTAGCAATAGAGTTGATGTGGGAGATTAGGTTGAGTCTTTTGTCAAGAATGACACCTAGGGATTTAGCGCTGTCGACAATGATGGGTTTGTTGTTGAGTAGGTTCAGCTGATCCATCCAAGATTGAACAGGAGGAGGTGAGAGAGAGGTAGAGAGGAGGAGGAATTCAGTTTTGGTGGGATTCAGAATGAGTTGGTGAGCTAACATCCAGTTGTGAATAGAGTTGAGAGTAGAGTTGAGTAGTGAGAGATCGTGTGCGGAAGATAAAGGTATCTTCCCACTAGTCCACCAGGCATTTATTTGTGGAGAGTGACCCCTTGGGTGGCAGAATAGCAGTATGTTTTTAGGCCCATCTGCCCCCAAGGAGGGCAGAAGCCACTAGACACCAGGGTTTTTTTAATTTTTGTGTTGGGGAGTGGCCAAAAGGGCAAGGGTTGCTCCCCTTTTACGGGGGTGAATATTTTATTTATACTCTTTGGCCCACCTACCCCTTAGCTTGGCTGGTGGATTGTGTGTGGACTGGTGCATTATTTGCATATGTGATTGTAATGTTTTTTTCTCCTTTTTATTCTAGTGTAAAGCTTTTGATTCCTGTTTGCGGTTTCGGCAGTGGTTGTTCTGCAGTTTTGCGTAATTGCATTTATTTGGTAAGAAAAATATTTTTGTTGTGTGTACTCCAAATGAGTATTATTGTCATGCATGAATGAATTTTTTTGTAAGTGGTGTCATAATGGCAGCATATTTGTTAGTGTTCAGAGCATGAAATTCTTTGCGATGTTTTGTATTGTCTTATGTGTAATTGTTTTTTTCTTCTTTTTAGTGGGATATTGTTGATCCTTACTGTGTCTGTGCAGAGTAGGTGGTGGTGAGTCTAGCTGCTTCTGTCACGTGAGTGGTATAGTGTTGGAGTGTATAGGTCTTTGTGATAAAGCTACATTTTGTTTATTTCTTTTTTTTACAAAGGGTTTGTTGTTGTTGACTTGTTTGACACGTAACCTTTATTAGTAAGCATTATGGCTAGCTGTAGAATGACTGCTCAGCAGGTGGTTGGTTTGCTTCTTGAATCTTCCTCTGAGCAGGATTATGAGACTGACAGTGCGTCTGAGGGAGAGGAGGGAGGGGAAGATTCAGGCAGTGAGTTTTCTCTCCACATGGAATCATCGGATGATGAAGGTACTCTCAGTGCAGATGAAGTGCCTGTTTTAGAGGAGGATACTACTGTGCCGATGGTGCAAGAGGCATCTGGATTGCAGCCTGGGGCTGCTAGGCTTCCTACTGGAAGTGCTGGACTCTGGGTTGATCCAAACATGGTGCAGCCGGTGTTGCCTGCCTTTAGTGGTTATGCAGGGTGTAGAGTGGATTGTGAACATTATTTGCCTATACAGTATTTTCAGTTGTTTATGGATGATGTATTTTTGGTTGAGATTGTTGAGCAGACTAATTTGTATGCTGAACAGTTTTTGAGGACAACAGTGCCAGACTTAGGCCCCATTCTAGAGCTACCCGGTGGAGTCCCACAAATCTGGAAGAGATGAAGAAGTTTTTGGGTTTGACTTTTTTGATGGGTTTGATAAGGAAGCCGTCCATGGGTTCATATTGGTCTACCAGTCCCTTGATGGCAACGGCCATATTTCCTGCAGTTATGACTCGTGATCTGTATTTACTTTTGCTTCGGATGCTGCATTTTGTTGATAATGGTTTGGCGTTGCCACGAGATCACCCTGAATATGACCGTCTTTTTAACATTCTGCCTGTTCTTGATCACTTTGTAGATCGATTTTCAGAGATCTATACTCCAGGGAAAGAAATATCTATTGATGAGTCTTTGGTCCTGTTCAAGGGCCGTTTGGTTTTTAGGCAGTACATTCCTAGCAAGAGGGCACACTATGGAATTAAGCTGTATATGTTGTCTGAGAGTAGGACAGGATATGTTTTTAATTTGCGTGTGTACACTGGTAGGGATTCCACTATTGACCCCCTGGTTGTCCGTCCACTTTTGGAGTTTCAGAGAAAATTGTGTGGGATCTTGCTAGAGGACTGTTTAACAGAGGCCACCATTTGTACCTTGATAACTTCTACACTGCTGTGCAATTGTTTAAGGAATTGTTCAAAGTGGACACTTTTGCTTGTGGCACAATCCGCTCTAACCGTAAAGGTTATCCAAAAGAGCTTGTTTGCAAAAAACTTCAGAGGGGACAGTGCAGTGCCTTGCGTAGTGAGGAACTGCTAGCTGTGAAATTTGTGGACAGGAGGGATGTGTACATGCTGACTACCATCCATGATGAGAGTACTTCACCTGTGGCTGTTTGGGGTCAGATTGCTGAAGTGCGCAAACCTGTGTGCATTTTAGACTACAATAAGCACATGGGTGGTGTTGATAGAGTAGATCAGAGGTTGGAACCTTACACTGCTATTCGTAAGGCTTACATTTGGTATAAGAAGTTGGCCATCCATCTCTTCAATTTAGCAACTTTCAATGCTTTTGTTGTGTTCAAGGAGTGTTCTCCTGCGTCAAAGTTGACTTTTGTTCAGTTTCAGCAGTCTGTCATAGGCAGCCTTGTTGTTGTGGAACAGGCAAGTGTTCCTAGAGTTGGAGTGGTGGAGGATGTGGCTCGATTGAAAGATCGCCACTTTCTTGATCACATTCCTCCTACACCCTCAAAAGACTTTCCCACTAGGAGATGTAGAGTCTGTTGGCGAAGAGGTACGCGGAAGGAGACTCGTATGTACTGCCCTGAGTGTCCTTCTAACCCTGGGCTGTGTGTGCCTGCTTGTTATAGAGCGTACCACAAGCAAAAGAATTATTGGGAGCAACCATGAGTGGTAAAGTGAACTGCCTGGTCTGTAATGTTTAAGAATTGTTGTTCTGTTTCAAGGTTGGCATTAGTGCAATGTATTTACTTTCTGATTTTGTGTTAGTAGAGTTGTATCTATTTGCAATTTGTTTGTGTTTTCTTTTTTGTATAAAAAAATCCTAAATGTGATGGTGGTGTGTGTAGGCTGGTGCTTGGCTGGCGGTGTGCGTGGAGTGGCGCTTGGCTGGCGGTGTGCGTGGAGTGGCGCTTGGCTGGCGGTGTGCGTGGAGTGGCTCTTGGCTGGTGGTGTGCATGGAGTGGCGCTTGGCTGGCGGTGTGCGTGGAGTGGTGCTTGGCTGGTGGTGGGCGTGGAGTTGCTCTTGGCTGGCGGTGTGCGTGGAGTGGCGCTTGGCTGGTGGTGTGCGTGGAGTGGCACTAGGCTGGTGGTGTGCGTGGAGTGGCGCTTGGCTGGCAGTGTGGGTGGAGTGGCGCTTGGCTGGCGGTGTGCGTGGAGTGGCGCTTGGCTGGCGGTGTGCGTGGAGTGGCGCTTGGCTGGCGGTGTGCGTGGAGTGGCACTTGGCTGGCGGTGTGCGTGGAGTGGCGCTCGGCTGGCAGTGTGTGAGTAGTGACTTGCTGCTGGTCACTACACACACTGCTAGCCGAGCGACACTCCACGCAATCCATCAGCTTGTGTGGTTGCTGTGTTAGGAATGTGGGCGTGTGAAAGTGATGGGCCCTTGAATGGCGCTGTCTGCTGGTGTGAGTGTTGTAATGTGATGGGCCCGCGGCTGGTGCTGTGAATGGTTTTGTATTTGTCACACGTATGAAAGGTGTATGAATGGCCTGTAAAGAGGTTGGTGCCTTGTCGTGGCTTTACAGCTCACGAGCTGTGAGTCAATGGTTCAGTTTCTCGTCCTTTCAATTATTAACAGTGCATTTCATTTTTGTGAAATCACTTGTTAATACAATTGTATATACTGAACCATCACTCACCCTCGTGACAAATCCAACCAGTATGTGTGTGTGGAGGATTAGATGGCTGTGCAGTAATATTTTATTTTTGTCTTTCTCAAGCAGGGTGTACCTTGTCCCTTTTTGTGAATGTTGTAATGTGTTTGTTTCGTGCCTGGTGGTGTGAATGGTCTTGTGTGTATCACGTATGAAAGGTGTGTGAATGGCCTGTAAAGCGGTTGGGGCCTTGACGTGGCTTTACAGCTCACGAGCTGCGAGTCACTGGTTCAGTTTTTTGTCCTTTCAATTATTGACAGTGCATTTCATTTTTGTGAAATCTCTTGTTAATAAAATTGTATATACTGAACCATCACTTGCCCTCGTGCCAAATCCAACCAGTATGTGTGTGTGCTTGAGGAATAGATGGCTGTGCAGTAATCTTTGTCTTTTTAGTCTGTCTGCCAAGGTGTACATTCCGTCTAAGAATAACCTACCAACTTTAGATATTGTCGTAAACGAAACACCCATGGGAGTACATGGTGATATCTCTCTTGTGGATCCCAACAAGTTATGGTACCCACAATGTCCTGCAAAGCTCAAAATGTTTGTCACATTTTCCTTGCAATATTGTGACAAAATTTTCACGCTGCAGAAATAAACAACACATTATCTCAAAATGACCTGGTTTTGCAAGGGGGGTCACCTGGGTTTTTGGCCCGGGGCTCGGCGGCCACCTAGGGAAACCTACCAAACCCACACATTTCTGAAACGCAGACACCCGGGGATTCCAGGAGGTATGGCTTGCGTGGATCCCCCAACATTTTCTTACCCAGAATCCCCTGCAAACCTGACATTTTGCTGAAAAAATCCCTTTTTTCACACATTTTTGTGTGGTAAAGTTGTGGCATCACCGGGCTGACACAAATTTCCTACCACCCAGCGTTCCCCTAGGTCTACCGATAAAAATGGTGCCTCACTCGGGTGGGAGGCCCAAGTACCCGCGACAGGCAAGGGCCCACAACGTATTGAGGCGACCTCAAAATGGCCTATCACAAAACGACCTGGTTTTGCAAGGGGGTCCCATGACGTTTTGGCCCGGGGCTCAGCGGCCACCTAGGAAACCTACCAAACCCACACATTTCTGAAAAGTAGACACCCGGGGGATTCCAGGGAGGTATGGCTTGCGTGGATCCCCCAACGTTTTCTTACCCAAAATCCCCTGCAAACCTGACATTTTGCTGAAAAAATCCCTTTTTTCACACATTTTTGTGTGGTAAAGTTGTGGAATCACCTTGCTAACACAAATTTCCTACCACCCAGCGTTCCCCCAGGTCTCCCGATAAAAATGGTGCCTCACTCGGGTGGGAGGCCCAAGTACCCGCGACAGGCAAGGGCCCACAACGTATTGAGGCGACCTCAAAATGGCCTACCACAAAACGACCTGGTTTTGCAAGGGGGGTCCCATGACGTTTTGGCCCGGGCTCGGCGGCCACCTAGGGAAACCTACCAAACCCACACATTTCTGAAAAGTAGACACCGGGGGATTCCAGGGAGGTATGGCTTGCGTGGATCCCCAACGTTTTCTTACCCAGAATCCCCTGCAAACCTGACATTTTGCTGAAAAAATCCCTTTTTCACACATTTTTGTGTGGTAAAGTTGTGGCATCACCTTGCTGACACAAATTTCCTACCACCCAGCGTTCCCCCAGGTCTCCCGATAAAAATGGTGCCTCACTCGGGTGGGAGGCCCAAGTACCCGCGACAGGCAAGGGCCCACAACGTATTGAGGCGACCTCAAAATGGCCTATCACAAAACAACCTGGTTTTGCAAGTGGGGTCCCATGACGTTTTGGCCCGGGGCTCGGCGGCCACCTAGGGAAACCTACCAAACCCACACATTACTGAAAAGTAGACACCCGGGGGATTCCAGGGAGGTATGGCTTGCGTGGATCCCCCAACGTTTTCTTATCCAGAATCCCCTGCAAACCTGACATTTTGCTGAAAAAATCCCTTTTTTCACACATTTGTGTGTGGTAAAGTTGTGGCATCACCTTGCTGACACAAATTTCCTACCACCCAGCGTTCCCCCAGGTCTCCCGATAAAAATGGTGCCTCACTCGGGTGGGAGGCCCAAGGACCCGCGACAGGCAAGGGCCCACAACGTATTGAGGCGACCTCAAAATGGCCTATCACAAAACGACCTGGTTTTGCAAGGGGGGTGCCATGACGGTTTGGCCCGGGGCTCGGCGGCCACCTAGGGAAACCTACCAAACCCACACATTTCTGAAAAGTAGACACCCGGGGGATTGCAGGGAGGTATGGCTTGCGTGGATCCCCCAACGTTTTCTTACCCAGAATCCCCTGCAAACCTGACATTTTGCTGAAAAAATCCCTTTTTTCACACATTTTTGTGTGGTAAAGTTGTGGCATCACCGGGCTGACACAAATTTCCTACCACCCAGCGTCCCCCCAGGTTTCCCGATAAAAATGGTGCCTCACTCGGGTGGGAGGCCCAAGTACCCGCGACAGGCAAGGCCCACAACTTATTGAGGCAACATTAAAATTGCCTATCACAAAATGTTGTGGGACCTCGCCTGTCGCGGGTACTTGGGCCTCCCACCCGAGTGAGGCACCATTTTTATCGGGAGACCTGGGGGAACGCTGGGTGGTAGGAAATTTGTGTCAGCAAGGTGATGCCACAACTTTACCACACAAAATGTGTGAAAAAGGGATTTTTTCAGCAAAATGTCAGGTTTGCAGGGATTCTGGGTAAGAAAACGTTGGGGGATCCACACAAGCCATACCTCCTCGAATCCCCGAGTGTCTACTTTTCAGAAATGTGTGGGTTTGGTAGATTTCCTAGGTGGCCGCCGAGCCCCAGGCCAAAACGTCATGGGACCCCCTGCAAAACCAGGTCGATTTTGTGATAGGCCATTTTGAGGTCGCCTCAATACGTTGTGGGGCCTTGCCTGTCGCGGGTACTTGGGCCTCCCACCCGAGTGAGGCACCATTTTTATCGGGAGACCTGAGGGGACGCTGGTGGTAGGAAATTTGTGTCAGCCCGGTGATGCCACAACTTTACCACACAAAAATGTGTGAAAAGGGATTTTTTCAGCAAAATGTCAGGTTTGCAGGGGATTCTGGCAAGAAAACGTTGGGGGATCCACGCAAGCCATACCTCCCTGGAATCCCCGGGTGTCTACTTTTCAGAAATGTGTGGGTTTGGTAGGTTTCCCTAGGTGACCGCCGAGCCCCGGGCCAAAACGTCATGGGACCCCCTTGCAAAACCAGGTCGTTTTGTGATAGGCCATTTTGAGGTCGCCTCAATACGTTGTGGGACCCTGCCTGTCGCGGGTACTTGGGCCTCCCACCCGAGTGAGGCACCATTTTTATCAGGAGACCTGGGGGACACTGGGTGGTAGGAAATTTGTGTCAGCCCGGTGATGCCACAACTTTACCACACAAAATGTGTGAAAAAAGGGATTTTTTCAGCAAAATGTCAGAGTTTGCAGGGGATTCTGGGTAAGAAACGTTGGGGGATCCACGCAAGCCATACCTCCCTGGAATCCCCGGGTATCTACTTTTCAGAAATGTGTAGGTTTGGTAGGTCTCCTAGATGGCCGCCGAGCACGAGGCCAAAAACCCAGGTGACTCCCTTGCAAAACCAGGTGGTTTTGAGATAGGCAATTGTGATGTCGCCTCACTACGTTTTGGGCCCTTGTCTGTCGCGGGTACTTAGGCCTCCCACACAAGTGAGGCACCATTTTTATCGGGAGACCTGGGGGAACGCTGGGTGGTAGGAAATTTGTGTGAGGCCAGTGATGCCACACTTTCCCACACAAAACTGTGTGAAAAAAGGGATTTTTTCAGCTAAAATTGAGGTTTGCAGGGGATTCTGGGTAAGGAAACGTTAGGGGATCCACGCAAGCCATACCTCCCTGGAAGCCCCCGGCTGTCTACTTTTCAGAAATGTGTGGGTTTGGTAGGTTTCCCTACATGGCTGCCGAGCACGGGCCCAAAAACCCAGGTGACCCCCCTTGCAAAACCAGGTTTTTTTGAGATAGGCAATTTTGATGTCGCCTCACTACGTTTTGGGCCCTTGCCTGTCGCGGGTACTTGGGCCTCCCACACAAGTGAGGCACCATTTTTATCGGGAGACCTGGGGGAACGCTGGGTGGTAGGAAATTTGTGTGAGGCCAGTGATGCCACACTTTCCCACACAAAAATGTGTGAAAAAAGTGATTTTTTCAGCTAAAATTGAGGTTTGCAGGGGATTCTGGGTAAGGAAAGGTTGGGGGATCCATGCAAGCCATACCTCCCTGGAAGCCCCCGGGTGTCTACTTTTCAGAAATGTGTGTGTTTGGTAGGTTTCCCTAGGTGCCGGCAGAGCTAGGGTTCACAAACTACAGCTAGGCACTTTGCCAAAAAAGGGTCATTTTTCACTGCGAAATTGAGGTGTGACCACGTTGCGTTTTGAGCCATTTCCTGTCGCGGGCACCAGGCCGACCCACACAAGTGAGGTACCATTTTTCTCGTAAGACTTTGGGGAACGCGGGGTGGGTGGAAATTTGTGGATCCACGCAGATTCCAGAACTTTCCACCACAGAAATGTGGGGAAAATGTGTTTTTTGGACAATTTGTTAGGTTTGCAAGGGATTCTGGGTAACAGAACCTGGTGGGAGGCAGTCAAGTCACCCCATCCTGGATTCCCCTGGGTGTCTAGTTTTCAAAAATGTATAGGTTTGCTAGGTTTTCCTAGGTGCCGGCAGAGGTAGGGTTCAAAAACTACAGCTAGGCACTTTGCAAAAAAAGGGTCATTTTTCACTGCGAAATTGAGGTGTGACCACGTTGCGTTTTGCGCCGTTTCCTGTCGCGGGCACTAGGCCGACCCACACAAGTGAGGTACCATTTTTCTCGGAAGACATTGGGGAACGCGGGGTGGGTGGAAATTTGTGGATCCACGCAGATTCCAGAACTTTCCATCACAGAAATGTGGGGAAAATGTGTTTTTTTTGACAATTTTTTAGGTTTGCAAAGGATTCTGGGTAACAGAACCTGGTGGGAGGCAGTCAAGTCACCCCATCCTGGATTCCCCTGGGTGTCTAGTTTTCAAAAATGTATAGGTTTGCTAGGTTTCCCTAGGTGCCGGCAGAGCTAGGGTTCAAAAACTACAGCTAGTCACTTTGCCAAAAAAGGGTCATTTTTCACTGCGAAATTGAGTTGTGACCACGTTGCGTTTTGCGCCGTTTCCTGTCACAGGCACTAGGCCGACCCACACAAGTGAGGTACCATTTTTCTCGTAAGACTTTGGGGAACGCGGGGTGGGTGGAAATTTGTGGATCCACGCAGATTCCAGAACTTTCCACTACAGAAATGTGTTTTTTTTGACAATTTTTTAGGTTTGCACGGGATTCTGGGTAACAGAACCTGGTGGGAGGCAGTCAAGTCACCCCATCCTGGATTCCCGTGGGTGTCTAGTTTTCAAAAATGTATAGGTTTGCTAGGTTTCCCTAGGTGCCGGCAGAGCTAGGGTTCAAAAACTACACCTAGGCACTTTGCCAAAAAAGGGTCACTTTTCACTGCAAAATTGAGGTGTGACCACGTTGCGTCTTGCGCCGTTTCCTGTCGCAGGCACTAGGCCGACCCACACAAGTGAGGTACCATTTTTCTCGTAAGACTTTGGGGAACGCGGGGTGGGCAGAAATTTGTGGATCCTCGCAGATTCCAGAACTTTCCACCACAGAAATGTGGGGGAAATTTGTTTTTTTTGACAATTATTTAGGTTTGCAAAGGATTCTGGGTAACAGAACCTGGTGGGAGGCAGTCAAGTCACCCCATCCTGGATTCCCCTGGGTGTCTAGTTTTCAAAAATGTATAGGTTTGCTAGGTTTCCCTAGGTGCCGGCAGAGCTAGGGTTCAAAAACTACAGCTAGGCACTTTGCCAAAAAAGGGTCATTTTTCACTGCGAAATTGAGGTGTGACCACGTTGCGTTTTGCGCCGTTTCCTGTCGCAGGCACTAGGCCGACCCACACAAGTGAGGTACCATTTTTCTCGTAAGACTTTGGGGAACGCGGGGTGGGTGGAAATTTGTGGATCCACGCAGATTCCAGAACTTTCCACTACAGAAATGTGGTTTTTTTGACAATTTTTTAGGTTTGCACGGGATTCTGGGTAACAGAACCTGGTGGGAGGCAGTCAAGTCACCCCATCCTGGATTCCCGTGGGTGTCTAGTTTTCAAAAATGTATAGGTTTGCTAGGTTTCCCTAGGTGCCGGCAGAGCTAGGGTTCAAAAACTACACCTAGGCACTTTGCCAAAAAAGGGTCACTTTTCACTGCAAAATTGAGGTGTGACCACGTTGCGTCTTGCGCCGTTTCCTGTCGCAGGCACTAGGCCGACCCACACAAGTGAGGTACCATTTTTCTCGTAAGACTTTGGGGAACGCGGGGTGGGCAGAAATTTGTGGATCCTCGCAGATTCCAGAACTTTCCACCACAGAAATGTGGGGAAAATGTGTTTTTTTTACAATTATTTAGGTTTGCAAGGGATTCTGGGTAACAGAACCTGGTGGGAGGCAGTCAAGTCACCCCATCCTGGATTCCCCTGGGTGTCTAGTTTTCAAATATGTATAGGTTTGCTAGGTTACCCTAGGTGCCGGCAGAGCTAGGGTTCAAAAACTACACCTAGGCACTTTGCCAAAAAAGGGTCATTTTTCACTGCGAAATTGAGGTGTGACCACGTTGCGTTTTGTGCCGTTTCCTGTCGCAGGCACTAGGCCGACCCACACAAGTGAGGTACCATTTTTCTCGTAAGACTTTGGGGAACGCGGGGTGGGTGGAAATTTGTGGATCCACGCAGATTCCAGAACTTTCCACCACAGAAAAGTGAGGAAAATGTGTTTTTTTACCAATTTTTTAGGTTTGCAAGGGATTCTGGGTAACAGAACCTGGTGAGAGCCAGTCAAGTCACCCCGTCCTGAATTCCCCTGGGTGTCTAGTTTTCAAAAATGTATAGGTTTGCTAGGTTTCCCTAAGTGCCCGCAGAGCTAGGGTTCAAAAACTACAGCTAGGCACTTTGCAAAAAAAGGGTAATTTTTCATTGTGAAAATGTGGTACGTCCACGTTGCATTTTGAGCCATTTCCTGTTGTGGGCACAAGGGCTACCCACACAAGTGAGGTACCATTTTTATCGGGAGACTTAGGGTAACACAGAATTGTAGAGCAACTGTTATTACCTATTGACTTTTGATGCATTTCTGCCTTCCAAATGAAAGACAATGTGTAAAAAATAAGTCATTTTGAAAAATGACCTATAATTCTCATGCTAGTATGGGTACTCCCAATTTCGGAAATGTGCAAATATCTACTGTTTCTAAAATCTAAATTTTGTTCCCATTTCAGAAATACATAGGTGTCTTTCATAACAATTTTTCCATGTATACATTTTCCCAAAATAATTGCTATATACCCGGTACATAATAAAAAACCATTGCAAGATGCTGCTCAGTTATTGGCTCTGGGTTCGTCGGGTTCGTGGTGAACCTACAAGTCCTATATATCCCCACAACCAGAAAGGTCCATCGGATATAACGGTATATTGCTTTCAAATAGCTGTCATAATTAGAAGAAGTTACAGGTGAAAACGTTGACACAAATGGCTGTTTTTTTCAACTAATTTTCAATTTTTCCTTCATTTAACTGTTAGTTTCTATAAGGAAAACTTTAAGGATCTACACAAATGACCCCTTGCTGAATTCAGAATTTTGTCTACTTTTCAGAAATGTATGGCTTTTCAGGATCCGTTATTGGTTTCATACCCATTTCTACCATTAACTGGAAGGAGGTTGAAAGCACAAAAAATAGCAAAAATAGGCTATGTCCCAGAAAAATGCCAAAACTGTGTAAAAAAAGTTGGTTTTCTGACAAAAGTCTGCTTGTCCCTGAAAGCTGGGAAGATGGTGATTTCAGCACCACAACCCCTTTTTGATGCCATTTGCAGGAAAAAACAAGACGCTTTCATCTGTAGCCTTTTTTTCGCATTTTTCCCCAAAAAAACAAAATTTTGCTGTATTTTGGCTAATTTCTGGGTCCCCTCCAGGGGAATCCACAAACCCTGGGTACCTTTACAATCCCCATGATGTTAGAAAAAAAGGATGCAAATTTGGCGTGGATACCTTATGTGGTCAAAATGTTACAGGGGCCTAAGCGCGCACTACCCCAAATAGCCAAAAAAAGGCTTAGCACAGGGGGGGAAAAGGCCTAGCAGCGAAGGGGTTAAACGATGGGAAATAATTGGGTGTTCCACATTAGATGACGTATGGGATGCAAATGGAATGGTACCATTTGAACACCTATGGGCAGAATATGTGATGAACACAACACAGATTTTTAAGTACCTGCAACTATGATGCCTTACAATAGAGAATCCCAAAAGGGGAAGAAAAAAAGGAGGATTCCCCCCTGGAATCCTGACTCTTAGATGACCATATGACATCCAAAGCCATTTCCTTTACATATGCTACATTAATGAGGAATACGCAGGGTGAACTGTGAATTCTTGTATGTGTCCATCAATGGTGAAAAAAGTTTCAGAAATCACAAATACACAGGGAATACCCATAGGCATAAAACCTTTGATTGGATTGAATGGACCTTACTATTTTCCATATTGAGCAAAATGGGATATGGACCCCGATTCCTGAAATGGCCCCGACATTTCTACACCCACTCCAGAACCAGGATGTGGGTCAATGGAACCCTATCCAAGGAGCTTCCCAGCTAGAAAGGTACATGGCTGGGATGTCTGCTATCGCTGAGGTTCTTTGTTTTGGCGATAGAGGTCTGAGCGAAATAGATCTGGGTAGATGACCAAGTATGGGGCGGAAATCAGACGACTGCTGGGAAGATTGGATATCACTGTATGCTGATGATATCCTGCTAAATATTGCAGAACCAAACTCTTCCCTAGAGATACCTAGAGGCCTCTTCTGGGTATATGCGCACTTCTAGGGCCTAGGGATGAATTAAGATAAATTGATCTTCCCAATAGGAACCTGGAGAGTTTAGGTGCACCTGCCATTGCCTAAGCAGGTTGCTATGCGCCATTTTAAATGCTTAGGCTGCTGGGTGTCAAAAAAGAACCAAACACATTAGGAGGATAACCTCCAGGGGATGGAAAAGGATGTACAACACTGGCGGCTTCTGCCTTTATTCCTCCTTAGCAAAGCGGCAATCTTTAAAATGATTGCTCTCCCTAGATTTACCTATATCCTGAAAAACAGCCCCTATACGATCCCAGATGCATTCTTCCAGGTGGTGAATAGCTTACTAGAATCCCTACTATAGAAAAATGTTCCATCGCGAATCGCTCTTCTCACTCTCCAGAGATCCGTATATGAGGAGGTATAGTGCTACCCGATGTACGTTAAGGGGTCCATTACGATGACTGGCGGATGCACCTCCACGATGCTGGCGGTGGGAGAAAACGCTGTTTTCCGCCCGTGAGCAGCGGTGCCCCCGTCCGCCATATTACAATGGCCAAACACAGCCCATTGTCCGACCGCCGTGGTGCAACTCGCACCGCAATCAAAACGCGCCCGCGGCAGAGACAACCAATCCAGAGCCACCGCCGTACGCAATGACGTCCCTCCCGCCGTACAAATTAGGATGCACAAAACAGCCAGGCCCACCGCAGCGGAGAAACCGGCCATTCAGAGCATACGGAAGCACCACAGCGGAGCGCGAAATCGAGAACCGGAGCCGAACGCCATGGACCCGGCACTACACGTCTTCCCAGCGCTGTACATGATCCACCTACAGCAAACCATGGACTGTCGCGGACGCCGTCGCAGGTACGCCATCACACAACTCCGCTAACAAACACAATCCACAAATCCATGCCCGATGTAAGGTGCCTGCCCCCACCAGACACCCTTGTAGGGACAGGAACACAACCACAGGTGTAGCCACACATGTCCCACCTGCCACTAGTCCACCCCTCCACACCCAGGCCACCATGTCCGCGATCCTGAAATAATACCCAGTTCACGTGACCGCAGCGTTGAATCCGCGAGTAAAAATGCACACAATGTAGTAGCCTGGGCCAGCGCAAGGCAGGGGCAGTGCCCAAAGTACACAGGGCAACACCTCCCCACTCCACACACTAGGCCCACCCACACCATGAAGGGACATGCCATGTGACCTCCCTGTGCCCCCACATGGCCAAAAGCAGCCAGGTGAACACACACACTGCACCACACAACAAACAACTAGGGAGACAGCCTCATCAAGTGTGGCTGCAGAGCAACACACAGCGTACAAGCACTGGGCCAAGGGAACACAAACACCACAACAACACCACACTCGTGGCAAGTAAACTGAGTCCAAGCACCAATTAAACACACACACACAGATAATGAACAAACACTCCAATGGACACACAGCCTGTCAAGTCACACAGACATACCCCACACTGACACACAGCAACAAACACAGACCACATGCCAACAGCAATGGAGGACAACAAATAGGAAACCCAAAGTGAGGTGCACACAAATGGAATGGCAAGGAGCTGAACACCAAGAATGTGTATATCACATGCAAGGGAAGGAACACATTACATCCACCCCAGCCAAACAATCCACGCATGGCAGTCACAGTGAGTGAAGTCAAACCACAGTCACCTCACTGCAACAACTCAGGGAGACAGCAAGGCAACCCATGAATAGGCACAGGGATGAAAGGAAGGGTATAAAGTCCAACCCTGATCAGCCACACATCTGAATCAAAATACATCACAGGAGTATGTCAGCAGCACAACACACAGGGCCCATTGCAACACTCCATGACAGTCAAACACAAGTATGAACTTTCACACAACCCCCACACCCATCACACCTGCAGCACACAACACCAGTGACAAACACACAGAAGCTTGCCAATAACATCCAGTCAAGACACTGACAATCAAACACACCCCCAGGGTGGTATCCACAAACATCACACACACATGATTGCAGTACCACTGTACGGACAAAAACAACAGTCAAACACTGAACACAATCAAAACACACACACAGAACTACTACAACAACAGACAAGACCTGTGCAGCTAAACAGTGCAAATTCAATGGGAGCACAGACACAACAGGAGTACACAACCACATCAGTCATGAAAAACGCACAGACAACATACCACAACACATATAAGAAGTGCATCCTCTAAAAACAATAATGGAGAACAAAAGGCAGAAATGGGCCTACAATGACACATAGACAGACATACCACAACACCCATCCACTCAAAATGGTGTCACAGTGTACCACATGTCTGCACATGCACAACCATGACCATAGACACATCAAATATGAGAGGAGAAAACACCAAGGATGCACATAAAACAAGCACGGCAACCACAATAGACCTCAGTCCATGTGACATACACACAAGTAAGGCACACCACAATGGCAACACACCTGAATCAAACACAACAACAACACACACACACTGACAGGAAAATAGAACACCACACACAGAGCAACTGTCAACTGCATGACACAACACAACACAAACACTGCACACAGCCACATCAGCCACAACACAGGCACAGGCAAAGATATCAACATGCTACAACAGCCAAACATTAGGGGGTGCACAACAGGCAAGGACAAGGCATCATCAACTCACAGCACTGCCTGCACACCAAGCAGTGTGTGCACACCACACATACCAGTTACAAACAGAGATGAGTGACACACCATGAACACACACAACAACAATCTAAACATCACACACACAACAACACACCCAGGAAGTCAATCAGTCCACAGCAAACACACATACTACCAAGCCAACACACACAGATGCAGAAGTCTGGGACACAAAAGTTGAAACAACATGATCAGAGGAAACAAGACATTGGCAATGTTGAAGTGGAAAATAGAGCATGTGTCACAGTAAACAATACCCACACAGTAACCCTTTCATTTAGCAAGGACACTGACAAGGCAGACAACAGGAATAAATATCTTATTTGTATTTACATTTCACACTGTCATGCAGCAAAAGTCAGACAAGAGCAAGGCCAGTGGCCAGTTCAAAGTTCAGGTGAGGTACATGAGAAGCTGCACAGGCCAGGGGCAAACAGCAGTGAACAGCAAGGCCAGTGGCCAGGACACAGTGCAGGTGAGGTACATGAGAGCATGCACGGGCAAGGAGCAAACAGCAGTGAACAGCAAGGCCAGTGGCCAGTCCAAAGTGCAGGTGAGGTACATGAGATCCTGCACAGGCAAGGGGCAAACAGCAGTGAACAACAAGGCCAGTGGCCAGTCCAAAGTGCAGGTGAGGTACATGAGATCCTGCACAGGCAAGGGGCAAACAGCAGTGAACAACAAGGCCAGTGGCCAGGACACAGTGCAGGTGAGGTACATGAGATCCTGCACAGGCAAGGGGCAAACAGCAGTGAACAACAAGGCCAGTGGCCAGTCCAAAGTGCAGGTGAGGTACATGAGATCCTGCACAGGCAAGGGGCAAACAGCAGTGAACAACAAGGCCATTGGCCAGGATACAGTGCAGGTGAGGTACATGAGATCCTGCACAGGCAAGGGGCAAACAGCAGTGAACAGCAAGGCCAGTGGCCAGTCCAAAGTGCAGGTGAGGTACCAACAAGAGTGTCACCCTGGGGGATTCAGGTCCTGAGTATGGCGCAGAACTTGAGATGAGGCACATATAGAGGTCTAAACAATGGCCTCACTACCCTCTGGACAGCAACACTAGCTAAGGCCACAGATGGGCCTGTGAAGGACATCAGGGACACATACAGACATGCAGACTGGCAATCACTATCCTGACTCGTGAAATGAAAAGGTGCAGCCTCACTGTATGTCTGACAAGACATCATACTTCCCTCTGATCTGGATGTGCAGGCAGGGAAACCTGTTGAATAGGCCAAACACACCTTCCCCCTGGAAACAGCATGCTAGGCAGTGCCTGACCCACCCTCACACTCCCACGCACATACTGCAGCAGATCAACTTCATGTGTCCCCCCACCCTGCACTCTCACTCACACTCTGAGTTACTCACCACGACATTAGGCGCACCAAAGAGCCGTGGATACTGGTTGAGCACCTCGTCCACCAGGAGCTCCAGTTCCTCGGTGGTGAAGGGAGTGGCACGGATCTTCTCAGTCCTCGCCATCACTGTGGGCAGGAGAGAGCAGCAGCGGCTGTTGGTGGTGAGGGGTCTCAGTCAGCAGTCCCTGGAGGCAGCAGCAGGTGAGGGGTCTCAGGCAGCAGTCCCTGGAGGCAGCAGCAGGTGAGGGGTCTCAGGCAGCAGTCCCTGGAGGCAGCAGCAGGTGAGGGGTCTCAGGCAGCAGTCTCTGGAGGCAGCAACAGGTGAGGGGTCTCAGGCAGCAGTCCCTGGAGGCAGCAGCAGGTGAGGGGTCTCAGGCAGCAGGCTCAGTGAGCTGTGGCAATGTGTGGCTCCCTCACACACATATATAGCCCCCAGGGCTCATTTCTGTGGTTCTAAGCTGCTGCAATTGGTGTTCCAGGTCTGCCTCATTCAAATACATCCAATGACCGCCTCCGCGGTGGCGGAGCACGCCTACCGCGATTTTCAAACTTGCATCAGGCAACCGCGATTACGCTTCCCATTGGCTGGAAGGGCATGGTCCATGGCGGTGACACACCGCAGGGGACAGGCGTGCGGTACCGCGGTGGTGCATCTTACGAGTGCAGCCAATGACCGGCCCCGCGGTGGCGGAGCACGCCTACCGCGATTTTCAAAGTTGCATCAGGCAACCGTGATTGCGCTTCCCATTGGCTGGATGGGCATGCTCCATGGCGGTGACACACCGCTGGTGCCAGGCGGTAGTTCCCGCTATTCCTGAGCCATGCATTGCCATGAGTGACCGGGACCTGGCTGGTGGAGCATGCCATCCACCATTAGCCATGTGTATTTGCCTAGCAATCCTGCCATGCTGTCTCGGGCCATGGCGGTGACACACCGCTGGTGCCAGGCGGTAGTTCCCGCAATTCCTGAGCCATGCATTGCCATGAGTGACCGGGATCCGGCTGGCGGAGCATGCCATCCGCCATTAGCCATGTGTATTTGCCTAGCAATCCTGCCATGCTGTCTCGGGCCATGGCGGTGACACACCGCTGGTGCCAGGCGGTAGTTCCCGCTATTCCTGAGCCATGCATTGCCATGAGTGACCAGGATCTGGCTGGCGGAGCATGTCATCTGCCATTAGCCATGTGTATTTGCCTAGCAATCCTGCCATGCTGTCTCGGGCCATGGCGGTGACACACCGCTGGTGCCAGGCGGTAGTTCCCGCTATTCCGGAGCCATGCATTGCCATGAGTGACCGGGATCTGGCTTGCGGAGCATGCCATCCGCCATTAGCCATGTATATTTGCCTAGCAATCCTGCCATGCTGTCTCGGGCCATGGCGGTGACACACCGCTGGTGCCAGGCGGTAGTTCCCGCTATTCCTGAGCCATGCATTGCCATGAGTGACCGGGAACTGGCTGGCGGAGCATGCCATCCGCCATTAGCCATGTGTATTTGCCTAGCAATCCTGCCATGCTGTCTCGGGCCATGGCGGTGACACACCGCTGGTGCCAGGCGGTAGTTCCCACTATTCCTGAGCCATGCATTGCCATGAGTGACCGGGATCTGGCTGGCAGAGCATACCATCCGCCATTAGCCATGTGTATTTGCCTAGCAATCCTGCCATGCTGTCTCGGGCCATGGCGCTGACACACCGCTGGTGCCAGGCGGTAGTTCCCGCTATTCCTGAGCCATGCATTGCCATGAGTGACCGGGATCTGGGTGGCGGAGCATGCCATCCGCCATTAGCCATGTGTATTTGCCTAGCAATCCTGCCATGCTGTCTCGGACCATGGCGGTGACACACCGCTGGTGCCAGGCGGTGGCTACGGCGAGGGTGCAGCATGACATTGTTGACTATGGGCGTGATGGTGTTCTTAGAGCACGTTCAATGCAGCAATGGAGACATCATGTAGTGTCAATGTCATGGGTCATATCTGTACTTTGAACAGTGGTCACTTTCAATTAAACATGGAACTTGATTCAATTGAAATGAGCTATAGTTCGTAATGAGAGCCTATACTTCATATATAACACCAAATGCAACACTGAAAGGACTAATGGGGCACATTACTACTACACAATTTCATATCTGACCCAAACATTTTGCCCAAAGTTCATGTCTCTCACCCCATTTCCAGCCAAATTTCGTATCTGAGCCAAGTTTTCACACACATATTCATATTTCACACAATATGTCGCTACACAGTACATGATTGTACATAGATTTCAGCGTTGTCTCCATTACTCACCACATATGTCACACTGTAGTCTGTTTGTTATCACCTATTTCAGCATTCATGTAAGGTTATTGTTTGCTGTAGCAAAACCAAGAGTATATGTCCACATGGACATGTGTGTGCTATACACACTGAAGCTTGTAACATACATCACCGGCACACTTTGAAATATGTGCCTCCTTAATCATTTGGCCTGTCTGTATGCATTTGGGTATGTTTTGTCACCATATATGCAAAATGTCATCAGCATTACTTGTGTCATTGTGTAGGATATGTGCTCAAGTTGGTCTGCCTGTCATATTGTGAATTTGTCACATGTATATTCCACAGCTGTGAGTATGTTGATATAGGATTTTATGTGTGTGGTGTGTTACGTTGGTACTCACCAAGGACAGGTGCATTGACCTTGTCCACATGAAGATCGTTGGCTTGCTGAGGGACTGTAGCCAAATGTGGTGCTGGTGCTCACTGACTGGTAAGTTTGACATGGCATCTGTGACCAGTAGAAGGTGACCCACAATTGGCCAGGACAGTTCAGCATTGCGTGTGCTTTTATGTGCAGTAAGTGTGTGCAGTTTTTGCAGGGTGCACAATTTGGACACCTGTGCAGTGATATTAAACTGACACGTGTGGATAAGCCTGCTATGGTGTGGTAGCCTTTCGGGGGCACAACTGGTCCTGCGCTGTGTGGTTGAACTGATGGTGCTGTTGACTCAAGCTAATGATGGCATCCAAGACAGGTGAGATATACCTTGATAGGGCTGGCTGTGGCACCCATCTAACTCAGACTTTTGTTGTTCTAATGGTACCAGAAGCCAACAAGTGATGCACAGCCAGCATCTTCGTCTGCAGAGGAATGTTGAGAGTCCGCTTTGTTGTTCCTGACAGGCTGTGCTATGTGGCTCAGGATACTTTAGATAGTCGTCCTTTTGTACCTGTGTCGTGCGATGACATCACCTGTTGTTATGTGCATGAGGCTGTTGTGTCTTCGGTATTTACTCAGTATATTCATGCGTTGACTTTTAGGTGTAGTGGTGTGGCTTTGTCCGGGTGGTGGTGTTGGTTGTTTCTGTGTCACTGTTGTGTGTCCAAGCAGCTGGAGTATTAGCTCCATGGCAAATGTATTACTTTAGTTGTGTGTCTGGGCAGTGCTAGCTTCATACTGCATGTCATAGTGCAACTTTAGTGCAGATTGACGATTGTCTACAGTCCTTTTGGATCACGTACCTTATCCACTTTATGTGTGCCACATTGACAATCTGTGTGCTTGCTGATGATATTGTGCAGTTGTGTTGTTGTGTCTTTATTCACGTCAAGACTGCATATGCATATGCTGGTCATTATTAGTCATTGAGTGACTTTGAATTGTGTGTAACAGCATGTATGGCATGTCTACTGATGACAGTGGATATTGGCACAGGCTTGTGAATATGTCTGTGAGTGTCTCTAGACTTGTGTGGATTAGCATTGGCTCACATTCCATGCTGAGTCCTTCAGAAGTGGACAAATTGTGTAGTTCATGTGTCCCATGTCATGATTGCACAAGAATGTGTGGCACGTACAGCAGACATTTGGAAGCCAGCAGTGTTTCTGTTTCACACATGTCCTGTATCATTTACTGTCCCGGCTGTTTGCACCAGATTCCTAAATGTGACTATTACCATTCACAGACACAGTTTCCATGTTTGTTGTTCTCACTGTGGTAATACTGAAGAAGTGTAGTACAATGTATTCTCTATGTGTCACGACTGTTGACTTGCACTGTATGGTGCATTGTGATGCCAGTCAATGTTTGCGCTGTGTGAATCAGAAGCTACAGAGTTGTGCACATCTCATGGTCTGTTGCAATGACGTGTCCCCTTTCATCTCACCTAGGAGGCGACCCAATGTGTATCATCCAGACATCCCAGCTGGCTAACATTGAGGATGATGACGTGATACGCAGAATCCGTCTGGACCGCACGAACATCCAAGACCTGTGTGCCATGTTGGATCCTCACCTGCGGGCTGGCAGGACATACCCAACAGCATTGACAACCAAAACAAAGGTGATGGCGGCACTGCATTTCCTGGCCAGTGGGTCATTCCAGGAGACAGTGGGCATTGCAGGGGGGATATCTCAGCCCACCTTCAGCATGGTGCTAAGGGATTTCCTGTTGGCCATGATGCGATACAAGGACCAATACATCAGTTTTCCAAGGCGTGCGGCTTTGGCGGATGTAAAGGCGGATTTCTATGCCCTTGGCCACATCCCGAATGTTGTAGGTGCTATTGACTGCAGACATGTTGGCCTGGTTCCACCACAGGCACGGGAACACATCTATCGGAATCGTAAACATTCCCATTCCATCAATGTGCAGGTGGTGTGCCAGGCCGATATGATCATATCGCATGTATGTGCCAGGTTTCCGGGCTCCGCACATGATTCATACATCCTGCACAACAGCATTGTGCCCCAGCTGATGGTCAATCTACTTCCGGAGCGGGCATGGATTGTGGGTGAGTAGGCAGAGTCAAGTTGTGTGCTGTGTGTGCCATACTGTCCTCTGCCACAGTTGTATTACTGAATCGTTATGTTTATTTCACACCTAGGTGACTCTGCATATCCCAACAGACCATGTTTGCTGAGCCCACTACGCAATCCTAGGACACCGTCTGACGTCCGCTACAACAATGCCCATGGTAGAACACGTCGGGTGGTGGAGCGAACCTTTGGTCTCCTAAAATCGAGATTTTGCTGCCTGGACCGGACCGGAGGGGCACTCATGTACTCACCCAAGAAGGTGTGTCAGATAGTGGTAGCATGCTGCATGCGGCACAACTTGGCCTTACAGAAAGGAATACCCATGATCCTGGACGATGATGACCAGTCAGGGCCCCCCCCTGCGATCCCACAAATGTCCAGTGACGAGGACAGTGGTGAGGAGGAAGGTGTCGACCAGCGTCAGCAGCTCATCAACCGCTACTTCACTTGAAGGTGGGTGACGATGTACAACTGGTCCATTGTCTGTTGATGTAGTTGTTTGGGTGGAGGTCTATGTGATCTTTGTGAGTGCATCCTGTTGTTGACTCAGTCCTGGCTACCTATGTGTTGGATACAGGGTATGTAGGAACTGCTACAGGATGTCTCTGTTGGTACTGTTGCACATTGTTATGTGTGCATATTGTTGTACAGTGAGGACATGTGTTGTGTGATGGCTGTGATGCCACGACCTGACTAGTGACTTTTGTTCTGTTGTCTTTTGCTAGGTCCCTTCTGCCTCCCCTTGCCTACAGAGGATCCATGCTCCTGTGACATTGTAACCATGGTAAACATTGCACATACTGTGATAAACATGGAGCAGACTCAAATACATTGGTGCGTTATTGTTGTTTATTGTCAATGGGTATATGTGAGAGGGAAGTGGATATTTACATAAGTGTGAATGGTGAATCTATGAGTTGGCAGTGATGGTAGATGAGACAATCAAGTAGGCACCACATTGATGTGGTGACACAGTCCAACATACGTATGCCATTTCCATGGCAGTGTGGGTAAGGACAGTGTTCCAAGTCAATGGCAGGGTGAAGAGTGTTGCCATCATGGCTGGCTCCTTGACTGGCGTTTGGCAGGTGCTTTGCCATGGGTGAGTCCCAAGTTTTTCTTTGGACGGCCCCTCCTTCTTTTGGCAGGGGGGGCATCGCCTGCTAGGCCACTGGGGTCTGAAGAGTCACCCCTCTCTGTGCCTGCTGGGGTGGATGATGAACTGTCATCCTGCGGGACAACGGGGGGAGGTGGAGGTGTGTGATGTAGCACTGGCCTATCCCTCAGTACCGCCACTAACTGGCCCATGAGGTCCACAATTTGTCCCATACGGTTGTCCATGGACCTCAGCAGACATTGGAGCTCCAGGGCATCTTCGTGGGCCTGGCCCATTTGTGCCTGTGTTCGTTCATAGGCACCCACGACTCTGGTGATGTTAGCCAGGGCTTCGGTCACAGTGTCCGGTGTTGTTGGAGTCCCACTTGTCCTCCCACCTGCCCTGCTATCACTGGCCTGTTGCCTCACCACTCTAGCCACATGCCTGCCCTCCACAGTTGTTGGTGTTGGCTGGGCATCCTCTGTGGCTGGGCGAATGTTGCAGGCAAAGGTGGTAGTGGTGGTGGTGGCGGCACAGATCGTTCCAGCAGGGGTCAGCGTTGTTGCTGTTGCTGATGGTGGGGGGGCAGTGGGGTCATGTGACCGGTTGCGCCCTGGCACACCAGATGGGCCGGCTTGGAGCTCCACATCCAAAGAATCCAGGGACTCTGCATCCGAGTGTCCATGTTCCGGGGGTGGAGACTGGCTCTGCAAGTTGAGGTTGTTGTCCTCTGCAGTCAGTTGTTGGTCACCTGTGGAACAGAGGGTACATGGTCATTGACTTACAGCCATATGGCTTGCTGTGTTTGATGTCTCTTATTTACATGTTATGCAACACACAGTTACGTATTTCATGAGTTGAATGTCTGCACAGTGTTGTTCGTCATGACATGATGTGGAGGTACATACATCTTGTTCCATGGTGTGACAAGTCATTGGATGCCATGCCCAACTTGACACTCTTTGTATGGAACTGATGAGTTGTCATCTGACAACTGGCTGCCATGCAACTTGATGTGATGCATCGAGGATGATTACTCTTCCCGACAGATGTTACATATGCACATGTACTACACATTGTCACATTGTTATCTCATGCATACCTTTGTAATGTTCTGTGCTTGTATTTATTTGCTGGACAGACCATGCCTTTTTATTGTTACTATGGTCCTTCATGCTCAGCACCCATGGAATTTGCACATAGCATTCTGTGCAGGGCATATTTGGTCCCTGATTTGCTTACACATGTGTTTAGTTGAGTCACAGTTCTGTTTCTGTCACAGTTACATATGCATCGCTGTCTGCATTCTATCAACTGGGATGTAATTGGGGTGTATTTTGTTGTGATGTGTGGCATTGTGTTGGCATTAGCCAAATGCTTTCGTTGAGGAATGGTGGGGTGCATGCACTGGCTGCTTACCTGTACAGTTGGCATTTTTTGGGTGGACTTTCTACCACATGCTTCTGGGTGGGAGGGAGTGCTCCTTCCTGCTGAGGGATGGGTCAGGGTGTGCCTGGTGGGAGTTGTAGTGCTGGCCTCCCTATTCCAAACACTCCTCCCTGTAAAGAGGGCCACCTACCTGTTAGGTGAGGGTGTAGCACACAATGACTGCCACATCGGTGTGGGGAGTAGTCCATCCTGCTCAGCTGTGGGACAGGGGGCCTGGTGGGAGTTGTAGTGCTGGCCTCCCTATTCCAAACACTCCTCCCTGTAAAGAGGGCTACCTACCTGTTAGGTGAGGGTGTAGCACACAATGACTGCCACATGGGTGTGGGGATTAGTCCATCCTGCTCAGCTGTGGGACAAGGGGGCCTGGTGGGAGTTGTGGTGCAGGCCTCCCTATTCCAAACACTCCTCCCTGTAAAGAGGGCTACCTACCTGTTAGGTGAGGGTGTAGCACACAATGACTGCCACATGGTTGTGGGTGGGGGGAGTAGTCCATCCTGCTCAGCTGTGGGACAAGGGGGCCTGGTGGGAGTTGTGGTGCAGGCCTCCCTATTCCAAACACTCCTCCCTGTAAAGAGGGCTACCTACCTGTTAGGTGAGGGTATAGCACACAATGACTGCCACATGGTTGTGGGTGGGGGAGTAGTCCATCCTGCTCAGCTGTGGGACAGGGGGCCTGGTGGGAGTTGTAGTGCAGGCCTCCCTATTCCAAACACTCCTCCTTGTAAAGAGGGCTACCTACCTGTTAGGTGAGGGTGTAGCACACAATGACTGCCACATGGTTGTGGGTGGGGGAGTAGTCCATCCTGCTCAGCTGTGGTACAAGGGGGCCTGGTGGGAGTTGTAGTGCAGGCCTCCCTATTCCAAACACTCCTCCCTGTAAAGAGGGCTACCTACCTGTCGCCATGGGTTCCAAATTTTCCCCGTCTTTCGCCAATCTGTTTATGGGCACTCTCGAGGCGGATTGGATTTGGAGTAACCAGGGAGCTCCATGGATTGACTCAATCATCTATTGGGGGCGCTACATAGACGATTGTCTGTTACTTTGGTCAGGCACAAAAGACAAACTGGAAGAATTTTACAAGCACCTTAACAACAACTTTTACAACATTAAGTTCACTATGGAATCAAGTACATCACGGATAACATTCTTGGATGTCGAGCTTTTTATCAGAGATGAAAAATTACATAGTAAACTTTTTCGCAAAGAGACCTCATGTAACGCAGTATTACATGCAGACAGCTCGCACCCTGTACATCAAATTCAGACCATACCTTATGGTGAATTTTTGAGGGCCAAAAGGAACTGTAGTGATGAATCAGATTTCCAGACATGCCTTACAGACATGAAACAGAGATTTCGGAGAAGAGGATACACCACTAAGGTCATTGAAAAAGCAGAAGACAGGATTAAACATGTCACAAGAGTAGACACGTTACGTGTAAAAGCACCCAAACATTTATCCAAACAACCTGTAAGATTGATCACTGAGTTTAATGGTTTGAGCCATGTGATTCGAAGAAGTTTAGTCAAACACTGGGGGATTCTACGGGCTGATGTAGCCTTGAATGAACATATCACCTCTTATACACAAATAACATTCAGGAGAGGAAGAACCCTTAGAAACAGGCTTAGTCCGACAGTCCCAGGGGATGCCAGAGAATCCACTTGGCTGTCCAAACACACAGTGGGCTTCTACAAATGTGGGAGCTGTGGGGTCTGCAGATGGGCTAAACACCGTACATGTAACTTTGAGAGCGTGGACAAGTGGAATTACCACATCAAACAAAATATCAACTGTCAAACAAGATTTGTGGTGTACATTATTGAATGTGCATGCAACAAGCAATATGTGGGCAGTACCATCAGGCCCCTAAAGAGAGAATAGGGGAGCATGTAAGAGCTCTACATCAGCAGGATGCTAGATATCCGGTAGCATTACATGCTGATACATGTCCGTCTCAAGGCACACATAAGACCTTTTCATTCTTTGGAATACAGAATGTCCTATCAAATATACGTGGTGGGAACAGAGAACTGAAATTGAGACGCGCAGAAGCAACCTGGATTATGCGCCTCCGGACAGTGGAACATGGCTTAAACTACGACCGTGAGATGCAGTACTTTTTAGGGGATTAGGTACCCGCTGACACTTTGTGATCATGGGTGAATTTAAACTATGGTTGTTATTATTTGTAAATTGTTTTGTATGTGACATGTCAAATTGATTAGAAACATATGATCTTAGACCTATCAGAAATGTTGGAGCTCCCTGAGCATATAGCATTGTTTTATAATGTTCACATTATATGTCAAGTAACATGGTTTGAGATCGAGTAACCCTGGATTGTCAGCACTCTTTAGGAGTTGTTACGCTCACTGTTACCCCATGGGAATGAGCTCCATTTATGTACATCACCTCTCTTGTTATGTCAACTTTTTTTGATGTTATCATACGTTGAGCGTACCCCTATATACTATTGTTCTTACTATATCCAATTTCTTATGTATCACATCTTTATGATCTATATATCCCAATGTTAGTAGCTTTGACCATAACATTTTTCCTTGTTTAAACCTAATAATGACATGTTCTTTAATATATATCTCCACCTAATGGATGCGTCCCTCTTTCTCTGTCAGGAATGGTTGTGTAACCTCTTGACTTATCAAATTTTGTACATAGTAGGCTGTGTCATCAGCCGCTCCTATATATATTCTACAGAGTTCTAGTAGGCTATGTATTCAGCCTCTCCTATATTCCTTTTATACTTCTTAAGGCACATTTTTTTCATCGTTTGAGACATATCACATTTTGCTAGTCCCAAGTATATATATATACTTTTTTGTATTTATAACACACGTTGTTATAATGCAAACATCTTGACATAATGCGCTTTACTTCCGCAGTGCCGTGTAGAGCATATACGATTGTGTGTCCAATAAAGTTTTTTCATTACGTGCAGGGGTTAGCTTTCTAGTGTTCGTTCTCGTAAAATGCTTAAATTCACTTCCGGGTCCGACTTCTTCCGAGACCCGGTTTATCACCTTACACTACCGGCATTGGAACTCATATTTTCTGTTGTGACAATCATCTATTGTCTCTTCGGTCATAGTTCACATGGTCACATTTTTTCACATTTTTTTTTTCACATTTTTGTCACATTTTAGTATGTGTTGTTTTTCTTTATATTCTTCCCTCTTTTCAACACTAGTCACCATTGACGCTTTGTGGTCACTTTTTGTTTGTCATTATTTTAGGGTTTCCACGCTAAGGTGTAGGTCACTGTTTCGAGACACTTAAACACGAGCATACAAGCTGTTACTGTTTGCATACACTGATATTATTATTTGTATCTTTCCCAGCCCTGAGGAAGTCGCGGGATAACTCCCATTGGCGACGAAACACGTGTTGGCTGGTTTTCGTGTGTTCCATTGAATAATAAAACAAGGATGATTACACTGGAGATTGAACATTGAGACTTTTTTCTAAACTTTCGAACCATCAGTGGTTCAACACCTGGTTCATGTGTGCCCGGGACTTGTATTGTGGTACAAGGGGGCCTGGTGAGAGTTGTGGTGCAGGCCTCCCTATTCCCAACACTCCTCCCTGTAAAGAGGGCTACCTACCTGTTAGGTGAGGGTGTAGCACACAATGACTGCCACATGGTTGTGGGTGGGGGAGTAGTCCATCCTGCTCAGCTGTGGGACAGGGGGCCTGGTGGGAGTTGTAGTGCAGGCCTCCCTATTCCCAACACTCCTCCCTGTAAAGAGGGCTACCTACCTGTTAGGTGAGGGTGTAGCACACAATGACTGCCACATGGTTGTGGGTGGGGGGAGTAGTCCATCCTGCTCAGCTGTGGGACAAGGGGGCCTGGTGGGAGTTGTGGTGCAGGCCTCCCTATTCCAAACACTCCTCCCTGTAAAGAGGGCTACCTACCTGTTAGGTGAGGGTGTAGCACACAATGACTGCCACATGGTTGTGGGTGGGGGGAGTAGTCCATCCTGCTCAGCTGTGGGACAGGGGGCCTGGTGGGAGTTGTAGTGCAGGCCTCCCTATTCCAAACACTCCTCCCTGTAAAGAGGGCTACCTAACTGTTAGGTGAGGGTGTAGCACACAATGACTGCCACATGGTTGTGGGTGTGGGGAGTAGTCCATCCTGCTCAGCTGTGGTACAAGGGGGCCTGGTGGGAGTTGTAGTGCAGGCCTCCCTATTCCAAACACTCCTCCCTGTAAAGAGGGCTACCTACCTGTTAGGTGAGTGTCTAGCACACAATGGCTGCCACATGGGTGTGGGGAGTAGTCCATCCTGCTCAGCTGTGGGACAGGGGGCCTGGTGGGAGTTGTAGTGCTGGCCTCCCTATTCCAAACACTCCTCCTTGGAAAGATGGCTACCTACCTGTTAGGTGAGGGTGTAGCACACAATGACTGCCACATGGGTGTGGGGAGTAGTCCATCCTGCTCAGCTGTGGAACAAGGGGGCCAGGTGGGAGTTTTAGTGCAGGCCTCCCTATTCCAAACACTCCTCCCTGTAAAGAGGGCTACCTACCTGTTAGGTGAGGGTGTAGCACACAATGACTGCCACATGGTTGTGGGTGGGGGAGTAGTCCATCCTGCTCAGCTGTGGTACAAGGGGGCCTGGTGGGAGTTGTAGTGCAGGCCTCCCTATTCCAAACACTCCTCCCTGTAAAGAGGGCTACCTACCTGTTAGGTGAGGGTGTAGCACACAATGGCTGCCACATGGGTGTGGGGAGTAGTCCATCCTGCTCAGCTGTGGGACAGGGGGCCTGGTGGGAGTTGTAGTGCTGGCCTCCCTATTCCAAACACTCCTCCTTGGAAAGATGGCTATCTACCTGTTAGGTGAGGGTGTAGCACACAATGACTGCCACATGGGTGTGGGGAGTAGTCCATCCTGCTCAGCTGTGGGACAAGGGGGCCTGGTGGGAGTTGTAGTGCAGGCCTCCCTATTCCAAACAGTCCTCCCTGTAAAGAGGGCTACCTACCTGTTAGGTGAGGGTGTAGCACACAATGGCTGCCACATGGGTGTGGGGAGTAGTCCATCCTGCTCAGCTGTGGGACAAGGGGGCCTAGTGGGAGTTGTAGTGCAGGCCTCCCTATTCCAAACACTCCTCCCTGTAAAGAGGGCTACCTACCTGTTAGGTGAGGGTGTAGCACACAATGACTGCCACATGGGTGTGGGGAGTAGTCCAGCCTGCTCAGCTGTGGGACAGGGGTCCTGGTGGGAGTTGTAGTGCTGGCCTCCCTATTCCAAACACTCCTCCTTGGAAAGATGGCTACCTACCTGTTAGGTGAGGGTGTAGCACACAATGGCTGCCACATGGGTGTGGGGAGTAGTCCATCCTGCTCAGCTGTGGGACAGGGGGCCTGGTGGGAGTTGTAGTGCTGGCCTCCCTATTCCAAACACTCCTCCCTGGAAAGATGGCTACCTACCTGTTAGGTGAGGGTGTAGCACACAATGACTGCCACATGGGTGTGTGGATTAGTCCATCCTGCTCAGCTGTGGGACAAGGGGGCCTGGTGGGAGTTGTGGTGCAGGCCTCCCTATTCCCAACACTCCTCCCTGGAAAGATGGCTACCTACCTGTTAGGTGAGGGTGTAGCACACAATGACTGCCACATGGTTTTGGGTGGGGGCAGTAGTCCATCCTGCTCAGCTGTGGGACAAGGGGGCCTGGTGGGAGTTGTGGTGCAGGCCTCCCTATTCCAAACACTCCTCCCTGTAAAGAGGGCTACCTACCTGTTAGGTGAGGGTGTAGCACACAATGACTGCCACATGGGTGTGGGGAGTAGTCCAGCCTGCTCAGCTGTGGGACAGGGGGCCTGGTGGGAGTTGTAGTGCTGGCCTCCCTATTCCAAACACTCCTCCTTGGAAAGATGGCTACCTACCTGTTAGGTGAGGGTGTAGCACACAATGGCTGCCACATGGGTGTGGGGAGTAGTCCATCCTGCCCAGCTGTGGGACAGGGGGCCTGGTGGGAGTTGTAGTGCTGGCCTCCCTATTCCAAACACTCCTCCCTGGAAAGATGGCTACCTACCTGTTAGGTGAGGGTGTAGCACACAATGACTGCCACATGGGTGTGGGGATTAGTCCATCCTGCTCAGCTGTGGGACAAGGGGGCCTGGTGGGAGTTGTGGTGCAGGCCTCCCTATTCCAAACACTCCTCCCTGTAAAGAGGGCTACCTACCTGTTAGGTGAGGGTGTAGCACACAATGACTGCCACATGGTTGTGGGTGGGGGGAGTAGTCCATCCTACTCAGCTGTGGGACAAGGGGGCCTGGTGGGAGTTGTGGTGCAGGCCTCCCTATTCCAAACACTCCTCCCTGTAAAGAGGGCTACCTACCTGTTAGGTGAGGGTGTAGCACACAATGACTGCCACATGGTTGTGGGTGGGGGGAGTAGTCCATCCTGCTCAGCTGTGGTACAAGGGGGCCTGGTGGGAGTTGTAGTGCAGGCCTCCCTATTCCAAACACTCCTCCCTGTAAAGAGGGCTACCTACCTGTTAGGTGAGGGTCTAGCACACAATGGCTGCCACATGGGTGTGGGGAGTAGTCCATCCTGCTCCGCTGTGGGACAGGGGGCTGGTGGGAGTTGTAGTGCTGGCCTCCCTATTCCAAACACTCCTCCTTGGAAAGATGGCTACCTACCTGTTAGGTGACGGTGTAGCACACAATGACTGCCACATGGGTGTGGGGGGTAGTCCATCCTGCTCAGCTGTGGGACAAGGGGGCCTGGTGGGAGTTGTAGTGCAGGCCTCCCTATTCCAAACACTCCTCCCTGTAAAGAGGGCTACCTACCTGTTAGGTGAGGGTGTAGCACACAATGACTGCCACATGGTTGTGGGTGGGGGGAGTAGTCCATCCTGCTCAGCTGTGGTACAAGGGGGCCTGGTGGGAGTTGTAGTGCAGGCCTCCCTATTCCAAACACTCCTCCCTGTAAAGAGGGCTACCTACCTGTTAGGTGAGGGTCTAGCACACAATGGCTGCCACATGGGTGTGGGGAGTAGTCCATCCTGCTCAGCTGTGGGACAGGGGGCCTGGTGGGAGTTGTAGTGCTGGCCTCCCTATTCCAAACACTCCTCCTTGGAAAGATGGCTACCTACCTGTTAGGTGAGGGTGTAGCACACAATGACTGCCACATGGGTGTGGGGAGTAGTCCATCCTGCTCAGCTGTGGGACAAGGGGGCCTGGTGGGAGTTGTAGTGCAGGCCTCCCTATTCCAAACACTCCTCCCTGTAAAGAGGGCTACCTACCTGTTAGGTGAGGGTGTAGCACACAATGACTGCCACATGGGTGTGGGGAGTAGTCCAGCCTGCTCAGCTGTGGGACAGGGGGCCTGGTGGGAGTTGTAGTGCTGGCCTCCCTATTCCAAACACTCCTCCCTGTAAAGAGGGCTACCTACCTGTTAGGTGAGGGTGTAGCACACAATGACTGCCACATGGGTGTGGGGAGTAGTCCATCCTGCTCAGCTGTGGGACAAGGGGGCCTGGTGGGAGTTGTAGTGCAGGCCTCCCTATTCCCAACACTCCTCCCTGGAAAGATGGCTACCTACCTGTTAGGTGAGGGTGTAGCACACAATGACTGCCACATGGTTGTGGGTGGGGGGAGTAGTCCATCCTGCTCAGCTGTGGGACAAGGGGGCCTGGTGGGAGTTGTGGTGCAGGCCTCCCTATTCCAAACACTCCTCCCTGTAAAGAGGGCTACCTACCTGTTAGGTGAGGGTGTAGCACACAATGACTGCCACATGGTTGTGGGTGGGGGGAGTAGTCCATCCTGCTCAGCTGTGGTACAAGGGGGCCTGGTGGGAGTTGTAGTGCAGGCCTCTCTATTCCAAACACTCCTCCCTGTAAAGAGGGCTACCTACCTGTTAGGTGAGGGTGTAGCACACAATGGCTGCCACATGGGTGTGGGGAGTAGTCCATCCTGCTCAGCTGTGGGACAGGTGGCCTGGTGGGAGTTGTAGTGCTATTTGCCTAGACACATACAACACAGTAGATGTGTTCTACCTTTGTGATGTTTGAGGTGGGGTGGATGTAAAATCAGTGTGACCTGTGTGTGTTTTTGGGGTGCAGATGTGTGTACTTGTGCCTCAGGGATGTATCTTTGTAGTTGTGCAAGACAGTACATGGCAGTTTCATGGTATACATTAGGTGGTACTTACCAGCCCCCACTCCCCCGGGTATTCCTTCAAGACTCTCTCTGGATGCAGTATGGCAAGCACCTTCTCCTCCCAAGCAGTGAACAGTTTTGGTGGAATGGGAGGGCCTCCACCAGTCGCATCAGCCAGCTCACGATTCTTGGCACTCCTCTTCTTGACAACACTCTTCAGGTCATGCCACCGCCTCATGATTTCATTCCTGTTGCGGGGCACATTCCCTACTGCATTGGCCCTGCCCACTACCCTTGACCACATGTTTGTTCTTGTGGCTAATGGTGTCTGTTGGACCGTGCTGCCAAAGAGTTGTGGTTCTACTGTGATTATCTCATCTACCATTACTGTCAACTCAGTGTCAGTGAATTTTGGCATTTTGTGATGTGCCATGGTGTGTGTTGTGCTGATGTTTTGGGGTGCAGTTGTGAGGGTGGTGTAGGTGGTGTGTGTGTGTGTTGTTGTGCTGGAGAGATGTGTGGTGTTTTGCCTATCCAATGTGCTGCAGGCTTTGGTTCCTTCAGGGCTGGAGTAGTGCAAAGGATTGTGGACAGGGAAGGGGCTGGTTTTATGCTCAGCTATGTGGGTGTGTCAAGATGGTGTAATGCAGTCAGGTGTGCTGTGTGGGTTGTCCTGTGATTTGTATAATTGATTTTGCCATGGGGGGTGTCATTGGGAGGTTTCTGCTTATTTTGGGGGCAGGGCTAGTTGCTGGCCTTTTTTTACTTTTTTTGACTTGCCCGCCATTTTTTTTTGCGGAGCATCCGCAGCGATGGCTGTGCTGCAGGGCTTCCGCCGGATCTCACATTGGTTACTGTTGGCGACCGCGGTGGACGGAAACAGCGGAACGTACTGCTGTGACATCGGGGATATCATAATATCATTGGCGGTCACTCCGCGTGTCTGGCGGCGTGTTGATGTATTTCCGCTATGTTACTGACCGTCGCGGTTGAATTTTCACTTTATCTGCCCTCTACGGGCGGTTTTTCGATGGCTCCTACCGCCGCGGACGGAATGTTTTGGCGGTTGATCATAATAGGGTCGGCGGGGTTTCCGCGGTACCTGCGGACGGTGATTTTCCGCAACCATGGAGGTCGGATTTTTTTCCGCCTGTCATCGTAATGACCCTCTAAGTGTTATGAGGCTGCAAAGATTCAGATAGTGAACCAGTGGGCATATGCTCCGCTGGGGAATATGACATTCCAGATGGACTGAGAGAAAATTGGATCAAAGGGGTACCGACGTGTGCTCTATGGAGCCAAACTGCCTGTTGATGCTCTGCCGGCTACCACAAATGTGGTCTCTCTGTGGCATAAACTGAATAGAGAAATGGGATGGGGAAACAGACTAACTCCTAGAACTACCTTATATATAGGTATGAGGCTGCGTCCTGTCACAGAGCTATTAGGCTTTAAACAATGGTAAATAATTGGGCGTTCCACAATAGATGACGTATGGGATGCAAATGAAATGGTACCATTTGAACACCTATGGGCAGAATATGTGATGAACACAACACAGATTTTTAAGTACTTACAACTATGATATGCCTTACAATCGAGAATCCCATGAGGGGAAGAAAAAAAGGAGTATTCTCCCCTAGAATCCTGACTCTTAGAAGACCATATGACATCCAAAGCCATTTCCTTTACATATGCTACATTAATGAGGAATACGCAGGGTGAACTGTCCCGACTACGGGCCCGTTGGCAGGGAGACGTTGGTGAGCTGACTGATGACAATTGGAGGGACACCCTGCAGTTCCCCTGGGAGGTGGCCATAAAGGCAAGCTTACTACCTATTCAGTATAAAATCCTTTACAGGATTTATTATATACGAACACTTCTACACAAAATTGGTAGATCCCAAGATGTCTTATGCCTTAGAAGCTGTAGACAGCGAGGCACCATCATGCATACATTGTGGGAGTGTCCCAAGCTTGCCTCGTTCTGGGTGAAGAGACCGAATATCGATGGAGAAATATCGAGTTGCATGAATATCGAGTCAAGAATATCGATGGTGTAAAATATCGAGATAAGTTTTTTCGTTGTTCAAAGTATCGATTTTTGTGTATTTTAGAAATATCAATTTTGAAAATATAGATGTAAAAAATATTGCTGTTAAAATAGAAAATCTATTTGATAGTGTGATAGCAGAATCTGCTGGCGAGGTGATCTGTGCTGAGGATGCTGAAGATGCTCCCTCCCTTACGATTTCCTTATTACTCTGCATATTTAATTTAAAGTATGACCTGAGTGATGGAGTCACCCTTGCTGGAGGCAGGATAGAGTTCTTCATCTTCCTCTCCTTAATGGGTGTCAACCTCCCTGCCTTATCTGATGAGTTCCTGGGTCTATACTTGCTTAGCGCAACAGCTCGAACTTGACTAGGCTGCGTAGCTTGGTGTAAAAGAGGTTCCTTCCCTAGAAACGTATTAGATCTTAGTTTATATCTCTTCCCCGATAATGTCTCGCTTTCTACAGTTAGGCTAGTAAGAGAACCAGGAAGTGTGTTAGATTGAACAAGGGGGTCTCCCTTATGTGACACATCGGCGTTTCCAAATAGCCAGGGGAACAGGAGCAGAACACACCTCTGTTTGAGGCAAGCTTGTACCCTGTGTTCTTACCAACAAACATACATAATAGGTACAAACCCTTCCTGGGCTGATCCGATAACAGGGAGTCACCTCGAGCGAACAGGAACGAACTCGGCGGGACTCACCAAGCGCCCCAGTGGCTCGGAGAAGAGCAAAAACCGAACCACCACACATCCAGTACCAGGGGGGGGAAGGGGAGGGTGTGTGGAGGGTATGTGGAAAGATTGAGAGAGCTGATTAAAGCAGATTCTGTACCTATATGTTGCCGCTCACCTCTTATCTTAATGTCAAACTCATCTTCCCCATGCCGCTACTACCCAGGGGAACCATACCCTGAAACTCCAGTAGCTCCAGTAACTACTCGGAGGCAGTCCAGAGCCCAAAAAAAATGAAAATACAAAGCAAGAAAGCTCACCGTTCGCGTCGCTACCTCGCTCAGCCCAAAGGAGAGAAACCAGAAAGAGATGATCCCCGTTAGTCTAATAACGAAAATCTAGACGGCATCCAGACGGCATCACTGACCCCCAGCCGGGAGTCACAGAAGCAGCACGCTTCCGGCCTTTCTACAGCCACCAGCCACCAGCCGCCTCCAACTACTGATCCCGGAGCGAGCCTACATTGACCCGCCCCCAGGATCACGGCCGTGAACGCCGCCCCACAGCTCCACAGATCAATCCCAGCAAGCCGTCTTGGAGTGGAGAACCGAAGCCGCCAAAAGCCGCTCGGAAAAGAAAAGGTAAAACACACCAAAAGAGAAAAAACCACAGCCACCGGTCAACCGCAGTCATGCAGCCATACAGCCGCCCAGCACCAACGGGAGTTCAGTTTCTAATGAGGTTAGTGGGACGCGACCCGCGACCGGCTTCCTAGCTGGCCGCCATGTTCCCCATCCTCACTGCCATTTTCTATTTTAACTGAGGCAAGCTCTTTAGATGAGGCAAGGGGCCCATATAAGGAACGAAATATCAGAGAGGGCGCAGGTGATAACAACTCAGGGCTTGGATCCAATTCAGGGGATGTTTACTCAGCTGTCCCTAGAGATTAAGGAACGTTTTTCCATATTAGAAGTAAACCAAAAAAAGATACAGGATACATGTACTAATTTGGAGGAGAGCATTTCCGCATTAACGTGTCGTATGGAGGAGTTGGAGAACAAAGTGGGAGAGCTAAGTTTGGATGTGAAGGGGAACACTCTAGAAGTGAGTAGGTTGAAGGAAAAAGAGAGAGATCTTTCGGAAAGACTGGAGAGACTTGAGAATAATTCCAGAAGGAATAATATCAGGATTCTTGATCTAGCAGAAGGAATGGAGGGGGATAACATCAAGAACTTTGTAATAGAGATCCTGACTAAAGCATTCCCTCAGGTTGCAATAGCAGAGGTGAGGATTCAAGATACCAGATATACTCTAGCTAATTATTATGGTCCTAACAATGATGATACTGCCCCCCTGAATAACTTATGTTTAGCTTTGGCAGACTTTGAGGCTCCCATGATTCTAGCTGGTGATTTCAACGTCTTGCTTAATAACAAGTTAGATAGATCTTCCCCTAGAACACAGATTGTGGTACCACGTGTTAAAGCCTATTTAGTCTCAATGCTAAAAAATTTCAATCTCTGTGATGTGTGGCGAAAAAAAATGGGTGAGGTGAGGGAATATTCCTTTTATAGTAAAAAAAATTGCCACTACTCCAGAATTGACTATATATTTATTGATCTTTTGGAGCTAGAAACAGTAAGGTTAATAGAATATCTACCGATTCACATCTCGGATCATGGTGCTATTGTCTTAAAGTTAGAACGTCCCTCTGAGCTGACTTTGAGGAGATGGACTTTGAATAGGAGATTTCTTTTGCAACCTTCAACCCCGGATATATTAAAGAGAGAAACAGCCATCTTTTTCCAGGATAATCTAGATTCAGCCCCTCTGCATATAGTGTGGGATGCCTTTAAGGCCTGGTTGAGGGGGATGTTAAAGGGAGCGGTTGCGGGCTGGGTAAGGTCGGAAAAAAGCGAGATTGTTGATTTAGAGAAACAACTAGTACTTGCAGAGACGGCTTTAAAAAGTGGAAAGGTGGCCAACGGGGAGAAAGAAACCTTACTAGAAAAAGTCGAGGATCTACAGTTGAAGTTTAGGCTCAAAACCGAAGAAATTATGCTTCAAAAGTGGGAGGCAACTAAATGAGAGATTTTGACCAGGGCGAGAATTGTGGTAAACTACTCGCCAAGAAGACCAGAGTTGATAGATCTCGTAATAATATCGGCAAGATTAAGGCTGGTAATAAAATTGTGGAAGAAAAGAGGGATATTGAGCAAGCTTTTGTTGAATTTTTTCAAGGTTTATATAGTGAGGAATTAACGGTCGAGGATGATGTTATAGATCAGTGGCTTTGTGAGAAACAATTACCAAAGTTGAACTCAGTTAGCCAAAAAATTCTTACCCAAGATATAGATGGGAGTGAAATACTTGCAGTTTTAAATAAAGCTAAGAAAGGGAAAGCTGCGGGACCCGATGCAATTCCAATAGAGGTCTATACATTGATATCTGATACAATTATCCCGATCTGGCTGAGATTGTTTAACGAAATCCTCAGAGGAAGTTCCTCTCTGCCGGATTCATGGAGTGAGGCTGTTATCACCCTCATTTTGAAGCCCGGGAAGGACCCAACTCAGTGTCAGTCCTATAGACCCATATCATTACTAAACTGCGATTATAAAATCTTTGCTGGAATATTGAATGCTCGGCTTAGTAAGATAGTGCGGTCAATAATCCACCAAGACCAAAAAGGTTTTCTCCCGGGCAGACAGATGCTGGACTTGGTTTACACACTAATTGGCTCGGTTGATTTGGCAATGATGCAGGGGGCTCCTCTTTCAATTATCACGGTTGATGCAGCAAAAGCCTTCGATCAAGTTAATTGGCACTATTTAAATAATACTCTGAAGGCTTTTGGTTTTGGAGATATTTTTAGAGAAGTTCTCAAAAAAATATACAAAGCCCCCGGGCTCAGATCTTGGTTAATGGTAATCTTACTGCGGCAGTAACAATTCAGCGTGGTACGAGGCAGGGATGCCCTTTATCTCCCATCCTTTTTGATCTGTATATCGAGCCATTGGCTCAAAGTTTAAGGCAGAATGATAAAATCTCTCCCTTTAAAGCTAATGGGTTTACTAGGAAGGTAGCATTGTATGCGGATGACCTCATTTTATTGTCATCAAATATCAATCCCACGTTATCTGAGTTACTGGCTGAAGTTCAGGCTTTTGGAAAAATGTCGGGATATCAAGTTAATAGCGACAAAACAGAAATTATGGCTTGGAATACTTCAGCTCAGGGAGTGAGGCTCTCTAAGGAGTTAAGATATTTGGGAGTAATAATAACACAGGACATAGGAAAGATCCCTAAATCCAATCTAGATAAAGTTTCTAAGGAGGTAGAGATCTTATTAAAGAGATGGCAAAGTATCCCTCTATCTCACTTTGGGCGAGTCAATCTGATTAAAATGTGTGTCCTCCCTAAGTTTGCCTACCTTTTTAATAATATACCCTTGGAATTTGATAAAGGTGATCTTCTTAAAATACAGGGTAAGATCTCCTCATTTATCTGGGCAGCTAAAGGGATTAGATTGTCTTGGAAGAAACTAAGGCGGAAACTGTCACAGGGAGGAATGGGCTTGCCGGATCTTCAGTTGTACTGCTGGGCATACCAATTAAAAAACTGCCGGATGTTACTCTTAAAGCCAGATAGCTCCCTGATAGGCAGTATGTTTAAAGCTATGCTCTTAGACCTAGATGAGGTAGGTTTTATGTATAAATTTGGTGCTCCTAAATTCTTTAAAAAGGTCAGATTGAAGACTTTATATATGGCAGCTAAGGTATGGTCGGAGTGCCGGGTTTGCTTGGGACTGTCCTACTATAGTGAATGGGCTCCAGTGTGGGACTCCCCAGGAACACCAGAATGCCTTTTGGATGCTTTAGCTCAGCCACTGAAAGAGGCTGGAGTTACACACTGGAAGGATATGATGGATGGTAGCAAATGTTATCCTTGGGATGTCTGGTGGAACCTCACTAGTGGGACTCTTTCCAGATTTAAGTTCTACCAAATCTCCTCATGGTGTAAGAGTCAACGTTGGTCTTTTCCGGAGGATAACACTATGGAGGATGAGTTACAAGACCCAACTGTTAAAAAAAAGGAAGTAGGACAGTGGTATCATCACCTTCTTGCTGCAGTGGATAGAAAGATGGAGCATCCATATTTGGTCTGGGAGAGGTGCTTGCCGAGTGAAGATCTGAAAAATTTATGGCAAGTATCCTTAGATATTTTATACACTCTGATTAAACCTGCTGCACTCAGGAAGAATCACTTTTTTACACTCAATAGGATATACTGGTCACCTCTGAAGCTATCGAAAATAAAGGGTAATGGAGAAGTAAAGTGTATGAGATGCGGAGTCCCGAAAGCGGATGATGTACATGTATTTGCAGCTTGCCCTGTGATTCAAGAATTCTGGAGTAGCGTGGGTAAGACTTTGTCTGATGTTCTTGGTTCAGAGGTTGAGGTAAGCCCTTCTCTTATCCTTTTTGGTATTGTTTTGAAGCCAGAAGGGGTGTTGGGGTTCTCGGGGTTACAAAGTAAATTGGTATTTTACTTGGTCCTTTTGGCAAGAAGGGAGATCTGTAAGTTATGGCGTCAAGCTGTACCCCCAACATGGAGAGCCTGGTGGAATGCAGTAAGATATTTTAGAGATCTGGACCAAAAGGTTAATCTAGATAGTGATAGAATAGATTTTGGGTTATTTTGGAATTTGTTAGATCGTTTAGAAGCTGTTTAAATTATTTTTAAACTATCCAATGATTACACCTCTTGGTCAGCTCATGATGTGTGGTGCGGTTGTGTCTCGCAAGAATAACATCAGCTGAGTCTTGATCCCTCAGATAAGAGCAACAGGGATGGTACAGATTGCAAGGTTGCTTCTTTTATGGAGGTCATATGAGGATTAAAAAAAAATATATATAATAATATTGCTGTAAATAATATTGACGATTTTTTTTTTTGGTTTTGTTCAATGTTCAAATTCTGCTTTTAATATTTTAGTAGTACTTATTTTATATGTATAAATTTCTTTTTTTAATGTTAAAATGTATGTTTTAATTGTATTTTCTCTCATTTTTTCGGAGCAGGATGTTGGGTTTATAGGGGATAAGGGTGGGGAGTAATTTAAAAATATTTGTTTAAAGTATTAATTATTTTTTTAATTTTATGTAGAATTTTAGGAGCGGGATTTTCAGTTTATAGGGGATAAGGGTGGGCAGTAATTTTAAAATGTTTGTTTAAAAAAATAACTTTTCAAAATTAAAAAAATATATAATAATGAAAATTAAAAACATAGGGGCCCATTACGATAACCGGCGTTAAAAAATCCGCCATCCACTATAGCCTGATAAAACCGCCTGCCTGCCCCATGGGAATACCGACCGAGCAATTATGATGTCGCGAAGCAACCTCCGCCCACGGCGGTAAAAACACACAAAATTCCGCCCGTCCATGCCAGAGTAGAAGATCATCCATCCGCCACGGACGCAATCCCGCCCGAAAACCCAAATCCGCCCGCTCCGCCGACCGAGACAACGACCGTGAAATTATGATCTCCCAGACATGAGCGCGGAAAATCCACATATTCCCCGCCCGCCACGTTTAACAACAGTGATGAATAACTGACACGGCGGAAGGCCTGGCGCCCACGTCCGTGCACGGAAATCATTGGCGGAACAAAGAAATACACATAACATGGCCAACAAGTCCACACAGCAAACTACGCCAAAATACCCAAACACAGAACACATCCCAAAGACACATCCCCCTGGCAAAACTAAAAAACTACAAATCCCAGGACACCAGACACAACACACCTTAAAACGACAGCCCATCATGACACACCCACATAGGTAAGTACAAAGCAGCCCCTTCACAGACCACAATCCCTTGCACTACTACAAAGCGAAGACGCCATCAGAGAACCCAGAGAGCCACAAAGGAAAGCAGCACACCACACGCACGCACACATCACACTCATCACCAACACCACCACCACCATCACCACTGAAACAACGGCACCACGAACACCCTGCACATCACACACCACACACCACACACCCACCACACCAGCACCACAAATACCAAACCACACACCATGGCAACACAAAGAATGCCTATGTACACTGCCACTGAGTTGACGGTCATGGTCGACGAGATCATCAAGGTGCACCCACAAATCTATGGGAACCAGGTCCAACAGACACCAGTAGCCACCAGAAACAGAATGTGGAGCAGGATCGTAGACCAGGTGAATGCAGTTGGGAATGTGCCACGCAACCGGGGTGAAATTACAAAGAGGTTGCACGACCTGAAAAGCGTGGTCAGGAAGAAGGAGGCCAAGAATCGTGAGCTGGCTGACAGGAGTGGCGGCGGAAATCCAGCGCTATTCAAGACCTTCAAGGCGTGGGAGGTGAAGGTGCGAGGCATTCTACATCCGGAGAGTCTCACCGGAATACCAGGGGGAGTGGAGGCTGGTAAGTACAAACAAATGTATACCAGCACACCGCTATGTACTGTCATGCACTACCAGAATGCCATAGCTCCGAGGGCCAAACACCCCCATGTCCAGTACACAATACACAAGACATCTCTCATACATGCAACAGACACTCCCACACACTCAGCCCAAAGGTACCAACAAACAAAACCATGGGGGCATGTGTACAGTCAGCCAGCACCACAACTCCCACCAGGTCCCCTTGTACCCCAGATGCGCCGGAAGGAGCACACCCCACACCCATGTGTCAGCCATAGCTGCACTAACCAACAAGTAAGAGGTAAGTAGCCTTACTACAAAGTCCGTGTATCTGAGGGGGGACTGCAGAAGTACAACCCCCACCAGGCCCCTAGTCCTACAGCACAGCAAGATGGAGCACTCCCCACACCCATGTGTCAGCCATTGCAGTGCACACCTTCACCCGACAGGTAGATATGTTTCCCTACATGGAGGGGTGTCTGTGGGTGGTAAGCCATCACCACAACTCACAACACGGCCCCCACTCCCACAGACCAGCAAGATGGAGCACCCCTCCCTCTCATAACCATGTGATAGCCATTGCATTGCTCCCTCCAAACCAACAAGTAGGTAGACTACTGTACAGGGCGGGGTGTCTGTAGGCATGAGGACTGTACTACGACTAACATTTGGGACATGTCACGTAGCAGAGGAACAGGTAGCACTGCTCCCTGTCATAACCATGTGACTAATGTGCACACGGACATGAATTACAGAGTCATAGCCCACATGAGCCATCTCAAATACAGTAACACTTAAGGAGTCACGTCTGCATGCACAAGTCTCATTGGAGTACTGACCCACATGGCGTGCACTGTCCCAGTCATCACACACATCAGCAACACCATCGAAGTCTTGTCCATGTAGTCGTGTCTGCTTGTTCCGTTGACATTGTACAACATCACCCATGTAAGTCTATCTTGTCTCAATGTAACAGAGTGGGACCCCAGTAATGTCACATACACCACTGGACCCATGAACCACACAGCTACACAATGCACATTCAAAATCTCATCCATCTCATCTTTCAGCCCCAGTGTCATGAAAGGTATATCATCTAAACAGTTGTCCCATATACAGTAGTTCAGCAAAGATCCCTGCCGATGACCAAACATGTGTCTGCAGTGTCTGAAGCGCACGTCACACTGTGATTTACAACATACCTAATATAGTCAACACCCCAAGAGCACTGCATTGCTGCACATGGCTGAGGGTAGCACGCACACCAAGGAATTGTCCCATCTGCAATACGTTTTGTGGCACACAACCATTACTCACTCACTACAATGCTTGCAGTGTAATGTCCCCAAATGATAACAGTGAGCAGATATGCTGGGTATGTCAGACATACACACACCTTTGTCTCTGCAGTGTCGTGTGGCCAAAACACATGTCCCCTTCTGCACCCATATGTCACAGTATGTACCACGAAACCATATTTCATCTCAAAAGCGTTCATGGGGCTGTACCCCGTTTCCACCAAAGCCACAAAATGTAGGGGTACTGCAACACACACTGATTGGCATTCCAAATCCGTCCCATGCCATATGCACCCATCACACTATTCCATTGCCTTGATCACGCACACACATTGTAGAGCCATACACACGCATCTGGGAAATCAGTGCACAACTGTGCACAAACTGTGAATGTCAGACATCGAACACAAACCTTGCAAGGTGCAACACAATAACCTTTCGTTTCCGCCCCACAGGTGACGAACAGCATGATGCTGGAGAGGGAGACAGCAGCCATCACAGCCAGTCCACAAGCCCTCCACCCGGACTCACGGATGTGGAAGACCTGGACACCTCTTCGGACGAGGACTCCCGACCAGGCACATCTGGTGTGGCAGGGCGCAACCGCTCCCCAGGACCCCTCCTACCCACCAACCCATCTCCCAGGGCTGGTGACCAGTCCCAGGCCCCTGCTGCCACGGTCATTGCGGCCACCACCACCACCACCACCAGGGCCTCCCTGACCACTCACCCTGCGCAAGGGGTTGTACGCACGTCGACACCGACCCTGGGAGCCACAACGAGGCCCCGGGTGACCACTGTGGTGAGTGGGCAGGTCGGTGGCAGCAGTTCAGGTGGGAGGAGCAGGGTCAGGCCAACGCCATCAGAGCCTTGGAGCCAAGCCCTGCCGCAAATCGCCAGAGTCCTTGGGGCCTATGAAGAGGCCCAGGGACAATGGGCCCGGTCAGCTGCCGATACGCGGGAAGTCCTTGGGGTGTTGAGGTCCATGGACGCCCATATGGGCCAATTCGTGACCCGTATGGGCAAACTTGTCGACCTCATGGGCCAGCTAGTGGTGGCGGTGAGGGCCCATCAAAGGCCAACCACACCACCTCCGCCACCACCTGCTGGGGCGCAGGGTCGTGCAACATCCAGTTCCCCTGTGTCCACAGCGAGTGGGCAATCCTCAGCCACCACCAGCAGCCCACAAACACAACCCCCCCTCTCAAACGTGGAAGGGGTCGTCCGAAGAGGAAACAGGTGTCCAGAGATGACTTCGCACGCTCCAAATGCCAGTGAGTCAGCCAGCCACGGTGGCCATCTACTGCATTCACTTGGACTACTATCCTACCCCACACTGCCATGTGAATGGCATGTGTCTGTCGGACTGTGGACCCAGAACAACATGGGTACACCTTGACCATCACGCTGACATGTCCGTCAACTCATTGTTCCAGCATGCACCACTTTTGTGATCACCTTGCCCACAATCACATGTCACCGCTTAAAATAAATACACCTGGATCACATTCTGTTTTATCTGCTCTGTGTTTAATCAAGGATGTGCAACCGTCACCATGATCAGAAATGCATCTGGAGTGTGGTATGTCGATAGGCCAGGAGAGGCTGTAGGGACCTAGGGGTGAAAAACAGAACAAGAGTCCATTGAATCTGTGTGTCACACACTCATCACACAGTACTTGTCATCAAGTTTAAGCAATGTACACACATCTCACAGAGCAACAGGGCACAATGCTACAGCCACTGTCAGTGGCATACTACCCTGGACATGTACCATTGCCACACAGCACTCAGTGAACAATAGGCCGCCGTGACAATGCACACATACACCTACACAACTACAGCAACATCAGCCGTCGTACATGGTCACTCACCATCAAGTGAAGTAGCGGGCGATGAGCTGCTGTCGCTCATTCACTGCTTCCTCCTCTCCACTGTCCTCGTCACTGGACACAGCTTGGTCTGCAGGCGGGGGCCCTGGCTGATCACCGTCATCCACTATCAGGGGGATCTGCCTGCGAATCGCGAGATTGTGCGGCATGCAGCATGCCACAACTATCTGGCACACCTGGTGTGGGGAGTATGCTAGTGCACCCCCGGTGTGGTCCAGGCATCTGAATCTGGACTTCAGGAGTCCAAAAGTCCGCTCCACCACACGTCTGGTCCTCCCATGTGCCTCATGGTATCTGACATCAGCTGGTGTCCTAGGATTACGTAGTGGGCTCAGCAGCCGAGGCCCGTTAGGATATGCAGAGTCACCTGGGTGTGAGAAACACAGTGAATCGTTGCAATTCCAACAGGATACAAGACAGCATGTCACACAGCACGCTACACGAGTATGCATACTCACCAACAATCCATGCACGGTCCAGTTGAAGATTGGCCATCATTCGTGGGAGGATGCTGTGGCGCATGATGTGCGAGTCATGGGCGGATCCGGGAAACTTCGCACACACGTGTGTGATAATCATGTCCGCCAGGCACACCACTTGCACATTCAGGGAGTGGAAATGTTTCCGGTTCCTATAGATGTGCTCCATGGCCTGTGGTGCAACAAGGCCAACATGGGTGCAATCAATTGCACCAACAACGTGGGGGATGTGTCCAAGGGCATAGAAAGCACCCTTCACTGCCACCAAATCACGACCCCTGGGGAATCGGATGTACCGGTTCCTGTACAGCATCATAGCTGACAGGACATCCCGTAGCACCATGCTGAACATGGGCTGGGACATCCCACCTCCACTGCCCACCGTGTGTTGGAAAGATCCGGTTGCGTAAAAATGCAGTGCAGCCATCACCTTAGCCATGGGGGTGAATGCTGTAGGATACACCCTGCGAGGACGAAGGTGGGGTTCCAACATTGTACATAGGTGATGCAGGGTGGGTCGGTCCAGACGGAATTTCCGTATAACCTCCACATCCTCCATGTCTGCCAGCAATTGTTAGGGGCGATGTATGTTTGGTCTCCTCCTAGGACAGATGGAAGTGGACACATGTCAATGCAACACACCACATGGCACTTTCACATACACAAAACTAAAATTACTGACAAAGCAATAGAATCACAGAACAGCTGACAAGTAGGGACAGCACAGCTACAATACTCTTACACAGGTCCCCTTACCAATAGCAATGGCCACTGACACAAACCATTGCTATGAGCATGCACATGGGGATTTAGGCCCTAATAGCTAGAAAGGCATGATGATGATTTCAGACTGCATATGTGGGAAGCGGCAACACCACGGCAATATACCTAGCTGCTGTTCCTGACACAGCTTCCGAGGCTGGGTGAGTATGGCACACCAACAACACAATGTACACAGGCTGAGCGGCCCAAACAAGTGGGTCCTGTTGCACAACGGGATATGAGACAGTCAATGATGTCCCTAGTTCACCCAATGTACAGCACTGTACATATCACACCTCCAACACACATTGACAGGTGTACACATTGACAACTCCATGACAACACAGCTGTGTGAATGCAAACACACATCACAAGTGACACGTAACGTTGCACGTGCCAAGTGGGAGATGTACATTGAGAAATATGGCATGTGTGTGCATATGCACATCCCATGCTCCCATGCTAATGTGTACATGATGATGTGCCAACAGACATGTGGAGGCTGAGCACTGGCCGTCAATGCCTATGCACACAGCATGAAGTGGCCCTGTCTAGTGTGGACATACTCCCACACACAAATCATGGCCACACCTGCAAATGCATGGCGCACATTAAACTGTGGATTCCACATGGCACCAGCGGACTGTACCCGCCATGGACCAGGACCTTGAGGCCAACTCTAATGGCCCTCGCGGTTGCATCCTGCGTGTTCAACTATAGAGGTAAGCGTACCGGGACAGCTCGGAGCAGGCCATTGTGTGCATTTGAAGTAGGCAGACATGGTACACCAATTGCAGCAGCTTGGACCCACTGGAACAGCCCCAGGGGGCTATATGAGTGTGGGAGGGAGACCGGCATTACCACAGCTTCCAGGGACTGCTGCATGGCATCCCTCAACAACACCTGCTGCTGCTGCCACATGTCCACCTTCATGTCGACGACTCTGAAGATATGTCCAGGTCCACTCACCAGCGAGGAGTTGGAGATCCTGGATTCCGAGCTCCACGCACACTGCCCAAGGCTATTTCTTGCAAAAGTTGTGTGTGTAAGACAACTACAGTGTGTGTGGGAGTGCATGTGGGGGACACACATGTCATTGATCCACAGCACTATGAGTCTGAGCCTGTGGGGTTCCAACATGCACTGCTTACCATGCTTACTACAGGTGGAAGGGGTATGTAGGCTCTCTGGCACTTTCCCATGCATGTCCCTCCCGAGTGGTGGTACATGGCATTTTCATGTCAGACATCCAGTTACGCAGCCACTTGGCAATGCAGGACTCAGGGCAGTTATTGCTTGTGTGAATGGCTGGCTGGGTCCCTGCTGGCCTTCTCAGTCTCAGCAGACCTGGGCTGCACATTGACCGCCCAATCCTAGAAGGAAACAACACTGACTGTACAGTGGGTTACATGTGTCTTTTGTTCACAACTCACCGGAAATGCGCAAACTCAGCCCTGTCGATTGAACACTCCAGGCCTTGTGATAGGGATGTGTGTGAGAGATAGTGGCACTGAATGTGACCTCCATTGCGGGGTGAGCCATTCACAAGGCGAGTACGTTGAGGGCTGCGCGGTGTTGGACACAGTGAGTCCACCCACAAAGATGTGTTGCCTTGTGATCTATGTGTTGGTCCACCTGACAATGGGCAGTAGATGTGGGCAGACTACACATTGCTCAATGTGCTGGCATCCTGCATGTGAATGGGATGGACAGGTACTGTGCATTCACTCCCACCAGCATGCATTCACGTGTGGTGTACACATGCTGTTAGGCCATGTCCGATTACTTCTTGGCTGTTACACATATCTGAGTATTTTGGATGGGTCAGCATCATGCCACTGTGATTGGTGGATGTGGGTGATGATGAGAAGTGTATGAGTGATATTCCAACCCTCTTGTGTACCATCCCTGCAGTTGGAAGTCCTCCAGCCTAAGGCCTTGTGATGAGCCATTGCATCCAAGTTGATTCCTCTGTGTATGTGTGACTGACAGTGCAGCCAATTCCACAAAGGGTGTGACGTCATCTGCCGGATGAGCGACTACGTGGCGATAACGAATCGGGGGATGCCCCCTCGTATTGTCAGGTTAGCACGGCGCTGCATTTCACCACTTATGGTCTGCATCTTGACAGTCACACAGCCTGTGCCGGATGCACGTTTGTAGGGGCATCAGCAGCAAGCAAGTGTACAGTATTGTGGGATGGTGTCTTTTGCTGTGAGAGGCAGCATGTGTCCACAGCCTACCCATAATCTGGGTAATGTGATGTTTGTTGTGTGATGCAGTGGGTTGTAAGTGTACTCTGTGCTGGGTGCATCTGACATGCATATGCGATTCCTGAGGGTCAAGATGTAATTTGAGCACTCTGCATTGTCAATGCATTCAGAGTCGTAGCCCTCAGGAACAACCTGTAGTAGGCTGGAGTGGCAATTCACATGTATGTATGAGGCACTGTGCCTACTCTGATTTTGTTCGGACATATGTGTGCGATGCCTCACCTCATATTTCTGGTACTTACACATCCGGCACACTGTGCAACAGTAGTTGTGCTCTTGCGAACGACAGGTGGATGGCATGGGCTCATGACCATTGTGGACTGTCATGTTGCAGTCTGTGTGAGTGGTGTCCCATTCTGCTCCATGCAGGTATGTCCTTGGCCTAATTACGTAGTGGTCATCCTTGCCACCATTAGGACAGTGGGTGTGCACACAGCGATTTGTGGCTATGGTCGCAGGGTGACACAGGCCGGGTGTTGTGCTATGTGCACAACACATGTGCCACTTATTGTCTTGTGGTTTGTTGCCTGCCTTGTTATGTTGGCCTAGGCCTAGCTGCCATGTTGCTTTTCTTTGCGCGCGTTACACTGAGCCAGGGCTCCCTCGCCCTTTGCTCTTGCCAAGTTCTTTTGCGCTGTCTGCACTTTCTGTCTTTCACCTTTTCTCTTGTTCGATTTGGGCTCAGACTGCACAACATGTACAAGGTCGCATAACAATGTATTTCGGTTCTTCCTGATATGGCCAGTCTCGCGCACCCAGACATAACATTAGGCGCAAATGACATGAAACTTTGTGTGCCTTTAATACTGCGGTTATGTTGGCGTTTAACACACTTGGAGGAATCCTTTCCAGTGAGGAGAGCTGTGATTGTCTGCTGATGTAGTTCTGCATCTAGAGACCGAGGTATGAGGGTTCGCTAGTCAAAGCCCAGAGGTCTTCTATTTTTATAATAAACTATCTTACTGCACGGGGAGGGTGGTAATGTTATTTAGACATTTATCCACTGAGTTATGAAATGCTTTCCCCGTTTGTATTCTATGGAATTGTAACCATGCTGCTTATATTAGTCATATGCATTATGCTATTAGTGCTGACACGTGTACTGTACCTTAGAGCACGTAAGTTGAAATAAATATTTTAATCTACCCTGTGTCTCTTCATACGCGCATTGTGGACAAGTACGAGTGAGTGACGAAAGAGTGTTCTTGCTACTGCGAGTCCTGAGATAAAGATACCGTGTTCTGGGTTGTCCAATCATTGGTGCTTTGGTACTAATGGGATGCTAAGCTAGTTGGGTTGGGGTTTTGGGTGCTACGGTATATGGTAGGAAAACCACTGTATTCCGGGGTCCTATTATCCTGTGCATGGCTCTGTGTATGTGCAGAAACCCTATGACATGGCGCGGCCAACGTGGGGCCGCTTATCTGCGAGATGCTTGAGTAGTACTTGTGCTTGTCCACAAACCCCTCACGTACGCTTCCGGAGGCGTAAGTGACGGTGATACCTCCTATATTGAACGTTTTATAGGTTCTTTCAAGCTTGAAGTTATTAAAAAGGTTACATAAATAACCCATTTTGTGCTCCCTGTTAGGTTGTCGAATACAATTGTTTAGTTATGGCTGGTGTGGCGATAGCTGCACATAGCCGAGGACCACTCCGAGAACACCTAGGTGTATACGGAGTGCCCGATGCTGGGGTCGAGTTGGTCTTTGTGGTTCAAGCCGATCCGGCTTATCACTTTGAAGTGTTTTACACTTGGATCACTTTTGAGGCGGTGGATGCAGGTGATAAGCTGTTTCATGAATATAAACCCACCGCTATTCCTGCTGCCTATCGACCCTATACTAATCTTGAAGTGCCTCTCACGCTTGGCAGCACCGTGTTTGGTTTAATGGCGCCCTCCCACAACCAAATACCGCAGTTCGTTTAGGCCCCTTATCCATTCAGGGGGCCACTTGGCCTGTATTGGCCGGGTATACCCCGCATCCAAATTATCTTGCATTACCGATTGCGGAACTGCGCACTATGCATACCGAACTGGTGCGAGTGCATAGGGCCTTAGTGACATACGTTACAGGTAGTCTCCATGGAGCTGCTCCTGTAGTCGCTGGCCAACCAGCTGTTGCAGCTGGAGTGACCATAAGTCCTGTCATGGTAAATTCTGTGATGGGCAAACGTCCACAAAATAAGGACGATTATCCTTACTGGCTTGCAGAAAAGTTCGATCAGATAGAAGCGGTGTTTCCACATACATCCCCAGTGGATAAACACCGCATCCTTACGATAAGTTTGCCAAAAGACTTAATCCCCGATTTGACATCATGTGAAAACTGGGGTAAGGTATTCGCAGCAGTTTATTCAAAATGTTTTGGTACTCCTTCCATGACGGTTCTACCCTCTGTAATTAAAAAAGTACAGGACAAACATGGCCCTGAAGCGGCTGTGGAATTAGGGATGAGACTAGTGGGAGTGTTTGATGTAGTAGCTGAACTGATCCTTGGAAATGTCAAGGGCGATGCTATGAACTTTCAAGTAGCGAATGCTTTGGCTTTGGTCCCAGAGTTGGACAGGCCTCGCGAATTACCGAAAATTATAGCCCGGGCTTATAAAACAATTGGAAGAAATAGCCTAGGCAACAAGCCTTTTGTAAAAATGCAAACTCAATCGCAACCACAAATTACACAAACAAAAAGTACATCTGAGAAAGATGATAGACCAGTCTTCACTAAAAAGAGTTGGAGACAGAAAAAACAGGGTAAGCAACAAAAGAAGCCGGGGTCGAGAGGCGTTTCCCCAGTTTCGGTTTCTTCTGAACGTACTTATGATTTACGTGATAGGTCGAGAATTAAATCACCAGAAAGGTTTCAGAGCTCTGATACGCGTTCTCCTCGTTCTTCACAGGCCCAGACGTCGTCACAGGCTGGTGGAGGAGGACGGCAAGATAGAGGAAGGGGCCGAGAGGCTCCCCAGGAGCGAGACCAACCTCGACAACAAGTCAGAGGGAAAGCAGAAGACTTTCACCTTTCTCGACCGCAATTTCAGAAGAAAAAAGTTGCCGCTGTAACAGCGAGACATGCCACAGACCGTGAGAACGAGACTCCTGAATTGGACGTGGGCAGTGACCCTCCTAGACAGCGCCGCGGAAGTTACCATAGTGCGGGAGGCGCTACGTCCTCATATGGAGGCGACAGCAACTGAAACATTCGTTACTGTAGAGACAGCTGACACCAGAGTGGCACCCCCTGACAGACTTTACAACATAGTCATCCAAATTGAAGGCGATATACCGCGTGAAATAACAGGGATTTTTGGGAAAATCTAACCTCTTCATATGACATTTTGTTAGCAGAGGTGGATTGGCCACCCCCATTCGTTCTCGCTGCACATAAAGGAGAGGAGGTAATCCTTCCAAGCTTTTCACGGCATGTCCCAAAAGACAAAGCTGAAGCACTTGCAGCTGAGTGGGCTGTGTACCTGGCTCCAGCGTTATACCGCAACCATGTGGGATGGGATGTAGAATCACCTACCCATGCAATACCTTTGCGGTCACTACCGCAGCCACAACCCCAATATCCCATCAAACGGCAGGCAAAAGGCCCTGTCTCCGAAATTCTGACACAGTTGGAATATCAGGGAGTAATCGAACCATGCGTATCACCTATGAACAATCCCCTATTCGTGGTTTCTAAACCCGATGGATCGTACCGCTTAGTTTTGGATTACCGGCATTTAAATTCTCATTGTCGGAACTTTGCGGTGCAGAATACACACAGTTCTGCGCTTGTAGACAGTCTTGTTCGTAAAAAATACAAAACGACACTTGACCTTTCAAACGGTTTCTACACGCACAACCTAGCCCCGGAGAGTGGTCAATGGACCGCATTCACATCCGGTGGTAAATTATTCCAGTTCCGGCGTTTACCCATGGGCTACAAAAATAGTCCGGGTGTATTCGCCGCCCGTGTTGTCTCTTTGCTAGACAGCATAGACCAAGATGCATGTTCGTACGTTGATGACATTTATCTGACGGACGACGAATTATTTCCGCATCTGTCCCGTGTGGACCGCATTATTCTTGAATTTGCGGAGCAGGGTTATAAATTTAACTTTGCTAAGTCACACATTGCTGAATTTACCGTTCTGTTCTTGGGCTATGAGCTCAATAACGAAGGTAAGGGCTTAGCCCCCATTTCTTGGAAAAATGTGCACATTTGTGCCCCCCAAATACTCTGAAGAAACTTCAGTCTTTGCTGGGTTTCCTGAATTTCGGGCGTACTTACATTCCCGAATATGCCCAGCGTATCAAGCCTTTGTATGCTTTGATACAACCTACTTATTCAAGGTCTTGCTGGCTGCCTGAGCATACCTTGATTCTGCAGTCTTTGCAGACAGACCTATTGGAGTCTAAATATCTTTTGACTCGTGATAACCACACAAACCTGGTGATTAGAATAATTCCGGGGGCGGTGGGATTCACGTACTTAACCTTTAATGAAGGTGATACAGTACCCATCGCATACAAGTCGCATCTGTACACTTCCGCTGAATTGCGCTTTACATCTGTCGAAAAAGTTCTAACTGCAGTGCAAATGGCGATTCTAAAAGAACGCGCACTGGCACAGGGAAGCGAATTCTGGTGGTAACACCCTGTCCTGCCCTAGAGGCAGTAACAAAGGCAAGTGTACCGAACTCAAAAGCAATGCATCCCCGTTGGATACAATGGGCTACATCCTTGACGTCATCAGACGTCACTTTTATTTTCGATTCTTCTCTTCAGACTCAGGAGTTCTTACAGTATGAATTCGTTCATCCTCCTCCTCTGTTTATATTGCCGCTTGAGGATTACAAATGTGTGATCTACACAGATGGTTCGGCGCAACCGGCCACTGGGTCCAAGCACGCTTATTCAGCTGCATGTGCTATTGTTGCGGGTTCCTTTGTAAATGGAACGTTCAAATCCTCTGTAGTGCACACTCGCACACTTGGAGATAGTACCGCACAATTGGCCGAGCTGCATGCATTGCTACTTGCGCTTGAGTTCGCTTCTCAGGATGAGACACTCTTATTGTATGTGATTCTTTCTACTGTGTACAATCTTACAATGACAATCTGTTTTTCTGGTCGAAAAATGACTACAAGGACGCAAAAGGGAGCACAATTAAGCATAAAATGCTTTGGGTTCGAGTGGCAGAATTGCAACAACGTCTGCCCCTCACACAGGTGGTTCACACCTTAGGCCATCAGCGGGTGGGCGCACACGCTATTGGTAATGATCTGGCAGATGAAGCTGCCCGTTCGGCAGTAGTCACGTGTTCAGTAGCAGCAGTTACCAGGTCCATGTCTAAAATTTACTCTGTTATTCTAGCAGCTATTGCTGCAACAAAGGAAGGTGTTAATTACCCTACAGGTTTTCCTTCCAAGTATTCTTACAAGTTAAGTCCCGAACAGGTTCCTTATGTAACAATACCTGACGTTGGAGATCGGCTGATCCCCAACGCGGACCGCAGGAGTGCCTTGATATCAGCTGCACACGAAGGCATGGCTTCTGCTCATGCAGGTGTGTCAGCTACAGTTTCCATCTTGCAGCAGCGTTATTGGTGGCGTGGATTGTATAAAGACACCCGTGCTTTTGTGCTTTCCTGCGACGTTTGTCAACAGATTAAGCCTTCCACGGTAACACGTCCTCCACAGACCCCGCTCTGCATTGCTAACAGACCCTTTGGGTGTGTTTACTTGGATCACTGCGGTCCATTCTCATCAGACACTGCCTATAAATACATCTTAGTAGCAGTGGACTCGTGCACACGGTTCCTCTGGGTCTGGCCACAACGTAGTGCTGACGCTCGAAATGTAATCAGGGATTTGCGTGTCTTTGTGGGAATTTTCGCATGCGTCACCTTCCATTCGGACCAAGGTCCGGCGTTTGCCTCTAGGGCTTACAAGGATGCAATGGCTTCGCTTGGGGTGCGGGTGAAATTTTCGTCTCCGTATAGGCCTGAGGGCAACTCTATCGTTGAACGAATGAACCGTGACTTAAAGCAATCCTTAACAGCTAGAGTTATAGGTACTGGCAGGAACTGGCTGGCCCACTTGTATACCGTTCAGCGTGCACTTAATAATCTCCCTAGAAGACCTCTGGGTGGGCGGACCCCATACGAAATGCTCTTTGGCATAAGAATGTTTGTGCCTGACCTTGAGGGTCCAGACATCGCGGCGCAATCCGCCAAGTTTGATGTAGATAATCATTCTGCTATGTTACAGGACTTACAAGAAGCCCGAGACAAACTTGCAACTACACATTTGCCTTCAGCCACAGATCCTGCGTTGCAGATTCCGGTAGCCGGCTGGCTTCCAAAGGTTGGAGAACTGGTTCGAGAGAAGGTTGAAAACAAAAAGAATTCGGCCCCTCTTTTCGTGCACCGGTTCCAGTTCTGGGCTTGAAGGGAACACGTACAGTCATTTTACCACCGCTTCCTGGTCGCAAGGAGAACAGATACATCTCAGTGGAAAATGTCAAGCTACAGCGCCTGGCCGATCCTGAATAGTGTCACACCGGCGGTCTCTTGTCCTGCCATTTATCGGACATATGTTCGTGGCCCATCTACACGAACGGTCGCTGATGCTGTAATTGAGATGGTTGATTTGCCTGAATCCTCTCCTTTGCCTGAAACTATAATTGATCCCCACCTCTCCACCAACATCGACGAGGACGAGTATACCTATCCTGCATCTGAATCGGTGGCGCATCAACCAACAACGCCACTTGGCCCGACTCGTTATTCCTTTGATTCGGATCCACCTCTTCGGGAGTCCCGTCCGGGTTCGGTATTTTTGTGTCCTGGTTTGGAGACGATTTTTTGGTTCCACCCTGGACATACATCTGGTTGGTGCTTTTCTTGATTTTTTTGTTCATGTCCATTGGCTTTGTCACAGTGTTTTTTCTACTAATCGGTGGTCACTGTTTACCTGAACGCTCTGCTGTGGACTATGTTTCTGGGGCTTTGGCTCCTCATTCCTCGTCTCACATCATGAAGCGTGACCACACATTTGTTAACATTTCAGCTTTTCCAGTTGCTGATGGCATCGTATTGGATGCAGTGAACTATCAAATCCATGGTCCGACGGAAATTATTAATGTACCTAATGTCCTTCGTGTTTCAATGGGTGATGTTGTAAAAAATAACATTCATTCTGATGATTGGGATGTGCATGCCGTTGAAGCATTGTTTGCCGATTTAAAATATTATGCATCTTTTAATGCTGAAGATTTATATATGAATTCTGCGAATTATGCCGATTTGTATTGTTACCAACATTGGAGTAATCATTTTCTCCATAAGCCAAGTGCCCTGCGTAGTTCTGTTAACTACACCCAATGGGAGCATTGTCCAAACCCCTTGCCAGGTGGCTCACAAACTCTTCGAAATAGGTTTGCCTATTTTACTGATTTTAATCGGTCAGACCCCGCATCCTATTATTTTGGACTAAATACCACGTCAACTCAGAAAATTATGTTAACACACACCAAATTGCTTTATTCGGGTTCCTTTTTGGGTGCCCTAGCGGTGGGTGGTTGTGAGTACTGGGAGGATACAGTGGATTTGGGGTCTATTTGGGGCTCCAAGCCATGGCAGGTACAAGGAGCCGAGGCATTGCACCGTGCTTGCCTTATCCCTACCCAAATTATGTTCCTAAATGATTCTATTTATCAGACTACGTGTTGGGGCTTAGCTACCACTAAACAATTAAACACGCCCTCAATTCCATCCCTGTCGAGTTTTCCCAATGATAGCTCACGTCTTAACCTGTCCCTGGCGACCCTACAGGCTCTGTTACAGAATAATTCGTTTAATGTTTCCGAAATCGATCTGTCACCCTGGTTGGTATGGCCTATATCATCTAATGCATGTCAAATGCGTTTTCACGACTCAGGTACTAGCTACACACAGGATAGGCCTGATCCGAGATTTACTGCTTCCCGTACTGTCACTACATATTCTGTTGGTAAATTATGCAAACAATGGCTGCAACATTCGTCCCTTGATTCTGTTAAACAACATTTGTCCCTCCTTTCAGGCAATATTGATCTGTCCGACTTTGTTTTGGGACCTCGTGGTCCCCGACCTAAGAGATTCATTTATGAAACGTATAATGAACTCTGGAAGCTGTCACAAATTGAAGCTGCTTCCCGTCTTCGGGAAATAGATCAAGCAAATTTGGAAAAGGTGCTTGCTGTTGTTGATAATAGTATTAATACCCTGTCTTCTCGCATTTACACTTTAGAGAATATTGTGTCCTCTGTTGTTGATATTGTACAAGATGATGTTTCTGTGTTATATCATGGTCAGAATCAATTGCGCTCAGTTATGCAGTTTGCATGGACTTTACAAACGCTCAAGTTAGGTAAAGTTCCTTGGCATTTTTTGAACACCTCTGCCTTGTTTCTACCTTTTAATTTAACTGACAAACAGCAATTCATGTCCATGAAGGATGCAGCTTACACTTTATTACATATCGAAAAGATGGATCCTTTGCCGTTCTCTGTTGCAGAACTCGATTCTGCTGTGTGGCTAGTTCATGGGGTTGTCGCTTTGCCTTTTTCCTTGTTTGAATTTGACTCGTGCATGAAACATTATCCTGTGGGCCGTTACCAGCCCTTGGGCAGTGCTTTCCTGCATGAACTCTGGTCCTTGCCTTTCATGTATAGATGCCTTCGGGACGGCAGGGAAGTCTTTCTCACGGGGGAGTCCTGCGACTCGACTATGGGTCATTCGCTTATTTGTAAACACATTAAATTGCATGGCTCATGTAGCGTTTCCGCTCCTAATCTTGCTTGTGTGCTGAAAGGTGTTCCTGCTCCTGTTATTTCTCCTACTTTCACTCTCCTTTCCAATGGTAGTTATTTACTTTTAAATAACGAAAACTGTTGTGGCCTGCAGGCTGGCATTCCTTACATTGTAACAGTTTCGCACAGGGTTGTTTGCTGCAAAAATGTGCTTTTTCCTCCCCCTCATGGCAAGGTTGATATCTCTATTTGGCCTTCCATCCGTACCATGGAGGCAGATTTCAATAGACTGAGCAGAATAAAGGCACTATTATTGAACGAGGAAGTTATGCTCACGTCCGCCCGGGAGACATTCATTCTCCAGGTGGCGAGTACCCACAGTGAAATACAGGCCCTTTTGAACACTAATCTCCCCCAACATTTTGGGGAGTTAATTCATCGTATTTTTAACGCATCTAACACAGAGGGTCTGGTACACTTTTTTAAAATTGTGGGGTCTGGTTTAGTGTCCTCCTTCCAAACTATTTTTGGTGTCATCCCGGCGTTCATTCATTCTATTTTTTCCAGCGTCTTTGGCGGTTTCTCGTTGATCATCGCTTTGGCGGCTGGTGTCCTGCTATTAATTTGTTTTCTGCGTAATGGCTGCTCCCCGATGGGACCTGCTCGATCCAGAACGCCTCCAGCTGCTCCGTGAGCGCCTTTTGGCTGGTTTTGGTGTCTTGCCATTGGCGACACTGAGTGTGTCATATACTCTTTCTTTTCGCTTTGCGTATTTCACTTGCGTGCAACCTGTGATGACTTGTATCAGATGTCCTTTCACCTGGACTTTGGATTATTGCCTCTCCAATTCGTCATTGTCTGTTCCGGATTTTGTCCAGTTGATGGGTCCCTTAGAGGCCCATGAGCAGGTCTGTTCCGTTGCCGGCTGTATGGCGCGTGCGGCTGCACTGGGGATTTTGGCACAATGGGATATCTGGGCGGCTGCCCAGGATCTCCTACAACAAAGCTGTTTCGTTTATCACGCAAGTTGTCCCGCATTGCTTTTGGATGCTCCCTCTGCTGAGGAGCATTCCTGCTCTTTTGATCTCATGGATTGGATGGCATCTATGTTTTTTGACGATTCCAATGATGTCCTCTTGGAGGGTATGGCTTTTTTCTGCACTTACACTTTCATGGATTGACCTGTCCTTCGCCGTGTGGGCGCTCCCTGTGCTCAACTGGATGTGTTTTTCTCTATTTGGACCTCTGTCTTGGCCGCCGGACTGACCAGGGGAGGGTGTCTTGTGGTTTGTTGCCTGCCTTGTTATGTTGGCCTAGGCCTAGCTGCCATGTTGCTTTTCTTTGCGCGCGTTACACTGAGCCAGGGCTCCCTCGCCCTTTGCTCTTGCCAAGTTCTTTTGCGCTGTCTGCACTTTCTGTCTTTCACCTTTTCTCTTGTTCGATTTGGGCTCAGACTGCACAACATGTACAAGGTCGCATAACAATGTATTTCGGTTCTTCCTGATATGGCCAGTCTCGCGCACCCAGACATAACATTAGGCGCAAATGACATGAAACTTTGTGTGCCTTTAATACTGCGGTTATGTTGGCGTTTAACACACTTGGAGGAATCCTTTCCAGTGAGGAGAGCTGTGATTGTCTGCTGATGTAGTTCTGCATCTAGAGACCGAGGTATGAGGGTTCGCTAGTCAAAGCCCAGAGGTCTTCTATTTTTATAATAAACTATCTTACTGCACGGGGAGGGTGGTAATGTTATTTAGACATTTATCCACTGAGTTATGAAATGCTTTCCCCGTTTGTATTCTATGGAATTGTAACCATGCTGCTTATATTAGTCATATGCATTATGCTATTAGTGCTGACACGTGTACTGTACCTTAGAGCACGTAAGTTGAAATAAATATTTTAATCTACCCTGTGTCTCTTCATACGCGCATTGTGGACAAGTACGAGTGAGTGACGAAAGAGTGTTCTTGCTACTGCGAGTCCTGAGATAAAGATACCGTGTTCTGGGTTGTCCAATCATTGGTGCTTTGGTACTAATGGGATGCTAAGCTAGTTGGGTTGGGGTTTTGGGTGCTACGGTATATGGTAGGCAAACCACTGTATTCCGGGGTCCTATTATCCTGTGCATGGCTCTGTGTATGTGCAGAAACCCTATGACATTATTAGCGGCTTCATTTTCTGTACGCCAGCCATTACATGTTGATTGTGGTGGCTGTATACAATTGCACAAGTATTGTGCAATATGTGGATTTGGTAATGTTCTGTGCTGCTTCCCTTGCACATGTCTGTTTAATTGATGCCAAATGAGTGGGGCCACCTCGCTCTCTCTCATGTAGCATCTCCCGTGGGTGCTGAGGGACAGGGGACGGTGAACAGTGGTGAGGCATCGGATGAAGCAGCTGCACAGGAGCTGAGTGAGACAGATGTGACCAGCGCCTCAGAGGGGCCAGATGTGTGCTGGATGAATCACAGGCCGAGACGGCAATTTCGGCGTCATCTGAGGACAGAGGTGATGCATCCATGTTTGCTAGCACAGGGGACGTGGTCTCTGGCTCCTCTTCAGCCACGCGGAGGCCAATGCCCGCCCTCCCATCTACTTCCACTGGTGCAACACGTGTCGGCACAAGGATGAAGGATAGAGTGTCCTTCACACCAGGCACAGCTACCCCTGCACTTGTGACCCCTGCTGCCCTCAGTGCTGGGTCTGTTGAGCTTGTGCGGCATCTCTGCGTGGGGAAGACAGCTCTCCTCAATAACGTCATTGCCCATGACATCACTTTGCCGCAGGTGACATAGTTCATGGAGGGCCTACATGTACGCGTGGGTGGGCTACACCAGACTGTCCAATGGTTGTCCTCCCCAGTCAAGGTGGGCCTTCAACTGGGCCAATCTCAGGCTGACATTCCTGACCCTTTCTCCACCCCCCCTGGAAAGTGGCACATCTGACAACAGCAGGGCACGAGTCCTAAAAAAAGAAGTGGGGGGACTCTGACGTCATGACAGGAAGTGACGTCACGAAAGGTGGCTTGCACCATCAGACTTATTGCCTCCCTTCGCCCACCCCTTACATGCGATTGCAACAGAGAAGCCAGCGCGTGCACCAGCAGCTCCGATCTCGCCCCAGAGAGGCCAAAGAGTGAATGTGTGGCTCCATTTGCTCCAGTTATCGAGCTCGCGGTAAAATAAGTGGGGGGACGCCGTCCACCCGCGTGGTACCCCGACTCTTACCCTGGCTGTGCAGGCAAAGTGTCCTATTGGCTTTGCGATATGTGTGAGTTGCATGACACTCGTTGGCGGGGGATGGCTCGGAGGCCCGTCACCCTGAGCCCCATGTCTCACTCCATGGGTCCCTTGTCAATGGCAGCAGATGTAATGACTATGCGCGCCGGGGTGGGTCTACCTTTCGTCTGGGATTGTGTTTGCGGCCTGGCCCGCTAGGGCAGCTACAGCCTCTGTGTGTTGCATGTGGTGTATCCGGACTCTGGAGGCTGTCATGCATTGTCACTGTTGTCCAGGTCTCGAGTCGGGGTACCACGTGGGTGGATGGCGTCCCCCCACTTATTTTCCCGCGAGCTCGATAACTGGAGCAAATGGAGCCACACATTCACTCTTTGGCCTCTCTGGGGCGAGATCGGAGCTGCTGGTGCACGCGCTGGCTTCTCTGTTGCAATCGCATGTAAAGGGTGGGCGAAGGGAGGCAATAAGTCTGATGGTGCGGTGTGGTGCGGTGTGGTGCAGCGGCCAGGGCAGCTGACTTCGGAGCACAGGGTTCACGGTTCGATCCCCGGCTCCGGAGGCAGCATCAGCTCAGCACCATGTGACTCTGGGCAATAGCTCACTTAATTTCCACTCCGGCCCCCAGCGCCTTGAGACCCGTAAGGGTGAGTAGCTGCGCTATATAAAAACGGACTTACATTTTTTACATATATATATATATATATGGTGCAAGCAACCTTTCGTGACGTCACTTCCTGTTGTGACGTCTGCGTCCCCCCACTTCTTATTTAGGACTTGTGCCATGCTGCACACTGAGAATGTGTTGCCTGCGAGATGTGACCAGGAGAAGGGCGCCATGACCTCCCACCCACCAAGCTCCACTGCCATCCCGTGCCCTGGGTAGCCTGTGCAGGTGGACAATGTAGGGGGTACACCTGGAGGACAGGGGATGTGAGTGCCTTGGCAAGGGCCTGGCAGACGCACAGCAGTATCCAGCATGTCCCCAGAGGGAGGGCTAACGTCTACACCTGATGCAGCATTGATCGTGTGCCCACCTGTTGTGCCCACACGAGTTCACATTCATCCCCAGACAGGTGGGCTTTCCAAATACCCAACACAGTGGAAATCTACCCCTCCGGAATCCTCCCCACACAGTCTGTTTCAACACTGCATGAGTGCACCTACCCATGCCACCCACCCACCTGGGACAAGCAGCCCTCCCGCTTCACATGCGACACGTGTGTCTTCCACAGTTGTGCTTCTCTCTCAGGGGCGGACCTCCAACTGTCCCGTAGCACACAGACAGCACCGAGTCGGACTGGCATCCTGTTTGAATGGTAGGCACCCTCACACATCTAAATGTGACACAGTGGTGGCTGTAATGGCTATTGTGACTGCCATGGCAGTGTTGCTGGCCATGGCAGGGTACACTCACACACATTGCATATGCAGCTTTTCGTGTCACTACTCGGCACATCGGACTGGCCACTGTCCCTGGTGTTGATCAATATTGCCGCCTGTCTATGTAATCTGTGACTGGATGCTGTTGTTCCTGTAGTCGGTTGTGTCTGTGTAGTTGCTGATTGCAGTTGTTGCTGTGTGTGCATAGTTAAGTGAGGCACATGCCGTGTATGGTACCTCAACAATTGCAATGTCTGGTCTCACATTCCAATGTGTTTTACACGTGGCAGGGACTTCACTTCTTTCAGACTCTGCTACTTGTGTGTGTGATGAAGAAGTATTTTTGTGACACGGATTGTCTGCATGTATTTGGTGGTATTTCTGGGAAAATGTATACGTGTCATGTTTGCGTGCAAGCAAAGCACAGGGTGTGAGTCTAGTTACAGGATGACAGGTAGCATGTGCAGAGTATGCGGGTATGTGTGAGCTTACTTTCTGTGTGGCCAGCAGTGTAAATGTATGTTAATCTTGTGATGAACATTGAGCATGGGCACATGGCTTACTTTCAATGTGTGCATTTGGGAGGTGTAGGTGTGTGTGGTGTGAAGGGTGTGACTTTGGGGTAGTGTTGGTGTGTGTGTGTGCGCTCTGGCAATGTCGACTACACACATGTGTTACCCAGGCCCATGGTGGGTGTTTGTATCCGTGTTCAGGTCTGTGAATGTGATCACATGTGTGTATTGTATGTTGCACAGTGTGCAGTGTGTGGGTGTGTCCTTGCAGTTCAGGATGACTCCTACTTGATATGTTTTGGACATTGTGTGTCTGCAGGGTGTGTGACTGTCAAGATTGTGCCTTGTTTAATTGAGCATGTATGTGAATTTCTGCAGTTCGTACTCACTGTGCAGACCTGCCCACCCACACTGATATCGTGTGTGTGTTTTGTCATGCATTGCTGTAGCATGCTTCTTGCGTGGCTCCTACTTTGCTTGATGAGTGTGATGTCAGACTGTGAAGGTAATTATACACATATGTAGGACTGTGCTTTGTAGTGACCAGGCCGTCAGTGTTAATGTGATGATCTGTTGGGCCACATCAGAGTCTGACAAGCCAAGGCCCACGACCTGTAGTATTTCACTAGGTCCACTGTGGCGGCAACTCATATGTATTGACATCCAATGACACTAGACTACATGGTCATCTCACGACTCTCGTGTACTTCACACACTCTCATCCTCTCTCATTCGTACTTGTCTTCGTGAAATAATTCTACAGAGTCACATATTTGCTTCAAGGCATGTATTTGGACTTACTGCCTCTGTGATGCAGTATAGTGGACACTACTGGCAGCAAAATGCATGTGGAGGATATACTTAGCATGATTACACATACAAAAGGGTGTACAGGTAGTTGTGATTAGTTGTTGACTGTGGAATGAAGGCTTCAGAGTTACAACTGCCTTGCCCTTGCTATGCTAAAGTACATTTGCTAATTACTGAGGAGCTCTGGACTTTGACACAGACAGTATTCATTTTGCCTACCAGACAGCTTGACATCATAGGCACAGTACATCTCAGTTCCATGGTACAGAATTACTACAATAGTGACTCCGACACACCTGCGTCAGAGGTGTCATCAGAGCATGAGCCTACCTGCATGCAGCAGCGTCTCAACAGTTGTTGCAATGTGGTGGCTACTGAACATGACACAATAACTAGGGCCATGTTGTAGGGGGTTGCATTTGTTGTCCATGCAAAAGTCCTGGCACGGAACTACAGACAAAGGTGAGGTGACAGTTCTCACGTAATACAGCAGACAGATAAGTGTGCACTGACAGGTGCATGTGTCCAGGTGCGCAGAATACATATTATAGCATAGTTGTTCGTGCTGTATTGGCCATGTGGTTACTGTACATAAGTCCCATACCTCTGCCTCCCCCTGTTCATGCAGAGACACAGGATATGGTGTGGAACAGAGTGCATGTCCCGAAAATGTCAGATGTCATGGCAGTGGAGTTGATGGTAAGGTGTTAGTTGCAGATTGTATGGTATAGTTGTTGTACAGCTAACTGCCCACTCCGTGCGAACGCCAAGCATAGGTACGGTGTTGAACATCAATGTTCAATTGGGGGTATTGAGTCGGGGACCCATGAATTGACAAGTTGTCGTGTATGCGATACCTTCCAGCAGGGCATCCATCCCATTGATGGTAAACATGGATGTCATCCAATGAAGCGGATGGTGGGTAGCAACGTGTTCGTCGTAAGTTGTCCCTTGTAGAAGCCTGATGGGACATGTTGGATGACATTCGATGAAACTGTGATCCAGAAGACATTGTGTGGAGGCACACTGGTCCCATTGCAGTGTGTCACCGATTGCTGCCACATATGCCATGCCCCCATACACTGAACAGATCCTGTTGTGGGCGTCCAGGGGTGCAAACAAGTGTACCAAGTCCGCCTTTGGACATGCCGGGTTGGAGAGACATAAATCCACAGGACAGTGGAACGGACACCTCCGACAGTAGAAAACGAGGATGACGCAGCTGAACATTGCAATGCGGTAAGTTACTCGGTAACTTACATTCAGCATTGCCAGATTTGAACAGCCCACTATGTGTAGCAAGCTGTCACTGTACAGCTTGATCTGTCCGGCGTAGTTGAGAAGCACTGGTGCAACAGCCATTTTGCTACAGGGTGATGTGATGGCGTGCTCCGGCTGCCTGAGCAGTCAGCAGAGTGCAACCTCCGACGATGCAGGGAATTCTGGAATGGATGTACGGCGGCAGGACTTGGGGTATAGCTTGGGCGGAGGACACAGACCCTCATCCCACATGCTTCAATGAATAGTCAAGGACAGTGGTGTCTGACTCTTCCCAGATTACTTGCATTTGGCCCACATGGAGGAGTGGTATTATTGTATTTTGTAGTATTATCTTTCTTTCATGTTAGGCGCTATCTGCCAGTGGAAGTTTTACTCTGCATGGCTATGTTTGGCTTCTTGTTGGTACAATGGCTCCATTCTCCTGCATAATTTGTTGCAATGTGATTTCAGAGTAGGAATGGAAGGCCATTCAGTGCTATCTGCTCTCCCGTGTGTGGGCGGGACACTCCGTTGCCGCTGTACATTGAGGCTTCTGTGTGGGTGTAGTGATTGGGAACACCTGTTCTCAGGCAGCAGGGTTTTTCTATTTTGTACATTGCATGGGTTGATATTGCGAGCAGGATGTTATAGGTATTTTTGGATGTGACTGGCGTGCCTTTGCGGACAATGTCCATATTCTGCGCTGTTATGTAGCAGCCGCCGTGTGCTTCTCCATGTTTTGCACACAAGGGTGTGTCCTATTTTGCCATCACATTACTCCCCTGTTCGGGACACTTGTGTGACATCAAGTTGACAACTGTGAGTTGTTGGTTGGGGACATGACTGATGCAGGAAGGCCACGTGACATGTGCCTTCAGGGTGGGGCTGGGGTGTGGGGTGTGTAGTTGTGACCCTGTGGTGTTTGTGTGCAGCCCATGCATGGCGCTGTCGTTGGCCTCTGTGTTGTGCGCATGTGTACCTGCGTCATCGCCGCTGCGCTGCGGTGCCGTTACAGGGACGTCACTTCCTGGTCCCGGGTAGTGGGTGCCCAGGATGTTGCGAGTTGTTTATTTTGACAGGTGGGACATGTGTGGGTACAGTGGTGGATGTGTCCTGTCCACACAGGGGTGTCTGGGGGGCCATGTACAGTTTTTCCGCCCTTGCATTATGTGCAGTGTTTGCGTGCCCTTGTTGTGTGTCTGCCTACCTGCGTCGTCGTGGCGCGTTCACTCCTAGGTGGTGCATCAGGTAGAGCATGGGGATGGCCTGGAGTGCAGGATTCATCTCTGGGTGGGCCGCCTTTTTAGTCTCCGTACTGAACAGTCGGGTTTCCGCCTTGGTATCTCGTGCGGTGTCTCTTTGCCGGTGAGGCTGTTTGGTTATGGCATCGTAATTTGTACGCCGGGCGGTACGTCATTTTGTCGGACGGTGTGTCTCCATTGGCTCGCGCTGCTACATAGACGGGCGCACTTTGATGGCGGGCGGCGTCGCAGGCTTACGGGCGGTGTTTGCCTGACTTTTCACATCCTAATTTTGCGGGCGTCTGGGCCGTTGCTGATGGACGGTAACAGGCGGGTTATGCCTCCGACAGCACGGCGGTGGTGCTTCCGCCCGACATCGTAATGGGCCCCAAAATTCTTAAATTAAAAATTAAAAAATTTAAATGAAAAAGATTTTTTGAAGGTTATTTTTGAGGTGTAAATATTTTCATGTATATAATATAAAAATAAATTAAAATATTTTTTAAATTTTTTTTTTTAAATAAACATGTCAGTAAAATTATATGTTTATTTTTATGTATATATTATTTTTTATTGTATTTGTTCTACAAATGTTTAAAATATTAATAAAAAAAAATATTTAAAAAAAATGGAATAATTTGGAAATTTTAATTTCTATAAAAAATCAAGGGAAATTTAGAATTAAAAATTTAAATGTATTTAGTTTTTGTAAGAAGAGAAAAACCCAAATGTTATTTACAATTTAATATTTTTTTAAAATATTGTAATTTATAATATGTAGTTATTTTTAATTGTTTTGTTTTTTTTAAAATGTTTTTTACAATTTTTTGGAAATGTTTGTGTTACATTTTGAAATTTAAAAAAAAAATGGTATACTTTTATAACTTAGGGATCGATTACGATGGCGGACGGACTACAGACCGTCCGCCATCGTCTCGGGGAGTGGGACCGCCCGCCATCCAAATTAGGATGCAACCGCCACCATGGCGGTCGCATCTTGCAATTAAACATTGCGGCGGGCACTGCTGATTGCAGCACCCGCCACGATGTTAAAAATGCATGTGGTGCATTTCACTGCACTACGTGGCAGGCACCACACGGTGCCTGCCACTTGGTGCAGTGAAATGTAGGGGGGGTACCATGGGTACCCCCCCAGTGCACCATCACCTCCCCCCAACACAAGGGGGCCCGCAACGGGCCCCTGAAACCATTCTCCGCCAGCCTTTCTATGGCGGTTTCGCCGCCATGGAAAGGCTGGCTGAAGCCAGCATCCTAATTTGGCGGACGATGCCTGCTAGGCACGCCACCATTTTAGGGATGCAGACCGCTCTGCCAGGCAATCGGAACGATTGCAAGTGGCGGTTCTGTGGCGGGCGCAAAGACCACGTTCGATGGCGGAGGGATCACCACCGCACGGCTGGTGGTGGTGGTCTTTCCGCCATCATAATGACCCCCTTACATTATTTAGCACTGTCCCTTAGTTTAGTTGTTTTAGAGTTTGAATAGTAATTATTTATAGTTTATTATCCAGCACTTTCCCTGAGTTTAGTTGGTTTGGAGTTGGAATAGTAATTTTTCATGGCTTATTATCCAGCACTCTCCCTGAGTTTAGTTGGTTTGGAGTTGGAATAGAAATTTTTCATGGTTTATTATCCAGCACTTTCCCTGAGTTTAGTTGGTTTTGGAGTTGGAATAGTAATTTTTTATGGTTTATTTTCCCAGCACTTTCCCTAAGTTTAGTTGGTTTTGGAGTGGTATAGTCATTTTTTATGGTTTATTATCCAGCACTTTCCCTGAGTTTAGTTGGTTTGGAGTTGGAATAGTAATTGTTTATGGTTTATTATTCAGCACTTTCCCTGAGTTTAGTTGGTTTTCGAGTTGGAATAGTAATTTTTTATGGTTTATTATCCAGCACTTTCCCTGAGTTTAGTTGGTTTGGAGTTGGAATAGTAATTTTGTATGCTTTATTATCCGGCACTTTCCCTGAGTTTAGTTGGTTTTGGAGTTTGGATAGTAATTTTTTATGGTTTATTATCCAGCACTTTCCTGAGTTTAGTTGGTTTAGAGTTAGAATAGTATTTTTTATGGTATATTATCCAGCACTTTCCCTGAGTTTAGTTGGTTTGGAGAAGGAATAGTAATTTTTCATGGTTTATAATATAGCATTTTCTTAGGGGCCCATTACGATACCCGGCGTAAATAAATCCGCCAGGCATGGAAGCGGCAAAAATCCGCCCGCACACACCGCCTGAACACCGACCACGCCATTATGAGTACACAAACCGAAAACCGCCATCGGCGGAAAAATCACACAAAATACCGCCCGCCATCGTCCGAGTCGGAGTCAAACCGCCCGCCACGGACGGAAACACGCACGACAACACAAAACCGCCCGCCCACACGGCCGACACACCGCACGTGAAATTACGATCGCACCGCCATGAGCGCGGAAAAACAACAAATATACCGCCCGCCAGCGCAAACAACGCCGATGAGAATCGACACGGCAGAAGCCATGGCGCCAACGTACCTGCACAGAAACCATCCGCACACAAAACCAATAGCACACAACATGGCCAACAAGTCCACACAGCAAGGCACACACAAATACACAAGCACAGTACACATCCCGAAAACACCCCCGGACAAACAAAAAATACAAAGGCCAGAACCCCAGACACAACACACCTGAAAACAACAGACCATGAGGACACACCCACATAGGTGAGTACAAAAGCAGCACTCCCACGGACCACAACCCCTTGCTACATTGCAAACCAGAGAGGAGAGGAGAGGACACAGTGACACAGCAAGGACAGCAGCACACCACAGAAACGCACACATCACAACCACCACCACCACCACCAAACACCGGCACCACAAACCCCCTGCACATTACACAACACACACCGCACCAGCACCACAAACACCATGGCACCACAAAGGATGCCCAAGTTCACGCCCATGGAGCTGACGGTCATGGTCGACGAGATCATCAAGGTGTACCCACAAATCTATGGGAACATGGTCCAGCACACACCACTAGCCACCAGAAACAGAATGTGGAACCGGATCGTAGACCAGGTCAATGCAGTCGGGACCCTGCCCAGGAACAGAGTCGAGATAAACAAACGTTGGAATGACGTAAAGAGCCTGGTCAAGAAGAAGGAGGGCAAAAACAGAGAGCTGGCTGCCGTCACTGGCGGAGGGAATCCCGCGCTCTTTAAGACCTTCAAAGCGTGGGAGGAGAAGGTGCGAGTCGTAATCCATCCGGAGATCCTCGCCGGATTAGCAGGGGGAGTGGAGGCTGGTAAGTACAAACTAATGTATACCAGCACACCGCTATGTACTCACATGCGCAACTACCATGCCACAGCTCCCAGGGACAAACACCCCCATGTCCAGCACACAATACACAACACATCACACACACATGCAACAGACACTACCACACACAGCCCAAACCGAACAACTGTAAGATGCGTGGGGACATGTGTACACTAAGCCAGCCACGTAACCACCAACAGGTCCCCAAATATGCCAGAAGCGCCACAACGAGCACCCACCACACCCATGTGTCCGCCACAGCTGCACTAACCGACAAGTAACAGTTAAGTGGCAGGAACACAAAGTGCAGTGGGTGGGACGGTGGACAGCCCAAGTACAACACACACCAGGCCCCAGTCCCACAGCACAGCAAGGAGGAGCATCCCCCACACCCCACAGCCACGTGTCAGCCACCGCAGTGCACAACGACAGCCGAAAGGCAGACATCACGGTCCACAGCAATCGGTGTCAGTGGGTGTACAGCCACCCCCACGACCCACTACACCCCCCACCCCCACAGACCTGCAACATGGAGCACCCCCGCCTAGAGCCATGTGGCATCCAGTACAGTGCACGCACGAACAACTTGCAGGTGGGAAACTGGACAGGGCTGGATTACTGGAGGCATGAGGACCATAACACCACCAACACATGGGACATGTCACGTAGCAGACGAACACGCAGCACCGCCCACCGTCACGAACAAGTGAACAATGTGCACACGGACATGAACAACAGACTCACACCCCACATGACCCATCACAGACATAGCAACACCCAAGGAGCCACGTCTGCATGCACAAGCCACACTGAATATAGTCCCACACGGCAGCCACTGTGCAACTCATCACACACAACCGAAACACCATTGAAGTCCTGTCCATGTAGCCCCCACTGCCTGTCAACCACACACCCCACAACTACGCCTATGTAAGACAAACAACACTAGACGCAACAGAGCGGAACAACAGAAATGCACACGAACACCACTGAACCCATCAAACTCACAGACACACCATGCACATACAACATACCATCCATCCCATCCGTCAGCCCCAGTCTCATGAAAGGCATGTCATCCGCACAGCTGCCACACATACAGCAGTCACGCTAAGACACATGCCCATGACCAACCATGTGCCAGAAGTCAATTAAGCGCACGACACACTGTGAGCAACAACACACAACATGGGCCACACCCCCCGAGCACTGCAGTGATGCACATGGCACAGGGCAGCACGCACACCAAGGAGATGGGACAACTGCAATACGTTGGCTGGCACACAACTATCACTCACTCATAACGATGCGTCCAATGCCATGTCCAGTAACCACAACAGACAGCAAATATGCAGGGCATGTCAGGCATGCACACACCTCAGACCATGCACTGTCATGCTGCCACAACACATGTCACGTTCGGCACCCATGGCTCACAGCATGTACCCCAAAAGCATATCCCCTCCCAAATGCGAATCTGGGTCATGGCCCCCATGTTGCCATATGCGTTCCCAAGCGTTCCATTTGAACCCGAAAAGCATATCCCCTCCCAAATGCGAATCTGGGGCATGGCCCCCATGTTGCCATATGCGTTCCTAAGCGTTCCATTTGAACCCCAAAAGCATATCCCCTCCCAAATGCGAATCTGGGGCATGGCCCCCATGTTGCCATATGCATTCCTAAGCGTTCCATTTGAACCCCAAAAGCATATCCCCTCCCAAATGCGAATCTGGGGCATGGCCCCCATGTTGCCATATGCGTTCCTAAGCGTTCCATTTGAACCCCAAAAGCATATCCCCTCCCAAATGCGAATCTGGGGCATGGCCCCCATGTTGCCATATGCGTTCCTAAGCGTTCCATATGAACTCCAAAAGCAAAGTACAAACCAGACCCAGGATGGGCCAGGAGCCCGCATACACCAGAGTCACAATGAGTAGGGGCACAGCAACACACCCATCGGCATGGCCAATCCGTCCCATGCCACATGTGCACAGCACACAGTCCCATTGCCTAGCACACACAACTACAGATGCCACAGCCACACACTCGCCTCCGGGAAACCCATGTACGAGATTGCACGAACTGCCAATGTCAGACGACTAATACATACTTCGCCAGGTGCAACACAATAACAAATCTCATTCTCTCCACAGGTGACGAACTGCTGGATGCTGGGGATGGAGACAGCAGCCAGCACAGCCAGCCTACAAGCCCCCAACGAGGACACACGGATCTGGAGGATCTGTCCTCCTCTTCGGACACGGACCACCAAGCTGGCCCATCTGGCGTGGCAGGGCCCAGCCGCTCCCCAGGACCCCTCCTACCCACCAACCCATCATCCAGGGATGCTGAACAGTCCCAGTCCCCTGCTGCCACTGTCGTTGCGGCCACACCCACGGTCATTGCGGCCACTACCACTGCCGCAACCGCCACCATCGCCGCACCGACCACCACCGCCTCCACCACCACCACGTCTTCGCTGGCACCAGCCCCAGTGCAGGTGGTGGCCCGGCCGACTGGATCCACCCTGGGAGCCACAGCGAGGACCGTGGTGTGCAATGTGGCTAGTGGGCAGGCCGGTGGCAGCAGGACTGGTAGGAGGAGCAGGGTCAGGGAAACGCCAGCCTCCCCTGGGAGCCATGCCCTGCCTCAAATGGCCAGAGTCCTTGGGGCCTATGAAGAGGCCCAAGGACAATGGGCCAGGTCTGCTACTGACACGCGGGAGGTGCTGGGGGTGCTGAGGTCCATGGACGCCCATATGGGCCAATTCGTGTCCCGTATGGACCAACTCGTGGACCTCATGGGCCAGCTGGTGGTGGCGGTGGGGTCACAGGCAAGGCCAGCAACACCACCTCCGCCACCACCTGCTAGGGCGCAGGCTCGGGCAGCAGTGTCCACTTCCCCTGCGTCCACAGCCAGTGAGCACACCTCACCCACCACCAGCAGGTCGCCACCACACCCCCCTCCCAAACGTGGAAGGGGCCGTCCGAAGAGGAAACAGATCTCCCGGGAGGACTTCGCACGCTCCAGTCGCAAGTGAGGCAGCCAGCCAGCCTTCCGCCAGCCTTCCTTGACCAGCCACTGCATTGACTTGCTCTACGATCCCACTCCACACAGCCAGCTGGATGGCATGTGTGTGTTGGACTATGGACATAGAACCAGTGGGTACACCCTGATCATCACGCAGCCATGACCGACAGCTCATTGTCACTGCACGCACCACTTTTGTCATCACCTTACACACAATCACATGTCACAGTTTGTAATAAATGCACCTTTTTCACTAACTGCTGTTTGTGCCCTGTGTTTTATTTGTACGGAATACAACGGCCACCTTGGGCGGAAAGGCACCTGATGCGTGGCATGGCAATGGAATCCGGAGGGCCTGTAGGGACCTAGGGGTGGGAGACAGAACAGGAGCACATTCAATGAGTGTGTCACACACCCATCACACAGTACATGTCAACAACTACAAGCAATGTACACACATCGCACAGAGCAATAGGGCACAATGCCACAGTCACCAACAGTGGCATACTACCCTGGCCATGGAGCGTTGACACACTGCACGCAGTGAACATACGGCCACCCTGACACAGCACACACACACCTGCACAGATACAGACACATCATCCGTCGTACATGGACACTCACCGTCAAGTGAAGTAGCGGGCGATGAGCTGCTGGCGCACATTCCCAGCTTCCTCCTCTCCGCTGTCCACCTCACTCGAGCTGTCCTGGTCTGCGGGCTGGGGCCCTGGTTGATCTCCGTCATCCACAATGAGGGGGATCTGCTTCCGAATGGCCAGATTGTGCAGCATGCAGCACGCCACCACTATCTGGCACACCTTCTGTGGGGAGTACGCCAGTGCACCCCGGTGCGGTCCAGGCACCTGAACCTGGACTTGAGGAGGCCAAAGGTACGCTCGACCACACGTCTGGTCCTCCCATGTGCCTCATTGTATCGATCGTCTGCTGGGGTGCGAGGATTCCTCAATGGACTGAGCAGCCATGCCCCATTCGGATACGCAGAGTCACCTGGGTGTGAGGGACACAGAGAACCGTAGCTATTCCAACTGGACAGGGGACAGCATCGCACAACCAGCACGCTACACCACTCCACATACTCACCGACAATACAGGCACGATCCTGTTGCAGATTGGCCATCAGTCGTGGCAAGATGCTGTTGCGCATTATGTGTGCGTCATGGGCCGAGCCTGGAAACTTGGCACACACGTGGGTGATCACCATGTCCGCAAGGCACACCACTTGCACATTCAGGGAGTGCGTGTGCTTCCTGTTGCGGTACAGGTGCTCAGTGGCCTGTGGTGGAACAAGGCCAACATGAGTGCAGTCAATGGCTCCCACGACGTGTGGGATTCTGCCAAGGGCATAGAATGCACCCTTCACTGCCGCCAATTCACGAGCCCTGGGGAATCTGATGTACCTGTTCCGGTACAGCATCATGGCTGCCAGTACATCCCTCAGCACCTTGCTGAACATGGGCTGGGACATCCCTCCTCCACTGCCCACTGTGTGCTGGAATGACCCAGTGGCGAAGAAATGCATGGCGGCCATCACCTTAGCCGTGGGGGTGACAGCAGTCGGATACACCCTGCGTGGACGGAGATGGGGCTCTAACATGGCACACAGTCGATGCAGAGTTGGCCTGTCCAGCCGAAACTTCCTGATTACCTCTGTATCGTCCATGTCCGCCAGCAATTGGTATGGGCGGTCAATGTTCGGTCTCCGCCTGGGTTAAATGGCAGAGGACACATGTCAAAGCAACACGGCACATAGCAATTTCGCATACACATCACTGACATGACTGAGCAAGCACATGAGCCACAGCCCAGCTGTCAAGCTGGGACGGCACGGCCACAATACACTTACACAGGTCTCCCAACAATGGCAATGGCAAGTGAGACATACCACTGCCATGTGCATGCACATGGGGATCTAGGCCCCAATGACTTGCGGGGCGTGCTGATGGGGACTGACTGCATATTCGTCAAGCGGCAACGCCACGGCAACATGAGTGTCTGCTGAGCATGGAACTGCTTCCGAGGCTGGATGAGTATGGCACACGACGACGACGATGTGGGCACGGGCTGAGCGGCCAATACAAGTGGGACCTGTGGCACGAGGGGATATGAGACAGTAGTAGGTGTCAGCACTGCACCCTATGTACAGCACTGTACGGATCACAGCTCCCGAAACATTGACTGGTGTCCACATTGACAGCCCCATGCCAAGACGGCTGTGTGCTTGCAGTCACACGTCACAGGTGAGAGGTTACATTGCACGTGCCAGGTGGCAGACGTACATAGTGGGAGCTGGCATGTGTGTGCATGTGTCTCCTGTTCAGGATCCACCAGATGGGCGCTGACTCTGTACTGACCATTGGACACAGCATGTTCCGTGGAAGGCTTGTGTGTGTGGGATGGTGGCACTGGATGTGCCTCCGTTGGGTGGGGGGCCATGCACAGGGCGGGTACGTCGATGATTGCGCATTGTTGGTCACGGTGGGTGCACCAACTAAGATGTGTTGCCCTGTGTTCAATTCCTATGTCCGCATGATGATGGACTGTGGATGTGGGCAGACTACACATTGGTCGATGTGCTGTCTATATGCATGTGCCTTCACACCAGGCACAGCTGCCCCTGCACATGTGACCCCTGCTGGACTCGCTGCTGGGTCTGTGGAGCTGATGCACCTTCTGCGCGTGGGGCGGACAGCTCTCCTCACTTCCCTCATTGCGCATGTCATGTCTTTGCCGCAGGTGACATGGATCATGGAGGGCCCACATGTACGCGTGGGTAGGCTACACATGATTGTTCACTGGTCGCCACCCCCAGTCAGTGTTTCGAATGGGAAGGTTGTCGTGCTGGTGGTATGTTCGATGTGGCGGATGGGCGGGCCTAGGTGCGGGCTTACATTCCGGACATGGGGGGTAGTTGGATTGGCGACTAGTTGCAGTACACACGGGACACGTCTCTTCCTTTCCACATCTGGGTCATCCCTTGTACTAACTGACAGTGATACAGTCATCTTCGCCCCAGCCCTCATGTCCTCCCCTCGCCCCCCAATATGCATGCTCACCTGCGAGGCTAGCGCTTGCACAGGCAGCCCCAAGCTCGCACCAGAGAGGGCAAGGAGTGTATGTGTGGGTCCAGTGACGAGTGGGTCTCAGGGTATGATGTGTGGCGGGACGCCGTCCACCTGCGTGGTGCCCCAAATGGAGACCCGGCCTGCATGGACTATGCATCACAGTCTTCGCCTTCCGGATCTGCCACCTGCGACACCCAGTGGCTGTGGCTGCCCTTGCGGCCAGGCCGCGTCCGTCTGTGGCTGATGGCCCACACATTCACTCTTTGGCCTCTCTGGGGAGGGCTCGGGGTGGTGGTGCACGCGCTTGCACTTAGTCGCAATGGCATGTGTCGTGGTTGGTATGATGGGCAATGGATGGGATGGTGCGAGCCACCTCCCGTGACGTCAGTGCTGCTCGTGCTGTGGTGCGTCCCCCTACACTTCCATTTGACTTGTGCCATGCTAGACGTTGAGGTTCTATTGCCTGCGTGATATGACCAGGAGGAGCGCGAGGAGACCTCTCACACACCATGCTCCACTGCCATCCCGTGCCCTGTATCGCCTGTGCGGATTGACTATGTTGGGGTTGCACCTGGTCGACTGGGGCTGTGTGTGCCTTGTCAAGGGGCATGGCGGGTGCACAACAGGATCCAGCTTGTCCACAGAGGGTGGGCTGAGGTGCGCCTGGTACCGCTTTGTACGTGTGCCCGGCTGCTGTGCACACACGTGTTCACTCCCCCCGACAGGTGTCCTCTCACAATGCCCAGGGAAGCGGTGGTGTACTGTTCATGACCCCTCCCAACACGGCGTGCTCCAACTTGGCATGTGCGCATCTACCCGTCGCACCCACCCACCTGAGCACTGCGTCCATACGACTTCACACGACACATGTGTGTCTTCCACAGTAGTGCTACTCATTTGCGTTGACATCCAATACCAGTGGACTACATGGTCATGTCACGACTGCCGTGTACTTCACATACTCTCATCCTCTCTCATTCGTACTTGTGAAATGAGTCAGCGGAGACAGTTTTGGTTTCAAACATTATATTGAGTCTTCTGTCCTCTGTGATGCAGTATAGTGGACACTACTGGCAGCGGAATACATGTTGAGGATATACTGAGCATGATTACAAATGGGATAGGGTGTGGGGTTACATCTGCTTGGCCAAGGCTGTGCTAATGTACATTTACGTATAGCTGCGGAGCTGCGGACTTTGACACAGACGGTATACATGTAGCCTACCAGACCGCTCGGCATCATGGGCACAGTCCATCTCAGTTCCATGTGACAGGTTTGCTGCGGTTGTTCCTCATGCACGCGTGCATGTGAGATGACATCAGGGCATGTGCTTGCGTGCATGCAGCGGCGTGCCACTTGTTGTTGCACTGTGGTGGTTACTGGACATGTCACAGTCACTGGGGTCGTGTTGTTGTTGTATGCACTTGTCGTCCATGCAAAGGTCCTGGTATGGGATTCCCGGGGCGGGGGTGGGAGGGGTGCAGCACCCACAGACTCCAGGCGACCTATTCATGTCCACTGAGCGGTGTGTGTGTCCATGTGCGCTGGATCCATGTCGTGTCCTGGTTGTTCGTGCAGTTCCGTCCATGTGGGTGCGATACACAGAGCCCATGCCACTGCCTCCCACGATGCATGCGGTGTTCCTGGATGTGATGGGGAACAGTGTGCATGTCCCGGTCATATCCGATGTCATGGCGATGTCGTTGATGGTGTGGTTACAGTTGCCGGTCGTTTGGTATGGCTGTTGTGGTGGTGACTGGCCAGTCCGTGCGGAAGCTAAGCATGGGTGCGGGGTTGGACATCATAGGTCAATCGGGGAACCTGCGTTGTGGTCCGACGTATTTACAGGTTGTCAGGTATGCGATGCCGTCCAGCAGGGCTTCCATGTCATTGGTGGTGTACATGTTTGCCAGCCAATGAAGCGGATGGTGGCTGTCAAGGTGTTGTTCGTAGGTTGTCCCTTGGAGGACCATGATGGGGCATGCTGGGTGACATTCGATGTAGCTGTTCTCGATGATCCGTCGTGTGGAGGCACAGTGGTTCCATTTCAGTGCGCGTGTGATGTTGGCCACATACGCCATGCCCCCATAGGCAGAGCAGGCCCTGTCGTGTGCGTCCAGAGGGAGGAGTAGTGGTAGCAGGTCCGCCTTCAGACATGCCGGGTTGGAGAGGCATATCTCGACGGGATGCTGGTAGGGACACCTCCGACAGTAGAAGACGGGCATGACGCAGCTGAACAATGTGATGCGGTAAGTCAGTCGGTAACTTACGTTCAGCAGGGACAGGAGATCGCATCCCAATGTATGTATCGTGTTGGTTTGGTACAGCTTGAGCTGTTCGGCGTAGTTGGGTAGGTGTGTTGCGGTTGCCATTTCGCAGCGGTTCGTAGAGGTGGCGTGCTCCGGCTGTGTGTGCAGTCTGCAATGTGCACGCTCCGGGGTTGCTGTGAGCTCTGTGTAGTCGTGGGGAGACAGGACTTGTGTTCTGTTGGCTTGTTTGGAGGACACGGGCCCTCTTCCCACATGCTTCTCAGACAGTTCAAGGTCGGTGCTGTGTGACTCCTTCCAATTAACTTGCATGTGGCCGACATGGGGGAGTGTTTTCTTCTTTCTTCCCCGTCCGTTGTGTGCTTCTGTGATATGCGCTATCTGCCCTGTGGTCGGTCTCCTCAGCATGCCTGTGTTGGTCTATTCTTGGACAATGGCTGTATTCACCGGCTTCTGTCGTAGGGCTGTGGTTTCGGTGTTGGAATGGAAGGTCATTCAGTGCTGTCTGCTCTCCCTTGTGTGGGCGGCAGGCTGCCTTTCCACTCTGCGTTGGGCCTTGTGTGTGGATGTAATTCTTGGGCCACCTGTTGTCGGTCCCCGGGCTCTTTGGTGTTCCGTTTCATGTGTCTTGTTCATATGTGCAGGGTGGTATGGGTTTTTCAGTGTGGTACTGGCGTTCCTCTTCCCGAAGGGAGCCCTGCTTCTCCTAGTTGGTGTTGCCACCGCTGTGTGCTACGCCATGTTTGTTACACTGGGGTGTGTCCTGCAGTTGCGTGTCTTCACTGACATGTGTGCGTCGTTTGTGTGGCGTTGGGTGTTGTCCGTGAATTGGGCGTTGGGGACATGTCTGTGGCCGGCCTGTCACGTGTCATGTGCGTTCGGGGTGGGGCTGATGTGTGTGCTGCTTGGTTGTGTCCCTGTGTCTGTGTGCGACGCATGCATGGTGCTGCGGTTGGCCTCTGCGTTGTGCGCATGTGTGGCGGCGTCATCGGCGCTTTGGGGCCGTGACAGGGTGGTTGGTTCCTAGTCCCAGGTGGTGTGTACACATGTGTTCTGCGATGTTAGGATTTGGCCTGTGTGTCATATGTGGATGCAATGGTGGATGTGTAGTGTGCACTCGCTGGTGGGGGGTTGTCCGCTTTTTCCGCCCTTGCACTGTGTGCGCTGTTTGCGTGCACTTGTTGTGTGTGTGCCTACCTGCGTCTCCGCGGTACGTTGCGTCCTTGGTGGTGCATCAGCAGAAGCATGGGAAGGGCCTGCAGTGCTGGATTCATGCCCGGGTGCCGCTTCTTCGTTGTCCGTGCTCTGCGTCCGTGTTTCCGCCTCTCTTTCACGTGCGGTGTCTCTTTGCCGTGGGAGCCGTTTGTTTGCGGCATCGTAATTTATGCGCCGGGCGGGACGTGTTTCGTCGGACGGTGTGTGTCAGTTGTGCTGCGCCGCTACGTGTGCGGGCGCACTTTGATGGCGGACGGTGTTGCTGGCTTGCCGGCGGTGTTTGGCCTGCTTTTCGCATCATAATTGGGCGGGCGTGTGGACTGCTGCGTGCCGGCGGTAACTGGTGGTTTTTGCATCCGCCAGCACGGCGGTTGTGCTTCCGCCCGCCATCGTAATGGGCCCCTAAATATGTAATTTGTTTAATTATTGTAAATATTTATAATTTTAGTGCTGGTTGTTTTTGGAGGGCTAAAGAGTGTGAAGGAAATTAATTATAATAATAATTTATGTTAATTAATAATTATTTAATTGATAATGAATTATGTAAATTGTGTAATTATTATATTTTGTAAGTTTTATATTAGGTGCTGGGTTTGTTTTTAGGGGTAAAGGGTGGGAAGTTAATTAAATATAATTAAATTATTATGATTTAATTGCTATTAATTGTTTAATTGATAAATAATTATGCAAATCAAATATTTTTTCATTTATATATAAGTGGGTGCGTCTTTGAGTTTGTAGGCATAAAGGAGTGATTCATGTCTGGTGGGGATGACAAGTTGGAAAAATGATACACCTTTTATGAAATTAGATAGAGTTGTTGCCTATATTGTTTGAAAGAAAAACCCTCAGGACATTATGTGTTTTTTGCTACTACAGACTAACCGAAGCATCACAGGGGCCTCTCTTTGAAACATCGATGGTTAGAGAAAAGCCTTTTCGCACTTCTCCGTTTCTCCTAGGGAAACAGATTGGGACTGCCAGACAGGTCTCCTTGTTTTGAATGTAAATGGGGTGTAAAACGTGGATTTACACCCCTTGTTTGGAATGTAAATGTGGCATCTAACCTAGTGTGTGATGTGGGGATCATGGAACATATGAGAAGCAAGCTATTACAATGCGAAGAAAAGACATGGTCTGTCATTTCAATCATACTTCCAAAGTTGAGGACTTATGGGCATAAGAAGAGTTAATCTAGGAGAGGTCACTCAAAGGGGAGCCTAATAACTCTTATTCCTAATGTGTTTTTTTAATGGAAGAGTAAATAATGTAACAGGGCCTGCTCATTGACTCTTACAATGCTTGCTGTACCTGCTCCAGAAGGAAAGAGTTTGGTTTTGCCCATGATAAATATTTTTATAGACCCTTCAAAATTATCTTTCTCTGACCAAGATGTGGGAAAGTTAGAGATTAACATTAAAAAGATGCTGGTAGAATGCCCAGAAACAGTGGTTTTGCAAGTCGTGTTATGGATGCAAACTTGTATCTGGGGAAATGGAAAAAGAATTTAAAGAGTTTCTGAGAATTGCACCTGTCCCGGAGGTCGTGTGGCACAGAAGGTAAGCTCTGCTTTTGCTTGGTCGACTTCTGGGCCGCATTTGATAATGTGGAAGGGGGAACTCATTATAGCACGTTGTCGACTTTAGGGACACCGCCAGATCTACGTGGACTTGTTAATGTTTTCCCCAATGATAATCGGATACAGGTGGTTTTTTCCCTCCACCCCCATGCAACAGTGTCTGAAAGCAGCTCTATTAAGTATGGGTTGAATTTGAACATCCCTTATTGCACCTATTCAGGGCCGGATTTTTGCCCCTCTGGCATTTCCCTAGTAGGATGTAGGCTATGGGGCTGCTCTCAGAGCAGAATGGGTGGTCATGCCCTAACTATTCCCTCAAGGCCCCAGTCTAATTCCAACTTTATGCAGTGCGGGACTGGTTTGAACAGATATGCCGGGACTGAGTTTGATTTCCAGTCCATCCCCACACCTATTTATTTAAATTTGTGCCTGGCTGACCTTTTGGCCTCCTGGAGGAAAGCTAAGACTTAGCTACATAAAATAGAAGATTGGTGAATCACAGTATTAATGTATGCTGATGACTTACCTACACCGGTACACAAGCCTGTTTGTTTACGAATAATTAAGAGAACTACAAAAAAACAGTAAAAAGAATAGTATTAAAATAAACGTAAAAAACATAAGTGAGTTCACCCTGGTAAGTGGGCGGAAGTAAGTTGAAAGTAGGTGAGTTCTACATTTATCGGGGCTCCACTGTTACACAGAGGCAACTAGTATGAAGAGGCAATTTGTGTAATAACGGTGTTAAGAGATTAGGAAATAGGTTTGGGAATAGAAACATATTCGAGTAACATTAAATAGGCCATGGCAATGTAAGGTGTGAGTAAAAGTGTATCATTTTACAGATCTGTTATTCCATTTTATTTTATTGCGTTATTTATGGAATGGCGCAGTGTTTTATGGACTTTTGTAGTTTATTAAACCATTTAAAATGTATAAAATAAAAAAACTCAATAAAAAGATTAAAGATCGAATGTTTACACTTGATGACGTCATAATGAGTGATTACATCAAAGACAATGTTCCTCCCAATGACACAGTTAAATGTATTTATTACTCTTGACGTCTTCGTTGTTTTCTATCAATAAATTAGCTTATTTGACATTAAATTGTTTTGTCAATATATTCTTGTCCAGTTGATGAGATATGTAATTCATTGTCTGAATTGAATTAATGATCAGTTTTACCTCAGAACACCTAGCTCAAACAAGGCTGCAGTGAGTTCCATTCTAGAAGCAAATGGAAGAAGCGGGGAAAGTTCACAAATATAAGAGAAAAGAGAAGGTCCATGAAAAGAAAGCTTTGGCAAACTCTACCAGAATTCCCTTAACCTTCTCTAATGGTGAAATCAGTAAAAGAATCTCAATACCATGTTCATATGTTCAAATGAATTTACCATTTTCCCTGTATTTTTAAGCGCTCATAAAGTGCTATTTTAACAACGTTTGCTTCCATCCTTCCAGTCTGCAGGGTGTTTTCTGCCCTTGGCCGTTTGTCTGCTTCGCTGTGCACAAGAGCACTGCTCTTGCCGTATAACCTGCCCGTAGTTTAAGTATTTTTTTTCACTTTGCTCTCAAGATGCTCATATTGAAAATGATAAACCTAGAGGAAAATGAATCAAGGCATCTGTTTGGTTAATAACTTCACAGTGATTGATGTTTTGGTTATATACAGTTATGTGCCTTGAGTTACAACAACAACATTTGAATGTTATTCTTCCCTTGTCTGGCACCATTATTTTTCCCATGATATTGCCTGGGGAAATTTTTATCGATATTAAATTAAATCAAGAAAATTGAATTCTCTCCACATTGTAGTGTTTGCCTGCTATTTCTTTCAGTACAGCCTTCAATACTTAGCAAATCGACGTGCTTTATAGAATATGTGTAAGTGTCAACTATAATTGAAAATATTGAGACTGTGTGGGTCGTGGTGTAGCAACATAAGCAAATGTGATTGCTTGTAAAAAGACAGAGACAAAGCTTGAATGAAGTGACTTAGCCCACGTTTGAAAATGTATTTCTAAATTAAACACTTGACTTCAACTCCAAACGTCTGAAGTAATTAAACAGCAGGTTCCACGCTCTCTGAGAAAAGCACTTGAATTCCGCTTAAACAACTGCGCAGAGGTTATTTGATGAGCCATCTACGTCTTTGTAAATGCTAAATTATTCAAAGACTCTTTCTTGAGCGCACGACGGACGCCTCAGTATCATGGCTGCCCTTGCGTAGCTTTGCGTCGCTAAAATAGAAGGATTCGATCTGATTCCTAAGTTGTGTCTCATGTCGTGTAAAGAGTTAGAAGTGAACGGCTTCGTTGAGCAAGACCCTAATAAAGGGCTCTGGAGGAATGTGTGCGATATAAAACTCTGTGGAGTTGATGACTCGGTCAGCCTTACAGCCAGCTCAGTTATTATCTCTGTGCCAGGATCCCTGTAATGAGATTGTCGATGGTCTAGGGGTTTAACATTAACCCCGGGTTGACCATCTGCCCATTTGCTCATAATGGGGCAGTGTGTTTGAGCAGGTTTGGTTGTGTGTGTTCCCTGTTGCACAACACTGGAACCTCAATCTAAACATATGAATTGTGTAGACATTTTACAGCATTTGGGAACTGCCAGGCAAATAGCAAAAAAACGTTGCTTTATATGTATATTTTTTTGCGTCAATATGCTTTTGGAAGCCTGAAAGCAAAGGTTCAACGTGTGTTCCCACCACCATCATTCCTAGAACCGCTGTTGTATCTGTTACCTAACTATGGCGTCAGTGGTGTATTTGAAAACCACCTACTAGACTAATGCTGTATGAATAAAGCATGTTAATTAAATAACCAATCAATTAATTAAAAAACATATTATGGCCAGCAAAGAAAAAAATGAAAATCCATAAGAAGGTTGATGAGTTAAGCACACAATTGCAGTATTTGGGAAATGGTCAAACCTAGAGTCATTAGGAACCAGCTGACGTTAGTTACTGACACAATTCAGCCTTACCTCACCGCCGTCCATAACCGAAGGCACCGGCACCTCCTGGGTCACTTTAGGCTGGATATCTTTCACTGATTAATCACTTTTCCAGCCATTAATGATTGGTCACCAGCCCTGATTAACCGTCCTTGTGATGGTCTTTCAACTCAATGCACTCTGCACTTTAAGTTAATTTGTTCCTCTTACGCTGTACCACGTAAGCAATATATTCAACCCATTCTTCCAGCGACGGTCCGTGCAGGTAAGCGCGGTGGGGTGGTGCGGGAGGGGGGATGGAGTCGACAGACGATGGAATAGGGAAAATTAAATAAATAAATAAATCCTATTCCGTCGTCTGACGACTTCCCCCACCCGACCCCGCCGCGCTTACCTGCATGGACCGCAGCTGCATTGTTCATGATTATAACTGCAAACAGTGTCTGCCTGCTCTGCTGTTTCTCCAACAATTGAATTCTTTGACAATTTTCTGCAAAATGTCCTGCTTTCTAGGGTCTGTGATCAGATTAAGGAAATATCTTAATAGCACCGGATGATGTTTTTAACACATCTTGCATTTCAGTTTTATTATGTATCTTTTATCAATTATGTGAGGATTTATTATGTACTTTGTATTTTGCCTGTGTTTGCTTTTATGATTTTTAAAGGTAAAATCAAATAAAGCTGAGATGACTGACTGACTGACAGTATTTGGGGCGTTGGGGGAGGTTTGTATGTATGTACATGCATGCATGCGTGTGCATTCATGTAACTTGTTGGTTACAGCGTCTAGAGACTGAGCAGGGCTGATTTATTGGTTCAACTTTATAGTTCAAAGTCTGTAAAATGGAACTTATTGAGTTCTGTGTGTAAAAAAATCTGTTCAGTGCCAAAAATAGCTTTTGGGTTACACATTATTGGTTCGAATTTACGAAAAACAGCATTGTTTTTCATACTTCTAATTGTATCACTTTAAACTTGAATTGTGTTTCACTGAAATAAATTAAGTGCAGTGTAACTGTGAAAGTAACACTAAGGGCTTAATTAAGATGTCAGGCAGACTTGACCCTTGCGGAATCGGGATTGACCGACCTCCGGTCAGTGGTTCCAACTGCAGAATTATAATGCAACCGCACCTGGTGCGGTTGCATACTCCCATTTGTCTATGGGAGCTTGTGTTGTGGCCATAAACTGGCCGTCGCACAAGCTCCCATAGAGAAATGGGAGGAACGGTTCATCTCTGCACCGCGTGCCAGGCACCTCAAGGTGCCTACCACACGATAGAGGGATCAACAGGGTGGCAGCATCGGTAACCCCTCGGCTCCCAACCTGAGGCCGCAGGGTGAAGGGGGCCCTGCTAGGGGCCCAAATGTCGCTTTCTGACAGGCTTTCCATGTCAGAAAGCCCGACATGGAAAGCCTGTCGGAAACCGACATCGTAATCCCTACAGTGGATACGCCGTCCATAGGGATTACGCGCAAGCCTCCGACTGGCCGACAAATCCAGCCGGAATGACCGGGCAGTTTCACTTTCGACCGCCTGCATCGTAATGCGGTGGTCGAAACTGAAACCTGCGATGAGACTCGGAAAGCCTCCAACCAGCGGTCGGAGGCTTTCCGAGTCTCATCGTCATTAGGCCCTTAGTGATTTTTAGCCTATCTGTATGAAAAAAAATACTAACTCTCATCAACACACCTTAATTTTAACACATTACCAAGTGTGACACTAAACAAATTTAGTCATAGGGGTTAACCCATTAATCCCTAACTCATTAACCCTAAATCCTTTTACTCCAAACCCTTAGCTCTATATCCCAAACTCTTAACCACATACCCATAACTTTAAACCTATAATCCTTTATAATATATTCTTAATCCTGTAACCCCTAACTCTATGGTTCAGGATGCCTCAATTAGAGAGTATACGGACATCTCCTTGGACAAACACCCTCTGAACATGGTGATCATGATCCCTAAATCTGGGTTAGGAGACTGCTAACCTATAGCATTCTGTCCATGAGATGTGACCAATCCTGACATTAATGCGGTCTGATGATAGTTAGATCTATGTGCAATATAGTGCCTGCTTGGAGCACCATCCTTTTCATGACTGCAATGGTTGAGGTAGCCCATCTTATCTTGAATAAAAGCCTGAATAAATACGTTATTCACTTCAAGTGGCAACACCGGGGGCCATATTATTAAACATGCCTGTGGGGTACAATAGACATGGACCCATGCAAATGAGGAAACAGTTTACCTTGGTACCTGTGCCATATTATTGATGTGGGTGCAGAGGCAGGAGGGCTGTCAGGGGGCAGACTGACTGTATGCCACAAAGATGTGGCACACACAGTGCACTCCACAAGGATTCCCTCAGAAGGGACTAAAAAGGGTCCCAGAGAGCCCCCATATATCCCTCTTCAGGCTGGTGCAGTCACTCACTGCACCCACATGCAACAAGATGTCTGCCCCGCCACCCCCCATTTCAAATACAGCCTCGTTGCGGCCTGCACAGTGACAGGGAGACTGGAGGCTTCAAACAGCCGGTCTGCCTTTCACCAATGCTCTGTTCCAGAGCAAACGCTAATTTGCAACTGCACTGGAGGCAGAGCATTCATTGTGATAGGGCAGTGATCCGGACTCCATCCACCACACCAAGTTAAAGATGCACCACGCACAGGACAGGGCATCTGTAATATGGCCCTGATCATCTCTTGAATCTGAGCAAAGGGATGACCTTAACATTTTAAGTAGCTTTTGTCAGAAAAAATCACTAAGATCTGTTCGACTGTTCAGTCAATACAGCACTTGAATCCGACCTTGCAGAGAGCAGAGATAACCTACAGTTAGTTCACACCCCTCCCATCTCACTACATTTGATCCTCTCAGTCCAGAGATGGTCATAAGGTTTGCCCAAACATTAAATCAGGATACCCCTGTGAGACCTGTACAGTGCGAGAGGCTTTTGTGTATTTTTGTAATGCCTCCCTTTCTTCCGCGCTTGTCTTACCAGGTAGCTAGCATGCTGTGATGTCTCCTACATTGAAAAAGCCATTAACTGATCCCAGCTTTTTGAGTAATTATCATCCAATTTCACTTATTTCAATTGCGATCAAAACTCCAGAAAAACATGATAACAAGGTTATAACCACATTTTTTGTTCAAAACTCAGTTTTCTATCCAGCTAAATCTGGGTTGAGGTCACTCCTTAGAACTAAATTAGCTTTGTTGGCTGTCATGGATGAGCTGTGCTGGATACTGGATGAAGAGGCAGAGTGGCTCTAATACTACTTGACCTTTCTGCATACTTCAATACCATGTACTGCCATATTTACTGATTTAGCTTCACAAGATCGCTATGAGGGACTCTGCCTTGGACTGGATTAATTCTTAGATGTATGACAGAACTCACGCAGTGGAAATGTCATCCTCCTATTCAACATCCAAAACAGATGAAAAAAGGAGTACTCCAGGGGTTTCTTTAAGCCCTCCCATATTTATCATCTCTGTTGCCACTCAATCTCACCTGATTACTGAATATGGCTTCACTTTCATCACTTATGCAGATGACACACAGCTGATTAGCACAGAAGATCCTTTGGTCCTTATCAAAGTTTAATTCAAACGTGTCTCTCTAATGTAGCCCTTTGGATGGGATAGAGGTACTCATCTTGGATAGCTTGTATGATCTAACAAGTGGTGGCCTTTAGATCTTGTCCCTCCGACTATACCTGTTTCCACAGTTAAAAATGTTGGTGTTTATATGGCCAACTTTTTGATCCCTGGATCCCAGGCCAACAAGGTCACTCATCCTCCTCAATGGTCTGCTTAACCAGCATTGGCAAAGCCAGTTAGTCTCCCTTCTTATAAAAAAGCATTTTTATTCATATTTGCAGTCCTTTGAAAAGATCCAATTTGTGCCAACCTTCAGACGGCAGCCTCTGAGTGCTGAGGCCACCTTCACAGAATAGCTCATTTCTGTGCAGTGCCCATCTCAGCACAGCTGTGTGTTGTGTGTTAAGTCGTCGTTATGTATTGTGCCACTGTCGCAGAGGAGCTTCCAGTCTATTGATTCCATTCTTGATGGGGCAGAATCTCATGTGCGCTAAAAGAAATATGTATTATTTTTTTTTAAAAGACGGCCAGCAGCAATCCAAGCTGGTTAATGCTAAAACAAGTACCCCAAGCCTCTCCATCATGAAATGCCATACACACAATTTGAATTGCAGTCTGACTGGGCCTTTTCATGGATGCCCCGATACCACTCACATCAGTTATTTCATCAAAGAATTATGATCGTTTATGTTTTTAAAGAATTCTAAATAGTTTTTCAGGTTTAAAACCTAAGAGAGTTGTAGTTTTGTCTGTTTTCATCTTTATTTATGGGGGTTGTGAGTGTTTTTTCTTTCTTTCTCACAGCAGGTTGAGCTTGTTTTTTATTTAAGACCTAGTGAATCAGATTTCAACATTTCTTTGTATTGGTTAGCTGCAACCCTGCCGTTTGCCGATTACGCATTGGCCCAGTGCCTACTGGAAAAGGTAGTCTACGCTCTATCTAACAGCGCACATTTGATTAGAAAGTTGATGGGAACAAAAATGACAATACCCACAATGCCCCCATCTACTGTGTGTCACCTGAGAGAGACAATGTAAGGAAAACAGGAGAATTGAGGAATCTACACTTGACGTCTAGCTGCAGCATTCTCAAGGGCACAGATAGAGACTAAGGATTAAGACAAGGAAGGCTCCTTTGGGGTATCAGTGGGGCCTCAGAAGTAGGGTCAGGGGTGCGCAATCTGCACACAGAAAACCTTGGCAAAGACAGCACCTCTGAAAAGATCAACTCGCACCACACAATAAGAAGTGAGACTTAGTGATGCAGTTTTTTCGAGCTACGCTAAGTGTGGTGTTGCTCTGAATAGATGCAAACACCTGTTTACATGCATGGGATACATGCAGTGTCTAGTAAACATGCCCATTAAGATATGCACTTACATCACTCACATCCTGTTTCCACACACAAAGTATTTTAAACAGCTTGCACATGCACGGAGTTTGTTAAAATCTTCACAGACTTTTACACAACTGACAAATATATTTACTTACAAATTAAATTTCTTGGGTGTTGGACATGACATTCTTGGCATGGTTTTCCTCTACTCTTTGCCTTCGATCCTCCTGATTTTGCCAACTTCGTTTTTGCTGGCCTTAGAACTCCCCACTTTACCACCGCTAACAAGTGCTAAAGTGCTTGTGTTCTCTCGATTAAATATGGTAGAATGGGCTTACACCCAATTGGCACATTTAATTTACTTCTAAGTCCCTAGCAAGGTGATACTACATGTACCCAGGGCCTCTAAATTAAAAACAAGTAGTGGACCTGCAGCACTTATTGTGCCACCGACTTGAGTAGCCTTTTAAGACATGTCTCAGGCCTGCCATTGCCTGGCCTAAACCTTCCTTTTTAATACATAAAAGTCACCCCAAGGGTAGGCCATAAACAGCCCGTAGGGAAGAGTTCAGTTCATTTAAAAAGTTGGACAGGTAACTTTTACATCACATGGTAGTGAAAAATTCTTAAATTCGTTTTTCACTACTACAAAGCATGCCTTTCCCATAGGATAACATTGGGTTACCTTATTACATTTATTAATTGATAACTTTCAATTGGGAGCAGGTAAGAAAGTCGAGTGTTGTCTTTAAAGAATTGTAATTTAAAACCCTCTGTAATGGTAAAGTTGGATTTTAAGTCACAATTCTACAGCCTGTATCCTTGGTCATATGAATAGGTGTAGCTGGCAGTTGGTCTTTATGTATTACTTCCAGACAGTTAGACAAAGGTGGAATAGATGTTGGCAAGATGGGCCATCTCTGACTTGATAGGGGGCTGAGCTGTCACCTACCACACTTGCTCACCACAAAGATTCTGCTTCAGCACACTCACAAAGGGTTTCACACTAGTCTTTTGTGCCCCCAGACAAGCTGGGGCCAGGGCAGGTATGAAGGAAATTCCAGACACCTCTGTAGGGGGAGGTCTCTAGAAGCTTCTCCCACTTCAAAGTGGGCACCAGGTATAAATATTGTACCCTCAGACCCAACTCTTCACTACATTTCTGGACCTCTGGAAGAACCAGAAGACTGCCTGCTGAGCTGCACGGTTGCAAGAAGGACTGAGTGAGAAGGACGGGACTTGCACGTTGAGCCCAGGACCACCAGAGTGTTTCCAAGGGCTAGTTTGCTGGCCTCCTGAGCAGAGCCTCATGGACAGAAAAGCTCGAACCACCTTGAACCCTGCACCTGGACTCTGCATGTTGTGAGTTCTGCCCCTCCAAGTGAGGCCCTTGGGTGTGGGCCTGAAGGTGCTCTGCCAGCCCAGCTGTGGTCTTTGAGCAAAACCGATGCAGCGAAAACATCTCCTTGCAGCTCCTCATCATAAACGGTGGCTGCATGATGCATCCCCGACGCAGCACCCTGCAGCTTTTCGGAACCACTGCTGTGCTATGCCTCCTTGAAGCTGGACCTCACATCGCAGCCCTGCAGTTCCTCAGAAGTGACGCAATTTATCCTTGATACAGAACCTCGCAGAGCAGCCCATAACTCATCCGGATCACCGTTGCGAGACACATCTTCAACACAGAATCTTGCAACGCTCTGCAATCAGGATTTATGGTATGTTGTTCAGCAGGCCTAACTTGGCCCCTGTAACTGGCCCACGCTCCATCACGGTCAGCCTGAACTTGTGACTTTGTCTCGGTCCAGTGCGACCAGATAACCACAGATGTCACTTTGTGCTTTTAGGCACTATTTTATCTAAATCTTTCAAATTGCATATCCACGGTTCTCCTGAATGGAGTTTTGTCATTTTGGTGTCAAATAATTTATTAACTTTTACTCTATTTTTCTAAATTTGTATGGGGTTTTTCTTGTGTTGTGTTTTCACTTTATTATTGTCTAAGTTCTCCATAAATACTTTACTCATTACTTCTAAGTTAAGCCTGACTGCTTCCAGAGGGTTAAACACAGGTTAATTTGGGGTTTGCTTGTGTTTCACCCTGACAAGAATTGTGGTTGGTACTTGAGTAGGGTTTCCCCCCCTCCGCCAGTAAGCCAGTTTCCTTCATTGGGTAGCTCACACACCTGTTGACAGGCACCAGAAGATATTTTCACCACTAAGAACCGTGCTTATACAAAGCCTATTACAGCCAGTTAAAGTTCGAGTTGACCGGTAAGAAATTGTTTCTGTGGATGTAGTTCAGACAGAGACAGGAAATGTTGCGAATTGCATATCTTTCCTGTCCTTAACTGTGTGTTGTGGATATGTCCTGTGCTCTCTCCGTTCCTGTGTGGAATTATCGATGCCATTGTTAGTTGTTGGTGTGTAAGTTAGGATAGATTTCCTAGGGATGTGCGCTTGAGTTTTTGAGGTTCAATTTTACTTTGAGTTTCATGGCAGTGCAGAGCAATATCACAAAGTTACCAGCACAGCACATGTCATCATTGTACACAACGAGGAATTGGCAAACTCAATAGGTTTAATTTTTGTGTCACATGTACACACTTGGTCCATGGGTTATACAAGCTTCAAAGCTTTTGGCTTTCTTTAAAATTTTAAAAAAAATGTACAGCACAGATGCCATTAAACTAATTCATGTGATAGATACTTATGGTCAGATTGCATCAAAGAGACTGAATATAAGTAGAACATTAGAATGCTGAGCGCTCCGTTGAAGACAAAGGATTGCCCCTGGCTTCCAATGGCTGGTAGAAGCCCAAGGCATCAACATTCCAATGTTTTCCTTTCACAGCTGTTGCTATGAACAAAGGCCTGACTGAGCCCGAGGGGATTTCAACCCCCTCGGACTCCTTGTGGCCTTTCTTTTACTAATTAGAACATTCTGCCATCTAGGGGCGGAATGTTCTAATAGCCTTATAGCCCTCCATAGTGGGCTATAATGACTGTAGGAAGGTAGGATCCTTCTGCATGTGTACCCCCACGTTTTGCCTGGTGCTAAGCTGGTTTTGACTAGTCTGACTGGGATCCTGCTAATCAGGACCCCAGTCTATCTGCTTTTCTCCCTAAACTGTTATATTATGTATTTGGGTACACTCCAGATTGGCTACTGGGGTACCCTTGTCAGTCACTAGTATATGGTACACATGTACCCAGGGCATAGGTACCACAGAGGCTTAAGGGTCACTACACTTAAAACCTATAAGTCACCCCTATAACAGGCCTTTACAATCCTGAGGGCAGGGCTCTTGGTTCTAAGTGAGAGGGTGCCCCTGCATGAGCAGGACACCCCTGCAGCCTACGGAGTCCATTCTCCTGGGTTGTCATTGAAGCAGGCATATACTACTATAGAGGGGCATTATGCGACCGCGTGATGACCAACTCTAAAACGGCTGAAACAAACCCTATCGTGTTTGGTGTCAAACATGTTGGAATCACACCCCCACACCGGTAACCGGTGTGGGAGGTATTATTCCACCCCTCAGAAGCGTCCTTCGTGGGGTACCTGGTGTTCCCGGTACCAGCCTTCTAGCTCCGGACTGCACAAAATGGTTGCTGCCAACCAGAGACACATTTCTGCCCTCCTGCTGCTGAGCCAAGCTCGAGCAGGGGAAGGCAGAACAATAGGCATCCTATAAATGGGAGGTGTGACCACCTCCCAAACAGGATTTAGTGTATTAGGGCTGGATGGGTGCGCTTGCCAGCGACTGAAAGTCTGCATGAGGGGCACATTTGGTATCCCTGTGCATAGTCCAGTTCAAACCAGTCCTGGGAGCCGTTGGCTCTCGCTCTAGCCCAAAACTGGACAAAGGACATGGGAGTAACCTCCCCCCTGGGTGGATCCCCTGAATCTTTCCAACCCTCTCCCGTGGGTAGTTAAGGGCTTAACTGGCTGTAGGACCCTAGATTCATCGTGGACAAGATTCAGAACTGAAACCACTGCACTTCGACCGTCTGGGCACTCAGGACTTCGCTGGACTTCCTTTGGATCTGACTTTGTCTCCCTCTCAGTCTGCTGCGTTGTCTGTGCCTGTGCACCGTACAGGATCCGTGTAGGACCTGTGGAGCATCCAAGACACCTGAAGATAATCTCCCTTGGAGTGAAGGAGTCACTCCCCTGCATTCGCAGGCACGGCAACACTGCTGTCCAGTCTGCTGATCCCAAGCTCCTATGGACTCCGAAGGGTCCAGCAACACAGGAGGTGGGTTTATACGTCGCTCATGGCCCGAGCTGCCCTCTCACAGAGTTTGAGTCCAGTATCCCTCGTGGGGGCTGCAATACCCGAACCCCTGTGCACTGCATGCATTTGCAAGTGCATGTGCTTGTTGGCACTTCCTTAACAAGTGCATTAGGCTCCAAGTAGCCCCAACCTCTGGCAACTTTTTCTACAAAGATCTTCAACCACCTCGCACCAAGTGCTCCGTGGCCTGTTGTTTTGTGAAGCTGCTCGAGGTCCTCTTGCGACTCCTATGCCTCCGGCCTGTGGGTCCAATTGAGGGTCAACTTTGCTTTTCCTGGGCTCCCCTGGTTGCTCCAGGCTTGCCCGACTCCCCTGGCTGTGGTGAGTCTCCTGGACCTTGCTGGTCTGAACCGTACACTTCCTTGACCTTCTGCGTGGGTTTCTGATGGCAAGGGTTGTTGGTGCTCCTGCCGGACATGACCCCTCAGCACTCGACATCCTTTGTGGGACAGCTCGCATCCCGCACCTGGTTGTCCTCAACGTCGCCTGGTACCCGCAGCTGCAGAGTCAAGGTCACCATCAACCATCCTGAAGGATCCGACATCGGCGGACATTCGTCTACCGAACCCCTGGTCACTCTCAAGTGACCCACACTCTGTGCCCTCTGCTTTCAGGTACTCCTCGACAAGAATCCACATTTGGATTCCAACGGACATTCTTCTCCCTTCCAGCAGCCGCACTTTCTTGAAGTCATCCATTGAGTTCGACGGCGGTTTCCGACGCCACTTCACACCTATGCACCCGGCTTCCCTGGGATAGGTAACTTGGGTACTTCGGTATCCACGGGTGGGGTGGCTCTCCAACCTTCTGTCTTCCACTGGGTTTCTTCGAAGTCCACTAATCTCTAAAACTACAACCGTGACTTGCACATAGACTTGTACGGAGCATCCGGTCGTGTCTTCACACTGCACACACTCTCCGTGGGTTCCCTATCTACTCACCTTGAGTGGTTCCTCGGGGTCCCAGCAATTCTACGTCCTCTCGACATCGTCCTGACTCAAGTCGTGGTTCTTATACCACTTTCTTAGTATATGGTTTGGTCCCCCAGCGGGGCCCACTGTGTTTTTAGTGCTATTTACTGTGATTTCTTTGCTATAGTGTTGTGCGCTTTGTGTATATCTCCGTGTAGGAGATACTGAAACATACTAGAGAGTATTATATAATAAATACATATTTTTATAAATACTTTCTGTGGTTCTCTTTCATTTAATCTATACTATAAGATTACATTATGGTAAAACAAGCTGCTTTACACTCCTTCAAGACTTAGCCTGAAGGCTGATCTCCACAGCTACCACTTGGATAGCTTTCTAAGGTTGTCTGAGACCTCTTAAATCACCATAAGGGTTGTCTGGACTGGTGCAAGGTGCCCACTTTAATTAGTGGACATCATATACCAGGCCAGCTTCTCACAATCACCATTAAAGACCTGCTCTCTTGTTAAAGGCTTGGACCTTAACAGGTATTGCTGTAAGGCTATATGGGATCCAGATTTTCCATGCTCAATGTGAAATTTAATTTGTAAAATGCAATTCCATTCTTACAGAGTTTTTTGATTTCTTAATACATCAGACTCTGAATTACGATCCACCATTGCTTCGTTCTGCTCTTACTGCCAGGCTGATCATTCCTCATAATAAAAGAGAACAAGTTGGGAGGCATTTTTTGGGGCTCAGACAGCTAAACAGTGGAATGCATCCCCTACTCGCTTTCTGCACAATTCTAAGTATCTGCACCTCAGGAAATCTCTGAAGAGTCTTCTTTTTCAATAATAGACTTCTCCACTCAATAGCATTGCTTTTCTGACCACAGTACTTTCGGAACCAGGTAATATCTGGTTTTGTGTAAAACAAAGAATCTCAGTTGTTCACACAGGAAACCTATTTGTGGTTCTAGAAATGCAAATTGTTGTTCACAGTGTTAGGCACCGAAAAAGCAGACAAAACTTTAACTTCATTTTCCAAATGTTTCTATGCAAACATTTAAAAATAGGAAGCATATAAAATTATTAAAAAGCAAAAAAATAAGTTACATTGTCAACATCATAAAGATCAACCATATGCTTTTAAAATTAGCATCTATTGTTTATGTTTGCATTTGTGCATGGGCATATCTGCCTAACTGCCCATGTCGCTTGTGACACCTTCAGTATGCTCTAGCTGTTTAGCTAAACACGTGGCATTCTGGGATTTGTTATTTTAATTTAACATTGTAAGTATGAGCTCTAAAACGACTGCATGGGACAGGCTGTGAGACAAAAACCCAGGACGAGTTGATGGTGTCTTTTATCACCAGCTATTGTGCTGGTGGGCAGAGGTGCATGCGTGCCTCTATCTGTAGTGTGTGCACCTGTATGTGTGTTCCTTTTTGATGTTTAACTGCACGTCTCCTTGTCTCCCCATGTTGTTATGCATTTGTGTGCGAACAGTATAAAAAACAAACCCAGCGTCTATGCCAGTGCTTGTTGATAACCTTCCTAGGAGGCTTTGTCCAGCATAAGGAAAGATAAAAAGAGCGCAAGCCAAAATTTAATTTAGAATATAAAAGGCTCATATCTGAATCCGCATTCGCTCTGACGCTGAATGACTTTTGTTGCATCAGCTAAATCATTAAATAGGTCGTGTAAGCCTTGTTCTGGAATAATGATTTAAATTTTGAGAGAATGGAAAATGACATTGCGATAAGTGACTATGCAGAGAGATTAGTCCCTTTATGAATTTTGCCCGAGATCTAGCTGACACTGTTATTACGCTGTAATCCATCACGGCAGTCGGCGTGATTCATTTGGCCATTTCTGGTAATCAGCAGAGTGAGAAGGTGATATTGAGTGAGAGGCTGCAGTAGTTCCAGGCTCGGCGGTCCCCGATCTCACTCTGCGTCATGGCCCGTGAACAGTGTTCCCAGGATGCATCTGGGCTGATTGCTGTGACAATCAGTGGCACTTCTGGAACTTGCTCTTGGTTACAAGATTAATGACTGTGGGATGCGGCATTTGCAGGGGTCAAAGGCGAAGTTTAACTCTGGGAGGCAGCTGAAAAAAGCTGGAAAAAGCTGTTACATTTTCTCTGATGCGTCATAAACCTGGAGCAGGACGGAGAAAGACTGGGCAGGAGCCAGAGAGATGCATGTCTTTGAATACAAATATCTCTGCAGAGCCTCCATGGGCCCATTTGCAACACAACGCCCATATATAGATAAGAACAGCCGCCGACCGTGCAGGTAAGCGCGTTGGGGCGGTGGGGCTGGTATTTAGACAGACGACGATGAGAGAAAATTAAATAAATAATTAATTTTCACTCGTGGCCATCTGTCAAAATCCGGGCCCACCCCCCCACCGCTCTTACCTGCAAAGGCCGCTGCTGGATAAGAAAGGATGAGGTAGCAACCTTCATTCACTGTGGGGGCTCGATAAAACTAGATAGCCTATCTGGTGTCCAAGTCAACGCGTAAAGTGAAATATTGCTTTGTATTAATGGCATTTATATAGCGTTATACCATATGTGGGGCACCAACGCGCATTTTCGGACAGATAGCACGCTACACTGTGGGAGTGTGTGTGGTTGACATTGTGTTATATTTGTTGTAATAATATGGGGGAAGCAATTTGGTGCCTCCCTTGAGGGGCCAAAGAGTGCTCTTATTTTGTGTTGGGGCGCAGCGCCTAGCAGTGAGATGGAGGAGGAGATGTAAAAGATAGGGACGTTTTAGCAATTTTGCATGAAAAGACTAAGGGCCTGATTCTGATGCGGGTTGGAAAGCTTCCCGACCGAATCGGTTTGGAAATGGTTTCCGACCCACTCGGATCGGGAGACTCCGACCGACGGAGTACGATGCATCCGGATGCTTCCAGATACGATTTGGTTGGACTCCTATTGACTTCAATGGGAGCATATGTTCCTAACCGCATCATAATTGGGTCCTGGGTTGGGAAGACACGTTCCCGATCCGATTTGGAAGGAGCAAATGCCATTAGGAGGCCTTCCTAACCGCATCAGAATCAGGCCCTCAGTCGGGAAGCTTTTTCAACCCGCATCAGAATCGGGCCCTAAATGTTTAAAATGAAAATTATCTTTATAATTCTTTTGAAAATGTATGTACACTTGTGCAGCAAGAAATACACTATTTTATCACTGAATTGTTAAATTAAACTATGGAAAACCACTATGACCCAATTTGCGTAGAATTTGCTGCACATTAGTCTTGGAATACCGCTAGCTTAGTTGTGAATTCCATGATAAGCCAGGAGTACTTCTGGCTTACTCCTGAAATTTTGGGGTACATCAGGAGTACTCTAAGACAAAGTTATCCCTGGTCCTTGTGTACTGAGGCCCAGGTCCTGAGACCAGAGCCCTTGTTTTTGAGCCATGAGTTTCTTTGTTCAGGTCCCATGGACTCCAGCCACTTAGCAAACACAAGGAGATGATGGATGGAGCGCTGAAACTTTTCAGACACTCACCTTCAGTCACAGATCTGGGTTGAATCCATCATCGTTCTTTAGTTCTCTTCGCCACCCCAGTTCAGCCACTTAGCAAATTACTTTATAGCAAATTCCAAAGCACAAGGTCAGTGTTAATGAAGGTGGTGTGTCTGGGCTGTGGCTTGCACTGTATAAAAATTAAGCCTGGGCGTAGTTCGCGAAGTAGCGCTACGCGAAGCTACGCAAAGTGCAGTTCGCACTACGCGAACTACGCGTAGCACTACGCGAACTGCATAGTGCACTGTTCGCAATGATTGCACAGTGCCGGATGCTTGTCCGCACTGTGCAATCATTGAAAACGGCATCTTGCACAGTGCGAGCTGTCTTTTACTGCCGCTCGAGTAGATTTTTACTCGAGCTGCAGCTTCTCAACGCGAACTGGTAGTTTCTCATCGCGAGCGGTCGCGAGCATACGCGACCACTCGCAATGAGAAACCTGACCTCCCTGCGTTGAGAATCTCGCCGGGATGTCATTTTGCTTGCTCGCGGTCGCCAACTTGACGTTGAGGACCGCGAGCAAGCAAAAAATGACCGCTGCACTACGCTACGCTACGCGTGTTTGCACTGTGCTACGTGCAATTCGCGTTGTGCGAAGTAGCGCAAACTTCGCAAACTACGCGAGCGTAGCGTAGTGCTTTGCCCAGGGTTAATAAAAATGTATATTTCAGGTTAATTTATGATCGCTTGATATAACACTTCTCGTGTAAGACCTTTCATTGTAAGGGGATCACATGGTACTCACTCCACAGCATGGTCTTTGTGACAACCAAACAGGTTCCAGACTGGAGACCATACATGACCTTCATCTCTTGAGCAGTGAGGTCCATGTTACACTTCTCTACACCTTCACGTTTATATTTTGGGGCCCGGGTTTAGTTAATAGTTTTGATCTATTTATGTTCTGAAGGAATGACGTGTCGGAGCAGATCCGAGAAGATCTCTGCTTCTAGCTTGCACCTGCGCTCTCTATTGAGCTTGCTCCTAAGTGGCCATGTTGGATTGCGCATGATTTCCTGTGGTGCACTTCTACCCTTCATGCACAGAAAGTTTCTTCTGCATCCATCTGTTAGTATTTTCCATATCTGATGTATATGCATTGCATTGCATAAACTGGTTTTACACCGATGTGCAAGAGCTAAAGGTTTGACTGTCGGGTTAGACAAAGACTTATCTGTTGACCCCCTAAATCAACCTACTGTTCATAACTTTCAACTACTACCTGAGGTTCTAACAGCAATATCTCCCTTTATCCCATCCGGGAAAAAAATAGCATAATATTATCTTTTACAGACCCTAATACGAATGTGCCAGTGTGATCTATTTTTATTTGGTTTGGCGTCCTCTCACCTACATCTCATCTCGATGCGCCTTATTATTTTTATAAATCAGATACCATTACAAAAAATTGAGTAAAAGAACAACTTAAACAAATACCTTCCAAAATAGCAATGTTCTCAGAGCCTTCTATACCGATACAAGCTGTCCCATTTCACACAGTGAGAGCCGTGGAGCGTTCCATAATTTCATAATGCATACTGCAAATTCGGCCCCTTCCACATGATACACCTGAGTGCCAGGTGAGACACTAGAAGCAGACAATGACAGCTAACATCTGCTGAAGCTATCTAGGTGCTCTAGAGCAGTGGTTCTCCAACGTTTCAGAACTACGACCCAGTTTTTAGAACGACAAACGTTTGTGACCCACCTACCTGTAATGAACATGTGGAGGGGCGAATTTTGAATGTAACTAAAGCATTGTGTGGTAGTGCATGTCATGTACAGACAGCACATTTTCTATTGAAGTGGCCACTTACTTTGCACAGGCATACTGTTTACTGAAGAAACTATATAGCGCATAAATGATAATGTGTGGACATCAGGTTTCTGTGAATATTTATCATTTGTTCATCACCAAGTAAAGTGTCTTGATTTGTTTTGTTCCAATTAATATCTCTGTTCCCAGAACACTTCAGAATTACAAAAAAAAAATGTGCTTCAATTTTTGCTTTTCTTAACGGCTGGATGTATACATTTCATTTACAGGTGAGACAGGCTTCACACCACTTTCTCTTCAGGACCACTGGTAGAAGTCTATTTCCTAGTGATCTGCTGGTTTTCTCCAAGGCATCGCAGTGCACTCCACTTCTATACCTTTTCACCATGGTAGTAGATCAATAGCAAAGCATTGGAGCATTAAAACAGTTTCATCCTCAGGTATCCAAAGTGAGGATATATCCTTTTCTTTTCTGACTGCATATGCTACACCATTGCCTGTGAGTTGATATTGAGCTGGTCATTGTTTGACCGTGAATGGGTAATTACCTTAGAGATTGGGCAAGTTTAGCAGGCACAATGGATTTCAGTATTCTGTGGATGTAATGGGATGTAGAATTCAGATCTGGAATTGGAGGCACATATACAGCTAGGGTTTACATTTTGAACATGGTTGCAGCAAATAAATTGTGTAATTGATTGTATACTGTCAGAGAACAAAAAGATATATCCTCGCTTTGGATAAACGTGGATGAATCTGGCGTGGACGCTCTAATACTTTGTCTTTTTAGGGAAATAATGTATGAAGTCATAAGAAGGGGTTTCATATATAAAATAGCACTCTGAAGAATAATGTTTTTGCTGAATACTGAAAAATACATATTTGTCATAGGATAATCTATTGATTATGATAATACTAATGAGAATGTAATTATATTTTTTACCTGTGTCACTGGAGTGAGACCTAGAAACTCACTCGTTTTACGTTCTTGTGCGCTTAACTCACCCTTGGCCTACTTCACTTGTGTTTATAGTGCTGCACAGTACGTCTGTGGTATACATGTGCTGGGTGTATGTGTACTTGTGAATGGTAGAATACAGTACTGTGCAGTGCATGTAAGCTATATCCATGTACTGGGTGTATGTGTAGTTTGGAAAACTATGGGGACCCCTACATTAACAATAGGTACTTGCTAGCTTGTAGGGAAAATGTGTCATGGGAGAAAAACAAGCTAACAACAAGCATGAATATCAAAAGTTATATCAGGACATCTTACACTTAATCAAACGACATAGTGCTCGATTATTATCAAAAATATATTTTTATTCTATATGTTATTTTATCATTTTTTTCCTTTACATATCAAAAATACATAATTCTGTATGTTTTGTAATCACAATGTATCAACAACATATACTCACAATGCATCAACAACATATAAGACGTAATCACATGAGTTATAAATTAAAAACAAACATAATACTGATATCAATTGATACAATATCCTTTCTTTTATATTTCTTTCTGTCCATGTTGATCTGGACCCTATTGGAAATATAAAAGAAAGGATATTGTATCAATTGATATCAGTATTATGTTTGTTTTTAATTTATAACTCATGTGATTACGTCTTATATGTTGTTGATGCATTGTGAGTATATGTTGTTGATACATTGTGATTACAAAACATACAGACTGGGTGTATGTGTGCCTGTGACTGGTGCAGTACATGAAGGATGTAGTGCTGAGCAGTTTGTGTGTGCCATATGTATGTGCTGGTTGAATGTGTGTCTGTGAGTGGTACAATACATGGGAGACTCGGTATAGTTCGGGAGATCTAGGGCTGAAGTGAGAAACATGAGAGGAGGTCGAGGAATCCCCCTAAGACAGATTTGTGTATTGCTGCATTCGTGTAAGCTGGGGGGCACACAAGAGTAAGGAAAAGCCAGGCTTTCCAGGACACTTCAAAGGGTGCTTTATGATACAGAGAGAGGCCACTGGGAAGGGGTCTGGGCACATCTGCGGAAGGAGATGGGGCTGATAAGAGAATCATAAAGAGTAGGGATGGGGCCCTTTGGTAACCTTTTGATACACATATCACTGTGACTGACATCCAGGTGTGAACCTGTAGTCACTCCCATGGCCTGTGTTGTGGGGCTATCAGATTTGGAGTCACTCCTGCTGTGACAGACTGCTTTCTGGAGGAAATTCAATTTCAAAGTCTTACGTGAAAGTAGCTCAAAGAAGCGTAAAGTGCCAACTGGGGTTATCTGGTCGCTCCGAACTGGGACAAAGTCACAAGTTCAAGCCAACTGTGATGGAGCATGGGCTGGGTACAGGACCAAGTTTGGCCCACTGGGCAATGTACCTGGTTGTACTTGGACTGAGATGCAAGGTCCTGAGTCGTGTTGTGTTGACTTGCTTCGGTTCCGATGGGGCCGCCGATCAGGAGCTTTGAGGTGCTGCATCGAGTTGCATTGCACTGCATCAGTGCTGATGAGGCCCGTGATCAGTAGCAGCGAGGTGCTGTGATACAAGGTCCTGCATCAAGTTGTGCTGCACTGCGTCAGTTTCGATCAGGAGTTGTAAGGTGCTGCATCTAGTTGCATCGCACTGCGTGCTTTCCGAGGGAACTCACAGTTGGGCCAGAAGGAGTACACTCTGATGACAGCCAAGGGTCTAGGACCTGAGGGCCACTTCTTGGGTATCAGGACTCACTCCAGCAGAGGCCGGGCAACAGGGCACAGGCATGTCCACTTCAGTCTGGGCAGCTGGGCAGATACAGGATAGATCGCTGGAGCTTTTTATGTACCTGTAGCTCACAACAGGAGGCAAGTCAATTAATCCTTGGAGTCACTCTGGTGGTTTTGGGTTCGAGTAGCAGGTCCAGTCTTTCTTCCTCAGCCAGCAGGGCAGTCCTTCCAGCAGGTGGGCAGTAGAGCAGTCCTTTTTAAGAGTCTTCCACAGGTCCAGAGGTTATCTGAAGAGTTGGTCTGAGGGTCCAATATTTATACCTGGTGCCAGCTTTGAAGTGAGAGAAACATCTAGACTTTCCTCCCACATCTGGTTCTGGAATTTCCTTCCTCCTCCTGGTCCTTGGATGTCTGGGGTCAGAAAAGGCTAGTGTGAAGTTCTTGTGTGTGTGCTAAAGCAGCTCCCTTGAAGTGCAAGTGTGGTAGGTGACTTCAATTAGGTCAGGATGGCCCATCCTGCCAACACCCAGTCCCCCTTTGTGATACTGTCTGGGAGGATTACACAAAGGCCAACTGCCAACTACAGTAGTCATGTGACCCAGGATACAAGCTGCAGGCACCAAATGGTTAAAACAAGAAAATCCCAACTTTCTAAAAGTGGCATTTTCACAATTGTGACTTAGAATCCGACTTTACCAATTCCTCAGACACCAACCATGACATTTCTACCCATCCCTAAACAGTGGTTATCACTTATTACATGTAGCAAGGTAACCCAATGTTATCCAATGGGAGAGGGAGGCTTCAGAGTAGTGAAACACGCATTTGTGCATTTTACACTACCAGGGCGTAACTATGAATCATTTCCTATCATTCACAGGGCTGTATTCTATTGCAATATATTTAGCTTACCTAAACAAGCACAAAAATTAAATATAGCATGTCATCTGTTTTTCAGTGCTGGTAAAAACAAAACGCTTTCACACTGACTGTGCTGCTCTTTGACTATTGAGAAGCACACCTGACACGCAGACCCTTGCAGGTCATTCCTTCAAGCTAGTATTTACCAATGAATCCTCCCCAGTGTATGAAAATACACAATGTAAACACAAAACCATATCAACAAAAAGTTACACATTGTACTTTACTTTCTTTATATATGTCTTGTTAGACCTACTTTATGGTGCAAATGTACTTCAAAAACACATTTTAGAATGCATCTTTTTGATTTCCTACAATGAACTTCGCATTTAAAATTTGATTTATAGTAATACACATTGTTGCATAAAACACATTTTAAATATTAGCACATTACCCTCAACAACAAAAAAATATTTCTCAAAATATTTACAGACACATCTTCATTCTCAGGCAAACAAAGAATACTAATGTATGATGCTCAAATGCTCTAAATCTTTCTAAAGAGTACTAAATCAATTAATCATGAAAAATATAAATACATAACAGTTAACCTATTTAATATGGTTCCATATTGCCATCTCAGAGTTCAGGTCACATTTATAAACCACACACCCACAGCAAGCGTGTACACACACTTCATGATTGCCTTTTGTAGGTGGCCCCACCAGTTACCATCACAGATCGGTTGAAATGAAGAAATGTGGGAATTTTCCTTAATAGGACAGCATTGGCTTCAAAAGAAACATTTATCCCGGTGTGCCTTCCTTCGATTACAATTTGAGACCATTTCTGTATTCTAATGTCACTGTCAAGTGAGAATTACCAGGTAAAGTACTTGTTTAGCATTGGTGTAGCTCTAATTTGGTGCAGCAGCGCAAATTGGAGCTTTGTGTCTGATTATCACAAAAACAGAGCTGTCTGTACCACACGTACTAACTAAATTAGTTGGTGCACGTGCTGTAATCAATACAGCATTAAAACACAGAGGGATAGTTCATCCCTCACGCCATATTTCCATCAGCTGGCTAATAGTGGTGGCTGGCATCTATGGGGAGTGGTGGGCAAATGGGTGGTGGGTAAAAATAAAAAATAAAAAACACTTACCTGTGACACGTCCGACTCTGACCCCTTCCTCGCTGCACGTCTTCCTCCTGCAGCGCGAGCCCATGAGAAGTGCCTTAACCAATCCTGGTGCTGCTCTCATGCTGTAATAGCAGCGCCCTGATTGGAGGGAGTGGCCTCACTCGCCGCTCCCAAGGACACTGGAGCCCTGCACTTACTCTAACCCAGCTGTCTTAAGACAGCTGGGTTAGAGGTTTCAAAGTGCGCTTGCCTGGCTAGCCGTAGCAAAACGGCCGGCCAAAAAGACATGTGCACTTTGAAAAGTGTCCAGGCAGCTCACTCTCCTCCCTGCTGCTGTCACTCAGCAGTGGCCTCGCCCCCGTCCTGACACAAGCGTCAGGACTGGATTATTTTGAAAAATAAAATGGTAATAAGCCAACTTTATTACCATTTTATTCTTCAATTCTGTGGCATGGAGGGGCATTTTAACCAATTGGGGAGACGCTCCTCCGCTCAAATGGAGGAGCTGCTCTGGTGGCTACTCAGCCTCTGAGGGATGTCCCAAAAAAAAGCCCACATGAGAGTGAACACCCCTGCTGTTTTTGGAGCCTCCAGGGCCCTCTTCTGTGGCCAGTGTGCAGTGTGCCAGTTCATAGGCTCCTGTCACACTGTTCGCATCTCTGCAGAGGTAGCCCTGAAGGTTGTGACTCCACCCAATGATGCTCTTCCTGAAGACTCCCAGAGATGCTTCATGTCTCCGCCTAACTAGGAAACTGGGAAAGTAGGCTCCACACGGTTAGTGCCTCCTCAAAACCTTTTTGGCAATGCAGCTTCCCCTGTAATATAGTGCAGGCTATGTGCTCCTAACAATTCCATGGACCACAAAAAAATACTGTAAAACAAAATTGTTCCGTAAGTTTAAAAAAAAAAGCTGCAAATGTTAATTGCACTACTATTAACATCTGCTAAGCAATCCAAGAGACAATTATAGATAGATTTCAGTGTATATAAAGAGGTGTGCTGTCATGTGGCATATGTGATACACCAGGAGCATGCTTGTCCAGTCATGAGAAAGGTACCCTTTGCGACTGTTAGCCCAGCAGCTCTTTCTTTCCTCTTCTCTACTCATAGGATCATCCACTGGACAGAGATGTGAATTTAATTTCAAGTCGTACTGTATCTCAGTCTCCTGAAATGCTCTTTACACTCATGTGCATGCATAAGTTTAACTTAGGTACACAAATTACTATATGAGTGTAAACACACATTTGTTATTTTCAGAATGTGGATTTAAACTTAGAAATTGGTTTACTTGTTCATGTGTGAACATTTTGTGCCTGGGAAGAGAATGGGTATTCTTTGGTGGGGATACCCTGGGAAGTTTGTGCACACCCACAAACTACCATCATTGTGGGTATTCAAACTTCTCAGCTGCCCATTCTCACCTTGGACATGGTAGGATATTTACTCCTGTCAAGGTACATCCATGCCAGAATGAAAATGGAAAGTGCATACCTCCAAAATCAGTGTTGATGTAGGCGAAGTGTGTTTTTTCTCATGGAACAAATTATCTCATAGTTAGACCTGGCCCTTTTTGCAGGTTTATCCCCAAACCATTTGCCTCCTACTTTTCTGACCCTGTTTTTGTTGGCGTTAGGACTCAGGACACTTTACCACTGCTGATCAGTGCTAAAGTGCATATGCTCTCTGTGCAAATTGTGATTGGTTATCCATGATTGGCATATTTGATTTTCTGGTAAGTCCCTAGTAAAGTGCACTGAGTGTGCCAGGGCCTGTAAATCAAATGCTATTAGTGGGCATGCAGCACTGGTTGTGCCACCCACATGAATAGCCCTGTAGATGTATCTCAGACCTGCCACAGTAGTGTCTGCGCACGCAGTTGTTAACTGCCATGTTGACCTGGCAAGTGCACCCACTTGCCAGGCCCAAACCTTCCCTTTTCTTACATGTAAGACACCCCTCAGGTAGGCTCAAGGTACCCCCATGGGCAGGGTGCAGTGTATGTGAAAGGTAGGACATGTTCTGGTGTGTTTTACATGTCCTGAAAGAGAAATACTGTGAATTTCATTTTTCACTGTGGAAAGGCTGTCTGTCCCATAGGCTATCATTGGAGCTGCACTGTAAGATTTTACATGTGTAACTTTCAATTGGGACAAGATAGAGAAATTGAGTTTAGGCTCTCTGAACTCAGAATTTATTAACGCACCTTTTAGTAAAGGTGGTTTTTAAATTGTGTGTTTGAAAATGCCACTTTTAGAAAGTGATTTGGCACTTCCCAAAAGGAAAAGATGACTTTAGCAGATATTACCCAGTCCTAGCCCTGAAGATAATCCCGAAAATTGTCCTGGGATTTGAAATGCGTCAGCATGCAATACCAAAGGGCAAAGAAGTGCAAAAAATAGAGAGAGCCTCACAGGGGATTATTTTTGAATATGTAAACCCATGGGCTAGAACACTATTCCCTTTGGCTGGCAACCCTTGAATGTTATTTAAATCTGACAATGAACTCAGAGTAGGGTTGCTTCGGGAATTTGACTGGTTGAATATTTGAATTTTTTCGTTATTTGTGTATTCATTGTCATGTGGAAATCATTACGTTGATTATGTCCAGTTTTTGTGTTACTTTGTTATATGTATCAATGTAAACAAGAGGTGTTAACTCGATCTGTTTTTGAATTAACTATTTGAATATTTCACAAAAATCGTTTAAAGAAATATCAAAATAAATTATGTAGATCAAGACATTCAGCAGTTTGGTCTCAGGTTGCTAATGTGAAACAGCATGAAAAACTGTCAGCTAGATCATATTTGTATTATGTATATTACTGGCCCAGTCTAGCTGTGTGTTCCAGGGCCAACCCCTTTGTGTACAAAGACTTTTAGAAAGTGGGCATTTTCTTGCTTTACCATTCTGTGTGCCCTTGCCTGTTTGTGTATTAACCGGCTGGTTTTGGAGTGACAGGAGCTGGGGATGTGCATTCACCCTAGACAGTCACAAGGTGGGGTTGAGGTGTGTCCTACCTTGCCTGGGCCTGGGTGTCTCATCGCTAGGAGGAATAGACCTGGTATGCATTTAGAATGGTCGGAGGAGTTTTGCTAGCACCTAAATAGGCTGTGTCTCCTTTGCACAATGCTGTCTCCACCCCCTGTGGTCATGCTGGACCAGGGAGTACAGAACTGGTTTGTACTGAACTCTGAAGCAAAGAGAACCATGAGAAAATTAAGTAATCGGTCTGAAACCTTAAACCCCAGGACTTTAGATCACTTCTGTAATCAAGAGGAATCCCTGCCAAAGAGAGGGCTGAAGAGCTGTAAGGAGGAGTACCGCCCCTTTGCTGTGTGTTGCTTTGCTGGGTTGGCCTGCAGTTGCTGCTTCTGCTGCCAAAAAGAGGAAAAAGACTGGAACTTTGCTGTGAATAGTAAAAAAGGTGCCCCCTATATGTATTTAAAGGTCCAAGACTAAGGGGAAGGATAATTACTAGAAGAACAGACTCTTGTCTGACCTATATTTCTTTATACGCAGCCTCCTATGGGCTCAAATGTTAAGCTATTCCCAAACCCATATGACAGACATAACTGATTATTCAAAAAATATCCAATTTATTTGTGATTTTTTAAACATATAAAATACTTTTTCACTTTTTTTTATTTGTAATAATGTTCTGTGATTTTAATTTACATCAGTTCATTCATAGCAAATTGTGACAAATATAATACAATTCATATGTAATAAGACAATAATACATTAACAAAGCATAAGTACACAGGCAAAAGGTATCATTTTATGAATAGCATATAATACAAAAAAAATATGTCATACAAAAGTCAATAATTTGATATACTAAGAATCAACAGTAACCCCATTCAGAATCATCTCACAATCACTCTCATCAGGCAAACCATCAAACATACCCTAACACACATACACAACACAATACCATTGCACATGGAAATCCTATTATTGATTTAGACATACACTATTAGCTTGTTTTTATGATTTAATAAGTCTGAAATCCTTCCACTTGTGTGTTGTCTTAAAACGGATTTCCCATGAGAGCAACTATGGTTTCGGTGGGAATACTTTACAACCACCTTCATCAGGACCAGATTTGTTTACAACGCAGAGTCTCTGATAGTGGGCCAGGGTTATCTGTAAATGTTTTTAAAAAAAGGGCGGGGGTCAAGGTCTCATGTGACTGGGAGGGGACTGCCTAAAACAGAACACTGAGTTAAATCTTTATAAGTCATTAGCAATAATTTTATATATTTTTACACAATCATTGATGTAGACAGACATAGCAATCCAAAAATATGCTCAAACAATTTCGTATGTCTTATACATGCATGCTCTAGGACTGAAATCATGATAGCTATATCATACCACCGTGTGATTTTTTTTAAAAATGATCATGCAAAGTGGAAAAGCGAAAAAATAAATCCTCCACCAAGAATGCAACCAAAGAGATACCAGTTGTTCCCAATAGGAATAAACGAAGTGAATATAGACTGAAAGTGCAATGTGGGCATCAGAATCCGAGAGAACAAAAACGAGTGCTGTTTTATTATATTGCACCTCAGAAGTAGAGGAAGTCATGTGTACTTCTCTGTCTCTATACCGGATTTATTGTTAACTAAACTGAGCTTGTGCTCATTTGAAGTATTCACGTCTCCTTGTCATACGGTAGGTACTGTAGTATAACATTCTACAAAGATAACAAGGTCGATATAAATTATGCTACATCTTTCTGCAATTATCTTATTGTGCTAGAAATTCACTGTATATAGTCCTCTTACCCTATTTGCCAATATTCAGCAGAAAATCAACCTCCATCTGTCACTTTATTGTATCCCACTGTCAAACTGGGTACAGCAATCTATTTATATGAAGGGCCCAAAGGACATATATCAAACTAAATGAAATGGAAAGGAATGATTATATAGATATGTATGCACATAACATATGATATCTACTCAAGCTAAGCGAGATGGTCCTTGGAGTGTTTAAAATGGACATTCTGATCTTGTATATCCCCTGCTTTCTTGTCTTTGTACTAGACCTCCATGTCACAAAGCAAACAGTATGTCTGCACAAATTACCACGGACATCCTACCACAATCAATTATGTGAAAAAGCTAACTACGTGTCCATTATTCTTGCCTTTATAGTCTTAGCTGATTGTTAGTCCAGCTTTATGTGAAGCAAAACAAAACAGAAAACCTACGACCTAGCGGGGGAACCTTGAGACGTATCTATAACAGCCCTCAATGTGAATAGCAAGCTATGCCAGCATTGTTACGCCTACGCTTCAGATAAAAAGCAACAGACTGTTTGTACTTCACCCTGTTGTCTCCTATTCCTTAGTCGTACGCGTGGCAGCCCGTCTCACGTCTCACCAATGGCAACAATTTGAGTGTGGCTATGCTTCTCCATTTATGAGGCAAGGAACTTGTCACAGATGGTTTGCACCTGTTGAGACTCCTCCTCTGGATGGCATTATGACATTCGTCACGTACATAGAGATGGTAGGCGCCATTTTGGAATGGTTTCAAATTTAAAAAATAATAAGTATTATTACACTATTGTACCTATACTACTTGAAGAGGGTCTATTTTCTCTGTTCCAATACAAAGAAAAGAATTGTTATATATTCCAATGTCCACCATTTGCGATGAATCGGTTTAATATGCAGAAAATGTTACCTTTTAAAGACCACAGATGAGTTCCCACTATGAGCGCCATATTAGACCGGGCGTCTTTGCAATTCTAGAATACATGATAGTTCAAGCTAGATAGAGTGATACAGCCCGTCACCTATGTGCAGATGGTGAGCGCCATCATAGGGTGGTTTCTAACTACTACAGAATTATCCAGCATTGGGATGATTCCAAAAGCTGAGATTCTAAAATGTATGAACATTCTTGCTGAAATGCGCTATGCAGCCCATGTACCGCCCATGTCCACCATTTACGATGATTCGATTTAATATGCGGAAAAATTTTACCTTATAAAAACCACAGATACGTTCCCACTATAAGTGCCATATTAGACCGGGCGTCTTTTCAATTCTAGAATACATGGAAGTTCAGGCTAGGTAGCGTGATACCGCCCGTCACCTATGCGCAGATGGTGAGCGCCATCATAGGGTGGGTTCTGACTACTACAGAAGTATCCAGCATTGGGATTATTCCAATAGCTGAGATTCTAAAATGTATGAACATTCTTGCTGAAATGCCTGATATCGCCCATCACATGTATAAGGAGGACAAAACGCCAACTAAAGGTGTTTCTAACTACTACAAACATGTCTCGCATTAAATTGATGATGTTGCCAACCCTGGCGTCTTCACTACTGCATATAATACCTATAAGTACAGATGATCCTCATGTCAGTATCCATGAAATTTCTTCATTTAGTCCTCTCCGGACTGTGTCCAAAGTGAAAATCCAGATAGTCTCTCTTGTCTTCCGGACCTTCTCCATGTCAGTTCCTGGTTTGTATTTGACTCGCTCCAAAATGAGCCATTTCAGATCATCTTCTCTGTGTTTAAAATCTAAGCAATGTCTGACTAGAGGTGCCTGTAATCTCTGTGTTCTAATTGCAGATTTGTGCTCTGAGTATCGAATGCAGAACTCTCTCCCTGTCTCTCCAATATATCCCAGCCCGCACGGGCAAAGGATAAGGTAGACAATATTGGAGCTTCTGCAATTAGTCATTTTTTCAATTGTCCTGATTTTCCTCCATAGTTCCATTGTGAGGTTGTAATGGCAGAGTCACGGGCGTGACATTGCCCACATCTGTGATTGCCTTTAACGGGTGGAAGACCGTCTATTGTTGTTTGTCCATTGCCGCTCTTGGTTGACTTCTGCTATGTACTAATTTATCCTTAAGATTAGGATTCCTCCTGTAGGTTACAGTCGGCTTTTGTAATTGGCCTTCCTCTATGTTGATATTCAGGATCCTCCAATTTTTATCTAGAATTCATTTAATCTTGTAGTTGATGTTAGAGTGGTTAACTAGACACACTAATTTGTCTGAGGATCATTTTTCTTTCCAGAAATAAGTGCCTCCCTGTTGTAATATTTGGCACGTTTGAGGGATTGTCGCACTAAGCGTTTTGGATAGCCTCTAAGAAGTAATCGTTTCTGTAGCTGTTCTGCATGTACCATAAATTCCATAAAACCTGTTTTTTTTAAAGAAAAAACAGGTAAACTAAAAAAAGATGTGAGGTGGTTCACGCAAGATAAAGCATACCCCTATCTGTGTAGTAATTACTACCAAGAGGAACAGCGAGAAGGAGGTCAGTATAACCAACGATATACCATTAAAAAAACGCTGACTTTCTCAGACACATACTCATCTGACTCTGACATAGATGACCCAGGAATGAATGAGGGACCCATGTACAACCCAAGAAATCAGAGAGGTCAATCAACAGACAAATATTATCAACAAGCACAGCCCCCTTTTTTTACAGAGGGGTCGGGCAAGGGGTCGTACCAGATACCAAAGACAGGAGAGAAATCATTATCAGCAGATGGAGCCACCACATCCTCAACCATACATGAGGACAAGAAACCAACAGTATTGGAAAACATAATAGGCAAACAAACAGGCACTAACCCGATTTTCAATCTTTCGGGACAAGAACTGTCAGAAGATGAGGTTAGCCTCCTCAGCAAAGGCTTGTCTTTTGTCCCAAGTACGCAGAACAACCTGTTTAAATTAAATCAAGAAATGTTTTCATGTTTTCGGAAGGTCAGATTAAAAAAATTATTTTTGCAAAACATACCATCAGAGCAGGAGACAAACCTCTCGGGGTGTAAACCACCCTCTAGTTTTACTCCTACATTAGAAATGGTTGGCCCGAGGTTGCAATTTTCGAAAAATCAGTCATTACAGAGTTACAAAGGGTTTACAAAATTCGTTCCCAAAGTCATGCCTAATCTTACTCTGCAGGAGAAACTAGCATTGAAAGGATTGCAAGAAAATGTTAATATCACCATAAAGCCATGCGACAAAGCTGGTGGCATAGTTGTCATGGACACTGAGCAATATACAACAAAAGTTAACTCTATGTTACAAATTCCTGAACACTATAAAAAAGTCAATAGAATGGCCCTAGCTCAACTAAAGACTCGGATAGAAACCACTACATCCAAAGCATTGTTAGATGGTGATATTTGCCAAAGAGAGTTTGACTTCTTAAATAAAATTGATGCTGTAACACCTGCTATTTATGGAGTTCCCAAAACGCATAAGGACAAAGTTGACCCACCACTGCGACCCATTGTATTGTCTATTAATTTGCATACAGAACCACTTTCTAAATATGTGGACTCTTTTCTATGCCCACACAGTATGCTTCTTACATCAAAGACATGGGGCACATGATAGCCACCATAGAACATAAACCATTTAACACAGAACAACAACTTCTAGTCACCCTAGACATAGAAGCACTTTATACTAATATTCCCCAGGACCTGGCCATAGAGTCTGTGGCAGCTCTCTTGGCCAGATCTCCTGGGGAGAGACCAGATAGCTTCATTTTGGAATATCTTGACATTATTCTCCATCATAACTATTTTGAATTTAAAGACACATTATACCAACAGGTCAAGGGGACCAGCATGGGGGCCTCCTGTGCACCGAGTGTGGCTAACATCTTCATGGGGGAATACGAGCACAAGCACATTTTCAATTAAATAACCCCATTCTATGAAAATATAAAATGTTGGCAGAGGTTCAAAGACAATATTTTCTTCGTCTGGACAGGCGAAGAAACAGATCTTTTAAACTTCATTACATGGTTAAATCTCAGTGATGAGTATTTGAAGTTTACGGCGAAATACTCTAGAGACAAAGTCGAATTCCTCGACATATGGATCTCGGGAGGAGGGGGCAACTAGAGGTGAGACTATATAGGAAGCCTACAGCTAAAAACACCATCCTGGAACACAGTAGCTTCCACCCACCCTGTCAAAAGGACTCCATTCCCTTTGGAGAATTCCTCAGAATAAGACGCAACTGCACCAATATTAAGGAATTTATGGTACATGCAGGACAGCTACAGAAACGATTACTTCTTAGAGGCTATCCAAAATGCTTAGTGCGACAATCCCTCAAACGTGCCAAATATTACAACAGGGAGGCACTTATTTCTGGCCAAGAAAAACGATCCTCAGACAAATTAGTGTGTGTAGTTAACCATTCTAACATCAACTACAAGATTAAACGAATTCTAGATAAAAATTGGAGGATCCTGAATGTCAACATAGAGGAAGGACAATTACAAAAGCCGACTGTAGCCTACAGGAGGAATCCTAATCTTAAGGATAAATTAGTACATAGCAGAAGTCAACCAAAGAGCGGCAATGGACAAACAACAATAGACGGTCTTCCACCTGTTAAAGGCAATCACAGATGTGGGCAATGTCACGCCTGTGACTCTGCCATTACAACCTCACAATGGAACTATGGAGGAAAATCAGGACAATTGAAAAATATGACTGATTGCAGAAGCTCCAATATTGTCTACCTTATCCTTTGCCCGTGCAGGCTGGGATATATTGGCGAGACAGGGAGAGAGTTCCGCATTCGATACTCAGAGCACAAATCTGCAATTAGAACACAGAGATTACAGGCACCTCTAGCCAGACATTGCTTAGATTTTAAACAGAGAAGATGATCTGAAATGGCTCATTTTAGAGCGAGTCAAATACAAACCAGGAACTGACATGGCGAAGGTCCGGAAGACAAGAGAGACTTTCTGGATTTTCACTTTGGACACAGTCCGGAGAGGACTAAATGAAGAAATTTCATGGATAGTGACATGAGGATCGTGTGTACTTATAGGTACTATATGCAGTAGTGAAGACGCCAGGGTTGGCATCATCATCATTTTAATGCGAGACATGTTTGTAGTAGTTAGAAACACCTTTAGTTGGCGTTTTGCCCTCCTTATACATGTGATGGGCGATATCACGCATTTCAGCAAGAATGTTCATACATTTTGGAATCTCAGCTATTGGAATCATCCCAATGCTGTATACTTCTGTAGTAGTCAGAACCCAACCTATGATGGCGCTCACCATCTGCACATAGCAGACGGGCGGTATCACGCTACCTAGCCTGAACTTCCATGTATTCTAGAATTGAAAAGACGCCCGGTCTAATATGGCGCTTATAGTGGGAACTTATCTGTGGTTTTTAAAAGGTAAAATTTTTCTGCATATTAAATCGAATCATCGTAAATGGTGGACATGGGCGGTATCACGCATTTCAGCAAGAATGTTCATACATTTTAGAATCTCAACTTTTGGAATCATCCCAATGCTGGATAATTCTGTAGTAGTTAGAATCCACCCTATGATGGCGCTCACCATCTGCACATAGGTGACGGGCGGTATCACGCTATCTAGCTTGAACTATCATGTATTCTAGAATTGAAAAGACGCCCGGTCTAATATGGCGCTCATAGTGGGAACTCATCTGTGGTCTTTAAAAGGTAAAATTTTCTGCATATTAAACCGAATCATCGCAAATGGTGGACATTGGCATATATAACAATTCTTTTCTTTGTATTGGAACAGAGAAAATAGACCCTCTTCAAGTAGTATAGGTACAATAGTGTAATAATACTTATTATTTTTTAAATTTGAAACCATTCCAAAATGGCGCCTACCGTCTCTATGTACGTGACGAACGTCATAATGCCATCCAGAGGAGGAGTCTCAACAGGTGCCATCCATCTGTGACAAGTTCCTTGCCTCATAAATGGAGAAGCATAGCCACACTCAAATTGTTGCCATTGGTGAGACGTGACACGGGCTGCCACGCGTACGACTAAGGAATAGGAGACAACAGGGTAAAGTACAAACAGTCTGTTGCTTTTTATCTAAAGCGTAGGGGTAAAAATGCTGGCGTAGCTTGCTATTCACATTGAGGTCTGTTATAGATACGTCTCAAGGTTCCCCCGCTAGGTCGTAGGTTTTCTGTTTTGTTTTGCTTCACATAATGCTGGACTAACAGTCAGCTAAGACTAAAAAGGCAAGAAAAATGGACACGTAGTTAGCTTTTTCGCATAATTGATTGTGGTAGGATGTCCGTGGTAATTTGTGCAGACACATACTGTTTGCTTTGTGACATGGAGGTCTAGTACGAAGACAAGAAAGCAGAGGATATACGAGATGAGAATGTCCATTTTAAACAAGGACCATCTCGCCTAGCATAGCTTGAGTAGATATCATATGTTATATGCATACATATATAAAATAATTCCTTTCCATTTCATTTAGTTCGATATATGTCCTTTGGGCCCTCCATATAAATAGATTGCTGTACCCAGTTTGACAGTGGGGTACGATAAAGTGACAGATGGAGGTTGATTTTCTGCTGAATATTAGCAAATAGGGTAAGAGGACTATATACAGTGAATTTCTAGCACAATAAGATAATTGCAGAAAGATGTAGCATGACTTATATCAACATTGTTATCTTTTTAGAATGTTATACTACAGTACCTACCGTATGTCAAGGAGATGTGAATACTTCAAATGAGCACAAGCTCAGTTTAGTTAACAATAAATCCGGTATAGAGACAGAGAAGTACACAGGGCTTCCTCTACTTCTGAGGTGCAATATAATAAAATAGCACTCGTTTTTGTTCTCTCGGATTCTGATGCCCACATTGCACTTTCAGTCTATATTCACTTCGTTTATTCCTATTGGGATCAACTGGTATCTCTTTGGTTGCATTCTTGGTGGAGGATTTATTTTTTCGCTTTTCCACTTTGCATGATCATTTTTTTTTTTAAATCACATGGTGGCATGATATAGCATGATTTCAGTCCTAGAGCATGCATGTGTTAGACACACAAAATTGTTTGAGCATATTTTTGGATTCCTATGTCTGTCTAAATCAATGGATTGTGTACAAATATATAAAATTATTGCTAATGACATAAAGATTTAACTCAGTGTTCTGTTTTAGGCAGTCCCCTCCCATTCACATGAGACCTTGCCCCCCCCTCTTTTTTTGAAATGTACAGATAACCCCGGCCCACTATCGGAAACTCTGCTTTGTAAACAAATCTGGTCCTGATGAAGGTAGTTGTAAAGTATTCCCACCGAAACGTGCGTTGACCTAGTTGCTCTCATGGGAAATCCGTTTTAAGACAACACACGAGTGGAAGGATTTCAGACTTATTAAATCATAAAAACAAGCTAATAGTGTATGTCTAAATCATTAATAGGATTTCCATGTGCAATGGTATTGTGTTGTGTATGTGTGTTTGGGTATGTGTGATGGTTTGCCTGATGAGAGTGATTGTGAGATGATTCTGAATGGGGTTACTGTTGATTCTTAGTATATCAAATTATTGACTTTTGTATGACATATTTGTTTTGTATTATATGCTATTTATAGAATGATACCTTTTGTCTGTGTACTTATGCTTTGTTAATGTATTATTGTCTTATTACATATGAATTGTATTATATTTGTCACAATTTGCTATGAATGAACTGATGTAAATTAAAATCACAGAACATTATTACAAATAAAAAAAAGTGAAAAAGTATTTTATATGTTTAAAAAATCACAAATAAATTGGATATTTTTTGAATAATCAGCTATGTCTGTCACATGGGTTGGGGAATAGCTTAACATTTGAGCCCATAGGAGGCCGCGTATAAAGAAATATAGGTCAGACAAGAGTCTTTTCTTATAGTGGAACTTTGCTGTGAACCTGCTTGAGAAGAATATCCAAGGGCTTGTGTGTGCTTGCCTCCTGTTCTGAAGTCTTGTTGTGTAGTTCCTGTAGAATTTATACAGGATCTGCGTGTTTGGACAACATACACTGCGGGCTTGGTGTCCAGACTGATTCCAGACACCTCGACCGGGTATGTTGGCCTGTATACCAGCTAGCTCACAGTGCCACTAGAAACTCCTCTTACCAAGGAGAGAATAGTTCTTGGCAACAATCGAACATGACAACCCTGATCCCTCAGAACCGTGGAAACAGTGCAATACTTTTCGCTCAGTCACTCGTGCTCACTTTGTCTCTGAGAGATACACAGAATAAACGATATGGATGTTTTTCAATAAGCATTTATTGAACATTCGTCATTCAAGTGTAAAATAGGTGTGCTGAAACAACCACTAGACAGAAACAGATATAAATGATTAGAAGCACTAAAAAGGTAAAAGGATGGTAGATTTCTACCATCTTTCTATAACCATGAATACAGGCAAGTATATAAAATACATGATAATAAAATGCGTACTCCTACGAAGCGACCCTAACTAGATGTACCTAAGTGTACCTAGCATGTGTGTAGGTGTTAAGCCAAGAATCCCTCTAGGATAAAGTCAACCCCATTACCTGAAGTGAGAGACTGTGGGACCCCGTCTTGGTCTCGAGCTGAACACCCCGCAAGGGATGTTAGACCACTGCAAGCTGGAGTATCTGCATGCAGGAACCTCAGCGTCTCGCGTCAGTGTGACGGCATGGAAGTCGTGATCTCCTCTCTCTATCTCAGCAAGATGTGATGTTTATATACCCGAAGGTATCCCCAGGGTTTCTACCTTGCTGTGCCACTGTCGGACTTAGGATGATGTCGGGAATGAACCTTGTACATAGTTATTATGCAGGAGATGGTGGTCCTGCTGAGTTCCAAGAATCCAAGGATCCTCGTGCATAATGTATGAGGCTATTGTTCAGGGAAAACCCCACGTTCTGTAAGCAGTACTGTAACTAGGTAAAGGGTCAGTCCTAGCAGCCCGTTATGTATGTAGTGTAGGGACGAATATAGGTGAAAGGTTGGGATGTTACCCGAACCTATATTGGGGTATGTATATGGAATATAACAGTCTCAGGGCCACAAAGACTTCACCACCACTTCTCTAAACTCAACTGCTGGGAGTTCTGACCTGCCAAGAGGTGCCTATTCCAGGTCTGGACCTCTAGAGGTTGTTCCTGTTGCTGGGAGGTGAAAAAGCTTGAAGAAACCAAGAAAATCAGCTCATCGTCCTTCCAGCGCCTGTTTTCTGACGCAGCACTGCTGAGTGTAAGAAATTTCCATGCTCTGCCACCATGCAGCCGAAGAATCAACGCAGCGCCTGCCAGTGGCTGAAAAATCCACTGCACGCCGAGTCCTGTGCACGGATTTCCGAAGTCCAACGCAGGCCCTGCTGTGAGGATGAAAGAATCGATGCATCGTGGGACCGTGGCTGAAGAAATCGACACAGCACCTGTTTCCCGCTGCCGCATTGATCTTCAGCACATCCTGAATTTCCACGCATCACACATGTGTGGCACGTTTTTGGATGCATCACCCGCAGACCACAACCGTCTTGGAATCGACGCATCACTTCCCCCTACAGTCTGGGTTCGATGCATCATTTCTCCTGCATGCAGCAGAGCTGTCACATCACCACCCCATGGACTCAGGAACTGACGCATCACTGTGTTTTCCGATGCTTCACTTCTCTGCGGCTGTTTGGCCTTGTGGATTTTGACGCATTTGAAGTACTTTGTGTAAAGGTCACGCATCCTTAGTTTTCTATGGACAGAATTGCTTGAAACCTTTTAAAAGTCATTTTTTGAATTCTGTATGTTGGATTTTTTGTTGTTTTGGTCTTGTTTGGTTTAGATAAAGATACTTTATTTTTCTAAACTGGTGTGGTGTCCATTTGTAGTGTTTTCACTGTGTTACTGTGTGTCTGGGTGCAAATACTTTACACATTGGCTTTGGGATAAGCCTGTCTGCTCGTACCAAACTACCAAGGGGGTGAGCAGGGGTTATCTAAAGTGTGTAACTCCCTTATCCTGATTAGAAGCAAGGGTCCCTACTTGGACAAGGTGCAAACCTCTGCCAACTAGAGACCCCCATTTCGAACACTCATGGAGAAAAACGTTTTAAATTGCAACTGCACTTCAGTGTTGCATTTGCACATGCATAATTGTACAGTGTATACAATTACATATGCAAAAGTGTTTTTCACAGGTGTAAATGGAATTCACATTAAAAGTCTAGGAGTACTCCTGGGAACCTACAACTGTCACAGCTTCCCAGGCGTATTTCCCAGGCATAAATTGGCATTCTTTTGTGAATGCCAAAAAGGCTATACATGTACTACAGGTGTAGACTGATATTTATTGGAGTAAAATTCTGACTTGTTTTGTAAATCTGGCACTCAGAGTGTGTGAAAGCAGTAGCTGGTTTGGCACTCACCTAATGCTTGCCCCATCCAAAAGAAGGATAGCCTAACACTTGGGACTTCATATAAGACAAGATCAATAAAGCGTACCCGACTCCTAGCTTGAATAATGCCATGTACACAAGCCCTCTGAATAAAGGAAATTGCAAATAGGGATGAGAAACGAAGAGCAACAAGGAATCATTTTGGTCTCATTCACAAAACAGGGCTTTAATAATCCAGCAATCTTCTTCAATCGGTTTCATCCTAAATTTGGAGCATATTTTGGGGGATTCACAAGTAAATTGATTACAATACCGCTATCATAGATTTGCAATGGTATTACAGCTTAGCAAAGTTTTGTCATTCAGATTTTCTGCTATGTGGACAATCTGCAGGAGTAATGGAAACTAGATTGTTAGTCTGTGGGAGGAACGCTCTTTCTTGGTATGAGTGATGGCCGAGCTCCAAGACAGTGACATCATCTAGCATATAACAGGGATGTTCCACCTTTGTAAAGTCCTTGTGGACTAAAAGGCAGCATGCTCCTTGTCAAGGCTTGCCACTGGGATGCGCCAAACTTCTCTTGTTACCAGTTGCCCAAAATATAAGTAGCTGACAAGTGGTCACTTTGAGCAGGCCCTTCTCAGTGACATTCTGCTGTTGCAGAAAACTGGCAAACAGGAGGCAGGCCTCAGCCGAGAAAGCATATTTTCTTGGGAGAGCCTCAGATCAATGGGCCATTCACAATTTTGATCGCCTTTCTTGGACTGGAGGGACATGTGAAGGAAAGTAGGTACAAGCTTCTGTGGGAAGCGCAGCCAAGCAACACAAGCCAGCCAGCAAGATGAAACTGAATGTTTATAAGGAGAAATATAACAACCATTTTAACAGTCATGCTCATGACATAACATATAACAATCTATGTTGGACATTAATGTTTAATTGTACCGAATAGTTGTCTGTCACAAGAATGGCGTGCTTAGATTCTGCAAAGCCAAAGTTAGATAAGTGCACTTTTAAAACTGAACTGGCTAATGAAAGTATAAGAGACTGCCATATTGAGAAGTACAAGGCACTATGGGCCAGATGTACTAAACATTGGTCACAAAATACTGGTTGCCATCTGTGTATAGTTTTGTAAGCTCTAATGGGAAGATGGCGTTCCACCCACACATATTAAGGAAAAGCTGCTTTATCCCTCAGGAAAGAGAATTTATAACTTTTCAATGTCCTGGGTTTGAGAACATTGAAAACCGGCTCATGCAGGATTTCCTAGCTAATCCAACCTTTTCATTCAGCAATATTACCTCAGTGATAGACTTTACATTTTGTATGCAGCTGAGTATACGTTGAGCAAAGAATCTAAAATAATAAAAAAGAAAGGGATCATAACTACCAACATATCAGTTTTTGTCTAGACCACATAAGGTATAACTCTGCTTAACAAACAAATACATTGGTCCACAACTTCCCTTAGCCAGTTAAATCATCTGTGCAAACAACCTTTCTTCAATTGCTAGATTAACTCTCCAGTCACACAGGAGACTAAAAGAACAATTACAATTCCTGAATGGGAACAGTTCCTTAAAATAGTTTTTTATTTCTTAACACCATCGAATGGGTGCAAACAGAAATCTGACCAACGCAGCAAAAAATGAATACATATGATGCACAAATCTTACTTAAGAAAGAATTCTATAAGAAACGATTAAGTTCGCTCCTGAAAGATCAATTGAGACAATAATGTTAAAATATTGAAGCAAGAACTTAAAAACTCTGTTACTGATGTCTTGAGAAGCAGACAGGAGGATGTTTGGTCAGTGATGCATGAATCTATCAAAATAATGACTCCAGAAAAATCTGAAAGCTAATTGGTCAAGGTTCTTTAACACATAATTCATCCTGTGATTATAATATATCTTATGAAAATTGGAAACGTTTCATTTGTGATGTCTAGGATACAAATGTATCTCCCATTTCTGATATTAAAACTTCTTTTATCCTAAATTATTCTATTTCTCAAATGGAAATCAGTGTAATAGGTAAAAGACGTCGGCCATCCAAAGCCCCAGGCCGGAATAGAATTCCAATAGCTGGTTTCAAGCAAAATCCTCAATTTTGAAGTAATACTTTAGCACGCCTATTTACTAACTGTAAGACAATGGGTTCTGGCCCTCTAATCTGCCTGGATTTTTCACCATTTACTGTGGGGGAGCCTGATAACCTGTGACTCACCCATGGTAAACACATGAAAATGGACTGCGCATGTTTACCACAGGTGTCTGCCTATTAAGGCCAGACATGGCCAACCTCTTAAAGCTAAACAACTGACTCGCAATCTGAGAGACATCAACATTAATGTTCTAACTTCCCTCACCACGAATAGGCTCCAGCCACCCCCTAACATGACCAACCTTGACAAGCTTTCTGACCACTACATGAGCTCTGTGGCTAATATTTTCGACACTATTGCACCGAAGCAACTCAAAAGGATTCCAGTCAAACAATCCAAACCTTGGTTTAATGGTTCCCTTAATGATGAACGTCGCAAACTTAGGCTCTCAGAGAGGCTTTGGAGAAACTCGCCCTCCACTACTAGCCTCATTCAGTTAAGGAAGGTGAGAAGTACCTACAACAAACACATTCGCATTGCTAAAACCGACCATTTCAGGGCGCAGCTGGACGGCACTAAGAGTAGACCCAAGAAGCTCTTTGAAATCATCAAGCAACAAGCTAACCACTCTTCTAACCTTATCTCGACACCCTTGACCAACCTTCCTAGTGGGGAGGACTTCTCAGTTCACTTCCCTGAAAAGGCTAGTAAAATTGAACTGGAATTGCAACCTGCCACTCCCATTTTGAGGCCTCTGAACTACTCCACATCATCGGATGAACCTGCAGAACCTTCGGTAGGGTCCTTCCACATTGGTTGTGCTCCCAAAACTGAGGCCTCTTGGAATTCCTTTCTCCTTCCAGATGACTCGGAGCTGCTCCATGTGATGGCGTCATTAAAACCCTCCAACCATTTCAGCGATCCACTACCTGCTAAGTTTTTTAAAGTGCTCAATTCGGCCATTCTCCATCTTTGGTCCCGGATCATTCATGAATCTCTCTTCCAGGGAAGGATCCCCGATTGCCTCAAGACTGGTCAAGTCACTCCCATCCCTAAGAAGCCCAACACTGATTTAGCGGATCCTAACAACTTCCGGCCTATCACCAGCCTCATGACGCTAGCTAAATTGCTCGAGAAATGCGTCCACACGCAGCTCTGCAATCACATAGAGAAATTTCAATTCCTTGGCCTCTACCAGTCAGGTTTCAGAGCAGGGCACAGTACTGAAACAGCATTAACTCACATTGTTGATGACGCCCTGAGATCCCTTGATCAAAATGTCCTGTGCCTTCTGATCCTTCTTGACCTGTCCTCAGCATTTGACACCATCAAACATGAAAACTTGATTGCCCTTCTTCAACATAGGATGGGTCTCTCGGGCCCGGTCTTAAATTGGTTTGCCTCTTTCTTACATAACCGCACACAAAGAATCAAAGTTAACCATTCCCTTGCAAGCAGTACACCTGTCACGATTGGAGTTCCTCAAGGCTCCGCACTCTCGCCCACTCTTTTCAACCTTTTTATGGAACCACTCTCCGATATTCTGAACCGTTCTAACATTCATTACCACATGTATGCCGATGACACGCAACTGTACTTGAAGATCTCCTCTCCACAGGACATAAAAACTTTAAATGGTGCACTCTTACAAACTCAACAATGGCTAGTTCAGAACCATCTTTTGTTAAATACTCTCAAAACGGAATTCCTTTTGATTCCCTCCCGCAACCACTCTGCACCTACCCTGGACTGGCTTAAACAACTCACTGCTCTTAACTGCACCCCTCATGTGGTTGACTCTGCTAAATCGTTAGGTATTACCTTGGACAAATACCTAAATATGCAAGCTCACATCAGTGCAACTATTAGGGGAGCCAATTTTCAGCTCAACACCCTTAAGAAAATCAAGCATTTCCTTCCGCCTGGGGGCATCCGGCCTGCAATTCAATCCCTGGGTATCTCTCGTCTGGAATATGGTTTGGTAACCCTTGCTGGGCTACCTAAAGCTAGTCTGGCCCCGCTCAGAGCCACTCTAGTATCGGCCAGGCTCATCACAGGCTCCAGAAAGCATGACCACATCACCCCTGACCTTATACAACTAAATTGGATATCTATCAAAGCTAGGATACGCTTCAAGATAGCTTGCCTGACACATAAAGCCATACATTACAACACCCCGGTTTACTTGGCTAACAAGCTTGAACTAGCTGGCTCTGGTCGGAACTTAAGCAGTACGTCCACCCTACTTCTGAAACCTCCCAAATTCAAAAAGAAAAGAACTTACAATCGTGCCTTTACCGGTCTTGCTCCAAGAATTTGGAACGATCTTCTGCCCGAGATCAGATCCAACCCATCCACTGCATCTTTCAAGAAACATGTCAAAGGGCTAATTTTGAGTGAACATTAGCAGCATTAACCTGTACTCCGCCTCTAGCCTACTCTTTCTGCGGATGTGATACTTCTTTTATACCGTTGGTCCGATCTATTTTATGCTTGTTCGGTTTCACTTGTTATCTCGTTCTATTTCCCTTCTGAAGCTGTTCTGGGCCCTCCAGACTGGCTGACGCCCCTGCCCTGACCCTGTTTTCCCTCCATTTGTTTTGACAGTTTGTTTATTTAACTACAGCATTTGTGCCATTGTGGTGTTCTATTCTTGCTTTCACCACTTTGTCCAGCGCTCTGATACCCATAAGGGTCATGTTGCGCGTTATATAACTTTTCAAACAAATAAATTAATTAAGATAAGGCCACTGTAACGCAGCAAGGATAAGGGGTACTTTGCTAGTTACATGTGAACATGTGTGAACACACTTTAGGGCTCTGCATGGGAGACTCCTGTTGTGCACAGCCTGATAACTACACACAGCTAGCCTGGCACAGAGTGGACTCTACAGGATTGGAAATTGATGTGGGGTAAGCCTTATAATGTTAGTGTACACTCACAGGGAAAGTCAGTGTGGGTTACTGTCTTGTCTGCAATGACACTCCATTATACACCTATGGGTATGGCTGCCTTAAAGTGGAGCTTCTCTTCCCTTTGGCCTACAGATACCAGATACAATTCAAATTGGGTGTAACCTGTGTGGGAAAATCACTTCTGCAAGTTCCAAAAAGATATCTGTACAGCTTATGGGTTATTCAGGAAGTCATATTTCTCTTGCTCAGCTCAGGATCAGAGCCCAGGCCTTTTGTCACCCTGCTATGCTAAGTTAATTACATTTCTCTTCAGCAGCAGGAGCAAAGGTCTCCCCCCACAAAGGGAGCAATTAACAGTGCTTCACTCAGCTCCTGAGTAGGAAAGGGGTGGGCGGAATGCCCTGCATAAATCAATCAGCTCTCACACTGTACCAGGGATGGGCATGCCCAAGCCCACTGAACAAAGGAGGGAGCCCAGACCTCTGGGGAAAACACAGTAGGGGGATCCCTTTGAAGATTTGGTGGGAAAGGCACTGGCAGTGGTGTTAGCAGGGGTGGAGCTGAGGCTCCCAGAGCAGATGTGACTAGTGACTCCTGGGTGACACCATTTTTAAATGTCCCAGCAAGCTCTGCAAGAAAGTTGGGATGGGGCAGAGAAGAGATGTGGCACCCCAGGATAGGCAAGAGGTGCCTCACTTCTGTAACTTACTGCACCCACTGGAAAGGTCTTGCACAAGGGCAAGAATTCTCTCTTAATGGTGTTTTTCTGGTGGACACGGGGACTGGAGGCAGCAGCCATGAACAATTGGAAGGAAGAACTCCCTGATGCCATCTGGACTAAGGACTCTAACTTCCATTCTCTATCAAGTAACTATCAATTAATAAGCCACCTGGACCCAGATGGTAAAATATATGAATTATGTTTACAACTAAAACAAGCAAAATGGGCTGAAAGCAAAAAGCTAATAAAATTCTATCAAACTGGTTTTAGGCCAGCCTGTTCAACACTCGACAACATAATGGCGCTCGGTATACTCATTAAAACAATTTAGAAAGTAAGGAGATCAATCTTTTTGTTTTCTGTATAGACTACTCAACGACTTTCGATAAAATGTATGCAAAAGGCTCTGGTATTAATTAAAGTCATAGGGCATCGATAATAGCTTTCTACACTCTTGGTGAAATTCCATAAAGGAGCTTGGGTACAAGTGAAATTAATCAAAGGATTTGTTTTAACTACCAGAACTCTAACTGAAAATGGCCTTAAATAAGGATTTATATTGGCTCCCCTGCAATTTTCCATGTAAATGGCTGATCTGCACAACTATCTAGACTCCTGGCAAGGTTTTCCACCTAAATTGGCTCAACAAACACTTAGGGCCTAATTACGAGGTTGGCGGTCCATGGGACAGCCACAGGACCACCGCAACCACCGGGCATCCCTGATCCCCCAGCAGTGGCGCAGCGGTGTGAGGTTGTACTATGCTGGTGGAGCCGCTGCGGCACCTCCAAGCATATTACGAGTTTCCTCACTGAGACCTTTTTAATGGCGGTGAGCCTGCCATGAAAAGGGTGGTGGTGAGGAAACTAAAGGGGCCCTACAGGGCCCTCTGTTGCCTCTGTGCACGGGGTGCATGCAGGGGGGCACATGGTGTGCCCGCCTGTATTTTTGCACCCCGTTCCTGCACGGACAGAAATGCACAACATTGTGCATTTCTGTCTGTGCAGGAATGGGCTGGAGCGCTCCTATGGCAGTGCCTTTCTAAGGCACTATGAGCCTTAGAAAGGACCACTGTGGGACCGTCCCACCAGGATTACAACTTGTAATCCATCGGGCGGACTGACTACGGGTTTGGCCATCTTGGAGTGGTGTAATGGCGTGGTGGCCCGCTCCAAGACAGCCAAACTCGTAATCAGGCCCTTAGTTATCTAAAACACAATGTGGTCTTCAATAGCAACGTAATTGCCTCAATCAGTATCATGAGAATAACTGCCCAACAGTCTTCAAATTTAGCGCAATATCCAGTAAATTTCAAGGGATAAAAAAAAAATCAATAATAGAACAGGTGGAGTCATACCCTTACCTAGGAGTTATTATTGCTAAATGCTTACAGTGGGAAAAACATCTACAGAACATCAAGAACAAATGCAGAGATCACAAAGGCAGTAAAACGATTCTCTTGCCTGTATGGAGGTCGACCTATGGGCTAAGTAATCGCTGCTGTCTATACAAAACTGAATCTGATGTTACTCAATGGATTATTGTTTCTTCAGCCAAATATGGTCGAGCAAATGGACTCAATTTTTGTTACAAGCATTTGTCAAATGTTTCATTTGAGACATTCAAATCAAGAAACCGTTATTTGTATCGGTTAATTAAAACCATTACAACGTAGTAAAACATATAAAACAACAATGCAGTTCATTTGGTTCATGTGGCTGCAATTAAAACAAATGAGTATGTGTTCATGAAGTAGGAGCACTTTAAAAACTGTGCCTGGTATTGATATGTCATTATAAAGTGCGAATGCGTTTATCATAAGATGCGTCTCGGCTTTGTCGGGGTGCAGTTATTGTCAAATTACGGCAGTGCTGTGTGAATTTGAGACATTCAACTACACGTTCTCTTATCAGACTAGAATTTGGATTAAAATCCTTAAATTCCTTACTTAACATGGCTCAAATATGGCTTAATATGGCAGAGGATGGAAGTCTTAAGAAATTCATTCTTTCAGAAATTGCTGCTAATAATCAACAAATCAGAAATCCAACAAAGAAAGCTATCATTGACAAATGTGATCTACCACTGCTAACTTCATTATTTAAACTTAATAAATGAAGTTGAAAACAACTAATCCAAAGGAAAATAAGGAGATTTTGTACATTAACGATTTAACATTATTTTCTTCATACTGGAACACATATCTAGTTCAAGACTCTTATACTTCCAAGCGGCAGTTGTATCTGTAGTCTAATCTTGAAGCAGATTAAAAGAAATGTGGGGGCAGATTTACAAGCCCCTTGCGCCACTTTTGCGTCATTTTTAACATGGGAAAAATGACGCAAAAGTGGCGCAAGGGACTTGTAAATCTGCCCCGTGGTTTGAGATACAGACTACTTCACATCCCAAGATTGCAAATAGAGGGCAACTGAATTAACACAGGAAAGAAAAAATCGACTCTGCAACCTTACAAATGAAACTTTAGAACCAATCATTTGAAACTGTCATATACTACTTCAAATCCAGAAAAAATATCTAGGACCATTTTTTGTAAACCCTGCTAACAGAAGAACAGTTAAAGACACCATTTCGTTTTGTTTCCAAGAATAATCAAATTGTTTAGTGCATATTTAATCACATTTTTATATGTCACTTAAAGTTGTTTATCTGCAACTTGACCTCATGAATTATTTTAATATACTCGTCTATTTTTAAGCTACCAAGATAAGAATTTTGAAAGTATCTATTTCACTTTATCATGAACAACAATTGAATGGATGTATTATGCGCATAAAGAAATTGTATACAATCATCATTAATGAGTCATTTTTAAGTACTTTTATATAATCATTCTTATGAACTTGTATTCAAATAATTGTGTTTTTGCTGTTTCTATGTGAATTGACCGTTTATTGTGAATGATTTTATATAACTCTATACAATGAAATATTTACTACCTCTCATGGTGGACAGAATAGTCGAAAAGAGAATTGCTTTAGCCAAAACAGTTATAATGTTTAAAAAAAAAGGGGCAGCGAGGCCACAAACTCCAGCAACAAGTCGAAAAAAAACAAAAAACCCACAGGCACACAAAAGATAGATTTTCCTACATTGAGTAAATCATGCATACATGTGTATTTGCAGATGTATCGTTTTACGCTCATTTTCTGGCAGCCGAAAATTCACCATCTTGGTGGATTTTCCACCATCATAAAATAACTTTTTGCTTCAAAAATTGTATTTAACCTGACTCAGGATGTGAAATTTCGAATTGCATATTCTTTTCCTCACACCATAATTGCTCTTAAGTGTACAAAGTTTTATCACATCGGCCAATCATAAATTGCTTAATCATCTACATATAAGCAGATGCTCACGAGGAAGTTGCCCACCCAGCGTGTGTTGGGCATGTTCAGTTATCAACACATTTATAAACGTCTCAGTATAATCTCTTACACTTGCTGACCATCTCCCTTTCTCGTTTCAACACAATACTTTTTAGTAATGCTATATTGGCATGATTCATTAGTTCACAGGTATTGGCAAAGTCTTGGAGGTTTATAATTATCATAGTATTGTTTTACATATATGATTTATGGTGTCAAAGGTTGCCAGATAATATGCTGTCTTTTCTGATTGTGCACCAAAGAGTATACAGAGCTTGTGTTCACCGTTCAGATCTCGTTCTCTCTCCTCCCTTTCTTATTTCTTTCCATTACTCCCTCTCTTTTATTCTCTTTCTCACCACATTCTCTGTGTTGAGCTCACTCCTGCACCATGTCTTTTGCTCCTTTCTCTATTACACAGACTCTATTCCCTTTCTCGCTGTCTTGCCTTCTTTTATCTTTCACATCTCTCACTTATTCTACTGTCACTCCCACTCATTACCTCTCTCTTTTTCTTTCTCAATGCCTCACTTTCCCTCCTTTCCTCTACCTTTTACACTCTAATTTCTCTCACCCTCTTAATTTAACTTTCACTCCCTTGCTCTTGATCTAATTGTTTCTCTCCTCTGTCTTTCTCTTGCTCTGTTTCTCTTCCCCCTCACTTCATACTCTCCCTGATTCTCACTCACATCCCTCTCTCACTCTCACTGCCTGCTGTCTTTCCTCCCTTTTTATCTCTCCCCTCTTTCTCCCTTTTGCCCCCTCCCCTCTGTCACCCTCTCTCTCTGGTATTCCCTCATTGTCTTTTTCTCTGTCTCTCACTCACACATTCTCACTTCTCCCTCCCTCTCACGCATACCCTCACACCTACTCTTTCACTCCTCCTTTCCATCTCTCTCACGTTCACACCCTCTCTCTCTCCACTCTTCTTTCACTCCCCCACTCTCATCATCTATGTGGCTATCTACCTTTAGTATATCTTCATCATTTCCCCCACTACTTTTCTCTCCTTTCTTTCACTCGTTAAACATCCTCCCCTACTCTCTCCCTCGCTGTCTCCGCCTGTCACGTTCTCTTATTCTCTGTGTCCCTCTCTTTCATAGTGAAGAGGTCAATGGGAGTATGTTACTGTTTAGTCTGGTGCAATTTACTTTGTGACTCCGCAGTGGCGCAGCTTCAGGGGGAGTGTTTGGGGCGTTACAGCCCCCTAACAAATGTAGGGCCTTATTTATGAGAAGTGTTGCATCGCTGCGACAAAGCAGCGATGCAACACTTCTCAGTGCGCCCTCCTTGTGACACCATCGATGCGTCATATTTACTGTATGACGCATTAGGTCGCAAGGAATGACAGATACATCAGTATTACTGACGTATCTGTTGGCGCAAAACTGACGCATTGCTGGAGTTGTGTCGGAAGCGTGACACAACTCCAGCAATGCAGGGGGAGGGCTATGTTTATAGCAGTGCGTCACCCTTACGCCTGCTATGAGGCAGGCGTAAGGATTTGACTCCGTGGCGTCCTAGAAGTGGCACACTGAAATCTTATAGATTTCAATGCGCCACTTCTACAAGGCTTTGATGCGGGGGAACGCCCACCCTGCATACATTATACCTGACGCAGGTGTAATGTAGTGCAGGGCTTTACGAAGTGATGCATCTGCCCCGATGCATCACTTCATAAAATTGGAGCAACATGGCGCATTATTTACGCCACCGCAGCGTCACAAAAATTGACGCAACTGCAGCGTAAAGGTGACGCAAGCGTTCATAAATAAGCCCCGTATTGTCTAGCAAATAGTTAGGTACAGGTGCTTTCAGTGTATGGTGAGATATCTGTCGGATTTCACCTAAGATTTTTACACGCACACACAGACAAAAATATACACTCTTTCTCTCTCTCTGCTCTCTGTTTTGAACTTCTTAAAACTGGTGGTTATTTTACAACATGTTGTCTTTTAAATAACCCTAACAATCCGCACTGCTGTCCCTTCCCATTGCCCCGGCCTTAAGCCCCCCCCCCGCATGCTCTGCTTCTCAAATATTGCATTTTACTATGATATGCCAGCGTGATTGTTGTGAAATTTGAAGCTGATACCCCCCAATCTTTCTGACCAACCTATGCCCCTGTGACTCCATGAGCTGTATTGTTGTTGTCAATTGGATCTAAATGTATTTACTTACATTTTTTGCTCCGTTCAGTATTATAAGGCAAGGCACTGACAAAGAAATGCATATGTTAATAATATACCTGCAAGAGAGCCGGACCACAGTGTACTGAATTTATAGCATGCCATAGTAATATTTGCAAACATTAAGTACCATCTAGTGGTAATCCTTAGTATTGCAATCAGTATGTTTTCCCTTCAGGCAGTGCATGCACAATAACCAATATGATTATCTTGAAAATAAAGAAGTAAAAGAAGTAAAACATTAAGGGGCACATTCGCAAAGAGTTCCAGGCGTAAACTGATGTATACATTGAAAACGTTGTGATGTATGCATGCATAAACAAAAGAGCAATGTACATTTATTTGTGTAGTTTCCCTGTGTCTAATTTACCCAAGGTTTGCTACGATTTCATTCTGATAAAGGTTTAAAATACATAAATGTTTAATGCCTACATGATTGCTTTCTCCATTGTAACGATTTAGAGACTACGTCATATAGTAAGTTAAGATATAAAGACTAACTTTCCAGTAGTCTTTCACACTTTCCTTTTGATGTTCAGTGTTTGTGAAGGAAATTGCCACCTCTACAAATCATGTTACAGTCAAAGAGTTCGCAGGATGTTTGCACAGTGTAGAGGAAGGTAAAACAATAAGCCATGTCATGGAGAGGTGCCCGTGAGGGACTATATTACACTAAAAGGCGCATGGTTCCGCTTTGTGCTGGACGAGATGTGCACCATATAACACAAATAAAATCCGCTGTCTCCTGTGCAGGATTGGGCTTGTGCTTGTGCTACCCTTATACAGTGAGTCACAACTTTTTGAAAGTCAGCCGGGTTCACTGAAAATACCAATGTCTGTTGGAAATTTACCCTTTCTGCACCCCAGATTTGTTTAGCATTTTTGCTGACTATAGAACTCTGTGCACTGTACCCCTGCTGACCAGGGGTAAAGTGCTTATGCCACTTCTTTGAGCTTGGTAAAATTGGTATACACCTGATTTGCATATTTAACTTACCTGTACGTCCCTTGTATATGATGCCAAGGGGTCCCCAGGGCCAGGTTAAATGTCACAAGTGGAATGCAGTACCCATTGTGCCATCCTCTACAGCAGACTTCTCCGAGTAGCTTGTGAGTTGCTTGTAGCTCCCCAGTGATGTATAAGTAGCTCTCCTGTGTGTGCAGCCCAGCCTACTAAATTGGAATATTTTGCTTGGTTCATTTAACATATGCATAATAAAGTTTAAAGCGGGTATTCAAGAAGAAAATGTGTGTATTTGCAGAATTCATAAGCTGATATTTGGCTAAATATGGATGTATTTTCAAATATAGTTGAAGTGGATGTTTGAGTGATAAATCATGTAGCATTAGGGAGGAGACTAATTACTAATATGATTACCTTGGTGCCAGGGAATTGCAGCTGTGTTTTCTATGTGTTACCCGAGTAAAAGCAATCTTCATTGACAAAGCCTTTTTTACATTCCTGCTGGCAACTGTGCTTTATATAAACTGAGTTGATTGCTGGTAATCTTGCATATGGTGGCCATCAATATAATATTGTCTGTTGTGATCATTATTACAAAACTAATAATATTAGTAGCTTAGGAAGGTTTTCATTGAACACAAGTAGCTCTTACTACAGAAAAGGTTGGGGACGACTGCTTTATAGTGACAATGTAAACATTAGTACATGCCTGTCACCAGTAGTATGGCTTTGCAGGTTTTAACTGCAGATTCGGCTTGTCCAATAACCCCTTTTGACAGGCCCAAACCTTCCTTTGCAATATTTATAAGTTGCTCCTAAGTAAGTCTTATTGCTGATCAGGCAGAGTGAATGGTATTTAAAAGTAGGACATCTAAATGTTTAATGTTAAACATGTCCTTACAGTGACTAGCACTGCAAAGCTTCACTGTAGCAAGGCTGGTTGGTCCATAGGAAAGCACTGGGATACAATATTAAATGCTAATATTGTATCTCAGGAATGGGTCTAGCTCAAAAATACTAAACAACTATTTTTAATAGTTATTAAAAATCAAATTCAATGGTGTATTTTTTCAGGATTTTAAGGAAAATCAACTTTTAGAAAGTTACCTTTGCCTTGCCTGAAGTCCATGGAAGCTAAATCTGCATTTTGCTCTCCCATTTTGGCCAGACATTAATTAGCATTTAAATAGGCATGATCAAGTGATTGAGATGTGAACTTGCTCCCTGAAGCAAACAATAGGCTGCGCTGAATAGACAGAGATGACACATCTGAGCTTCCCAGAATATGCCTGGAGGGCTGGGTGGAATCCCTTTGACACTGAAGTGTGAAGTCCTGCTTGAATGTCACATCCTGCTTGTGAGGTTTGCTGGAGCTTTTCCTGTGATGCTTGGGGCACACTTCAAAGAAGCCTCCCATGTCACAAGCAAATATTAAATGACACGTACGCAGGGTTCTTATTTTGTCCCCCAAGCCAGTCAGGCCCCATTAACAGTGAGCCTCTTTTTGACATTACTGTGTGACAGCCTGCTTGACAGGTCTTCAGGTCTGTTGGGTGCACCTATAACATTAGGGGTGCACTTCAAAGGTTGGAGGCCAAAACAATTCTTGTGTAGCTGTCTGGTTGGTGAAAACTCTGTTTCATTTGACCAACTTCTGTCTCTGAGGTTGTTGTGGGTACAGGGACTTCATCAAGCCGGATTTTGATGTTAGATGTGTGGGACACTAGGATTAGTATGCTGCACATGCTCACCCCCAGCCCTCAGAGCCCAAGTTTATTGTGGCCAAAGACTTTGGCTATCTTGAAAATGCCCAAAATGGGTTGTGTTAGCCCAGGAAGCTTTTACCCATTGGTTAGGGTGTCCCCAGGGCTCATTCAAACCAACTAATTCATGCCAGGCATAAATGTGGTATACTACTCACTCAAATGGGGTGGAACATACTCAGGGGTGTGGAGCACATGAACTAAGAAAGTCAAATCAGTGCAAAAACATCCTTTTTACTTATCGTACTTGACCATAATTTTTATTAAAATAATGTAATTCATACAATATAAAATTAAAAACGTTAAAAAATCATTTCAAAAACACATTAATATTCAAATGTGTCATTCAAATTGTGAACAAATCGCCAGAAGTTCATCAATACACAATTAAAAACAACAACCAGTGGGACAAACAGAACTGCAAGGAAAATATATTCTTGTCAGGAAAACATCACGTTAATCAAATAGCCAATGAATAAAGTTTCAATGCACACAACTGAGACAGAAAAAACTCAAGTCAAAATATTAATCATGAAGTGTAACATTAATCATAGATCCGTGATGTATTTCAGAAACAGAGCATCGACGCGTTTCGGTGGGTCCAATCTTATATCTCCCCACCTTCTTCAGGAAAGCAATAATTCTTCCCACCTCGTTTAGATCATTCTACAAAAATACAAAATACAACACATATATATATATATATATATATATATATATTTAAAATAATCAATAAAAACGTTTTGAACTGACTTGACTCAAGAAGATCACTCCAACACTCCTAACGGATACACACCCTGAGTAGACTATCAATCATTCAAAGCATTAAACCATTACCCAATTTCCTTATGCATGTACCACACATACTCCATTCAATCAGAATTTAAGTTTCCGGGAGAAATCATATCTCGACATACATTAGCACCCTGAGAGGGGATGAACATGGGAACCGTATTATATTAAGCTTCCCATGCACATTCTCAGACATATTAATTACATTCTACACCCATGTATGAATGTTCCGCTGGAGTCTACCCTCAGTCACCAATCACAGCTACTCCACTAGCTTGTTTATAAATACAGAAAGGGGAAAGTGCTTCTTTACCTCCTAGTTAGCGTACTCCCAGACACGAATTTACTGGAGAGGCGCAGAAAAATCATCAACATCCACTATTATAGGGAATATAAAAAGACAGAACACAATAAGGTTCACCCACTGTCTCCTGATATCACAGTATTTCTCTACTGATGGTTACCTAAAAATTATTACCTTATCAAGAGATAGACATTTACTCTTGCTTCTGGCAATATTATCTCAGCGCCTTTTCGAGACGAAATTCACTTCCCAATATGTACTTGGAGAATGAAAAACAGATATACTGCCAATCTATATAGGCACACATAAAACACGAGAGAGTTAACATTACGTATTCTTCTCACATTGGGGTCATATTTATAAACCACACAAGGAATACCTTTTGATAAAAAGTGGTTGTTTTCACAAAGGTTTTTGTCGTATCGCTATCAAGACCAAAGGAGGGACTATAATTTCTCACTCCGATAGGTGCAGCTAAAGCAGATAAACACAAAACACGGGTGAAATATACTTCACCATCAATACCATAGTTTTCAAAAAATTCCCTAATATATTATATTTAAAAAAAGGGTATGAAAAATGCAACCCTCCTAATCTGCTATCCTATCTAAATGCGCCATTTATACTACACTTAAACAAATGACATTAAGTGACGATTCCTATTCTACTCCTGTACTACTAAGACGTAATGTCAGCACACCAGATACCAGAGCAAAACACTCTTCCTAACATTGTCGGCCCACTGCTAAGCCCAATACAAGATAGAAAGAGACTGTAGGGACACCATACACAAAACACCCAGCCCTTCCAGCTTACCTATGAAATAGACCCACGTTCCTTGTATCAGGGATTCTGGACGGGGTACTCTGCCTCCGTGCACGTATCTGTGTAATAATACAAACACCTCTCTATTTAAGCTGGAAAAATCCCGCAACTTTCTAATTAATCTTTCACAGCTGTGATCACAAAAACACGTGTTATCCGAGGTTTTCTAAGAGCGCCATCTTAAAATGGCTTGCTTCGATAGAAATACCTTATCTTTTAATTCATGTGAGGCCCATATCTACCTCTATATTTCACCACTATGTCCGTAGCTTAATCAGAAAGAGTTCTATCTATTTTCGAAAAAGACTAAAGTCCACATCGGACCGAATTCCTGACACTGATAAATTTAAATATATCCAATCAACAGAGATACCATGGCGCCCTCTTGTGGTAGAAAACCATCGGTAAAACTTAATAAAAAATATAGAAAGCCTTTCAAAACGGCTCGCATTCGGACACATATTTGTAGTATCAAACAGAGTTGTTAATACCAAACCAGAATGGAAAAACATATACTAGTAAGGTAAATATCACAGAGGCCCCGAATTTGCAGAACCCACAAATTATTAATGCCCTACCCTAATACAGATTATTATACCGGTGAGAGTGATACTGCAGTAGGTAGAACGATACTAAACTATATAACTTAACTTAGAAGGAGGCTAAAAACGATTCTTGCCACCTAAAACAGTAAATACCTCGGAACACTGCATGAGATAGATGTCTGCAAAGAGTACCAGATTAACAGGGGCCAATCAAACGTTCCCATTCCTCTTTGGAGTTGAGGCCCTTGCGCATAGTATTGAGAAAGGAGATATACCCTTGTTCCCGGTATTTCCTTTTCTTCTCAAGGTTACCACCTCGTCTCCCAATGGTTACTTTTTCTAATATGAACCACCTTAGATCATTTTCCTTGTGTCCCATTTCAATGAAATGGGATACTAAGGGGCATTCTCCTTTCTTGTTTTAATTGCTGATCTATGTTCCTGAATCCTTACACGTAATTCTCTGCTCGTCTCACCCACGTAGCCAAGGCCACATGGGCAGAGCAGCAGGTATATCACACCTTTGCTTTTACAGTTGTTCAGGGTTTTTGATCTTAAATGTAGGCCATTAAATTCTAGATCTTTTACTTGTATACACATGGCACATATACTACATGTGCCACATTTTACATTACCTATGGCTCTGGTATTATCAAGAGTGCTTTGAGTCTCTCTGCGATCCTCACGGTATGTGTGTACCAACTCATTTCTGAGATTCTTATTGCGTTTAAACGCAAACATAGGTTTCTCTAAAACACGGTCTTCTTCATGGTTAAGAATGTGCCAATTCTTATTGACAACATTCTTAATTTTATTACTCATACTGGAGAATCTGCTTACAAACACCAGTCTACTTTTGCTGTTGTTATTCTTATTTTGTTGATTATTCTCAAACATAGCTTCTCTATTATAAAACCTAGCTCTCTTGTATGAATGGGAGATCAGTTTTTTTGGATATCCCCTATCTTTGAACTTCTTCTTCAGAATGTCTGAATGTTTATAGAAATCCTCCAAATTAGAGCAATTTCTTCGAAGACGAAGAAATTGGCTAAAGGGATATTGTCCTTCTGGGACTTGGGATGATAGCTAGAGTAGTGTAAAAGCGTGTTTTTGTCCATCGGCTTAGTAAACAACTCTACTTCTAGACTGTCATTAACACATTTGATCGTAATATCCAAAAATCCACCCTGGTTTTGCTAATCTGAGATGTAAATTTAAGATTAGGATCTCCCAGGTTAAGCCAAGTCAAAAATTCGTTGAGAAGATCGAAATCACCCTCCCAGATGAAGAATATATCATCAATGTAACGGTACCAGCCCGCTACATTTTCAAAAAAGGGGGCAAGTTCATTAAAAATATGTCTCTTTTCGAACTCACCAACGTAGAGACAGGCCAGACTAGGGGCACATGTGGCCCCCATGCTGGTCCCCTTCTTTTGTTTGAAGAGTTGATCACCAAAAAGAAAGATGTTATTTTTCAAGATCATTTTCACACACTCGACAATGAAATTTTTATTGACCCCCTCCAGGTCGACCTTCGTCAATATTTCGCGTACCACTTCTATGGTGTCATTTTGGGGGATGTTAGTGTAGAGAGACTCAATGTCTAGAATAACCAGACACTGAGTCTCTCCACAAAACGGTTTTCCCTCCAACAAGGAAATCATATGTGCAGAGTCTTTAACATAAGATTTAAGATCACTCACAAGCGGGCGCAGAAAGCAGTCCACATACTTACTAAGTGGTTCCAAAAATGAGTCAATACTGCTCACTATTGGCCTCATTGGGGGATCATCCGGATTCTTATCCACTAGGTGCATCCCCAAAATGACACCATAGAAGTGGTACGCGAAATATTGACGAAGGTCGACCTGGAGGGGGTCAATAAAAATTTCATTGTCGAGTGTGTGAAAATGATCTTGAAAAATAACATCTTTCTTTTGGTGATCAACTCTTCAAGCAAAGAAGGGGACCAGCATGGGGACTACATGTGCCTAGTCTGGCCTATCTCTACGTTGGTGAGTTCTAAAGAGACATATTTTAATGAACTTGCCCCTTTTTGAGAATGTAGCTGGCTACCGCTACATTGATGATATATTCTTCATCTGGGAGGGTGATTCGATCTTCTCAACAAATTTTGACTTGGCTAACCTGGGAGATCCTAATCTTAAATTTACATCTCAGATTAGCAAAACCAGGGTGGATTTTTGGATATTGCGATCAAATGTGTTAATGACAGTCTAGAAGTAGAGTTGTTTACTAAGCCGATGGACAAAAACACGCTTTACTACTCTAGCTATCATCCCAAGTCCCAGAAGGACAATATCCCCTTTAGCCAATTTCTTCGTCTTGAAGAAATTGCTCTAATTTGGAGGATTTCTATAAACATTCAGACATTCTGAAGAGAGTTCAAGATAGGGGATATCCAAAAAGCTGATCTCCCATTCATACAAGGAGCTAGGATAATGAGAAACTATGTTTGAGAATAATCAACAAAATAAGAATAACAACAGCAAAAGTAGACTAGTGTTTGTAAGCAGATTCTCCAGTATGAGTAATAAAATTAAGAATGTTGTCAATAAGAATTTGCACATTCTTAACCATGAAGAAGACCGTGTTTTAGAAGAACCTATGTTTGCGTTTAAGCGCAATAAAATCTCAGAAATGAGTTGGTACACACATACCGTGAGGATGCAGAGAACTCAAAGCACTCTGATAATACCAGAGCCATAAGTAATGTAAAATGTGGCACATGTAATAAATGTGCCATGTGTATACAAGTAAAGATCTAGAATTTAATGGCCTACATTTAGATCAAAACCCTGAACAACTGTAAAAGCAAAGGTGTGATATACCTGCTGCTCTGCCCATGTGACCTTGGCTACGTGGTGAGACGGCAGAATTGCGTGTAAGGATTCAGGAACATAGATCAGCAATTAAAACAAGAAAGGAGAATGCCCCTTAGTAACCCATTTCATTGAAATGGGACACAAGAAAATGATCTAAGGTGGTTCATATTAGAAAAAGTAACCATTGGGAGACGAGGTGTAACCTTGAGAAGAAAGAATCCCGGGAACAATGGTATATCTCCTTTCTCAATACTATGCGCAGAGCCTCAACTCCAAGAGGAATGGGAACGTTTGATTGGCCCCTGTTAATCTGGTACTCTTGCAGACATCTATCTCATGCAGTGTTCCGAGGTATTTACTGTTTTAGGTGGCAGAATCGTTTTAGCCTCCTTCTAAGTTAAGTTATATAGTTTAGTATCGTTCTACCTGCTGCAGTATCACTCTCACGGTATAATAATCTGTACTAGAGTAGGGCATTAATAACTGTGGGTTCTAAATTCGAGGCTCTGTGATATTTACCTTACTAGTATATGTTTTTCCATTCTGGTTTGGTATTAACAACTCTGTTTGATACTACAAATATGTGTCCGAATGCGAGCCGTTTGAAGGCTTTCATATTTTTTATTAAGTTTTACCGATGGTTTTCTACCACAGAAGGCGCCATGGTATCTCTGTTGATTGGATATATTTAAATTTATCAGTGTCAGGAATTCGGTCGATGTGGACTTTAGTCTTTTTCGAAAATAGATAGAACTCTTTCTGATTAAGCTACGGACATAGTGGTGAAATATAGAGGTAGATATGGGCCTCACATGAATTAAAGATAAGGTATTTCTATCGAGGCAAGCCATTTTAAGATGGCATCTTGAAAACCTCGGATAACTACGTGTTTTTGTGATCACAGCTGTGAAAGATTAATTAGAAAGTTGCGAGATTTCCAGCTTAAATAGAGAGGTGTTTGTATTATTACACAGATGCGTGCACGGAGGCAGAGTACCCGTCCAGAATCCCTGATACAAGGAACGTGGTCTATTTCATAGGTAAGCTGGAAGGGCTGGTGTTTTGTGTATGGTGTCCCTACAGTCTCTTTCTATCTTGTATTGGGCTTAGCAGTGGGCTGACAATGTTAGGAAGAGTGTTTTGCTCTGGTATCTGGTGTGCTGACATTACGTCTTAGTAGTACAGGAGTAGAATAGGAATCGTCACTTAATGTCATTTGTTTAAGTGTAGTATAAATGAGCGCATTTAGATAGGATAGCAGATTAGGAGGGTTGCATTTTCATACCCTTTTTAAATATAATATATTAGGGAATTTTGAAAACTATGGTATTGATGGTGAAGTATATTTCACCCGTGTTTTGTGTTTATCTGCTTTAGCTGCACCTATCGGAGTGAGAATTATCGTCCCTCCTTTGATCTTGATAGCGATACGACAAAACCTTTGTGAAAACAACCACTTTTATCAAAGGTATTCCTTGTGTGGTTTATAAATATGACCCTAATGTGAGAAGAATACGTAATGTTAACTCTCTCGTGTTTTATGTGTGCCTATATAGATTGGCAGTATATCTGTTTTTCATTCTCCAAGTACATATTGGGAAGTGAATTCGATCTCGAAAGGCGCTGAGATAATATTGCCAGAAGCAAGAGTAAATGTCTATCTCTTGATAAGGTAATAATCTTTAGGTAACCATCAGTAGAGAAATACTGTGATATCAGGAGACAGTGGGTGAACCTTATTGTGTTCTGTCTTTTTATATTCCCTATAATAGTGGATGTTGATGATATTTCTGCGCCTCTCAGTAAATTCGTGTCTGGGAGTACGCTAACTAGGAGGTAAAGAAGCACTTTCCCCTTTCTGTATTTATAAACAAGCTAGTGGAGTAGCTGTGATTGGTGACTAAGGGTAGACCCAGCGGAACTATTCATACATGGGTGTAGAATGTAATTTATATGTCTGAGAATGTGCATGGGAAGCTTAATATAATGCGGTTCCCATGTTCATCCTCTCAGGAGTGCTAATGTATGTCGAGATATGATTTCTCCGGAAACTAAATTCTGATTGAATGGAGTATATGTGGTACATGCATAAGGAAATTGGGTAATGGTTTAATGCTTTGAATGATTGATAGTCTACTCAGAGTGTGTATCCGTTAGAGTGTTGGAGTGATCTTCTTGAGTCAAGTCAGTTCAAAACGTTTTTATTGATTATTTTAAATATATGTATATATATATATATATATATATATGTGTTGTATTTTGTATTTTTGTAGAATGATCTAAGCGAGGTGGGAAGAATTATTGCTTTCCTGAAGAAGGTGGGGAGATATAAGATTGGACCCACCGAAACGCGTCGATGCTCAGTTTCTGAAATACATCACGGATCTATGATTAATGTTACACTTCATGATTAATATTTTGACTTGAGTTTTTCTGTCTCAGTTGTGTGCATTGAAACTTTATTCATTGGCTATTTGATTAACGTGATGTTTTCCTGACAAGAATATATTTTCCTTGCAGTTCTGTTTGTCCCACTGGTTGTTGTTTTTAATTGTGTATTGATGAACTTCTGCGATTTGTTCACAATTTGAATGACACATTTGAATATTAATGTGTTTTGAAATGATTTTTAACGTTTTTAATTTTATATTGTATGAATTACATTATTTTAATAAAAATTATGGTCAAATACGATAAGTAAAAAGGATGTTTTTGCACTGATTTGACTTTCTTAGTTCATGTGCTCCACACCCCTGAGTATGTTCCACCCCATTTGAGTGAGTAATGTATGTAAGAGTGGTGGTTGTGGTTAAAATATCTGCTCCCAAAGGGATTGTTTTTTTGACTTTGGTCTATTGGTACCCTACCCTTTTGGCGTCACAGGGTCCCTCTCTCTTTTTCCTAATAAATGTGGTATATCCAGGCACCCACTTCTGAACAATCCTCGACCTGTGGAAGATAAGAAGAGGACTGAACCTGCAGTCTGTGACCTGAGAAGAGCCTGGAAGACTGGGCCTGTTCTCCATCTTGTACCCAGGACAAAGAAGTGGACTCTAAGGGTCATAAGACCCAACTCCTGCTACAGCTACAGGGACACAATAAGCTCAAGAGGCCTTCTACTGTAACCACCCTGCTGACCAGTGGCAACTGGATGTCGAATGGCCACGCCTGTTGGCCACTGCCTGCCAACATGTGAGTTTCTAAGAGCCTCCCTGAGGTCCTAGGTGGCTTTAGATTGTACTCCTGTGGTGAATTGGAACTAAAGTCAGAAGGTAAAATCTTTTGCGCAGGACAAACCTGATTACTGCATCTGACCCAGCACCTAGGTCCTGTTCTATCACCACCATTGACTATCATTGGTACTTTGTGCTTCTTGTCACTATTTCTGCTTAAAACTTTAAAAATGCATATTTCTGATTCCCATAATTGAAGATTATCGCCTGAGGTGGGTACACACCACCCCTCAACTAATACTCCTATTTTGTACAGTGTATCTTTGAAAGACATGCCCTGAAAATATATTTGAAAACTTGAAGAGAAGACTAAATTATTTTGCATGCACCTTTTTGGGAGATAGTGCATGTTCTGAGGCAGTGCTTCCGTGTTAGAGGAGGGTGAGCCGCTGAAGGCTCAAGCAAGATGCTAGGCTCTCTCTCAGCTTGAGGTCATCCAGAAATCCAGGGCCTTAAAACAGCACTAACTTCTTTGCTCTCACCTCATTCTCAAATGCCTCCTCCACTTGCGCAGCAGGTGATGTGCCTGCCAACAGTGCGGTGCCAAAGAATTTTTGCAGTTGTTATTACGATCTGGAAAGATTCAGTGGCATCACTCACAATGATGGACCCCCCTGCAGAGCATTTGGAGGGGATATCGAAACTCCCAGATCTCATAGATATTCGTAGTCCAGAGGATAAATGGAGCCCCTGAAGGGTGGGGGGGGGGGGGGCCTGACTGCCTCCACCACAGGGGCTGCAAGGGTTCATTTGACGCTTCCAGTGAGATACAGGTGGGCTGATCGCGAAGATGCCATGCACTTCTGTGAAGAGGATGCACTCAACAGCATGTTCATGATCAGCCCATAAAATGCTGCACCAGCCCAGCAGGTAATCAAAAATGCAATAATCCTGAGTAGCCCATCTGAGGCACAGTCTGGTGCAGCTGAGTTGTGCTCTTCGCCTTTCTTTCTATGAAAGCATAAACATTTGCTAATAAATAGAATTGCTGTGACTGAGGTGTTGAATGTCGGACTATTTGTTAATTATGGGGAAGTCACTGATAATAAAATAAAAAAAACTTGAATGCCTTTCCTTAAATTAGTACTTTATTCTAGAAATACTTTTTATGTCAGCTCGATTTAACCTGTAATGTGTGTATTTATTTAACAGGGTGAACTAGTTTCTCCTGGCTTGCTTGTATCAGGGCATCGTAGGTGGGCACAATGTCATGTTTAAAAGCTATTACTTTTAACTCATGTAAAAGCAGTGATATTATCTAATGTACTATAGTGAAACAAGAGTGTTCAAGAATGAACCTTTTTTATTTGGAAAGAGTCTTTATCATGGTTTTACTTGTCATTTGCTGTATCATTTACATAGCAATTTTTTGATGGCTCAGCATGCTTGGCCCTCACTTTGTATTTCTTAGCTTGCCCACCTGTAGTCTATGTATTTAGCCTGTAAGTTGTGAGAGACTTGTTGATCTGACAGTAACACCATAACAGGTCAATATTAGCCCTTTGGTCTACTGTGACCAATTTGTTTCAAAGACAGTAACCACTCCTGTCTAACAGGCTATCACTCAGGCCAAAATTCTACTAAAAAATCTTAGACAGATATAATTTCTTACTTGTACTATAATTGTACAGGTATTTAGGGGCCCATTACGATTGCGGGCGGATCGCCACCGCCGGGCCGGCGGTGGCGATCCGCCCGCCAAATGTCCCTGGTACTCCCCCCGCCATATTAGTATGGCGGGGGCACCGCGGCGGACGGAAAGACCGTCCGCCGCTTTTCCGCCGGTCGACTTGTCGACCGGGCGGAAAAGGGACACAATATGGTGGCGGTGTCTGCAAGACACCGCCATTCATATTATGATGCGTGCGGTTATTGGCCTTTCCATGGCGGCGCTGCCGCCATGGAAAGGCATGCAGTGTTTGATATTGGGGGCCCGTTGCGGGCCCCCAGGGTGTCGGAGGGTGGGGGGTGCACATGGGGGGTACCTATGGTACCCCCCTCATTGCAATGCACTACGTGGCAGGCACCACGTGGTGCCTGCCATGTTGTGCATGGCAATTCTGTGCACAATCCTTTTACATTGCGAGCGGGGCTGCAGCCAGCAGATCCACCCGCAATGTAAAAGGGCCAGGATGCGCCCGCCAGTGTGGCGGGCGCATCCTAATTTGCATGGCGGGACCGCCACAACATCGGCAGTCGGTCCCGTGCTCCGTTGCGGTGGCGGGCGGACAAAGTCCGCCCGCCATCGTAATAGGCCCCTTAGTTATCTAAACTGCACACTTTACAGACTAAACCGTATCTAAGCACCAAAATATCTCAGTCTTAAGGCAATGTAGAGACTGAAGGTCTTATTTAGAGTTCGGCGGGCGGCTACTCTGTCACAAATGTGACAGATATCCCACCCCTGTCTTATAAGTGCCATAGGATATAATGCACTTGTAATATGTCAGATGGGATACTCGTCACGCTTGTGATGGAGTAACCCGTCTGTCAAACTGTAAATCAGGCACTAGGAGCAAGATGTACAAATATCTGGTCACAAAATACTGGTAATGAAACACATGAAAAATGATGGGAGGTTGCTTGCAATAAGTCTAACCACTGGCAATGGCTCCGGGTAGCACTCCAACGCATTTTTCTTTTGCTCACTATGCCACCTCAGTTTGAACCCAGCCATAAGCAAATCAGTCTTGACCCTGCTCCTCAGGGGAAGAGTCCAGCTGATCTGCCAAGCCAGGTCCTCCCTGTACCAGAATACAAGCAATCTAGTACCCCAAGTGGCTTGGCATGGTGAGCTAAAGAACGATGGGTTGGAGTGCTACCCAGAGCTATTGGCAGTGGCTAGACTCATTGCAAGAAGCCTCCCATCACCTTTTGCGCGCTTTATGTACCACCCTAAGTGGCATGGGTATGCCCAGTCGTGGGTCCCATGCTCACTGTGTCACTGGAATCAAGCTGTACCCCACTGATGAGCCCATAACTAGGGCAAAGCTGGTCTTGGGTTGCTTGTGTTCCAGTTCAGGGAGGACCTGGCTTGGCAGTTCAGGCAGGACTGTTCCATGAGGGACAGGGTCAAGGCTGATTTCCTCATGACTGAGTTCAAACAGAGGTGGCATAGTGAGCAAAAGAACGATGGATTGGAGCACAACCCCAAGCTATTGTCAGTGGTTAGACTTATTGCAAGCAGCCTCCCATTACCTTTTGTGTGTTTCACAAAATACTGGTCGCAAAGTGCATTTACCTGGGTTTTCGAAAGTTATGTAGTTAGGTTCTGGGCCACAAAGACGCTAATGAGCCAAAGTGAAAGCTTGATGTAAGAGTAGCAATATGTATCAACTAGTCCCAAGATGGAGAAATCCATAAAGGAGCTGTTATTTGTTGCTGCTCACTGAACAATTTACACGAGAGCTCACAGTGGATTACTATAATAACATATGTGACCCTCCTCATGAAGAGCAAACAATTCTGGAAGTCCCTCCTACAACATTAGCACCTCGGCACAAACTTCTCTACATGCACTGAAGAGCTTAAAACCTTCTTGTTAATGGCCAGGCATAGTCTGTGACCCCTGATCCGTTTCACGGATCTAGATCCTCATAGTTCATTCTCATTGATACATATGATGACCTGCTTGCTATAGCAACATGACTCTGAGGCAGCCATGAACCAGCATGACCCCTGTACCGATAACTAAAGTTTAGAAAATCTGCTTTTTGGCAGGATTCCTTTCCTTTTTATGTCTCGCCTGGCATTGGAGCGCGCATGCGCTCCTCGCCTGCGAGAGCTATAGAAAACACTAGAAAGAAGGGGACTTAAATCCACGCCCCTGTGTCCGAATCGTTTATGATTCGCTTGCGTCCTGATTTATGTTTAAATCTGGCTTTCAATTTGCTAGACGTCATTTTTGTTACCGCCCTTGCAGTTTTGGAATGCCCCATCGCGACAAGCGCATCTGTTTTCAATTTTCTCTTTGTGCTTCACGGCTGTTGGGAAGACTTTTCTTATCTGCTTGTTTATTTAACAAGCAGATAAGAAAAGTCTTCACAAGGGCTGTGAAGCACACAGCCACGGCTCACAGGCTATAGAGCAAAAAAAAAACACCGCTTCCACAGACTGATCTCAAATGTGAGGGCAGGCAGGTTTTCAAATTTACTTTGACACACATAAAAGAGCACGACTTCTATCCCCTGCCTTTTATTATTTCGTGTTGATAAACAAACCATCCCTTCCTTTACATTTCCTTAGGAAAAGCAGCACTGCAGCTGTCCCGCATTTCAGAAAAATTATGGTGGCAGTGCATGCCTTGTAGACCCCCTGCACACACCCCTCTCAATACACACTGCCTAATATTTAGTTTTGAAAAACACACACGGCCCCTCTTCATATGTACTTAAAAAAAGCAAACCCACGCCAGACCCCCTTAGAGCATCATATTGACAGCAGATACTTTGCAGACCCCCCTCCCAGCCTGACCCTCCCCTCCTGCGTCCCCCACCAAATACTTACTGTTCAGCAGGGGCCCAGCAGAGACATCTCGCAAAATGGAGCAGGGGGAGGTGCCCTTGAGGTGGAGCCAGGGCCCCCCCAGGAGGAGGAAGAGGGCTGGCAGGCTCTGTGCATACTGTACATGCAGCTGGGAGATTGTAGAAGAGCCGCTGCTGACAGTCACAAGCTCTGCACTCTAAAGAGGAGGAGGAAGAGGAGGAGGCGTAGGGCAGCAGCAAGGGAACCGGCACGAAAAGTGCCTCATGAAAACAACATTTTGCATTCTTTGTTTAACGAGCGAAGAGAAAGACAAGCTTGGTACGTTATGTCTACTTGGAAGCAGTGAATTCTTCTAGGCTGCTTGAGTGTGGGAGGCGTAGACACACAGCCTCTCGCACAGGACAGTACGCAGTATATTCAGCTTGTGGTGCATAAAATGCTAAATTGCGAGCGCGCCACTGACATGAGGCAATCCACCCTTCTGTGGAGAAAGATAAGCTGACGGGTACTGCCCACCCCTTCCTGTTCGCTCACGCATTTTAAGGAGATGTTTGGTGGATATCAGATCTGCCTAGTGGATTAGGATTATGAGGAGCGTCCCCTGTTTTGTGCCCCCCTCTCCCCCTAGTTCAGTGCACATTCACACAAACGCTGTTTATTAGTGATGGCTTGTTCTACCCTATCTATGATAGTAAATATGGATTAGTCATCAGAAGGCAAACAGATTAAAGGGATCGGTAATCTCCCCAAACATGGCTCATTAGAATCTGAGCCTGCGTTCGTGAACCTTTGCCTGCCGTCTTCTGTACATCCCACGAGCCTGCCTTGCTGGTGCATGAACGTAAAGCCTTTATGGGATGGCAGCGCCTAGGCACATGGAAAGGCCCCTGGTTGCCTAGCGAGCACTGCGTGGCAGCCCGTTGCTGGGTTATGGACCTCGGGAATCCTGCACTGGCCTCGGACACATACTGGCCTGTCACCGAGCCCAGTGGCAGGAGGAGCCCTCTGTCCTCTGTTTATGACTGGCACAGTTATCAGAGGTGCACACCATTCGCTAATGCACATTGTATGTACGGAAGCATAGCGTTAGGAGCATCCGCTACTTGTTCCGATACACACACAACATTGTTGAGAGAGGGTACACCTTAACAAATGGAGAGTGCGCCTTGCATTGTAAAGAATCATGTGTTGCAGGAAATGGTGTAACGGGTAAATCTCTCCGTGGGGAGGGTGAAAACTGGACTCCGTTCGAAGGTACAACCCACCTGTTCCCCTTATCAGTGGCCCACCCAACCATTATATTAAAAGACAGTAATGCTTTATGGGCATGGTTAAGTGTCCAGATGTTGTGAAATATTGTTTTTTTCAGTATTTCTGCGTTTCCCTGGACTTTGTTGACTTGTGTTGCATATCACTTGGTATTTGGCGTCTTGTTCTACAGTCTCGTTTTTTTCTGTTATATGTGTTTGCGGCTAATGTTCACTTATTTTCTGGAAGGCTCTGACTTTTATTCCAAGAAACCCGAAGCAGATGCTCTCTTCGCTTTGGTACAGTGGATAAGATGACGAGATTAATCTACCCTATGATCATGTCCACTGGAATTATGCGGCAGGAGAGGGACAAATTATGTGGCAAGGTTGAGTAAATTATGCAGCAAAAAAAGGCAAGTTCTGCAGCATATTTTGTAATAGTATTACTTCATTAGTTCGTCATTTTTAAACTTGGTAACACTGTCTGTGCATTGGGTTAAAACAAAAAAAAATATACAGCTTATCCACCAATTGGTGCAATGTAGAACAGTATGTATTTGTGTGCAAAATATGCTATGGAACATCTCTGCGTACACAAGCGAGAGCTAAATAGCAGGTGAGCTCCTGTGCATCTTTTGCGATTTTTCTGAGGCAGGGGTGTTGGTTTTCCCTGTAACTGCAGATATTGGTGTGAGATCACTATCCCTGCAGATATAGGTGTAAGATCTCTATCACTGTAGATATTGGTGTGAGATCACCATCACTGCAGATAATGGTGTGAAATCACTATCACTGCAGATATAGGTGTGAGATCACTATCACTGCAGATATAGGTGTAAGATCTCTATCACTGTAGATATTGGTGCGAGATCACCATCACTGCAGATATTGGTGTGAAATCACTATCACTGCAGATATAGGTGTGAGATCACTATCACTGCAGATATAGGTGTGAGAACATCATTACTTCAGATATAAGTGTGAGATCACTATCACTGCAGATATAGGTGTGAGATCACCATCACTGCAGATATAGGTGTGAGATCACCATCACTGCAGATATTGGTGTGAGATCACTATCCCTGCAGATATAGGTGTGAGATCACTATCACTGCAGATATAGGTGTAAGATCTCTATCACTGCAGATTTAGGAGTGAGATCACTATCACTGCAGATATAGGTGTGAGATCACTATCACTGCAGATATAAGTGTGAGATCACTATCACTGCAGATATAGGTGTGAGATCACCATCACTGCAGATATAGGTGTGAGATCACCATCACTGCAGATATAGGTGTGAGATCCCCATCACTGCAGATATTGGTGTGAGATCACTATCACTGCAGATTTAGGAGTGAGATCACTATCACTGCAGATATAGATGTGAGATCACTATCACTGCAGATATAGGTGTGAGATCACCATCACTGCAGATATAGGTGTGAGATCCCCATCACTGCAGATATTGGTGTAAGATCACTATCACTGCAGATTTAGGAGTGAGATCACTATCACTGCAGATATAGGTGTGAGATAACTATCACTGCAGAGATAGGTGTGAGATCACTATTACTGCAGATATAGGTGTGAGATCACTATCAATGTAGATATAGGTGTGAGATCAATATCGCTGCAGATATAGGTGTGAAATCACTATTACTGCAGATATAGTTGTGAGATGACTATCACTACAGATATAAATGTGAGATCACCATCACTGCAGATATAGGTGTAAGATCAGCATTACTTCAGATATAGGTGTGAGACCACTATCACTGCAGATATAAATAAGATCACCATCACTTCAGATATAAGTGTGAGATCACTATCGCTGCAGATATAGGTGTGAAATCACTATCACTGCAGATATATAGGTGTGAGATCACCATTACTGCAGAAATAGGTGTGAGATTACTATCAATGCAGATATAGGTGTGAGATAACTATCACTGCAGATATATAGAATACCTACGTGTTCGGTATATGACAGTTTAAGCTATTGGCATTGTAAATGACAATGCCTTTGATTTATGTTTTAAAAACAAAAACAAAAATAAAAGGCATTGTCATTTACAATGTCAATAGCTTAAACTGGTGTAAATGCGAGACCTATTGCATTGTAAATGCTTGTTCTCAACTAGAAACTGCTGGTATTTTAACTCTGAACACTAAGAAACCACTAACCGGTTTCTCAGTGCATGTGTTTCCTTAATGATGTATAAGTTGATTGTAGTCAGTTTCTCAGCCCCAGGGCCGACCAAAGCAGTCATGCGCACTCTCCATTTTCTCTATGTAGGCTGCATGCAGCCTACATAGAGAAAATGGCCTCCCTACTGGCGCCCGGCTGGGGCGCTCTCCGCTGCGCCACACCAATCACAACGCTGCCATTGCAGCGTTGTCATTGGCTTAAGGGAGCAGGAGGAGGGAGGCTGCCTAAAACGCGCCAGGACTCGAGCAGCAGGAGCTGAGGCGGCAGCGCGTGATGCGGTCGCGGAGGAAGGTAAGTTTTTAATTGTATATATACCGTGACCGTCCCACTCCCCCCCCGCACGAACCCACCCGCCCGTTTTGCCAGCCACGAAAGGCATACCTGCTCATATCATATGCGAGTAGCGCGACAAGTGTTTGGCTTCCGCCTCGTTATCCTTGGTGTGGTGTTTACATGGCACTAGAAGGACGCAGCAGCACTCTAATGTAAATTATTATATGATTGTGCTCGGTGTTTTTGTTGTTAGTCATCCGTGGTCCCCGAGCTGCATACGAAAACAGCTCGTTGACTCGTTGGTTGTGCCGTCGGCCACGCTCCACTCAGGAAAAGAAGGTCTGGTTTAGAGGCAGACAAGTAATTTACTGTAAGGTTGGAAAACACATTATTTTAAAACAAACGTTTTTTAAATGCTCTCTCGTGCTGTAACCGCATTTACGCATTTTTTCCGTGAATATTGAGTTTACATGTTTAGAGAGAGGTGTGTGGAAAATTCTCCCATGCTGTTTGTAAAGTGCTGGGTGTGTGCTCTAGGCACCAGTGGTGTTCCTTTGCTTCCCACACACTCACAGCCCCTCTCATGGCAGAGGCCTCCTCCTGAGCTCAGGACCCAGCAGTTGTGCATCCCGCCCAGAGGGCCAGCACCGTGGATGCTGCTTGTTTCCTGGTCTTTGAGAAGCAGAGGGAGAGAGAGCCTGTGCTAAGAGCAGACAGTTCACGCTGAGAAGCTCCCCAGCAAGCACCGAGCCAGCGCAGCCTGGATGCACCCTGCAGGCTTGAGGCCGGTACTGCCCGGTACGGAGTGCCGGCACTTTTTTATTTTGAGAGGGAGGGTACCGGCACTTCTCAAGAGAGACATAATACTTTAAAATGAAGAGTACCGGCACTTCTCAGAAACAAGCAGGTCTCTGGTACAGAGTACCTGCACTTCTATTTTTCCATTTCAAGCACTGATGTGTCCTAAAAAGATGCGGTGTTACGGTATGCTACATTTATTTCTTAAGCGCGCGTTTACCCGAGGGTGTCTTGGCGCTAAGTTGAACCGAGCCAGAACCACTTGTGCTCATCATGCGATCATACAGAGGCGCTACCTTTAAGGCCGGGCAGCCCTTTAATATCCTGATCACACACCTTGTGGTGTCTGGGGTGAGTGCGGATGTTTCCTGTAATACACCCCAGTCCAGAATGCTGTACCAAAAGCTACAGATACATTTACAACTACATATGGAAACGCTTTGATAGATATCATGTGCATTCACATGAATTTGCTCATAATTTGTTAAAACAAATGTAGCAATCTATAAAATAGAAGCGCTTTTTTCACATAAAGCACCATATTGTGGAACAATTATAATATTTCGTTATATTGGTCTCTGGGTGTTACTTTAAAACAAAGGCTAGGCATTTTGCGCCAAACTGCTAAGGTCTGCAACTACGAGGGACCGGGGCACGCAGTTTCTGCAGAGCTGTGTTTTGTGCCTAACAGGCAGGGTGTGGCTCTTTGCAGTGTAGACACCTGTGCTGTGCTTCACGGTTCTCCCCAATACCCATTGTCTGGGTCATCAGACCTCAGAGTGGTTGACACCTTCCTGCTTTCTCAAATTTGCTTGAAAATGCACCATTTGCCCACTCTTTTTTCAAACTTTTCTCAAGGGGAGAACCCCCCCGAACCCCTCGTAAGTGGTTCAGGCAAGCTCGCTGCGCTTGCTCGCCGCAGTGCAGTACGACAATTGTTTTACGCTGCACCACTTTCAAATGTCACCATTCGCCACTGAGAGGAGGATGAATGTGTGCTTTACTTTGCACAATGAATGACAATCTCTCTCACCTGCGCTTGCTTTGGAAACAAACTGCGAACGCTGGTGGTGGCTCAGGTCGATGGTCACGCGTGAACCCTCCAGGAAGGCCTGTCTTTCTACCACAAGCATGTTAAGCACCGGAACTTCTAGACACCTGTTATTCAATTATGTAAATCGTTTATGTAGTAATGTGATGTATACTTATTTGTGTTCATTTGCATTTCGTGCACGTCTCGTGCTGTTTGCGTGTGTAAATGCAAAAAGAACAATTGATGGACAGAATGGAGAACAATGTCATACATGCACCCCAGTACAGAGATCTGGGCCTAAATCCAATGTTTGCGTGTGTAAAGGCATGCATGTTTTAATAACCCTTGTGCGCTCAGTTACTCCAGCGGTCGTGATTCCAAGTCAGTTGTGCGTTCCTGCAGGAATCCAAGCCAGCTGGTCGCTGCCTGTTGTGGGCGGTTCATGTGCACTCAATATTCTACTGAAATCATAGCTTTCGCTGCCAGTCCACTTACTTCAGTTTATCCTCTGTTTCACTAAACGGTACATACAGCAAAGCAGTAAAACCGAAAGGACAAGCGCCAAGAAGCAGAGCCTGCCAGCTCAAAGGTTAGAGGACCCGAGCAAGTTGCCAGACACGTCATGAGGCCACCCCTCCAGGCACAGCTGGGAAAGTGAGACTGCTGACAAGCCCAAAGTATAGATTGGGTTAATTGTGAACGTGCACAAAGATCGTGTGTGTAACTGTAACATCCATGTCGACTGGAAGCCATAGGACCTCTCTACAAATCCTTGGTATGAAGTATGTTAGTCCACTTGGAAACATAACTCCCAGAATGCACCGGTGTGTTAAACCAACGCTCAGGAGTGGGAACATCTGTTCTGCACCAAAGAAGGAAAGAGAAGGGGTGGGAGGCACTCTGACTGACACGATTCATCATATATATTATAAAGTGATGCTTCACCCCAATGATATTCAAAGATTTGAATATCGTTGCGGGGAAAAATGTAAAAACCATACGTGACTAACCCTCTGCCTCATACCGGAGAGAGCTCCTGAGAGGCGGTGCCTTCGGTGCAGCCAGGCGCCCTGGAGCCTGCGCTGCTTGAGGCCCGGCTATGCTAGACAGCTCCAGGCTGCCTCTTTCCTCCCTCCTTGCCTGCCAGCCCTCGTCCTGGCGTGCCCTCTCCCTGTCAAGCCAGCTCTTATCACATACCTTCCTGTGGGAAGCTTCTTTTGTGTTTCTTCCGTGCTCCTTCTGAAGCTACTGTACCAGTGCTCCACCACTTGTACCCTTACTCCAGCCCCTGTACCCTTAATTTCCCCCAGCCTCCTACGTACTGCCAATATATTGTGAACTGCTGCTTGCACATATGAAGAAATAAAACATGTAACATTTACAATGGACTGTCGTGGTGCTTGCACGTTAAAGGCAAGAGCCTGGGATTTCCTTCACCAACATAGTTCTACAGCAGATCTTGTGAGCCCTGTATTTATGGCCTGACAAACGGTTTGTAGCTTGAATAATAAAACGTATTTGTCAAAAGCAGGCTCTTCCGCCCCTCACAAATGCAAGCAATAAATTCAAGCCATTTTTTCAGGACATAAACAAAAACACGGGCTGCCTGGTAAGAGATCAGAGGCCTTGGTCTGTAGTTTGCTCTGCTGTAGAATACTCTTTGGGAAAGGAAATCCCTGGGGGACCCAGTTCTCTTTGTGACCAGTCCAGGGAGTTAGCAGATGTGCTGTTCAGTGCAGCTAGCTTGATCTGCAGCACACAGTGACAGAATACATATAGCTTTTTAACTTATAAATTATATTCTTATATCGATCTACCGTATAAGTTAATTAAGATGCAGAAGTGGCATCTTACTTGCAAGCAATTATAAAACATATTTCCACTTCTTTGTGCCTTTTTTAATGATCATAACTACTAGTACCTGTTTGTAAAAATTGAATCGCTTGTAATGAAACCTGTTTTATTGTAAAGCGCTCTAAACCCTCTGGGTAATGTCTGCGCTTTATAAACCTTCTTGCTTTCTCAGATGTGCTTTAAAATGCCCCTTTTCACACTCTTTTTTTAAATGTTTTCCCAGGGGAGACCCCCTAAGCCCTCTTTACATTAATCCCCAACTTTTACGCCTCACCACTTTCAGATGTCACCAGCCGCCACTGAAGAGTGTGCTCCTCCCCACCTCTGCTAGGTGCTGTATCCGTTGGTGTTTCAGTGAGAAGCTTTGGGTTGGAATGAATTGGGTTGGGTTGAATTGAATTGTATTGGAGTGGAGACAGGAGTGCTGCTGCCCGTCATTCATATGAGAGCTTCTGAAACACAATCCCTCTGAAGTGGGGAGTGAAGCTTGTGTGGGACGGGATAGCTACTGAGATCAAACTAGGGCACAGCTGGAAGTCTGAGCAGACAGGGAAACAGAATCACACATTTGCTTGGTGCAGGACTTGGGAGCAAAGCAAATCTGTTTGAAATGTGGGTGGAAGTGTGACCCTCCCCGGCCATGAGTTGTGAGTTTTGTTCTACAAAAGGTTCAGCATTAAGGCTTATCCCCCAATTGGCTCAACCGGACGATCACCAAAGAGCACCTAAGTTCTGGCACTAGACATGGTGGAGATTTGTTTCTTGAACTTGAGTGACAAGACTACCTTACACTTACTGTGAACTGGTATTTGGAAAGTGGACTCTCCAGAGAACTTTGGAGTCAACACTAAGGACCTCAGAGGGAGAGCAGGGGGGGCGCTGTGTACTGACTTAAACAGATGCGAAAAGATCAGAGAGTGATTCTATCTGCTGTGGAGACACAAGCCAGAGACACCCCTTCAGGAACTCTGTGAGGGTAGAAGTGAACTGTGCCTGCATGCACAAGACAACTGACTTTCATCCAGCCCTGTTGGCCTGACTGAAGGCTAGGGGCAGCCTGGAGCTGAGGGTAGTGTTGTGTGACTGGAGGAAGAAGAAGCCTCGAATTGCCACTTACAAGTACTGTGGAGAAATGTTCACTGCCTGTCCGTGCAGAATGGAGGAGCCGTGTGAAATGGAACTGTCACTTTAAGAAGCTATATCTTTCCAGTGACTGATCCATTTTATGCCGTTTTGGCCTTATTTAATCATAAAATACTTTTGATTTTACTAGATTGATCTAGGAGCTTTACAGAGTCGTTTCTTGCTGCAAGTGTTGTGATGATACTGTTAATCCTTAATACACATTTTCTGAAGCTACCTTCAGCCTCGGTCCTGCGCTGCTAAAGGGTAGACAAGGTAGTTTAAGATAAACAGTGCTTACCTAACTGGGAACTGGTTTTTCACAGTAATGAGGGAATTTGCCCCATTGGGCAAACTGGCTCCCTACATAAAGAAAACAAGGAAAGCAGCTCAGAGGGTTGTGTAACTACTCTTGAGTTCTATGCGTATTGTATACATATCAAGACTGGATTCCTGTGGGACAGCCTGAAGTTCTCTGAGAGTCAATTAAATGAGTATGGTTAATTCCTGGTAGTATGAAGCCCTGGTGCTATCAGCTCTTAAAAGGTACAAGCTGGTGACAGTAAGCCACATATATACTACACTGCTATCACCGACAAGAGGAACCAGGCCGGGTAGCCCTTTTATTCCATTGGGCATTCCCCAGGGAGTTTATGCCATTGGAGGCCAGTTTTTTGAAGGCAGAGGCCACTGCTGACTCCTGTGCCATTTTCTTCAGCTCCCCTAAGATAATTGCGTCAGACTCAGTGGGTGCTATAGGAGAGACAGGGAAGAAAGAGATAGAGAGAAGAGAAAGAGATGAGAGAGGAGGAAGGGAGTAGGACTGGTTTGAACATTTTTGCCAGGGTTGCTTTTGGTTCCCAGCAGAGTCGGACTTGCACTACCGGGCACTGGGCATTGACCCGTGGGGCTGCCAGGTTGGGGGCCGGATTCATTCCTGTTGGGGCCGGTTTGTAGCTGAAGTTCGGCCAGCCACATTTCAGCCTGTAACTCTTATAAATAAATAAAGCAAAACCAAATGGTTTCAAAGCGTTTTTCAGAACAATTTGGGTTTGAATATGGGTGATTCCTGTCTTCTGCAGGGTCTCCATCAGTGGCTAACCTTCAGGGCTTTGGTGGCGGCTGTGGGGGTGAGGGGCCTGCTGCTGCTTGGCAGAGAGAGTCAAGTACATACATGATAAGGACTCTTTAAAATGCAAAACGGTGTTTGTATTTTTAATGTGATCTTTGCAACGTAAAGTTTAGTATATTAGATATAACATTGCATTAGAAACTACAGCTTTGAATCATGAATTTAGAATTATTCATTCCCCCACTACCATTCTGACGACAATCCTACTTGTGAATGAAGAGAAAGTCTGTCTTTTGTCCTCTATTCGTGGCTTAGGGTGTTGACATAGATGGAGTAAAATTCTACTCTGTTGCTTTTTGAGCAGCACTCACTCTTAACTGATGTAGTTGAAGGTGCTCCCATGTGATGACGAAAGAAAAGGAGGCATTGTAAACAAAGTAATTGCCTAGTACTATACAATGTACTCAAGGGGAAGCCGGGATTGATGCAAAAGGTTTTGAGCAATTCAGCCACTACGTGATTATCTCATTCTCTCTCCCATTTTAGAACAAAGCTTAATGGTTTGTGCTTAATCCTTTGAAGTGCTAAATCATTGCACTGTATTAAATATACCCAGGCCATGCATGTTTCATAAGGATTGGTGGTAGTAGTGTTTGGGGAGGGTGACAGTATAATGCAGAAGCTAAAATGAAAACCAGCACCCACCTGTGGCCAGTGCATTGTGACCATCTGCTCCACATAGCTTAAAATCTTCAGCCACTATCATGTGTTCTTGAATTCATTCATCCACCCACTCTTCACCATCCAACTATTCATTCATTGAGCCATGCTGCCCTGTCTCCAGTTTCCATCCATGCATTCCATGATTGGACAAGGTTCGATAATGAAAAATGTTTTGTAAATGTTGGAATGTGGATTATTGGTAGGGGAAATGTAGGTCTGCCACTGGCAATAAGGCCACTAACACATGATAGGACTCAGCATAGGTCTTAGAAAATTATTCCCATGCTCAACCCTTGGTAGCTTGGCTGCGAGCAGGCAGGCTTAACTTCAAAGACAGGTATGTAAAGCATTTAAAAACACCAATTCAGTAAATAATTAAGACACAATGCATAATAAAAATCCAACACCAATTTATAAAAATGGGAACTATTTTTATCTTTAAAATGACACCAAAATGACAAACATCCAATGTAGGGAACCGGAGATATGAATTTTTAAAGATTTATCACTTTATAGCACTTAGAAACCTATAGCACCATATTGGGACATCTGGTCGCGTTAGACCGGCTCAAAGTCAAAGTTTCAGGCCGACCGCGATGGAGCCCTGAGCAGCTACCCCTCGCGGTAGGTCCCGGTCACAGTTTTTACCTTTCTGGAGCTTTTTCTCGTGGGGTCCCTCGATGCTCTTCACCAGGCCGGATTCGGTGGTGAGGGTTCGCCGGCCTCGGATTTCTTCTACTCCCGGTCAAACTCTGGAAGTCGGACCTACGGAGCTTTCAGCGGGACGAACCTGGATGGTTTGGCCGGCTCGCGGTTGAAGGAAGGCGGCTTGGCTGACCAGGTTGAGTCGGTCCCCCTATGGAGCTTTTTTTCAAAGTTGCTCCAAAGTTCTCTAAACTCCTGGAACATCTTCCTGAAGTACCCCAAAGGATTCCAAAGTGTCTCAAACTCACTCCAAGGGTCTGGAAGCTCCAAGATGGTCCTTGAAAGTTGAGGACTTCAGTTCCCACAATCCACTTGGAGAAAACCCTTACAAATCCACTGGTAGTATTCCAGGTTGCGGATTCTTGGTGGTGATGATCCAGGTGAGCTCTGTTAACCTGTAGCTTGCAGGGAGTCCACTCTTACTCTTTTTCACAGCAAGGTAGTCCACAGGGCTGTAGTTTCAGATGGTGCAGTCCTCAGAGGGCAGGCCTTAGCAATTGCACATCCAACTTCTCAGCAGGGCACAAGGTCTTGCTTTCTTAAGTTTCAAGCAGCAGATCTGAGGGGCTCTGCCCTTCTCAGATACTTATTCCAAGTTCTCTGGGTCAAGGAGGTCACTCCTGACCAATGGGGGCAGGGTAACTCCCCAAAGTTATGAGCACATCCTGTAGAGTATGACATTATTTTGTCCCAGAGTGCATCAAATCTTCCAAATTCATAATGGCTGATTTTCCAGCAGGGAGGTAAGAGCTGGCTAAACACACCCCTAGGATGGCTACTTTCCATAGACTCTCCCCCTTGCATCTGCTCATACCTTCCTTAAGCCTAGCATCTGGCTGAGGTGAAAAGTTTAGAGTTGTAAATGACACTGGTTTCTTCCCTCCTCTTTGAAGACCATGGTTTACGACTCCTCCCCCTGCTCTGGCATTCCTGTGTAGCAGCACACTGCCCTCCCAGCAGAGCTGGTTAACCCCAGGCAGTCGCGGCTCCTGGAGGGAGTGCTGCGGGCGGTGGGGTGGGGCGGGGGGAGGGGCAGGGCGGGGGTAGTAAACTCAGGCATACGGCAGAAATAAATCAATAAAACAAATTACATTGCGTGCGCTGCAACGACAAATGGCAATGTGGCGCGCGCAATGTAATTCGTTTTATTTATTTATTTCGGTACTTACCTCCGTTCGGCCGTATGCCGGAGTTTACTACCCCCACCCTGCCCCTCCCCCGCCCCACCACCCCGCAGCACTCTCTCCAAGAGCCGCAACTGACCCCAGGGTCTCTTTATCACCTCTTCAAGGCAGCCTGGCTAATCCACTTAACTCTGACCAATCAGGACAGACCACTGGAAGGCTGAATCTGGACTTACGAACAAGAAAGTCTTATAACTTCTTGTCTGTACATTTTAGGAGAAATTCAACAATATGATATTGTTGGATTTATCACTACCATTCTGGGAAGTCTTTGAATGGAAGTTCTATCATTCTCCTATCAGGAGTTATTAGTTAATAACTTCTTGCCATGTTAACCTATTTGACATGGGATTTGCAATGGGGAAAATGACTTGGGCCATTTTTCCAGCACCAGGACTTACAAAAACATATTTTATAAGTACTCCGCCTATATCTACAGGTCCCCCACACCATGGATCACCTAGGGGACATTTTAGGGGTTCTGAATCTGTAGAAATATTGCAGATCCTCCCTCCACAGTGCTCCTAGCATCAAAGTCGAATTTGGGCAGCACTTTATCACAATGCGGGGAGTGAAATGTGAAATTTCACTTAACCCAGGGCATATAAAACTCATTTTATAAGGGTCCACCTTATAAATACCTGACCTCCCACCCCTGGGACACCTAGGGGAGACCCTGGGGGATCCAATATGCCAAAACATTGTAGGTTATCTATTTGTAAGTGCCCCAAACACCAAAGTCGAGTTTGGGCACAATTTACTTTTTAAAAGCAGTCATGGAACCCAGGGCTGCTTTTAAACCGACCTCAGGCTTCAGCAGTGTACACATGCAAGTGCAGAAAAGACTGCTGGCCTCTAAACTGCCATGCCCTACTATATACTGGGGACTGATAGGTAGTTTCAATCCCCCTGCCCTATTATGTACTAGGGTCTTATAGGGTAGGTCATGCCAATCATAGGGGTACCCCAACCCATAGTGTACCCTAGTGTATGTAGGTGTTTTCACTGTATTCTAAGTGTTTACAGCATAGCACTGGCCCTGGGTCTGGTTAGGCAGAGCCCAGGGTCAGTCAGAGTTAGGGGAGCCTTTGTCTTGCACTCATCTAGATTCTAACTCTGCACTATTGAAACGCGTTATCAGATAGCGCCAGGAGGCTCCCCTGGGAGTGACTGTTTGCGCTTTATAAATATCACATTTCATTTCATGTCTTGCCCCCTGCCTTGCCACTGGCCTGACAGGTGACACAGGAGCTGCAAAACTCATTTACCTTTTCAGACATATGGGGCCAGTAGAAATGGTTCACCAACCAGTTCCATGTCTTTGTCTGTCCCAAATGTCCTGCCAAGGGGATATCATGACCCAAAGTCAGGATGAACTCTCTGTACTTCTGGGGCACCACCAACCTCCTGGTGGCCCCCTCCTTGAGGTTTCTGGCCTCAGTATGAAGCAGTCCATCTTCCCAGCAGAGTTTGTGAAACCCACTGTCATCCCCCTCCTCTTGCTTAGAAGCAATCCGCCTCAAGCTCTCAAGGGTGGGACAGTCTCTCTGTCCCTTACTGAACTCCTCTCTGGAGGGTCCACCTGCTCCTGTCAGTTCTGCCAAATCTGACAGCTCTGGCAGGGATGGAGTGCTTCCCTCAGAGGCTAGGTTCTCCCCAGCAGGGTTAGATTCTCCCTGCACCTCTGGAGTTCCCTGGGCTGGCTCACCAGGCCCAGTGCCCTTGTCCTTGGATGCTTGGCCCTTTGTTCCAGGGTCCAAGTGTCCAGCCCCTCCCTTCTGGCTAGTCTGTGACCTAGTCACAGCACATACCCACTCAGGGAGCTCCAATATTTTCATATGGAGTCCTCTCTCTACCTCTGACCACACAGAGGCTTCAAAATCATTGCCCAGTAAACACTGGACGGGGAGCACCTTTGACACAGCTACCTTCATAGGGCCTGTCACACCTCCCCATTCCAAATCCACCACAGCCATAGGATGGAGTTTGGTAGTGCTGTCTGCATAAGTCACCTGGTGAACCTCACCAGGTACCACCCTCTCTGGAGGCACCAGCTCATCCAGGACCATAGTTACACTAGCCCCAGTGTCTCTGATAGCCTCAACCTCAGTCCCATTCACTTTAGGCCTCTGCCTGTACTTGTCCATGTTTCGAGGTAAGGCAGCAACGGTTGCAATATTCACCCCACCCAGGGACACTAAGGTTGCTTCCACCACCTGACTACCCTTCTCTGGGGCACCACTCTCCACCCCTACACTTACACTGGCAATCCCTGTGGATGGGCCCTTAGGGGGGAGTTTCTTGGCACAGACAGCATCTACCTGTTTGTGCCCTGGCTGGTTACAGTCAAAGCACTTACCCACCTTTGAGGGATCAAAGAACCTACCATTCTTTCCATGATACCCCCTCCCTTTGAATTTGGGCTGGCTCGGGCCCCCCCTCCTTGTTCAGGTTTTTGTAGGTCTTTGGAGGACTCCTTCTGGTTTTGACCTGCTTTCCATTGGGCTTTCCCTTGGGGAGGGACCTGTCCTCCTTTCTTCTGGTCACTCCCCTGGTGCTGAATGGAAACCCGGGTTCTCACCCACTCATCAGCTGCTTCCCCCAGCTCTCTGGGGTCTGTCAGCTTAGAGTCCACTAGATACTGGCGTAACTTCTCTTCTACACAATGAGTCAAAATTTGTTCTTTCAAAAATAAATTATACAATCCCTCATATGTGTCAACTTTGTTACCAACAATCCAGCCTTCCAGTGCCTTCACTGAAACGTCCACAAAGTCTACCCAAGACTTTGAACTCAATTTCTGGGTGCCTCTAAACTTCACCCTGTACTGCTCTGGAGTCAGACCAAATCTCTTGACTAAGCATGCCTTCATCTGCTGGTATGATTCTGCATCCTCTCCCTTCAGGGTCAGGAGCCTATCCCTCCCAGCTACTGGAATCAACTCCCACAGGAGTGCACCCCAATACTTAGAGTGGACCCTACTCATTCTAAGGGCCCTCTCAAAAGCTGCTAGCCACTTGTCAATGTCATCCCCCTCTGTGTACTTGGGCACTATACCCTTGGGAAGTTTGGGATCAAATCCACCACCCCTGGACATCTCAGAATGTTCATCATTTTCACTGCCACCATTTCTTTTGAACGCCTCCTCCCTCTCCCATTTCTTCTTAGCCAATTCCAATTTCTCCTTCTCCAAGGCAATCAAAGCTAATTGAGCCTCAAGCTGTCTCTCTGCAAGGGACAGTGGTGGTTCCTGAGTAAGGGACCCTTCCCCACTCCCACCATCTGGAATCATATGGCTAACACTAGATAAAATGAAAGAGGCAACATCCTCACCCTCCTCTTGTATGAGGTTGGGGGTGGGACACCCTCTATCCCCCCTTGACTCTCCTCAGCTACCCCAGCCCAGGTCTTTAGGGATTCAAGCAACCTTGCCTTCCTAAGCCTCTTGGAAGCAGGTAGCCCCCTAAGCCTACACTGTTCCCTAAGATCAGCCATCTTGAACTGGGACAGTTTAGCCAGGTGCAGCTCCATGGTTCCCTAGTTTTGGGTCACAACAACTAGGCACAACAGACTTAGAACAATTTGGAAAAATCAAAACAATGGATTAAAAAAAGTTTAGTCCAAATTCCAAAAAATCAAACTCAAAAGTTTTGTTCTAAGGCAATTTAGAGGATTTTTATAATCTTAATTCTCTTTACTGAAAGGTGTACTTTTTAAACCCAAGTCCTAATCCACACCGCTGAGCACCAAATGTTGGAAAGTGGATTATTGGTAGGGGCAAATGTAGGTCTGCCACTGGCAATAAGGCCACTAACACATGATAGGACTCAGCATAGGTCTTAGAAAATTATTCCCATGCTCAACCCTTGGTAGCTTGGCTGCGAGCAGCAGCCTTAACTTCAAAGACAGGTATGTAAAGCATTTAAAAACACCAATTCAGTAAATAATTAAGACACAATGCATAATATAAATCCAACACCAATTTATAAAAATAGGAAATATTTTTATCTTTAAAATGACACCAAAATGACAAAAATCCAATGTAGGGAATCGGAGATATGAATTTTTAAAGATGTATCACTTTATAGCACTTAGAAACCTATTGCACCATATTGGGACATCTGGTCATGATAGACAGGCTCAAAGTCAAAGTTTCAGGCCGACCACGATGGAGCCCTGAGCGGCTACCCCTCGCGGTAGGTCCCGGTCACAGTTTTTACCTTCGGACTTAGAAACTTTTCTGGAGCTTTTTCTCGTGAGGTCCCTCGATGCTCTTCACCAGGCCGGATTCGGTGAGGGTTCGCCGGCCTCAGATTTCTTCTACTCCCGGTCACACTCTGGAAGTCGGACCTACGGAGCTTTCAGCAGGACGAACCTGGATGGCTTGGCCGGCTCGCGGTTGAAGGCAGACGGCTTGGCTGACCAGGTTGAGTCGGTCCCCCCTGGAGCTTTTTTTCAAAGTTGCTCCAAAGTTCTCCAAACTCCTGGAACTTCTTCATGAAGTTCCCCAAAGGGTCCCAAAGTGTCTCAAACTCACTCCAAGGGTCTGGAAGCTCCAAGATGGTCCTTGAAAGTTGAGGACTTCAGTTCCCACAATCCACTTGGACAAAACCCTTACAAATCCACTGGTAGTTTTCCAGGTTGTGGATTCTTGGTGGTGATGATCCAGGTGAGCTCTGTTAACCTGTAGCTTGCAGGGAGTCCACTCTTTACTCTTTTTCACAACAAGGTAGTCCACAGGGCAGTAGTTTCAGATGGTGCAGTCCTCAGAGGGCAGGCCTTAGCAATTGCACATCCAACTTCTCAGCAGGGCACAACGTCTTGCTTTCTTAAGTTTCAAGCAGCAGATCTGAGGAGCTCTGCCCTTCTCAGATACTTATTCCAAGTTCTCTGGGTCAAGTAGGAGGTCACTCCTGACCAATGGGGGCAGGGTAACTCCCCAAAGTTATGAGCACATCCTGTAGAGTGTGGCATTATTTTGTCCCAGAGTGCATCAAATCTTCCAAATTCATAATGGCTGACTTTCCAGCAGGGAGGTAAGAGCTGGCTAAACACACCCCTAGGATGGCTACTTTCCATAGACTCTCCCCCTTGCATCTGCTCATACCTTCCTTAAGCCTAGCATCTGGCTGAGGTGAAAAGTTTAGAGTTGTAAATGACACTGGTTTCTTCCCTCCTCTTTGAAGACCATGGTTTACGACTCCTCCCCCTGCTCTGGCATTCCTGTGTAGCAGCACACTGCCCTCCCAGCAGAGCTGGTTAACCCCAGGGGCTCTTTATCACCTCTTCAAGGCAGCCTGGCTAATCCACTTAACTCTGACCAATCAGGACAGACCACTGGAAGGCTGAATCTGGACTTACGAACAAGAAAGTCTTATAACTTCTTGTCTGTACATTTTCGGAGAAATTCAACAATATGATATTGTTGGATTTATCACTACCATTCTGGGTAGTCTTTGAATGGAAGTTCTATCATTCTCCTATCAGGAGTTATTAGTTAATAAATTCTTGCCATGTTAACCTATGTGACATGGGATTTGCAATGGGGAAAATGACTTGGGCCATTTTTCCAGCACCAGGACTAACAAAAACATATTTTATAAGTACTCCGCCTATATCTACAGGTCCCCCACCCCATGGATCACCTAGGGGACATTTTAGGGGTTCTGAATCTGTAGAAATATTGCAGATCCTCCCTCCACAGTGCTCCTAGCATCAAAGTCGAATTTGGGCAGCACTTTATCACAATGTGGGGAGTGAAATGTGAAATTTCACTTAACCCAGGGCTTATAAAACTCATTTTATAAGGGTCCACCTTATAAATACCTGACCCCCCACCCCTGGGACACCTAGGGAAGACCCTGGGGTTCCTAATATGCCAAAACATTGTAGGTTATCCATTTTTAAGTGCCCCAAACACCAAAGTCGAGTTTGGGCACAATTTACTTTTTTAAAGCAGTCATGGACCCCAGGGCTGCTTTTAAACTGACCTCAGGCTTCAGCAGTGCACACATGCAAGTGCAGAAAAGACTGCTGGCCTCTAAACTGCCATGCCCTACTATATACTAGGGACTGATAGGTAGTTTCAATCCCCCTGCCCTATTATGTAGTAGGGTCTTATAGGGTAGGTCATGCCAATCACAGGGGTACCCCAACCCATAATGTACCCTAGTGTATGTAGGTGTTTTCACTGTATTCTAAGTGTTTTCAGCATAGCACTGGCCCTGGGCCTGGTTAGGCAGAGCCCAGGGTCAGTCAGAGTCAGTTACCACCAGTACCAGTCAGAAAAAAGTTGGGGGGTGCCCAGGGCACAGGATGACTTTGCAACAATAAAACATACCGTATTCGCAATTCTTAAAAAAAATATTCTTGGAGGAGAACCTTCCCATACCGTTCTCGTAATAGTCAGGTGCGCTTGCTGCGCTTGCATGCTTCATGCAGTAAAGAGGCCGGTCTAACAAAATTTGCCAGGGCTGCTTTTGGTTCCCAGTCCGGCCCTGGTGAGAAACCTACGTGGCACAGGTTAGTAGAAAGTGTTTTCGACATGTGTCGTGAGAGCCTGGTACAATCCAGAGAACACCATGTGCCTATCCACCCAGCCTGAAAGAATGAGAGCTGAAATCTGCCGCTATCATTAATCATCTTAGCAGGCGCCGATTCCCTTCTGTGATTAGCTTGAAACCCAGCGAGACATTTACAAGATTTACTCTAAGCTAGAGGGCTTACAAAAAATCAATTAACTGGCCTGCTCTATTTTTAGAAAGGAGTGGATTGAATAAATTCTGTGGAGCAGCTCATGAATAATGGTGCTGTTCGCCACTGAGTCAAGAGTTTGCTTGGAACCATGGTTGGGTTCCCTTCTGTTTGCGGCCTGCCCTGCAGCTCAGCCATTAGAGAGCTCTGCTTTAGATACATGTCTGTTGTTCTTCCATACCGCTATCATCCATATATATCTGCATTATTGCTACATTAAAACTATGTTCATCATTAGTTCTGGCGTTAACCAAGACATTTTGATTTTACGACAATTATATGCATAAATTACATGCATAATAACTAGGGGCTTTCAGCCTGCTCTCTTCATTTATTGGTCTGTTATTATGCACACAGCATGGGCCAATGGGCCAGCCCACTTTAGCCATTGGCTGACTTCACTGTGAGTGATGGCATTCTGCTGTTTCACAAGGAACACATCCCCACACAAAGTATTTACCTTAAGTGCCTGGGACTACAATGGCAACAAGTGCTTTTTTAAGACCAAAAAATGATTTAAATAATGAGGGCCTGGCAGGTTCCTGAACAATATTTTTGCAAATACAATGACAAAACACAATACGCAATGAAAAAGCCAAAAGCTAGCAGATAACACCAGATCTATTGGCTTTGCCAATGCACATTTTTGTTTGTACGATCAGAGCATTGTGATATCTGTGTCTATTTTACTTAATCCAATATAGCGCCTACTCTATTCAGCTATTTCTTAATTTGTTGATGTAAATAGTATTAACACTATGTTTCTGTATATAAAAAGGCGTTAGTAATACAATTTAAGGTCAGAAATTTTGCTCAAGATTATTTTGGGATATTTTTCTACTGGTTTATACTGGATGTTCACTGCCACTGGTCCTTCCAAGAAAATCGCGATTGGTTGTCTTCTAAATAATGTGTATGTATGTGCTAGATTGTTATGTACTTGGTGCATAACTCATGCTGTTTCTGGTAGCATGTCCACCTTGGCCTTTCTTGATGATTTTCTATTTCATGCCTGCCAAGTATGTGCTGTTATCTTCAGTACTGTGTCTTCTGCAAATGTTTACACTAAGGATACACATTCTTTGGGAAGTTATTTATTTAGATTTAAAATGATAAAAGTGAACTGACTAGGTTATTGAGTTGGCTTCCTGTGAGAGTATTTAGGATGCAGCCCTGAAGTGACATTGGACTCCATTTGAGTGTTCCCGCTAGATCAATTCCTGGGGTAAGCAGTTGGCCAGCAGTGGTAAGATGGAAGGATCCGTGTGTTGTACCCTCTGCTTTCCATGGGAAACGCGGATTCGTATGTGCCTTTGGGTGATAACCAGTTATATGACATGCATGTGCAGCGAGGAAGTAGCTGGAGGTGAATCAGTCACACTGTTTGGAAACCTATAACAAGGCAGAATGTAGAGCTTTAACTTCCCATCCCTTATGACAAGATGGGCAGCCATTTTCAATCGGTCAATGAGCCAGAGATCCAGGACTGCTTCTGAAGAAGGCTTCCACTACTCACAAGGGCTTGACAGGAGTGAATGGTTAGGCAAAGCAGATGTTGACATCTGAAAGGTTCAATTCTGCACAAGAAGGAAATTGCCTTTGGTGTTGAAATGAGATATGAGCAGGACTGGAGGCTTCTTGAACATGATGGATTCACCCGTACAGTGGGGCTTTCAAATTACAAAAAAGTCTCAATACAGTGCTGTGTTTGGTAACACCTCTCTGGATTGACATCAGACATGGACCTTCAAAACCTGACCTGCTCTCATCACAAACAAAGCAGCCACATTTTTACAGTTTCTTCTTGAGCAAAAAAGTCATACCACTGCAGGATGCAGAATAGTTTATCAAGGCAGCTCAAGTTACATACATTCGGAACGCTCATTATAGCGAAGAGACGGCTTGCTTTAATCTAATTTAATTTAAGTGCAAAAGAAAGTGCACTAGAAATTTGTATTCATATTTCTTTCCAGTATGAAGTATGACAACTCATAAAGTGCTGGTCTTTATCCTGACAAGTAGTTAAAGACCACAGACTGAGGCATCCGACAGAAACAGTAAAGAAACCAAACCATGGATAATACCTCAGGAGTCTGAGTTCTATTAACACTCCCAAATACTTATTCACTCACTGAATCTGTGAAAATAATTGCATTTATGGAAATAAACCACAAGATCCACAAATGTATAGATCAAGGATCAGTCAGGGTCGCTGATTCAGGTTGTGCCAGTGAGACACTCATGGGCTGATTAATAAAATTATTTTTCAATACCAAGGGATATATAAATTACAAAGGGTGCACCTGCACTCACAAATAATGAATACCGATCTACAGAATCAGAATTTGAGTATTTTGTGGGTGCAAATGGCATTCACCACTCTGAAAAATCAGCTTTTTAGCAGGATTGGATGGGTGACCCCATGAGACTGCCATGGGAGGTAGCATAATACCACTAATGGTACAGTATATGGCATGAGGTCTCTCTCTGTTGGTCTCCAGTTAGTAATGCTACTCTTCCTCTTGCCGACTCTCATCTGCTGGGAAGATGTGCATAGTACAGTTTGAGACGTTGAGGCCATTTGTAAATTCTACCTGTTTACCTCACATAAGGTTTTCACCTGTTCAACACATACTGCCTAGTAAGCTACTAAAATAAACTTGCTTCATCCATTGTGTGGCCATTTGTCGAACAAGATGTTGAAGCCTGGACGATTGGTGGTCTCAAGGCCCAACTCTCTTAATTCAATCAAGCAGAATAGCTCCTAATACCCCTCTGCCACTTGCTTGCCTACAGCCCTTTTAATTTGCATTGAATTGAAGGCAACATGTCTTTCCTGAGCAGTGGCGTAACAAAACTTGAGGGGCCCCCCCTGCAGGGTACGTGGAGGGGCCCTCTCCGGACTCAATTTGGAGTTCTCCGTCCTAAGTGCTGTGCTGAGGGGGCCCCCTGGAGCTTGGGGGCCCCCGCACCTCGCGGTCTGCGGGGGCCTGTGTTACGCCCCTGTTCCTGAGTAATAAATCCTCTGGTTTTGGTTATTCTTAGTCCCATCAAGTTGTAGATGACCAGAGAGACACAGTAGAAAATAGATGGCCCTTCCACTTTCATGTCAAATTTAGAAGTCACATCCGCCGCTGCTGTGACCACTTGGCACACACTCGACGAAGCACATGGGCCAACAGCATAGCTGAGTGACTGTGCGTAGAACCTGGGAGAGTTGTGCTCTCCTTCTTCCCTGCTACCTATATAAGATCCCATAATCACCTGAGTATACAAAGCATTTCAATACACCTGATGTGCTGCAGTCAAATCTTGTATGTTTGTTCTGGTCTTTATATGTACTGCTGTGCTGCATCTCAGCACCATGTTGTTTCTCTGCATCCCTAGTACCTGGGTTGATCTTTGCATTAAATCTGTGTGCATTCTGGTGACTCCATACACTACAAGGCAAGTTGAATGTCTTCCGGTGGGAGGAATGGGAGCCATTCTGGGTAAACACTTCTATTTGCACAGAACGTTCGTTTTGTATATCATAAATGTACATGTTAAATATATATGTCAACCCCTTTCAAATGATGAGTGGTAAGATCCTTCTCTTGGTATCAATCAAAAATGGTACAATTTTCCCAAGAAAGGTCTGGCTGTATGATTATTTATTCCCTTTGTAGCCTCTTTAGGTCCTTCTCCCAAGAACACATCTCTCTTATGTTCTGTTGTCTTCATGAGAAGGCATTACTCTTCTTGCAGTCGAGTTGATGTATTTTTATAATATCTGTCTATTTATCTATATGGATGTTACAATGCAAACACTGTCCAGTGTACCGTACTGTGGACCATCTTACCATAACTCAACAAATACAGATGACAGATTCTGGCCTGGCTCCATAGTAACATCCTGTTTTCTCTTTGTCTTTAAGGATGGAGCTTCAGCATGGGCTCTGCCTACCAGTTTCACAGCTGGCGCGTCTTCGTGATCGTATGCGCTCTTCCCTGCGTCTCTGCTGTGGTGGCTCTCACCTTCATGCCAGAAAGTCCTAGATTCTTGCTTGAGGTATGATCCGGTTCCCTGTAGACTCGCAAAACTGTGTGTTTCCTTGAGGTTTCCACCTGATTTTAATTTTTTTATTTGTTTTATCCCTAATTACAACTCTGCAACGTTTGACACATGTCGACATAGATTGGAAAACATGATGAAGCCTGGATGATCCTCAAGCAAATCCACGATACCAACATGAGAGCTCGCGGCCAACCTGAAAAGGTCTTCACGGTGAGTATCGTCCATATTGTTCACATTTTCTTTTCTTTGATTATATTATACTATAACCGTGTGCTACTCAACATGCAGAGTTCAGGAGATATGAGTAGCAAGTTAAACAACATACGTGTTGCATAAGGTATTGGGACAATAAAGAGCGAGCCAGAGACTTATCACTGGAGCAACTTCCTGCTCACTCTATCAATGTATTATTCTGGAAACCTGCAGTTGAATCATTCAACGGCATACTATGATTGTATTAAATATTAAAAACAAAGCCGTAGAACAGTTCAAATGGCCCGATTGAGACACTATCGCTTTTACTTTCTGTTCCTTCCGAGTTAGTTCAAAACACATTAATTTAGGCTGTTAAAAGATTGGTTTTAAAGGCATTGCACCCATTTCAATATCCAGGGGCTGATTTACAGGTATTTTTCATATTTTATTTTCTGACCTAGAAAAAAATAAAAATGTACACAAGCGTGCATCATTCAAAAAAGATGAGATAGAGTGGCATGTGCAGTCTATATTACACGTGGTAGCTCATGCACATATGAAATCCAAGGAGGTGTAATTCGCTGATGGAACAAAAGGTGTCCAAGGCCGGCATTGCAGAAGAAAGCTTCAGCCATGTTCTCAACCAGTCCAAGGAATGTCGGGGCTTCTTCTAGACTAATCAGAACACTCAAGGTGAATCCGGTTTAAATTAATGTATTTCTTACTTCACCGAATTCTTCAATTTCTGTCCAATGTATCATCAATTCGAACTTAATTTACCATCAATTTCCTAAGCAAGTTCAGGAAGTCCATTTTCTTGATCAGAAGGTCGCTCATTTACATCTAAAACAAGCATTTGCAATGCAATAGGTCTCGCATTTACGCGAGTTTGAGCTATTGCCATTGTAAATGACATTGCCTTTTATTTATGTGTTGATTTTAAAAACATAAATAAAAGGCATTGTCATTTACAATGCCAATAGCTTAAACTCTCGCAAATGCAAGACCTATTGCATTGTAAATGCTTGTTTTTTTAGTGAGATTGGTCCTGTGTGAGCAGCGCACGTGGATCACACAAGGGCTGCAGCAAGAACTGTAGGAAGAGATTTGAGGCCATCGTCATCTTGAGATCAGGCCAAGATTAATTCAAAAGGGGCTTGCATCACAAAACACCTATGTACTGAATGAGAGTTTACAGCTAAAATCTAAAAGACCCTCCCAAGCTATCACTGTCTCACAGTCTACCAGATTCCACCTATAAAGTCACGATAAAACACCCTCCCACTCTGGGATTTGAAACTAGCAGTTGAAACCATGATAATTTCAACCTGCGACTAGGGCTCACCCTTTCTTAGTGGCCCCCCCCCCCCAAAAACGCATCCCCATTAACATGTGTTCTTGTGCTGCTTCTCTTTCAATCAAGCGGAGGTGCCCACTACCTACATCCAACCTCAAAACTGCACTACTGCTACAAAAAAAATTCGCAGAAAAAAAACACAAATATATTGTCAAAAAAATTAAACTTAAAGGGCATTCTTTTGAGGTCGGGGAGAAATATAAATCGATAACAAAGTTTTTGGGGAGAGCAGTGAAAAACGTTACACTTTGACCAACTTCCAGGTCTCAAGAACGGCGGTGGAGATTGCCGGAGAATAACAAGTTTGGACGTACAGAGGCATATGTACAACGTGAAACTGAAATCTCTGCACAAGTTGGTGACAGTCAAACAAATCGTACAAAGAACATATAAAACATAACGAAGCAAGACGGAGATCCCAAAACGACCCTACCGGCCACTGATAGCCCCGCTAGTTTTGCGCTCACCTGTATGCTGAATGTGTTTCCTGTAATTAACCCCCAGAGTGCTGGCAGCGAGGAGCAGTAAAATGACCGGGAGGCTGTAATGAACACCACAGGTTCGGGCTACAGGCCGGCCCTCCCAAAACAGCAGCCCCCCCCCCAAGAGACCAGAGCACGTTATTGTGGGCACAAACGGCGGGCCAGTCCCATCCACTAGCCGGGCATATCCATTAAACAGCAATTACTACCTGCGATCAGCACTACAATGGGGGCAGTCCTGCAAGCCGGTCTAGACCACGTACACGGTGCACAAGTGAGACGTACAGCTCCCCGTACCCCATACCCTCCTGGGATACATGGGGGGAGGGGACGTGAGAGTGGGGTCGCACTGCAGCTAAGACTGGGCATGCTTTCTTTAACTTGGACTGCCCCTTTCCCATTTGTTTATCAGCACATTGTGCCTACAGAGTTTTTAGGTCTCGCCTACGCAGCGCATGCGTTGCATAGGAAAAAAGACCTTTGCGATGGATTCGGCTTTCAGTCAAAAACGTGCACGTGTTCCATTGCCTTCAATGGCAACGCGTGCACGTTTAGCGTATTCACTTGTGGGAGCGAGCGGCGCCATATGGTAGCAATTATCGCTCCTGGTGCCGCTCGCTCCCGCAAAGTGAATCGCGCAGGCTCCCTCCTCTCCCCCCTCCCCCTGCTGCCGTGCGAGGCGCGTGCGCTTGTTTAAGGTGCTGTTATTAAACGTTTAAGTGACATTGTAGCTGCCTGCAATATGAGTGCTTTAATAATAATTTGTTTTGGTTACTTTCATAAAGGTAAAGGTAAAATGCATGGCACACATTGAAAGCTTGTTAAAAAAACAGTCCGCGACATCAGTTAATTCTTTTTGAAAGTAACATTTGTATGATACTTTTATTTGGCGGTCTCTTTTCTTTAGTTTTTGTGGCACCTATATGCGCTGCCTCTTTTCTTTACTGCATTAGCTGCATTCCTCGCATCCCACGGCGTTTTGCCTGCGGGAGCGAGCAGCTGTAGTGCCTCCTTGTTCTTGGTGTGATCGGGCGCACTGACTGTATGGAGGTGTTTGAAGCAGTTATCTGGCGTGGGGCCTTATAGCAGCTTTATGAAGCGCCTGGAAGCGAAAGAGACCCGTTTAAGGCGCTGTTTATAAGGACACCCCAGGGGTTCCGTGCCGTGGGTGATCACCAAGCCCAGTGTGTGAGTTGCCCTCTTAGGAGCAAGGGCGCTGTAGCGGTTTTTCTTCTTCACTGTATTGTATGTTACCCGCGTTCTCTCCTCCTATCTGATCTCTTACCTGGAAAACGTTAGAAAGGTCCAATCACCAGAATCCAGCGCTGTATAAAATATCAATTTATTTCAATTTACATATCTCGATAGGGCCACTCCTCCTTCCGTGGTTAATTAAAAGAATGCCTTTGAGTTGGGTGTAACTGCCTGTAATTAGCACGTTACAAGACAGATGGTTTAACTTGTCTGCTATGACGTAAATGCTTATTTGTATTCCCTCCTGGGTCAGGTAGGGTGAGCCGGGGCCTCCACTTGGATTTATTTACGGTTCCGGAAGAGTTACTGAGGCCTGCCCGCCCACACCCCTGCGGCCCGCACAGCTGAGTGCACTTATTTACACACCACCAGAGCGCCCGCCTTTGCACCCTGCTTCTGACCCCCCTGGTGCCCTGGTGGGAGGCGGGGCCGCCCCAACCTAATGTTCCACTCCCAGCGCCCACCTGCATCCGTTCATCACAGATCTGATCCTCTGCAGCTGCCCGGCACAGAGGCGTGCAGTGCACATCCGCTGTAAGAAGCGCCGTCGGAGGGTTCATGCGCCTGCTGCAGGGCACAGGTCCGAATCAAGAGAGTGCGCCAACCTGGGGGTAGATTCAGTAAGTGTCCTTTCTATATGAACTCTTTCAAACTTGGCCTTTTCGAGGACAGACGTGTATGGATCCTGGGTGTCTGACCCACCATTTTCTGTTGTCCCTACAAGTTTCACAGTTTTTTTAATTTATTTTTATTTTTGCCATAGTCAAGCGGCTCAGAATCCAAGCCGCCACGTGAATACTGACCCCAGTCGACCTTCCTGCATTTGCTGTCGACAGGCAAGGCAACCCCCACCCCTATTCGGCTCTCTTTCGATCAGGTGGTCCCAGGACTTTAAGTGGGATGAAAAAACTGGAGGGTCTCTCAAAGGGGCGTGTCCAATGTAATTAAGGGCGTGGCTTAAAACACGTAAGCTAAAAATCTGTGCTTAGCATAGTGTGCCGCCCGTCTTGTATTTTGCTGTTTTTGTCTTTGCATCCAGATATGATACAACAAGTAACATCATACCTACAACAAGTCGTGACTATTGGCTTTGTCAATGGTTGTTAGCTACATAAGATAAATAAGCAGCAACTATGGCTTGTTGTATATAATATTGAAAAAGCTTCCACTTAAAGCCCTAGTGACACTACGACAATGTTGCTGCTCCTTAGTTTCAACAATCATTAGCATAGCCAATAGGTCTCGCCTTTGGGACCTTATAAGTGTTTAGTTATTCAGCACAATATCCTTGGTGCAACAACATCAACTGTTGCATGGCTAAACACTTATAAGGTCCCAAAGGTGAGACCTATTGGCTATGCCAATGCTTGTTTTTCTCGACACCAGACCAGGCAATCGCAGATGTCGACAGTCATGTCATTGAAAAAGCCAAGCTTTTCCTGGTGTGTCACATCGAATGCGTTAGAATAGGCTTTCTGCAGAGTTACTGAGGATCGGACCGGTAACCGTTACACATGTTTGTTATAAGGGCATTGAATCACCTCCACCACTTACGCAAATAAAGAGGATGCTGCTAGTAAGGCTGACAGTTTTAAATGCCCCAAGGCTGCTCTGCACGACTGTCTGCTGAGCCCGGGGCACGAGGTGACAATACGGACACCTACAAGCCTCCGCCAGCTTCGGGTTAAAAGGAACCGATGCCCCCTCAATAACAAGTGGCAAACAGACGCTGTGTACACAACACAAGAGGGGGGAACGGTGTGCAGGCCTTGGTGGGGGGACTTGGGGTCTACTGAAGAAACCGAGCGCAGCGCCGCTTCAAGGACACCACGCTTGGTTTCTTTTTTTTAACTTTAACACTGAGCTCGGTGTCCTTGAAGCGGGCGCTGCGCTCAGTGTTAAATTTAAAAAATATATAAAGAAACCGAGCGCGGTGTCCTTGAAGCGGCGCCGCGCTCAGTTTTAAAGTTAAAAAAAACAGAGTGCGGTGTCCCTGAAGTGGACGCCGCGCTCAACATAAATGTAAAATATAAATAAATAAAGTGAGCGCGGTGTCCCTAGCGGGCGCCACGCTCATTAAAGTAATACTAAATATACACTTTAGAGCGAATAGCGCTGCAGCCGCCGTGGTGGCCATCAGTGTCCATTTCCCAAATAATGCGTGCTTACCGACTAATGAAGGAGACTGTGTAACGCTGCAAGTAAAAGATCCAGTCAGGATGGGCCGTCCCAAAAGGAGACAGGGCGGTGACAAGGAGGGACTAAGAAGCCTCCTTTTCAATCGGAAGCCAGCGTTTAGCATGGACGATGACGCCAGCCAATCAAAAAGATGGGCGGGGCTTAAACTCCACTTCTGAAATATCCCGATTACAAGAAGCCTCCAGAGCGAGCAGCGCATGCGCCCTGCAACACAGGTCTGCGAGACCTAAAAAGGAGAAATATAGACTTGTCAGAGAAAACAACCTCAAACGACTACTAAAAAAGAAATCCTTTGGTGTACTGTTCTTCATCACTTTACATTTCATCATAGCAGTGCCTGAGGATGGGTCATCTACAATCAAAGAGTACAGGTCTCACCAACATCTGTGCAATGATTGGGCATTGCAGCCATTTCGGTGTCTTCCTCACCCAGCCCTTGTCTTTTGGTTTTATTAGCATACATCTGTCCATTTCCTCATAGGACCCAATTACGAGTTGCACTGTACTGAGGCAGATTTACCTCACTGTAAGTTTGCATGCAGATTTACCATTACTGTGTGGTAAATCCATCCAGTACCCTCCAATTACATGATAAAACCCATAGAATGGGGAATTACGGGGTGGGGATGTTTTTTCCAGCTGTAAGACCACACAGCATCCCCTATTTGATGCAGTTTTAACGCACACATTTACCACCTGCTCTCATCAGGCGGTAAATATATGTGGTGGCTGGTGCGTGGGAAGGGCCTGAGGGTTACGGGTGGGGTGAGTAAGGGAGTGAAGGGGAAGGTATTTTCTAACAGGGTGAAGTATTGTATGCTTCCCCGTTAGCAAAACAATAGGTATGATACTTGGCTGTTGCTCCAGCCAAAGCCTCATGCAATTTCTCAAGCTGGTTTTACTGGCCAAAAAAGTCTAGTCAGGTTCTTCCACACCCAGAAAAAACAGGTGCAGAAAAGTCTAACAACTAGTAATCGACAAATTAAATCATGCCTTCATTTTGTTCGGCATGACTCTTAATAGGGCCCTATAAGTCTTTCTGCTATGTTCACTCAACTTCAAAACCTATAATCTAACCACAGAAAGAATACAAAAAAACATAACAGGTCAAATTCCTCGTTTAATCGCTAGGGCTTTATAGTTTCATGTTTTCAACCATGTCCACCAAAAACACCATAACATTTTCTCCCGTGACCCTAGTTAATAAGGTACTCCTTTTCAACCTGAATTGTAACTTGGTAAATGTGAGGAAACTAATGCGAATTATTTTATTAATATTTCCTAGAAGAAGATTGCCTCACTGTTTGAAAAGTACACTTGTGGAAGTGCCGGGTAAAATATGACATTTTCACTTTACACTTGTCCATGTGCATCTTCCCTTTCCGCAACTTCTGACAAGACCTGTGGCCAAAATGTTCAAAATATTCCTTGTGTCTGTGTGAATTAGGTATATTTCAATGGCCATCTTACGTCAACCATAATTTGCACACCACAGAACAAGACTGGGATGAAAATGGATTAGGACACATTTGTTCTGCTTTCTTCTGGCCTTCCGAATAAACATCCACACAGCAGGATGATCAATTTACCATTACTGTGTGGTAAATCCATCCAGTACCATCCAATTACATGATAAAACCCATAGAATGGGGAATTATGGGGTGGGGATGTTTTTTCCAGCTGTAAAACCACACAGCATCCCCTATTAGATGCAGTTTTAACGCACACATTTACCACCTGCTCTCATCAGGCGGTAAATATATGTGGTGGCTGGTGCGTGGGAAGGGCCTGAGGGTTACGGGTGGGGTGAGTAAGGGAGGGAAGGGGAAGGTATTTCTAACAGGGTGAAGTATTATATGCTTCCCCGTTAGCAAAACAATAGGTATGATACTTGGCTGTTGCTCCAGCCAAAGCCTCATGCAATTTCTCAAGCTGGTTTTACTGGCCAAAAAAGTCTAGTCAGGTTCTTCCACACCCAGAAAAAACAGGTGCAGAAAAGTCTAACAACTAGTAATCGACAAATTAAATCATGCCTTCATTTTGTTCGGCATGACTCTTAATAGGGCCCTATAAGTCTTTCTGCTATGTTCACTCAACTTCAAAACCTATAATCTAACCACAGAAAGAATACAAAAAAACATAACAGGTCAAATTACTCGTTTAATCCCTAGGGCTTTATAGTTTCATGTTTTCAACCATGTCCACCAAAAACACCATAACATTTTCTCCCGTGACCCTAGTTAATAAGGTACTCCTTTTTCAACCTGAATTGTAACTTGGTAAATGTGAGGAAACTAATGCGAATTATTTTATTAATATTTCCTAGAAGAAGATTGCTTCACTGTTTGAAAAGTACACTTGTGGAAGTGCCGGGTAAAATATGACATTTTCACTATACACTTGTCCATGTGCATCTTCCCTTTCCGAAACTTCTGACAAGACCTGTGGCCAAAATGTTCAAAATATTCCTTGTGTCTGTGTGAATTAGGTATATTTCAATGGCCATCTTACGTCAACCATAATTTGCACACCACAGAACAAGACTGGGATGAAAATGGATTAGGACACATTTGTTCTGCTTTCTTCTGGCCTTCCGAATAAACATCCACACAGCAGGATGATCAATGTGATCCCACATGAAAATTAGAGTTTAGCTGATAGGAATGTGTGTGGAGCTGTGTGTGGGTTTCAGGGTAAGTAGCAGAGGTCTGAGGTGAAGAAAGCAGCAGGGAAAAGGACCTTCGTCTCCTGTCTGGGCCGCACTCTTGAGTTAGATAAGGGGTAAGACTAAGGCATCGACTCCAAACAGCAGCTGAGCAGCGAGACCTCTGCTTGGATCTCAGACACACAGACCCTCAGGTCAAAGAGAAGTGCTGAACAGAAAGAAGGAGATGCTGCTGTGAAGGGCAGAACGGCAGCACTGAACCCAGGAAGTAGGGGAGAGAGGAGGTTGATGTTCCAGCCTGGCGCACGTGTCTCCCATCCACAGAAAGAAGGGGAGGCAATGTTCAAAGGGAGGGAGATCTGTAAAGAGGCCCTGGCCGGGGCAGTGTGTTGCTGAAACATACCTGGGAAGTACCTAAGAAATCACCAGACCATCGGTGCCTCTGTAGTATTGAGAGGAGGTGACCTTGGTGAGGTAAGTAAGGCGCATGCTCAGTTGTGAGGAACCCAACTACAAGTACAGACAACAACCATACCTATTGTGACTGGGTGGGAGCCCAGAGAAGCAGCAGGAACAGCCTATAAAACAGTAGCAGGGAGCCCAGGGACATCTCAGGGGGTGAATTAGTACTTTATTATGATGCAGCATGGAAGGTGGTGAGTGAAGGTGGTCCATGATTTACAATAATGACAAGAGATGCGATATGAAAACAGGGCCGTCTCTAGATGTTTTGCCTCCCTAGGCGAGAATTGAAAAATGCCTCCCTCTCCCTTTTACTACCATCACTCTCTCCCCCTGTCATCCAGGCTAGAAGAATTAATGCACTCAGCTCTGTCAAGAATCACGCATCAGGCGTTAGACTATTTCATTTCAGTGTAGTGGTCCGCATCACCGCACTGAAATTCTCCCAGTTGGCCCTAATGCAAGCGAGGAAACTGCACCCCTCTCCCAATCCCTTGTTTTTGTACCAAAAACAGTACTAACTAGGATGAAGTGGGTCCCTCGCACCACTGTACACGGGTGCCACTGCACATGCTGCACTACTGATAACTACACCCCTGAGATATCCAGCGCCCCATCTAACAAGGTCAAACTCACCTTGCAAGCTACAGCCACAGCAGAAGACACTGCGACCCTCTCACGAGCTGTCCTGCCTCAGCCCCAAACGATGGTGCATCTCTCACTGTCTCACTCTGTGTCTCTCTCCGTGTGCCCCTCCCCGCTGTTCTCTCTCTCCATTGGTTGGTCTGCTTGCTGCTCTCTTTCCTTTTCTGGGGTGTCTCCCTCTCTCTATTTCTATTGTTGTCTGCTGGCACACCTAATCACCCCCCCTAATAAATCTCTCCACCTCTGTTATCTCTTTCTGTTGCATTTCTCTCTCTCTCTGGTAGAAAGGACATATTATTTTTACTGTTCTCTATAACAAAAGTGAACACTCGGTGGGGGAAGGGGATGGCACTGGGACTCAACGCCCAGCAACTCAATCCCCCCCTCCCCCAAAACAAGCTCACCTGGGTCACAACTGAGATGGGAGGTGGCTTCTGGTTGCTCTGATCAGGGGCTTTCCAGACAGTTTTCTGGTCCAAGACATTTGCTGGTGAGATTTACAACGGAGTTCAGTTGCGCAGATGATGTAATTTACAACAGGCCCTGCTGTGCCGAGGAGTCGTCAGCGTGTCCATGTGTGCTGATGAGTCCTCCTGGAAGGCTGGGTTGTGTTAACAATGTTAAAACGTCTTGGAGCACAGGCTGCTCTGCTGATATATCGCGTAGTGTCCCTGCTGTGCTGGTTAATCTCGTGGTGCAGCCGATTTACCTGCTGATGAGTCTGGAAGTGCTGATGAGTTTTACTCAGTCTACTGCTATACTAATGCCTCTTAGAGCCCGACCGGTGCTACTGACGAGTCTAACTGTAAGTATACCTGGGCGTGCTGATGACTCCTGGGTTTCCTATGCTGTATGGATACGTCTTGCATGACGCCCTGATATGCTGATGAGCCCCAAGGTATGTCCAGGTATGTGGGAGGGTTTTATGGGAATCCCTACTGTCCTGATGGCCGGGTGTGCTGATGAGTCCTCCGCTGTACGGATGAGCTGTGCAGTAGCAGGGCCAGATGTGCTGCAGAGTCTCACAGATGGAGCTCCTGTGTTGGTTAGCTCAATGGGGCGGACCGCTACCCCTGAACATTCAGCCCTCTTCCTTGCCACCACTGCTCCTACCCCGTCTGCAACCTTCACCCGCCACACTATGCCCCATACCCTCCTTCCCACCTACCTACATGTCTCTGCCAGTCCTATCCACAACAGACCTTCAGCCCCCACCTCCCCTGGTCTCTGCCCCTAGGTCTTCCACACTGTCCTGCACTTCCTACTCCATGTCTCTACAGCCTGTCCTCTCCCAAGCCCTGCTTCTCTGCCTCCTTCGCCCCCCTCCTCTGTATGCCCCTACCTCCTTCCCTCTCCTTCTCCCCAGCCTCCTCTCTCGCTCTCCCTCCACTTTAGCCCCTCTCCCTCAGTATTTACATTACAAGGGTGGTCCCCACGGGTGTGTGTCCCTCTCTGACTCCTTTGTTGAGCCCTCCTCCTCTGACCCTCACTGCCCACCCTTCTAGCACCTCCCCTGCCCCTCTCGGCGCTAGCCTCATATACAGACAAATAGGCTGTGTGCCCCCAAACGCCTTTTCTGCCTCTTTTACCCCCCCTCCGTCCCTACAGTTCCCATGCCCTCTTCACCCCCTCCCCAGTCTCTCGCCCAAATCACTGCAACACCTCAGCCGTCTCCTCCCCCTCTGTCTATCCCGCCCTCCTTTCCCTCCCGTTATCCCCGCTCCGCTGTGCCGTCTCTCACAGTGCCTCCTGCACGTCCCCAAGCCTTGTCCTCTCCACGTGGCCCTCTAGCGCCCTCCCTTCCAACCGCCCTTGCTCCAGGGCTCCAGCCTCGCGCCACATCACGGCCTCGCGCCGGACTTCAGCCTCGCTCTGTGCCTCACGCGCTGCTGTCTCGTGCAGTTTCACCTCTTATGCATATCCCTTCTTCTCCATTCTCGCGCCGGACCCATCCTTGCCCTCTGCCTCACGAGCTGCTGTCTCGTGCAGCTTCACCTCTCATGCATACCCATTCTTCTTCTCCAGCCTCTCGCCGGACCCATCCTCACCCTCTGCCTCACGAGCTGTTGCCTCGTGCAGTTTCACCTCACTTGTATACCACTTCTTCAGAGGCCTCCCGCGCGCCGCCTACCCTTTATTGCTATCTTTGCCTCCTCCATCAATCTCCCCCTTTCCCTGTATCTCCTCCTCCCGCTCCTGACCTCCCTGTCACCCCACCTCCTCTGCTGCGTTAACCATTCTTTCATAGACCCCCCTTCATTTCTTAATCTTTCTTCACTTTTTCGTTAATTACCTAGCCCACATGGCAATCTGAAACCTTGGCAGCTTTGTTCATCAGTTATAAAATAACTTTTTGCCGCCCTCCCCCTTTTGCCGCCCTAGGCGGCTGCCTAGTCTTGCCTAATGGTAGAAACGGCCCTGTATGAAAAGACAATTTCTGGCTTTAGACAAAGTGACAGGGCAAATTTCTCAGAAGGGACAGCTCTACAGCAGGACCCAGAACTTTGAAGGGGCTCAGGCAGGATCAGGCATTATCCAAAGGAGTGAGAAGAAACGGAATAAAAATGAGGAGAAGAGTCTGGCTAGAATGGGGCTCGCCTGGAGCCTTGCCTGCTTAACTGAAAGCTGGGGTAACTTTTATGCTGCTGCTGATGGGCCTGAGGGGCTCAGGTGGGAATGGAAGGTCTTGATGATAAAACCTGGTAATAAACTACTGTGGAGATGAGTCTAGTATTCAGTATCCAGATTACTGGGAAACTGATACATAATAAGCTCAGTGTTTTGGTTTATTGTTTAGGGAGAAGGGTAGGAAGTTGTGTTGTCTAATGTTGCATGACCCGGTGGAGGAGGTTAGTAATTGTCATTGGAATGGAAATTCAGCAGTTATTGTTCTCTCAAGTAGCTATAACACACGCCCCGCCATGCAGTTTTCTCATCAATAATTTCACCGCAATGTTGCAGTGATATTATCAATGATGTCATAGAAGATGTCATGAGTGATGCAAGAGTCTGACTCCCACAGCAGCATATAGCCCCAAGGGGAAAAAACCTCCCTTGGCCAATCAGAACGCTTTATTTTTTAATTTGTGTTCCCGCAAGACTCTCATGGGATCCCTTGGACCCAACGATCCAAATATACTAATATTTTTTGTACCTTTTATCTTTCAAAAACTACTGAATGAATATACACCAAATCTCAAAAACTATAATCTGCGAACCAAGATCTAGCATCCCGCCAAATTTGGTGTATTTCCGTTCAGCAGTTATTGCGGTAGCACTCCTTAAAGAAGTGTATGGAAAATGCATGGGGAGTTTGTGTTTTGTCACCCCTCTTTTTTTTCTCGGCCCCTGCTTGATGAATCACCCCAAAACTTTCCAGGAAGGAGCTGAGGTACATTTCTTTTTTTGGTAAAGTTTTGTGAAGATTTGTCAAACTGCTCCAAAGTTATTAGCAAACACCTTGTCTATGGAAAAGATAACTTAGGCGCCGTTTGACGAGTCTTCAAAAAATTTCAAAACTAGTTTGCCACTCACTTCAGCTGCTGTCTGGAAAGTGTCAGGGTGATTCGTCAAGCGGAGTAAAAGGGGGGATCCTAAAACGTGTTTTCTCCATGAAATTTCCTAGAGGGATTTTAGACCAAATTTGGCAGAAAGATAGGTCTTGGTCCAGATAGAGTGGTTTTTGTAATTTAATGTAAATCTGTTCAGTAGTTTTGGAGTTATTAAAGAAAAAAGATTTATGTGTATCTAGAGACGTGTATCCGCCGCAGATCCAGCAATGCCATGATTGGCTGGCCTCAACCTGAGAGCAAAGTTGCGGCTGCCATTTTGTCAACGGTTCCTGGGTGGGAAATTAAGTTAAATTGGATATAAGGGGTCAAGATAAAGGTATTCTATCCTCATGGGACTAATTGAGGAATCTTTGAGGTACATCCTCATAAGCAAAAAAATTGTCCAAAAACATTTAACATTTTCATGCATAAGGATCCTCGGATCTACTGCGTTGCTCACAGTGGCTCCTGTGTAAATCCACGACAGATCCACGGATCCATATCCCAAGTTTAAAAAAAATGCACCCACTCACAGACCCACTAACACACTCACTCGCACACCCACTTACACACCCACTCGGAGACCCAGATCACCACTCATACACCCACTCACACACCCATAGAGCCATTCGCACACCTACTCAGAGAGCTAGAGCACTACTCACACACCCACTCAAAGACCAACACACAGCTGCGGTCCGTGTAGGAACAGTAGTGGGGCGGTGGGACCGGGTGGGGGGGATTTTGAGGGATGATGCAGATGGAAAATTAAATAAATAAATAATTTTCCCTCTTTATCGTCCGTCAGACTCCCCCACCCGGCCCCACTGCCCCACTGCTGTTACCTGAATGGACTGTGGCTGCCCACACACCCACTCACACACCCATGCAACCACTCACACACCTGTACAGCCACTCGCACACCCACTCAGAGACCTAGAAAACCACTCACACACCCACTCAGAGACCCACATAGTCAATCACACATACACTCACTCACTCACACCCACTCACACACCCATACAGCCGCCAGTCACACACCCACTGAAAGACCCACACAGGCACTCACACACCCACTCACACACCCATGCAACCACTCACACACCTGTACAGCCACTCGCACACTAACTCAGAGACCTAGAAAACCACTCAGATACCCACTCAGAGACCCACACAGTCAATCTCACACACTCACTCACAACCACTCACACACTCACTCAGAGTCCTAGAGAACCACTCACACACTGGCTTACAGACCCACAGAGGCAATCACACACCCTCTCACACACCCACATACATACCCATACAGCTACTCACACACCCACTCACAGACCCACACAGCCACTTACACACCCACTCACAGACCCACATACATACCCATACAGCTACTCACACACCCACTCACAGACCCACACAGCCATTCACACACCCACTCACAGACCCACACTGTCACACATGCACTGACACACCCACCACATACTCACACACCCACGTATACACACATACAACCACTCACACACCCAGGTTACAGGGACATTATAGTTAGGAAATACCACTAAAACATAGAAATTCACTGAAAAACCAAAGGTTACATGGATGTTATAGCTAGGTACAGATTTTAAACACACAAAACCATTGAAATGCACCAATTATAATTACTATATCTCAAGTAACTATAACTTGTGCCCTGAGGTAACTATAACTAGCACCCGCGCCATGCACTGCTATTTACCCCACATATTACATCACTTGTACTCAACCTGGATGAATCCCAGCTCAGGCCCCGACATCGCCACCGCCATCCCTGATGGCTACAAGATCACCTGCAAGGACCACACCATCCGACCAGGAGGAGGCATCGCCCACAAGAACTCCCTCTGCCTGACCACCCACTCGGACGACCCAACGACAACCATGGACCATCTCCACTTCCAGGTCCAGACCAACCCCAACACCACCCTCAACAGCACCCTCGTCTACAGACCTCCTGGTCCCCGCCCGCCTTTCACCAATGCCATCATTGACTTCATCGCACCCCAGGCTGTCACATCTACCGATTACATCCTTCTCGGCGACCTTAACTTCCATCTGGACAACCTCAACAATCAGAACTCTGCATCCCTTCTGGAGATCCTCGCCAACATCGGACTCAAGCAGCTAGTCACCTCTTCAACTCACGCAGCAGGTCACAAACGCTACCCCGTCTTCTCCGCCAGCAAAAACATCACCTAAAGCCACAACTCTGAACCAACCACCACTGTGTTCATTTTGCTTTCACCAAACCCACCGTACACCACTGCACCCACCGCCCCCCTGCCACAACTGAAACAAGTTCACCAAAGAACATCTCATCATCTCACTCAGCACAACCACACCGCCGACATACATAGGCGCCAATACCTCAGCACGCAACCTTCACTGATGGATCTCCAACTGTTCCGACATGCAGGCAACCCTCAAGAAAGCACCCGGCAAGCCACAGTCCAAAAGAGCCAGTTGGCTCACTGCTGCCCTCCACGAGTCCAGACGCACCTGTAGACAGTTTGAGAAGAGATAGAGGAACAACAAAACCCCGGAAGCCCATGCTGCCTTTAAAGGCACCATCACCGCACACCACATCCTCCTCAAAACCACAAAGAAAACGACCCTCCAAGACAGAATTAACGCCAATGCACCCAACAGCAAAGAACTCTTCACCATCGTCAAGCACTTTGCCAAACCCAACAGCGAGTCCACAGAAGTCCTACCCTCCCAAGACCTCTGCAACAAACTTGGCACCTACTTCCACCACAAGATCAAGCAGATCTGCAACAGCTTCAACACCCAAGACCCGCCCATCGCTTCTGCCACCACCACACATGCCAACAACACCTCCAAAGAGATCCAGCTCAACTGGACCCTGCTCACCATGGACGACACTCTCAAGACCATGAAGAGCATTCATTCCGGAGCCCCCTCGGACTAATGCCCCACCACATCTTCCACAGAGCCATCAACAACATCGCCACTGAACTATGCGGCACCATCAACTGCTCCATCGAGGACTCCACCTTCCCCGATGACTGAAAACATGCCGAGATTAACCTTAACCCACTGCTGAAGAAATCGTTTGCCGACCTGACAGACCTCAAGAATTTCAGACCCATCTCCCTGCTCCCCTTCCCAGCCAAGGTCATTGAGAAGGCCATCAATACCCAACTCTCTGGGTTTATCGAAGACAACCACGTCCTGGACTCCTTTCAATCCAGCTTCTGAAGCAACCACAGCACCGAGACCGCCCTCCTCACCGCCACCGATGACATCCGCTCCCTCCTCAAATGGGGAGAAACAGCAGCCCTCATCCTCCTGGACCTCTCGGCCGCCTTCGATGTCATCTCCCACCGCACCCTAAGCCAGCATCCGCGACAAAGCCCTGTATTGTATCTGTGCCTTCCTCACCAGTAGAACACAGCGAGTCAGACTATAACTATTCCTTTCAGAACCCACGGAGATCAGCTGCGGGGTCCCTGAGGGCTCTTCCCTGAGCCCCACCCTCTTCAACGTCTACATGACCCCGCCCGCTGCCATAGTCAGGAACCACGAACTCAACATTGTCTCCTATGCCGACGACACCCAGCTGATCCTCTACCTCACCAACGAGCCCACAATCGCCAGAAACAACTTCCATGACGGGATGAAGGCCGTCGCCACCTGGATGAGAGACAGCTGCCTCAAGCTCAACTCGAACAAGACCGAAGTATTCATTCTGGGGCCCAACACCTCCGCTTGGGAAGACTCCTGGTGGCCCGCTGCTTTAGGAACCCCCCAAACCCCTGGACCATGCACAAAACCTCGGCATCATACTGGACTCCTTGCTCACTATGAACCACCAGATCAAAGCCGTCTCCTCATCATGCTTCCACACTCTTCACTTGCTACGAAAGACCTTCAGATGGATCCCCACCAATGCCAGAAAGACAGTCGCCCAGGAACTCCTCAGCAGCAGACTCGACTATGGCAACGCACTCTATGCAGGCGTCACCCGGAAACTCCTCAGGAAACTACAGAACATTCAAAACGCTGCACCCAAACTGGTCCTCAACATCCCCCACTTCAGCTACATCTCCGCACACGTACGAGAACTCCACTGGCTCCCAGTCAACAAAAGAGTCACCTTCAAGCTCCTCACACACGTCTACACAGCCCTCCAGGACGCCGGACCAGCATACCTGAACCATTGCCTCTCATTCCACGTACCCACCAAACACCTCCGCTCCGCCCCACTGGCCCTTGCCACCGTCCCTCGAATCCGAAAGACCAGGACCGAAGGAAGATCCTTTTCTTACCTCGCCGCCAAAACCTGGAATACCCTGCCTTGCCACCTCAGGCTATCCCCGTCGCTGACCCAATTCAGGAAGCTTCTCAAGACCTGGCTCATCGAATGAACTGCAGCGCCGTGTTGGACCTGCAGCCCCCCCACAGCGCATTGAGACCCTCACGGGTGAGCAGTCACGCTTAACAAGTACTGATTGATTCATTGACTTGTCACATCTTGTATAAAATCATTGATAATATCACTACAACAATTGCAATGAAATTACTGATGAGAAAACTGTGCATGGCAGGGGCACAAGTTACAGTTAGCTGAGGGCATGAGTTATAGTAAATTTAGATAACTATAACTAGTGAATTTCTGTGTTTTTATTTTAGTTTAAGACGTTATCTTGTTACTGAACATTTCTCCTAACTATAACATTACCTTTAACCTTTGTTGTTTCAGTGCATTACCCTTTGCTTCATTTATGCCCATGAGGTCCTATAAATTGTTAAAATAAATCAGAAATTTCCTTTCATTTCCTCTCAGGACAATTACATCATAATTCATTTTCATTTGTTTTCCACCCATTAGCTGTGTCATGATTGGAACAGATTCCGGTCTCAATGATTGTATAACTCTACTTCTGTTGCAATCTCATGTCACATCTGATCTTAAGTTGGTTTTCATTCTAGCCCTGAATGGGCTTTCGCTCTTCTCCCTCCCTGCACAAGGTATCAAAGAATACAGATCATTTTTTTCTCTCTCAGCCCACATGTGCCCACAGTTCCTCATTTTTGTTAAGTCCCCCCAGAGCCTTTGTCTGCAATTCAGCTGTGTATCTGGACTCATGAATTCTGAGTTTCTTAATTCTTTCACACCCTCTTTCATCTTTTTGTACCTGGTCCAGACAGAAGAATTTTAGGAGGTCCCGGTTGCTCTTGTGTTCGATTCCGAAGTGCCGTACTACTGGATATGCCTGATCCCTATCAGTGATAGACCGCATATCTTCGAGCACTCCCTTCTTGGCGGGGTGCATTGTGCTCCCATTATAGAATTTTCCACAAGGGCACACTAAAGAGTAGATGGTAAATTCAGCGTTGCAATTAAGCAATTCCTGTATTTTCCTACGTTTGTCTCTCCCAGGAACCTCAAGGTCCCTCACTTTACTGCTATTTTTACAGGCCTTAGCTTTCAGACATGGTAAGAATCCTGTGATGGGATCCTTCCCTTTTGGTCCTGCCCTAAAGTGACTGTGTACTAGATGGTCTTTCAATGAGGAACCTTTCCTGTATGTGATCTGTGGAAATGATGTCAACTGCGTTCCGATTACGTTTGCAGGATGTGGCAATTTCTTTTAAATGGGAAACAACCTTTACAACGCGGTCATTACACCGCGAAACCTTTACAACGCGGTTGTTACAACGACCGCGCTGTTAGTACACAATGCATTTACATCGCAAGTCTTTACAACGACTTCCACTAGAGGGCGCTGAGGTATTGGAAATTAATTCTAACACCTTCCCTACTGTTGCACAAACTGGAGTAGGAATAGTAAATAATACTATTCCTAAGTCCAGCGCGCCCCCTAGTGGAAGTCGTTGTAAAGACTTGCGATGTAAATGCATCGCGTACTAACAATGCTGTCATTATAACGACCGCATTGTAATAGCACGCGATGTAATACATCGCGTAGTAAAGTGCTATATTCCTTTTAAATATCTGAAATACTTTGGAGAAGCTTGCACAGAAATCGGTAATCAGTCTCACCTGTTGCCCATCCTGTTTCTCTTTGTCCCGTCTCTATTGATTTTTATCAACAAGAAGTTGCTGTCTCTGTACCTGTCTTTCTGACTGAATCTTTAAGGACCCTTTTGTGTATAGCCTCTGTTTTTGAACCTTTCTAGATCTGATTTCTCTGCCTTATCATATTCCTCTTTGATAGAACAATTGCGTTTAATACGCAAGAGTTCTCCATACGGGATGTTCCTTATGAGACTTCACAGATGATGGCTAAGTGCATGTAGTACAGAATTGCCAGCTGTTGGTTTGCAATTAGGCCTGGGCAGAGCTCGCAGAGTTTTACTCTGTGGAATTCTGCGGAGAGACCGAAAAACTCTGTGGAATTCCACAGAGTTCCGCGAGCGGGCGGAGTATTGCTTGGCCACCCCTAATCAAAAGCAATCAATCTTTTTCTTGCACACTTTTATCGCTAGTTATTTGCTTGATGGGTAAGGACATTTCTGAACAGTATTCATGCATGTTGATTAAGCAGGTGGTAACAGCAGCCCGTGTCAATCCTCACCACAGACATTACATTGAGACAGACCTCCAGCTGTAAGAAGCTGTGCCACGTATGTGTGCTATATGCCGTCCTTCTCACATGTCTAATCATCAGCAGCAAGTGAAATATGATGAGCGTGCTCACTCAGGCAGCCAGCCACACAGCATCCTCGGCCTCGTAACTGCCCGTGAAGGGCATGAGGCCGGCCCATATTCTGAGGAACATTTTTATGCAAGGCCCTGTCACATGCTACAAGCTACTCAACACATATGAACACAATTACAGCTAAATAGCCCAGGCGGTTAATGCATCCGCTGCAGGTGTTTGCATGCAAAGTTGTGATCACGTGTTCAAAGGAAGTCAGAGCAGACTCACACTTTCATCCTTCAAATGCATAAGTACCATCCCCATGGGTAATGCACCAATTGTCATTTGCAGTTCTTCAAAGGAACATTATCATGGCATTGGGTGCCACTTCCTGGCAGACTGAGGCAGAGATTCAGTGGATGTTGTTCAGGGGCTCAGCTGGACGAAGCTCAAACCCCTGGGCTCACCTCTGCTGCTAGCTTTTTAGTCTACCCATGGCCCCCTGCAATCCTTCCTTCACCTCCCGGATTAAGGTCTCACTGATCCGCCCTACTTCGGGGTGCCCCCTGCTGGATCTGCCTGAGAGTGTCCAAGCCCAATACGCGGCCTGCTGCGTCGCCTTGAGTTGAGCCTGGGTCAACACGTAGGTGGTGAGCTGCACCTCAAGGCAGATAGGTCGGGACTCAGAAAGCTTCTCTATCCACTGTGGGTTTAAGAGCATGAAGAGAAACCGGCGCAGCATCATGGTGAAGGAAAAGGAAAACCCTCCAGTCAGCATAATGGCTTTCTGGCTCCTGAGGCCTAATCATACGTCACACGCTATCAACGTAAAAGAAAGATGTACGACTTAGAAAGAGAAGAAGGACAAGGAGCAGAACATGTAGAAACAGAAGATGGACCAATCCTGGATAACTATGACATTCTGCTAGTGTTAACACAATCTCAAACTGTAAAACTATGAGCGTGCCAGGAAACTCCACTCTGCCGGTGGTTGACAGAGTTTTTGCCAAACTCTGCGCACCAAACAGAGTGCGGAGTGACGAAACTCCACAAACTCTGCCGGCAGAGCAGAGTTTACCGCCCACCCCTATTTGCGATACAATTTAGTCTGCAATCTATTATTTTCAACGTATACAACCAGGTCCAAATAGGCTACACTGGTGTCGCTGGTACACCCTGTAAATTGCAGATTGATGTCATTACAGTTCAATGCAGCAATATATTCTTCCGCTGCCATTAATATCCCCTTCCAAACTATGAATAAATCATCGATATAGCAGGCCCATAGAGCCACGCTATCCACCCAGTGTTCATGCCCTTCTGCCCAGGCCACGTGCTTCTCCCACCAGCCCACAAATAAATTAGCGTACGTGGAGGAGAAGCACGTGCCCATGGCGGTCCTTTGGCATTGTTGGTAGAGTTGCCCTGCGAATAAAAAAATGTTATTATTCAAATAGAAAGATGTTAACTCTATTAGCATCTGATAATGCTCTCGGTACTTCAGGACTCTGCTATTCAAAAAGAATTGTATTGCATGCAGGCCTTTTTCCATAGGAGATGCAAGTATAGAGACTCGTGATGTCCAAAGTTCTTAATAACATATTGTGTTGCCACTGTATTCCCTCAATGATGTGGAGGAAGTCTTTGGTGTCCATTACATAGGAACTGAGATCTCTCACGAATGGGGACAGAAACAAGTCAATGTAAATTGAGGTATTCCCCAGGAGGCTGTTCTTTGAGGACACGATGGGACATCCTGGTGGATCAACAAAGCTTAATTAAGTTGCCTTCTTGGGGCATCAAATGTTTTGGCAAATGTTAGGATGCGCCCTGATTCGTAATCCGGTTGGTCTCTTTGAAATTTACTTTGTTTGTGGCGTACTCTGCAGAGTACACAACAGAATCAGCCAAAGGGATCTTGACTCAGCCAAAGGGATAGTCAAGATCCTAATTAAGTATGCGTGGAGCGATTGAGATAAAATCAAAAAGCTGGAAGGCATAATTGCACAGGAGAGAGACACAAGTCTAAGTGAGGAGCTGAAACAACAAATGAAAAAACGGTTGGTGGACTATGAGAGTTCAATACCACAAAGTAAATTTCAAAGAGTCCAACAGGATGATGAATCAGGGCGCATCCTAACATTCGCCAAAACATTTGATGTCCCAATAAGGCAACTTAATAAAGCCACCAATAGAAATGTATTAAAACCGAGAGAAGCATGGGAGTCTGAAGTTGGCACATCAGAAGGAAAAAAAAACAACACATCCAGTGGGCGTAAGTGAAAGCACCAGTACCCTTACTTATTTTCAGGAATACCAGTTGAACAGGGAAACCCGTCAACGTCCTCCCCAGCGCACTCATCCCTCAGAAAGAAAGGCAGGCAAACCAGGAGGGGGACAAAAGGAAGGGGGCGATTTCATGCCTTCACAGGTCACGAGAAGCATGGCAGTGGCGCAAGGTATAGTTAATGCACCAGGTACTAACCTATGTACATGTGCTTGTTTTGCTTCAGAAGATGGGCTAACTGTCAATTTTTCACTACAGTATGAAGGCTACTGACAGTACAATCTTTAGCACATTCAGACCTTGCTTATTTTAAGTGAATAGTCACTCTTTGGGCATGTTTTGCATAGAGTGTACACTGTGCTTAGCAGATACTTTTTATTACTCTATAGTGTATTTGCCATGAGAGTTTTACTGTCTGCAAACAGTCTGTACAGAATAAACTCTCGCCACAAAGTGAATACTGTTTACAGTATTCACTTCTCTACTTACATCAACTTAATTTCAAAATGTAGGTTCGGTGACTGTTAAGGGTTTGATACAGATAAAATCTGTCCATAATAGGGTATTGGTTTTGGAAGAGAAATTCAGTATTTTTAGGAATTAGGCTTGCGATGATCAGGTGTTTACATATTGAACACCATATCCAATCAGGGTTTCCCAAATATCTGTGATTGATTGTTAATGTAAACAGCACTACCCATGAAGTGTATGATATAGGGTCAATTTTGCATACAAACCATACTTTCTACAGCTAAGGGAGTTGTTTCTCTGATGGCATTTATCATGGCTCATATTATTTTGTATTACATTTAGAGCTATAAAGCTATTCCTGTTTATAGAGCATTGTGTACAAAAAACGCTTGGACAATGTCATTTGAGATGTCATCAGTGATGTCATAAATTATGTCATAGAACATGTAATGAGTGATGTCATAGGTGAGGTCATAAGCAGTGCATGGCAGGGGCTCAAGTTACAGCCAGTGCTGCTAACTATAACTGATGAATTTCTGTGTTTTTTTTTGTTCAAAACATTAATGTTCATGCTAACAAATTCGCCTAACTATAACATTACTTTAACCTTTGGTTTTTTGAGTGAATTTGAAAGTTTTTTAAAAACTAAGACTATATTCATAAATGAAAGACACACAGATGATGGATGGAATGCAGAGCAAATCAATCATTCACCCCCAGTCAATAGATCTGGGTTAAATCCATCGTTCTTTTGCTCACGATGCCACCCCAGTTTAGACCCAGCCATATGCAAATCAGTCTTCGCCCTGTACCTCATAGGAACAGTCCAGCCCGAACTGCCAAGCCAGGTCCGCCCTCGACCGTAAACAAGCATCCTGGGACCGGTTTCAGGGCATCACCCCTCATCAGCCAGGCTAGCTTGAATCCAGTAGCACAGTGAGCCCAGGACCCACGTCTGGGCATACACGGCGCACTTAGGACGAGAAAGCAAAAGACACACAGATGATGCAGGGAATGCAGAGCAAATCAAACTTTCACCCCCAGTCAATAGATCTGGGTTAAATCCATCATTCTTTTGCTCACCATGCCACCCCAGTTTAGACCCAGCCATATGCAAATCAGTCTTGACCCTGTGCCTAATGGGAACAGTCCAGCCCGAACTGCCAAGCCAGGTCCTCCCTGGAACGGAAACAAGCATCCTGGGACCAGTTTCGGGGCATCACCCCTCATCAGCCAGGCTTGCTTGAATCCAGTGGCACAGTGACCCGGGACCCACGTCTGGGCATACCCGGCGCACTTAGGGCGAGAAAGCAAAAGACACACAGATGGTGGTCATAAATACACAGAACTACTCCAACGATGTTTGCACTGAGAATGTTCATCTTCTTAGTTTTTGTAACTCCCATATTGAGAATTGTTCCCAGCATAGTTTTCAAAGTCTTTGTATATATTTTTACATAAACTTTATATTTATATTTCAAAAAGGCACTGATCAGTTTTTACTGTACTGTAAACTATGTGTTTTCACTAGGTACATCCATTTTTAAGGTGTGGGATCTCTCTCACGGGTGACTTCTTGGTGACTCACGGGAGACTTGCAAGATTGTAGAGTTATAAATTTACCACATCATGTCATGAGTGATGTAATATGTGAGATCATAAGCAGTGCATTGTGGAGGCGAAAGTTATAGTTAGCTCAGGTAAATATAACTGCTGAATTTCTATGGTTTTATTCAAATGAAATCTGAGCCTAACTATAACGTCCCTGTAACCTTTGGTTTTTTTCAATGAATTTCCAAGGTTTTTTAAATTCTATTTCCTACCTATAACATCCCTGGACCTTTTGTTTTTTTCAGTGAATTTATACGGTTTCTTAAATTCTATTTCCTAACTATGGTGTATCTGTAACCTTTGGTTTTTTAAGTGAATTTCTAAGGTTTTTTGATTTCATTTCCTAATTGTAACATTTGAGAGTGAGTGTGTGAGTGTCTCAGTGGGTGTGTGAGCGAGTGTGTGAGTTTCTCAATGGGTGTGCGAGTGTCTGAGTGGGCCTGGCAGTGGCTGCATAAGTGTTTCACTGGGTGTGTGAGTGGGTGGGTGCATGAATGTCTGAGTGGGTCTGTGAGTGGGTACATGAGTCTCTGAGTGGGTGCATGAGTGTCTGAGTGAGTGTCTGAGTGGGTCTGTGAGTTGGTGGGAGAGTAACTGAGTGGGTTTGCATGTGCCTCAATGAGTATGTGAGTCAGTCTGTGAGTAAGTGCATGAGTGTCTGAGTGGGTCTCTGAGTGGGTGCGTGAGTATCTGAGTGGGTGTCTGAGTGGGTGTCAGAGTGGATTTGTGACTGCCTCCATAAGTGTGTGATTCAGTCTATGAGTGAGTGCATGAGTATCTGAGTGGGTCTGTAAGTGGGTTTCTGAGTCTGTGAGTGGGTCTGTGAGTGACTACATGAGTCACTTAGTGGGTCTGTGAGTGAGTGCATGAGTTTCTGAGTGGGTCTGTGAGTGAGTGCATGAGTCTCTGGCTGGGTTTGTGAGTGAGTGTGTGAGTCTCTCAGTGGGTCTGTGAGTGGGTGTGTGAGTCTCTGAGTGGGTCTGTGAGTGGGTGTGTGAGTCTCTGAGTGGGTCTGTGAGTGGGTGCGGGAGTGTCTAAGTGGGTCTGTGAGTGGGTGCATGAGAGTCTCAGTGGGTCTCTGAGTAGGTACATGAGTCTATGAGTGGGTCTGTGAGTGAGCGCATGAGTTTCTCAGTGGGTCTGTGAGTGAGTGCATTAGTCTCTGAATGGGTCTGTGAGTTGGTGCCTAAGTCTCTGAGTTGGTCTGTGAGTGGATGTGTGAGTGTCTGAGTGGGTCTGTGAGTGGGTGCATGAGTCTGTGAGTGGGTCTGTGAGTGGGTGCGTGATTCTGAGTAGGTCTATGAGTGGGTGTGTGGGTGTTTCTGAGTGGGTCTGTGAGTGGGTGCGTGAGTATCTAAGTGGGTGTTTGAGTGTCTGAGTTGGTCTGTGAGTGGGTGCATGAGTCTCTGAGTGGGTTTGTGAGTGGGTGCAGGAGTGTATCATTGGGTCTGTGAGTAGGAGCATGAGACTCTGAGTTGGTCTGTGAGTGGGTGTATGATTGTCTGAGTGCTCTCTGTTTTGCCCTCTTCTGCTCTGTTGTGCCCTTTTCTGCTTGTTTTTCTGCCCTCTGTTTTACCTTTTTTGCTTGTTTTTTCTGCTACTTGTTTAGCCTTTTCTGCTCTTTTTTCTGCCCTCTGTTTTGCCTTTCCTGCTCCTTTTTCTGCCTTCTGTTTTGCCCTCTTCTGCTCTGTTTTGCCTTTCCTGCCCTCTGCTGTGTCTTTCCTTCTTGTTTTTCTGCCCTTTGTTTTGCCTTTCTGCTTGTTTTCTGCCCTCCGTTTTGCCGCTTATTACCACCCCCACCCCGGGGCTTTACTTATATTAAGAAGGGGGGCTGCGGGGACCCCCCTCCATTTAGCTTTACGGGCTTCGGGGTCCCCCACCTCCCTGGAGCTAACTTAAAAATTATGCGGTGGCTGCGCGGACCTCCCTGAGGACCACCACCTCCTGGGGCCAAATACATTCTTTAAAGTGGGAGGGGGGATTCGCAGCACCCTTCTCTGGCCACGTACGGCCCCAGATACCTCATCCCCAGGGACCCAGCCTTAACTCAAAGGGGGAGGGGAGCCATGCAGCCCCGCTCACAGGGCCAATTTTGGCCCCGGAGACTCCATCCCCTGAGGCCAGGCCATGTATCCCTGGGTGCCCTGAACCTAGCCAGGGCATCCAGTGTGCAGGATGGGGACCACGGGGGGAGACTCAAGACCCCCGCAGTCCAAGTCGGCTCCCCGCCTCCTGCAGGAGCCAGCATTGCTATTGCACACAGGGAGCTGCTGAAAATGCAGCTCCCTGTGTACAAGACCAATCCTTTCATCTCTTTCCCAGCCAGCATGTCTGTGGGCAGGGAAAGAGATGAAACCTCTGCTTCCAGTGGGCAGGAGCACTTTGACAGCTCCTGCCCACTGGAACCAGAGTGTTTGCTTTTGCCTGGTGGAAGCTGTCAGCTCCCGCCAAGCAAAAGCAAACAGCTATGTCTCGGGGGTGGTCACCCCGGGACATAGCAGGAGCCGGCCCTACGGAGTGGCAGTCCCCAGGGCCATATAAGGCTCCAAGAGGGCCCCCCCTCCTTCTTTGTGTACAGGCCAGCCCCCAGGAGGTGGTGGTCCCCAGGGTCATATATGGCCCAGGAGGGGGGGCCGGGCGGCCCTCTTCCCAGTATTATTTATTATTTTGGACCCAGGGAGGTAGTGGTCCCTGGGGCCCAGGGGATCTGTGCAGCCCCCGCAGATTTTTATTATTGCCTCCACGGGGTGGTGGTCCCCGGGGCTTCTACAAGCAAAGAAGAGGGGGTCCACGCGGCCCCCCTCCTTTATTGAAAACAAAGCCCCGGGGAGGTGGTGTCCCCGAGGCTCAATGAGCCTCAGGAGTGGGCCCTGTGTGCCCCCCTTCTTTTTTTTATAAAATACCTCAGGGAAGTGGCCTACCTGGGGGCCCTTTTCAAAACAAGTGCTTGGGTTTTTTTTGTGCTGCAAATTTGTGAATTTCGCAAATTCGTGGCAGCATTTTTTTTAATGCTTTTTTGCCCTGCTGGGGTCCCTCTGGTACTCCAGGACCAAGGCTTGGGGGTCAGGGTATTCCTATCTTGCCCCCTTTTCTTTTTTTCACGTTTTCATGTCCTTGTTGCAGTCCTTGCTCATCATACTTGCTGCCATTTAATGACTCTTAAAACCCAAGTGAGGAGGGTAACTGTCTCCTCTTGCCGGTTCATACCCACTCGTGTTCTAAAAGACATTAAGTATGATGAGCGAGGACTGCAAGAAGGACACGAAGCACATATTTCGCCTACCTTTGAAATACACGTGGCTACTTTATTTGTGCAATGCATGCACCTGAACAGAATACTTAACATAGTGGCTGTGGTGTTTTTTGAAGCTATTAAGCATGATTTACATTTTCACTGCAGTCTGAAACAACGTAATTACACTGCAGGTGCATTGTGGGAACTGTATGATTCTAGTAAAGGTCACGCGTTGAATTGCATTTAAGGCGAGCGATATTCTGCATTACTAACTGGCGCACCTGTGAACAAGGCAGAAATCTAACAGCCGAAATGAGTCGGGAAATGATGCCACTTTGAAATATACAATAAACGCTGGTGTGTCATTGAATTGGGCTTCAAATCTTTTGTCTTGGTGTGATTTGAAAAGCGGGATACTTCATGCCCGTTAATTGAAGCCGCCCTGCAGGGATGGGGGCTCCCGTCGATGGAGACTGTTATTTGGGGGGTGGGGGTGGGGGGTGGGAGGGAGTGTGTGTGAGTGAGTGTGTGTGTTTTTTCCTGCCTGATTGCACACCTGTGGGCAGCTCTCTTAGTAGAAAAGAAATGTGTATATGTATGTGATGTTATTAAGTGGACTACAGCTTCAGAACCGAACATATTATATGACAAATCCATGTACTAAACTATGAGGCCTCCATGCAGTGGTTGGGTAGACATTGAATGACTAATGTTAGGAACTTGGAGCCTAAGAGGGAATTTGTTACTTGTGCACAACAACAACATGAGACCAGGATAACTCTGTCCCTCCATCTCAGCTATGGGCCTTGAAGGGAGGCAGAGATTGATTATGCCTGGGAGTGATTGAACAGAGATCAAAGGATGCTGCCCAGAGATTTTGGCAGTTTGTGTACATAATAACGAGGTCACGTTCACGGTGAGACTGGCCTGTAAAGGGCTGGTGTGACAGATAAGTGTGTGGGCAGTTTTCTCACTGTTTGTGGTCCTGTTTTATGGTCTGCTGGGTCGGTTTTACTGTGGATTTCTCCACTGTTATCACAAGCTCTGCCCGCAGCAGGTACAAATGTATGCAGTCTCCCATATCCTGCAAAATACCTATGCAGCTTGTCTTCACAAGTTCAAAACTGCACTGATTTAGAAATGTGGGCCACTTTTTTAGCATCAGATTCGCTGATGAGAGACACTTTTATTTTAGCGTCCGGGCCGATTTTCTGTCCCAGTCCGACCCTGGCCACGTTTACTCCCTGTGTTTATTCTTTGAGGAGGTGCAACAGAAGCTGACCTGTTGAAGCTTCAAGACAAGCTAGAAAATAAAGGTGGGCTAGCCACTGAAAGCTTGAGCCTGAAGCCTGTCTTTGACTCAGCTCGAGGTCCTGTTGAAACCTCGAGCCCATAACGTGCCGGGTTTTCAAGCGGCTTCAGTCTGCCGCCCTTCCTCTACATAGTATGTGGCGTTACGGCCAGAGCAGCTGACTTTGGCACTGGTGAACCAGGTCTGAGTCTCGGCATCAACTCAACATCCTGTGATTCTAGGAATATCACCTAATCTCCCCGTGATTTAAAAAAATGAATGTGACCTTGTTTACTGTACCTGGTGCTCATATAAAGCACTCCAATAACTTTGGGTCTAGTTTGCAGTAAATAAAAACTGCAGAAAAATGCACAAACAGATAAAAACAAAGCATAAACATAAAAAACCCATGTAGTGGCTGATTTGAACAAAGTGAAACCAAAAAACCTGATTAAATCTCGATTTACCCACTTGAATTGTGCGATCTTAAGCAAATATTTTATTTCATAAAAACGACTTCTTCATTATCGTATTAGAAAGCACTTTCAAATATGTAAGTTCAGAATACCAGCTGTACAAAACCTATTCCGTTTAATTTAATAGACTAAGGGCCCCATGCATCAAACTAAAAACCGGTCAGCAAACGGGCAGATTCTCAGAATCTGCCCTTTGCGATCGGTATTCTAGCATTTGGGATGCATCATCCCAAATGCAAAACTCGCAAATTGCGATTGCATTTAAGGAATCGCAAATTGCGATTCCTTAAAGGCAATGCTAGAAGCAATTTAAAATAGCGATTTCGCTATTAGGGCTCGTAAATTACCGAAAAATAAAACTGGTCGGTAATTTGCAAAAACTTTGAAAAATGCACTAAAGTGCATTTTTCAAAGTTACATGTTACACACACACATGCCCTTGGAGCATGTGTGTGCGCAACATAGGTGCACATTACATTTTCAGGGGTGCAACAGGGTGTCCTTTTGGCACCCTTGAAATTGCATGCGCAATTTGCGAGTACCAATTGCGCATGCAATTTCCATTCATTCCTATGGGCCTGCAGGCCCATAGGAATGAATGGAAAGGCATTCCTTATTTGCGACTCGCAATTTGCGAGTCGCAATTAAGGAATGTTTAGGAATCGCTATTTTTTTAGCGATTCCTGCATGCATAGGCTTTTACGATTCCTTAATTGCGATTCCTTAATAATCGCAATTAAGGAATCGCAAAAGCCTTCCTTGATGCATGTGCCAGTATATGTTGTAATAATCTGGGTCATGCAGTGGGGTTGCATGACAACTGTCTTGCTTCTTAGTTCACTAATGGTTAATGTTTAAAATCACTTTTAATAAGTACTTCTCAGTGCAGTACTATAATGTGAGGTATTAATGTCAAAGGTTCCTGGTGTTAAAGAAATGCACATTTGTTTTAAATTTGACGAGACTTTATCATATTTTACGTGATGCTTGTTGTATGCTTTACATAGCAAACATTTTAAGGGCTCGTGCACGGGCTCCAAGAGCCGAGCCAGACCCTTGGCTCGGCACTGGCTCGGCCTTCCCTGTTAATTTGTTGGCTCGCCCTCCTCTACTAGAAAACGTACTTCAAATCCGGATAAGGAGCTTGTCACATTTTTTGCAGGGAAAAGTGAATTTTGATTACTTGTGGTAAGTGCTTAGTCAGCTGCCCCTTCCCTAATTTACAGAAATAGGACGGGCCCAGCTCGGTTCAACTTGATGGAAGCGGTGCAGATATGGTTGTGTCCAACCAAACTTTTGACAAATGCTTAGATTGCATCGTAATTCCGTAATGCATTATGAATATTTCATTTTAATATTTAGAAGTATGTGCCTGAATACTTTATTGATTAATGGTCTGTACGTTCAAATTAGAGCGTTTCAAATAAGAATGAATCCAAAATCCTCATTGGCTTTCCTGTTTTTATTAAAACTATTCTTAAAACCTTGTGCAAACGCGAGTTTTAGATCAACTTTGTTCATTTTGCTTGTACTTTGAAGTCAAAACTAGAGTTTTGTTCATCTTCAGCTGCTGTTTGTTGTTCTTCCTGTCCCTCCTCCATGTGTAACTTTAGTATTCACCAGTTCGTGTAGGACTTTTCACCTTTTCTGCTTCTCGCAGGTTAACAGGATAAAAACCCCGAAACAGATTAACGAGTTCATTGAAATTGCGATGGACACAGGGGCGTGGTACAAGAGATGCTGGGTTCGAATCCGCACCGAGCTGTACGGAGTGAGTATAAACTAACATATTATCTGCTACGTGCTGCTACTCAAATCCTACAGAACGCCAGATAAAAGTTTCCCCAGGACACATGAGCTTATTGCAGAGGGGATTCAATGCTCATATGTGCAGCTTTTTTTTCTCATTGGCCTCTCTGATCAGGGTGGGTAGTCACCCACTGATTTTCTGTAGTGATAAGTACATTTACAAAATTGTCAGTAAAAGTGGTGGTAAAGTTAATCTACCATTTGATACTAATGTTATATTGATATAAATCTTTGAGCAGTTGCTAACAGGTTGTAATGCACCTCTAGAAAGCAAACTTTGGCAGAGGCTGTGAATGATGAACCTCCAAGCTCTTGAGAAGTAGGAAGGTTCCTTAAAGTAAATATCCTCTAACCCAAACATTTGCTTCTCACTGATAATGTCTTTTAAGAAACATATCACGCGCACACATAATGACATGGCTTGTATTCTGCCCTTACAGATTTGGTTAACATTTATGAAATGTTTCAACTACCCCGTGAGAGAAAACACCATCAAGCTGTCCACGGTGTGGCTCACTCTGTCATTTGGGTAAGATTGTTTCTGTGATGTGTTGTCACCGGAGTTCATCATTTCACTGGTCCATCTGTTTAGTAGGAATTTTAAAATATGACGTGCCCAAGTTACGGAAAAAGCTATAACTTACACGTGGTTTAAGTGATGTGATGGACACATGTTCAGAAGGCAGCTGGGAAATCTGTGCACCACGGAGGCCACTAATTCAGAGGAAATAGACGCCCGGGTGTGAGTCTTACACGTGAACACATTTTTAGAAATGCACTTGCTCTATCATATATATAAATATATGTGTAGTTAGCTATTACTGGCAAATATAAAAAGTTATGGGATGCATCATAAAAAGGTGTGGCCCACGTGCTATTACCTATGGTGATTGATGCTTTCTGAAACTATACCTTATGAGGGCAGCAAAATGCACAAGAGTAGTTCTACTCATCACTGCTCTCATCCAAACAGCAATCAGAAAGTGCTACCTTTTCTACCTTGGGGATTGCTACCAAACGTAGATATCTACCCTTGTAGCAGTCATCAGGGAAGTTTCGGTTCTTTGTAAAAACTAGCCTGACTGAATCTGACTGTAAAAAACTTGGGGGCATATTTACAAGCAGTCAACGCCACTAGAACATCACTGTTTGCGACGTTCTGGTGGTGTTAAGTCCTTCGCCTTATTTACGAGGTGGCGTTAAGCCACTGAACGTGGCTTAACGCCACCTTGTAAATAATGTTCCTTTTCATGCAGCACTTAGCGTGAAAGGGGTGGGTAACAGTCGCGGTCGGTGTAGGAGTGCCGGCCGGGCGGTGACGTGGGGCGGGGGAGGGGCAGGGTGGGGGGTAGCAAAGTACGGATTACGGACCTGTACAGGTAAGTAAACATTTAAATCAATGAAACGAATTTCGTTGCGCGCACTGCATCACCAAATGCGATGCAGTGCGCGCAACGAAATTCGTTTCATTGATTTTAATGTTTACTTACCTGTACAGGTCCGTAAACCGTACTTTGCTACCCCCCACCCTGCCCCTCCCCCGCCCCACGTCACCGCCCGGCCGGCACTCCTACACCGACCGCGACTGGTGGGTAATGGGTGTTGTTGTGGGCATCCGCAGCAACACCCATTGCTTTTTGATGCTGCCCCATATGTGCAAGGTATGGGGCAGCACCAAAAATAAGACCAGGAAATACCTGGTCTTGAGCAGGCGATATGAGGAGAAATATTTTATTTCTCCTCGTATATTTCTCTTTCCATGTGTGCTGCATTTTGCAGCACACATGTATACAGCAAATCGCCTGTAAAGATTGTTTATGTGCAGGAAGGTGTTCCTTCCTGCACATAAACATACGCCCCTGCAGCACAGGCACCCTAGCAGAATGGCGCTTGGATGCCTGCGATGGCGCTAGGCAGCTTCTTCAGCACCAGCGCTAGGGGAATCGCAGTGGTGCGCCGTATTTTTGTAAATATGGAGCATCTCTGCGTTTTGAAACTGACGGAGCGCGGCGTTGCCAATTTTGGCGTAACACCCCAATCCGCCAGCTTCTTGTACATATGCTCCTGAATGTCCTTCGTTCTTCTGCAATACTATGAAACTGGCGATACTGATTGGGTGCTGTTACCAGGTTACATCATCATTAAAGGGGACATCAAAGTCCCACTTACATTTAACTGTATTTTATTTAATTAGTAGTTTTCTATAGCACCTTAAAGACCGAAGGATGACAGGGAGCTCTACATGAACGTAGTAAATGACCAGAATGCAGGTGTAAGAACAGTACAGAAATGAATGAAGTTATCCCTCAAGGCATTTCTGGGGGGCCTGCTAGACTAGAACAGACAATCTTGGGAGAGAAGCAAATAGTTCACTGTATATGTTATCAAACCTAAAATATAATAGATGCAAGATGAGAGATGGGATAGTGTATATGAGCTAGAGAGTACAAGATTCTAGCTGGATGGAGTCATGACTTTATAGCATGACTGTGTTGACAGGAGGGATTAGGGTTGTCCACCCCACAGTCAGAAAGGCCTATTATAGAATCAGAACATCCCTACTCTAGAAGATTAACTGAAGTTTCGTTGCTCCCCATTTATTTAACTGAGAACTTCTTTGGCCCAACTTCTTTCTGATCAAATGCAGTTGTTAACAACTGCCATTTTACTCCTATCAGAAAATAATAATATTTTGACTTTGTCTACTTGAAAATGTATGTAGTATTTTAAAGTATATGATTCCACATGGGAGACATTTTGTCAGTAGAGATTTTAAGGACATAGGCCTTGGCTATGCCACCACTGTTGAATGTTCTGATAGTTGTTCAGTTTAACAAGCTTTATTAGAAGAAGAAAATGAAAGCCATACAAGTTGAGAAGTGAAAAACAATATTCACATCATAACAATAACAAAGTATGATGACCATTATAATAGTATAACAAATAAAGAAGTTACAGTTTAAGAAGCATAATTAATTAGTTGTAGTAGAATATAAGCTTGTTTATATGGTTTCATGGATTTTCAGGGGAATGCAGGGATGGGGCAAGGGTTAAAGGAAAGAAAGACATAGGTACAATATGAACCATAATAAAAAAAAGATCAGTATAACTAACAGGTATGTATGAGGAATAGTAATTAAATAAACATCAAGCAAGAGTAAACATCAGAAAAGTTGGAATATAAGGGTTGGCAAATCCAATACTGTTCAGGGAGGTTTGAAAGTAAGGAATGATGATGGTTGCTTGGTGTTAGCGCGGGCACTAATGGTTTCCAGAAAGATACTATGGGGTAACCATAGTGATTCACTGCTATGTAACAAAAAATTGATTTAGCATACTGTCTTTCTAACCTGTGATGATGGCAAACTGCATACCACCAGGCTTTATAAGATTTATTAGGTGTAAATTTCCAATTAGTGATAATCTGTTGAAAAGCATTGGCAAGCAAAAGTTCCAGCAGTTTATTAATGGAATAGGAAGGCTGCCAATCACTGTGTAGGCTACCCAGAAAATGAGTGGCAAAACTAAAAGGAATGCATGTTTGAAAAATACAAATAATTTACTCAGAAACCTTATACCAAAAAATGAAAGTATTGGGGCATAAAAATAACATATGTTCTAAGTCACTGGTTGTGAATGAGCTGGACCAACATTTGGAATCAGCTATATTAGCAAATTAGATATGGAATGTGGAGTGAAGAGAAGCCTATTATAAATAAAAAAGATAGTGTCTGCGTAAGGGTGGCCATTTGAGAAGTTTTGTGTATTTTATGCCATACCTTGTCCCAGAGAGAAGTTGGTCAAACATATCCCAAATCAGCCTCCCACAATGATTTTAATGAAGTTTTAGGTCTTGGCTGTGAAGAGGAATATAACAATTTATACAGGAGGGAGGCTTTAGATCTAATAGATAAACTTTGAAGTAAAGAGTGAGTAGAAGGATCATCAGGGGAGTTTTCAGGTAAGGCTACCAGAATGTCTAGAAGCAAATACAATAAAATAGAAAAATGAGTTAAAAAAGATTTAGGGCAATTAAAGATTGATTGAACTTGAGGAAAGGAGAGCAGAGTATTACCATCAAAGAGTTCACCAATCTAGCAAATTCCCTTAAGTTTCCAAGTTCTTCAAAAAAGAGGCCTATTATTGAGTTTGATTACATTATTGTACCAAATGGGTAGCTGAAAAAAGGTAACCCGTTCAATAAAGTACAAGGAAAACAGGAAGGGAGAATTTGGCATAAGTGTCTAAAATTTGGGGAAGATAAATGAGGAGGGTGAGAGGATTGTGTAAGATATTCATGAAAAGAAAAAGGAGAAATAAGAGATATGTCTCTAGATAACCATACTGGTGAGAAAGGGGAAGATCTGTTGAGCAACCAAAAAGAAGCCTAATGAAGAGACAAAGCCTTATGATACTCTTGGAAATTAGGAAAGTTCACCTCACCATTACATTTGCTGCATCTGATTTTAAATAAGCAAACACAAGATTTATTTTTATCCCACAAAAACTTGGATAAAAGTGAGTCGAGTTTTAAAAAAATAAGTGAAGAACGTGCACTTGGGTCATAGATAGAGTATAAAGGGCAATAGAGGTGATCATCACATCATCTTAATAGAGTCTAAATGACCCCACCAAGATAAGAAAAGAGGATTCCACTTAGAAAGAAGAGAGTCAACTTTAAGAAGAAGATCTGCAAAGTTAAGAGAGACAAATGGAGTAATAGAATTGGTGAACCATAATCCTAAATATTTATTCTTGACCGGAGCCCAAGTCAAATCTGAAGAGGCAAATAATTGTTTAGTACAATATAAATTTAATGGTAGAATTTCAGTTTTATCAAAATTAATTTTGTAGCCTGAGACATTTGAAAAAGAGGAAACGTCATGGAAAAGAGCTGGTAAAGAGGTCTCAGGATGCAAGATAAAAAAGAGAATATCATCAGAGTATGTAGCTAATTTTAAATGAATCCATAGCAGGGTCTGTAGGTTGATGTTACGGGTTATAGAGAGTGTTGTAGTAAGACTCAAATGGATGAAGGATATTGCAGACCTGAGTTGGATCAAAAGATTCTACTAAGATACTACTGCATTGTCTTTTCGTACTTTAAGATAATTGGCCAGGCGTTTACCCGTGTTATTGCATCTTCCATATTATCAAGCACTACTTCTTAGTAAGTATGAGGAGGCATCGTCGGAGGAGATTTTAGCAAAGTGGAGTTTTGCTACAACCAGATCATGGAGTGCAGTATTTGACTTAGAAGAATAATATTGATGTTCCAGTTGTTTAATAATAGTTAAAAGTTGAGTATGTTGCTTGAGGAGAGATTTATTTTTGTAAGAAACATAGTTAACAATAAAGCCACACGCCATCACCTTAAAGGTGTCCCATAATAACGGTGGAGAGAGAAGAGTATCGTTGTGAATAACAAAGAAATCAGAGGTGAATACAGCAAAAGAAGAGAAGTGGATGTCCGATAATAAGGCATTGCTGAATCACCATCTATTCGGTGTTTTATGGATAGGTAACAAATCAAAATCAGCTATCACCGGAGCATGGTCTGAAATCACTATTGGATCAAATTCTACCATAGTCGGGTATTAAGAGAGGTGTTTGCTATTGAATAAATGGCTGAGTCTGGTAAGAGAATTATGTGGTGGGGAAAAGAATGTGTATTCGCAAGCTGATGGGTTGCACAACTACCAGGAATCTACTAAGGATCCATGAGAGATGGAAGAACCAAATTGATTATGCTATTTATGGGGGACAAACATAACTGGGGATTGTCGATCCAAAAAAGGGTCAATAAATTGATTACAGTCTCCAGCTAAAAGAAAATATTAATTATCAAACTGAAAAATCTTTTTTCAATATCAGGTCAAAAGAAAAAAACATTTTGGGTTGTGCCATAAACATTAAACATGGTTAAAGGAATGTTATTACTAGTAAGCTTAGTAACAATGCATCTACCCTCATTATCAGTGTCTTTTGAAAGAACAGAAATATTTATATACTTATTCGAAAGAATAATAACACTATTTTTCTTGTTTGAAGTGGGAAAAACAAGAACAGTACCTACCCAGGGTCATTTACGTTTATGTGCTTCCAATTCTGTGAAATTAGTTTCTTGAAGAAGCACCATATTAGGAGTATACTTAGGCAAATGAGAGAGAATTCTCTGTCGTTTAATAGGATTTTTTAAACCATTGGCAATCTAAGTAATTGCTCTGAATTATAATAAGTTGAAACAAATAAAAAACAAAAGACTGATCTACAAGAATTATATAGATATGCAAAAGTGGTTGAAAAAGGAGGTGGAAAAATAGACGAAAGGAGAGGAGAAAATAGAGCAAGGTCATAGTAAAGACGGAGGAAAGCAACATGAAAATATGAAAAAATAAGACAGTACAGGCCAGAAACATGGCAGCTGAAGGGAGTATCTGTTTGTAATGGTAGACAAGGGAGCGGGTGGTAACAGTACATCACAAGGATGACATACACTAGGAACACATGCCAGACGGCTATGAACAACAAGATAATACCAAAAGGGCGATATACAACCTGTAACGAGAAGAAACTAACATTATAGGCATGAAAATAAAAGCAGAGGAACAACAATACAAAAATGTACATTTAAAAGATAAGAATCATTATCATATTTATAATGAGTAACATAGAGCTTATGAGAACAAACAACATTTTACGACCAAGCCTGTGAGCACGTTGAATGTTGAGTTTGGGTAGATCGGGTAGATTATGAAGCTGTGGTAAAAAAGTGGTGAAGAAGGAAACCTGATCTTTGCCCTTGATATCTTCAGGAAGACCGCAAATATGAAGGTTATTCCACCTATTTCTGTTTTCAAAGACTTTAGCATGTCATTTAAGCAAGCTAATCTCTTTTTGCATGACAATTACTTTGGAAGGTTCATCTTGAAGATCGCTAATTTGTTGCTTAGCGTCCACAAAGAGGCAGAGAGCTCACATTTATTCTAATAGGAATTCCATGGCAATGGAGGAAGACAATTTATCAGGTGAGGTTTCCCTGTACTTTACCATAGGGAGACTCCACAGTTGGGGTAGGGATCTCTCTGTGGTAAAATATAGGGAAAATTGAAAAGGTTAATTAAACTTTATAATACAGTAGTAAAAATATTTGAACGGGTCTGAATAGATGTGTGCATATATGAAATGTTGTGTAGAATATGGTGGAAATTGTATGTCTGTCTCACTTATTATTACAATGCTAAAAAGTGATCTCTTTGAGATTTTCCTCATTTAGGGCCACATTTTCTAACAAGCGGTGCACTTCAGCACTGCAATCAAAGTTGCTGTGTTTGTAGTGTCACTTGGAGACAGCAGAACTGCATCATATCTTGAAGACATAACGTAGCCCTGCTCTCTCCATGCGCTGGCGCACTTTATGCTGTGCCTGAGTGCAAGGGTGTCTTTGTACCAGTCAGGATAGTTTTTGTGCAGGAAGTGGTACCCGCAAGGAGGAAATATTGAGAAGAAATAAAGATATTTCTCCTCTTTATGCCAGCCCTAAGGAGGAGCAGGGGTTTGGTGCAAATTAATTTCTAACAAATCTTTGTAGATATGTGTTTGCATCAAAATTCGTGGGTGAATGTGCAGGAATGCCCATGCACCACCCATGGAATACCTCCTTGATGAAGTAATGCAAGACAGTGCAGTGTGCTCTATTACTTTTTTCTTACAAAGCAACACAATTCGCATTGCTTTGTAAATACCAAAAAGGATTTGGCATCGGGTCTGGGTTAGAAATGTAACACAAACCCAGTGCAAAGCCTTTGTAAAACTGAACCCAGATCTGCACATTGCAAACATGATAGCTTATGCAGACTCAATTAAGCTTGATCTACTTATGATTCCTAACTCTTTGTAATATTTTTGTGCTATTGTTGAATTTCTTAAAGGCAATGTAGGGAGGTTAAACAATGGGTAACTATGTATGGTACAAAAATGCAATCAAATGATTCCGCTAAGATAATGATCCAAAAGGTCATACTCAAAGAAGCTTAGAAACTTGACCAGAAGTGCACGATATATGTGTTGGCATACTGCACATTTGTCTATATACACAAAAGTTTTGCAATCTTCAGCTAACAAAATAATCCTAATTATGAGAGTACATTTAGACTTACCTTTCATGGTTAGAACTCTGACTAAACAAAGAGTGTTTTATTTAAATAAATATATATATATATATATTCACTGGAAAAAACAAAGGTTACAGGGGCATTATAGTTAGGCTCAGATTTCACTCGTACAAAACCAATGAATATCAGCGGTTATAGTTAGCTGGGCTAACTATCACTAATCCCCCCACATGCACTGCTTATGACCTCACATATTACATCACTCATGATTGGTCAGTGACATCACTGATGACATCTCAAATGACATCACTGATGACATCACTGCTGACATCGTCCAGTGAGTGTGTTTTCTAAGAGTTTATGAATGTTAAAGATATTTACTAACCTACTACAAAAGTTAGATTAGTATACTCAGTGAACTACTAATGAGTGATACTACTTCTAAAATATATTATTTGAGTGGTGTGTGTGTGATTGACTGTGTGGGTTTCTAAGTGGATGTGTGAGTGGTTTTCTAGGTCTCTGAGTGGGTGTGTGAGTGGCTGTATGGGTGGGTGAGGGATGTGTGAGTGACTGTATGGGTGAGGGAGTGGGTGTCTGAATGGCTCTATAGGTGAGTGAATGGGTGTGTAAATGGCTGTATGGGTGAGTGAGTGGGTGTTTGGTCAAGTGAGTTGGTGAGTGAGTGGCTGCATTGGAGAGTGAGTGTCTGTGTGAATGGCTATATGGGAGAGTGATCAGATGTGAGAGTGCTTGTATGGATGTGTCAATGAGTACATAAGTGGTTGTGTGGGTGTGTGAGTGAGTGTGGGAGTGCCTGTATGGGTAAGTGAGTGGCTGTGTTGAGCAACTGTATGGATGAGTGAGTGGGTGTGTGAGTGGCTGTGTGGGTGAATAACTGGGTGTGTGAGTATCTGCATGGGTGAGTGTGTGGCTGTATGGGCAAATGAAAGGTTGAACCAGTAGCTGTTTGAGTGAGTGAGGGGTTGTGTGAGTGGTTGCATGAGTGAGTCAGTGGGTGTGTGAGTGGCTCTATGGATGAGTGCGTGGTTGTGTAAGTACTTGTATGAGTCTACAAATGGGTATGTGAGTGGTTGTGTAGGCATGTGATTGGGTGTATGAGAGGTTGTATAGGGGTGTGAGTGGGTGTGTGAGTGGCTGTGTGGGTGAATAACTGGGTGTGTGAGTATCTGCATGGGTGAGTGTGTGGCTGTATGGGCAAGTGACAGGTTGTATGAGTAGCTGTTTGAGTGAGTGAGGGGTTGTGTGAGTGGCTGCATGAGTGAGTCAGTGGGTGTGTGAGTGGCTCTATGGATGAGTGAGTGGTTGTGTAAGTACTTGTATGAGTCTACAAATGGGTATGTGAGTGGTTGTGTAGGCATATGATTGGGTGTATGAGAGGTTGTATAGGGGTATGAGTGGGTGTGTGAGTACTTCTGTGGATTATGTCATCAGTGATGTCATCAGGTATGTAATCTGAGATGTCATCAGTGATGTCACTGGCCATGTCATGAGTGATGTAATATGTGAGGTCTTAAACAGTGCCTTGAGGGTCTTGAGTTATAGTTAGCCCAGCTATCTATAACTGCAGAATTTCACTGGTTTTGTATGAGTGAAATCTGATCCTAACTATAACGTCCCTGTAACCTTTAGTTTTTTTAGTAAATTTCTAAGGTTTTTTCAAATCTATTTCCTAACTATAACATTCCTGTAACCTTTGGTTTTTTCAGTGAATTTCTAAGGTTTATTTAATGTTGTTTCCCATCTATAACGTCCCTGTAACCTTTGATTTTTTTAAGTGAATTTCTAAGGTTTTTGAATTTCCCAAATGTAACCACTAACCTTTGACAGTGAGTGTGTGGGTGAGTGCATGAGTGTCTCAGTAAGTCAGTAGTGGGTGCTAAAGTGTCTCAGTGGTTCTGTGAAAGGGTATGTGAGTCTCTGAGAGGGTCTGTGAGTGTGTGTGTGAGTCTCTCAGTGGGTCTGTGAGTGGGTGAATGAGTGCTTGAGTGGATCTGTGAGTGGGTGCATGAGTGGGTTTGTCAGTGGATGCACCGTAAATAAGTAGGGGGGCACATAGAAGCAGATCCTCATGCTAGCTTCCTCGGTGACGGTCTTCCTGTCCAGCTTGTCTGCAGTCCGCTACCCTCTGCTGCCTTCGGTTTTATACATCCTCCACTCATTTTCAGATTTTTCCACCTCTTCTCTCCTCACTCCTGCCCTCTATTTTGCCTCTTTCTGCTAGTTCTGCCCCTTATTTTGCCTCATTCTGCTCAATTCTAACCTTTATTTTGCCTTTTGCTGCTCATTTCTGACTTATATTTTGCCTCCTGCTGCTTGTTTGTGACCTTTATTCTGCCTCTTTCTGCTCCCTTCTGACCTCTATTCAGCCTCTTTCTGCTCCCTTCTGACCTTTATTCTGCCTCTTTCTGCTCATTTCTGTCTTTTATTCTGCCTCTTGCTGCTCGTTTCTGACCTCTAGTTTGCCTCTTCCTGCTCATTTCTGACCTTTATTCTGCCATTTTCTGCTCGTTTCTCACCTTTATTTTGCCTCTTTCTGCTCGTTGCTGACCTTTATTTTGCCTCTTTCTTCTCATTTCTCACCTTTATTTTGCCTCTTTCTGCTTGCTTCTAACCTGTATTCTGCCTCTTTCTGCTCTCTTCTGACCTTTATTTTGCCTCTTTCTGCTCGCTTCTCATCTGTATTTTGTCTCTTTCTGTTCATTGTTGACCTTTATTCTGTCTCTTTCTGCTAGTTTCTGACCTTTATTCTGCCTCTTTCTGCTCCCTTCTGACCTTTATTCTGCCTCTTCTGCTAATTTCTCAGCTTTATTTTGCCTCTTTCTGCTCTTTTCCCCAGAACCATGATGGAGCCTCAAGCTGGGAGCCGGCATTGCTGCTGCACAAAGGGACCTGCCAAAAGGCAGCTTCCTCTGTGCAGGAGCAATAGTTTCATCTCTTTCACTGCCCGCATGTCTGCGGGCAGGGAAAGAGATGAAACCTCTGCTTCCAGTGGGCAGGAGCACTTTGGCAGCTCATGCCCGCTGAAACTGGAATGTTTGCTTTTGCTTGGTGGTAGCTATCACAGCTCCCACCAAGCAAAAGCAAACAGCTATGTCCTGGGGCTGGGCACCCTGACATAGCAGGAGCCGACCCTAGGGGGTGGCAGCCCCCAGGGCCATTTATGGCTCCAGGAGTGGGGCTGCGCGGTTCCCCTCCTTTCTTCAATTTTGCCCCGGGGAGGTGGTATTCCCTGTGACTGTGGGGGGGCCACGTGCCCCCCCACATTTCATTTTACAAAAGCCCCAGGGAGGCAGCCCCCCTCCTTCTGTTTACATGGGTGGTGGTCCCCAGGGCACAGGGGTCCACGCGGTCCCCCGCCCCATACTTAACTTAGGCCTGTGGAGGGGATGGTCCTTGGGGCTTGGGGGTCCACATGGCCCCCCTAGTCAATCTATTTATAGCCCCAGGGAGATGGTGGTCCCCGGGACTCAGGGTGGTCCACGGGGCCCCCTGTTTCTTTGAATTTAGACTCGGGGAGGTGGTGGACCCCGGGACTTGTGGGGGTCCGTGCGCCCCCCAACGCAATTTATTTGTAACCCGGGGGAGGTGGGGGTCCTTGGGGCTCGGGGGTTTCTGAGTAGTACCCCAATGTTATTAAAATTAAGTCCCGGGGAGGTGGTAGCCCCTGGGGCATAATTAAGCCCAAAGAGGGGGGACCCCGTGCACCCTCCCCTTTAAAAAAAAAAAGCCTGTAAAAAAGCCTGTATGCCTCCAGGACCTGGCCCATCCTGGGGCTATAATGTAAACAAGTGCGGGAAAATACGCTCGTTTTTTTGTTTTGTTTTTTGCGCGTTCCTGTTGCAAAGATTTTTATAAAGTGCTTTTTGTCCCTGTCAGGGTCGCAGGGTGACCTAAGGACCAAAGTTAGGGGGTCAAGGCATTCCTACCCTGCCCCCTTTTCTTTTCTATTAACTTTTTTTGTGGGACTCGACTGAAGCCAAGTCCCAAGATGGCTGCCAACACTTCCTGGTTGAAGTGTTGGCTTCCAATCAGATTAGAGCACGGGGAATGTCGGATGCACGGAGGATCTGTGTCCTTATATATCCAAATTTGGATTTCTTTTAATATCTCAAAAACTACTGAACGGATTTACACCAATTCATAAAAAGGTCGCTTTCGGAACCAACAGCTACCTTTCTGCCAAATTTGGTGTAATTCCATTTAGCAGTTCAGGTTGTACTTGTGTCTAAAATCCCTACGGGAAATTGCATGCGGAAAACGCGTTTTGGAACCTCACCTTTTTCTTGTCCCCTGCTTGATGGATCACCCCGAAACTTTAAGACAGCAGCTGACGTGAAACAGGACCAAAGTTATTGGCAAAACAAAAAACACTCTTCCGATGGAAAGAAGGTCCTAACTATAACTACCTACTGGCGACTGCCAGTAGGTAATATATATCGTATATAGTATACAGTAGGTTATATATATATATACATATATATATATATATATATTTTTATGTGGGTATGTTTGTGCATATATATATATATAGGTAGAAATGATGAATGATTACTAGAATCTATAGAACTATACAAGATTAGGAGAGGATAGATTATTGTAATAAGTACATCCATTAGCCATATAGGTTAAATGGGCACTGGCCCTTAGTTGTCCGACAAAGGTATAACCGAGCAATATCAGTATTTATCATTATGATTAATTGATCTTTAGAGTGAAGGACGAATTTGCCATGGTTCTAAAAATGCTTTGCATAAATTCAGAGCAATAAAGTTTTTGGGAAAAAAACTAATTTGCATAACTATGAACGATTACAAGCAGGAAGTTGTTTTTATATTATAATCTCAATCCAGGGTATAATGTATAAATTGTGTTTTGGTTTAGTTATTTTAATATGAATAATGTGAAATATATCTGCAGATAATGTGATTAAGCTTCACGAATGTAGGCTACTTTGATATATTTCTTTCTGCTAAGTCTGTTGTCCATGTCTATGGGGGTGTATGCATCACGTGGGTGTCATTATCAATCACTATAAAACTAAAAATGGGAGTGTGGCTCCGTTATGTGAACAAGGCAGGGGATCCTGCCGAAACGCGTCATAGCCCGATAAAGTAATGAAATAAAAATTGGACTCAACTTTTCTGGTGTCACTGTGTCTCTGTTCGGTGCGACGTAAGGAGGTGCCGGTTTGTGATGATATATGTATATATATATATATAATGCAAAACATTTTTCCCTCCATCTAGAGAAAATCCACACTACAATCTTAGGGTTAACTCATTTATTCACATATTATTTGTAAAAAACTGTAACGCATTTCGCTGTTAACACAGCCTTTGTCAACCATAAAATACATTGATTATTTTCTTTCATTTAAATCCTCTCCACAGGTGTTGCCACTTGCATGAACATGAAAGAGTTACTCTTGTATCCATTAATCTTTCAAGTTTAAAGGTCCCAATCTTCTCGTCTTAGCAATTACTTGTAGAAAAGTTCAAATTAAAATCTATTTCAGTTCTTACATATTTCTAGCAGAGTCCGAATTTAAAGAGCATTCACATCAGCTCATTGTTATCCTCGTGTGCGCTTTGTTTTACTTCCTGGAATCTTTAAAAGCATCACAGTTCGTGTTTCACATTTCTGTTTCCAAGTGTTGGCTGCCTTTACTGATGTGTTTTTGAGTGTGTCAGTAAGTACAAAATCCTAGTTCTTTAACTGACTGCTGACAGCCACACATTAAATCCCAATAACTCGATGTAACGAACCATTCTTAGATTCCACAGTTCAAAATATAATGCAGCAATGCTCACCTTAGTTTCACTGTTTGGGCTTCTAGAACAGTTTCTATTACAAGTGCTGGAAGTTAATGCTGAGCTCCCCATGATCCACAGCGCGGCATGTGCTTTGAGTTGTGCCCGTCTCCAAAACCTGCCAGAAATCAATGTTTAGGGCTTTCTTCAAAGCTCATGTCCCTGCCAAGGGTAGCCCTCTGGCTCCCAGCACCGAACTCACACTGTTACAGTCATCCCGTCCATCTTCAGTTCTTCCAATGCAGTCCTCGGGGGGGGTCTCCAACGTCAACTACTGCACTCTGGGTTTGTGGTTTTGCTGGAGTGCAACCTGATCGCCGGTGGTGCAGGAGAGAGGCATACCACAAACGCCTCTTTAAAATGCAAAACATTTTTCCCTCGATCTAGAGAAAATCCGCACTCCAATCTTGGGGTTAACTCATTTATTCACAAACAGCACTTTGTAAAAAACTGGAACACGTTTGGGCTGTTAACACAGCCTTTGTCAGCCTTAAAATGCATTGATTATTTTCTTTCATTTAAATCCTCTGCACAGGTGTTGCCACTTGCATGAACATGAAAGAGTTACTCTTGTATCCATTAATCTTTCGTGTTTAAATGATCCAATATTCTCGTCTTGGCAATCACTTGTAGAAAAGTTAAAATTAAAATCATATATATTGACCACCAATTCGGTCGAAAACAGCACGCTCAATCACAGTTGGCTGGTGCCAAATTTCTCAACCAACAACGAATGTACGCAGGACTCCAGGAAAGTCTTGAAAGTATGCAAAATGTATTCGTTAGTGGTCACATAATGCCACCACCACTGACGTATTTCGACTGCAAAGTCTCCCTCACGGTCTTGTGAGGAGGCCATCGTCAGTTTTCACTAATTATACATATCCGTAGGTAGTTATAGTTAGGGCCTTGTTTCTATTCAAAAAGCGTTTTTTCTTTTCCCAATATCTTTAGCGCCGTTTGACGAATCTTCGCGAAATTTTCAAAACTAATGGTTCACTCAGGTCAACTCCTGTCTTGAAAGTTTCGGGGTGATTCGTCAAGCGGGGGCCGAGAAAAAAGGGGGTCCCAAAACGCGTTTTCTCCATGTTAATTTCCATAGGAACTTTAGACACAGCTACAGCCTGGCCTGCTGAACGGAATCACACCAAATTTGGCAAAAAGGTAGCTCTTGGTTCAGAAAGCGACCTTTTTCTTTAAATGGGTTTAAATCCGTTCAGTAGTTCCTGGGAAATTCAAAAAATAAAAATATCGATATCTGAGGGCCGAGGACGATTCGCGAACCCTCCCAAGCACGAGCTTCATTCTGATTGGCTGCCAACACTCCAAACCAAAATGTGTTGGAAGCCATCTTGTGATTCGCTAGAACCGAGTCACAGGAAAACAGTAAAAAAAAAAGATAAAAAACAAGAAAAGGGGGCAGGGTAGAAACACCCTGACCCCCTAGGCCTGCTCAGGGGGTCCCGGACCCCCAGGGCCCAAAAAAGCATTTTTTTAAATATTTTCGGCCGAATTCGCGCTGGGTGAAAAAATTTAACAAAAACGAAGCTCGGGCGCTTCGTTTCTTTGAGCCCTTGGTTGGGCCAGGTCCCGGGGGCAATGAGGAATTTATATGCGGGGACCGACACCTCCCCGGGGCTTTTTTAAAAAAATGCATGGGGGGGCTCCTGTTCCCCTCACGCTGCCCCGGGGACCACCTCCTCCCCGGGGCATTTAATTATTTTAGAGTGGTGGGGCCTCGCGGGCCCCCCAAGCCCCGGGGACCATCACCTCCCCGGGGCTTTAAATTATTTTGGGCGGGGGGCCTCGCAGGCCCCCCCAAGCCCCGGGGACCACCACCTCCCCGGGGCTACATGATTTAAATGCAGGAGGCCACGCGGCCCCACCGCAGCCCCGGGGACTGCCACCTCCCCGGGGCTACTTTCAAAAACAAAGTGTGGCCACACTGCCCCAGGGACCACCACCTCCCCTGGGCTTTAATCAGTTGGGAGGGGGGCCGTGCAGCCCCCTCCTGGAGCCCTAGATGGCCCCGGGGACTGCCACCCCCAAGGGCCCGCTCCTGCAATGTCCCAGGGTGCCCACCCCGGGACATTGCCGTTTGCTATGGCAGGGCGGGAGCATGGCTCCCGCCCTGCCATAGCAAACTCTGCTTTGCTTCTTGGAAGCGGGAGCAGGAAACCTGCTCTCGCTTCCAAGAAGCAAAGCAGATTTGCTTTTGGGCAAAGGGAGCTGCATGTCAGCAGCTCCCCTTGCCCAAAAGCAATGCCAGCTCCTGCAGGAGGCGGGGAGCCGTCTGGGACCACAGGGGCATTGGTCCCCAGTGTAAGGCCAGGCCCTATGGGATGGGGTCCCCGGGGCCAATAGTGGCCCTGGGAAGGTGGGCCACACGGCCCCCCTCCCATATACATAATTTTTTTTTTTAAATGGGGACAGGCCCCGGGGTATGGGGTCCCTGGGGCCAAAAGTGGCCCAGGGAAGCGGAGCCACTATTGGCCCCTGCTAGGGGCCAATAGTGGCCCTGGGAAGGGGGGCCACGCAGCCCTCCCTCCCGTATACATAATAAAAAAAAAAAACGAGGCCAGGCCCCAGGGGATGGGGTCCCCGGGGCCAAAAGTGGCCCAGGGAAAGAACCCCTCCTGTATAAATACATTTTAAAAAAATACACAAGGCCATGCCCCGGGGGATGGGGTCCCCGGTCCGAAATTGGCCTTAGGAGGGGGGCTGCGCAACCCCTTCCCGTTTTCTTTCTTTTTTGTAACAAAATGGGTCAGGCCCTGGGGGATGGGGTCCCCAGGGCCCACAAAATAGTAAGAGAATGGGGGCCACACAGCCCCCCTTCTAAAAATATCAAAACAAACGAAAAGACGGCATCTCACCGGAGGCCCCGCCCCCTCCCTGCACCACTCTGCAAATGTGCCTCCTGGCGCGTTCAAGTCCCCTTGAATCCTGAGGGTCCTTGGCGGCCAACTAGCCCACCAAGTACCTCCAGTCAGCTCCACACAGTGGGATTGCTGAGAGGTGGTCCGAGGCCATGCCCCTTTTTATACCACTCTGCAAACGCGCCTCTTGGGGCACTGCTGGTGGGGCGATGAGGTCCTCTTGTGTCCTGAGGACCTCAGGACTAAAGTGGACTTCAGCCCCTGAGCAGCAGTGGGCCAGGAGGCGCGTTTGCACAGTGGTGTAAAAAGGGGGCGTGGCCTCAGACCAGTCTCAGCAATCCAGCTGTGTGGGGATTACTAGCGATAACAGGAGGGCTAGTTGGCCCCCAGGGACCCTCAAGAGGCAAGGGGACTTCATCTCCCAACCAAGAGCATGCCAGAAGGCACGTTTGCAGTGTGGTGGAAAAAGGGGGCATGGCCTGTGTCCACCTCTCAGCAATCCCACTGTGTGGGGCTTCCTGGAGGTAACAGGTAGGCTAGTTGGCCCCTAAGGACCCCCACAAGCGAAGGGGACTTCATCCCCCAACCAAGAGCGTGCCAGGAGGCACGTTTGCAGAGTGGTGGGCAAAGGGGGCATGGCCTGCTATGAGAACTTAGCAATCCTGTTGTGTGGGACTTACTGGAGATAATAGGAGGGGTAGTTGGCCCCCAAAGATTTCCTTGGGGGCTGACTACCCCTCCTGTTACCTCCAGTAAGTCCCACACAGTTCTTTGTCATGTTCATAATCCGCTTTATTCGATTTTCATAAAAGAAACCAACCAAGCAAGAATAAATTACAAGTTCATAGCATAAAAAAGTAAACAAATAAACTTTATAAAGTAGTGTGTGATGTTATATAGCCATTAGGGTCATTACCGACATTGCTAAGTTAGCATGAGCTTTGCTGCCATGATGCTGCTTTTGCGCACATTACTACATGACTTTATTTTGAAAGACTCTATTTGTGCCTTTCACATGAGAACTGTCTGCCTTTCGCGTTCTCTGCTAAGTTCCTGGAGTTTAGTCTGAACACAATGTGCAAGGTCGATAAACAATGCCCCTTGTTATTCTGTTCTGGTCAGTCCCTAGCACCTAGACATAACATGCTAAACACAGCTGCATTGCTGGAGACTCGTGCTTTGATATTACGGGGATGCATGTTGTTCTGACACACACTTGGAGAGAGCTCTTTCCATGGAGAAGAGCTATGCTGTTCCTATGATGTAAACCTTACATCTAGGCTTTAAGGTATGGGGTCTGCTGACAAAGCCCAGAGATCTTCTTTTATATAATAAACTTCTTCCAGTCAAGGGGAGGGTGGTTAGGCCTTATAGTCCTTCTTCCACTGTCTTTATATAATGACATCCCCTTTTGTACTCTATGGAATTGTAACAATACTAATTGTTCTGAGTTTATGCATTTTGCTGCTGGTAGTGGCTCGTATACTGTATTGTAGAGCACGAAAGTTAAAATAAAAATTTTGAACTATTACAGTGACTCTGTCAATTCTTATCTGTGGACAAGTACGAGTGAGCGAGCGAAAGGGTATGTCTTGCTACCGCGAGTGTTGTGTTCTGGGTTGACTAATCATATGTGGCTTCTCGATTTTGGAGGAGAACGAATGAGACACTATAGCTAGTCGGTTTTGGGATTTTGGGCACTAAGGTGGTAGGTTGGTACACCCCTATACACCGAGGTCCTGTTTTCCTGCGCATAGTTCTGTGTAGGTGCAGAATCGCCGCAACATGGTGCCGCCAACGTTTGGTCTGGTTCTTATCTGCGAGACTCCTGAGTAGTGCTTGTGCTTGTCCTCAACCGCTCACTTCTGTTTCCGGAGTCAGGTGTGACGGTATAACCTCCTATATTGAAGTTTTATAGGTTCTTTCAAGCTTGAATTTTAAAAGGTTCCTTCTCTTTCTCATTAACCTGTTATTGTGCTGCCGCGCATTAGGTTGTTTTTCTTTATTATTCATTATGGCGGTTGCCATTGCACCGCCTAATCGGGCTGCAATCACGGCTTATTTGACTCAAAATGGGGTCTCTAATGCTAGTGTTGCGCTTATTTTTGTTGTAGAAGCGGACGCAGCTTACCGCTTCGAGGTGTTTTATTCTTGGGTCACCTTTCCGGCGGTGGATGGAACTGATAATTTGTTTCACGAATATACTGCCACGGCCCTTCCTCAGATTTATCAGCCTTATAGGGCTCTCGAAGTTCCGCTAACGGCTTGGCAACACCAAATATGGTTTAATGGCGCCCTTCCACACCCAATAACGCCGGTCCGTTTAGGCCCTTTATCGATAGATGGGGCCACGTTGCCCATGTTGGCTGGGTGTACCCCACACCCACGTTATCTAACTGCTACAATCGCAGAATCTGTGTATTACATACTTCATTAATACGTATACATAGAGCTGTTATACAGTTCATGTCGCGCAACTTTCAGGTGGGACCACCTGGCGTTGCTGCAAAACCAGCTGGACCTGGTGGTGTAACCATCAGTCCTCTTATGGTTAATTCAGTGATGGGCAAGCGTCCACCAAATAAGGTGTTACCTTATTGGCTTGCTGAGAAATTTGGACAAATCTAAGCTGTTTTTCCGAATACCACTCCTGTGGAGAAACACAGGATCTTAACCATAAGTTTGCCTAAAGACTTGATTCCCGAATTAGCTGATTGTAACACCTGGGGAAAGGTATTTGCAGTGGTATATTCGAAGTGTTTTGGCACTCCCTCCATGACCGTACTCCCTTCCATGATAAAATGTGTTCAGGATGAACACGGAGCCGAAGCGGCTCTGGAATTAGGGATGAGACTGGTGTGGGTGTTCGACGTGGTTGCTGATATGATCCTTGCTAATGTTAAGGGTGATGCGGTGAGCTTACAAGTGGCTAACCGCTTGGAGGCAGTCGCAGACGCAGATAAGCCACGAGAATTAGCGAAGATTATTGCAAAGGCTTATAAAACCATTGGCCGCAATAGTCTGGGAGTTAAGCCTTTTACTCAAACCCAGACACAATCTCAAACACAAAAGGCCCAACCTGATAAAGACGGGCACCCGTTCTTTCCTAAAAAGAACTGGAAAAATAAAAAACGGGGGCAGAAACAGCAGAAGCAAGGTTCGCGTGCTGGTTCACCAACACCTGAGTCTTCTGAGCGTACTTATGATTTGTGCGACCGCGCGAAACTTAAGTCTCCTGATCGATTTCAGGTCCCTGATCAGCGCTCTCCTCGTTCTTTACAGGACTCATCGGAATCTGAAGTCGGTGGAGGGGAGCGCCAAGATCGTGGCAAAGGTCCGACGAAACAACAGGGACGAGATCAACCTCGACAGTTTGACGTTAAAGCCAAATAAGAGGACTTGCCTTGTTTTCGACCCCCATATCAGAAGAAAAAAGTTGCCGCTTTAACAGCGAGTTATGTCTCAGAGGGTGAGAACGCAACTCCTGGACTGGACATGGGCAGTAACTCTGCTCGACAGCGCAGCGGAGGTTACCATAGTGCGGGAGGCACTGCGTCCCTGTCTGGAGGCGACAGCAACTGATACATTCATAACAGTCGAAACAGCAAATACCCGGGTTGCCCCCCCGGATAGACTCTATGAGATTATTTTCCAAATGGAAGGTGATGTGCAGCGTTCAATCAAAGCGGTTTTCAGGGAACATCTCGCCTCTTCATATGACATTTTGTTAGCAGAGGCAGATTGGCCTCCACCATTTGTGTTAGCCGCTTCTAAAGGGGAGAACGTGATACTTCCAAGTTTTTCGCGTTACGTCCCTGAGGAGCATGCAAAGGCTTTAGCAGCTGAGTGGGCTTTGGCCCTTGCCCCGGCGGTGTACCGTAATCAGGTGGGCTGGGATATAGATTCACCGGCACATGAGATACCTTTACGGTCTACGCCACAGCCAAAACCTCAATATCCAATCAAACGTGAAGCTAAGGCGCACGTTTGTGACATTCTAACACAGTTGGAATATCAGGGAGTGATTGAATCATGTACATCACCAATGAATAATCCTCTTTTTACGGTATCAAAACCTGACGGTTCATATCGCATTGTGTTGGATTACCGAAATTTGAATAGTCATTGTCGCACGTTTGCAGTGCAAAACACACACAGTTCTGCGCTGGTGAACAACCTTGTTCGTAAAAAATACAAAACTACACTGGACATTTCCAATGGTTTCTACAGTCACAATCTGGCTCCTGAGAGCCGTGACTTGACAGCATTCACCGCCGTCGGAAATCAGAAAAAATTTACACGCTTGCCTATGGGGCATAAGAACAGCCCCAGGGCATTCCCTGCACGTGTTGTGTCTTTGTTACATGACATTGATCCTGATGCGTTCTCGTACGTAGATGACATCTATCTATCGGACGATGAGCTTCTGCCGCATCTTGTCCGAGTTGACCGCATCATTTCAGCGTTTGCCGACTATGGATATAAATTCAATTTTGCAAAGTCACACATCGCTCATTTGGCGCTGCTCTTTTTGGGCTATGAGCTCAATAATGAAGGAAAGGGGTTAGCCCCCCACTTCCTGAAGAAATGTGCACAATTGCAACCCCCTTCTACACTGAAAAAACTTCAGTCCTTGCTGGGATTTTTGAATTTCGGGAGGACATACATTCCCGATTATGCCCAGCGTATCAAGCCGCTTTATGCATTGATACAAACAACATATTCTTCTGCCAGCTGTCTTCCGGAACATACCTCTATCCTACAATCTTTGCAATCTGACATGCTTGCAACTAACTACTTGTTGACGCGTGATAACACCACGAACCTGGTGATACGTATAGTACCAGGGAAGGTGGGTTTCACTTACTTGATGTTCAATGAGGGGGACACAGTACCTATTGCATACAAATCACATTTGTACACTGCAGCTGAAATGCGTTTTTCGAATGTTGAAAAAATTTTGACAGCAATCCGAATGGCGATTCTGAAAGAACGCTCACTGGCGCAGGGTAAACGCATTCTTATGGTTACGCCCTTCCCTGCTTTGGAGGCCGTGACTAAGGCAAGTGTACCCAACTCTAAGGCATTACATCCCCGTTGGATACAATGGGCTATGTCTTTGATATCATCTGATGTCACGTTTATCGTTGACCCTGCACTTCAGACACAGGAGTTTTTACAGTATGAACATGTTAATCCTCCTCCGTTGTCATTGCTTACTTTACATGAGTACAAATGTATCATTTACACCGATGGCTCGGCTCAACCGGCCACCGGCTCCAAACACGCTTATTCTGCGGCTTGCGCAATTGTTGCTGGTTCCATTGTCAATGGAGAATTTAAGTCTTCCATAGTACATACTCAAGCGCTTGGGGACTGTACGGCACAATTGGCGGAGCGGCGTGCTCTTGTTCTTGCTCTCGAGTTTGCAGACCCTAATGTGAATACTCTTATTGTGTGCGATTCTTACTACTGTGTTCAGTCTTTTAATGACAACTTATTCTTTTGGACTCTAAATGACTATCGAGACTCTAAAGGCAGCGCAATTAAGCATAAGATGCTTTGGGTTCGAGTGGCAGACCTTAAACAACGTCTGCCCCTCACACATGTTATACATACTCTTGGCCATCAGCGTGTGGGAGCGCATGCTCTTGGTAATTCTTTGGCTGACGAAGTGGCCAAATCTGCAGTAGCCACGTGTTCCGTAGCAGCAGTTACAAGGTCCATGACTGAAATAGATAATGATATTCTGGCAGCGGTAGCTCCTACAAGGGATAGAATTGCTTATCCTCAGGGTTTCCCTTCGAAATACTCTTATCATATTTCTCCCGAACAAGTTCCATACGCTTCTATTCCATCTGTTGGGGATCGGTTGATTCCCAACATGGACCGCAGACTTGCTTTGATCAGAGCCGCACACGAGGGCATGGCTTCGGCACATGCCGGGGTGTCTGCGACAGTCTCGATTTTACAGCAACGTTATTGGTGGCGTGGTTTATATAAACAAACCCGTAATTATGTACTTTCTTGTGACATTTGTCAACAAATCAAACCATCTACGGTGTCACACCCACCACAAACACAGCTATGTATTTCTAATCAACCTTTTGGCTGTGTATATCTTGATCACTGCGGTCCGATCTCTTCTGATACTGCATATAAATACATTTTAGTTGCAGTTGATTCGTGCACTAGATTCCTTTGGGTTTGTCCACAACGCAGTGCTGACGCTCGAAATGTCATCAGGGATTTGCGTGTCTTTGTCGGGATGTTTGCCTGTGGCACCTTCCACTCTGACCAAGGTCCCGCGTTCGCCTCTAAGGCGTACAAGGACGCAATGAAGTCAATGGGGGTGCTGGTGCAGTTTTCGTCTCCATACAGGCCTGAGGGCAATTCAATTGTGGAGTGGATGAACCGCGACTTAAAGCAATCCTTGACAGCTAGAGTCTTAGGTACTGGCAGGAACTGGCTGGCCCACTTGTATGGTGTTCAACGTGCACTCAATAATCTCCCTAGAAGATCTCTGGGAGGGCGGACCCCATACGAAATGCTCTTTGGCATTAAATTGTTTGAGTCAGACCTTGATGGTCTAGACGTTGTGACGGCAGCCGCAACCTTTGACATAGATAATCATTCTACTGTGTTACAGGATCTACAAAAGACCCATGACAGCTACGCAACTAAACATTTACCCTCTTCCTATGATGCAGCACTGCTGATTCCGGTTCCCGGCTGGCTTCCCAAGATTGGAGATCTGCTCCGAGAAAAGCTAGAGAACAAAAAATAATTTGGTCCCTCATATCGTGCACCAGTTCCAGTACTTGGATTGAAAGGTACTCGTACAGTCATTTTACCACCTTTACCTGGTCGCAAAGACAACAGATACATCTCAGTGGACAATGTCAAGTTACACCGTCTGGCCGATTCTGAATAGTGTCACACCTGCAGTTTCTTGCAACGCTATCTCGTTGAATCTGGTCGCCTCGACCTCAACGACTAAAACTTGTACCAGTGAGGATGTGATTGAAACTGTTGTTGACCTTTCGCCTGTTTTGCCTCCAGCTTCTTCCACCACAGATGTCGAGTATACGTATCCCACTGATGAGTCTAACAGGGAAGTGCCGAGCAGTCCTCGACAACATCATGCTGATACCTCTCACCCGCCTTTATTACCGAGGGGAGAAAACGGGTATTTTGGGGACCATGCCAGCTTCTCTTATGACTCATCCTCCTCGTCTTCTAGTTTGGCAGTTCCACTGACTAAATTGAGTATTTTCATCTCTTAGTTCAAAAAGACGTACCTGGTCCCCCCATGGACCTACATCTGGTTGGTGCTTATCCTATTTTTCCTCTTTATGTCGATTGTATTTGTGACAGTATTCTTCTTACTCATCAATGGTCATTATTTACCAGAACGCTCTGTTGTGAACTTAGTCGATGGAATTCTGGCCCCACACACATCGTCCCACATCATGAAACGTGATCGGACTCTTGTGAACATTTCAGCATTCCTGGTTGCAGATGGCATCGTTTGGGATAAAGTAGCCTTCGAAATTCACGGCCCGACGGAGATGCTCAGGGTGCCATACGTGTTTCGCGTCTCATTAGGAGATGTGGTAACACGGGACATACATTCTGATGATTGGGATGTGCAAGCAGTACATTCATTGTTTTCTGATTTAAAAAATTATGCTGCTTTTGATGCTGAAGATTTGTATTTAAATTCTGCCAATTATGCTGATCTCTTCTGTTATCAACACTATGGACATCATTTTTTGCAAAAGACAAACACTTTACGACCGGTTTTTAATCACACTCAATGGGAACATTGTCCTACTCCCATAAAGGGGAGTTCGAAAATTCTTAGAAATAAGTTCACATATTTTACAGATTATAACACGTCCAATCCGGAATCCTATTTCTTTAAACTACATTTATCATCTCTATCCAAATTTATCCTGACCCACACTAAATTGATTTACTCCGACTCTTTTATGACTAAATTGGCAACACAGGGTTATGAGCACTGGAAAGAGACCATTGATTTAAAATCAGTCTGGGGCACAAAGCCTTGGCAGGTTCAGGGAACCGAGGCTCTGCATCGTGCCTGCCTAATCCCGGCTCAAATTGTATTTTTAAATGATACCGTCTATCAAACCACATGCTTTGGCTTGGCAACTGTAAAAATTTGAATATCCCATCTATTCCGTCTTTAGCGGAATATGACAATTGGGGTGCCCGAACGAATTATACTATCGATGCATTGCGGGCTTTGTTTCAAAATGACACTTTTAATGTCTCAGAAATTGATTCATCCGGTTGATTGGTGTGGCAAACAAATTCAAATGCATGTCAATTTACGTTTTTATAATGTAACACCTGGTTTCACACAGACTAGACTGGACCCTCGTTATCCACGTTCACATTCGGTCACCACATACTCAGTGGGTAAATTATGCCAACAATGGTTGGAACATTCCACCCTATCATCAGTGAAACAACACCTGTTGCTCTTGTCGGGTGACATCAATTTGGCTGATTTTATCTTAGGACCCAGGGTTCCCAGATCTAAAAGGTTTATATATGCAGCTTACAATGAATTTTGGAAACTTTCGCAGATGGAAGCAGCCTTCCGTCTGCGCCAAATTGATCAAGCAAATTTAGAAAAAGTTCTTGCCGTGGTCGACAATAGCATAAATACACTTTCTTCACGTATTTATACATTGGTTAACATTGTTTCTTCTGTTGTTGATATTGTTCAGAATGATGTATCTGTGTTATATCATGGGCAAAATCAATTACAATCAGTTATGCAGTTTGCATAGACGTTACAGACCCTTAAAATAGGAAAGGTCCCTTGGGATTATTTGAATGCTTCTGCTCTGTTTTTACCATTTAATCTGACTGATAAACAGCGTTTTATGTCCATGAAAGATGCTACATACACGCTATTGCACATTGAACAATTGGAGCCCTTGCCATTCTCTGTGGCGGAGACGGACTCAGCAGTTTGGTTAATTCATGGGGTTATTTCTCTCCCATTCTCAATGTTTCAATTTAAATCTTGCATGCAACATTTTCCAATTGGTCACTTTGAACCCCTAGGTAGTGCATTTCTTCATGAATTATGGTCCCTACCTTTCACTTACAGATGTCAACGGGAAGATAAGGAGGTCTTCCTAACAGGGGAGGACTGCGATTCCACACTAGGACATTCCCTAGTTTGTAAACACGTTAAATTGCACGGCGCATGTAATGTATCAGAGCCTAATCTTGCTTGTTTTTTGAAAGGGACTCCAGTACCATCAATAATTCCCACTTTTACCCTGCTTTCTAAAGGCAGCTATCTTATTTTGAACAGCCAAGACTGCTGTGGTTTACGGGCAGGAGTCCCTTATTTAGTATCTGTTTCACAACGCGTTACTTGTTGTAGCAATGTGCTTTTTCCGCCCCCGCATGGGAATGCAGATAGTTCCATTTGGCCTTCCATTCCGACTTTGAAAACAGATTTCAACAAATTGAGCAGGCTCAAAGCGCTATTGTTCCAACAAGAAGTGGCTCTCATTTCAGCCCGAGAGACCTTCGAGTTACAGGTGGCTAGAACATCTAGTGAGATTCATTCACTTCTGAACACTAACCTCCCACTCCACTTTGGGGAGCTTGTACACCAAATATTTAATGCGTCTGACACTAAAGGCCTTGCACATTTTTTTAAACAGGTGGTAGCAGGCCTTGGGACTTCTTTTCAGACGATGTTTGGAGTAATACCGGCTTTTATTCATTCTATGTTTTCCAGCGTCTTCAGAGGATTCCCTTTATTGCTAGCGTTAGCTGGTGGAATCCTGCTTCTTCTGTTGCTGCTGCGCAATGGCTGCTCATCTTGTGGTAATGCACAGACCAGGCCAATTGCAACTGTACCGTGATCGAATGCAACAGGTTTTTGGATGCCTGCCATTAGCAACGTTATGGATTAACTTTTCGCTTTGCCTACTTTACTTGCATGCAACCAGTTTTCTACTGTCGATGGTGCCCCTTCTATTGGGCTATGGATTTATGCCTCTCCGATACGTCATGTCCAGTCCCGGATTTTATCCAGTTATTGGGTCCCTTAGAGGCCCATGACCAGGCTTGTTCTGGGGATGGCTGTATGGCGCGTGCAGCAGCACTTGGAGTATTGGCTGAATGGGATATCTGTGCAGCTGCGCAGAACCTCTTACATCAGAGTTTCATTGAATATCACACAAGTTGTCCGGTTATGCTTTTGGAAGCATCAGATTACGAGGAGCACTGTGTTCCTTTGACTTACTTGATTGGATGGCATTCCTTTTTTCTACTAACGATAGAGATGCTCTTTTAGAGGGAATTGCATTCTTAAGTTCACGTACTTTGATGGATTTACCACCTCCTTCATCATAACATTTTCCCGGCGACGGCACACCTTTACTTTTTAACCGTAAAAAAAAAAGATTTTTTTTTTGTTTTTGAATTTTCCAATTTTTTTTTTTTTTTAGATGCCTTTGAACTCTGTTTGGCCTTTGAACACTGTTATGGTCCTTTGTCTATGTCCTATGACCTTACCATGGGGTGGGTGTTATATGGCCATTAGGGTCATTCCCGACATTGCTAAGTTAGCATGAGCTTTGCGGCTATGATGCTGCTTTTGCGCACGTTACTACATGACTTTATTTTGCAAGACTCTATTTGTGCCTTTCACATGAGAATTGTCTGCCTTTCGCATTCTCTGCTAAGTTCCTATAGTTTAGTCTGAACACGATGTGCAAGGTCGATAAACAATGCCCCTTGTTATTCTGTTCTGGTCAGTCCCTAGCACCTAGACATAACATGCTAAATACAGCTGCACTGCTGGAGACTCGTGCTTTGATATTACGGGGATGCATGTTGTTCTGACACACACTTGGAGAGAGCCCTTTCCATGGAGAAGAGCTATGCTGTTCCTATGATGTAAACCTTACATCTAGGCTTTAAGGTATGGGGTCTGCTGACAAAGCCCAGAGATCTTCTTTTATATAATAAACTTCTTCCAGTCAAGGGGAGGGTGGTTAGGCCTTATAGTCCTTTTTCCACTGTCTTTATATAATGACATCCCCTTTTGTACTCTATGGAATTGTAACAATGCTAATTGTTCTGAGTTTATGCATTTTGCTGCTGGTAGTGGCTCGTATACTGTATTATAGAGCACAATAGTTAAAATAAACATTTTGAACTATTACAGTGACTCTGCCAATTCTTATCTGTGGACAAGTACGAGTGAGCGAGCGAAAGGGTATGTCTTGCAACCGCAATTCCTGAGAGAGTCGGGAGTGTTGTGTTCTGGGTTGTCTAATCATTTGTGGCTTCTCGATTTTGGAGGAGAACGAATGAGACAGTATAGCTAGTCGGTTTTGGGATTTTGGGCACTAAGGTGGTAGGTTGGTACACCCCTATACACCGAGGTCCTGTTTTCCTGCACATAGTTCTGTGTATGTGCAGAATCCCCGCAACAGTGAAATGTTGTTACTGTGTGATCATGTTTTTTCCTTCACCGAATCACAGACCATAAAAATCTAGAGATTCTGTAGCAGATCAGTAAACAAGTCAATTGTAAACACAATAGTGCGGGCGACTTTGTTTAAAATTATGTTCAACAAGAATTGTCAGTATAAAATGTTTCCGAGGCAACTCGCAGAAAGTGCAGAAAAACATGATATGTAAAGTGCATTGATGAGAAAAGTCATCACAATGGCATTTTATCAATACCTCTGACCAGTCATTAATGACGGGAAAGGTGACTAAGGGATAAAAGATGTCTAATTTAAAACGTGTTAATAAGAGTCTAAGCTGACAATTCTGTACAGAAGTAAGATATGGATACGGCTGCGCACTGTTCGTAACAAGGGTCAACTGATTTTAATAACACTAGATTTCGCTATTTCCCAGAATAACCTTTGATCTTCAAGGAAGGACAAACATTGCTTTTTTTAGGTCACTTCTACTAACAGTGTGAAGTGCATCAGGAATTTCAAAACATTCAATGTGGCCCACATGAGTACTGCATCGTCAGCATAAATAGACAGGGAATGCATATATGGCCAATTTGGGGGAGATCCCTGCAGGGCCAGACTGGGAACAGCAACCAGCCCTGGCAGGTTGCTTCTCCACCGGCCCTGGGAACGGGAGGGGAGGGGGGTGTTAGCCGCTAAGCACTGCTCCCGCTTTTCTTACAGAGGCCGATTTTGCAGCACTGCTGCAAAACCGGCACCCTGTAAGATAAGCGGCCCCCTGCGGCCACAAAACCGGCCCCCACCCCTCCGGCCCACCGGGGAAATGCCCGGTGCCCGCTACGGCCAGTCCGGCCTTGGATCCCTGTAGTTTTTAGTAAAGACAGAGCCCAGTCTGCTGATAAACAAAGTAAATAAAAAGGGTGCGAAGACACAACCCTTTCTGACCCCCCCCACTCGAGGTCAAAAGTGCCAGTAAATTCACCCCTGGAACCAAAGCGTACCCTAGCCTTGCCCACTAAGTATATTCCTTTAAGGAGGGCAATTATCGGTGGGTCCACCCTGAGCTCAAATAAAACTTCCCACAACTTACTGTGAAAAACACAGTTGAATGCACTTGACAGGTCGATGAAGGCTAAAAACAGCTGGCCCCTTATCATTGAGGTGTATTTACCAATGATCAAGTTGAGATTTAACCCTGCTCGATAGTCCCCAGGCCCCTACGAAAACCATACTGTAGGTCAGAAAGAATATTGTTAGCTAAGGCCCACTCTTCTAATCTGTTCAGAAGTAGACTCCTTCTGACTTTCACCAGGGAGTCAAGGAGTGAAATGGGGCAATTGTAGGAGTGATTTGAAAAATCCCCTTTCTTGGAGATTGATACTATCACAGCCTCCGACAAGCTGTACAATATACCAGAGTGGCAACATGCCCTTAACACCCTGGTTAAAATTGCGCCCCAAAAAAGGACGTTTGGCCTTGAAGAGGTCAATGGGAATGCTGTGCAGGTCATGGGCTTTACTGCGCTTGCTCCACTTTGTCCAAGGTGAAACACAAATAACTAGTATCTTATGCGGGCCTTCAGTGCGTGTAAGGGCAGGCCCCTGGGACACCAGACTAGGGATGGAATAAATCTTTGAAAAGTGGGCAACCCACACAGAGTAGTTGATGGCTGCACTATCGTCCTTTAGAAGAGGGCCATTGATGACATGCCAAAAAGCTGAGGTGTCCTTGAACAAACTGACTTCAACCAGGGATTCCCAAGCCAGGGTCTTTAATTCCTTCTTTCTTTTATTTAGTGGTAGCCTATACTCATGCCTACACTTCTCACTTCCAAATGGCAGTGCTGTGACTTATGAAGGGCTGCCTTAAGGAGCTGATGAGCTTTGGAGCAAATACCATCGAACCTTTTCACATAGGGCGGGGATATTTTATTCAATACGGTTGTACGTTACAACGCATGCCATTACCCCACATGCCGTTACAACGCATACCTTTACCCCGACTCACTGTCGGGGGTGCGCTGGAAGTTGGAATAGTATAATTTACTATTCCAACTCGAGTGTGTGCAACAGTAGGGAAGGTGTTGGTGTTAAATCCAACACCTTCTACCCCCTGCAACAAGCCTTTCGCGTTGTAACGACATGCGCGGTAATGGCATGCATTGTAACGCATGCGTTGTAACGGTTGCTTCCCATTCAATGGTTGTATGACGTTACAACGCATGCCATTACACTATTACCTTTTTCCTGAAATGCCAACATTCTTGGTCTCTTTGCCTTTGATTTGAATGGCATAGTATGGTTGCAGCTACCTAGAATAAGGACTTTATATTGTGGAAAAAAACAAAAATGCAGATATTTATTTGTTTCAAATTATTACATTAGAACTATCCTAATTTAAGTCATTTTCAAAAACGATTTTAGTTCAAAAGGTATTGTAATAAGCAGACATAATTCTGCTTTTGTATAATGAGCAGTTAAAAAATAAACATACTGCCATAAATATCTCTTAACTTTTACTGGCTGTTCATTTTCAGGGTAAATGAGTTCTGAAGAGCTGAGAAACTAGTTCTCTCTCTGAAATGATGCTTCGTGGCCTGCCTACCCTCCCCACTGTCAGCTGGGTCTGGCAGCAGGCATGTGACATTACAACTCAACTGTAATATGGTATTGCAGCTGAGAACTTACATCATTTTCTATTACAGGTGACTTGTGATGTCCCAACTACATTGTAATAAGAAAGACTGGTTTTTATACAGGGTGTGAAGGCGTACATGTATTACAAATTGTACATTACAAAGACATTACCGGTTCATAGCCTTATAGAGTCACAAAGCCACATGTCAACTGCTTTTATTAGATCATTGAACTCCGAGGCAACTTGCACTAACCTTATTAGTGTAAAGTTAGAAATTACTATATTTCTTTTAAAATGGCAAGTTTTCAAGTTCCTTAACCAAATTCCTAACTTGTATTCATGATATTTGTATTAACATCTTGTTTTCAAAAAAGTACTTCATACCGTACTTCACCCACAAATGCTACTATTCCTAGTTTTTGCAGCTTCCAACCTCGGAAGCATAAAAGGCTCGGTTTGGCTCACCAGGATTCACACTCATCATGAACCCCTGAACACCACATTTGTCAGCAGTGAGCGTCTAGCTCACTGAGGTATGTCTGCATATGTGGTGGGTGTGCGTGTATGCTCCAGGCAAAGGTGTTGTTTATGGAACCATGCTTTTGAATAAGTTTCTGCCATGTTCCACTGTTTTTCCTCCACCCTCACTCTCCAAACACCTTTATTTTTCTCATGTAACACCATGAAAACAATGTGCTGTGTGTGAATGATTTCTCCCTTTTCTGTTTCTTAGCACCGACTCCCTCCAACCTCGCTAGATACCTTTATTTTCTTTCCTCTGTGTTTAGATTTTTTTTCCACTGCCTAGGCTACCTGCACAAACGCTGTGTCTGTGTGGTTCCTCTTCCCATCAGAGATCATAAAAGAAAGGGAGAGTGTAGTCTTTAACCATTAAATACTCTTGGGATGGGGTGGGGAGGGGTAGTAACTGTGTTCTGTTAAACCTTTCTACCGGTGCAGAACTGTAGCAAACAAGGTCAAGTAAGACACCCATGGTGATGTCACTAGTTGCTGTAATATATTATTACAAATGACTAGGCGTATAATGTTCTTATTACGTGCTTGTTTTAACAACAGATTTCAACTGCACCAACTAGAACCCATAACATTATAAGGGGATTAGAGCCTTCTGCATATTATTTCATACCTCCTTTATGGTATATATTTTATAACAATCTCAAATCTTTTACTAATTTAAAATGGTAATTATTAGTTGTTGATACAGCGTTTTCTTGGCCCACTTGCTTACCATTGGTCCTCCAATGGACGTTTTAGGTTAGACTGAGCCCCAAACTCACCATATTTACTGCTCCCAGGGTGCGGCACTTCTCTCCCGATATCTGCGTCCTCAAGCAGGAAAAGGAAGGACTTCCTTTCTATTTAGGGGAACACCATCAACCAATCCTGGAGCTGCTCTCAGCACAAGAGCAGCTCCAGGATTGGTGGGAGCAGGCTAACCCAGCGCTCATTTTGAGGCTCGGGCCTGTGTCAGCAATCCCCCGGATGTTTCACAGCCATGGGATTGCTGGGTGCGCCCTGCACATGTTGGGCTGGCTGTAGCAAACCAGCCAGCCAACCCAACATGCGCACTGCAGGGGCAGATGTAATCCTGCAATCGCAGGATTCAGCCGCACCCCTACACTCACACTGCGCTTTTAAGACATGCCATTTTACTTATTTGTGTGTACCTGCCGCACTCGCAGCAGGCGGAGCGATGCTCCTCCGCTCTCGAGGAGGAGCAACCCCTGAAGCTGTCTACAAGGATCCACAAGAGCGATCTGCAGGGTCACAAGGTAGGAAGGGATCTGGAATCAGTTCAGGAGCAACAGTATATTATAACATGAAAAGTACACTTAGTAACACCCCAATTGATCACACCATCTGGGATGCATTGTCCTTGTCAAGTTCCCAAGTTGCAGACTGCAACATCAATGGCTTATCCCACACTGGACATGGGAATTGTAACTCTCTCTAAGACACAGGTAGACAGAAATAATTGTTAAATAGGCCATTCAGTTAGCGCTCTGACTCTCCATGTACTTTCGTCAAGGTCTTCTTCTCTGGCTCTTATCCCTATCTCTAGTACAGTAATGCATTTATCCCAGACTAACAATGCATGTGAATACCTGCAAGAAATATTGTGTTAGCAGAAAATGGGAAACAGTATTTTATGAAATGCAGCATAGTGAACTACAGGGCTAAATTGTTAGGACAAGTTAAACATTAATTCATTGGTGCACATTTAATATGCGTGTGCACGTTTAAGCACAAATGAATATAAATTTCTAATACATGTTATCGAATTCAGACTACATGTGGCATACATCTTTAAAATAAATCAAGTGTAAGTATGACTACGAACTACATTTAAATGTATATACATGTAACATTAATCCACATTACATAAACTTTATTGTTTCAATTAAAGTCACATTCTACATATATTAGGATGGTTTTAATCACAGTTTCTAGTCATTATGTGTTAATCACATGTTATAGCACACGTTTAGGAAAGTCAAGCTTTTTTTCAGAGTAATTACATTATCTATTAAAAAAGAATGGTTTTATATTCATTAAAACTTCATTGAAACACCTTGATTAGCATGGTTGAACATACTCTTGTGAGTAGATTCTCTAATTCTACTATAAATACACTCTTTAATAGTAATGTAGAGTGAAATATTTTCATAAATCATTGACTCAAGTAATTAATATGTGCTAAGTGCACATTCATGTCATGTATCTGTTAACATTTTCTGTCGTAATTCATGACGTGTAAAGAGTGGTAATTAGTTACCGGCGGGATCCTGCTCAGCTCGCAACAAGTTGTAACGGTGGGAGTCCTTCCTTGACGAATGTGTGACTACAGGAGTCTCCCCCTGACAGGATCAGTCTGATTATTTTAATCAGGGTTGAAATTTCAACCAATAAGTGGGTACGTAAGTACGGTGCACCCACACTCACAGCACACCTTAGCGTGTGTGCTGATATCACACTCACGTGGCTGCTTCCACTTTTTTCAGCCACCTCACTGTCTTTATTCACACTATGGTCCTGAAGAAAGCCTTACGATTAGCGTAAGAGGCTGAAACATGTTGACCGTCACCTAAGGGATATCGAAGTACAATTTTAACTTCAATATATCCCGCCTGTATTTTTAATCATGTCCTAAGACCCTTTTAATAAAGTTTCTTACTTGGGCACTTCTTAGAGACATTTTTATTCTCACCTCTCGCTGAGTACCCAACTCACAGAGCACTCACCTCACTCTCCAATACCCGCTCCGCTGTAATCGGGCATCGTAGCACAGCTGGGTTGTATTCGGCAGCCCAGCTGGGACCCCAATGATCAAGCATGCCACCAACTTGGTTGGTGGGTGAGGGGTCTTCTTACAAATCCACTGGATGTCTGTACTCTGCTACTGGATATTGAGTCACCTGAAGTGGTAACCCTTTTCTGGTGGGTTCGTCCACGTTGTTTCTACTATTACTTCGGGGAAGAGGACGCAGCCCCCAATCTTTTTCCTCACTCTCTTGTTGTTTACTACATCTTGTTATAGGCAACATGCGTTATGCAATCTAATATTCTTACACAGTCAGTGACTCAAAAATGGTGCATCTTCTGCTACCATACACCCTCTATATAAATATTGTGGTGCTCTTTAAGCAAAACAGCTTTCCAAATAGTGCTATGTTAGAAATATTCTCAATTTTAGCCCTGTTGTATGCTGCAAATCCACGTTTTATCAGTACAAACATGACCAAAACACGTGAGCTATGTATATGCCAAAGCTCAAGCATTTAGCCATCCTTAGTTTGTGACTCTATATGTACAAATGTTATCAGCAGAGGCGACTGCATGCAAGGCAGAGATTTGGGGGGTCTGCTCATCAAGATTTAGGGAGGAAGTACAGGATACGATGGTCCCTTAAGTTTGAAACAGGGTGATAAATTGAAGCTCTTAACTTGGAACATCAGGGGCCTAAACGACTTTTGGAAAACTAGGAAAGTGATTGCCTATTTCAACAGACACAATATTGATGTTGCGCTATTGCAAGAAACCCATTTGCCCGCAGACTCCCAGATGCTTACCCATAGACGCCTACATTGCGCCTTTCATGCTTCTGGCTTCTCATCGCATGCCCGTGGGGTGCTCACATGGGTTAACCCTAGAAGTAGTATAACCTTGGAGGCTTTAGAGACTGATAGGGAGGGCAGGTTCGTCATCTCCAAGATCAAAGGGAAAGGGATGGAATTTATTATTATTAATGTATATGGTCCCAATTTCGACAACCCGCAATTCTTCAAAGGCCTACTAGAGCGAATGCATAGCTGGGCGGTGTTCCCCTTGGTTTGGGGAGGGGATTTTAATTGCATCCTCGATCCTAATAAGGACAGATCCGGGGGCCCGTTACGCAGAATATCATCCACGGCTCAAACAGTCGGGGATGCCATTGTAGAATTAAACATGATAGATGTGTGGCGCTCTAGGGACAGGGATCCGGGGGGTTTCACGCATTACTCAGCCCCACACAACCTGTACACCAGGATAGATTACTGATTCGTCTCTAGCTTATTCTCCACTGTGATTAGCAATTGCGAGGTACACCCACGCTCATACTCAGACCACTCTCCCATCCTGTTGCACCTTAACACCCCGTCGAAGAGGCCTGCTCCCTTTACATGGAGGTTCCCGCCCTATGCCCTGCTAGATAATGTGTTTAAGACGGAAATGGCTGAAGCAATAGAGGTCTTCTTCGATACTAATATCGGTTCAGTTCCCCTATTCGCCACTACGTGGGAAGCTTTCAAGGTTTATATAAGAGGGATTGCCATGACCAAACATGCAGGGGTGCTCCGCTCTATTCTGGTAGTTCTGGAAAAGAAGCTCGCTGCTCTTGAGCGGGAAGCCCTGGATGCCGGTGCAGACAGGGTGGAAGCAAAATTAAAGAGCACATTGGAAGAGTACCATGAGACTGCCGACAGGGAAGTCAAATTCCTAGGAAAATACGCAGTCGCTAAGTCTTACGGGGAGGGCGAGCGCCAGGGAGCCACACTAGCGGCGGTGCAGAAGGGCAGACGTGAAAGGACTGGAGTCACGGAACTCCGTGCAGCCACCGGCGAGATACTGCGTGACCCAGATTCAATAGCCGACAGGTTTAGGGATAACTACTCCGAGTTATATCAATCCAGAATGACAGGAAATAGAGATACAGCCTTGGAATACTTGGAGCACATAAAGCTCCCATGGTTGTTAGATGGGCACAGGGAATATCTGATGAGGCCCCTTGAGGCCTGGGAAATCCATGAGGCGCTAAAATCAATGCGAGCCGGGAGTGCGCCCGGCCAAGACGGCCTAACTGTGGCCTTCTACAAGGAGTTTAGAGAACTTCTGGTCCCCCACTTGATTTCCGTATTTGAAGAAATGGGCAAAAGCGGAACGATGCCACCGTCAATGCGGGAGGCCCTTCTGGTCACTCTCCCGAAACCGGGTAAGCCCCCAGATGCATGCTCATCGTACAGACCACTCTCGTTATTAAATGTCGACACCAAGATATTCGCTAAAGTGCTAACTGACCGTTTAGCCCCTTTGGTACTGACGCTGGTCGGGCCAGAACAGTCGGGGTTTGTGCCAGGACGCACCCTTACTTATAATTTACGTACAGTGTTTGGACCCATTCAGCACACTAATCCTGATGTCAAGGCCGCCGCGATATTCTTGGACGCCGAGAAGGCTTTTGACTCGGTTGAGTGGGACTTCATGCAGCTGGCTTTGCCGAGGATGGGCGTCAGCGATCTCTTCATTCAATTAGTGTCAGTGCTATATAACGCCCCGACTGCCAGGGTTAGAGTGGGCAACCTGGTTACCTCACCCTTCAGAATTACTAGGGGTACACGCCAGGGATGTCCACTATCACCACTTCTCTATGCTATCGTAGCTGGACCACTGGTGTGCGCATTAAGGGAGTATCATAGTCATAGGGGGATTCGGTTCCCCGGATATAACCTAATCATTTCCTCTTACGCTGATGACACCCTCCTCTATATTAGGGATCCTGAGGCCAACCTGTCCCCGGTGCTGAGGGAGGTGGTGCGATATGGCGAGTTTTCTGGCCTTCGCATCAACTGGGCCAAATCCGCAATCTTCCCACTTACGCCAGCGTTGGGCCCTATCGAGCTGGAATTCCCACTTCAGTGGACTACAGACTCTGTGCGGTATTTGGGTATCCAGGTGCACACCAGCTCGGAAGTGGTGTTAACAGAGAACTATGGTAAGGCAATGGCGAAGCTGGAGGATGACGTTAACAGATGGGTGCAGTTACCGCTATCCCTTATGGGCCGCATCGCCTTAATGAAAATGGTGGTCCTCCCACGATTCTTGTTTTTGTTTTGTAACATACCAATGGTTCCCCCTGCTTCCTTTTTTAAACAACTTAGGTCCTTGCTGATCCACTTGGCCTGGGCCAGTAAACAACCCCGGGTCCAATGGGACATCCTGACACTCCCATATGCCATGGGGGGCCTAGGCGCCCCGGACATGGAACTCTATTATCGTGCTGCACAATGTCTGCCTGCATTTGATTGGCTACATCAACAAACCCCCCGCCACATCTGCATATTGAGAGGGTCGCGGCGGCACCCTCCCCATTGACTACATTCTTGTTTCGAGCCCCACATAGATGCGCTGGCACACTCGACTCAATTAATGCCACTGCACATGCATGCAATGATATTTTGAAGCGACAGGCGGCCTCTATCCTATACTCTCCACTTACTCCAGTCGATCTGTGTTTTTGGCTACCAGTGCTGGTCGAACCAGGGGTACTGCGAGCACTTTCGACACTTAATATTACTAGCATAGGTGATCTCTTTGAAGACGGTGTAGGGCGGGGATGGGAAGAGTTGGTCTCGGCCGGGCAGGAGGTCACTCCACTGGTGATGTTTCATTACTATAGGGTTAGACACGCGCTACGCGATATGTTGGGTGACGAACTGATCGAACCGCCCGAGGTGGCCCCCTTCTCCCTCCTGTTGCGGGCAGAGTCCCCGCAGAAGGTAATTTCCAGTATTTACTCTCTAGCTCAGGACTACAGGAAGAACCACTTCACTAAATCCAGGCTCGGCTGACAAACCAATCTTGACTTAGTAATAGATGATGACACCTGGCGATATTGCTGTGAAGCCGCACGCCGCGTTTCGCTAAACGGGCGACACCGGCTTATTCACTTCAAATTTATAAACAGAGTATATTACACCCGATCCGTCTACATAGATACGGACTTCGAGACACGGCGAAATGTGAGAGATGCGGTATGGAGCCAGCAGGGTTTATCCACATGGCATGGCTGTGTCCAGACGTAGCCAACTTTTGAATTGATATTTTTCAGAAACTTAGCGACATTACCGGGGAGCCCCTGAATCCGGACCCATTGTTGGCTCTACTGGGCTTTACCAAATATATACGTAAAGGCGTAAGGCGACTTGTAGAGATGGGATTATTAATAGCCAAACGGGTGGTAGCAATACATTGGGCCAGAGGACCCCCCCCCCCACCATAGCACAATGGTCCCGGGACATGTTATACTGTAACACACAGTCCGAGTTATATAGTGAATTACTTCCTCCCAAAATCCGCCCCAAGAATTTCTGGAGTCTATACCAGGATTATATAGCGGGTAAGGAGTAAATGGGAGTACTGAGGTACTAACTCCCCCCTCTCACAGTGGGGATGCGTCATGGAGCAATAGCGAGGCAATATTGAGTTCTCCATCGGGTATTTGTTTACGAGTACTGACTAGATATTAGGCAGCCGTGGGTTACCACTGAGCCCTACCCCGGAATTGGTCTCCACACAGTGTCACCCTGAATTATTATCAGACCACTCTAGACATGATTGTAAAGGACCTCCAGGGGGCTGTTCGCCCCCCTCTATTGTATAGAACTACGCCTCTGTACACTAATTTGCAGGAAGTTCCCCTGCATTAGGTATATGTATACTGTGACGGATTCTCTTTTATTGTTTCTTCCTTTTATTGCAATTGTAATTGTTTGCATGTTTTTTTTTGTCTGGAAACTCAATAAATAAATTATTTATTTTTAAAAAGGATATGTACAAATGTTATCATCGAACATGTTTGTTGAAAATTGTACTGCAGATTGATAGTCCCTATAATACTTGTCTTCTCTTCACAGTTACTATGGCTTGTCCGTCTGGTTCCCAGATGTCATCAAGCACCTACAAGCCGATGAATATGCTTCCAAGGGGCTTCGATTTCAAGGCGAAAACGTCACGAACTTCAACTTTAATTTCACATTGGAAAACCAGAAGCACTACAATGGAAAATTCATCAACGATGGGTCTGAACAATTTAGATTTTTTTTCTAATTGTGAAAAATTGTTATTTTCATGGAATGGCATTTTTATTTTTGTTCTGATATTCAAAGACATTATGCTTTTCTAATCACATTCTCTCATTGGTATAGCACTTTTTAATATTTCCAATCTCTGGTCGGTATTCTGCCTTTCAATCTAATAGCTGTACAACTGTTCAAAACCCATTTGCTTCAACTATTTTTATAGGGAAGATATGCCCAAAGATGGGCATATGTGTTTTTAGCCTTTGCCTAACAGCAGTGGTATGAAGTAAATGACACTGGTAGAGCTGACAGAAACTTAGTGACAGCAGTAAACCTGCTCTCACTCACGTCATTCTGCTTGACTCTCACATGTCTCCCTTACTTTCCTTTTAGCCTTTGTTTTTCCAAGGCAAATATATTTAGGAAGCAAGAACAGGTGCATTTTTCTCTTTTTATCTAGTGGTGTAAGATCTTTTACAGAACATTCAATTGTATGATTTAAATGGTGAACGGTGAGAATTGTCTTTAAAAACATAGTAGTCTAGGATAATTTCAACAATGTTTTTAATCAGCTATGATAATTAATAAACTCCCAAAAAGTTCCAGCCTCTTTGTTAAACAGTTACACGGTTATAAAGTGACAAGGGCAACACTTGGGATTTCAGTAGCAAGGTTATTTCGGAGTGTGAGTTTGTTACACATTTATACGTTATTTATGACATAGCACGAATCAAGCCTAACATCTATTTTTGCAAAATTATAACTGACATAAGTGGATTTTTTAAATTGTAAACATTTTTTAATCCTCGGCTTCATTTAAAAAAATCTATAAATAATATTTACAGTCTTGTAATATGTAGGCAGAATGTTTTTAAATTATTTAAGAGATTTGAGGATAATTTGCTAAAAGGGCATATATGTTGTAACTTTTAGAAATGTGTTTCTTAGTTAAGTGGTAATGAAATCATATGATTGTATCAAACACAATCAACACTTACTATTCAGCTTTAAAAGGTACTTAATAGTTGTGAAATGTTGTGGATTTTGCTACGATTATACAAGATCCAAAGTGAAATAAGCTCAACCTTTGACTACAAACAGAAAGGATATGGAAGAATTTGTAGCAAACAAGTATTTTAAGGAAGCTTTGTGATTTATATCTTGGAGTTAGTTTTTATGTAGAATTGTCATTTCTATCCAAAAGGGCTACATTTTTCTTAATGGTTCTCAGCACAACTCCTGCCTTCAGGAACAGAGTTTGAAAATGTTACACCCTCCTTTCTCCCCTGACATTACTCTCCAGGCCTCTGCTAGAATTCTGCCTCTTTTTTAACCCTATACTAAGGGGCTTATTTGCAAGCCCATTGCACCGCCCGTGTGTCACTTTTATTGATGCACCGCCAACCCAATGGGCTTCCCCATATTTACAAGGCCACGTATAGTGACCTGGCATCATTGGAGTGGGTTTCCCCTGTATTTTTGCCTTTGCCTCCTGCTGTGTGTTTTGCTGGTCTAGATGCTTCGGGCTCTTTGCCACTGCTGTTCAGTGCCAAAGTGCAAGTGCCCCCTTTGTAAATTGTTGTTATGGATTGGTGATTCCATGATTGGCATATTTGATTTACTAGTCAGTCCCTATTACTGTGCACTGTGTGCGCCCAGGGCCTGTAAATCAAATGCTGCTAGTGGGCCTGCAGCACTGATTGTGCCACTCACATAAGCAGCCTGTAAATGTAACTCAGACCTGCCACTGCAGTGTCTGTGCGCAGTTTGGGACTGCCATGTCGACTTGGCAAGTGCACCCACTTGCCAGTCCCTAACGTTCCCTTTTCTTACATATGAGTCACCCCTAAGGTAGGCCCAAGGTACCCCTGTGGGCAGGGTGCAGTGTATGTGAAAGGTAGGATATGCACTGATGTGTGTGGCATGTCCTGATAGTGAAATGCTGCCAATTTTGTTTTGTACTATTGAAAGGCTATCTGTCCCATAGGATAGAATGGGGAGTTGGTTTATAACATCTTATAAGCATAACTACCCATAGGAACAAGATAGGAAAATGGAGTTTAGTATGCCTGAACTCAGAATATAAAGATGCATCTTTTAATGAGGGTGATTTTTACATTCTGGGTTTGAAAATACCACTTTTAGAAAGCAGGTATTTTCTTGCTTAGCCATCCAGTGTGCCTCTGCTAGGTTTGTGTATTGACTGTCTGGCTTTGGAGTGACAGGGGCTGGGGGTGTCCATTCTGTTCAGACAGCCACTTGGGGGGGGGGGTTAGGTGTGTCCTGCCTTTTCAGGGTGAGTCAGGGCTGGGCTGCATAGACCTGGGATGCATTCAGAGTAGGGGGAGGAGATTTCTTTCACACCTGAATGGGCCTGGTCTGCCTTGGACAATGCTGTCTCAACCTCCTGCCAGGAAGCTGCACCGGAGAGGACAGAACTGGTTCTGGCTGGGCAAAGACACTCTCTGCCTCCAGAGAACAAAGGATTTTGTGCTATAAAGAGTGGGGCCCAGGCCCCTGAACTCTAGATTACTTCTGGAATTCAAGAGGAACCTTTCCCAAGCAGAGAAGAGCTGGAGAAACTGAGGAGTAGTACTGCCCCTTTGCTGTGTGCTGTCTGGGGTTGGCCTACAGTGGCTGTTTCTGCCAAGGAAAGGACAAGGACTTTGCTGTGTGCTGTGTCCCCTGCTTGAGGAAGATCTCCAATGGCTTGAAGTAGAGCTTTCCTCCTGTTGTGAAGTCTCAGGGATACTAAGACTTCACCTCCAGCTCCCCTGAACTCTCTTGCTGAGAGTTCTGACCTGCCAAGAGGTGCCTGCTGCTGTTCTGGGCCTCTGGAGGTAGTTCCTGGTGTTGGGAGCTGGCAAGCGACGCATCCGCACCTGTTTCCGACGCATCGCCGCAGTGCGTGAAGAATTTCCACGCATCGGCATCGTGCCGCTGAAGAAACAGACGCAGCGCCTGCCCGCGGCACGAGACCTCATCAGCTATCCTGGCTGATGAGGGGTGAAACCCCGAAACCGGTCCTAGGATGCTTGTTTCCGGTCCAGGGAGGACCTGGCTTGGCAGTTTGGGCTGGACTGTTTCCAGGAGGCACAGGGTCGAGACTGATTTCCATATGGCCAGTTCTAAACTGGGGTGGCATGGTGAGCAAAAGAATGATGGATTTAACCCAGATCTCTTGACTGGGGGTGAATTTTTGATTTGTTCTGCATTCCGTCCATCAATGGTGTGTCCATTGCTTTCTCGCCCTAACTGCGCCCAGTATGCCCAGAAGTGGGTCCCGGGCTCACTGTGCCACTGGATTTAAGCTGTCCTGGCTGATGAGGGGTGAAACCCCGAAACCGGTCCTAGGAGGCTTGTTTCCGTTCCAGGGAGGATCTGGCTTGGCAGTTCGGGCTGGACTGTTCCCATGAGGCACAGGGTCGAGGCTGATTTGCATATGGCCAGGTCTAAACTGGCATGGTGAGGAAAACAATGATGGATTTAACCCAGATCTCTTGACTGGGGGTGAATGTTTTGATTTGTTCTGCATTCCATCCATCAATTGTGTGTCTTTTGTATCTTGTAGATACAGCGCATTCCTTCCATTTTATTTTGAAGCACGGCAGCGCAGCAGGAAGGCTTGCTGTGCTGCGTGCATAAAAATATTGTAAGTGAGGCCCATAGTGTTTGTTTTTATTACAGAACATGCCTGGCTAGTACTGTGCCTCACTGTACTTGATTTGTTGCTCTTTGTGAGCACCTTACTCCTTGTGTTTTGGGTGGTTTGAAGACTTTGTGAGGAGAAGCAAACATGCTGTTTATAGCGTGACTGCCTCTATGGAAAGCCATTCTTACCACAGTTACTGGAAATATCATCACTGGCAGCATTGTAGAAGAGGTGGTGGTTATTTTATTCACAAGGGGATTAAAGAAGAAATTGCCCTCTATTGCTTACGGAAGCAGATTTGTCCAAACCAAATCTTCAAGTTGGCCATTCCTCTTGTTCTAATATTTATGAAAGAGAGGTGGGATTTTTATCTTTGCAAGCTGGAAGATGATACATCTGATGTGTAATGTCTTTAAGGTAATGCATAATGTTGTTATTACACAAATTCACCAAATGTGTTGTTTTGCTGGTAAATATATGAGTTGGAAAATTGCCCAAGTCATTGTTATTAGAGTCTGTTGGTAAAGATTTGGATATAGTATTATAGACTCTTTCACCAGCACTTCTGAAAATGTCAGATATCAAGGAAGGACCTTCAATGTTTTAGTGACTTGCTAACCTTTATTAGCCTTTGCAAGGGTGCCAAGGTAGAATTTTATCATTTCTGAGGCATCTGGAAATAGCAAGAATGATAGTATAGGCATGAGAAAGTGTGTCTGATTTAAATACTAAGAATCAAAATATTTGGCAGGTGGACTCATAATTTTTAAATGTTCAGATTTGTATAATCTAATTTGGAACAATTAAGATGAGTATAGTAGATATGGAAGAGCATCACTTGCAGCTGACCATTGATATAAATATGCTCATTTTGACTGACTAAAAACCTTCTGTTCTATTTATTTGGCCTAGTCCTTGGAAGTTAATTCAAGACATATACAGGCATCTGAGATAGCTCAATAAAAGTAGATCAGGGTACAGAGAGATACATCTTTCCGACTGAGCTACCAACTGAAGACAAGACACAAGACAATGGCCAAGGGTCATTGCTTAAATGTGTCCTGTCCTGCTTTCTGGAGTAACCTTACATACTGGTCATAAAGTACAAGCATAACATTCTGGCATCTTTTCTCAATCACCTTTTTCACAATTATAGAAACTAACTTCTTTCAGGAAAGAACACACTTTAAGCTGAATGCAGAGAGTGACTCTAACAAAATAATTTTCATTTTTAACAGGTTTGTGAATATGAAATTTAAATCAGCCACCTTTGAAAATTCTCTTTTTGATAACTGCCACTTTGAGTATGTTACATCGCTGGACACCTACTTCAAGAACTGCACCTTCATTGACTCCTTTTTCTTCAGTACCGGTAAGGAAAATTACTTGAAAGTGAATGAGCCTCGATGGTAAGGGCATTATTAATGGTGCAAGTGTGTCGATGGATGAAAAGAGTTCATTGTAGCAAGATAAGGCCCTCTAAAGAAAATCGAGAAGTTATATTTCTTAAATCGTGACCGTGCAATCTGTAGCCATATTGTGTAAACAGATGTATCAGTAGCATCTGAATTTGTCAGTGGTAAAAGCTGTGCTGATACTTGAAATTGTCAGCAGTAAATTGCACACTTCTTAATGCTGTGTATGTAGACACAAATGAACCTATGGTTTGATCTAGTATATTTCGAGAGCTACACATGTAAATGAACATCCCATAGATCAAATTAGGGCCCTTGAGTGCCTAATTAAGATATAGGGGCCGATTCCGATCTCGGCCGATAGGGCTCCGAATCGGATTCGGCTTTACCGGATCCGATTCGGAGCCCTGATTCCCGACCGATTCGAACGTGCGTCCGGGCGAGCGAGTACGATGCGAGCGCACGCGAAATTGCCGACCGACTCGTTCGCGGGACCCGACCGCTCCGACCGACTCGCACGGACACGACTCGCACCGTGCAATGGAGACGTTCCCCGGCCGGGTAAGTACGATGCGCGCCTCGAGCAGTCCGACCGACTCGCGCCGTCCGGCTCGAAAGAGCAGTCGGAACCGGACTTTGGGGGTCCGTGTCGGACCCCCCTGTACGCGTAGCCGCGCGAGTCGCACACAGGGGGGACCCATGGGTCCCCCCTACCTGTGCATGTACGCCGCGAGTCGCATCGATGCGTACCCGCTGTAGGGGGCGCCCGTGTTCGCCTCGCACCCATTGAGTCAATGGGAGCCCGCGTACGCGTTGTACGAACGGCTCCCATTGACTTCAATGGGAGTCCGACAGAATCGAGTCCGATTGCATGCGTGCGCATCGTACTCGTTCGGTCGGACTGCTAGAATCCGATTCGGTCGGAAATCTCTCCGGGTCCGGCTCGGTCGGAGAGATTTCCAGCCTGAATCGGAATCGGCCCCATAGTCTTGGCTGGCCCTTCTGTGGACTGATCATCATTTAATTACATTTGTTATATTATAAGATGTAAACAAATCACTTTGCCATACAAATTGGCATAGCCTTGGAAGACGTTTAATGCAGAGCATGTCTCAGTAAGAATATTAGTTAAAGGAAGTACTGAGCAGTGACTCTGTCACTCAGGCTTGGCACATATTTAATAAAGAGCTGTAAACAATACTAGATGAAGAGGTACCCATGAACGAAAGTAGGAATTATCAGAGTAAGGCCATAAATAAGTGGATACAGATGGTTTCCAACAAGGAAAGCGGAGAGGAAATGAAGAGCTAGCTATAAAGACAAGGAATCAGTCAGCTATAAACAACAATTAAACATTTGATTTGAAAAAGAATAAAATGGAATCAAAATCGAATTATTTGGTTACTTCCACTTTAAGTTCCTAAGGAAGTGTTTAGAACAGTAAATGCAACCAAATTGCATCTCCGGTACATTAAGACCCTGCCAGGCGGTCTGTAATGAAGTGCGAACGTACATCTCTGTAAAGATTCAGAAAATGTATGATAAAATCAAATCAGATCGGGATCAGATGCTGAGACAACCTTGATCTGGGCCTCTTTCCAAGAGGTGAGGGAGGAGAAGATGTGGGTGAGCATCCCGGAAACAAAGTCAGGGTCTCCAGATGACACAATTTCTATTTCCTCTTTACATACATATGCGTTGCTCCTTAAGGGACAAAGATGGTTAACCTGTCTTTAAATACAGGTACCCTTCCATTGAATTGAAAGAAAGGGGAGCTTAGGCCTCTTTTAAAGAAATGTAACTTAGATAGTTTTACGAGAGAGAACTATGGACCAATCAACCAATCATCTGTCTACCAGCTATGAGTAAAATCTCAGAAAGACCAGTACAGAAACAGTTGACAAAGAGGCTAGAAGAAGGTGGTTGCCCAGTTGAATGGCATCTAGGCTTCAGGCCTGGCAGACGAATGGAATCAGCTATGGCTCTCTCACTGCATGAGCTACACCTAAGTATCAATGAGGACGATAGTGCTGCACCGATGGCAGCATTTGGCGCAAAATGATTACCTCATGTTTGAGTGCGTCAGGAGCCTAGGCATAAAGGGGGCCATACTAAGTTGGTGTATTTCCTTTTTGGAGCATCGATTTTATACAGTGATTGTAAACCCTACTGCTAAATGTCGCAGGACGTTTTTTGTGGGGTTCCATCTGTATTACCCACCTCATGAGATATATAACCTTCTGGTGGTCACCAGTAGGTAGTTATAGTTAGGACCTAGTTTCCATAAGAAAAACCTTTTTTGACTTGACTATAACTTTGGCGTTGTTTAATCAATGTTCATGAAATCTTCCCATAAAGGGGCAAGGTAGGTTCTGTGTGTCATGGAAAGTTTGGGGGTGATATATGCAGTAGGGACTGAGAAATTGGGGCATGAAATAAGGGTGCATTTGTAATGTCATTTCCCATAGGAACATTTAGCCACACCTACAGCCCGAACTGCTAAACGGACTTACACCAAATTTGGCAGGGAGGTAGACTTTGGTTCAAGGAAGTGCCTTTTGCTTATTTGGTGTAAGTCCGTTAAGTAGTTGTTGAGAAATTTAAGTTGAAAATTATAGTGATATCTTTGGTTGCGAAGCCTTCGAGAAAAAAGACGAGCTCGTGCAGGGAAATGCACTGCTCTGATTGGCTGCCAACACTTCAACCAAGAAGTGTAGGCAGCTATTTTGGTACTCAGCTTCACCGTGTCCCAAAAAAAAATAAAGACCCTGTCACGGCATAAAAGTATTTAAAAAATATATATTTGCTGTGAAATCGCGATATTCGTGAATTTGTGGCAAACATTTTTTTAAAAAGCAAGTGCTGGCTCCCGCGCTTCCTTTTATATAACCCCTGGGTGGGCCAGGTCCCAGGGACATATAATAAATATAGGAGTGGGCGCATGGGCCCCCCTCCTAGAGCTTATCAAAGCCCCGTGGAACGCCACCTCCCCAGGGCACTTTTCATCATGAATGCGAGGAGTGCCTGCCCGCAACCCCAGGGACCGCCACCTCCCTAGGGCTAATTCCAATTATGTGGGGGGCTCGCAGACCCACCCTTCCCTGGGGACCACCACCTCCCCGGGGTTAATTTCAATAATATGGGGGGCTTTGCAGACCCCCCCTGCCCTGGGGACCACCACCTCCCTGGCGCACATTGTTTTTTTTTAAGTAATGCGGTGGAGGCATTGGGCCTTCCCCGTTGCCCCAGGGACCACCACCTCCCCGGGCACATACTTTAATTTGAAAAAAGTGGGGAAGTCCTGACAGCCTCCCCCGCAGCCCTGGGGACCGCAACCCCACCGTGGCAAAAATACAATAGTTAAGGGGGTCCGTTGCGGACCCCCGGCCCCGGGGACCACCACCTCCCTGGGCCAAATTTGAATAAAGGAGGGGGCTGGGTGGCCCCCCTCCAGGAGACCTTCATGGCCCTGGGGCCCGCCACACCCCAGGGCCAGGTCCAGCATTGTCCCGGGGTGGCTTCTGAAAACTTCACAGTAATGCTGCTGTGTGGGACTTACTGGAGATAAAAGGAGGGGTAGTTGGCCCCCAAGGATGTCCTTGGGGGCCAACTACCCCACCTGTTACCTCCAGTAAGTCCTACACAGCGGGATTCCTGAGAGCTGGTCCGAGGCTCAGCCTTCTTTCTCCACCACTCTGCAAACGTGACTACTAGTTAAAAAACCATAGAAATTTACTGAAAAAAACAAAGGTTAGAGGGATGTTATAGTTAGGAATTAGCATTTAATAAACCTTGGAAACTCACTGAAAAAAACAAAGGTTACAGGGACGTTATAGTTAGGAAATGGAATTTAAAAAAATGTGCCACCCCCTTACTCCACTACTCTGCAAATGCTCCTCCTGGTGTGCCCCTGTTTGGGAGATGAAGTCCTCTTGGCTGCTGAGGGTGCTTAGGGGCCAACAAGGCCTCCTGTTATCTCCAGTAAGCCCCACACAGTGGGATTGTTGAGAGATGGTCGGAGGCCATGCCTCCTTTCTCCACCACTCTGCAAACGCGCCTCCTGGTGCACTACTTGGGGGGTGAAGTCCCTTTAGATGCTGAGGGTCCTTGGGGGCCAAGATGCCCTCCTGTTACCACCAGTAAGTCCCACACAGCGGGATTGCTGAGAGATCATCGGAGGCCCTTCCCCTTTCTCCACCACTCTGCAAAAGTGCCTAGTAGTTAAACAAACATACAAATGCACTTAAAATACCAAAGGTAACAGGGACGTTACAGTTAGGAAATAGATTTTTTTTAAATGTAGAATTTCACTGAAAAAAAACAATGGCTATAGGGAACGTTTATGGTTAGGAAGTAGAATTATAAAAACCATAGACATTCACTGAAAAAACCAAAGGGTACAGGAACGTTATAGTTAGGATCATACTTCACTCGTACAAAACCATCAAAATTCTGCTTTTATAGTTACCTGAGCTAACTATAACTCATGCCTTCACAATGTACTGCTTATGACCTCACATATTACATTACTCATGACATGGTCAGTGACATCACTCATGACATCACTGATGACATCTCAAATCAAGGTAGATCGCCAGCCTGTGGAATGGGGGCAGTAACACTGACGAAGAAGTCCTGATGAAGTCCTAAGGGATGAAACATGTTGGCTGGGCTGATTTCAATGTGTTTTTGATACAACCAATTCAATAAAAAAGTTGAACGACCAAGACTCCCAAGGAATTGATTTTATTTGAAAGATCCTTTTGGATACACATGGACATTTCAACATATGGAACATTTGCATAATGCTCTAATTGAGTATAATCTATGATATATTTCAGGCTCCTTTTCAATTGTTCTTTTTGTTTAAAGATTGATCGTGATTACTAAGCAGTGTGGTCACAAAAAGTTGAGTGCATATGTAATAGAGAAACATTACACTGGTACGACATTGAATGGCCTGCACTGCTATTTTTTAGTCATTGTAAGATAGATAGATAGATAGATAGATAGATAGATAGATAGATAGATAGATAGATATTACCTAGTGGAGGTCGCCACTAGGTAGTTATAGGTAGGTCTGTTTTTCCATAGAAAGAGCGTTTTTTGGTTTGCTAATAACTTTGGCCCCATTTGACGAATCTTCACAAAACCTTCTAAAAGAAAAGTTCATCCACCTCAGCTCCTTCCTGGAAAGGTTTGGGGTGATCTGTCAATCAGGGGCCAAGAAAAAAGGGGGAGCCAAACGCAAAAACCCCATGCATTTTTCATAGACTCCTTTAAGACGGCCTACAGCAAAAACTGCTGAACAGAATTACACCAAATTTGCAGGAAGCTTGATCTTGGTCCGCAGTTTGTTCTTTTTGTGATTTGGTGTAAATCAGTTCAGAAGTTTTTGAGAAATTAAGGGTAAAATATAAGTGTAAATTTTGGCAGTTGGTTCAGCATAGTCTCAGAGACTCCTGTGGGAGCTCTAATTTAAAAATAGAGCATTCTGATTGGGCCAGGGAGTCAGACTCTTGTGAGAGTGAGTGCTCTGATTGGCTGCCAGCAGCATAAGAACTATGTTGCTGGGAACCATTACAGGACTTGGGGACTTAGTCGCCTGTGCTAAAGTTCTAAAAATAAAAGTTGCATGGGGCAGGGTAGGGATATCCTGACCCCCTAAACCCCATTAGGGAAATCCAGACGGACCACCCGGGGCCAAAAAAGAAAATAAATGGCAAAATAAAATGCAGCGATCGGGCGAGGCTCTCACAGGATCAAAAACAAAAATGGCAGCTGGGCCGCATTTAAATAACTTAAGGCCAACGACATAGTGGTTGGCATGGACAGGGAAACCTGTGTTTGCTCTTGCTTGGCGGGAGCATTTTCAAAACTCCTGGCAAGCAGGAGCAAACACCAAGTCCGCTCCCAACATTTGGGAACTTCAAAAACGCTCCCGCCTGCTGGACCCAGACTTTTCATCTGTTTCTCTGCCCGCACTGAAGCGGACAGGGAAACAGATTAATAGATTTAGAGCTGCTCCCTGCGGGAGGGAGTAATAAAAGCTCCCGCTCTATGCGGGGAGCCAGCTGGGCCTTGGGGCTTCCCCAGCTGCCCCCAATGACAGTGTAGTGGGTTCCCTGGGTGGGCACAGGGGCACCCACCTTTTGTTGCACTGGGCCCCTGGGTATGGGGTTCCTAGGGCTGAAGTCAGAGGTGAAGGATGGTTGGTTGCAGGGCTTGGCCACATGTCAGGCCCTGCAGTCAACCCCCCACCACACACCCCTGAAGGCCGTGTGCGGTGTGAGCTTGTATTTATGTATGTAATTAAGTGCTACTTTACGATAAAAATACCCTAGAAATTCACTGAAAATAAAAAGTAACCTTTTATATAGGTGTGAAAAAACATCTGTTTTCATTTTTAAAAAACCTTAGAAATTGACTAAAAAAGCAAAGGTTAATATAACGTTATAGTTAGGTGAATTTGTCAATGACAACATTAAAATTTTGAATAAAAAAATCACAGAAATTCACCAGTTATAATTAGCAGCACTAAATATACCTTGCATCCCCGCTTTGCACTGTCTATGACATCACACATGACATGTTCTATGACATCATTTATGACATCACTGATGACATCTCATATGACATAATTGATGACATCATTGATTGCATCACTGATGGCATCACCCAATCTGTGTTTTGTTGCATATTGGTCTATAAATTACTACCACACTAGGGGGTCGATTCCGATTCGGGCCGGAAATCTCTCCGACCGAGCCGGACCCGGAGAGATTTCCGACCGAATCGGACCCGTGCAGTCCGACCGAACGAGTACGATGCGTCCGTATGTTATCGGACACGAGTCGGTCGGACTCCCATTGAACTCAATGGGAGCCGGTCGTCACAACGCGTACAGCGGGCTCCCATTGCCTCAATGGGTGCGAGGGCGGACAAGGGCGCCCCCTACAGCGAGTGCGCCGCGAGCGCCTCGCGGCGTACACGCACAGGTAGGGGGACCCTTGGGTCCCCCTGTGTGCGCCTCGCACGGGTGCGCGTACAGGGGGTCCGACACGGACCCCCAAAGTACGGCTCCGACAGCGAGTTCGAGTCGGACGGCGCGAGTCGGTCGGAGCGGTCGAGGTGCGCATCGTACTTACCCGGCCGGAAAAGCGTCTCCATTGCGCTGGTGCGAATCGGGTCCGAGCGAGTCGGTCGGAGCGGTTCGAGTCCGAGCGAGTCGGTCGGAGCTGTCGGGACGCCCGGACGAAGTCGGTCGGCGAGTCGCATCGTACTCGCTCGGCCGGACCCGCGTACGGTTCGGTCGGGAAACAGGCTTTCGCATGGCTTTTTTCCCGACCGAATGGTATTGGGTGCGCCTCCGACCGAGATCGGAATCGGCCCCTAGATGTCTGACAGTAAGTACAAAATAGCTGAGGAGAATACTCCCTAAGGTGTAGAAAGCATGACTTATGTGCAACATTGACCCTATACTATACACTTCACAGCTAGCAAAGTTCACATTAGAAGTGGGCAGGACTCGCAGAGTTTCACTCTGTGGAATTCCACAAGTTGCATGAAAACTCCGTGAGATTCTGAGGAGTTCCACAAATGGGTGAAATTAGGCATGTTTCGCTGCTTGCATTGATTTTTAGCACTGGGTGCTAGTCCACTCCGAAATATCAGTGTGAATGGCACCATGTGGCGTACTAGAGGGCACTAATCTTGAGATCATTTTGCTGCCGCTCGAGTAGACTCAAGTGGCAGCTTTCTGACCACGAACAGTCACGATGACCCGCGTTGGGGAAATCTCGCTGGGTGCCCTCCTAGTGACCGTAATTCGCGGTAGGGGACGCCAAACCTCGTTCGCACTTGCCATCGTACCATTTGCGAGCTGCGTGCAGGAAAAAATTGCATCACACTGCGGTTGGTGAAATTTAGCCGGAACTCACCCTTAGATAACGCATAGTGCTCAAAACTCTGCGGGCGGAGCGTAATTTATCGCCCACCTCTAGTTCACATTAGCAATCAACAGAGATAGATAGGAGACCCCCATTTTTATGTGCTCCCTGCTGGTGGACGAAATGCCGGCTCCCGCTGGAGGCGGGAAGCCGGCTGTGACTGCGGGGGCATTAGAGCTCCCCCCGCAGCCTCCAACATTCGTGAAGTGGATGCCCTCGGTGGGCTCCAGGGCACTCACCATTCATTGGCCAGGCCCCAGAGGATGGGTTCCCCCGGGGATGAAATTGACCCGGGAAGGGAGGCTGCACTTCCCCCTCCCCCATTTTTAATTGCAGATTCTTTTCTTTGTAATTTGGGAAACACTTCCTCTTTTACTTACAACTACATACAGATTGAACAGTTCATTTTTTAACACAACATGCAATATTTGCTGTTATCTTTCTAGATTCTAATCTCAACTTCTCAAAAGCAATATTTAGAGATCTACACCTCTAAGAACAGTTTTTCACTCAGTAAACCTTGTGTAGAATAAGTTTACCAACAGTAGTAAACTTACAGACACTTCTCAACAAACTTAATAAAATCTATTATTAAATACCTGAACTTAGAGCTGTTTCTTAATTGTAGCTGAAAACACCAGTCTCTTTCAGTTCCAAGCTAAGTCACAGCTGCTGAGCACAACTCAAACAGACTTCCTTCTTCTCCAAAGCACCAAGGACAATCTGAGCTGTCTCTGGCTCTGCAGCCAATCACATCACAGCATTTCGTCAACCATGTAATAAGAATGTTAACTATTGGTTGACCTTGGCCCTTTTTTTCTACTTCTCCCCATAAGATCTCGCAAGACTCTTGCAGGATCATAAAACACCTCGTTGCAGGCTCAGTAATTTTCCATGCGGGTCTTGCGAGATCGAACGAGCCTCATGCATCAAGTTTCATTGCCTGTAGCTTGCGTTCTACTTTTGTGGAATCTCGTGAGATCACCACAGCATTGTTGGGAACTATTAGTATATGGATAGGACTCCAGTGACAACCCTTTCTTGCAAAATGGGTGTGCATACTATTGTGTAAGGAGGGACTGCCCTCTCCTTTGAAACCTCTCTCTCGGATGACAGGTGTGCATAGTACGGTGTGTGGAGGGATTAGCCTCTCTGCTGAGACCTCTCTCTTGGATGACGGGTGTGCATAGTAGAGTGTGGGGAGGGATTGGCCTCTATGCTCAGACCTTTTTCTCAGATGACAGGTGTGCATAGTAGTGAGTGTGGAGGAACTGACCTATTCTTTCAGACCTCTCTCTCAGATAATGGGTGTGCATAGTAGGGTGTATGGGGAGTGACTGGCCTCTCTTTTCACTATTTCAAATGACGGGTGTGCGTTGTAATAAGTGGAGAGAAACTGGCCTCTCCTTTTACACCTCTCTCTCAAATCACGAGTGTGCATAGTAGGGTGTGTGCATGGACTGCCATCCCCTTTGAGACCTCTCTCTCAGATGACAGGTGTGCGCAGTAGGGTGTGTAGAGGGACTGACCTCTCTGCCGAGACCTCTCTCTGTAAAGACAGGTGGGCATAGTAGGGTGTGGAGAGGGACTGGCCTCTGCTTTCAGACCTCTCTCTCAGATGATGGGTGTGAATAGTGGGGTGTTGGGAGGGACTGGGTTCTCCTCTCAGACCTCTCTCTCAGATGACGGGTGTGCTTAGTAGTGAGTGAGGAGGGACTGGCCTCTCCTTTGAGACCTCTCTCTCAAATTACGGGTGTGCATAGTAGGGTGTGTGGTTGGACTGGCCTCTCCTTCGAGACCTCTCTCTCAGATGACTTGTGTGTGCATAGTTGGGTGTATGGGGAGTGACAGGTCTCTCCTTTGCGACCTCTCTCACAAATGACAGGTGTGCATAGTAGGGTGTGTGGAGGGACTGACCTCTCCACTGACACCCCCCTCATGGATTATGGGTGTGCATAGTAGGGTGTGGGAAGAGCCTTAACTCTACTCACAGCTGTTCCCAAGTCGATGGTCATAAATATTAGACTCTGATAAACACCATCTCCACTAAGACTCCTTTCTGCATTAACAAGCATGCATACAAGAGTGTATTCAAAGATTATTCAATATATACTTCTATTCAAGTGTCCTTAAAGGCTGCTATCTATGACCACCTCGTATATTTGAAGGCACAGAGTCAATCACAAAATAGCTCAAATCAGAATCATTGCTGGTATAGATGTCTTCCAAATGACGTGCTATGGGATAGCTGTGATCTGTATTTTATGTTTTTTCTGGTCCTGCCCAAGATTATCAGGGGGCACCTAAGGGAGCAGGCCTAGAGATGCCAGAGTGTTAAACCTGGCAACTCTCATCAGCAAGTTAATTGATACTTTATTAGAGAAAAAGTGTGTAGTAAAAAACTAAAACCAAAGACTCTAATGGATTAAATGTAATACAAAAAAACTAATAAACAGCTGCTTTAAGTATGTCAAACATAAAGGCTGAGAGGCTTTAACTTGCAGAAGAAAAATGCTAACATTTTCTAGAGAAACCTACCAATCCTTAATATTAAGAATAATAATGTCATATATAAGAAAAGAAAATTGCAGCTGGCATAATGTATTTACCCTTATTGGTTCAGACTGTGGAACATATTTGAGAGGAGAGTGTGGATAGTGATAGGAAAGATAGATGAGGAGCAAAGTAGGTTTACTGACACCCCCTTGCTCCCAAGATTTGTGAATAATAGTTAACCATCTTAATTAAATACGCATTAGTTTCTTTCAGAATGGCAATAATGTTATTTATACCCAAGCTAGTCACAAATCCTACATCCTTCAATAAATTGTCCCATTCCATTTTACATTTATAACTCAAATTTCTATCATAAATATTTATGCAAATTGTTTGAAGAATGTAATTCCAGAAATTATTCACCAGTCCCAAACACTTTTCTAAGTGACATAGCACAGGATATAATACAGGCTAAGGCAGTCTAGCGAGGCAGCATGGTGCAAGCAGTAAACTTGTGCTCTGGTCTAGAGATTCCACCACAAAGCTCTGCCTCCCTTCTGCTGACATTCCCATTCCTAGTTGCACCAGCCCGCTCCTGCCTTACACAAGTGCACGTTTCCTAGGCTTCCACTGGATCCCATGTCCCCTTAAGGCTTTTCAAGAGAACTTGTGTTGTCGTTTTGTATTCTGAGCCTGTATCCTGCTCTAAATGAATCAATGCTGATGTCCCAGTTCTAGCCCACAGTTCTAGTCCCCCACTTTTCTAACTTGACTTGTCTAATATCTTTCTTCATCTTGTTTTCCATTTCCAATCCTGGTGTCCACTTACCGTACTGACTTCTGGTGTATCATTTGATGTAACCTATGTTTAGCTTTTCTGTTTGAGGTACTTCTCAAATTCATAAAGGCAAACACAACAGTATGGTCTGTCACAAATTGTTTCTGTATTGCAATATAAAAAGTTTGGTTTCATATGCTAATTCATTTGCACAAACATTCATAGTGGGCTTACTGTCACTGTAGTATGCAATGTGTGATTTCTAAATGCCATCCATGCCCGTTCATTTTTTTGCTTTTCTTATTTCATAGTATGTATATCTGTCTATCTATATGTCTAGATTTCTGATTTTAAGACTGACGAGATGTTCTTTTCTTTCCCTTTCACACAGATTTCGAAGATTTCAAATTAATCGACTGCACCTTCATAAACTGTACCTTTCTTCACAACAAGACAGGTTGTCAGATAACCTTTGATGATGACTACAGCGCCTACTGGATTTATTTTGTTAATTTCCTGGGGACGTTGGCAGTGTTACCAGGGAACATCGTATCTGCTCTTCTGATGGACAGAATAGGGCGCATAACAATGTTAGGTATGGCACATATGTCACAACTTACAGATGACAGCAACACATTACAATGTTAGAGGTTTGAGAGGTGCCCTTTACATTGTGAACTTGCTACTAGTGACAGAATTTGGTATAAGACATTAGCGTTCACCCTTTTCAAAGTTCTCTCTAGTGTTAATTTGAAAAGGCTAGAAAGCAAGTCTTGGGCACCTCATTACAAATTGTGGCATGTCACCCAGACTGATTACTCTGGGCGAAATTCCGCATCTCGCCAATTACAAATGTCTCCGGACTGAAATGATCAAGTCTGCAAAGCTGGCCCTGCACCCCCACCTCCACGAGCCCTCCTACTAACACTTTCCGCCTTCTCACAGCAGGGGGAAAACGTCAGTGGTTTTCACCCAGAATTGGGGAAAACTGCCTGGAAAAGAACCCAGTATTACCGAGTCTGAGCAGTTATTGCCCAGTCCAGGGAAAAACTCATAATTGCTCGAGTTTGGTGTAAGGATGCTGGCTGGAATCACAGTATCCCCGCATCAAACTTCGTGATACTCATAATGAAGGCCTTACTTATTGATGACACCAACATTTGAAATGGGGAGAGATTTTGAAATCTGAAAATTTTTCAAGTAGGCAACAGCTGTGATCTAAAGTATCCATGTGCAGTGGTGTGGCTGGCCCAGACCCAAAATCAGCATAGTCTCAGGTCTCCCAGCTCTTTGATCTCCTGCCTGTTCGCTGGGCCCTCATGAGACAGCCCTGAGCATAGGAGTGATCCCCGTATTAGAGGAAGTAGGTGGGAGTCTAGAGGAATATCAGGACTCATTCCATGAGACTGATGGGATGGACACATGCTCGGTTTTCTCTCTCTGCCGGCAATAGCCTAAGAACAGTGTGCTCACTACACAAAGAAGATTCTGAAGTTCAAAATATTTTATTGAGTTTTATACATAGATGAACAAGAAACAGACAATAAATATCAGCTAAAGTGCAGTAAACAGTCACAGCAATGATATACTTAAGGGGCTACATCTACCATTATTTCAAATAGCAATTACCTAAATGCGATTCTCTGCGAATCGCAATAAGGTAATCGCTATATGAATGTATGAAACTCCATGAGTTTCAAGTAGCGTTTCCTAATGAGCCGCAAATCGACCTACCTCATTAATATTAAAATTCCGACCTATTAGAAATCACTAAAATCACAGGGATGGTGGCCTGCTGGGATCAGCAGACCACCATGTCTGTGATTGTGTTTTGAAAAAGCAATCTTTTTTTTTAAATGCAGCCCGTTTTCCTTAAAGGAAAATAGGTTGCGTTTAAAAATGAGAAATTAAAAGTTTTCTTTTCATTTTTTAAGAGCAGGCAGTGGTCTGTGGGACCACTGTCTGCTCTTAAAAAACATTTTCTCTTTAAAAACATTTTTACGAATATTCACAAAGGCGAAGGGTTCACTTGGGGACCCCTTCCCGTTTGCGAATGGGTTACCACCTACTCAAAGTAGGTGGTAAAATGCGAATGTTTTGCCACCCCATTTTGGTCGCCAAACATTCCTACATACCGCCGCGATTCAGCATTAGGAAGGGATGCCCTAAACACGCCCCTTCCTAATTCCAGATAGGTATGTATTGGCAATTCCAGATTGCAATTTGGTAACATGTTACCGAATTGCAAATTGAATTCACACATACCAATAAGAATTATACCGGTCACAAACGGCCCGATTCTACAAATTGGGCCGTTTGCGGATGGTAAAATTCATAATACACGTGGCCCATGATATCTAATTGTGTACTAAGAAATGCATTGGAATTAATAACAACCTTGAAAAGAAATATCAATTATAAACATATATAGGGCTACATATGAATTCTGATTTTAGAATATTTAAAAAAAAAGCATATTCACATCTGTTCAATTAGAAATATATTAATCCAATTTTTTCCACATAAGAGTTCGGATTAAAGGAGATTTTTTAGTTTTGTTAAAAGAAAAATCTATTCCTTTCCTTAGATAAAGAATACAATCCCACATACAGATAAAAGGTTTGGAGACTTCCAATTCAAAGTGATAACTTTAATTGCACATGAAATAAGAAGATCAAACAATTTCATATCCATATATGATAAAGGTTTAGGAAGGGAGAAAGATTTGTTTATAATAATGTTAAAAGTTAGGGGTATATTAAACTTAAATATATCAGAAATCGTGTTCGAAACATTAGACCAAAATAAAAAAATGAGCGGAGAATCAAAAAACATATGTTTCAGAGTGCCAGATTCTGAATTACAATGTTAACAATCTGGTTTATCAGAAAGGTGTGCATCATATAACTTGACAGGAGACCAATAGCAATTGTTTAAAAGAAATGAATTGGATTGGCAGATAGACAAAGGTAACCAACTAGCAATATTGCTGAGCCAAATTTTCTTCATACTGAGTGTCGTATAATTGGCATTAAGAATAGGATTCCACCATTGACACAGCTGTGAGAGGTTGGGAGGATTAGTAAGTATTACATTTTTATATGTTTTAGAGGCAATATGGCCAGAGAGCCTATGTATATTAAAGAAAAGCTCCATATCTGAACACGAAGGGTGAGGAGTGGAGAAATTATAGTCATTGAGGATTGTGTTACATAAGATGACAAATTGACGATAAGCAGATGCTGGAGTATAATACTTGGATTGTAGATCTGAAAAGGATAAAAACATGCTATGACAGATGTCAGAAATATACAATATCCCAGCATCAATCCATGTAGACCTAGAAGAAATAGGAGTTAGTAGTTTGATCTTAGAATTATACCATAGTGACGCTTTTTTAGAGTCGATAATCTTATTATGAAATTATACATCAACCTTAGTGAGGGCATGTTTTGTTACATTTAGGATTGACAAACTCAACCCTAATTTATGAAGGTTCTGGTAAGGATTGCAGGAAGAGAAAAAGGAGCAGCAATGTTCCTTTCAATCAGGACCCAGTTTGGTATATGAGCAACATTTGAGCTTGAAAACCAATGAACACTTTGTGCAGCTAAAAAGGGAAATTATATTTTTGAAAATCAGGAAGACCAAACCACTTTCTATTTTTGAGAGCTGTAATGTTTTATATTTAACTCTTGCTGGTTTGTTATTCCAAATGAATTTAATGAGAATTGTATTCAGGGTCTTGTAAAAAGAAGTAGGGAATGACAGATGCAGCATAGATAGCATGTATAATATTTGTGGTGTAATTACATTCTTAATTGCTTCCAATTTCCCCCACCAGGATAAGTTCAAGGAAGACCATTTGTCTAATTTCTCTGTAATACGTGAGATTTCTTTTTTACAATTTGTGTCAACAGTGTCCTTAACTGTATTTTTAAAATGAATTCTTAAGTACTTTAGACTAGATGAATTCCAAATAATATTGGTATCACTAAGCATATCTGTTGTACAATAGACATTCAGTGTAAAAAAACTGTTTTATTAATATTCAATGTATATCCTGAGAGTGAAGCATAATCTTGTATAATGCGCAGTATACTGGTTATGGGGTCACTAATATAGAGTAGAAAATCGTCAGCATAAGCAGAAGTTTTTAGAGTAACGTTATTAACATTAATTCCAGTATTGTCTGACGAATTACGTAGAAGACGTAATAAAGGTTCAATGGCTAGTAAAAATAATAGGGGTGAGAGACGACATCCTTGTTTCATACCTCTATGTAAAGCAAATGATGCAGAAGTAGTACCATTAACATATATAGGGGCCTATTTCGATGTTGGGGAGACTTGTGTCTGCCTGACACCATCTCAGTGTGAGAACCGACCGACCATAGGTCCGCGATTCCGCACCCCCTATTACGATGCGACCACACTGGGGGTCCCCCAGACCCCAACTGGAGGCCGCTGAGGGATGGGGGCCCTGCTAGGGGCCCCCTAAGTCGCTTTCTGACAGGCTTTCAATGTCAGAAAGCTCGACATGGAAAGTCTGTCTGAAACCAACATCATAATCCCGACGGCAGAAACGCCATCCGTAAGGGATTATGTTGGGGTTTCTGACTGGTCGACGGGCTCCTTAAGCCCATCAGATGTCAGCTGGAATAACCGGCCAGTTTGAGTTCCGACCGCTGTAATCATAATACGGTGGTCGGAAGCCAAACCGAGGATGTCGGTCGGAGACTTTCCGACCGACATCTTAATTAGGCCCATAGTAGCTTGAGGCGAAGAATACAAAGTTTGAACCATTGAAAGAAATATTGCTTCAAAACCAAATGCCTCCATAGTTTTAAACAAACCTTTCCAATTAACTTTATCAAATGCTTTTTCAGCATCTGGAGCTAAAAGACCAATAGGGTGCTTTATTTTAGATAATGAAGCGATAGAATGACAGACAAGTCTTGTATTGTATGCTGATGAACGTCCTTTCCTAAAACCAGTTTGGTCTGGGTGAAAAAGATGAGTTATTACCTGGGATAGTCTAAGTGCGATTATTTTTGCATATGTTTTACAGTCTTGATTAATAAGTGAGATAGGGTGAAGTTTGAGATTAGAGTATGGTCCTTGTCTGGTTTGGGGAGCACAATAATTGTGGCATCTTTAAATGTGCCCTCAACAGAAGCATTAAAAGCAAAATCCTGAAACAAGGATAGGAGGACCGGGGCTATTTGTGTAGAGAAAGTTTTGAATAATTCTGCCAGAATTCCATTAGTACAAGGTACACTTTTGGGCTTTGAGAATTTAATTGCAGAGTAAACTTCTTCTATGGTTAAAGGGGAATCAAGAAGGTTTCTATCTGTGAGGGGTAGCGTTGGTAAATTACAATGAGAACATAATTGAGTAATTGTATCGACAGGAGCATCGTGGGGTTTACTGTATAGGTGCGAATAAAATTCTGGGAATTCTTGAGCTATTTCTGTGGTGGATAAAAGTAGGCGGCCACTTGAGAATCGAATGGCAGGAATCTGTATTTTATCTCTTTTAATACGTAAATAGTTTGCAAGAATATGACCTGCATTATTAGCATTAAACTGGAAATTAACTTTCTGCCTACAAATATAAAGATTTGCTCTTTTACTAAGCAGTGTATTGTATTCAATTCAAAGGGTTTGCAGTTTTAGCTTAAATTGTGTATCTGTAGAAGATTTAAATTGTTGTTACACTGTAGTAATTTGTTTCTCTAGTAATGATAATTTGGAATTTAAATTATTTTTTCTCATATGCCATTATGGAGATGGAAATGTCTCGTATGTATGGTTTAAAAGCGTCGTAATGAGCAATCTTGGAGATATCTTCAATTTTGTTGTTTTGGAAATAATCTGTAATAGCAGCTGCAAATTTGAGTTGATTTTGGTCAGAAAGTAAAGTATCAGTATTCATTCTCCACCTATATGTATGTTGAGGAACGTAGGCTAAGATTAACGAAAAATAGATTAAAGCATGGTCTGATATAGTGATGGGTTCTATTTTAGAACTGGAAACCATATAAGTTAAATGTCTAGAGGATAATAAATTATCAAATACGTGAAACTGTAGAATGAGCATTGGAAAAGAATGTAAAGTTATTTTAAGTCATGGGTTGTGAGTCAACAATGATCTAATAATTTAGTAGTTGAACGAAAGGTTTTAAACAAAGCATATGTTTTTGTTGGGTGAAAGTTAACTGCGGAAATTCTGTCTAAGAGTGGGACGAAATTATATTAAAGTCACCTCCCATAATAATAGGTACAGGTCCTACATTAAGTATTTCAGATGTAATTGTTTGCCAAAAATGGGGGTCATCTTGATTGGGAGCATAAATATTGACTAAATGGAGAGAAGATTTATCAATTTGGATATGAACATAAATGTAACAGCCATCTAACTCAGCGTTATGATTTTAAATGATAAATTGTAATTTGCAAGAGAAAAGGATAGCAACACCATTTTTGCCACCAGAAGCTGGTGAGGACACTATGACTCCCACCCACGATTTATCATAGATACTAGGATGTTAACATCAATTTGGGTTTCCTGTATAAAACAGACGTCAGCTTCACATTTGTATAAATAATCTAGAACTTTCCAATGTTTTACTGGATGTCATAGGCTGTTAACATGTAAGTTAAAAATTGTTTCACTTAAACGGCTAGCCATAACAGATTAAAGAGGACAGAAAAGTGTAATAATAAGTGCGCTATATATATAGACTAGAAAGGAATAGAACAAACAAGTAGCCCATGAATAAGGACAGACCCACGAACAAGACAAACAACCATTTATAATGCTTCATTACAAAATACATTAAATGAATTATTGAAACTAAGAAGGTACGATCCAGGAATCCAATGAAGAGCAGGCACCCTGCTAATAGAAGAAAGAATAATATTAGTTATGCAGTAACAAATATCAAGTAGCATTTGTAGAAGACTGACATTCTATTGCCAGCGGAGCGTGAAGATCAAGATAAGCAATTAGGTCAGAAGGAGAGGTGAAGGACTTGGTGACGTCATTTGTCCAGATTTGCATCACTGCAGGGTCAAACAAACCATATTTATATCCAGCTTTTCTTAGTCTAGTGTGTATGTCAAAGAATTACTTGTGCATGACTACCGTCTCTTTTGAAAAGTCTTGATGGATATAAACTTTATGTCCTTCAACCATAAGCGTAGGAATTTCTCTGATAGCATTTCGAATAAGTACGAGATGATGGTGTTGCAGTACTTTAAAAATCAATTGTCTTGGTTTGGATTGAGTTGGTTTACGATATGAGAGAACTCAATGAGCCTTGTGGATTTCAAACTTTTCAGAGAATTTTATTTTCAGTAGTGAAGGAATGAGATTCTCCAAGAAAGATCTACAGTTTTGTCCTTCAAAATTATCTGGCAGGTTGAAAATACGCAAAATATTTTGCCAAATTCTGTTTTCTAGGATTAGAAGTTGTTTCCTCATAGGCACAATAAGAGTAACCTGAGGAGACATTTGGTCAATCGCAGCCTTATTATCTCTTATTTTAATGGCATTATAAGAGGTCTGCATTGTGAGCTCTGCCATATCTCTCTGCAAATGTTTAATATCAGTGCAGATGGCATCTGTATCATTACGTACGGCTTGTATTTCTTCCAGAATTTTTGCCATTGATTCTGCATGTGAATCCGCCATTTTGGGTTTGGCAGTTGGTGGAGAAGATGCTTGATTTAGTTTATTAGGAGGATTTTGTGTGTTTTAATGTCCATTTTATATAATTATAAAAGACAATTCTCTCAAAGGTTGGTAAAATTGAGTAAATATGAAAACAGTGAACAAAATCCTTCTCTTTGCGATAGAAATACTGAAAAAGTAGGCAATAAACCAGTGAAATTATGGTTCTCAGAAAAGCAAAATTTGACAGTTGCCAGATTTCAGTACAAGCAGATCTCGCCTTTAAAATGTGAAGCAAAAGGCAGAAACAGTACCTTTAAGAAACAGCAGCAAGCTAAATAAGACTTCCCTCCTTACGGAAGCCTCCCTCAGGCAGTCTGTGGAGAAGCAGGCTTCTGACTGGAGCACTGAAGGAGCAGAAGAGAGGACACAGAGGCAAGAAAAATGACTAAAAAAGCATCAGGTATGGGTCAGGGGGCATGAAATCCCAATATTCATGCAGCCAGTGAAGTTTAGAACTGCAATTCATCGTTAAAAATCAGCAAAAATTGCAGGCTGTAATGGAGCTTGAAGTGCGTTCCGCCATTTTGGATCGCACGCGCTCCCGCAGTCCACACATAGAAAATTCTGGTGATGGTGGTGGCAGGCTGACATGTAACCCTTGTAAAATGGGTGATAGGTGTGTTTGGTGACACTGAGACCATCTTTCTTTCTGGGCTGACCCAGGGATGATGCTGAAGTCTTCATGGCTGTGGGTGAACTGCGACCACAGCGGTCTTTCTGTGGTCTCCTCGGGAATGAGCAGGAAGCAGGAGCAGCCAGGGAAGGAAAGGTTTGATCTGCACCAGCATATCTTCCCTCATTGTACCCTACTGGTTTGTCAAGTGCATGACACATGCCTAGAATTGAGGCCTAGAGGAGACATGGGACGGGATACTCATTCATCTTGGTGCTAAACAGCAGATTTTAATTGTTACTCAACACAATGGTACTCATTTTACCGACCTCAGAAGGATGAAAGGCTAAGTGGACCCACCAGGATTTGAACTTGTAACCATAAGGTCGAACACAGGCCCCTACAGTAGACACATTTGTCCATTAAGTCACCAGACCCGGCTAGCATCCTGTTTTTGCGAAACCAAACTTCCAGCACTTAAGAGCCTCTCGGGCATTGCTGCCCTGTTACTTCCTCTTCAACATACTAAATTACTGTTCCAGGCTTTGTTACATGTTTGTGGTATTCACCTAAAGATCATTACCTGGTATGGCTAACTAGCTACTGTAGCTTAGGACCAACATTGGGCAAATGGCCCCCCACTGATTGTGCTTCCTATCGCCCCATCTCCCTTCTTAATATAGAGGTGAAAATACTGGTGACTATCCTCGCCTTACGACTACGTCAGGTCATCACTACCCTGGTGCATCAGGACCAGACGGGATTCTTGCCCGGTCGGGCGACCCGGCTGAACCTGCGGAGGACTCACAATTGGCTGATGGAGGTGCGGGCCCGAGAGAACCCGCATCTGCTCCGATCCCTGGACGCGGAAAAAGCGTTTGACGCGGTGCACTGGCCCTTTTTAGAGGCCGTACTGGTCAAACTTGGTATAGGCCCTAAGTTTCGGCACTGGATAGGTCTCCTGTATAGAGATCCCAGGGCACGGGTTAAGGTTAATGGGTGACTTTCGGGGGACTTCCCAGTTAGACGGGGCACCCGACAGGGATGTCCACTTTCTCCTCTCCTCTTTGCTCTCACGATAGAGATAGTGGCCTGCAGGATTAGGCAATGCCCGGAGATTCAGGGGTTCCGCATTTCACCAACAGATACTGAGGAAGAAAAGATTTCACTCTATGCGGACGACATCTTGCTCTATATCACTCACCCGACTGTCACGATTCCGGCTTTATTTGATGTTATGGCCCTCTATGGGACATACTCAGGCCATACCATAAACTGGCATAAGTCGGTCATTTATAGCCCAAGAGCTATGACCATGTGGCCCGCGCTCCCGGGAGCTCTGCAGATAGCACACACTGGGTTCACGTATCTGGGGATATATCTTACCACAGACAAGAGGATTTCATATCAGAGAAACATCCAACGGGTCATAACTCATTTTGCATTAGAAGCACAGAGATGGAAATCTCTTCCCCTCACAATCCTAGGACGAGTGAACATGTTTAAGATGATAACACTGCCCCGTTTCCTTTACGCCCTCCAGAATGAATACTTCCCCCTTTCCCGGCAGACCTTTCGGGTGATGGACGCGGAATTACGCTCCTTACTATGGCTCGGGAAGCAACCAAGGATCGCACTGACTACATTGCAACGTAATCAGTACAATGGGGGGATCTCATTGCCAGATATAGAGGCTTACTACTGGGCGGAACATCTGACCCCGGTGAATGACTGGCTGCATGCTGCGGCGGACCACCCCACCTATAGGCTTGAGAGGGACACCATGATGAATCGTACATGGATGTGTTATCTCTATGGGGGACAGGGTAGGGGGCGACTTCTCCCGGCTACTAGTGGCCAAAGGTAAACTTAAAAGTTTCCGGGTGCTGCAATTAGACTTTGGGTTGCATGCCTCACAGTTCTTTAGGTATGCGCAACTTCGACATGCCTGGCAGGCAGAGAATTCCTTATCCTCCCCGATACCGGAGTATGCACCGTTGGAAGGGCGCCTACTACAGGAGCACATTCTTACCAAGGCGGTGTCACTTACATATCGGACCTTGATTAATAATGCACCGGACAGGATGGGGAGACTAAGGGAGTCCTGGGAATTGAACCTGGGTGCGCTTGAGAACATAGACTGGGAAGCAGCCTTAATGCATCACCGAGAGGTAGCCATTAGATCCCGGCTCCGCCTCATCCAATATAAAATACTACACAGAGTCTACTACGACAGGGTTCGTCTTCACCACATGGGCCGTGCCAGCGACCCGAATTGCCTGAGATGTGGTTGTGCACAGGGAAATTTCTATCACATAGTTTGGGAATGCCCTGAAATACAGACCTACTGGGAGAAGGTGTTAGGGGAACTGAGCAAGATATTGGGAACAACACTACCACTGGACCCTAAATTTCTACTGCTGGGCATCCTGGAGATGTGGTCTCGGCCGCCCGCAGCTCATTTTTGCTATGTTAGCATTGGTAGTGGCGAAAAGGGATGTAGCACGAACGTGGGGAGCGGCAACACCACCCCGGCTCCGAGACTGGAAGGCGGGAATGGATATGTACATGGGCGGCAGAAAAGGTCACGTATAAGGCGAGAGGGTGCCCGAAGAAATTTCGCAGGGTGTGGGGTAAATGGAGGGCATACTATGGGCTGGATGGAGGGCTGTGCGAGGGTTAATGGGCCTTCCAGGGGTCACTTCCTTGACCCTAGCCTAGGGCTCTGGCTCGATGGCTTCAACGAACCCCAAAAGGGGACGAATCAGGAAATACAGCAGCAAAACCTGGTAAATGAGTGGGACTTGTCGGCTAGAGTGGCCCTAAGGGATAAAGATGTGAGTTTATATTGGACTTGGATGGCTTATGTACGCTTTGATATGACTGTAACCAAATGTGATTTGTTTTCTTTGGTTTTTTGTTTGATACAAATGCAAATAAAAATATTAATAAAAAAAAAAACATTGGGCAAATGGAACAGGAGAACAATCAGGACAGTCCCAACGCAAAAGCATTATACACACATTGAAATGGGGACACGGTAGGAGGCCACCCCACTCTACTCTTGTTGTCAGTGCCTGTGCCACCACTGTCATCAGTTTCCTCTCCCTCTGCATTGATTTCTTGTTCTTTGTGCCTCACCATCCATTTATCATCCCCCGTGCTGTTCTTCGCAGAGGATGTGCAGGGGGGTACCAGGTAGAACTGACCCTGAGTGTGCTTCAGCAGTTGCAGGCAGAAGTGAACTTGAGTAGGAGTGCTGTTGTTGCACAGTGCAGCCTCTCTCTCCAGCTTGACCACCACCTTCTGCTCCATACACTCCTTGAGCATCACTGTCCAAGCCAGTAGACAGATGATTTTTGAAGATGCACGTTGCACTGTGCTGGGCTGGCAGAGAACATCCAAATCCATGACTTCTATCATGCCAGCCACTGCAGATACTACCTGGATAAAACTCCTGTCTTTCCCTGAGTACCCACTGTAAGCACTACACAGCTAATACATAAGTGGTCTGAACTTTGAGAACCATATGGATATGTGCTTCAAACCTAACTTTTTGGAATTTCAAGAGTTGAACACAGCCAGTTTTTGCTATCACTTTGCCAAAGGTTTGTGTGACTCAACCCTCCTTATAAAAAGCAGTTGTGTGGTTGATAATATTGTAATTCAACTATTTTAAGGTACGAGTAGTACATAGAAATGCTAGTAATGTTTTTCAAAGTCTGTTGCCACATCCTTGTTATTATAAGCAAGATAAAGTAGAATCACAACAAAATCCTAGGAGAAGTGCCTGTAATGGCTCCAGCGTTTTACATGTTACAGTCAATATTTGTTTTATATTGTGTATTTGAAAACATAGGCCCTAATTACGAGTCTTTTTGTTGCAAACAAAAACAAGGGACACCCTACTCACTAGGAACCAGGGTAAGTAATGTGTGACAGAAACAGTGGTTCCTGCGGGAAAATACTTATCTATATTGGTAATACAATGCACAATCGCAATGGTTACGGGTTACGTAGATGTCAGAAGGAAAGGAGACCAAGAACACTTCCGTTTTGTATTTACAATCAATATTTTATATTTTGTTAAAGAGTATAAATATACACAAAAAGCAAAAACATATTATGAAGCAGTGCTTAGTGTCCCCAGTGTGAATGGAACCAAAAAACAAAGACTAGTGAATTTGTGACATATATAGCTTGGTTTCCATCATTTTCAAAAAAGCGACCATATATAAATTTACAATGATTACAGCCACTGTATACAATAGTCAGAGCTGATACATTGGTTCGCTTTACACAGTTGTCGACGACGTTTCGACCCTTCATAGGATATAGGGTCTCTTCAGGACCTATGGATGTAGGGACATCTAAGAGTCAAAGAAAAACAATGTCACCAAGGATGTTGGAAGTGACTGCAATATTCGAAAGGAATGAGCAAGGCCATATGGTACCTGAAATTATGGAGTTGCGCAGCCACGTGAAAAGAGAGTGAAAACACCGGTCGAGTGAGAAGAAAAAGTAAAGATATATTCACACTGGACCCAGCTGGGTACTACACGAGTGAGAGAAGAAAAGAGGAATAGGGTTAGGGAAGGAGAAACTATGTGATACTATTCACAGAGGCAGCTGTATCTTAGGTTCCTTACCCCAGTGTGAGAGACGGGGTGAAAGGCTGGCAACCACGGATATATATAGCACGGCAAATGCCACTGTATGAGAAGCAAGACTTCATGTGGGCTTAACCTGTTGTAGGTACAAGAATTCTCTCTGCAAGGTAAAGAAAGTAAAAATAATCAGCGGGGCCTGGGACGGTGTGCAAACACAAAGAGTGAAGCCTCCCAGCTAGAAAACAGCTTACCAATGCATAGCCTCGAGTATGGGCGGGGCAGTGGCTCCAGTTAGTATAGTAATGACGTGGGCGCGGGTACTCGGTCGTCCCGGCTGGTCACGGCGTACTCTGTAATTGACAAATTGTCAAGGCCTGTAAAATAGAGTAGGCGTGCGTGCTTGAAACGTATACTGTGCACTGAAGCACGTTCTATTCTGGTTTTTAAAGAACCTGGCTCGACTGCCTCAATCTGACAGTGAATGAAAGATACAACAGTGTGTGTCAAGGCAAATCGTCAGAAAGAAGTTAGGGCGGTTAATAGCAGGCGCACTGCATCCGTGGTTAAAAAAGCCTAAGACAGGATTTGAAGAAACGCTTACCCTCTGAATCAATCAGCAGTACTTTGAACGCGTGCCTTAGCTACGCAGGGTCCACACAAGCCATCTGTGCTGGTACGATGACAGCGAGCTTGTGGTTGCAGCGCCAATAAATACACTGTGGGCCTGTTCAAACCGGTCATCATGGCAGGCATCACTAGGGATTGCCGCCAGTGGATGAGAACCGGTAGTGTTCGACAGAAAAGGAGGAAAGACCGGTGGTGAAAGGGAGAGAGTAGAATAAGTTGTCATTGTTTAAAATGTGGCGCGAGACAGTAACCATCTTTTGCAGAATAATCTCTGTTTAAAGAACTAAAACAGGGAAGGAACAATCGGACCATGTTTTTTACACAATAATAAAGCACTCAAAAATAAAGCGTATTAATGATTATGCATTCCGAGAACACATCGGAACTCGCAAATAGAAAGGTGCATAGAGCTGATTACAATTAATACAGTGGTCATACCTGCGTACATGGGATAAAGAACATACCCAATGATGTATCGGTAATCTTAATATTGATTCGGTTTTGGTAGCAGTAGGCTGCGAATGCAGAAAGCAGAATAGCGTTCGTGTGCACATTGGTGATACATTCTGTGAACAGTTGCTCATCATATTAAGCCAAGCAATTGACTAATAAAATGCAGGACAGTGGTGGTGATACTTACAAATACATATTAATATACAAATACAGATAATATCGATATTTACATGCTTCCAATTTAGGAGGGTCATAATGTAAAGAGGGAAGCAGAACCATATTCAGGTGAAATATGGTCATGACGCAAAACACCTAAACTATGTGATGGTACAGGAAAATCAGGATTTTACTTATAAGTATTCTACTGTGATACTGTGGAGACTAGTATGAAAACAGAATTTGCGAAACACAGTTTCTCGCATATTAAAACGGATTCCTGGACGGTCTAACCCAAGTGTAATTTTAAGACAACAGTGTTGTGACAAATCTGCACCACTCCTCTGCGGAATTTAATCCCTGGGCTATGGAGTTAGTCCTCTCAATCCAACGGCACTCCAACCGTTGTAGAATTTGTGTGAGGTTTCCGCCTCTCGCCGGTATATTGGCTCTATCAGTGACCTGCCATTTGATATCATCAGTCGTGTGATTAAACTCAGAGAAATGTGCCACTAAAGGTGCATTGGGCACAGACCGTCGTATGCGGCTTCTATGTTGTCCGATTCTGGCCTTGATTGGCTGTTGTGTCTGCCCGATGTATGGCAAGCCACAAGGGCACCATATACAATAGACCACATTTCGTGTGTTACAATTCGAAAAAATTGTAGGGTATGTTTCACACCAGAGTGTTCGAAAGTTTTGGTATTGAATGTAAGGGGGCACGCAACACAGTCTCCACACCTGAAGTGACCTTTTACCTCCGGTAAATTCCATGTGAATTGTAAGGTATTTGTTCTGCGTAGGCTCCCCTCTGTGGAGGAGCGAATGAGATGATCCTTAATGTTTTTGCCCCTCTTAAAGGCAAACATTGGTGTTTCAATTAAGGGGGTCAATACTCTTTATTATGTGCCAATTTTTCAAAATCATGCTGCGGATCTTATTGGAATGAACCCCAAATGTTGTGACGCAAATAAGTTTGTCAATGGGAGCTTTTTCTTTTGTCTTGAGTAATTCCTCTCTAGGACAAAACCAGGCTCTTTTCAGTGATCTCCTAACTATTCTGTTGGGATATCCTCTTGCCAATAGTTTGGATTTAAAAATTTCTGCTTCTGCCATGTAATCTTTTTTGTGCGTGCAGTTTCTGCGAAGGCGCAGGAACTGACCAAAAGGTAGCCCATCTCTTAGGGCCCTAGGATGTTGGCTTTTATATGCGAGGAGGGTGTTCCTCTCCGTGGGTTTTCTGTGGAGGGACGTGTATAATGATCCATTTTCATGCTGTATATTGAGATCTAAAAAGGCAATGGATGATTTATGGATGGTTGAAGTAAATGTAAGGTGTGTCTGAATGGTATTTAAGTATGTAACGAAATCATTGAACTCCGTCTGAGTCCCTGACCAAATTAGAAAGATATCGTCTATATATCTCTTCCAACATTTAATGTTGGAATGATATATATTTTTGGCATTCAGAACAAACTTGTGTTCTACATTGTCCATGTAGATATTAGCCAGATTTGGAGCAAAAATAGCCCCCATGCTGGTCCCCGAACATTGTTGGTAGTAGACACCATTGGATACAAAGTAGTTCGATTGCAAGGCAATGCTTAGTAAGTTGATGATAAAGGACGTGGGTACTTGCAACGGTCTGGGTCTTGTTTCTAGTAGGTCCTCTATCACCTTGATACTCTCATCTTGGGGAATGTTGGTGTAGAGTGAGGAAATATCTAATGTGGCCAGCCAGTCAGATTCAGTATTGTATGGCATCCCATCCACTAGATTGATCATGTACATACTATCCCTAACATAGGTCTCTTGCAAAGGTACAAACTCTTTGATAAAAAAGTCTATGTACTTGCCAATAGGTTCTAGCACGGAACCACATCCAGACAGGATGGGGCGTCCTGGAGGGTTAGTAGTGCACTTGTGGATTTTTGGTAGTGTATATAGCATAGGGGTTCTGGGATTTTTTCCATTGAGAAATTCGAATTCCTTTTTGCTGATGTAGCCCTCATCCTTTCCTTCCGTGGTGATTCTAAGGATTTGAGTGCTAATGTCTGTGAGCAGATTACTATTCAATTTTCTGTAATGTTTGACTTCACTGATTTGTTTGTGAATCTCTGTGTCATAGTCTTTCCTATCCTGAACCACTATTCCACCACCCTTATCTGCAGGTTTTAAAATGATAGAGTTGTCATTTTTTAGTGCTTCAGCGCCTGTCTCTCCTGTCTCGTAATGTTATAAGGTATGAAACACTTGGATGTTTGAAGGTTATCAAGTCCCACCAAGATGATTTTCTCGAAGGTTAAGAGCTCAGGGGGCATCATGGCATTAGTAGGGTAAAATGTAGATGGGGGTCTAAGACCTGTCACTGAATCCGTTGTCATAGGCTCTTTGTCTCTGAAGAATAGCTTTAACCGTATCTTACGGAAAAATTGGAATAATTCCGTTTTGAGGTCAAAGAAATTTGTGCGTTCTGTGATAACAAAAGACAAACCCTTGCTCAGTAGAGATATTTCATTTGATGAGAGGGTATGTTGAGACAAATTTCACATCTTAATATGGCTGGGGGCCCTACTGATAATGCTTCCTCCTGGTTTGGCGCTCTCCTGCATACTGATACCATGTTTTCCCCTTGGCTTTCCCTCCTCGCTCTAAAAAAGGTTGTGCTGAATGACTGTCTGAGCGGCTGGTACCTGGTTGGGGATCTGAGTCGTCCGAGCCACCTGATGATTCAGAAAATGTGATGGGCTGGTTTCTCCTAAATCTACCCCAGATGTTTGTCTATTTTGGGACCCTACAGTGGTGTAGTAATCTTCCCTTAAGTAGGGATAGGCTCTCTCCTTAGTAAAGTTCTTAATGTCCTTTGTCACCTTATCTGCCTTCTTTTTGAGTTCAAAAGTGTTGAACTCGTCTATTGTCTTGTTAAGCTTATCCAGTAGTGTTTTGGCTTCTGCCACTCCGTCACCACCTAATAGTTCTTTTTCCAATTCTTCAATCTCCTTTAGTTCAGCTTTTGCGTGTTCTATTGCTGTTTCCACCCCTAGCACCATCCAGTGCAGTGAGCAGGTGGTGGAAATGTTGCTGAATTTGCCCGTGACCAGCCGGGACGACCGAGTACCCGCGCCCACGTCCTTACTATACTAACTGGAGGCACTGCCCCGCCCATACTCGAGGCTATGCATTGGTAAGCTGTTTCTAGCCGGGAGGCTTCACTCTTTGTGTTTGCACACCGTCCCAGGCCCCCGCCGATTATTTTTACTTTCTTTACCTTGCAGAGAGAATTCTTGTACCTACAACAGATTAAGCCCACAGGAAGTCTTGCTTCTCATACAGTGGCATTTGCCGTGCTATATTTATCCGTGGTTGCCAGCCTTTCACCCCGTCTCTCACACTGGGGTAAGGAACCTAAGATACAGCTGCCTCTGTGAATAGTATCACATTGTTTCTCCTTCCCTAACCCTATTCCTCTTTTCTTCTCTCACTCGTATAGTACCCAGCTGGGTCCAGTGTGAGTATATCTTTACTTTTTCTTCTCACTCGACCGGTGTTTTCACTCTCTTTTCACGTGGCTGTGCAACTCAATAATTTCAGGTACCATATGGCCTTGCTCATTCCTTTCGAATATTGCAGTCACTCCCAACATCCTTGGTGACATTGTTTTTCTTTGACTCTTAAGATGTCCCTACATCCATAGGTCCTGAAGAGACCCTATATCCTATGAAGGGTCGAAACGTCGTCGACAACTGTGTAAAGCGAACCAATGTATCAGCTCTGACTATTGTATTCAGTGGCTGTAATCATTGTAAATTTATAGATGGTCGCTTTTTTAAAAATGATGGAAACCAAGCTATATATGTCACAAATTCACTAGTCTTTGTTTTTTGGTTCCATTCACACTGGGGACACTAAGCACTGCTTCATAATATGTTTTTGCTTTTTGTGTATATTTATACTCTTTAACAAAATATAAAATATTGATTGTACATACAAAACGGAAGTGTTCTTGGTCTCCGTTCCTTCTGACATCTACGTAACCCGTAACCATAGCGATTGTGCATTGTATTACCAATATAGATAAGTATTTTCCCGCAGGAACCACTGTTTCTGTCACACACTAATTACGAGTCTGGCAGTCCAAGGAGTGCCAGACTCGTGGGGGCGCGGCGGTCTCCGACCGCCGGATTCCAACTCGAGCGGTCGGACCCCCATGGGAGCGCCAACACCGCCAGCAAACCGCCGTTCCCTGGAGGTGTTGCAGGGGTCCAGAGGCTGCAATATGCTTGGGGGGACCACCAGGGTCCTGCCAAACATATTACGAGTTTCCTCTCTGCCAGGGTTTGCATGGCGGTTCCTCCTCCATGAAAACGCTGACGGAGAGGAAACAAAGGTTGCCCTACAGTGCCCGCTGTGCCTCTGCACCCTGAGGATGCACACAGGGGGGGCAAAACATGTGCCCCCCTGCGTGAATGCACACCAGTTCCTGCATGGCATGGACTTTTCAGTCTATGCCATGCAGGAACTGTTTTTGGTGTTCCCATTGCAGTGCCTGTTTTTACAGGCACCGCCGGGAGAACACCAAAAAACAGCCCGCAAGACACAAGTTACACTCGTAATCTGGCGGGCGGCCTTACCACAGGTTTGGCGGTGCGACCGCGGAGCGGAAGCGGCGCCACGCCACCAAACTCGTAATCGGGCCCTTAATGTCCAGTTAACATTTCCTGAAAGAAAGCACTCAAGTGCACTCTTCTGTGCCGATTTGGAAGAAAAAACATGTTGCTGATATGATTTTCCAATACTGTATTTTATACACCTTCACCATGTACATTTTTATTTATATATATAGTTCGATAGAAGCTTTGCATAGGGAGAGTCCTCACTAACTCTGATTTTTCATTCTAGGTGGTTCTATGGTCCTTTCTGGCATAAGTTGCTTTTTCTTGTGGTTTGGTACCAGTGAAGCAATGATGATAGGCATGCTGTGTCTCTACAATGGACTCACCATTTCTGCCTGGAACTCCCTGGATGTGATCACTGTAGAATTATACCCTACAGACAGAAGGTATTTGTTTTTATTTATTTAGTCATGTGTAAGGCACTCTGCACAACATTAATTGTCTTTAGACCCCAGTAACTAGGAATAAGTCCAGTCAGACTAAAACTTACTATACTGTGTTAACCATGAGAGAACTGTGAGTTGTGAAACCCAAAACTTTGATTACTACTGGAATAAGTAGGTTTTTGACTTTTTCCCCTAAGATAGGAAGTGTGGGAGTCTCTCTAACATGTAGAGTCAGGTAGTCTTAAGACTGTAAACCTCCTATCTCCTTTTCACTTCACACATGTGCATTAGTCTACCAGCAAGTCAGGAGCTCATAGGTCCATGGAATGAATACAAAAGACATTTTTTCCTGAAGGTAATCTGGGACAGATACCATGTAGGAAAGTAGGATCTGCTTCTTATGGTTACCCCCACTTTTTGCTGGATGTAATGCTGTTTTTGACTAGTCTGACTGGGATCCTGCTAATCAGGACCCCAGTCTATCTGCTTTCTCCCTAAACTGTTATGCTATGTACTTAGGTACACCCCAGATTGGATACTGGGTTACCCTTGTCAGTCCCTAGTATATGGTACACATGTACTCAAGTCATAGGTACCCCAGAGGTCTCTCTTGGGCTGCAGCATGTATTATGCCACCCATTAGAGACCATTCAAAATGGAACTACAGGCTTGCCATTGCAGCCTGTGTAAGTCGGTGCATGCACCACTTACTTAAGATGTAGGTTTACTATATCTAAGGGTCACTGCACTTAAAACCTATAAGTCACCCCTATAGCAGGCCTTTACAATTCTGAGGGCAGGGTGCTTGGTTCCAAGTGAGAGGGTGCCCCTGCATGAGCAGGACAGCCCTGCAGCCTACGGAGTCCATTCTCCCGGGTTGTCAGTGAAGCAGCCATATACTATATATAGAGGGGCATTACGTGACCGTGTGATGACTATTTTGAAAACGGCTGCAACCAACGTGTTTGGTGTCAAACATGTTGGAATCATACCCCCACACCGGTAACCGATGTGGGAGGTATGATTCTACCCACCAGGAAGACCCTTCGTGGGGCCCTCGGTGTTTCCGGTACCAGCCTTCTAGCTCCGGACAGCACAAAATGGTTGCTGCCGACCAGAGAAACATTTCTGCCCTCCTGCTGCTGAGCCAAGCTCGAGCAGGGGAAGGCAGAACAATAGGCATCCTGTCACAGGGAGGTGTGACCACCTCCCAGACAGGATTTAGTGTATTTGGGCTGGGTGGGTGCGCTTGCCAGCGCCTGTAAACCTGCAGGAGGGACACATTTGGTGTGCCTGTGCATAGTTCAGTTCAAACCAGTCCTGGGAGCCATTGGCTCCCGCCCTGGCAAGAAACTGGACAAAGGACATGGGAGTAACCTCCCCCCTGTCCAGACCCTCCCCTGGGAGGGCCCCCTGAATCTTTCCAACCCTCTCCCGTGGGTACTTAAGGGCTTACCTGGCTGAAGGACCTTAAATTTGTCGTGGACAAGATTCAGAACTAAAACCACTGCACTTCGACCGTCTGGGCATTCTGTACTTCGCTGGACTTCATTTGGGACTGACGTCATCTCCCTCTCAGTCTGCTGCATCGTCTGTGCCTGTGCACCATACAGGATCTGTGCAGGACCTGTGGAGCATTCAAGACACCTGAAGATAATCTCCCTTGGAGTGAAGGGATCACTCCCCTGCATTTGCAGGCACCGCAACACTGCTGACTGGTCTGCTGATCCTGAGCTCCTATGGACTCCAAAAGGCTCAGCAACACAGGAGGTGGGTTTCTATGTCCCTCAAGGTCTGAGCTGCCCTCTCACTGAGTTTGAGGTCAGAATCCCTCGTGGGGGCTGCAATATCCGAACCCCTGTGCACTGCGTACTTTTGCAAGTGCATGTGCTTGTTGGCAATCCTGCAACAAGTGCATTGGGCTCCAAGTAGCCCCAACCTCTGGCAACTTTTCCTACAAAGATCTTCAACCACCTCACACCGTGTGCTCCGTGGCCTGTTGTTTTGTGAAGCTGCCTGAGGTCCTCTCACATCTTCTGTGCCTCCGGCCTGTGGGTCCAATTGAGAGTCATATTTAATTTCCTTGGGCTCCCCTGATTGCTCGGGGCCTGGTCCTGTCTCCCCTGCTTGTGGTGAGTCTCCTGGACCTTGCTGGTCCGAACCGTACACTTCCTTGACTTCCTGTGTGGGTTGCTTTTGCCAAGGCTTGTTGGTGCTCCCGCCGTACACCGACCCCTCAGAACTCTACATCCTTTGTGGTACAGCTCGCATCCGGCTCCTGGTCATCCTCAACGTTGCCTGGTACCCACAGCTGCAGAGTCAAGGTCACCGTCAACTATCCTGAAGCACCTGACATCAGTGGGCATTCGTCTACCGAGCCACTGGTCACTCCAAAGTGGCCAAGACACTGTCCCCTCTGCTTTCAGGTACTCTTCGACAAGAATCCACGTTTGGATTCCAACTAACACTTTCTCCTCTTGCAGCAACTGCTATTCTTTGAAGTCCTCCATTGAGTTCGATGGCGGTTTCCGACGCCACTTCACACCTATGCCCCCGGCTCCCTTTGGGTTAGGTAACTTGGGTACTTCAGTTTCCACGAGTGGGGTGGCTCTCCAACCTTCTGTGGTCTATGGGGTTTCTTCCAAGTCCACTGGGAAGGGTTCCTAATCTTTAAAATTCCAACCGCGACTTACACACACTTCACACGCTCTCTGTGGGGTCCCTATCTACTCACCTTGGGTGGTTCCTTGGGGTCCCAGCAATTCTACGTCCTATCGACATTGTCCTGACTCGAGTCGTGGTTCTTATACCATTTTTATTGTATATGGTTTGGTCCCCCCCTGGGGCCCACTGTGTATTAGTGCGATTTACTGTCATTTCTGTGCTTTGTGTCTATCTCCGTGTAGGAGATACTGTAATGTACTAGATAGTGTTCTATAATAAATACATATTTTTATAACAACTGTGTGGTTCTCTTTTCATTTAATCTATACTATAAGATTGCATTCTGGTAAAACAAGCTGCTTTACTCCTTCAAGACTAAGCCTGAAGGCTGCTCTCCACAGCTACCACTTGGATAGCTTTCTAAGTTTGTCTGATATCGCTTAAATCACCATAAGGGTTGTCTGGACTGGTGCAAGGTGCCCACTTTAATTAGTGGACATCATATACCAGGCCAGCCTCTCACATACCAAAAGACAGTTATACACCAAGCATAGTATTTAACAGGCAATTGGTTAGTGTGCTGGCCACAGGATCTGAGGTGGATCTGTTGGTTCTTAAACCTATCATGAAAAACAAGGCAAAGAGTGCGTCAACTGCTAGGACCGGAAGAGGTGTAGTCCAGATACGGACTCTGGTGCTCCCCGACTGGAAACAGGAGTCCATTCTCCCGGGTTGTTAGTGCTGCAGCCATTTATGACATATAGAGTGGCATTATGCGACCGCGTGATGACCAACTCTAAAACGGCTGAAAGTAACCCTAATGTGTTTGGTGTCAAACATTGTGGAATCATACTCCCACACCGGTTACCGGTGTGGGGGTATGATTCCATCCCTCAGAAACGAGCTGTGTGAGGTCCCTGGTGTTCCCGGTACCAGCCTTCTAGACCCGGGCAGCCCAAAATGGTTGCTGCCGACCAGAGACACATTTCTGCCCTCCTGCTGCTGAGCCAAGCTCGAGCAGGGGAAGGCAGAACAATAGGCATCCTGTCATAGGGAGGTGTGACCACCTCCCAGACAGGGTTCGCAGGCACAGGCATCAAAGGTTTTTGCGAGCGCAAATGGTGCGATTCGCAAAAATCGGCCGTTTGCGTTCACAAAATGGCCTTTAGCGATGCATGAAAGTGTTGGGGACGCGCAATTTAGGTAATCGCAATTTCTTGCGATTCCCTAAATTGCGATTGCATTTAAGGAACCGCAATTTGCGATTCCTTAAATGCAATGCAAGAAGCACTTTGAAATAGCGATTTCGCTACTTGGGGCCGCAAATTACTGTGAAATTAAACTGTTCGGTAATTTGCAAAAACTAAAGTGCATTTTTCAAAGTTGCAGGTTACACACTCTTGCCCTTGGGGCATGTGTGTGCGCAACATGGGTGCACACCACAATCTCAGGGGTGCAACAGGGTGTCCTTCTGACACCCTTGCACCCTTGAAATTGCATGCGCAATTTGCGAGTACCAATTGGTACACGCAAATTGCGCATGCAATTTCCCATTCATTCCTATGGGCCTGTAGGCCCATAGGAATGAATGGGAAGCCATTCCTTAATTGCGACTCGCAATTTGCGAGTCGCAATTAATGAATGTTTAGGAATCGCTATTTTTATAGCGATTCCTACATGCATAGGCTTTTGCGAGTCCTTAATTGCGATTCCTTAATAATCGCAATTAAGGACTCGCAAAATCATACCTTGATGCATGTGCCCCTAAGTGTATTAGGCCTGGGTGGATGCGCTTGCCAGCAACCGAAAGTCTGCAGGAGGGGCACATTTGGTGTCCCTGTGCATAGTCCAGTTCAAACCAGTCCTAGGAGCCGTTGGCTCCTGCTCTGGCGCGAAACTGGACAAAGGACATGGGAGTAACCTCCTGACTGTCCAGACCCTCCCCTGGGAGGGTCCCCTGAATCTGTCCAACCCTCTCCCACGGGTACAAAAGGGCTTTCCGGCTGTAGGACCCTAGATTCGACGTGGACAAGATACTGATCAAGAAACCACAGAACTTCGCCCGTCTGGACACTCTGGACGTCACTGGACTTCGTTTGGGCCTGACTTCATCTCCCTCTCAGTCTGAAGCATCGTCTGTGCCCATGCACCATACAGGCTCCATGCAGGACCTGTGGAGCATCAAGGACAACCAAAGATATCTCCCTTGGGGTGAAGGAGTCACTCCCCTGCATTCGCAGGCACCGTAACGCAACTGACTGGTCTGCTGATCCTGAGCTCCCATAGACTACGAAGGCCCCAGCAACACAGGAGGTGGGTTCCACATCTCTCGAGGTCCGAGCTGTCCTCTCATTGAGTTTGAGGTCAGAATCCCTTGTGGGGGCTGTAATACCCGAACCCCTGTGCATCGTGTACTTTTGCAAGTGCATATGCTTGTTGGCGTTTCCCGAGCAAGCGCATTGGGCTACTAACCTCTGGCACCATTTTCTACAAAGAACTTTGGCCTCTTCGCACTGAGTGCTCTGCAAGGTGTCATTTTGTGAGAACGCTTGAGGTCCTCTCGCGACTCCAGTGCCTCCAGCCTGGGAGTCCCCTTGAGGGTCAACTCTGCTTTTCTTGGGTTCCCCTGATTGCTCCAGGCCTGCCCTGACTCCCATTGCTGTGATGAGTCTCCTGGACCTTGCTGGTCCAGGCCGTAATCTTCCTTGACCTTCTTCGTGGGTTGCCGTTGCCAAGGCTTGTTGGTGCTCCCGCCTGAGACCGACCCCTCAGCACTCGACATCCTTCATGGGACAGCTCGTATCCGGCTCCTGGTTGTCCTCGACATCTCCTGGTCCCTGTGGCTGCAGAGTCAAGGTCTCCATCAACACACCTGAAGCACCCGACATCAGTGGGCATTCGACTACCGAGTCCTTCCACTCCTGAGTGACCCAGACTCTGTCTCCTCTGCTTTCAGGTTCCCTTCAACATGAATCCACCTTTGGGTTCCATCGGACACTTTTCTTCTTTCCAGCAGTGGCATTTCCTCAAAGTCCTCTATTGAGATCGACGGCGGTTTCCGACACCAATTCAGCCCTATGCACCCAGCTTCCCTGGGATATGTACCTCTGGTACTATGGTATCCACGGGTGGGGTGGCTCTTCAACCTCCTATGATCCAAAGGGCTTCCTCGTAATCCACTGGGAAGGGTCCTTAAACAGTAAAACTTCAACCGTGACTTCCCCATAGAATTGTACGGAGCACACGGTCGTGTTCCCACACTGCACCCGTCCTCCGTGGGGTCCCTACTTACTCACCTTGGGTGGTTCCTTGGGGTCCCAGCGATTCTATGTACTTTAGACACTGTCTTGACTCGAGTCGTGGTTCTTATGCCACTATTTTAGTATATGGTTTGGTTTCCCCCTGGAGCCCACTGTGTATTAGTGCTACTTTCGATTGTTTCTGTGCTATAGTATTGTGTGCTTTGAGAGTATCTTCGTGTAGAAGATACTGTGTCGTACTTCCAGTGTGTTATAGTAATAAATACATATTTTTATAACTACTGTGTGGTTCTCCTTTCATTTAATCAATACTATAAGGTTACATTCTGGTAAAACAAGCTGCTTAACATTCCTTCAAAACTAAGCCTGAAGGCTGCTCTCCACAGCTACCACTTGAATAGCTTTCAAAGGTTATCTTTGACCTCTTAAATCACCATAAGGGTTGTTTGGACTGGTACAGGGTGCCCACATTAATTAGTGGACAGCATATACCAGGCCAACTTCTCACACTGAGGATAATGGGGATTCCTTGGGTACAAGAATCTGCGTCCTTTTAGAGGGCGTTAGACAAAGACATTCATACATTCTACATGAGTACATGGATCACAGGATCTTCACCAATGGGGAACAAGCAAAGGTAAATATTCTGCTGGAGAATACATTCAAAGATTCTCTCATAGTGATAATGCATTGAGTTTTAGACATTCTTACTGCTTATTCGAGCAGTTGAAATGATACACTGTTCAACAACAGACTGGGACAGTAAGGATGTCCTAGGCCAGGCACAGCAAGGAAAGTCTCTGGGAACACTCTCTGGGTATTTGTGAAAATGTCAGCAATACTTTATTTATAACAGAAAGACAGCAATAGTCATCACGTGATATGGTGTGATGTCTGAGCAAGATGAAGGACAGTGTAAACACACTCTAATTTCAGCATAAGCTCTGGTCAAAATGCATTTATTATAAGATAAGGAAAAACAACGTTCGCATCAGCAACCCGGTCGAGACACGGTCGCACGTCATATCTTTAACGCCAAGCAACACCGATCTACATGTGCTGCAGTCATTCATTCTGGAATTTGGAGCATCCTGCACAACTGCATTTGTGTAACCCAGTTTAATATTGATCAGTGGACCAACTATTGCTTGTGGTGGGATAGGTCCTGAAATGGAAGGAATTATTCCAGATTTCTTAAGCAGAAAACAACTACATATACTTCTGCTTCAAACTTTACTTTGTTGCACCATATTACTTGCACATGTTTTCCTTTAATGAGGTTGTGTGGATGCCAAAGAGACGGGGATGCTAAGATATAGTGTCCAATGAGTGTATTTTCTGGACGGAGATCAGCAGCAAGGGCTTTGATTTTGCTCTGTTTAATTTGAGAGAGCAAACATTCATTCAGGTTGTTACCGGGGCCATTCATTGCCTAGGCCCACTGGCAAATATTACATTGATTACTTTGAAGGATCAGATAAAAGGGTCATAACGCACAAGTAATTGTATATCAGTATCAGCAATCAGAATGTCCTGAATAAGTATTAAATCAACTCAGTGTCCTTTCATACGTGATGGAGAAGAGGTTGCATATTTAATGAAAGAAAGAATCCAGAGTCTGCATGAGTGATTTAGTATGAACATGCCCAGAGTGAGAGACATTAGTACATACTAAAGTCCCAGACTATCAGGAGATGCTTAGCGTCCCAAAGTTGAATCATGAGTAAATCTAAATTTTAAAGAGTACGTCTGTCTTTGTTATTCAGTCAGGTACAGAGCACTCAACGATTCACAGTGAGTTTTTACTAGCAATGTCCTCTTTGCACCTCTCTTTCTGATGCGATTGACATATTTGATTTTTTATCCTGCTGGAGTTAATGTAATTAATTGAATGTTTTTACTGCACATTCAATACACATTTTTTAATGCATAACAAAATATAACACCCAGTTAATTGTAAAAGCACATATAATAACTTGCATGATTATAAAACCCAGTCAGCAGTACAGAACATCTAAAATTGGAGCTTTCCAATTCGTTTCTGGGGTGAAACACGTGCACCCAGTTCGACTACGCAGGTCCAAAGATCATGCAAGCACACCTTGTGGGTCTTCCATAATTTTCATATTTCTTTGGCTCAGCTCAGGATCAGAGCCCAGGCCTTTTGTCACCCTGCTGAGTCAACTTAATTACTCTGCTCCCCAGCAGAGAGAGCCAAGGCCTCGCCACACAAAAGGAGCAATTAACATTGCTTGTCTAAGCTCCTGCGGAGGAAGGGGTGGGGGAAAATATCTGCATCTGTTAATTAGCTGTCACACTGTACCAGGGCTGGGACAGCCCAGGCCCACAAAGGGTGAACAAGGGAGGAAGCCCAGACAACTGGAGCCAACCCAGGAGTGGGCTCCACTATGACGTTTTGGTGTGAAAGACCCTGGCAGTGATGTCATCCAGCGGGGAGCAGAGGCTCACAGAGGATATGTGACCAGTGACTTCTCGATGGTACCATCTTGAACTGTTCCAGCATGCTGTGCAGGAGGTTTGAGACTGGGTGGAGAGGTAATGCAGCACCCTGGGATTGGCCAGGGGTGCCTCGCTTCTAGAACCTTCTACCCTCGGTTAATACTCTTGCACAAGGAAGAGGGAGTTACTTTTCTGTTGAATTTGGAAACTCGGATTGTGACAACCCATGGACAACTTTGAAGGACAAGCCCCCCCTGATACCCTAAAGTACTAAGGACTCTGACCCAGTTGATCCCTGGGCCAGTGGGTCTCTCCAAAGGCTAGTGAGGCTTACATCCCCTGAGGACAAGTGGGGGATTATCTGGACTTCTGCATGAGGAGAAATGACAGTACTTCAATCCGCACTTTCTCCGAACATTTCTCCTTCATTTCAAAATTACAATATGTTTACTTGATTTCTGTGTTCTTTTTTATTTCAATTCCTAATATATCAATATGTCCCTGTTATTTCACGTATACCAGTTAACTCCCCAATCCTCAATGCATTTCAGGTGTTTTGCCCTTCTTCAGGGTTTTAATGTATCATTTTATTTTCTAGAAACCGAATCAAAAAGAAACACAAACTCAAAAAAGCTGAACATGTCATTCAAAACTTGTACCTAATACTAAAATATATACCCTTCCAATGATTCTTTTAAAGTGCTCATTCATGACTGCACCTGATCACAAGCACTTTGCTTAGTTTGTTTACTTAAGTTGCAAGATTAATTTCTTTCTAAACACTCTTTGTTTCAATTCTAAAAAAGAACTAAATAGTGTTTATGAACATGACTTTATCATTTAATCATGCTTTTGACTTCCAAGCCCTGGTTTAAATGAAGATGCTTATGTTCCAATCTTTGATATTATAAACTATCTGTCATTTGCATGCCTTGAGCGTTATTACTAAGGCTATTTCAGGTTAGTTATCGAACATGAGTTGACCGGCAATTGTTTTTAAACTCGCGCCAACCATGTGCAGTGGCTCAATTTGTATTAACAGGTTAATAGTTTGTTCACAGAGTTAACTCTGGTTGCAGTGTATATTTAATATGGACCCTCTGCTCGTACCTTAAATTAATACACTATTACCACTGATGTTATCGAACCGGGAAGAACTGCTTTATCCATACATCCTAAACAAACTAACAACACATTGTTCTGCTGACCTTTCACCATTCATTTCCTCTTAAACACTGCTAAGAGACTAAAACCAGTGCTCTTCGTCCATCTACCATGGTACTATGTCTCTTTCTTTTAACCCAGAACATTTGTTGCTACTTTCCTTTTAACACCTCTTTCCAGCACTTTAAAAATTAACTTTGAACATTTGAAGGATTGTGTTTTTTCGACTGTGAACATGAACATTTCGGCTCATCTGCTTTTTACAGATGGTATACTCTGGGCCAGGTTCACAAAGATAAACTTGCACTTTTATGTAAGTTTACTATTTTTTTGGTATTCACAAACTACCCATTTAATTGTACTAATAGTAATCGACTGCAAAGGCTCCGCACATAAAGAGATAGGCCTGAAATCTATGTTTGAAATGTATGCTCATATATATAGGGCTGGGTTATTATTTTGGAACAGGAGGTACCCTGAACATGTCATACATACAGACAATTGTGATATACCCCGCTGACCATAGATATATCTGCTTTTGCGAAAAAAGAACACAGTGAGAACTTGTGTCTTTATATGAGTAAATCGTATGGTCTTTTATATAGCTTATATCGCATACAACATTTCTGGTGTAGAAATCAATACGTTTAAAAGTCAAATTTAAAGCTCTGATACAAAAAAGAACTATTGAAATAAAAGCAAATATCATCAGATTTTAATGACATAAATTGTAGCTCACAGTTGTTTGTGAATTCACACCCCTCCACCAAACGTAAGGTGCTTTAGTTCGTGAGATGAGGACTAGAGAGATGGGATCAACAATTCTTGTGGTAGTAGGAGTGTTTCATGAAGACAATAAGGAACCTATTTGGGTTTGTGGGGTGCCCAGGATAATGTTTAAGGAGGTAAAATTGTATTTGGCCTGGATGCGATTCAGACTTTTTAGGGTCAGATCTGTAAGGGGGCCACATGGAGTCATAGGAGCGATAGTCATGCTGGAAAGTAGGGGGATCCCATTGGATCCCGGTTCCAGCAGCTACTTCTGACCCGGGATCCAGGATCCCTCCAACCCAGTGAAATATGCTGAATTTATCCTGGTGTCATTTTCCAACACTGGGACATAATTAAGCAGACGTTTTCTTCATTTGGTTCAGAACAGCAACCTGCAGCGAGGGGGCTTTCTGTGTTTTTTCACTTCCAGACGGGCCCTAAAACAAAGGAGTGAATTAAATGGTATCAGCCTTACTTTTGATTATCACTGGGCTGGGAGCCATCTAGAGCCTAACACCTAGATGTCGATTCAATGGAAGGAAACAAAGGCACACAGCTTCTCTCTTCGGAAATACTTTAGAGAAACTATGACTTGAAGGCATGTTTTTGACTGTGCTCTAAGCCCCATGTAACAAATATGCATCAACAGGGAGAATGTAAGATTTATATGTGTGAATAAGTGTGGGCTGTCACCTGAGCGAGAGGAATGAGCTACAGACTGAGTGGATGCTCTTGCTTTAACTTTATTCTTTCTTATAGTATTTCCCTTTACAGAAGCCAGAGTAAAGTCCGGGTTTTCTCTCTCTCCTTGATAAGGGTAAGGTTGGAGCAGTTAGGCTTCCTTGACTCGTCCTCCGGAGACAGCTTATCCTCGCGAAGTGACCATGAAAACAAACAAAATAAAGGAAAATATCAAAATACTGGCCTCTTGAAATTCCGGATAGGGTAGGGAGTGAGGGAACACCCAAGTGCGTCTGCGTCGGTTTAGAGTGATGAGAGGAGTGCAAGGGAAAGGGAGTCAGCACAGGCACGAGAACGGCTTGTTACTCCCCCGATTTCTCCCTCCTCCCGGCCCACCCAGCGAAGCGTTCACGTACCTGGGTGAGTCACGTTCCCCCAGGAACGTGGCTGGGCGAAGGGTGGTAGCGTTGGCCTCCTGGCTTTCTGGTTTCCAGGTTCTTCGGTTCCGTCGGTTCTGGCAGCGCATCTCCTTCTCCGGGGTTCAAAGCCTCTGAAGTCCACGATGCCGGTTCTTCACCGCGGCGTCTTCCGGTTTCTCTCACTTTCAGTTCTCCTCTCGGAGGTTGGTCTTCCGTGATTGGCTCGGGGCAGATGACGTGGCAGTCGGGGGCGTGGCACCGTTCGTTAGGCTCCCAATTAAAGGAACATGCAGGCGGATCGGCCAGAGGGGAGTACTCTATCCATGGCTTGCTGTCCATCGGCTGTGGAGAGAGGAGAGAGTCTTCGACATCAGGTACTCTCCACCACTCTTTATGGCAGTCAGTACCCCCACAGGTCCCATTGAATTCGTGACACACCCTCCCCCTGAGATTCTCCCGAACGGGGAGAGGAAATACCCTAGATAGGAAGTCCGCATTCCTATGGAGTGTGCCCTTCCTATGCCGCACCTCAAATGAAAAAGGTTGCAATTGAGGGACCATCGTAGAATACGGGGATTGTGACCTTTGTTCCTACACAACCATTGAAGAGGGGCATGGTCAGTGAGCAGTATAAAATGGTTCCCCTCCAGATAATAACGGAGTTTATCTGTAGCCTATTTCAGTGCTAGGCACTCCTTCTCAATTGTGGAGTATCTCTGTTCACGGGGAAACAATTTTCTGCTGATGAATAGGATGGGATGTTCTAGACCATCAGGGAGAATCTGAGACAGTACTGCACCTATCCCAGAATCGGAAGCATCCGTCTGGAGGACAAATGGATTGGAGAAATCGGGCGAGGCCAATACTGGACTACTGGTAATAGCTTTCTTTAGTAGGCGAAATGCTGTTTTGGCTGCCTCTGGGGGATTTTGTAATTCCTTTGTTTTTACATTTTTGCGTAAGAGATCAGTAAGGGGGCCTGCAATGTCTGAGTAATGGGGTATAAATCGTCTGTAGTAGCCTAATAGGCCCAGAAAGGCTCGAACCTCCCTTTTTGTTGAAGGAAAAGGGGTTTCTGCGATAGCCCTCACTTACTCCTCGTGTGGAGCTATCATCCCGTTCCCTAAGACATATCCTAGATAGTGGACCTTTTGGAACCCCACCTGGGACTTTTTGGAATTAATATGAAGACCTGCTTTTTGTAGGGCCTGGAGTATCGTTTGGCAGTGTTTTATATGGTCCTCTCAGGTTGGACTAAATATCACTATGTCGTCTAGATAGGCTGACGAGAAGGCCTGATGGTCACGGAGCACCGTATTCATAAGCCGTTGGAAGGTGGCGGGTGCTCCGTGTAATCCAAAGGGGAGGACATTAAATTCAAACAACCCGTCAAGGGTAACAAAAGCGGTCTTTTCGCGATCTGTTTTTTTAAGGGGCACCTGCCAGTATCCCTTAGTGAGATCTAGCGTGGTGATGTATTGTGCATCGCCCAGTTTTTCTATTAATTCATCCACTCTAGGTAAGGGGTATGAGTCGAATTTTGAAATGGCATTGACCGCTCTGAAATCCATACAAAAGCGAATGGAGCCATCAGGTTTAGGGATTAAGACGATGGGCGAGGATCATTCGCTTTTGGAAGGACGTATCACACCCATCTCCAGCATGTTCTGAACCTCTGCCCGGACCTCTGGTCTCCGGGCGGCTGGTATGCGATAGGGTCGTTGCTTTACTATGTGTCCTGGAATAGTCACAATAGAGTGCTCGACCACGTTGGTCTGCCCTGGAGCATCTGAGAAAATAGGTGAGTAAGAGCCCAGGAGGGAATCTAGAGCCTGTCTCTGTTGTGGGAGTAGGGATTCATTGATGACCAGATGTTTTACGGTACTTGGGGACTCCCTGGGGCCGGGAAGTACTAAGTGGTTTGTCAAAGGCAGCGGCCCCAACCATTTCTTCAATAGATTTATGTGGTATGTTTGGATCCTGGAAGGTTTTATCTGAATCTTATAAGACGTTTTACCAACAGTACCAACCACTTTATACGGTCCTAGCCACTCCGCTTTTAACTTACTGGTGGAGGATGGCATTAACACTAAAACCCAATCATTTAAGGCTAGCTGTCTCCACTTCTTTCCTTTGTCATAGAAGTGTTTTGCTTTTCCTTCTTTTTCTCTAAAGAGGAGTAGGCAAGATCTCTTAATTTTCCTATCTTGGATTTTAAGTTCTGGGTATACTCAAGAAAGCCTTTAGCTTCGTTGGGTTCTTCCTTTTCCCAGGCCTCCCTTGTCATCTCCAGAAGAGTCCGGGGTTGTCTTCCGTATACCAGCTCAAAGGAAGAACACCCAAGGCTGCTTTGAACCTGGCTACGGATGATGAATAACGCTAGTGGCAGGAGCTGATGCCACTCCTTTCCATCAGCTTGTAGCATTTTCTTAAGGGTCAGTTTTAGAGTGCCATTATACCTCTCCGCAAGACCGTCAGTTTGGGGATGATATACTGACATTTTGATGTGACTAAGTCCCAGTGTTTTACACACTACTTTCATCAGCCGTGAAACAAAGGGAGTGCACTGATCAGTTAGGATCTCCCGTGGGAAGCCCACCCTTGAAAACAACTCGATTAATTTGTCCGTGAAGTTCTGAGTTGTTGGGGCCTTTAGGGGAAAGGCTTCGGGGTATCGTGTGGCGTAATCCACGATTACTAATGCGTATTGATGACCTTTTTTAGTTTTAGGTAGGGGGCCAATGAGATCCATTCCCACCCTTTCAAATGGGTTTCCTATTATTGGCAACGGCTGTAAGGGCACAGGAGGGGGTTTGTAGGGATTCCTCTTCTGACATATTGTACATTCCTGACAATATCTTTTGATATCGGCATATACTCCGGGCCAGTAAAAGTGTTTCAGTATGCTTTGTGTTGTTTTCTCTGTACCGGTATGACCGGCCATTAGGTGTGAGTGTGCGAAGAAGAGGATTTGTTCCCTAAAGGGTAAAGGCACTAGTAATTGGGGTGTGTCCTCTATTGAACCCTTTCTGTATAATAACCCATTGAGCGTGAGGAAGTGGGGGTATGAAGTGGGGGTTTTGTCTGCGTTGGTTTGGGCACTATGCCAGGTGTTTTGGAGAGTGGGATCGTCGGCCTGGCTGAACCTAAAATTCCTGTCAAGGAGCCAAGGTTCTGGGGAAATAAGGGCAGGTTGGGAATCGTGGTTGACTGTCTCCTTTCTGTTCTCCCTACCATTTACTGTGGCTAGGAACATCTCTACGAACTCCGGGTTGTCAGTCCCTATTATCAACTCCTCGGGAAGGTCATTCAACACTCCCACCCTGATACCATAGGAAGGGCTACCCCTTGGAGTTATGGAAATATGGGCCACGGGATATGGTTTAATGTCCCCATGCACACAGCGTATGTGAACCAAGGTTTCAGGTAAGATCTGGGACGCTTTGACCAGTTCTCCTTGTATGACTGACTGTCGGCAACCAGAGTCTAAGAGGGCACTAACCCAGCGGTCATTGACCTGTACACTCACACAAAAAGTGCTTCCAAACTCGGCAGTGTACAGAATTGATTTCGGAATATATCCCACTTCCATGGACTCTTCAGAAGGTTTCTTGTTTGGACACACGCGTGCTATATGTCCCCAATCTCCACACTCAAAGCACTGGGGGCTTCGAAAAGCCGGAACTTCTGGCCTGGACGGTCGGTTTTTTTGGGGCTCTGTTGTCTCACGCATGTGGCTTTTCTTGTCGCCCTTCCCTAGGGATAATCGGTTTGGCTTTTCAGATTCCCAAACAGTGGTGCGAGGTTGAGCCCTAGAAAAGGTGGTGGCCATGTTCACTGCTTGTTCTGTAGTAAGATTAGTATGTTGGTGAAGCCATCTCTGGGTGTTATAGGGAAGTGCCTCTAAGAACTGTTCCAGATAAATCCGGTCCATGATTTCCTCCTTACTACTTTCAGTTGGCTTAAGCCATTTATCCGCCGCAGCTTTTAGTCTATAGAAAAGTGTTTTAGGATTCTCTCCTGGGGCTCCCTTCTCTTTACGGAAACGAACCCTATATGCTTCAGAATCTAATCCTAGGTGATCCAGGATTATAACATTGATTTCGGCATATGGCGTGTCTCCGTTGGCGTTCGCCACTTGGTACGCGGCTTGTGCTTCACCTGTAAGTAGAGGGGCCAGAAAGAAGGGCCATTTTGCCACTGGCCAGCCACATGCATGAACTGCACGTTCGAAATTGAGCATAAAAGCGTCGGGGTCCTCCCCGGGGATATATTTTTGTAAAGAGATGCCAGGCGGATTTTGAGGAGTGCTTCTACTGGATGTGCTTGCTCTTCCGCAATTTTCTGCAGTTCTTCGATTTGTGCAGCCATAGTAGTTTTGAATATATCCCTGTCGGCCTGAGCCGACGTCATCTGGCGCTCCACTGCCCATTCTAATTTTTCTTGTCCTTTGATTAGGTGTTGAATGATCGCGTCCATTATTTCAGTACTAATGGCTATATTGCCCGCATTCACCACCACTTGTGGGCTGTCACCCGAGCGAGAGGAATGAGCTACAGACGGAGTGGTTGCTCTTGCTTTAACTTTATTCTTTCTTATAGTATTTCCCTTTACAGAAGCCAGAGTAAAGTCCGGGTTTTGTCTCTCTCCTTGATAAGGGTAAGGTTGGAGCAGTTAGGCTTCCTTGACTCGTCCTCCGGAGACAGCTTATCCTCGCGAAGTGACCATGAAAACAAACAAAATAAAGGAAAATATCAAAATACTGGCCTCTTGAAATTCCCAATAGGGTAGGGAGTGAGGGAACACCCAAGTGCGTCTGCGTCGGTTTAGAGTGATGAGAGGAGTGCAAGGGAAAGGGAGTCAGCACAGGCACGAGAACGGCTTGTTACTACCCCGATTTATCCCTCCTCCCGGCCCAACCAGCGAAGCGTTCACGTACCTGGGTGAGCCACGTTCCTCCAGGAACGTGGCTGGGCGAAGGGTGGTAGCGTTGGCCTCCTGGCTTTCTGGTTTCCAGGTTCTTCGGTTCCATCGGTTCTGGCAGCGCATCTCCTTCTCCGGGGTTCAAAGCCTCTGAAGTCCACAATGCCGGTCCTTCACCGCGGCGTCTTCCGGGTTCTCTCACTTTCAGTTCTCCTCTCGGAGGTTGGTCTTCTGTGATTGGCTCGGGGCAGATGACATGGCAGTCGGGGGCGTGGCCCCATTCGTTAGGCTCCCAATTAAAGGAACATGCAGGCGGATCGGCCAGAGGGGAGTACTCTATCCATGGCTTGCTGTCCGTCGGCTGTGGAGGGAGGAGAGAGTTTTCGACATCAGGTACTCTCCACCTCTCTTTATGGCAGTCAGTACCCCCACAGGTCCCAGTGAATTCGTGACAATAAGTAACTACACAAAAAATGTTTTAAATGGCGCCTACTCATTTACTTTTTATTTAATTATATAGTAGCGCTACTCAGCCCAGTGTAGGGTGTCAGAGTGCTTTACATCACACACATAGAGACAATAAATCATACAAGTATGTAAATAATTGTACAGGAAATGTTACACAAGACGGTGAGGGTTATAAGTTGTAGGAATCACATATCTTCCATACTTGTAGACAATATAATCCCCTCAAAACTGCTTGGCACACAAAGATTTCGGCAGAAAGATTTAACCCTGTAAGATCATTCAAAAGGCAGCTTTTTTGTGGCCAATTAAGTAAGCTAGAACAGATTTACTGTCACATTTGCCCTTGTTGCAGTTTCTTTGCAGCATATACTTTTTTTAATAAATGTATAAATTGACTGTCAGACTCTGCTTTTTAAGCTCTGCCCCTTGTGACTCCACTCCCTTTCCTCTGCCACGCCTTCACCTCCAATTTATGCTTTCCTGGAGCAAAAGTCTATATATTTTGTACGGTTTACAAGCTGTGTCCATCAATCCTTTTCTCTGCCTTGTGGTGTTCTCCAGGGGTCATCACTGAGCCCAACACTTTTTAATTTTTACATGGCCCCCTTAGCGAAGCTGATTCACTCCTTAGGCTTTGCTACAGTGTCTTAAGCTGACGACGCTCAAATTGTGGTGTCGATTTCAAGCAATGTAGATGAGGTTGCAGATCGATTCAACAGATGGATGGGGCAATTGTTAGCTGGATGAGCGTAATTGCCTGAAGTTGAAGTCCTTAAAAACTGAGGTCCTCCTCTTTGGAAAGGAAACCTCCTTCTGGAATCAATCTTGGTGGCCTCAGACTCTGGGTCCATTCCCCCCGCCAGTGTCCAAAGTTAGAAACCGCAGGGTAATTTTTTACACTGAGCTGTCTTTTTCGGATCAGATAAATAGATTGGCCTCATCTTGTTTCTATCTGCTGAGAGCGCTAAGGAAGGTTTTGCCTTTTATTCCCTTCGATTTGCAGAAATCAGTTGTCATCACACTATTATTATCTAGATTGGATTACGGTGATGCCCATTATCTGGGCATTAAACAACGCTCTCTAAATAAGCTTCAGATGCTGCAGAATGCAGCCGGTCGTCTTCTCACGAAGATACCAAAGTTCAAATCGGTCTTGACTGCTTTATCAGAAGTTCATTGGCTTCCAGTCAAAAAAAGAGTGGCCTTAAAAAGCTCTCTGTTTGGTGCATAATACTCTGCATGGTCATGGACCAGAGTAATTGAAAAGGAAAATTGTGTGGTACACCCCAAACAGACTGTTGCGATCCGCATCCTTAAAATCAATCTTTGTTCCAAAAATCAAGAAAGCTTTGTGGGGTGGTCACTCACTTGCCAACTTTGGAACAGAATGCCTATGCACCTCAACTGTCAGTCTAATATGGCAAGTTTCCAAAAACAATTGAAAACCTTGCTGTTCTCTTCTTCTCTTAAGTCTTCCTCTTCCCCCTTTCGGTGGTGTCTGAAGTTTAGGAAAAAGTTGAATGCTAACACCAAGACGCTCTAAAAATGTAATTAAAAAATCAATTCAAAAAATGTATGCGCATGATAATCCTCTGTTTTTGTGTTGAAACGTTTAGACCACTAGGGACTGGTTTCTGGGGTCATTATCTGGACAGAGGTCCTACAGTATATGCATTACATGGTTTAGCGGGAATAACCTAGGGGAGACTGTGTTAAATTCTGGTAATTGGCCTGTGTTAGAGTTCAGGGGCCCCAGTGAGGTAAGATACTGGTTTTGGGGATCTCTTAGACTCGGCCGCGAGCCTGAATCAGGCACTGGGTAAGAACAGGGATGGGAGGCAGAAATCCCCCGACGCCTTCCGTTTTGGTGTGGGGTTTTGGATGGAGCGTGGCACAGGAGGCAGCAAATTCTGCGAAGCCCTACAGACAGCTACCGTCTGTCTTGTTATCTTGGAAACATTTGAGCCGGTGGTTTCCGGTGCTCAGCACCGGCACTTCATTGGCTTCCGGTGCTCGGCACCAGCACTTAATTGTCAACACCGCACTTAGGACAGTCTTCCACATGGTGTTGATGCTTATCTAATTTAGAGATGAGCAGAACAACGCTTGTTTATGAATACAATATACATTAAAAATTACTAATACCTGCCTCCCCAGCCACTCCTTTAGCTTTGGGGATCTGGATTCATCTGAACTGTCCCGCTTGCAGGCGAGAGAGATGGTTAGTAGGTAAAGCGGACGCTCTGCTCTAGAAGCCAGTCTGTGTACCTTAATTTACCGCTTTTTGCACAGTCCTTTGAATGAATTTTAACTCTCGGAATTGTTTGTTTTAATCATTGCCTACCTCGTATTTGCACACTTTGCACACTTTGCTGAAGATCATCTCTCCCCGGTCCACCGTGAGACTAGCTCGTTTGAGTGGAGGGAGATTTGACTCATTTCCGGTTGTGAGGGAGGTTGGCGTTCTAGTGGCCCAACCCCCTCTACAAAACCGGGTGCTTCACTCGACGCGAGCGGACGCACGCAGGTAAAGCAGACGCTCTGCTCTAGAAGCCTCTCTGTGTACCTTAATTTAGCGCTTTTTGCACAGTCCTTTGAATGAATTTTAACTCTTTGAATTGTTTGTTTTAATCATTGCCTACCTCGTATTTGCACACTTTGCACACTTTGCTGGAGGTCATCTCTCCCCGGTCCACCGCGAGACTAGCTCGTTTGAGTGGAGGGAGATTTGAGTCATTTCCGGTTGCGAGGGAGGTTGGCGTTCTAGTGGCCCAACCCCCTCTACAAAACCGGATGCTTCACTCGACGCGAGCGGACGCACGCAGGTAAAGCGGACGCTCTGCTCTAGAAGCCACTCTGTGTACCTTAATTTAGCGCTTTTTGCACAGTCCTTTGAATGAATTTTAACTCTTGGAATTGTTTGTTTTAATCATTGCCTACCTCGTATTTGCACACTTTGCACACTTTGCTGGAGGTCATCTCTCTCGGTCCACCGCGAGACTAGCTCGTTTGAGTGGAGGGAGATTTGAGTCATTTCCGGTTGCGAGGGAGGTTGGCGTTCTAGTGGCCCAACCCCCTCTACAAAACCGGATGCTTCACTCGACGCGAGCGGACGCACGCAGGTAAAGCGGACGCTCTGCTCTAGAAGCCACTCTGTGTACCTTAATTTAGCGCTTTTTGCACAGTCCTTTGAATGAATTTTAACTCTTGGAATTGTTTGTTTTAATCATTGCCTACCTCTTATTTGCACACTTTGCACACTTTGCTGGAGGTCATCTCTCCCCGGTCCACCGCGAGACTAGCTCGTTTGAGTGGAGGGAGATTTGACTCATTTCCGGTTGCGAGGGAGGTTGGCGTTCTAGTGGCCCAACCCCCTCTACAAAACCGGATGCTTCACTCGACGCGAGTGGACGCACGCAGGTAAAGCGGACGCTCTGCTCTAGAAGCCACTCTGTGTACCTTAATTTAGCGCTTTTTGCACAGTCCTTTGAATGAATTTTAACTCTTGGAATTGTTTGTTTTAATCATTGCCTACCTCGTATTTGTACACTTTGCACACTTTGCTGGAGGTCATCTCTCCCCTGTCCACCGCGAGACTAGCTCGTTTGAGTGGAGGGAGATTTGACTCATTTCCGGTTGCGAGGGAGGTTGGCGTTCTAGTGGCCCAACCCCCTCTACAAAACCGGATGCTTCACTCGACGCGCAGCGGGCGCGCCAAAGGCAAGCCAAAGGCAAGCCCGTCTGCGCCCGTCCGCGCCCTGACGTCGCCAGGAGCCAGGGACACTGGCCGATTTACCCCCGAGCAGGGCCCAACTCCCTTTCTGTCTTATTCTAGCAAGGAGCTGCTAGAGATGAGAACAGATTCCCTGCCTTCATGCCGGCCTGAGACTTGGCCAATTATAGAGGGCCCTTTTTCCTGTTGAGCCTGCCGGTATCAAGGTATTTCTACTGAGACGGCTCCTATCGATGAGGAACCTTGCTGTGCTCTCTCCAATAATCATTCCCCTGTTTTTAAACCTGTCACCTTTACTAGTAATGATACTGGGAAATCTCCCCATAATCTCAAGATGGGGTGGAAAAGCCTGTTATGTAACATTAGATCCCTGCCTAAGCACCCTATTGAGATATGGGATCTCCTCTCTTCCGTGCAGCCTGATTTTGGGGTCCTGACGGAAACTTGGCTTAAGCCCCATTCTACTCCTGCCATCACGCTAGCCCTGCCTGAGGGATACAGGATTATAAGAACGGACAGAAAGCCAAAGGTGGGGGGTGGGATAGCCATTATACATAAGGATAGCATCAAAGTTACTGCATTGGAGCAGCGCTGTAATGCCAATATTGAAATCTTGGTCTTCCGAATCGACCTTTTATCCCAATTTAGTTGGAAGGGGGCCCTAGTTTACCGGCCCCCAGGTCCTTTAGCTGAATTCTCACTACAACTTACTGAACTAAGAGCCCCCCACGTGATTTCGACCAACAATTTTTTATTGTTAGGAGATTTTAACGTCCATAGCGAATGTACCTCTAATACTGACGCACTGACGCTCTTGGCAGACCTTGCTCTGCTGGGCTTATCTAAGTTCAACGAAGGTCCAACACACACAGCAGGTCACACACTGGATATCATCTTTTCCAATTCTTCCAGTATTCTGCGTGAACTACCCCAGCTGCTGACATGGTCGGACCATGCGTTAATTGAATTCTTCATTCAAGGCCCGAGGGAGATGAAAGGTTCCAACCCTGTCACTCACTACACTCGTAGACAATGGCAGAAAGTCACCCCGGAGCGCTTCCAAACCTCCTTCTTGGTGCCTTGGGACACTGCACCGGACAACATAGAGGATGCTCTTGCTAAATATAATTCTGCTGTCTCCTGCGCCATTGACCAACTCGCACCACTGAAATCACTTCCAAACTTCTCTAAGCGTCCCCAGACTGCTTGGTTTTCCCCCCAGCTCCGAGCTAAAAAAAAACTATGCAGAAAACATGAAAGACGCTGGCGTAGCACCCATGACGAGAGGGATAAAGACAGATTTATGGTCACTCTGTCTGGCTACCATAAAAATATAAAGGCCGCACGTAAAGCTCACATCGCATCACAGTTAGCCCAGGCTGGTAACGCTCCCAAAATCCTCTACCGAATCCTCCAGTCTTTCATCAACCCTAAGGCTTGTGATAATCTAGAGGCCCCCTCTCAAACGCTTTGTAATGACATCGCACAATATTTCTCGGAGAAAATAGAGCTTATCTACGATAAAATTGTTCCACCAGGGAGCCAGCCTTCGGTTGCCATGGCATTTGATCAGCCAGAACAGGCAATCCCCAAGTTGCTAGAGAGTTTCCCCCCTGTGACCTCGGTAGATGTAGAATCACTGCTTCGCACCGTAAAATCGGGCTCCCCTCTAGATGCTATCCCGGCCAAAGTCGTAGCCTCTCTGTCCTGTCAACTGTCTCCTTCCATTGAGTTTCTTCTCAATCTCTCTCTGAGAGAGGATCATGTTCCTTTAGAATGGAAAGCAGCACAGGTTATGCCTATCCATAAGAACACCAAGGCTCCTCTGACGGATTTTTCCAATCTCCGTCCCATCTCGCTACTCCCCTTCCTGAGCAAACTATTAGAGAAGCACATTAATAAACATCTATCCAACCATGTCGAACTTACGGGCAGCTTAGATCCTTCCCAGTCAGGCTTTAGGCCCAAATACAGCACAGAATCAGCCCTGCTAGTGGTCACAGATAACATCAGGATGACCTTAGACAGGGGTCAATCTATGATTCTGGTGCTGTTGGACCTTTCTGCCGCGTTCGACACGGTTTCGCATCAGATATTGCTCAGGAGACTGAAGGAGATTGGACTCAGAGACTCTGCTTTCCAGTGGATGACGAGTTTTTTATCTTCTCGCTCCCAGACATCAATCTTGGCCCGTATCGTTCGGCATCTATGGAACTGACCAAGGGAGTGCCTCAGGGCTCTTGTCTGAGCCCCACTTTGTTTAATATCTATGTTGCTCCCTTGGCCAACCTTCTTAGGACCTATAGATTCATCCCCATCTCTTACGCAGACGATACGCAGCTGCTTTTCCTTTTGATAAATTTACTCCATCTGTACAGTCGGCCTTCTCTTCTGGTATGAGGGCTATCTCAAATTGGATGAGAACTAATTTTCTCCAATTTAATGTTGGGAAGACCGAGATCTTGCTCTTTGGAGATGCCCCTCTATTGTGGACCCCCGAATGGTGGCCGGCGGATCTTGGCGTTCCCCTTGCCCCCAAGTCCCTTGTCAAGAACTTAGGCATTCGTTTGGATCAGGCTCTCACTCTGAAGGAGCACGCTGCTCAGACAGCTGGCTCCTGTTTTCTTACATTGGGCCTACTACGCCGAGTCTTTCCCTTGCTTCCTGACTCAACTCGGAAGACCCTGACTCAGGCGCTCATACTAAGCCGTCTGGACTACTGCAATGGCCTCCTGGTTTCTGCCAATGAGTCCTCGCTCTGCAGATTGCAGGTGGTCCAGAACACCGCGGCGCGATTGGTCCTTAATGCCCCTCCCAGGACTGCTTCCCGCCCTCTTCCCCGTCAGCTTCATTGGCTCCCAATCCGCGAACGGGTTAAGTTTAAAGTGTGCTGCACTATTCATAAAGCTATATTCAATCTCGGCCCCGCCTATCTGTCCGAGAAATTCACACCATACCTGCCCTCTAGGTCCCTTCGTTCTGGATCTAAATCTCTTCTTGTGGTCCCTCGAGTTAGGAAAGCCAGGCTGGGTGGGAAGGTTCTCTCCCACCTGGGCCCTCTTTATTGGAATAAGCTTCCCATGCATTTGAGGCAATGCCCCGACCACCTACAATTCAGAAAGCATCTTAAGACTACTCTTTTCTGTTTCTGATTATGTTCTAGCAGCTTAGCTTTCCTGTTGCCTATCCGAAGCGCAGAGATACCCCTTCAGGGGTCGATTCAGGCGCTATATAAATAAATAAATAAATAAATAGTTGTTTTGGTAACGATGACAGGGGCGATGGGTGCTGCAAGCTGCAGTGGCCTCCTGGTCAGGGCCCTGGCACCTATTTTACAGATTAGGCACTGGACAGAGATGCAGTGTTGAGTGCACACAAGTATCGAGAAAAAAAACTCTACTCCCCATTTCCTGAGATGTTTGAAACCCGTGGCAAATATTGAAGTCAGTTACTATGATATATTTACAGCAACTGAAGATTTCAATATGGCGGTGTACTCTGAATGGTCCTTTCTTTCTTTCTCTTCCCACAGGGCTACAGGCTTCGGCTTTTTGAACGCGCTTTGTAAAGCGGCTGCAGTGCTGGGAAACCTCTTCTTCGGCTCTCTGGTGGGCATCACCAAAGCAATCCCCATCCTCCTGGCGTCCACGGTTCTGGTGTGTGGGGGCCTCGTAGGACTGAGACTCCCTGACACAAGGAGCCAGGTGCTGATGTAACCGGATGAAGCCATTCCTGACCCGCCCTCTTCCTCTACTGCTTCCCTCTCCTTTCTCAAGAGCCATCTCTTCGGTCTGAACGGTGAAAAAGGCGTCAGAGGTTCAAAGAAACGCGATCAGACACCAGAAAACGTGATGGTTTTTTTAGCCATGCTAAATGTTTAGAACCTTTTGTGATACCATTTCATTTTATTTCAATACTTGTCCATTTGTCTTTCGATGTTCCAAAGTGTCCCAAATTATTGTCTATACTACTTTGTCAAGGAGTCCACATGATTTTCAGTAGATAAAAAGGAATATTTTGACACCATGTAAGAATAATTCAAAATCATAAAAACACCTCGAGGGAAATTCCTGTTGACATGTTGCAAGTGGTTTCTACTGAGTTGAGTTTCAGCATATCGTTTTTTTAACACTGGACTGCTTGTATCTGGCAGAAAATCAAGGAAAGCTGTATAGGTTATACAAAAACTGAAACTAATATCTGTAAAAAAGCATATGCTGCTAACTGGACCAAGTAGAAAATCTTGCACCTTAAATACCATCAGGGCTATGACTACTTTAATGAACTGTGCCAAAGCATTGACGCTAAAATAACAGGAAATGAATTGGCACTGAGGCTTTAGGGAGCCCATCTGTGCTGGATCCAGAGCTGGAGGAGCTAAGAGAAGCGTAAAGGAGTGTATGCACCAGGGGGCAGTGTTGTATCACATTTCGCCTTATATTGCTGAGTTGCGAAGAGTCGATTTGATTGCCTATCTTGAATCAATCTACATCAAATCTCACATAACATACACATTTTGTGGGTGTCCCCGGGGTGTATTCGGCCGACTGTATAAATGGTTAATAATCACGTTCTAACTTACTGAACGATTCAATCAAACTGCGACCGCGCGTTTAGAAACCTTTATAAGCAATACCGCATTTCAGGTGTTTAAATTAACAATTTACACAGTAGTAAAAACAACGGGTACAACACGGACAGTCTTACATAGTCTCACTACTACACAAATAAGACAGCAACGCTCGTGGGTGCCTGCCTGCCACCAGACTCTATAGCTAGGGAGACGCAAAGGTTAATCACATATATATGTTTAAATCAAGTGCCTCGAATCCCGTCGTTTCTAAATATGTTGCTGCTGTTCAATCAGTGCACCTACATGTGGTCAGATAAACAAAATAGCCAACTTAAATGCTCTTTACCTTGAAGAATATTGACACGGCACCATTAAAACAACACTATAACAAGGAGAAAATGCGATGCAATGGACCCAGAATACACACACACTACACGAAATTGTACATTTACTACATCATATTTACACCTACATTCGGAGAAGTTTGCAATAAAATTTCAGGCGTACCTCTGGGAAACTGTGGCAGTGCGACCATTCACGAGAACTCAGAGTCATAAGCATTTACGCATGCGAAATCTAAAAGTACGCGGTGTTTATTTTTATTCCTGAACATTCTAAGCAAAAGTGCATTTGGGCGTACTTACTTTTATCTTTTTCTCCAAAGAAAACTGTTTTTCTTCATTGAGAATCAAATTCTCTCAGACGCCTGCCAATGTTTGGATTACTCCCTCCACACTCACACAGGGTATTCGTTTACTTGTGCCCGTTGGATCCAGGGTCGGAAAGGTGAAAAAGTTAGTGAATATCTCACATACTCACAATTTTGTAGGAGCTCACCGACTTTCCATGGCATCCCGGCTTCGGAGCACCTACTCCCCGCCCCTGGGAGTAGAATTACTCCACCCTAAAGTTAGCCTCAAACTGGTGTAGTTTAGCAATTTACAAATGTAAATTCTCAATTTGTGAATTCCGCACCAGAGTGTGCGCTCCTAAATCATACATCTGTGGAACTAAATTGGATTTTGGTGTACAAAATGGCTTGGTGAATCGGGCCTGCAATATTTTATATATTGCATTATTTCCCAGAGCTTTTTTTACATTTATTTAAAATGTTGAGTCCTATATTTATTTAATGTGTTCTTTTTCAAACACAAGTTTATTGATGTTATGCCTTAGACGTGGGCATTCATTTGCCTTTCTTGGCTTTTGACCAAGAAAGATAATTTAAAAGAAAGATCATTTAAATTGTTTATACTTCTGAGGAAAAAGTGTTGAGTGTTTTTCTTCATTTGTAAAACCCCGAAAAATGCTATTAAAATGTTTCTGAAACGCTGTAGTAATACAGGACACCTTACGACCTGCGTTGCAAACAAAATCACATACAAAAAGAAACTCCGTTCTAAAGTAAACTACAAAACAAACTTTGAATGGCACTCAGCTGTCTGAAGCAATCGCATTTTTGCGCTGCTACATACTCACTGTTGAATGTTCACTGTTGAATGTTGAACTGTTTCCTTGTTGTACAATTTAACTTTAATACACGTCAGTGTCAGGCTCAGGGACAGATTACGTATACTGACCCTAGATTTGTGCAATTTAGACATGTGAGGATTACAAAAATTACACTAGTGCCTTGGCAGCTGTCACTGACATTGACACAACCTGAGGTGTAAAAACAATATTTACGCCAATTGACTATTGTAAAAATGACATTTTGCCCCAGCTGATGCTGATGGTCCAGATGTCAGTGCACAGAAGTACTGGCCCCAGTGTAACCTTTGTCATCCAGCCTTGAGTGTGGGTGTGCAGTGGACTAGTGCAAAGGCAGGGGTCAGGGAAGGCAATAGGGCAGATATGAGGTATTTACAGAAGAAGAAAAATCCCCTGTTGTGGCCATCAGAAGAAGAGTGGCTGCGTACACAAATCACAATTCAAGACACCTTTCTACACACTCGGTTAGTCGTACCCGGCCAGTATACTTTTGTGAAAACGCGTGGAAAGCAGTGCATTTCAGGGCACATTGATCCAGAGAAATTGTGCTAAACTGTGTTGATTTACAGGGATTGTTACAGGAATTCATGTGATCATCCTCCAAATGAATTCTGCAGTAAATTATCAGCAAAGGGTGAATTTCAAGGCACGCAAAGAGCTCACCCAGTCTACAACTCATTTTGGCACATAAAAAGTCCATACTTCTCCTTTGGACCAGCCCCTCAAAAATGACCCTATTGGCCAAGCCTTGGAGGCACTCTCACCAGAGACAAGCTCTACTTGGTAAACAGCAGATTGTTTCAAGTCGATCCTATTGGAGGGTACAGCTTTCTGGACATCTTATTATATGTGCCCAGCGACAAATAGCAGGGCGTTTCTACTAGTTAAATCTAAACAGCGTCAGAAACCAATAGACCTCATTGGGCACCAGTAAACCAACTAAAAACAGTAGGGACTAGATCTAAGGTACAAATGGATTTTTTTCCAAAGCCATTCATTAACTCTCAAAAACCCAACTGTATCCAATACTATTATGTATTCAGATGTTATGTGTGCTTAGTTGTATCAAGAGGCGCTGTTATGGAGTTTGACTACAACTTCACCCATCAGCAGGTGAAACTGTGGACAACATCTTAGCGAGAGGAAAATATGTGGCAGGTGTTAGGGCTTGAGCAGAATCTTGGACGTGGAGTAAGAAAAGGCTGGAGAGTGAGATAAGATGATAATGGAAAAATGAGCACCTAAGCTTGATCATTAACATCACAACGCTCAATTTGTATTTAATTAAAAGAAGAGAAGGACATGGTTTTCCTTAAGAAACAGTAGAGTGTTCAAAGTCATTCTATAGGCTATGAAATAGGCGGTCATTATTCCAACAATTAAAGAAACATGTTTCCCGCTCTCTACAAACCTGGCCATGGGCCCCCCCAGGAGACACCAGTCCTGAGAAGGAAGTGATCTCTTCGGACTGTACCTGGAAATTGACCTATTGGGTACAAAGACGTACCTGGACAAACAACATCTCAATGCTACGTAGAACATCTGAAACTGAAAGACCATCACCAATGAGGTCTTAGGTGTGCACTGGCTACAGGCTGAGATTTCTTCAGGCCAAACAGTCACCTGTGACCTGCAACTCACATAGATCCTGAATACCTAAAAAAGTTTGTAAAGTATAGGGCTACCAACAATGTAGGTGTAGGCTGTGTAGTGTAGAGGAGATTGAGGTGAAGAATCGTGACTTGATACATTGATAAGAAGTTCTGATTGAGATTGCGCCCAGCTATATCCTCAAGGATTGGGCAGCCCCTCTCTGTATGTTCTGTTGACCACCCATTGCAACCACCATTTGAGATCCTCACTAAATGCCAGACCCACACTCTTAGGCCTCTTTGGCAAATATTCCAGAGGGTTGTGTGCAGCCAGGATACTCTGGTAGTAGAAAAGGCATCTACTGAGAGCATCAATAGAGTACACGTGAAAACTGGATGTGTGATCAAATCGAGGTATGGACGCTGTTCCTTTAATCGCAAAGAAAAGGTTTCCCAACAAAGAATATTTCTGTACAATGTGTCTCGATGTAAGAAAGTATGGACAGAGCCAAGCCTTGTTAAAAGAAAAAGAGGACTAAATCAAAGCTCTTGTTTGTATTTATGTACCCTGATTGAGCTCTATGAGGATACTATAGAGTAAATCAAAGCCATGGGCGGAAAGAAGGAGATAGAGTTGAGATACAAATGAAAGATAGAAAAGACAGATAATGAAAGGAAAGTACAACATAAGTCATAGTGTTCCAACTTGGTGAAAATGGAGAAGTGGCAAAAGAAGAATTGGTCACTGGCAAGAGCAAGAAAAGACAAAGGAGGGCCTTGTCACTTGTGCACCAGAAAAAAATGACAAAAGAGGGGTTTGCCACTTGTGCATCAGCAAGAAATGATATCAAAGGGCTTAGTCACCTGTGCACCAGCAAGAAATTACATCAGCGGGCATTGTCACTTACGCACTAGCAAAAAATGACAAAAGAGGGCCTTGTCACTTGTGCACCATCAAGAAATGACATCAGAGGCTAAGTAACTTGTGCACCAGCAAGGAATGACAAAAGGTGGCATTGTCACGTGTGCATGGGGTAACAGCAAGAAATGACGAAAGAGGACCTTGTCACTTGTGCAAAAGACAAGAGCAAGAAATGACTGAAGAGGACTTTGTCATTTTTGCAAAGGCAGGAAAAGAAGACGTTGTCACTTCGGCAATATGGAGAAATGTGAAAGGAGAACTTTGTGGCTTGCCTACTGGCAAGAAATGACCAAAGAGGAATTTGCCACTTGTGCATGGGCAACATTAAATGTGAGGGCATAGATAATTTCTTTGAAATAAATGTGAATATACATTAGGAGTATTGAATAAATTAACACCTATTGAACATCCATTCCCACAAAACTGTCCTCAGTGGAAAGTAGTATATTTTAAGTAAAATCTCACAATAGATTCAGACTGCATGTTGATGATGCAGGAGTACCTTAATTATCAAAAGGGTGTACAATAATAAAAATAGTAATCATTTATATAGTGCACACCATAAGCTGAATTGCCTCTGGAGTCGAGGAGCATTAACAACTGGAATGGTAGGGCTGGGGGAAGTACCTTCTAAAGAAGTGTTTTCAGAATATGCCTACATTTTTTTAGCATTTTCCATACCTGGAATTAGTTGATAACCTGTTGCGCTCAAAGCAATCATGTACAGGCCTGTCAGCTTCTATTTTTCATGTGTCCCATAAGTGTGGCAGTAGTTGTTTTCTTTTATAGAATTAACCATACAATCCAAGTTAATACACTTTCCCCTGCTCACACTTTAGCTGTGTACAAAAGCCGATTAAACTATATCTTGTTTAGAGCCAGCCTATCCTTTCACACTTGAAACAGAAGCTACAAACCATTGCTTTGCCTGTCCTAAACCAGCAGTTCTACACCTGAATAATCCAGGTCATTATTTTTATCCCAGATGTGTAGTGCAGAGAAGTTTTGGAAAAATACATGTAACATCATTGTATGATAAACATAAAAGTCTGAAACCACCGTAGGCCTAAAGGTCTGAGAGACCAAAGAACATCATTACCTCTACTAGACAGTGTAAAGTTTGATGTTTGTCATTTCTTTCATGTATAACAGCAAAAACAAATACAAATATATGTCAGACATCTACAGTTGTGATAGTTGTAGATCAATCAATCAATCAGGATTTATAAAGTGCAGCTAATTACCTGCGAGGGTATCCAGGCACTGCTTGAGTGGCATCAGTTGAATAGCCAGGTCTTGAGGCCCTTTCTAAATTCCTGAAGAGAGGGTGACATCCAGAGATGGAGGGGAGACTGATCCTGGACTTCGCAGAGGGGTAGACGAAGGACCGTCCTCCACTGTCGCTTCGGCAGTTGCGGAGTGTGAGCGAGGGAAAGAGAGGCAGATCGCAGGAGTCTGGAAGGTTGTTGGAAGCCCAGGCATTAGTTGATTGTATGCTGGTCCTTGGTTGTGCAAGGCTTTGTAGGCGTGTGTCAGAATCTTGAATTGGCATCTCTTGTGTACGGGGAGCCAGTGGATTTGCTTCAGGTGAGGGGTGATGTGGGCTCGTCTGGCTAAGTCAAGACTTAGTCTGACTGTTGAGTTCTAAATGGTCTGCAGTCTCTTCAGGTGTGTGGTAATTCATATGTAGAGTGCTTTTCCGTAGTCCAAGCAGCTGGTGACAAGGGCTTGAGTGACGGTGCGTCTGGTGGAGACTTGGAGCCTTTTGAAGATCTTTTGGTGCCATGCGCAGAGTGAGGAAGCAGGTGGAGGAGACTGCGTTGATCTGGTTCTCCATGGTGAGTTTGCTGTCCAGGATGATGCTGAGGTTCCGGGTGTGGTCCTTTGGGGTAGGAGATGTCAACTAAATCATCATGTTCAGTCCGCCAGAGAGAGTTGGATGTCTTGAGGCAGGAACATGTTTTTCAGTCCTTCTAGAAAGTCCTGAGTAACAGGCTCTTTGAACAGACGTATTTAGTTATTGATAGAAGTTTATTGGCAAATTGAAATATATATAAATATATATTTATGTGTGCTGCACATTCTGAATTAATTATTAGTGATTTGGGAGCAAGTAGTGAAGGATAGGAGGAAAAGAATATTTTTGAGAAGTTACAGAAAAGTACCTCTTGAACAGAAGATACAATTAGTGGGAGCTGGATCCACCACCATGACAGACAGCATGAGAATATGTGTAACACTATATGGTGGGGTGGCCTTGATAAATGAGATAAGGGATGGTAGTTCAATAATGTTATGTTATTGGATAGACAGGGGATGAAGGCGAGGTTGATGCAGAGGAGGAGAAGCAGGGACAGAGTAGGATAGTAGAACGTGACAGATGACACAAGAGCTATGAGTAATTGTGGTGGGACTTAGAGTACCAGGATATCTTCTCGGGTGATTAGTCGCACTATAATAATGGACTGATTGATTGATTGAGCATGGACTGGGAGACTGCCGGAGAGGATAATATAGTAGTGACACTTAGTAGAAATGAGCATGTGAATTAACAGTTTTGCATAATCGAAAGCCAGGGAAGGATGGATATTAAGTAGGTATGGCTGGTGGAGAGTTGGAAGGTATGGGGAGATTGGACTTTTGGATGATGACGTGTCAGAATGTTTCTGTTGGAGCAGAGGTCCTGGGGGGCCGCGCTGGAGATTCAATGCAATGAAGAAAGTCGAGGCAACTCCAATGATCTTGAGTAGTTTTGTGCATTGTTCATGGCAAGGAACAAATGGCCGATGGATTTCTGTAACAATAATAGTAGAACCAATGAAAAAGAAAGGATAATATGTGGGTGATTGCAAATCGGCAATCTTGTAAAGAAGCGAGTGAGCCTTTGGATTAAGATGTAAAAGGAAAGCGCATCTATTTTAGAAACTGCAGTGCACATGGGACTGGGAGCCGGTGAAGATCTGTTCAATTAAACAGTAGCTGAGCTACATTGGAGATCTTTATATTCCATCCCTCTTCCTCTTGCAAGGTATTTGTTGGCCTGTCTAGGTGCATCTTCCCAGTCACCGGGTTCCTCTGTTATGTACATGTGTGAGAGTCACTGAGTGGAACAGTATAGCTAAAACACAGCTCCTCTACCAAGAATTGAAAATACAGCTGGGTTGGCACTAGAAGGTAAGCGGTCAGAGGACCGAGTGATTTAAGACCACCTCAGCTCTCAAAGTTCCAAAAGTGAGCTCTGACCTCGGAATTTCTGAAGAGCCATCTCTCCTCGAACAGCCGACTTGTGGCATTAGCACCAACCCCAATCTCTGTTCTCACATTACAAAGGGTTTGGTCCCTTTCCAAACCTCGATGGACTTAGTGGGGCAGAAAATGCTGAGAACTAGGGGTATAAAGTATATTAAAAATTAAGATGGGTGCAGAAGTCACATAAATGATGGAACAGAACAAGATTAAATATTTTTGTGATGCAAATATATAGATTTGATACTTAATGGTAAATGATAATGTACAGAAGTAATGCAAACCACTATATACACATACTCATGAATCACTTCACCTTTCATACTTTATAGTGATAAAGGTAACCAGGGGTAAGATAAATCAGTTCCGAAAACCTGATATGCCCATTAGTGGAGTGCCAAGATTAGATTCCCAACACTTTTTGTGGACATCAGTTTCTCCAACTGCAGGGCTCTTAATAAGGCTCACTGCTAAATGTATTTCTGAACTACATTAGCCATAAACAAAATATTTCGATCCTCCTAAAAGTGACGCTCACAGATATCAGTGTGCTTGGTAAAGAGGTCCCACTACACAACTTACTCCAAAATCTCACTGTCCCACCTACACAACTCAGAGCAATCTGGAAACAGAGACATCAGCTGGACCATGTCCTGAAATTTACCGCCCTATCTTCGTGAGCACTTCACACCGTCAGATAAGCACTGAAATCCCATGTTTGTTGACTACACCCTATAGTCTTACAGGTTGTTCTAGACTAGTATTGAATAAAATTTGTAGAGCACACTAATAAAGAACTCAACATCTTAACATACATTATCACCTCTACAAGTCTCCATGTGCATTTGTGCCAACATCCAGAGTGCCGCAATCTGGCACTCGCCGATTGCAGGTCATTTAAAGGTATATGGATCAGCAGTGGACCACATTAGACTCTACACATTTGACTGCACCTTTTCAATATTGTGCCAAACTCCATGTGAAGAAGGGATGTGCAGCTTTTTCGTTCAATCCACAGAAAGGATTCTAAAAGGGCAACTTGATTACTCAACCTGTATCATGATTAAACGCCTTAGGTTGACATGATAAATGTGCCAATTTTCTGCCCAAGCCAAGAGGAATATTTTTGACAAGAATCGAGGTTTCTTTACGCCACTCAGCCAAATAATGCCTAGAAATCCTCAGACTGTATTGTAGGTCTCCTGTCTGTTAATGAATACCATAATTTGTATGTATGAAATGTTGTTGCAGCTATATTGCCTTCAATTGTGTATCTAGGAATAGAGCCATTGCTTCTCAAAATGTGTTCCTGTTTTACACATGATTCCAGCCAGTGCATTCTTCTTGTGTTAAAAACCCCAGCCTTTGACCTTATAAGACAGGATTAATGCACCTTCTGAGTGGTGTAAATTTATGGTACTTAATGTAGCTCTGTCGGAAGGATGGAAGTCTGACTACTCTTACCAGGATTCGAACTCACAGCCTCCGAAGCACCGCATTTATTTGCAGTCAGCTCTCATTTCATTGATCCATTCGCATGCCACGGTAGCTCGAGCTTAATAATAAAGACACAGAAACATGTCCCTGTCATCTTTCGAAACCTATGTCAAACGAGCTGATGACGCAAGAGGGGGGCAATGAAATGAAAGTTTACTCAATTGTTTAACTGAGAACATGTTTTCATAGCTCTGCCTTTTACGTGGAACGCATTGTTTGTCGCATGCAATGTGGTCTGAACCAATCAGAGATTGAAAAACCTCTAACAGGTACGCCATGTACCTGTTAGAGGATCTGTCTATGTAAGCAAAACAGTGCCAAGCTTATCATATGACCATGTTCCAGTGGATGTGCGAGAATGTTAGCACAAGATGCATTCGCAGATAAAAGGGTAGTTTAATGTGAATATACAGATAAGAGAACGATGCAAACAAAGCCAACATGCAAACAGTGAGATGCCAACAGAGGGGTGACTGTATCTCCTGCACATTTGTATCATGCTGGAAATGATCTTTTATGTGTTTTTTGTGTGATATAATTCTATAGGTGCCAGATAGGGTCTTCAATCGTCCATTGCTTTGACACACCAAAGAGATATTTTCCGAAATGTATTGTATTTTTTGTTTGAGAAAGACAATATTTCCAAAATCAGTGAACCAGAAGGGATCTAATTTCTCTTTTGTATGGCATTGTTAAGTGATAGGTCAGTGAGTACAATGTAAGCCCCCACTGGCTAAATCCATGCCAGAGTTTCTGGATGGCTTTATGAAATAAATGATGATATAAGGTGAATGGTAATTCTGATAATTTTGAATAGATCCAACATTCCTGGTTCTGGATAATCATGTGTTTCATGATAAGTGACACAGATAGATGAAAAGTGTGATAGTCCAAACAAATTTCTCAAGACCTAACAATTAGTCATTTGTGTTTTGATTAAACATAAAAAAGAAAGAGTTACATGAATGTTGATGCTCAGACTTTGAGTATCCCACGTAAGGAGTGAGATTATTTAACCGCTTTGGAAAAGAGAGTCAAGAAAGCAAGAAGTAAGACATTGTGATGATAAATATTAGCTTCAAGCAGGGATGAAGCCACTGGTAAGCATTCACAAGCTACATGAACCGCCCACAGCACCCTCGCTATTGGACGTGCAAGACAACATGCTAACTGCAGATGAACAGATTGTCATCAATCAATGTGGATGTGGAGTTTTAGCAAGAAGATGGAAATGTAGGCAAATGTATGCTGAAATGGTGTTTAACCCCTTGCCTGCCAGATAGTTGTTTGGCGTGAACTCTACAGGTTTACAGCTTGAGGCAGTTTCCCCCTCACATAGAACTACATGGAAATAAAACTACATTATTGCTACTACATCGATGAGCACAATATTATTATGGTAAGTTTTTAATAGTTTTATTGCTCTCTTAGACCTATTACACTGACCCACTCTCGACCCTACATCAATTCGGACTTTATTTGGAGTTTGGCAGAAGGGATACTCAGTCATAAGCGTGACAGATGTCCCGTCTGCCATATTGCGAGAGTATTGCAGCCAATGGCAGTTGCAATATGGTGGATGGAAAATCTGCCACGTTTTGATGGAGTATTTCGTTTGCCAAACAGATTTTTTAAATTATTTTTTAATTTCATTAATGCTTTTCTTAATTGTAATTATAAACCTTTTCATCTACATTAAATGTTATTTAGTTTAATTATTAAAATAAACCTAACCTTCATACTTACCTTAATATTTTTCTATTTCATTTAACTTAATTATTTGCCCTTATCTCTACCATAATATTAAGTCTAACTCTCTTAACCAGTAAGCTAAATATTTTAATACATTAATTACACTCAACCTCATCCTAACAGTACCCCTAACCGCGATCATAAATTATTTCATTTATATTGAATTTAAATATTCTTTACATAAATTCAATGCTAATCTTAACCATGAACGTTTATTATGTAATTAATTATTTAATTAAATAACTTTAACTTATTATCAACACAAACCAAATTCTTGAATAATTCAAAATAATTGAATTTTCACTAATAATTATATATGGAAATTATATATTTCTGGATAAACCCCTTGGTATCACCTTGTTTGTATTAAGTTAGCTATATTTCTCTTTGTTTATGGTCATCATTACTAATTCCACTTCTTGATTCATTTAAATTAAAGTACAACTAATATTTTAAACTAATAACTCTTGCTGGGAAACCCTCCCCTGAACCCTCTTTCTTTATTTTAAATAAATACGTTTCCATTTGTTTAATATATTAATTGACCCTTCTCCTTCTTACCTTTGCTAATACAGTGGCCATCTATGTAATTGCTACATCGATGTAGGGACCATGACGTATCGTTCCATCTATGTAGTGACACTGATGTAGTGCAGTTACACCTTCCTGTTAGTCTCCTAAACTCTGCAACGCTCAGAATAGCCTTTATTGTTATAGCAGCCATATGAAAATCCATGCTTGTCTGGGTCGCTATAGTTATTTCACTCATTTCACTCAATTAAAAGATTGTATTCATACTCTAAGTTTAATACATACCCCATTCCTTACCTCTTCCTGGTACAGAAGAACCCATTCAGAGTGCTCGAAAAATGTGGTAAATATATAGAAATCAGATTATCGACAATTTATTGCATTCAGCTGGATTAAAGTAATGCTCTGCTTTTGTAATACAAATGTGATAATTCCACAACATTGCATCGAAATGACCATTTACGACCAACAGAATGCTCTGTACAAAATACTGCAGTATATCGAGGCAACAGTATTTTTACATTTCATTCCTCAAAATTGCTTACAGAAAGAAACACATCTGTTGTAATGCAGCACAACCTGTTTGTGGCTGCATAACTGTCGTGACAGGGGCATTATCGCAGATATAACATGAAACTCTATATAAAGGCAAGACTGTAAATTCTCCTAAGTCTGCGTGGTAACCCAGTATTTGCAGATAAAATTATTGGAGTGAGGGAGACACTTCTTTGCAATATTTGTAGGGACTTAGACGGACCGAAGCTATAAAGTGTGAATGCCCCAAAAAGGGTGGTCATCCTCAAAAGTATATTTTGGTACCCTATTCTGTATTAAGGGAGCACTAGCACCTTTAAATTAGCTTGAACTTTTCAACCGGTCTCAGGAAACACATCATTATTTTACTCAATATCATAAAACATGATGGTGCAGAGACTGACACCAATATTAGTTCCTCCTTCTTTCAGACATCTTCTGTTTGGCAACAGAACTGTGTGTAAATATGTGTATATAAATTACTGAGCTATATTTTAGTTTGCCTAACTTCTTTTGCCCTAATGTCTCCAATGCATCCCGTTATCTCTCACTGGAGGCGTTCTCAATGGTCTGTTTGTCTGTTTTTTATTTTTACTCCCTAAAATGTGCTGTTGAGGTGTTGCCAATCTGCAGTCCTTCCCTCTTGTGTATGTGCTTGCATGTGTGTGTGCTGATAAGACCTCACTCTCAAGGGTTTTGTTCTCATTGTACTCCAGCTGGTCCCGTTTGTGATGTCACTTCCTTCTGGTCTGCTCCCTGTGTCAGATCGCTGACGCTGACGGCCAAAACAATTGACTGTGTGTGTTTATAAAAGCTCTCCTCGAGGACGCTGTGTGTATAATTGTGAAAGGGCATGCTCCGTATCGAATGACCATATGTACAGTATATGAAACGTGAAAGTGTGTATAAATTTATCCGCCAAATGCCAATCATTAATGTAACTAACTGCAAAGATGATGTATATCAGATGAATAAACGGGCATTTTTGCTCTACACTATTCAAATAAAGATGTGTAATTTAGTTGTTTTTATATTTATAAGTCTATTTGAGTTAAAAACAAACCGTAATAATTTTCATGAAGAGTACATAATTTAACCCCATACATTTTTACAATTATTAAGAAACATCACAACAGCTTCACATAAACTCTGATTTTTCGGATTAATAAAAAATACTCTTAGACTTGTCTCTTCATGTTCTGCACATTGGTATTTATATTCACTACATACAGACAAAACACTGCTGACTTATTGTTTAAAGACCCAATTCGCAATTGCCAGAAAATGACTAAGGCAAAATATCAGCAAAAAGCTGATTGTATAATTCGAGCTTTGATGAAGGTTAATTTTAATTCAAGTCCTATTGCTCTTATTGGTGCACACTGGTTTAATCATAGCAATCTTCTCCAGGCCCATACTTCAGACTTATCACTCAATTTGGTACAGGTCAAAAAACGAATTTGTGAACCACAGATCACAACAGGAGTGATTTTCCCACAGTAGCCCTGAATAATAGAGTAACCAGTAGCGGTCCGTGGTAGGAGTGCCGGCCGGGCGGTGAAGTGGGGTGGGGGAGGGGCAGGGTGGGGGGTAGTAAACCACGGATTACGGCCGAATACAGGTAAGTAAACATTTAAATAAATAAAACGAATTTCGTTGTGAGCGCTGCATCGCCAAATGCGATGCAGTGCGCGCAACGAAATTCATTTTATTTATTTAAATGTTTACTTACCTGTATTCGGCCATAATCCGTGGTTTACTACCTCCCGTCCCACGTCACCGCCCGGCCGGCACTCCTACCACGGACCGCTACTGGGAGTAACAGATCCGCTACCAAACTTTGAGATAAACCTTAGAAGGCCATTGAATAGATTTTTTATTGCTTCAACTTTCTTCTTGAAAAGGGGATCTTGTATACAATCCTAGCAGTTCATATTCCCAAGTATCTAAAACTTTCTAAGAAGCGAGATGGGTCTGAAGTTCTTGAGATCCATCGGGTTGGCAGAGGGTTTCTTCAGCAAGGGGTTGATCTCTACATGTTTCCAGGTTTCCGGGAAGGTAGTGGAATTGATGGAGCAGTTGATGGTGCGGCAGAGTTTAGGCGCGATGCTGATGCCTGCTCTGTTGAAGATGTAATGTTCGCAGGGTTCCGAGGGAGCTCCAGAGTAGATGCTGTTCATTATATTGAGGGTGTTGTCCTCTGTGAGGGGGTCTAGCTAAGTAGGGTCTGTTGGGGTCCGGCCTCGTAGGGTGCGGTGGTTGCAGGTGGGGTGGGAGGGTCTTGGGTATCGAGGCTTTCAGAGCTGTCGTATATCTCCCTGATCTTGCGGTGGAAGTAGGTGCTGAGGTTGTTCCAGAAGTCTTGGGAGGGGGAATGTCTGCTGTCTCTGTGCTGGGTTCGGCAAATTCTTTGACCACGGCAAAGTGTTCTTTGCTGTTGAATGCGCTGGCATTGATCTTTTCTTGTAGTGCTGCTTTCTTCGTTGTTCTGATGAGGTGGTGGTGTGCGGTGACAGCAGTCTTGAAGGCTGAGTGATCTTCCGGGGTCTTCTCCATCTCTTCTCGAGTCTTCTACAGGTGCGTCTGGACTCATGGAGGGCGGGGCAGAACCAGCTGGCTTTCTTGGAGTTTCACTTGCTTGGGGCTTTCTACAGGGGAGCCAAAGTGTCAGCGCAGTCGGAGATCCATTGGTGAAGGTTGCGTGCTGCGGTCTTGACGTCTGTGGATGTCGGTGGAAGGGTTTCGCTGAGGGTGGTGGTGACCTGTTCTTCGGTGACCTTGTTCCAGCTTCTACGAGGGTAGCGATGGGCGTGGTAGGGTACGGTGGGTTTGGTGAAGGCGAAGTGGATTCAGCGGTGGTCGGTCCACTGGAGCTCGTGGTGTGACTGAAGGTGATTTTTTTGCTGGTGGGGAAGATGGGTTAAAGCGTGAGTCCTGCGGAGTGGGTTGGGGGGGGTGATCAGTTGTTTAAGTCCGACAGTGGCGAGGTTCTCCAGCAGGGATGAGCTGCTTTTGTCATTGGAGTTGTCCAGGTGAAAGTTGAGGTCTCCGAGGAGGATGTAGTCTGTGGAGACGAGAGGGTGGGGTGTGATGAAGTTGATGATGGAATCGCTGAAGGGTGGGTGGGGTACAGGGGGTCTGTAGATGAGGGTGCCACAGAGGGTGGTGTTCGCGTTGGTCTGGAGCTGGAAGTGGAGGTGCTCCATGTTGGCAGAGAGATCGTCCACGTGGGTAGTGAGGTGAAGGCTGCTTTTGTGTACGATGGCAATGCCTCCCCTTGGTTTGTTGACACGGTCCTTGTAGATGATCTTGTAGCCATCCAGGATGGCAATGGCGATGTCCGGGGTGGAGGTGGGTTTCATCCAGGTTTCCGTGAGGAAGGCGATGTCGGTATCGATGGAGTGGAGCAGGTCCCAGATCTCCATGGCGTGTTTGTGGAGGGAGCATGTGTTGAGCAGGATGCAGTTGAGGCGGCCGGGTCTGGTTTTAGACAGTTGTGCGGTGGGTGGGCTGGTGTGCAGTGGCAGGTGAAGGTGAAGGTGAGGCTGCAGTTCTGGCAGGAAAAAGGGCCTTGGGTGTCCATCAGCGATGCCCGGTGGCAGGCGGTGTGGCATCTGGTGTTAAGAGCACGGAAGGTGCTGGCATTGTAGCGGTAGATGGTCGGAGAACCAGGGTCTTCAGCACTGGCCACAGTCCAGGCACAGACGGGTGCAGGCGGGCTACCCTTTCGTGCACCAGCTTCGTGCCTGTTGACCTCAGCCACGCAACAGCCACCATAAGTAGTGTGAGTGGGAGGGCTGGACAGCTGAGAGGTGGGAAAGTGGAAATCGGTGCTGGAGGGGGCCGGGCCGCCGGGGCGAGCAGCGACAGGGGCAAAAAAGGCGTAAAAAGGCGTAAAAAGAGGCAAAGTAGCAGACACAGAAAAAGAGCAGAAACTAGAAAAAAAGTGAAAAGTGAAACAGAGAAGGAAAAAGGAAAAAGAGATTATTAAGCAGAGAGAGAGAGGGCAGAGCAGTAGCAGAGCAGAGAAGCTACCCACTGGACCACCAGGGATGACGCCAGGCAGGTGCCTGCGGGTGGAGGAGGGCCTCGAACTCTGACCAGTAAGGGTCAGGGGCAGCAGCTACTTCGGCAGAGCTGCGTGGGGAGCGAAGCACCTCACTGGCACAGCCACACTTTATCATGGAAGGGCCCCTGATCCGCCCCACACTCCCCTCACTCCCACTGGGCAAGTGGAGAGAAGATCTGATTTATTGATCAGAAGCAGAACATGCTGCACCATACAGAGAGGAAAAGAGAGAGTTGAGGAAACAACCAATAATCCAGCTGTGGAATAAACTGTGCTTAGGGCCTGATTTATATATTGGCAGTAAGCATATTCCATTGCAAAGGTGACGCAGGATCCTTACCGCTAATATAAAGGTCCACACACCAAATTTAGATCTGGGGAGACCATAGTTCTGCAATGGTGGACACTACTCCATCTGTGCCGTGACAATACTTTTCAGATGGCCCAGCCGAATAAGGTCCGGCTGACAAATGGCTATATGTCCATCCGCTAAATTTAGATGGGCAGAGAAGTAGCCATCTTTTACAGCCTATCACTACCAGGAAAACCCTTGCGGTAGGGGGCTGTAAAAACTAAATATGCCCCCCACGCCATGGTAGATTACTCCCATGGCAAAGGGGGCATTGTTTTTTTATTTTCAAAAACAAAAACCCACTTTTGGGTTTTATTTTAGAAAAAAAAAAGTTTTGAAACTTTACTGTACAGCTTCGTCATGGTTGATGGAGTTGTACAGCAAAGTTGCAATCCATTGGCAGGAACCACCTTGATGACGGTTCCTGTCAATGGGTGAAATGTCCGTCGGGCTGACGGACATTTCTACATTTGGCAGGCGGGTACTCTGTCAGGGCGAAGACGTTTCACTCAACACAAGAAAATACTGAAATACGAGGAAACTAAGAAATACATTACTTTATGAAATACTCTGAAATTAGCCATGAAAATGTTCTGTAGGAGCAAAACACGTTTGCTGCAGTTGATGATTTAGGGTTGCATCATAAGGAAGTTTGTTGCACTATCTGAACATGATTTTTGAATAAAGCAATCTTAAAATATGACAATGGATCATCATATTTACTGATCTTTGTTAATTGAATTATGTTTTTCTTTGACTCAATGATGTAATTGGTCCATTATTTTGGGGGGTGCTGGAATCTGTCTATAAAATTTACAGTACAATAGCCATTTTGTGGTCGCAAATCCTATGATCTTGAGAATCGCAGGCTTTGCAAACGCAAAATGGCTTTATACATCAGGCTCCTGCATTCTGACCTACCTAAGAAATAGATTCCCCAAAATCAAAGCATCCAGAATTCAGGGGCTTGCTTAGTCCTGGGACTGAGAAATTGTGAGTATATTTTATTTTCAATGGATTAAAATCAACCCACACAAGAATTCAATTGCAGATATCCAACAAACTATCTACTAGATCCGGTATTCCAAGATGAGATGGGTTCCGCAATGCTGTAGTACTTCCAGATTAATTCGGGGACTGTGAGTAAACACAACTTGCTATGGGAGTCATTTAAAACATACTTTGTGGAGTGTCAAAACCCACGCATGCATTCATACTAAAAGCTACACGCATGCAACAGGTAATTACGGGGACAGAAATTAAACAGTTAGAGGCTAGGACCTCGGTGATGCCATAACTCACCTAATTGAAAGAGGTGGGCACCCTAATGCAGAGATTCCAAGAACAAGCAGACAGGGAGGTTGTCTACCTGGTAAAGCATTGCAAAAAAGGTCAGTTTTTAGTGGAAAAGTGTGATGCATCCATGTTGTATTTTGGGCCCTTTTCTGTCATGGGCACTAAGCATTTTTATCGGGAGTCAGGTGAAAAAAGCTGAATAGTCGAACATTTGTTATTACCAATTAGATTTCTCTGCATTTGGGCCTTCCAAATGTAAACCACTGTGTAAAAAGAAGACTTTTTTAAAAAATGGCCTCCGAATCACATGCTAGTATGGGTACCCATAAATTCAGAGATGCACAAATACCCACTGCTCCTAAACTCTGTAAATGGTGTCAATTTCAGAAAAACATAGGCTTCTATGATACCCATTTTTCACTCTATATATTTTAACATATGAATTGCTCTATACTCAGTTCACAATCAAAAACCATTGTAAGGTGCAGCTCACTTATTGGCTCTATGAACCTCGGGTTCTTGACCAACTTACAATTCCTATATATTCCCGCTACCAGGAGAGTCTAGCAAACATAATGGTATATTGCTTTTGTAAATCAGACATTGTGACAAAAAGTTACAGATGAAAATGTTTTCACAAATAAACCTTTTTTCGTACTCATTTTAAATATGTTTTTATTTAATTGTTTATTTGGGAATACCTTGAGTGATATAGACAAATGACACCTTGCTGAATTTAGAATTTTGTTTATATTTCAGAAATCTGTAGCTCTCCCAATTCACCTATGGTTTTCAGACCAGTTTCTACCACAAACTGGAAGTAGGTTAAAAGTACAAAAATTCAGAAAAATTGAGCCACCTATTTGATAAATGCCAAAACGGTGGTAAAAAATAGTTTGTATTTTATTCAACTCTGCATGTGACTGAAAGCTGGGAAGAATATGACTTTAGCACAGCAAAGATTTTATTGAACCCATTTTTAGGAACAAAAATCAGACACCTTTTTTTCATGGAGCACTTATTTCCTATTTTTCCCCCAAAAAATCAAAATGTAGTTATATTTTGCTGATTTCCTTGGTCCTCTCGAGGGTAATCCATTAACCGTGGGTACCTTTAGAATCCCCATGATATTGGAAAAAAGGGCGCAAGTTTAGTATGGGTACCTTATATGGAAAAAAAGGTATGGGGCCTAAGCACAAAGAATCCCAAATAGCCTAAAAAGGGCTCAGCACTGGGGGAAAAAAGCCTCAGCAGTTAAGGGGTTAAAATATGGGCCACCAATTGACATCCTTGTCCACCAGGTTAACATATAAATTAAACTGCCGTCTTCACTTGTGGCCAAGTAGCTCTTATAAAAACGGTGGTGCTTCCCAGATTCTTCCTGAATATTCCACACCCACTCACTAAGTCAATTTTTTCAAATTCTCAGATAACTCCTCATCAGATGGATATGGGTGGGGAAAACTGCCTCAAATAAGTTGAGAAATGATGGTGTTACACTTTGATAAAAGGGGATATGAGGTCCCGTACCTCAAACATGACTGTCCAACGGCAAAACGTCACTGCACCAGATTTTGGCACCATCCAGACAGACAGATGCATGCCTTATCTTGTACCCAAGAGGGAGCAGACAGATGGCACACCCCTGGCATCTCTGTTGCCTGGATACCTGCCTATGCCCACGGTAAAGGTGGTCACAGTTGCACCCACTTGCTGGGCATTGAAGACAGAGTGTTTGGGCTCAGGATTGCCCATTCTATACTCACCTGTGTTACCCCGGTGGGAAACCAACTCCTGTTGCTCACCACAGTGCTATTCACATTAACAATAGCAAGGTTGTCCGAGTTAGGTTACCTCATGTTCGAAGGACATTTATCCACACTGGAACAGTTTCAAGAGAGGTGTCAACCTACCCCTTTGGATGTGGTTACATATTTCCAACTGAGACATACCATGAGAGAAATGACGCCTGATTTCCCAGATGAGCCAGTCAAGTTCAAACCCCTAATCCCACCAGGGGCCATATTATAGAAAGTGCCCCTGAGGTGCAGCAGGCATGTGCACCCACATTGTGCGCCCCCTGGGCACTTTGGTATTCCAGACACTTGTGCGGCCCCTTCTGTAATACAGATTTCACTGGTACACGTAGCAGCGGTATTTCCATGAGGGCATGGCCCCATGCAAATGAGGGAATCGCTTTACCTCTGCGCCCATGCCATATTATGGATGCACATATCACAAATAAGGGGCAACACGTTAATCCTTGGGATCTGGGTAATAAATCAGATATGAACACAATGATCCCCTTGGATAGAGAAGAAAGCCTACCCTCCTAAGTCCAGTGAGAACTGAACACTAATTATTATCGGTAAAGTATATCAATCAAATGCATTAATCTTGCAATAATTCAATATATTATAACTTTAGTAGAAAAACGCAGTAGAAAATTGCATGTAGTAGGTGCTCCACAAACGACGCAGTGCAATATGATATACGTGACTAGAGTGCAAAAGTGCTTATTTACAATATTTATGGTCTAGGAACTGATATTGAGGAAAATTACAAATACAAGTCTTAAATTTAGAGTTCATGGAATAAAAAGTGAGTCAACAACATAAGTCCTCTAGTAAAAGTCAATGTTTCAACCCCACACATAATTTATAACAGGATCAGCATTAGGACCTAGATGGTAGCATCCTACAATGAAACAAATAAAGTATACAAAAAATATGTATAGAGAAAGTTCAATGTACTGCAAGCCAAAGAATTGTTTGAAAAGAGGCAAAACCTACCAACAGAGCACAATAGCTTAAAAACACCAATTTCTTTGGGAAAGTGAAAATTGCTCTATTGGAAAAAGATTGTCTATAATGAGATAGAAAAATGTTCAAAAGTTACAAAATTAGTATAATGTACTTCATGCCAAAAATTGTTTTCTTAAAAAGGGAACCTCATACCAACACATCATGGTGGCTAAATGACATTGATTTCTTTGTAAAAGTGAGAATCAATCTGTAAGAAAAATAAAGTTGGGAAAAAACACCAACCTGGGTCATAAATAATATCATCACAGACTTCATATATTATTAAAAAGAGAGACAAACAATCAAAGGGGAGAACTCACCCTCTTTTCTCTGATAACACCATGTGAAGATTGGTGGTCAGGGCCCAATTATTTCTAAATTAGCAAATTGAAACAAATTGCGTTGACACAGATTTGAAAATGTATAATGATGATCTAAAACTGGTGGTAAACCCCACTGAGATGTCATAGTCAATTTTGTTGGATTTACTAAAGTGGCTCTAGAGTATATCAATAAACTTTACAAGGTCCTTCCTTCCTTGAAACACCTACAACTAGGGTAGATAATGCCCTGCAAGCTAAAATTGATAAATTAGAAAAAATTAAAAAGAAACTGATCAGAACCCAACTACACGGGCATTTGATGAAACAATACTTACAGTCTAACATCATTCCTGTAGGTCTACAAGTAAAAATGAACCAGCAATTTTCAAATTCCGCAGTAAATTCAGTTACATGGACAACCAGTGTTCATGACATTGGATGGCCCTGGGGATTGACACCGCTCTCAAACACATTAAGAAAATTGGACTAAGAGATTGCTGAACTCACCAGGCAAATCTTAGAAAATGAGGCACTTACTAATGCTAAGCAGGCAATTGTGGCTTTAGAAAAGGCCATTACAGAATTCAACCACATCACACAACAATGTAAACTTGATAAATTAGTCAAAGATATCAAAAAGTATGATAAACTACAGACTTATCCTTATTTAAGCGACAACTACTACAAACAAGAAGACACAGGATGATACATTAACAGAGGTAAAACACAGTAAAGGTACACCTCAAGTAATATCAATATGAACAAATTTCCATATACAGTTTCAAAATATATGAAATTCTTCTTTTTATTCTTTTTTGTGCTTTTTTGTTCTTTTAATCTTGTATAAAAATATATGTTGCCAATGTTTACAGCAGAAACAGCCAACACGTTTCTTCCATAGCAATGGACTTCTTCAGGGTAAAATTATACTCAAAGCTCATATCCTCTGGTGAATTTCATAAACGCGACAACAGTCATCCTTCAACATACATATGGGGACCGGACATATGCCCCTCTGTGGTCGACATCACTGATTCTGGTGCCACAGTGGGGTGGATGGACCCCATGTTTTTGAGATCCAACAACGTAATCCTGGATGGATTTTTTGAAATTAACGTTTGCTGAATTTTGTCACTCTAATGCTTGAGGACGCCTCCTCTTGCTCCGTCGTCTCTTTTCATTGGTGGGTCGACAATTCTTTGATCCACATTGACTTACTGGTTGGAGGATGACTGTTGCAAGCAAAAAAGAATAAAAAGAAGAATTTAATATATTTTGGAATTGTATTTAGAAATTTGTTAATATTGTTATTACTTATGGTGCACCTTTACTGTGAAATGCCCTTGTTTTGGGGCTGCACCTTGGCAGAAGGTGCTGATGCCGTGTGCACACACAAAACCCGAATTCTCCTATTAGGAAGTATTAAGGGACACAGGGTAGGTGCGGTGAGCTGGAGTCCGCTGCCTATTTAGTGTTTTTGACATTAACAGGGGTAAATGAAATCCTAGAAGACACGTCACGTTCTCCAATACCTCGGCCTCAGACAACTCCGACATTGGAGCAAGTCTCAAGCACAAGTGTTGCCCATCCAACTGGCCCTCACATTCAGGAACTTGGATTTTGTTTAGGGAGAGACCAATAGAGCTGAGGCCAGCAACAGAGGCAGGAGGGGATGAGGTCGTGTCAGGGAAACATGTGAAACGGTGACACACGGCAGACAACAGACACACTGCAACCACCAGGCCAGGTCCTCCCTGAACCGGAAACAAGCATTCTAGCTGGGTCTAAATGGGAATGGCATGATGTGCAAATAAACGATGGATTTAGACCCAGATCTCTGTACTGGCAGTGAATGTTTGACATTGTTTCAGCATTCCATCCATCAATTGTTCTTTTTGCATTTGTTGCTCGAAGTGCGAAGGGTATGCCCAGACATAAACCCCATGCTCACCAAGCCACTGGAGTCAAGCTAGCCTGGCTCATGAGGGGTGATACCCAGAAACCGGTCCCAGAATGCCTGTTTCCGGTCCAGGGAGGACCTGGCCTGGCAGTTCGGGCTGGATAGTTCCCATGGGGAGCAAGGTCAAGACTGATTTGCATATGGCTGGGTCTAAACTGTAATGGCATGGTGTGCAAAAAAACGATGGATTTAGCCCCAGAACTCTGAACTGGAGGTGACTGTTTGACAATGTTTCAGCATTCCATCCATCAAGTGTTCTTTTTGCACCCCTTTTTTAGGCCATTGTGATTATATGCTTGTACATAATGAGCAGGATGTTGTTTTCTCTTATTTTTTTTGTCACAATTTATTCTCTCATTTTTTATTCGTTCATTTCTGTATTCTAGGTATGTCATTGTATTTCCATGCCTCTAGTATTTTTCCATGCCTTTTTGATTTAGCCTAGCCGTTTTTCATTTGCCTCTAATATTCTTTCAAATGTTATCTATTCACGAGTATTTGTTGGCCCGTTATGATTTTTTTTCATATTTTCATTAAGGAATTCTAGGTAAGGCAATGTATCACCATTAGAACAAACTTTTCCATGCCTTGAATATTTTTTCCATGTTTATTGTAGTTCTTTTTTACTTAGCCTACCCCTTTTTCATTTGGCCTCTAATATTATTTCAAATTTTACCTCTCAACTGAATATCAACTGATTATTTTTTTGGCCCCTTGGGACCACTTGTCCGATATAATAATGACAATCTCTAAAAATAGTCCAACTCTAAAGATACGTGCTCCTACTTGCGCGTCACTTTTGTCTATTTCTAGATGCCAGTGTACGTGCGATTTGAGCACGAACTCCAGCGGACTGCTTTGGCCATGACTACATGTAAGATCAGCAGCACTCTAACCACTTTGTCGGCAGTATGTGCCTGATTCTTTTTTTCAAATATGAGTCAATGCCATTTTTTCCAATTTGCTATTTTAGAAATAGTTGGGCACTGACCACCGATCGGCGCACGGTGTTATCAGCAAAAAGAAGGTGAGTTCTCCTCCTTTGTTTGTTTGTCTCTCTTTCTCTCTTTTTGATGATATATGAGGTCTGTGATGATGTTATTGATCACCAGGGTTGGTGTTTTTTCCCAACTTTGTTATTCTTACAGATTGATTCTCACTTTTACAAAGAAATCAATGTCATTTGGCCACCAGGCTGCGTTGGTATGAGTTTCCCCTTTTTTAAGAAAACAATTTTGGCATGAAGTATATTGCATTCATTTTGTTGGGCTGAAGTTGTTGATTCACTTTTTATTCAATGAACTCTAAATCTGAGGCTTGTATTTGCAGTCTAGGAACATCAGTTCCTATACTGTAAATATAGTAAATAAGAACTTGTGCACTTTATTTACGTATGTCACATTGCACTGCGTCATTTGTGGAGCACCTAGTACATGCAATTTTCTACTGAGATTTTCTATTAAAATTGTGATATATTGAATTGTTGCAAGATGAATAAATAGGTATAAAATACCGATAATAATTAGTATATGGTTCTCATTGGGCTAGGGAGGATAGACTTTTTCCTCTCTCAAAGGGTATCATTGTGTTTCATATCTGTATTATGGATGCGGGCACAAAGGTAAAGAAGCTGTCATGGGGCACACGGACAGTGCACCAGAAAAAGATGGTGTACTTTCTTTGCGTCCCCTGGTGGCAGCCCTCTGGAGGGGGTCACGGGGGTCCCATAGACGCCCCTGACATCGACTTGCAGGCGGGTGTAGTCACTCACTGCACCCACCTGTAAGGGGATGTCGCTCCCCTCTTAAAAGGGTAAGTGGGTTTCAGCTTGCACAGTGAAACATGAAGCGGCTTTGAAGCAGCCACTCCGTATTTCGCTTGAATGGCCGCCAACAGGGCAGCACAAGTTTGTGGATTCCCTGAGGGCAGCGTATTCAATATAATATGGCACACATTTTCATGTTTGCGCACAACACAGGGCACCTGTTTGAAGGTGCTCCGTAGCGCAACCATGTAAAGTGCACCTTGTAAGTAATAGGGGCGTGGCCAAGATGGCGGACGGGTGAGATGTGTCCTCAAGTCTCTCCGCTCCCCGCCGCAGGCCAATCCGCCCAGTACAGCACTACCCGCAAGAGCAGCCCACCGGAACACCCCACTTTTCTTGCTCTACCGGCGGGGGCCTCGTGGGACCGGGGCGAAGACCGCCCAGCGAAGTGGCCCAGTGGATCGGAGAGCATGGAGGCCGCCGCACAGAGGAAGGAGGTGCGTGCCTGCCGGCACCAAGCCGATACACCTGATACGCCGGCCTGTCCCTCCTCTCGGTGTGGGAGAGCTGGGACGCAGACGAGCAGCACTCGGGCTGGAGGAGCAGAGCGCCCGACAGGGGGAAACAGGCTCCAACTGCGACAGGCCGCAGCGCCTCTGGTGAGGCGGAGCAGGACGAGGCCGTCTGCCTGAGAGGTGGACGCCGACACCGGAGTAGGTCCGAGGTGAGCGGCAGAGCACTCGAGAGGCCGGCCCCCATCAGTGAATTGCGGTGAGCTGGCTCAGCGGGCTAGGGCCCTCACACTGCCCCGGATATCAAGAGAGAGGCGGCACGGGGGCCGGCGTGCTCTCCCTGGGAAGGCGGGGGGCCTTACCTAACCATCAAGAAACAGGGAAAGACCTGGGCCTATGCGGATTCCCCCTGAGTTGAGCACGATGAGACCCCCTGTTTGAGGAGAGGGCGGGAGCCGACACCGGATCGGACTTGAGAAGACTGCCGGGGCACTTGGGGGGTTGCCCCTTGACATGAGAGTTGGTGTGCTGGTTCAGGGGGGAGAGGATATTCACGGCACCCCTGGCCCCGGGGGAGGCACCCGAGGAGCCACTGAAGAAGCCCTACAACGAATTGAAGGGTACGGAGGGAGGTGCTACGGAGGGCGGACAAGCGCCCCATCGGGGGAGGAAGGCCTTACGCTCCCTGCCAATGGCACTCTGAGGCCAACAGTTGCTGCCTGTCTTTCCGCCCCATGGGGGCTGGGGGCCTCCCGTTAATGAAATACCCTGTGGCGGCCTAAGCATTACGACTGGTCTCTCCTCTGCACGGGCTGGGTGGCTTACCATTGAACCTGTAGATCACCTGAGCAGGCGGCGTGGTACGGGCTCCCCCTCGGCGGTCTTTGAGGCTGGGGATATCCACTGGACTGGAGACGCCATCTCCCAAATCGGCGGAGGTACAGCACAACGTCTTGTGGGAGGACTCTTGGAAGCTCAGGGGGCACAGGTTGTGGTGGACCCCGTGCGCTCCGGCCCCAGCAGACAGAGCAAACTGGGGAAGGGAGATTGTGGCTGACCCAATACATGGAGGCCCTTCAGCACTGAGCTCAGTGTATTCACCAAATGATGATCCGGAAGGGGCCAACAACAGAACCTCTAGGAACAACCATTGAAGTCAACACCAGATTGGAGCATATTACTCACCTTCTGGGGTGACCCCAGGTCTCCTGAACTAGTTGGCCAGGTCGGGCCTCTGGGATACGCTGAGCCTTCTGGAAATGGCAGCTGTGAAAGGAAAGAAAGATTGTACCCTAAAAGACATGCTTCTTTAAAACACGTGGGTCCAGTCAAGCGACGCCATGGCGACGTCAATGGCGGAGGGGCCCCCCAATATGGGAATATCAGAGGAGCCAGTCACCCGCCCCTATCTGGAATAATTGTTTGCAGCTCTACAGGAAGACCTCCAGTCCTTCAAGAAAGAATTTACGCAGGAGCTTAAGGAAACTCAGCGGGACCTGGATGGTCTTGGGGAAAGGATCTCTACTTTGGAAGACCACGAATCAAGCAGAGATGAGGATGTTGAACAGTTACAGCAAGAGGTCCTCCATCTCCGGGATCAGCATCTGGACCTAAATGGCACACGCGGCGGATTTAGAGAACAGATCACGCCGCAATAACATTTGCATTAGAGGCATACCATCCGGCACAGAGGGATCAGACATCTCTGTGTTTGTTATGGACCTTTTCAGATCTGTTATCGAGGCCCCCCGGAGGAAATCATTAAATTGGACAGAACACATAGGGTGGGCCCTAAATGATCGCCCAACGCTCCACCACTGGACATTCTCACCTGTGTACACGATTTCCCCTTGAAGGAATGTATCCTTCAATGGGCATGAGAGAACCATCCATTGCAGTGCAAGGGCTATCATCCAACCCTATACCAGGACCTAGCCACTATAACCCTTCAGAAAAGCAAAGCTTTCCACCCTATCACCTTGCATCTTGGGGCTGCTGGGGTATGGTATAACTGAGGCCACCCCTCGTGCCTAATTTTCCGCCACAAAGGGAAACTGCATCAAACTAGATCGTTGGAGGAGGCCCGCAACATTTTAGACTTGACAGACACGACCCTGGACACCCCGCAGGAAGACAAAGGGGGCCAGGACTTAGAGGGCACTCAAGGATGGAGGAACACAAGAGCATTCCCTGCAGATCGCAACCCGGACGCCAAAACTGTAGCCAGAGAGAAGCAAGCCGTCATTGACTCTTTATCCCAGAACACTTTGGGCTCGCCTTCTCCGCAAGCTACAAATAAGGTCACCAACATCTTTTGGGTGGGATGCTCTTCCTTTAAAATCACCCTTATCATGTTACATAGGACTCGCTCTGGGCTAGGGTGGGCCGGGTGGGGGCCGAGGTAGGCTTCCACGACCCCGCTTCAAGAACATTCCATAGACCCACGGGAAATGGACTTCAACACTGTGTTAGTTAATTTTATGTTATTACGGTTTCTCGTCCTGATTTGGGGCGATTTGTTTATCTTTGTTTATTGGATCCGGGTACTGCCACCACAATACTTTGTTACCGCCACCCCCAGCCTTAGATCCTATTATTCACAACTCCAGCATGATTTAAGCAGCGTTAAACCCCTTATTATCTCATGTCAGACCGCCTAACAATCCTCACGCTGAATGTAAAAGGCGTTAATCACCCCCTGAAAAGGCGCGTTATTCTATCATATCTGGAACAATCCAGAGCTCACATTTGCCTGTTACAAGAAACCCATCTCCTCCCCAAGGACGAACATAGGCTCCGTTCCAAACACTTTCCCCAACAGTACTTCTCGTCCCTCCCGAACAAAACCGCAGGGGTAGCTCTTCTGGTGTCACGGCACTTTAGGGGTAAGGTCCTTTCTAAAGAAGTGGAGTTAAGGGAGAGGATGCTGGCATACTCGATACAAGCAGGTCCGAACACGGTAACTATAGCCACCATATATGCGCCTAACAAGGGACAGGAACCTTTCCTTCGGAAGGGCCTGACGGAGATAATGGGGTCCCAGACATGATCACTCACAGTGGGGGGTGACCTTAACCTTGCCTTCGATAACGACCTGGATAGGTTGGTGCAAAGATACGGCCAGACGGGGGCCCTCTCCAAGGGGGGACTACAATGATTTCTAAGCACGGGCCTCACAGACATTTGGAGACATACCCATGCTCAGTCCTGGTACTACACGTACTATTCATTTGCACACAAATCCTACGCTAGACTGGACTACCTACTGGTCACACCAGACCTCATCCCTGCAGTACAGGACGTTACCATTGAGCCCAGATCCCTCTCTGACCATGCGACGGTAATAATCACTTTAGAGATCCCTAAACGCAACCCATACGTTAGAACCTGGCGTTTGCGGTATAATCTCCTTCAACGCCCACAAAATATACAACAGATCTCAAATACCATGGACAACTACCTAGCCACAAATTACACCCTGGGTATGTCCACTTCCATACTCTGGGACGCCCTAAAAGCAGTAATTAGAGGGGAATTAATTGCCATCTCAGCAGCCAAAAATAAAACCTGTCGGAACAAACGCCAGCAGCTTTCCGCTCAAGTAGTAGAACTTGAACGCATTCATAAAAGTACTGGTGACCCCAGGGTACGGAGACAGCTGGAAGCCGCCAGAGCTCAGTTGGCCAGACTAGACACAGACAGAGTGGAAAACGCAGCAATCCATCTTAAATATCGATACCATGTTGGGGGGATAGGTGTGGGCATGTCCTTGCCAACAGACTGCGCGCCCAAAGACAGAAGCACAGAATCCAAGAGGTCACAGATTCTAAGGGTCAGTTACAGACCGAGGACCCTCATATTGCGGAGGCCTTCCGAGAGTACCATAAAGAGCTTTACAAAGCTCTGTTGGAAAACATTCAAGCCTATCTCAGGGGCGTGCACACGTCAGTCCTCACTGCAAAACAGAGGGACAACTTAGATAGCCCTATTCAAATCGAAGAAGTCCTTTCTGGCATTGCCCGCCTACAGACATCTAAATCCCCCGGTCCGGTTGGCTTCCCAGCCATATTTTATAAGACCTTCTGCAAAACCCTCGCACCCCTTCTCACTCGGCTATTTAACGAGCTGGGGAGATCAGCAGCTCTCCCTGCTTCAATGCAGACGACCTCAATAGTGGTGATACCAAAGCCAGGGAATGACAAAACAAAAAGCCAGTCTTACAGGCCGATTTCAATATTAAATGTGGACCTTAAAATCTTTACGGGTAGCTTGGCGTCCTGCCTAAACCCGCTCCTCCTGGGCCTTATCGACACGGATCAGGCCGGATTTGTCACCCAACGTCAATGCGGAGACAATACGCGCAGGTTTCTCCATCTCATAGACAAGGCCAAAGACATACACAGGAGCAAATGCTCCTAGCAGTGGATGCCGAGAAGGCATTTGATAGAGTGCACTGGCCGTACCTCGAGGCTGCACTAGAGCACTTTAGCCTTGGAGACAGGTTTAGAAGCTGGATCTTTAGCGCCTACGATTGTCCTACCGCCACGATTCGGGTTAACGGGCACAAGTCCACATCCTTCCCAATTTTCAGGGGCACCAGACAGGGCTGCCCCCTGTCTTCGTTACTCTTCGCATTGTACATGGAACACATGGCTCATAGAGTTCAATCCAATCCAGCAATAACAGGGATTACATTTGGCGGAGACCACCACACAGTCAGTCTGCATGCAGACGACATTTTAGCGACACTGGAGAACCCTTCCACCTCTTTACCAGCTTTCCTTAAAGAATTGGATTTGTTTGGCCAGGCAGCTGGTTTCAAAATAAACATTCATAAATCGCAGGCCTTGAGCCTAACTTTGCAGCCCCAAACGATGGACACCCTCAAGCAGAAATTCCCTCTCTGCTGGGCCCCATCACATCTTTCTTATCTGGGACTTCAAATTGCCCCCACGATTCCCATGATGGCCACTGTTAACTACCGCACCCTGACTCGCCAAATATGCGGCGACCTTCACCGCTGAAGACATTACTCTCTTTCTTGGCTGGGGAGAATTATGGCTATCAAAATGACGATCCTTCCCCGGATTTGTATATGTTCCAAGCCCTCCCAGTAGAGCCTCCTCGGGGCACGCTCCACACCCTCCAAGACGAGGTGAATCGCTTCATCTGGGCAGATAAGCGCCCTTGCCTCCATAGAGATATCGCCTATCGCAACCCGCTCGAAGGTGGGCTGGGTGTCCCAGATCTAAAACGATATTATCAGGCTACACAGTTGAGAATTTTTGTAGAATGGTCCCGCGCAGAATCGGAAAAACACTGTTTGTTTATGGAAAGGGCTCTGGCAGGACAACCTCTATGGAGGATCCCCTTCCTCCCTAAAAATGCCCGACCTAACAACCTCTACCTGTCCTCTATCACCAAACCAGCACTAATTGTTTGGGATAAACTTACGACTCAAAGAGACCTTACTTCCTTCCCTTCCCCACTGACCCCTATAGTAGGGAACCCCGAGTTTACACCGGCCCTAAACAACACTGCATTTCACTGCAGGATGTAGATCGATCGGACATTTGTTCGACATGGAGAGCCCTATCCCATTTGAAACCCTCCGGGCAGAATCAGGGATTCCTGAAAGTGAGCGATGGCACTACACACAAATACACCATTGGGTGATGCAACCAACAGTTCGCCCAGGGGCACAACGACACCTCACGCCCTATGAACGCTGGCTGTTCTTCTAATAAAAATGATTTTAAAAATAAAACACTGGCTGCTCTCAACCTCTACGAACTCACGTTTAATCACACAGTCATGTAAATTCCTGGGTCCGCTGAGCACACCTACTAAAACGGCAGGTCAACTCTGATGGGAGTCCGAGAACGGGCGGGAACTGACACCGAAGGAATGGGTAGATATCCACTATCATGCTAGGCACACCGCCCGTAATATACCAGGGATTGAAACAGCGACAAAGATTATAACATATTGGTATCTTACCCCAATCAGACTCCATAGGTTCGCACCGTCCAAATCCCCGGACTGCTGGTGGCAGTGCGGCCTCCCAGGCACCTTACTACACATTTAATCGGACTGCCCAGTAATAGCGCCATACTGGACAAGGGTCCTTAACGATATCAACACTTACCTGGACATGGAACTCCTGAGATTCCCCGCCTACATCATCCTGGGTCTTCCTAACGCCCTTACTTTCCCATTAAAATCTCGTAGAGGCAGGCAGATTGGTCTAGCGCTATTAGCGTCATTGCAGAACATACTGTCGCACTGGGGCACAGATCACATCCCGACATACCAAGGTTGGCTTCACAGACTGTGGTACATCATGGGAATGGAACGAGTGAACTTAACACTATTGAATCAAAGCACAGCGTTTCACAAACTATGGAAACCATTTCTGAACCTCTTGACATCAGAATTCCGTGAACTTACCTGCCCTAAGTATCTTCACTTACTGCGCCTTTCGGAAGCCCCTACGATTCCCAGTCCAAAACCTTGAGACTGGGCATGGCGGGGTGGGGGGAGCAAACTACAACCGTCACTAGTCGGTTTAAGGCAGCCCGGGTCCGGGGTGGGGCGGGAAGGGGGTGTCCAGGGGAAGTTAGATAAATGCATGTAAAGCTTCCTGTGCTCCACAGGCTATGTCGCTTAAGTTGTTGCTATGATGAAAATTGTAATAAAGAGATTTAAACCATAAGTAATAGGGTCCCAGTGACTATCTAGGCTGTATAACATAACATCTAGACAATACACAGTTGAGAGTGTCTGCAGTAGACAGGTGTAAAGCTCTGGGAAAGGGGAAAAAATATCCGAAGAGACATGGAGACTCTATTGCATGCAGACAGCATTGGTTTCCATGAATGCTAAACATAAACTGCTTTGTTTTAAGTTTTTAGGCAGAGCGTACTTCACATGTGAGAAGGAGCACAGAATAGACCCTCCTAGTGCACACCAATGTTCATGATGTGGTATGGCACACGCTCGACGTCTCCATTTGGCCTCGGCATGTCCACCCCTTCTAAGTTACTGGGGTGAAATTACCCAACCTATATCTCAAATGGTAGGCAGTAAAATAGAAGTTGAACCCTTGACTGCTCTATTAGGTTATTTCAAGCCAAATCCTAGTGTGGCAAGACAATTTGTATCAATCTCTTTTCTATTAGCTAAACGCAGAATCACTTTCAATTGGTGGGAGGCTCTGGTTCCGAAAAAAGATTACTGGCTGAAGGGCATGGCTTGTAATTTGTAACAACAGATCCCAGACTTATGCAACATTGTTGCCAGATACATCAGCCTGGATACCCTCTCGGGTGATTGGGGGGCAGAAGGCTCACTAGAAACCAGGGAAATCTAACAAACAAAACCCCACCCCAAAAATGCAGCAACTGTCTTTCTGCCCCCCAGGTGATGGTGGGGGTGATTAACTACAATATGTTCCCCAGGGGGGCAGAAAGCCCACTAGACACCAGGAATTTATTTGTAAAACAATATAGGGGGGAGGGCTGCCCACCATTGGTATTGCCATGCCCCCACCCGAACAACAATTCAGACAGTCTTTCTGCCCCCAAGGGATGGATGGGGGTGCTTACTACCAATTTGCCCCCCTCCCCGGGGGACAGAAAGCCCTCTGGACACCAGGGAATTTATTTGTAAAACAATATAGGGGTGAGGGCTGCCCACCATGGTTATCTCCATGCCCCCACCCGAACAACAATGCAGACAGTCTTTCTGCCCCCCAAGGGTTGGATGGGGGTGCTTACCCCCAATAGGTCCCCCTCTGGAGGCAGAAAACCCACTAGACACCAGGGACTGCAGTATTTTTTGTGGGGTTGAGTGGTGCCATGGGCATGGGACCGTGCTCACCCACACCTGATAGCCCAATAGACTTTCTACCCCCCCGGGGGTGGTTAGGGTTTTTTAACCCCAATCTGCCCCCAGGGGAGCAGGAAAGCCCACTAAACACCAGGAATTTCATAGCGGAGCCAAAACAAACAAAAGGTGGGGGTGGCCTACCCTGGCATCAAGCCATACACCACCCCAGAAGAGGCAATAGTATATTTCTGTCCCAATTGGAGAGGTTGCCATAAATGTGTCCTGCGGGGGAGCAGAAAGTCTACCTGACACTAGGGATTTTGCCTTTGGGTTAAAAGAAAGTGGTGCAGGTGCTGCACTCTGGTTTGTCCCATTTAGGGTAGGGGTGTGGCCAATGCTAGAGTGCAACACATGCACTACTTTCTTCTGCCTCAAAGGCAAAATCCCTGGTGTCAGGAGGTCAGTGGGAGTACCTTGCATGGGATCCTGTTGACTTTGGGGTGATCCGTTTCGGTCGTGGGCACTAGGCCCAGCCACATGAGTGGCTCAGCGCTTTTATAGGCCAAGTGGGGTGACGCTGGATGGTACAAAGTTCATGGATTCCTGTGGATTCTGAAAGTTCCCATCACAGAAATTAAAGGAAAATGTGTAATTTTAGTCAAAGTTTTAGGTTTGCAGGACATTGTGGGTAAGAAAACCTCATGAAATCCACACAAAGCACACCACCCTGGAATCCCCTCGTTGTCTAGTTATAAAAAATGTCTGTAGTTCGCAGGTTTGCATGGGTGGCGCCACAGCATGGAGCACGGCCCCAAATACTGCAGCTACCCCTATTGCTTATTTATTAATGTAGCTCTTTAGTGCCTTTGTGTCATCGTCTCTTGGCCCATCCACACAAGTGAGGTACCGTTCTTGTCATGGGACATGTGAAAATTACCTAGCAACAGCCACACAAGTCATGCACCCCTGGACTCCTCCAATTGTCTAGTTTAAAAAAATATACAGGTTTGCTAGATTTCCATAGGTGCTGGCTGAAATAGGGCCCAAAATCTACAGCTACTCACTTTGCAAAAATGAGTCAGTTTTAAGTGGAAAAATGTGATGTATCCATGGTGCATTCTAGGACTTTTCCTGTTGTGGGCACTAGGCCTACCCACATAAGTGAGTTACCATCGGGAGTGTAAAGGGAATTCTGGATAGAAGGAAGCTTGTGGCTCCCCACAGATTCCAGAACTGTCTGTCACAGAAATGTGAAGGAAACTTTTTTTAGTCACAGTTTGAGGTTTGTGAGGAATTCTGGTTAAAAAACCTGGTGAGAGCTATGCAAGTCACCCCATCCTGGATTCCCCCAAGTGTCTAGTTTTCAAAACTGAGTAGGTTTGCTAGGTTTCCCCAGGGGGAGCATAGCCTGTTCTCAAAATCCACAGCTACCCACTTTTCAAAAAAAGGGTCAGTTTTGAGTGGTAAAATGTGATGTACCCATCCTGCATTTTGGGCATTTCCTTTTGAGGGCACTAAGCCTACCCACATGTGAGGTACCATTTGTATTTGTAGACTTAGAGGGATGCTGGGTGGAAGAAAGTTTGTGGCTCCCTGCAGATTCCAGAACTTTCCATCAAAGAAATGTGAGAGAAATTTATTTTCTTAGGCAAAGTTTTAGGGTTTGCAAGGGAGTCTGGGTAAAACAAACCTGGTGAGAGCCACACAAGTAACCACCTCCTGGATTTCTTTAGATGTGTATTTTTTTAAATATTTTCAGGTTGGCTAGGTTTCCCTAGGTGCCAGGTGAGCTGGGGCCAAAAATCCACAGCTCCCCGCTTTGCTAAAAAAGGGTCAGTTTTGAGCGGAAAAATGTGATGTATCCATGTTCCGTTTTGGGCTGTTTCGTGTACTGGGCACTAGGCCTACCCACACAAGTGAGGTACTATTTTTATTAAGAGACTTAGGGGAATGCTGGGTTGGAGGAAGTTTGTGGCCCCACACATATTCCAGAACTTTCTATCAAAGAAATGTGAGGGAAATGTGTTTTTAGTCAAAGTTTGAGGATTGCAAAGGATTCTTGGAAAAAGCCACCTGGTGAGGGCTACGCAAGTCACCTCATCCCGGACTCCCCCATGTGTCTAGTTTTAAAAAATTTGCACGTTTGCTAGGTTTTCCTAAGTGCCGGCTGAGCTAGACCCCAAAATCCACAGCTACCCGTTTTGTAAGAAAAGATGCAGTTTTGAGCAAAAAATGTGATGCATCGATGTTGCTTCTTGGGCCGTTTCCTGTTGCGGGCACTAAACCTAACCACACAAGTGAGGTACCGTTTTTATCAGGAGACTTAGGGGAATGCTGTGTGGAAGGAAATTTGTGACACCTCGCAGATTCCAGAACTTTTCATCACAGAAATGTGTGGGAAATGTTTTTTTTTTGTCAAAGTTTTAGGTTTAACAAGGGATAACAAAAATAATTGGTGAGAGCCACCCGAGTCATCTGATCCTGGATTCCCTTGGACGTCTAGTTTTACCAAAAATTTCAGGTTTGCTAGGTTTCTCCATGTGCCGGCTGAGTGAGCGCCCAAAATCCACAGCTCCCCAATTTGCAAAAAAAGGGTCAATTTTGGGTAGAAAAGTGTGATGTATCGATGTTGCGTTTTCGAGCATTTCATATCGTGCGCACTAGGCCAACCCACACAAGTGAGGTTCGATTTTGTATCAGGAGCCATGGAGGAATGCTGGGTGGAGGGAAGTTTGTGGCTCCAAGCAGATTCCAGAAATTTCCATCACAGAAATGTAAGGGAAATGTGTATTTTTAGCCAAAGTTTTAGGTTTTTAAGGGATTCTGGGTAAAAAGCAAGTCACTGCATCCTGGATTCCCCCAGGTGTCTAGTTTTAAAAAATGTGCAGGTTTGCTAGGTTTCCCTAGGTGCCGGCTGAGCTAGGACCCAAAATCCACAGCTATTCACTTTGCAAAAATAAAAGGGTCAGTTTAGAGTGGAAAAATGTGATATATCCATGTCGAGTTTTGGGCCGTTTTCTGTCGCGGGCACTAAGCCTACCAACACAAGTGAGGTACCATTTTTATCAGGAGACCTAGAGTGGAAGGAAATTTGTGGATCTCTGCAGATTCCTGAACTTTTCATCACAAAAACGTGAGAGGAAATGGCTTTTTTAGTCAGAGTTGTAGGTTTTGCAAGGGACTCTGGGTTCAAAAAACCTAATGAGAGCTACGTAAGTCACCCCATCCTGGATTCCATTAGCTGTCTAGTTTTCAAAAATGTGCAGGTTTGCTAGGTTTCCCTAGGTGCTGGCTGAGCTAAGGCCCAAATTCCACATTGGAAAAAAATGGTCAGTTTTGAGTGGAAAATGTGATGTATCCATGTTGCGTCTTGGACCGTTTCCTGTCGTGAGCACTAGGCCTTTTTTGGTCAAAGTTTGAGGTTTGCAAGGGATTCTGTGTTAAAAAAAACAGGTGAGAACAAAGCAAGTCACCCCACCGTGGATTCCCCCATGTGTCTAGTTTATAAAAATATGCAGGTTGTCTAGGTTTCCCTAGGTGCCGGCTGAGCTAGGGCTCAAACTCCACAGCTACCCACATTAGAAACAAGCATTGGCATAGCCAATAGGTCTCGCTTTTGGGACCTTATAAGTGTTTAGACATGCAGCACATTATCCCAGGTGCTGTGCCACCAGGGATTGAACAGCTAGCTATACAATGCTCCCTCCCCCCCTGTGTTTAAAAGGCTCCCTTGAGCCAACGAGCTGACGAGCTCTCCTGGGATGCACCTGTGGGCCTGTGGAGAGGTACTGTGACCTGTGAAGACTTGGGCACCATTTCAGCAACCCCTGATGACTTTTCTCTGCTTCTTACTAACTTTTGCTCTCTACTGATGACGGGCTGAACCCAGAAACACATGTCTAGAGATAACAGCACTACCTGCACCAACTTTGGTGAAAGACTACAGCAACTTTGAAAGTAAGCATACTGCATTTACCAGGATGCAATGGGGTGAACTGTGCTGGGATGAGAGGCAGTGTGCTCCCTCCCCCCCTGCGGTCATAAACCAGTCTGGAGTGAAACAAAGATAGCTCGAGCAACTGGATGATCATGAATGCCAAAACAATGAGCGAATGTTTGTTTGATGAAAAAGAAGCTACATCTGGCACTACGGAAAAAAACGGACAAGAAATATTTGATTTTTGAGGTAAATAAAAAGTAATTTTGCCTGCCAGGTCTCTAGTTTACTACTTTGAAATCAGGCACGAATCTCAATGGGAAATAACTATGTCTAAAAGTACGGTTTTAAAAAAAAATGCTATGACGCAGCCAGCCCTGGTGCCATGTCACAGAGCTCTATTTTTGAAGCAGGATTGAGTGGGCAGAACAGGCGAGGAAGGGAGAGGGAAGTGGGTGTATTCAGAGATAGTGATCGAATGCAGGGAAGAAAGAGAGACACCACAGGCAGAGAAGCAAAACATGAGAGGCTGAGACCGAGACAACAGATGCTTCAGAGAACTCTGAGAGGGATGGGTACAGAGAGAGACAGGGTGGAGCAGCAGAGAGGAAAGAGTGAGTGAGAGATACCTGGCAAGTTGAGGTAAGAGAGAAATGCACTTCAGGGAAGGGAGAGGGTATGAGACTAGACCAGTCCGGCACTGTGCATGAGTGAGAGATGCACGTGTGTGGTTCTTGGCAGGCTTAGACTGGAGAGAAAGACACTTCAGGGAAGATAATTAGAGGTTATGGAGACAGACAAAAAGCAGGGGGAAAGAGTGAGAAACAGTAAAGGAAGACATAGGCTGAGACGGGAGAGAACGTGGAACTGAGACAGTCTGCAGGGGAGAAAGTATGAGAGGCTGCTGACTGGTGGCAGACAAAGACGTAAAGAAAGACCTTTAACAGGAGAGGGTGGAGTATAGAGACAGTTTACTGGGGTTAAAGGCGTGAGAGTCACAGTGAGAGATGGGATACCCGACAAAGAAGAAAAAGACACCTCACGGAAGAGAGTGGGATACAGAGAGCCTTCAGGGGAAAAGGTGAGAGAGATGGGATACTCGACGAAGAGAAAAACACCTTATGTAGGAGCGGGTTGGGTCCAGAGACAGGGGGGGAGAAGGTAAGAGAGAGATGGGATATCCGGCAGAATAAGACAGAAGAGACTAACACCTCACAAAAGTGATGGTGGGGTATAGAGACAGCAATGGCGAGGCGGAGAGAACGAGCAACAGATCAGGAGCAGGAACGGGCAGGATAGCAGGTTGAGGTGGAAGAGGTAGCCACAGACATTTCAGGGAAGAGTGGATTCAAGAGTACAGAAGGACACAAACTGCACAGGGAAAGAAGAGAAAATGTAGATAACGAAAGAAGGGGAAGAAGAGAAACTCCCTGAGTGGGTTTGCACCCCTTAGGTCTGATTTATGAACGGACTGTTCTTTTATTTTTGACTACCACAGGGGCCCATGCGTCTAGTAGGAAATGCTGCACCTCTAACAATTATGGTGGAATGTAAATATCTATTTCCTCACTTTTTATAAGAGAACAGCCGACATACCTCAGAGTGTTTCCTTCTATGAGATTGCTTAAAACTGCGTCTGTAAAAAGCACAAGTGCAATGAACTGTACACTTGACGTACACGGCAGTACTACCGGTGTCATATTTATATCTAGAAGTGAAGTGTAACAAAAGTAGAGTATAACTAAGATCAACAGGGGTTAGGGTGGGTCTAGGGCAGATGAAAGCTCTGGGCTTGAGATAGGGCTACGGGTGGACCGAATAATCTAGATGGCTCCCAGCTCAGCAGAATGGCAAAATGGAAGTTCTCTTCTTTTTAGAACCAAGGACAAGGAGGACTGACAGTAAATCTGTACCGAAGGTCAGCTACTCACGCTGCGCCGCGGCCTCAGAGGTGGGTAATATAGTCGGGAGCCCTGTGATACTATCCAATGTTACTTATACAAATAAACAGAACGCCCAAGCATGTGCATTTCCCTGATCCTTGGGGAGCGCGAGTGCTTTACATCGCGCTCCGCGCCAATCTGGTGGTAATTGTGCTGCGATAGAGCTAACCTCAGTCATACCACTGCAGTCCTCTTCATAGTCCTGACTGCTAAGCACAGACTTTAGCTTATCCATCTCAGCACCTCGACGCTGCCTGCAAGTGTGTAAACTTGTTGGGTTCCTCCTGTCACTTTTCAGCAACAGGTTGGTTCCGCCTACTCAACAGCGGGACCTTAGAACCATGACGTCACTTGGGCATCTTGGTACTTGTTGCTGGAGTTCTATAAGCAAGAACAGTGAAGTAGGACAAAACTTTCTAACTGTACTGCCCTTTACAGAATTATGGCGGGCCCCTTAAAATATTGTCTGCTCTGTAATGTTGCTCTAAAAAGCTCAATTGCAGAAAGCACTGCCAAGTAAATTTTTAAGTTATAGGAAAGTCTTCTATTCTTTGAGCACATCGTATACTAATGGTATTACTAATGGTTAAATATTAATTTGATTTTGCTACATACTGTAAGTGTATGCATCTGTTTTGTACATAAACAGCATGCATTGTTGCTTTCTCTACGATTTTACAGTGTACACATTTTGTTTCTACTATTTCTTTTTACATGAAATGGCATATCTTCAAGATGGTCGCCAGATTTGCAGTAGCAGCTGCACATTGGTTCTTTTAACGTGGCAGGAGGGGTGAGGGATGGGGACGCGCTCCACGGAAACCAGGCAGAACAGCACTGCAATGAAAGTTTAAACAAGCGGTCTTCAAAAAGGAGACGGAGAGGGCGGAGCGAGTGGGCGCGAGGCGGCAAAAGTGAAAGCAGCTGCAGCGTCCACACGCTTTCTGTGTGCCCACGAGCGATGCGCTGAGCGCATGACGAGAGAGGTAAGCCAGATGGCGCCTCTGCTCGTAACTGTGCGCGTAACCGCACGCTCGAGGCCACACAGAAAGCGTGTGGTCGGATTTTGAATGCCCACTCACTAAAAGTCTCGCCAGTGCAGCGCATGCGCTGGCTCAGGCGAGACCAAAAGGGTCAGTTTTCAGTAGAAAAATGTGATGCATCAATGTTGTGTTTTGCCCCATTTCCTATCACAGGAAGTAGGTCTACCCTCACAAGTGAGGTACTATTTTTATTGCAAGACATTTGTTGATACCAATTGGAGTTGCTGCGTTTATGGCTTTTAAATGTAAGACAGTGTGTGCAAAAGAGGCATTTTGAAAAATACCCTCCAAATCATATGCTAGTATGGGTGTCCACAAATTAAGAGGTATACAAATAACCACTGCTCCTATATTCCATATCTTGTGCCCATTTCAGAAACACATAGGTCTCCTTGAAACTTATTTTTCACTCTACATATTTCACCATATTAATTGGTCTATACTCAGTATACAATGAAAAACCATTGTACGGTGCAGTTGAGTTGTTGGCTCTGGGTACCTTGGGGTTTTAGAGAAACTACAAACCCTATATAGCCCCCCAACCAGAAGGGTCTCGTAGATGTAATGGTATATTGCTTTTGTAAATCGGCTATTGTGACAAAAAGTTACAGATGAAAACGTTGCCACAAATGGCCATTTTTCCCTACTCATTTTCAATATTTCTTTATTTCAACAGTTAGTTTCTGTGGGAAAAACTGGAGAGCTCTACACATATGAACCCTTACATAATTTGGAATTTTGTCCACTTTTCAGAAATCTATAACTTTTCTGGTTGACACATGAGCTTCTCAATGGTTTCCACCACAAACTGGAAGAAGGTTGAGAGCACAAAAAATAGGAACAATGGGCCTGCCTGCCACTCTGAAAAATGGCAAAATTGTGGCAAAAGAAATTGTTTTTTTGATTTAGCTCCATATGTTTCTGAAAGCTGGAAAGATGGTGACTTAGCACAGCAATCTGTTTGTTGATGCCATTTTCAGGAAAAAAACAGAGCAATTGTAATCTATTTTTCCCCAAATACTCAAAATGTTGGCTATATTTTGTCTATTTTTTCGGTCCCCTCCGAGGGAATCCACAAACCCTGGGTACCTTTATGGTTGGAAAAAAAAGGACACAAATTTGGCATGGATACCTTATATGGAAAAGAGTTATAGAGACCTAAGCGCAAACTAGCCGAAAAAAAGGGCTCAGCACTTGGTGGGAAAAGTCCCAGCAGTTAATGGGTTAGTAAAATAAAATAAAAAAACATAATATCAATCCGCTTGTTACCACCAGATGCTTAAAACAGTTTGAAACACCACTGACCTCATTCTGGTGGAGCAGGTGAAAGTTTATTCTGAACTAAATGGGGCACACTTTAAAAGGAGTGATTATTTTGTTTGTTTTATTATGCAACTTTGTCGCTGGTGCATAGCATACAAGACTCGAAATCAACAATTTAAAATAATATTAAATACCAATCGAAGAAGAAGCAACCCCTGCCCTAAGATACAGTCCACACAGTTTAAAGCCATTAACCAGGCTGAGCATGTTTTATATCCCACAGTTGTGCAGATTTGTGTGGGTAACTCACTACTCCAGGCAAAACCAAGGTCTGTTCCACATCCCTAGAGTAAGCTTGAGGAAGGAAAGGGCTTATTTTCCATAGCTCAGTTTACGATGCATTTCATGGGTATGTGGCTGGGTCAGATCGGTATCAAGGGTGCAGGGCCAGACTAGAACTAAAATAAGCCCCGACAGGGCAAGAGGCCGCGACTGGAATGGGGCCACAGGAGCTTTCATGGTTGGGTCATGGCAACTCATCCTACTCAAAAAGCAGCCCCTACCTTGCAGCCTATCGGGGCAATACCGGAGTTATTATGTGGGCTTAAGTTCTTTGATATGTATACAACTTAGGTCAGGCTGTTCTGTGATGTAGCTATAGAATGAGGATAATCTAATAGTCATGTGAGGGTTCTAAGGCGGGTGGAGTGGGAGAGAAGCTGTTGGTGTCTGGCTTGCTTGGCACAGGATTTTCCTGCCAGCCATTAAACTTAAAAGAAACACTACATTTTTCCATCTGTGTGATCGAATGCAACAGCCGGAGTGGCGTGTACGGCCCTGCTAAGGTAAAACAAAAGGAATACAGCAGATTCTAGAGATGTTTTCCCTGTGCCATGCACCAGCCCCCCTCGGCCCTCCCCCTCATGATCGTTCGATCTCCCATGGAAAAAAGTTCATGAAGAGAACAGCAGACTGTGTGAAGTATTTTGCTACAGAGGTACCTTATAGCTGGACTTTGCCATTTTTCGTCGGTGCTTACATGAAATAAACTCACCGTGATCTACACATCTCCATGAGTCCCATGTTCCTACATTTTGGCGACGAATCACAATGCTGTCTGGAGAGAGAGAGCTCATGCATGTATAGATCAAGGAGAATTGCAGAGTGGCTTCCCATAAGCACTGGGAACTGGGAAAGGTTGTTTGTAAGAGTTCTTTTTATAGGAAGAGTGTTGTGAGAAGAAAATGCATACGTATGTGATGCAGATTACAAGTATGCCTCTGAGAGAAATTACTACATATTTAGAAATCAACATATTTTATCATATTAGAAATGCAATTTAGAACATGTTTAAATACACATGAAATGCCCTTTTAGAAATGACTCAGAAAATGTGTGAATACCTTTAGAAAAACAAATAAATAAAACCAAAATATATTGTAGAGTGACAAATGTAGATGTGAAAGATGTTATTAGAAATGCTTCATTTCTAATTGCATGTTTTTCAAAATATTTTGCACCAAACAACTCGACTTTAGCTTGTGCAGTGACTAGGCCGGAAGCTTTCTTTTCGACCTTTGCTCATAATAAAGTATTCTGTGCAGCAGCCTAACATTGATGTCATCCTAGAAATGTGCTGACTTTATTATTATGTTCATTTAGTACCTCTTAACCCTTTTTGGATCATTTCCATTAAGGATAATAGACTTATTGAAACTGTGAAGAGCAATTGGTGATGTAGCCTTATAAATGTTGCTTCAGACTTGATATATGTTTTCAAATTCGCTGACTAGCCTTTTGTTCCTGCATTAAAACTCGTAATGCGTCTTTAGCTTAGGTAAGAGGGTTCTCATGAGTACCTTTCCTCATGTAACAATTTTGCTAGAGAACTGTATCAATCCGGATGACGAAAGCGCAGACTGTGGGAATCAGAAGATGCATCGTATGACTGACAACACCACCTTACAAGCTGTTCTGATTGGACATCGAGTGAAGCCGTCTTCGGAAACTGATACTTGCATAGAAAGCTATGATAACGAGTGCTCCTAGCTAGTTAGTTACCATACGATACCATACCTCTACCTTCCCTTTTCCCGTCCCATCTTACTACTGGATTTCTTCTCCGCCCGAGACTCTTCTTTATGAAGAGCTGATTTCTTTTCAGATATCTTAAGGTTATTCCTTTATGACTTGTGATTGATGTTACTGCACAGATCACCATTCTAAACAGTTGCTACTGCAATTGTGGGGAACTCAGCTGAGTTTTCCAGAGAAGTTTGTCTTTTACTTACTGCTCTTTTCCAATGGATCTCTTTATGGGTTCTTATGTATAATAGGTCTTTAGCCAACTTATTGGGTTTCTTTATGGAACACTTCTTGATTGCTGATTTCCTAATCTCTTTATTATTTCTGTACATTACTAAACTGAATAAAGATATTTGAGAATCTAACCTTATAGAGAAAAATAAAGCCTTAAAAACTAAACTTAACCTCTCATCGTTGACTCATCGCAAATCGTAAATGTCCATGATGTTTTGATGACTTTATTCCTTAGGGAGCTCGAATTCTCCACACGGTGGAAAAGATCCATCGACCTCTCCGGAGCCTGGAGGATTCCCCATGGTGTCATTTGTAAGTGGGTGTATGTAAAGGTATAAACCATCGAGGAGAGTCCTTTTGGGCTCCAGCACCTGCTTTAGGAGGGGTAGGCAGTGTGTGTCTCCTCGGGTACATATGTGACGTGGCACAGTCAGCGTTTCAAGACACTACCAGTTTGTATGATTGCAGTCTGTATCATTTAGCGACAGTAGAAGAGAGCCAGGGATTGACTGGGCGGGCCTGCTTATCATTGTGTAAAAAGTGGCAGAAAGAATTCCCTGATGCGCTGGGGCCAGTGCCCTTGTTTTGGCTGTCCTGTCCCTGATGTTTAGCGCTTTGCTTTTATAGCTACATCCAAAGTAATATACAGTTGGGTTTTCAAAATGACCTAGAAGTATGCACACAATTTTCTACTGCAATTAATGGTATGTTGATTTGTGCCATACTTATTCATAGTGCTGATCATGAAAACCTTCACCACATGATATTGATGATGCACCGGCGGTCGGCCACTGGAGATCATGGAAACCGGCACTGTGTCATATTGATGATGCACCGGCTGTCCGCTTCTGGAGATCACGAAAATCGGCACTGCGTGATATTGATGATGCACAGGCTGTCCGCTCCTAAAGATCACGAAATGCTGCACCGCCTGATATTGATGATGCACCGGCTGTCCACGGATCACTAGCATAATATCGATGCATGTAATATGGAAACACAAAAATATCGGAAATTAAAAATCGATGACAAAAATATCGACTTCCTATACTTAACTAGTGTAGGCAGGTGGAATCTGACTATATGGTTGCCCCCACTTTTTTCCTGGTGTTTTGCTGGTTTATGACTTAGTTGGACTGGGACCCTGCTATTCAGGGCCCCAGTCTATCTGCTCTCTCTAAACGACATGGAGTGCACTCTAGGTGCACTAGTGATTGGATACTGTGGTGCCTTATGAGTCCCTAGTATATGGTACCTTAGGTACCAAGGGCATAGGTACTTCACAGGCCTACCAGGGGCTGCAGCATGTATTATGCCACCCCTGGGAAGCAGTCTAAATCTGACACCACAGGCCTGCTACTGCAGCCTGGGTGAGGTGGTGCTAGCACCCCTCACTGAGATATAGGTTTCCTATATCTCTCCTGCACACACATATAAACCTATCAGTCACCCCTAAGGCAGGCCCTATCAATCCTGAGGGCAGGGTGCTTGGCTTCTATGTGAGGGGGTGCCTCTGCCTGAGCAGGGCCCCTCTGCAGCTCTCAGAGTCTATTCTCTGGTGCTGTTTGTGGATGCGGTTAAACCATATACTATTAAGTGCATTATATCCTCGCGGTAAATGCTAACTTTGGAATGGCTGCATCAAAACATGTCGTGTTTGGTGTCAAACATCTTGGAATACTACCCCCCGCCAATCTTGGCGGCGGGGGTAGCATTCCACCCTTCTAGAGGGATAAAACATGTACCTGCTGTGGAAACGCGGTAGAATCCTAAAGAGCCCTGGCATCACAAAATGGATGCCACCAGTCACAGACACTGGGCTGCCCTCCTGCTGATGACCGAAACTCGCAGTGGAGGAAGCCCAACAATAGGCATCCTGTCACAGGGAGGTGTAACCACCTCCCAGACAGGGTTTAGTGTATTGGGGCTGGGTGGGTGCACTCTTAGAGTGCTTTGAAGTCCTGCACTGGGGGAGCAGAAGGCTCCTCTGTGCATATGCCAGTTCAAACCGGCTCAGGGGCTACCTGCCCCTGCTCTGGCGCGAAACTGGACAAAGGGAAGTGGGTGTAGCCACCCCTCCCTTGACCCTCCCATAGGTGGGGTCATAGAGCTAGTCCATCCCCTCTTTTCAGTATAAGAAGGGGAACCCTTGAACTTGCTAGTTAGATAACCCCTGGACGACGCTCTACAGAAGAATCCTGGCCCTTCGACGTTCCACTACCTTTGGAAGACAGAAGAATCTCCCTTGGAGTCAAGGAGTGACTCCCCTGCTTGGCAGGCACCAAAAACGACAACGACGGTCGCAAACTATGCCGCTCCCGCCGGAGTCCGAAGTCCCTGCAGCCCAAGAAGTGAATTTCCTGACTTCTCCAAGGCCATCGTGAGTCCCTAGCGAAGCTGAGGCAAGTGGACCCCACGAGTGACGAGAAACCGCGACCCCTGGGTACCGTGCACTATTGTAGAGTGAAACCCCTTCACAACGTTCCACGAACTTGTGCTTTGGACCACGTATGGTCCCGACCTCTAGCAGGAATCCCTCCAAAGATCAGAGGCCTACACCGTCCCGAGTGACCGTGGGCCCCTGTTGAGTGATTCCGCATGAGGTGTCTTTGCAATCCCTTGCCAGCCGGCTCGTGGGTCCCCAGAAGACTTCTTAAAGAAACCAAAGGGCTCCCCTGGTTGCTCCAGGCCTGCCCTGACTTACCCTCGCTGGGTGAGTCCCTCAGACCTTGCTGGTCTGTGCCATCGACTTTTCTTCATCTCCCCGAGACTTGCTGTTGCCAAGGCTTGTTGGCTCCAATCGAGTTTCCGACACCGCAGTAAGCTGCAGACTTCGTGGGGCACACAGAATCCAGCTCCTGGTCGTCGTCGACGCCTCCTGGACCTCGTGGCTGAAGAGTCAAGGCACCTGCAACCGACCTGAATCAACCGACGACGGTGGGCATCCATCTTCCTTGCCCCGAGTCACTGCCAAGTGACTTTGAACACTGTCCCCTCTGCTTTCAGGTCATCCTTCTTCAGAATCCAGGCTTGGATTCCACCGGACACTTCTTCAGCTCCCGCAAGCAGCAAGTCTTCTTTGTTCGCCATTGAAAACGACGCCGCGACCCGACACCAAAGGACACCTATGCACCCGGCTTCCCTGGGTGAGGTAACTCCAGCACTACGGTGCTCCTGTGGGTGTGGGCCCTAGAACTACTTACCCTGTAAGTGACTTGCTTGTAGGTTCTCCCGAAGTCTCCTAGAACTCTTAATTTCCAACCGCGACTTGCCCCATTGAAGTTAACGGCGATCCGCGCCTGTGTATCCACACTGCACGCGTCCCCCGTGGGTCCTTTACTTACCTGCCTTGGGTGGTTTCGTGAGGCCCCAGCACTTCTGAAGGCCCTAGGCCTTGTCTCCCTGCAAGTCGTTGTTGCTAAGTCCCTTTTTAGTATATGGTCTGGTACGCCCCTAGGGCCCCAGCCATATTTTGTGCTTAACTTATTGTGAAACGTTGATTTGTGCATATGTTTGTCTTCTAATCTCATAAAGAGATTAGTAGAGAGTTATTTAGAAATAAATACATATATATTTGATATATATACCTGTGTGGTGTCTTTTCATTTGGTGATTCAAGAGATTATATGGTAAAACAAGCTGCTTTACATTCCTTCAAGACTTAGCCTGAAGGCTGCTCTCCACAGCTACCACTAGGATAGCTTTCTTTAAAAGGTTGTCTTAAACCTATCTACCATAAGAGTCGATTTGCCCTGGTGCAAGGTGTCCACTTTAATTAGTGAACAGCATATACCAGGCCAACTTCTCACATTGGTGGCAGCGGTGGGATTCCAGCTTGCCATTGTTTTACCAGAAAATCTCTATTTGAATTACTAACTGAAAACCATTATAGGTACTCAAGGTACATATAAAGTCAAGCTTAGTATCAATAAGTTCTACTGAACTTAGAGCTGTGTGCCAAGGGATAGCACACCCTTTCCACAGCTCAAGCTAGGATCAGTAGGCCACAAACTAGTGTAGGTAGTACAACACTGCACAACACTAGAATGTCCTTAAAGGGTGGACCCAGTGGATCCACTCAGCCTCAGTATAAGGACATGGCTTTCTCTGACTTGAGAGCCATGTGTGTTGACAGACACCTGAGGCTAGGACAGAGTCCCTCAACACTACAACTGATAGATCTGCTGACAGCAGATGACCTTAGATTGGCTCTAGGAGCTAAAGGGTTTGAATCAGTGGGTGGGTCAGTCATAGTATCTGGGTCAGATGATGAAAATCAGAATGACCAAGACTCTGTGATTGAAGGGCCAGGCTTCAAGGGGCCTGAAAAGGACAGAGGAATTCTCCCTAAGAGAACTGACAGAGAGGAGGAGAGGCACAGATCCCCTTCCAGGGAATCTGACCACTCTTATCACTCTGGCAGAGAATTTGTCCAACAGAGGAGCTCATACTTTTCCTTAAGAGAGACCTCCTCTGAGAGAAGGTGCAAACTGCTCCAGTATGAGGAAGCCAAAGTGGCCCTCAGAACCAAGCAGTTGGCACTGGATAGGAAGCCCTGGAGATCCAGAGAGCTTCTAGAAAGAGGGGTTAGAACCCCCTGGTGGCAGCAACAGTGTCCCTAGAGGCAGAGAATATATTCCTGACCATAGGAACCTGAGCAAGGTTGTTCCTCCCTACCAGAGTGGGGATGATATCCACAAGTGGATAACTGCTATGGAGAGAGCCTGTAGAGTACAGCAGGTCCCCCAAAAGCAGTGGGCAGCAATCTTGTGGCTCTCCTTTTCAGATAAAGGAAGAGACAAGCTCCTCACTGTTAGAGAGGAGGATGCTGATGATTATGAGGTCCTGAAGAGTGCACTGATAGATGGGTTTGGCTTAACCACTGAGCAGTACAGATTGAAGTTCAGAGATACCCAGAAGGCACAGACTCAGGACTGGACAGACTTTGTAGATTGTGCATCCAAGGCTCTGGAGGGTTGGCTGGTTGGCAGTAGGGTTACTGATTTCAAAGGATTTTATAATCTAATGATGAGAGAACAGATCCTTAATAATTGTCAAAACCAGCTTTTACACCAGTACCTGGTGGACTCTAATCTGACCTCTCCCCAAGAATTGGGAAAGAAGGCAGACAAATGGGTCAGAACCAGAGTAAGGCCTAAGAATCAGGGTGGTGACCACAAGAAAGATTCTACCAAGTCCCAAGAGAAAGGTGGGGATAAATCTAAGGATAAGTCCACTACAGGGCCCCAAAAGTCCTCTTCTGGGGGTGGGTCCCAAACTCCTTCCTCTCCTGAAAAGAAACCCTATTGCCATGTCTGTAAAAGCCTGGGCACTGGAAATCTGATCCCAGTTGTCCCAGGATTGGCAATAAAGAAAATGTTCCTCCAACAACTACTACCACCCCTCCTGGTACTACCAGTAGTAATTCTCCAGTTGGGAGTAGTGCACCCAAAAAGTTAGGTGCTTTTGCAAGAGGAACAGAGGTGGGCCCTAGTTCAGACAGGACCCCCTCAACAGACTCCTCAGATTCTGATGGTGGTATAGGATTTGCCACCTTTACCATGGGTCCCACAGCATTGGGCAGGTACAGACTGGAGCCAATAATTAATGGTCAGAAAGCTGTGGCATTTAGGGACACAGGGTCTAGTGTCACCATGGTGGCAGGAAACTAGTCCCCCTCACCAGCTTTTACCTGAGTTTAAATACCAGGTGACCAACATTGATGGTTCAGAACAGATCACCCCATGGCCATAGTCAATCTCACCTGGGAGGGGGTCACAGGCCCAAAAGAGTGGCAGTGTCCCCAACCTTACCTGTAGATTGCCTGATGGGCAATGATCTGGAAATTTCAGCCTGGGCTGAAATTGAACACCAAACCCATCTGAGGATGTTGGGTGTCCCTGTAAAGGTTAGTGGGGCTGTGATGGCCACAGCCCCAGCCCAAGATTTTGGAGAGATGGAGCCTGGAAGAATGGCCCACTCTCCCCCAGAAGAGAGCACAAGGGTTGAAGAAAAGTCTTCTTCCCTCCAGACAGTAGGTAAGGGTCAGCCTCCTCAGGGAACTGACCCTCCCCTAGTGAAGGAACTGCCACAGAGGTAGTCAGGCCTGGCCTGGCCCCACCCCTGATGGCAGAGGACCCTTCCAAGGTGGTACCCAGTCTGGAGCAGGTAAACTGCCCCTCTCTACCCTGCCTCAGTCAGCCCAGGGCTGCAGAGGTCAGGGAGGTCAGTGGACCCCCAGGGCCCCCTGTCCAGAGGAACCCCCATCAGCAGATTAGGGGCACCCAGTCTAGTAGCCCTAGCCAGGTGAAAATTCCTCAACCCACTGAGGGATCCCCCATACCTTTATGTAGGGACCTCCCCCAGAAGGACTCTGTTAGGCAAGGGCAAACCTGGGACCAAAAGGTTCCAAACATGCCATGTCCCTCCAGTGTTCCATCCAAAGGGACCCAACCCCCAGCTGTAGGCAGTCAAAGGTTGACCCTTAGAGCAAAGTGCAACTCAGTCATGGAAAGACAGGCATACATGGTGACCAGTGATCTGAGGAAGCTGAGGCCAACCTTCCTAGGGCCTCACTTCCCTACTCAGACACCCCACCAGCCTTGTACTTTACCAAAGCACACCAGAGGTAGTGATTCCCCATGGTGGAGACCCTCTCATACCCTTAGGGTGAGGGATTGCTTAGTGGACCATAAGACAGGGGGCAACCATGCTAGTGCAGGTGCTTCCTTATATGACCACTTAATCAATAAAGGCTCAACTGGTCAAGGTTAGCCTTATCTCCTTTCGTTTGGGGGGTTATGTAGGAAGGTGGAATCTGACTATATGGTTGCCCCCACTTTTTCCTGGTGTTTTGCTGGTTTATGACTTAGTTGGACTGGGACCCTGCTATTCAGGGCCCCAGTCTATCTGCTCTCTCTAACGACATGGAGTGCACTCTAGGTGCACTAGTGATTGGATACTGTGGTGCCTTATGAGTCCCTAGTATATGGTACCTTAGGTACCAAGGGCATAGGTACTTCACAGGCCTACCAGGGGCTGCAGCATGTATTATGCCACCCCTGGGAAGCAGTCTAAATCTGACACCACAGGCCTGCTACTGCAGCCTGGGTGAGGTGGTGCTAGCACCCCTCACTGAGATATAGGTTTCCTATATCTCTCCTGCACACACATATAAACCTATCAGTCACCCCTAAGGCAGGCCCTATCAATCCTGAGGGCAGGGTGCTTGGCTTCTATGTGAGGGGGTGCCTCTGCCTGAGCAGGGCCCCTCTGCAGCTCTCAGAGTCTATTCTCTGGTGCTGTTTGTGGATGCGGTTAAACCATATACTATTAAGTGCATTATATCCTCGCGGTAAATGCTAACTTTGGAATGGCTGCATCAAAACATGTCGTGTTTGGTGTCAAACATCTTGGAATACTACCCCCCGCCAATCTTGGCGGCGGGGGTAGCATTCCACCCTTCTAGAGGGATAAGACATGTACCTGCTGTGGAAACGCGGTAGAATCCTAAAGAGCCCTGGCATCACAAAATGGATGCCACCAGTCACAGACACTGGGCTGCCCTCCTGCTGATGACCGAAACTCGCAGTGGAGGAAGCCCAACAATAGGCATCCTGTCACAGGGAGGTGTAACCACCTCCCAGACAGGGTTTAGTGTATTGGGGCTGGGTGGGTGCACTCTTAGAGTGCTTTGAAGTCCTGCACTGGGGGAGCAGAAGGCTCCTCTGTGCATATGCCAGTTCAAACCGGCTCAGGGGCTACCTGCCCCTGCTCTGGCGCGAAACTGGACAAAGGGAAGTGGGTGTAGCCACCCCCTCCCTTGACCCTCCCATAGGTGGGGTCATAGAGCTAGTCCATCCCCTCTTTTCAGTATAAGAAGGGGAACCCTTGAACTTGCTAGTTAGATAACCCCTGGACGATGCTCTACAGAAGAATCCTGGCCCTTCGACGTTCCACTACCTTTGGAAGACAGAAGAATCTCCCTTGGAGTCAAGGAGTGACTCCCCTGCTTGGCAGGCACCAAAAACGACAACGACGGTCGCAAACTACGCCGCTCCCGCCGGAGTCCGAAGTTCCTGCAGCCCAAGAAGTGGATTTCCTGACTTCTCCAAGGCCATCGTGAGTCCCCAGCGAAGCTGAGGCAAGTGGACCCCACGAGTGACGAGGAACCACGACCCCTGGGTACCGTGCACTATTGTCGAGTGCAACCCCTTCACAACGTTTCACGAACTTGTGCTTTGGACCACGTGTGGTCCCGACCTCTAGCAGGAATCCCTCCGAAGATCAGAGGCCTACACCGTCCAGAGTGACCGTGGGCCCCTGTTGAGTGATTCCGCACGAGGTGTCTTTGCGATCCCTTGCCAGCTGGCTCGTGGGTCCCCAGAAGACTTCTTAAAGAAACCAAAGGGCTCCCCTGGTTGCTCCAGGCCTGCCCTGACTTACCCTCGCTGGGTGAGTCCCTCAGACCTTGCTGGTCTGTGCCATCGACTTTTCTTCATCTTCCCAAGACTTGCTGTTGCCAAGGCTTGTTGGCTCCAATCGAGTTGCCGACACCGCAGTAAGCTGCAAACTTTGTGGGACACACAGAATCCAGCTCCTGGTCATCGTCGACGCCTCCTGGACCTCGTGGCTGAAGAGTCAAGGCACCCGCAACCGACCTGAATCAACCGACGACGGTGGGCATCCATCTTCCTTGCCCCGAGTCACTGCCAAGTGACTTTGAACACTGTCCCCTCTGCTTTCAGGTCATCCTTCTTCAGAATCCAGGCTTGGATTCCACCGGACACTTCTTCAGCTCCCGCAAGCAGGAAGTCTTCTTTGTTCGCCATTGAAAACGACGCCGCGACCCGACACCAAAGGACACCTATGCACCCGGCTTCCCTGGGTGAGGTAACTCCAGCACTACGGTGCTCCTGTGGGTGTGGGCCCTAGAACTACTTACCCTGTAAGTGACTTGCTTGTAGGTTCTCCCGAAGTCTCCTAGAACTCTTAATTTCCAACCGCGACTTGCCCCATTGAAGTTAACGGCGATCCGCGCCTGTGTATCCACACTGCACGCGTCCCCCGTGGGTCCTTTACTTACCTGCCTTGGGTGGTTTCGTGAGGCCCCAGCACTTCTGAAGGCCCTAGGCCTTGTCTCCCTGCAAGTCGTTGTTGCTAAATCCCTTTTTAGTATATGGTCTGGTACGCCCCTAGGGCCCCAGCCATATTTTGTGCTTAACTTATTGTGAAACATTGATTTGTGCATATGTTCGTCTTCTAATCTCATAAAGAGATTAGTAGAGAGTTATTTAGAAATAAATACATATATATTTGATATATATACCTGTGTGGTGTCTTTTCATTTGGTGATTCAAGAGATTATATGGTAAAACAAGCTGCTTTACATTCCTTCAAGACTTAGCCTGAAGGCTGCTCTCCACAGCTACCACTAGGATAGCTTTCTTTAAAAGGTTGTCTTAAACCTATCTACCATAAGAGTCGATTTGCCCTGGTGCAAGGTGTCCACTTTAATTAGTGAACAGCATATACCAGGCCAACTTCTCACAACTAGTAAAACCACAAATATCGAGAACACAAATACAGTTGTTAAAAATATTGATTTTTATCAGCAGTGGTGGGTATGACTATTGACGCTGTTCCAAAAATAGCTTTACTTGGTATCTTGGATTAGATCGGAGGGCCTAGGGGGAACAGGACCCTGGTTGGCCTGGGTACGCTATTAGCTAAACGAGACATAGCCCACAATTGGACCTCTTCTATGGTCCCTTCAATCGAGGTGCGGACTAAGGAGATGGGCTGGTGCGGTAAACTGGAAAAAACGATTTATGAAGCCTGGGGATGCCCCCGCAAATATGATAAAATCTGGGGGAAATGGTAGGACTACCATGGATTATCAAATTAGACGTCACCAGAGGGACCTTTTACATGTGTGGGGGGGCTACCATGCTGAACTTGTTCCAAATACGTGAGTTATTGATGACACATGTGTATTATCCTTTCTCTTGTACAAGGCAAATGGTTTGATGTTAACCTGTGAAGTGTCAATAAAAGGTTTCTATAAAAAAAAAGATTTTTACTTGTATCGAAACACAAATTTCGGAAACAAAAATATAATTACTTTTATATAAACATATAATATGTCAAAATTATTGATTCACACAATATCGACTAGAATAATATCGCCAAAATAATTAAATTATTATTATTAAATAGAATGAAAATCACTTTTTACATAAAACAATTATTTGAAATAAACCTAAAACATTTTATATGCATGTTAAATAAAATATAAATATTTTAAATTATTACAATAATTGCCATTCACCCCAAAACAGTATAAATATAGTATTAACAATACAACCCAAAAAGTTACCATTAACTGCAAACATTTAGACAACAACCTAAATATTAATAAGTATATATTTATAAATACATTTATATTAAAAACAATCAAAATATATATCATACATTATAAATAAAACTTAAATTAGCATTTACCATAGAAGGGCATAACTGATAGAACAAAATCAAATTAAATCTAAACCAACCAATTAAATGAAAGTATAAACAACTTTAAGCAATAAAATCAGACAGTTGAATAAACAATATAAAAGGCACACTAATTTAAACAACTAAATACTTCAAAAATAGCAAACGCTGCAAGACAAGGAAACTCTGTCGGATTCTCTAACTAGACCATTAAAGAAGAAATATATAAATATCAACAACTACCTAACCAAGTAAGTAAAACTTATATTTAAACTAAAATGTACTTGTTAATAAACTTAAAAATCTAAAATAGCAAATAGGTAATAAAAGGCTCTCCAATTTCTATATCTTTAGATAGACATCGTAAAAGAAAAAACGACTTGAAAAAACTATAAACTGCCGGAAAAAAATACCTATCACAAACCGGCAAAAAGATTTGCGAAAGTAAGTAGAAATAAATTAACAATAAACTATAAACTCATCCAAATAGCGAGTAAAAATAAATTTAACAACCTCATCCCCTACAAACTACCATCAAATTAACATTTAGAATGAAACTAACATTTTGTTTTCTGGTACTAAAGTTCATTCAGTAGCGTAGGCAGTGTATCAAGGCTTTTAGTGGAAGTGATTGCTGTTTGAATTATAAAATGCAGCAGAATTCAGGGATAGTGGGCCTCTGAGACCTCTGGGCCCCAGTGCCTCTGCACCTACTTCTCTATTGGAAGCTACACCACTGGGGCAAGAATACTGTGACAATTGTCCCTCATGTCAGCTGTCAAATTTTGCTTACTGTCCATGTTTGCTAGTTTTTTAATTTTTAAATGAGTACAGATACACATGAATATTTGCTCAATGAGGCTTTGTAGTATACAAATTGAAGAAAATGAACATATTTTGACTTGTACCTGTATCTGCCATCAAATTAGTTACTTTAATATATTGCGTGACCTCTTCAGATGTGTCCATAAAATGTTACTTTAATCCTGAATTTTTACCCTTTGTCCTGAATTTTTACAGTCAGTGCCCAGAATGTGCCTCCATGCTAGGTGGTTACTCTACTTGCAGCTCATTTGCATGATTTTAGAGAACAGTCTTTTTTTGTTCGTGTGTGTGGTTAACATAGGTCACTTCCCATGTGGCTTGAATGTACACAAATTAGCATCCCCATTTACATTGATCCAGGCGCTCCATAGCTACTAGGCTAAAAGGGCTTCAGCCATACCTTCCCCAACCCTCTGCCCGTATGCCTCAGCATGGGCAGCTGCAGGTTCAGAAGACAGGCACACATCTCTACCTGCCATGGCTGGTCTGGAGCTCAACCTCAAAGTCAGTCTCATGCAGAATGTTTTGTGGCCTTCTAAAGCCATTTGCCGGTTGAAGATGCTTTCTTTTTCTTTCACTCTCTGTGCCATTACAGTCTCCACTCTCCCATCCTAATCAGTCCATTTGCAAGTAGTGGTGGGCGAGCCGCAAATTAACAGATAGAGCTAAGCCAAGAGTCTGGCTTGGCTTTAAGTGTACAGGTCGAGCCCTGAAAATATTTGCAATGTAAATCATGCAACAAATATCATGTACAAATATGATAAAGTATCTTCAAATTAAAAAAAAAAGTATATTTCTTTACCATTCAGAATGGTTTCACCATAGTACATCAGATTTATTAAAAGTGATAGTAATAGTTTTTAAGCAGGAACTTAGAAACATTTATGCCCCCCTCCTTATGATGGCAATACAACTATCTAACTAAAAGACAAGTCAGATGTAAAGTGTACCTTACACTCCTATTATACATCGAGCAACCTTCTAGTCCATTAATTCAAACATGAGAGATTTTTATTTTTTACAGCACAAATCCTGAACTCATACATTTGAAGGTACTATCTTATGTGATAAAAAAGAAAAAGGAGGCTCAGTAAAATAAAATATTTACCAAAGATAACACAATTTGGTGAAGCGGGATGCAGGATCGATTCCAGGTTTGCTGGATTCATTCAGCCACTAGATGGGTATCTCTTTCGCTCTGATTTTTTTTATATCAAAGGTCACTGCTATGGCTTTAATTATTTGTGCGTGAGGTTAGAGCATGGATGGTTGACAGAAGCCACATTAAACCTCAGCTCATTTTGGGCTCGAAGGTACAAGAGGACCTCGAGTTGCGCCAGAGCCAGCATCTGGCTCAAGCCTGGCTCAAACCTTCAGTGGTTCACCCACCTCTAAAAGTAGCTATCACAACTACTTGGAAGTATCTGGGCAAATAACATGGATGAAAGCCCTTTTTAGCACTTTCTACCTCATTCACAAATACACAACAGGGGTACCATGTCACACTTTACAACAAGAGCTGAGAATGCAAGACTATTTAAAATCTAATCGACATACACAGGTATAGCAGAAAAGGCATGAGAATGAATTCTCATTAGAAAAATAGAAAACGTGTATGAAATTACAACCTAATTATTAATATTAGTTTGATTTCCATAGTGTATTGAAGTCAATCATAGCAGAAGACACTATTCAAACCGAAACTGGATATAAGAGCCCTCCCAGCCTGTTCACTTCTATCAACCTAGGGAATTGTTGATTCAAATAAGGTGTTTTGTGGGTGCTGAGGGCCCTGTTATTCTATGCATGTATCTGTTTTTGTTTAATGTCACAGATGCTCTTTTGGAGTGATTGGATGAACTCTTGGGCTCCGTAGCTGCCTGAATGACAAAGTCTTAATTGATTGTGTCTCTCCCCATTTCTACTCCAACCATTGTTTTGTAGTATTTGCGCTTTATACCCTGCTTTTTGGGGGCTAGCCCAACTGGATTTTCAAACAGGTGGCATGCTGCACCGTGTGGGAGCAAGAGGTTGACAGTGTATTGTATTTGTTCTGAACCTCTGTGCGAAGGTTTTTGGTGTTATAAGAGAGCAACAAGGGTGGTGCTCTTAGCTTGTCTTGGGGGATAGTGCCTGGCACTGTGATGGAGGAGGAGACGTGAGAGTTAGGCATGTAGTGCTAAGGGTGCAGGGTTATGAGTACAAGGACAACAATACTGGGTAGAGAATACAAGGATGGGGTAAAGGTTAAGGTTAAGGATGCAGAGCTAAAGGTACATGATTAAGGGCATAGGGCTATAGATACAGGGCTCTTGTTGCAGGGCTAAGGATGTAGGTCTATGGCTACAGGTTGAGCACTGGACAAAGGACACAGTATTCATGGCTAGGGCAACAGGGGTAAAGGTGCATGGTTATGGATACAGGGGTGTTTGGACAAAATATCGAGTCCAAAATATCGGGTCAATAATATCGAGGACAAGAATATCATTACGGTAAGTTTCTATGGGTATTCAAAGTTATACTATACTTATCTCCATATTTATGTACCTGGACAATATATATTCTGGCGTCGTCAGCCCCCCCCTTTAACAGCTTGAGCGGCCCCCTCAGGGCACAGGGCACCGAGAGTGGAACTAATCGGTATTAGAACATTGGAATGTGGAGCACTCCATTGAAGACAATGGAGTGCTCCGTGCTTCTACGGGCCGGTAAAGGCCCGCAAAGCACCATTCCAATGTTGTTTTACAAAGGCCTCTCGGAGCCCGAGAGGATTTAAATCCCCTCGAACTCCGAGAGGCCTTTGTTTTATTTGTTAGAACATTCTGCCCTCTAGTGGCAGAATGTTCTAATAGCCTTATAGCCCTTCGTAGCTGGGCTATACCGGCTATTAAAGTCCCGCTCCCTTGTTAAACGCCCTCGCCTTCGGCTCGGGCCTTTAACGCTGGAGTGGGCCTTTAATAGCCAGTATAGCCCGCTACGGCGGACTATAAGGCTATATTAGAACATTGGAATGTTGGGAGCTCCATTGTAAACAATGGAGTAGCTCCGGGCTTATAATGGCTGGTATAAGCCCGAAGCTCCAACATTCCAATGGCTTCAGGGAGCCTGAGGGGATTTCAATCCCCTTGTGCTCCCTGAAGCCTTTGTTTTATTTGTTAGAACATTCTGTCCTCTAGTGGCAGAATGTTCTAATAGCCTTATCGCCCTTCGTAGCTGGGCTATACCGGCTATTAAAGTTCCGCTCCCTTGTTAAAGGCCCTCGCCTTCGGCTCGGGCCTTTAACGCTGGAGCGGGCCTTTAATAGCGGGTATAGCCCGCTACGGCGGGCTATAAGGCTATATTAAAGTCTGTTCCAGCTCAGTTCGCTTGTTACAGTCACTGAGTTTTATGGGGATTGTAGTCCTCAGTTCAGTTCCTCTATAAGGTGGCATGCCTGTTGAGGACGACAACTCCCAGAGGGCCTCCAAGGGCGTTTTTAATCTTCCAAGCAAAACATTGAGATGCAGTCCAATCTGCTAGATCCAAGTCGGTCGTCGTCGTATTTTGATAGAAGCTGTGAGTAACAGGGGAGCAACGCTGTAAATGCATTTCTCTCTCATCTCCTATAATCATGTGTGTTTGCTGGGGTGTTTGATTGGTGTAGGAAGGCTGGCCTGTGGGCTTCAAATCTACATTTCCTGTATGCTCAAAAGATTTCTGAGTTTTGTAAGGATTAAAAGTAAAGCTGCTTTCCCTAATAGACTTTTAAGGGCAAAACTATATCAATCATTTCTTTTTGTATAGAAGAAATGTATATAGCTCAATGCAATAAGCTCTGCCATGTCATTTTTATTACTTTAATCTTGGCTCTTAGAAGGAAGAACACCAAACCTGCAGTTTTTTGGTCTAGATTATAACTTTCTTACATTAATTTTTACCTAATATTGGGAAAACAAATGGCACAAATGAGGGGTAGCGTTTATCTAAATTAATCATTATTTTGGTCCAAACTAGTGACAAGCTGGGCAAGACAAGTTTATTCTGGTTATATCAACTGTTCAGAAGGGATGGGAGGTGAGAGGGAAAGACAGACAAAAGGAGGGGTGAGAGATTTAAGGGACAAACAGGCAGAGGTGTTAGAGGAGAAAAGAGAGAGGGAGAGACAAATGGAATTGCGATAGGGATGAAAGCCTAAGAGGGAGAGGAAGAGAAGGGTGGAGGTGAGTGAGGGTGAGACAAAAGGAGCAAGTCAGATAAAGAAGAGAGACTTGAGTAGGAAAAAAAGACAAACTGAGGAGAGAGGGACTAAAAGGCAAAAGGAGAAGGGAAAGGATTACAAATGGAAGGAAACAGACAAAAGGAGAAGGGATAAACTGTAAAAGGGAGGAAAGAGAAAAAGGGGAAGTTTAGAGAGAGGGAGAGCTAGAGAGAAAAGAGAAATGATAGGTGAGATTAAAGGATATATCTTATAGGGAGCAATAGGCTTGCTTACTCATGCAGCTATTCTAGATGTGGGTCCAAGTAGGGGATATTTAATTTTTCTTTTTGAGATGTCATCAGTGATGTCATCAGTGATGTCACTGACCATGTCATGAGTGATGTAATATGTGACATCATCAGCAGTGCATTGCGGGGCGCGAGTTATAGTTACCTGAACTAACTATAACGGGGAATTTCACGGGTTTTGTACGAGTGCAATGTCCAACTAACTATAACTGTCCCTAAAACCTATGGTTTTTTCAGTGAATTTGTAAGGTTTTTAAATGCTAATTTCTAACTATAACGTGCCTGAAACCTATGGTTTTTTCAGTGAATTTCAAAGGTTTTTTAAATGCTAATTCCTAACTATAACATGTCTGAAACCTATGGTTTTTTTCAGTGAATTTCAAAGGTTTTGTAAATGACAATTTTTAAATGTATTAATTGTTATATTTATTTTTTTGATACTGATTTACTACATTTTTTTAAACTATTTATTATTAGATATTTTATTTTTTAAAATACATTGTAATTACATTATACATTACATTACAAAATATACTTTCTCAGAATGAATTACTTTAGTTTAAATACTTTGCAAATAGGCAATAGACTTTTAAGTACAGTAGTTACAATGGGCAACACAATTTCAAACACAATGCAACATTGAGCTCAATGTGAATTTCAAGTTAAATGCAATTAGTTACTTTATGGATTACTTTTCTAACCACAGGACTGGATCCTAGATTCAGTCCTGGGACATCTCCTGTAAACAGTTGAGTAAAAGCGTTTTGGTTACAGTAGTGATTTTTAAGGAATATTATTGTATTTTAAAAGTTGACACTTAGAAACTTTTTCACATAGACTCACCAATGTTATCCTATGGGAGGAAATTCACTTAGCAGGTAAGTAGTGTTATCGTTACTTTTTCTTACTCAGTGGTGGATCCTGGATCCAGCACTGGTGCATCTCCTGTAAACAGTTGAAAGAATGCGTTTAAGTCATACAGGCGATTTTTAAGGAATACTTGTAGTTTGTGAAAATCGACACTTTGAAACTTTTCTGCTGAAAACCAGACAATGGATTCCTATGGAAGGAAATACAAGTTACTGGTAAATACGGTTAGAATTACTTTTCAGGGTCAGTGCTGGGCTAAAAGATGCAGCACTGGGTTCTCTCCTGATAACAGGTGAGTAAATCGGAATTCGTAGTTCGGCTGATTTTTACTGGAATATTATAAAGTTCCAAAACTCCACACAGAAGAATTTCCAAGTGAAACCAGTCAATGTTAGCCTATGGAAGGAAATTCAAGTTACTGGTAAGTACGGTTAAAATTACTTTTCAGGATCAGTACTGGGCTCAAAGATGCAGCACTGAGGTCTCTCCTGATAACAGGTGAGTAAATCGGAATTCGTAGTTCGGCTGATTTTAGAGGAATATTATAAAGTTCCAAAGCTCCACACAGAAGAATTTCCAAGTGAAACCAGTCAATGTTAGCCTATGGAAGGAAATTCAAGTTACTGGTAAGTACGGTTAGAATTACTTTTCAAGGTCAGTGCTGGGCTAAAAGATGCAGCACTGGGTTCTCTCCTGATAACAGGTGAGTAAATCGGAATTCGTAGTTCGGCTGATTTTAGAGGAATATTATAAAGTTCCAAAACTCCACACTTAGAAGAATTTCCAAGTGAAACCAGTCAATGTTAGCCTATGGAAGGAAATTCAAGTTACTGGTAAGTACGGTTAAAATTACTTTTGAGGATCAGTACTGGGCTCAAAGATGCAGCACTGAGGTCTCTCCTGATAACAGGTGAGTATATCGGAATTCGTAGTTCGGCTGATTTTAAAGGAATATTTGTATGTTACAAAAATCGACACTTAGAAACTTTTTCAGCAAAAAGCAGGCAATGATATCCTATGGAAGGAAATTCAAGTTACTGGTAAGTACGGTTAAAATTACTTTTCAGGATCAGTACTGGGCTGAAAGATGCAGCACTGTGGTCTCTCCTGATAACAGGTGAGTAAATCGTATTCGTAGTTCGGCTGATTTTAGAGGAATATTATAAAGTTCCAAAACTCCACACTTAGAAGAATTTCCAAGTGAAACCAGTCAATGTTAGCCTATGGAAGGAAATTCAAGTTACTGGTAAGTATGGTTAGAATTACTTTTCAGGATCAGTACTGGGCTCAAAGATGCAGCACTGAGGTCTCTCCTGATAACAGGTGAGTAAATCGGAATTCGTAGTTCTGCTGATTTTAGAGGAATATTTGCACAGTGGTGAAGGGAGGGGCGGGGCTTCAGGTGACATGTCTGCAAACAGGCCCCGTGGCGCGTTTTAAGATGGGGAATTAAATCCTCCTCAATCCCGAGGGTCCCTAAGGGCCAAGTCGCCCACCAGATACCTCCAGTATGCGCCAGAGAGCTGCGTTGCAGAGAGGTGTTCAGAGGCCACGCCCCTTTTGCACCTCTCTGCAACGCAGCTCTGTGGCGCTTTCTGGACGTACCTGGTGGGCTAGTTGGCCCCAGGGACCCTCAGGATTGAAGGGGATTTAATTCCCCATCTTAAAACGCGCCACAGGCCTGCTTGCACACATGTCACCTGAAGCCCCGCCCTCCCTTCACCACTGTTCAAACGCGCCCGTGGCGCGTTTTAAGTTGGGGGATTAAGTCCCTTGAATCCTGAGGGTCCCTGGAGTCCAACTAGCCCACCATGTACCTCCAAAAGCGCCACAGAGCTGCGTTGCAGAGAGGTGTAAAAGGGGCGTGGCCTCTGTACACCTCTCTGCAACGCAGCCCCTGGCGCATACTGGAGGTTCCTGGTGGGCTAGTTGGCCCCAGGGACCCCCAGTATTCAAGGGGAATTTGTTCCCCCTCTGCAAACGCGCCAGGGGGCGTGTTTGCAGAGTGGTAAAGGAAGGGGCGGGGCCTGCGGCACAATCGTTTTTTTTTTTTTAGGTTTTTTTTTTCCGAAGGGGGACTGTGTGGCCCCCCTTTCTTTTTCCCTTTTTTTGGCCCTGGGGACCCCATCCCCCAGGGCCTTACCCCCTTTTTTTTCTTTTTTTTAAAAAGGAAACGGGAAGGGGGCCCCGGGGACCCCCTCCCGTGGCCGATTCCGGCCCCGGGGACCCCATCCCCCGGGGCATGGCCACACTTTTTTTGATTTTTAAGGAGGGGGGCTGCGTGGCCCCCCTCCTCAGGCCTCCTTTTGCCCCGGGGACCCCATCCCCCGGGGAAGGCCTTTATTTATTTTTATTTTTTTAATTTTTATTATTTTTTTGGAGGAGGGGGGCCGCGTGGCCCCCCTCCCGGCCCACTACTTGCCCCGGGGACCCCATCCCCCGGGGCTGGCCCTCTCCGTTGGGGACTGTGGGGGGGTCCCCAATCCCCCACGGTCCCGCCGGCTCCCCGTGTCCCTCGGGAGCCGGCATTGCTTTTCCACATGGGGAGCTGCTAAGATGCAGCTCCCCGTGTGGAAAGCAATCGTCTTTGGTTTTTGGAAGAGAGAGCAGGTTTCCTGCTCTCTCTTCCAAAACCAAAGCAGTTTGCTATGACAGGGCGGGAGCCGCGAGGCTCCCGTCCTGTCATAGCAAACTACAGTGTCCCGGGGTAGGCACCCCGGGACACTGCAGGAGCCGGCCCTGGGGGTGGCAGTCCCCAGGGCCACCACAGGCTCCAGGAGGGGGCCGCGCGGCCCCCTCCCCACATCTGCAAAGCCCCGGGAGGTGGTGGTCCCCGGGGCTTAGAGGGTCCAAAACGGACCCCCATTTTAAATTTGTTAGTGCCCCGGGAGGTGGCGGTCCCGGGGCGTGTGGGGGACTGGAGCCCCCCACACAGGTCATTTAAATTTAAAAAGAAGCCCGGGGGGTGGCGGTCCCGGGCTGCGGGAGGGCGAAGAGCCCTCCCGCACCATTTTTATTTAAAGCCCCGGGGGTGGCGGTCCCCGGGCTTGGGGCCTTAGAGGCCCCCCCATAAAATCTAAACCCACTCCCGCATGCCCCCGGGACTTGGGCCACCCGAGGGCAAATTAGCATCAAGCGCGGGAGACCGCGCTTCGATTTTTATCGGCGGGATCCGCGCACACTAAGCGCATCCCGCCGATTTTTTTTTTAAATGCTTTTTCTGCCCAGGGGTCCTTGTGGGACCCCCTGAGCAGACCTAGGGGTCAGGGTGTTTCTACCCTGCCCCCTTTGTGCGTTTTGCGCACTTGTTTCTTGTGTTTTTTTTTAATCGGCGGGATCCGCGCACCTTAAGCGCATCCCGCCATTTAAAAAAATAAAAAATGCTTTTTCTGCCCAGGGGTCCTTGTGGGACCCCTGAGCAGACCTAGGGGTCAGGGTGTTTCTACCCTGCCCCTTTTGCGCTTTGCGCACTTGTTTCTGTCCCTCGGTTCTACCGAGGACAAAATGGCTGCCAACACTTCCTGATTTGGAGTGTTGACAGCCACTTGACAGCCAATTAGCATGCAGCTCGTGATCGGGAGGGTACGCGGACCCTACTCGGCCATAGATATATATGTGACTTTACTTTTGATTTTCTCAGGAACTACTGAACGGATTTACACCATTTAAGCAAAAGGCACGACACTGAACCAAGGGCTACCTCTTTGCCAAATTTGGTGTAATTCCGTTCAGCAGTTCGGGCTGTAGCTGCGACTAAAGGTTCCTATGGAAAAATGAATGGGGAAAACACGTTTTGGGACCCCCCTTTTTTCTCGGCCCCTGCTTGACGAATCACCCCGAGACTTTCAGGATAGGAGCAGACCGGAGCGCCCCAACAAGTTGGAAGCTTTCGCGAAGATTCGTAAACCGGCGCCAACGTTATTGCAAATAGAATGTTGCGGATTTCCTATGGAAAATAGTTCCTAACTATAACTATCTACTGGCGACCGCCAGTAGATAATGTGTCATCAAAGTACATAGATATGGAGTTAAGAATAGTAAATCTATACTTACCTATTTGCACTTACCTTCTCGATATTTTATCCTCGATATTTTTGACACGACATTCTGTCCATACAATATTTTTGTCCTTAATATTCTGTCTGTGATCTGGATACAGGTTTAAGGGTACAGGGTTATGGACATGGGGCTATGTCTACAGGGTGCAGGGTTAAGGGTACAGCGTTAAAGGTACAGGGCTAAGTGCACAAGATGAAGCATTATGTGCACAGGGATAATAATACAGGCTTGGAGATACAAGCATGAGACTGTAGCGTTCTATGTTCAAGATTATGTGTACAGAATAGGGTTCAGGGGTAAGGGTGCAGTGCTAAAGATACAGGATTAAGGACTAAGAGTTATGGGTAAAGAGCTAAGGGTTGTATTGAATTCCATTGTAGCTTCTATATAGCACTTCATACCCCTTTCTGGGACACAGAAGTGTATTTTAAGATGGGCGACATCCCTCACCATGAGAGAGTGTGTGGTTGGCAGAGTGTTGTATTTGTTGTGATCCTACATGGGAAGTTTTTGGGTGTTGTGTGCTAGTGACCAGAGAGGTGCGCTTATCTTGTCTTAGGGTACAGCGCCTAGCAGTTTTATTAAAGAGATGTATGTACATCAAAAAGAGGGTAATCAAAGACACCACCCCACTAATCCAAATGGCAACTTGCAAAAGTAGGAGATGCTCTCAAATGAGTAAAATGGTGACAAATAAGCAAGAATGGCAGTTGGGGACATGAAGTAGCCACACACTTTTTTTAAAGGCATTGATACTGCCTATTGCTATGCCAATGTATAGCTCATGGGCAAAGAAGAAGTCAAAGAGCAATCAAATTTGGAAACCTGTGAAGAAACTGCAGTCCTTCAAAGGCCCCGATTCCACCTACTCCTACTAGACCAAAGGAAAGCTACATTTTAAGTAGGGATTCAAGCCTCAAGCCAATCTCATACTCTCTAATGCGGATGAGCACCAGTTTGGTAATCCCTAGTCTTAGCCAGGTTATGTCATGGCCATGGGCTGCGGCTCTTGGGGCACTACTGCTAATCCACATCTGACAGAACAATCCCCAGCACACGTTTACAGATTCAAAAGATATAGTATGATAGGGACGATACGCATTTACATTGGTTATCTGTTCTGTATTCTCACTTAGCCTTGAAAAAGTCGTGGGATATTTTCCTCTGTGGCGATGAAACACGTGTCGGCTAAGACTCTGTCGAAATATAAAGTGATCAGAAGAAAGAAAAATAAAAAAGGAGAAAAAAATAACAACCCATTGTGATTTTTTCTGCATATTGTAAAGCTGACTTACATGTGTCTATGCTAACATTGCTTTTGAATCTGTAAACGTGTGCTGGGGATTGTTCTATTAGTTTGTTTGTAGTCTAGGCTACAAGATTTAGGGAGGCAGGTGGTTCTCCCTACCTTTCAGCACAGTAATAGATAGGAGTATTTTTTTAGATAGTAGGTGTATTCACCCAGTAGACTGCCATTTTCCCTATACAGTATACCACCTTTTTCTTTTTCTTAATCCACATCTGACATCTGGTGGTATCTGTGTACAACACTGCAGCACATTACAGAAGTGCTCTGTGGCACATTCTCCCTGTGGCAAGATACATAGTGCTTACCCCACAGCGCGCTATTGGTGGCGCTGTCCCCATCATCCACATGATTTCCACTCAGGAGGACAGAATACAAATGGTCCGATTGCCTCTGGACATGGATTTTGAAGCTGCTGGAGGGATGCGCGGTGTCGCGCTGTTCCCTTCACTTTCCGTATTTTTGTTCACTGTTTCTTTCCCTGTAGCAGGCCATTGCTGTCTTCGGAGAAGCCCCGCCTCTCAGAACGTCACCGAACGTGGTGGCCATCTTGGATGGGGCTCGCCTATAAAACGAACCCCACCCCTCTCTTGGTGCTCGTTATTATGTTCCCGATGCTGGAAAACGGAAGTGGTTGGATTCCAGTCATGCCTGCGGCAACGGCAGTCATTCTTCTGAGGAATTTCCAGACCTTGGATGATTATAGAAGGAAAGCGGACAATGAACGAGTGACTATCAGTGCAGGTGGGAAACTTGAAGCGCTCCACTATTCGGGGTAAGAGCGTTATTTCTAAAGTCCTGAACAGTTAATTCAGAGCGTTATTTCTAAAGTCCTGAACAGTTAATTTTTGGAACTTTTGTGAGAATCAGATATGATGCATGTCGTTTTTGTGAAAGCATCAAAAGGATACGATAGTTACAAAATAGACTTGGATTGACTGGTGTACAAAGTTGCGTGGCAGGTCCTGCTCATCATAGGTATATAAACATAACAAAGTACATTGGAGAAAACTATAACAAGCTGTCCCTCGTGTTTTTACCTCACAGCAACTGCAGTGATGCTGTGCACCATAACAGAACGGTAAAGAGTGAACCATGGTAGGTTTATGGCATTATTGGATATGGTCTTTAATGTTTATGAAGGATAGTGTGATAGACAACACACATAAAAGAACATAGTTTGAGTTTAACATACCCAATGTTTTCTATTCTAGATTCGTTCTCTCTCTTCATTCCTTATCTAAGACAGATTTCAGGTGAATGTATTACCCATTGTTAAGTATTATATAATACTCGATAAGGAGAGAGACAGTCTAACTCACAGTACTGATTTGCAGATCTTGCAGATCTCCTTCCCCGCTGTCCCTTTCCCAACACCCTTCCCCCACCTGGCCACTCTAATAGTGTGTGCCATAACGGCATTCGGGCTTGGAGCTGCCGGGAGGTGGACCCTTCTAGTATCGAGCAAGCTCCGAGGAAACACACCTTTGACAGAATAACGAGCCCACAAATTATTTTCCTCCTAGCTTGCCCGATTCTAGAATGGCTATGTTAGATGATATCCTCAAAGCATTAGGTCAGGTACAACAGGAGTTAGTAGAGTCTAAGGCACTTACCACAGCCCTAGCAGAGAATGTTTCTGTATTACAACATAAACTTGAGATAAGAGAAAAAGCCGAACGAAATCCCTTTGACGTGCTGTTAGGAAAGTATCCAAGTGTAATACACACAACCAGTCAAGGGGCTACAGGAGGTGGCATGATTCTGACCTCCGTAGCAGTCACTGTTCCACCTCAAATACCCTTAGCGGCACCAGAGTGTTTTTCAGGTGATCCCGCTAAGTTCAATTTTTTCTCATGCAAATAGAATTACACATTACATGTAGACCGACCTCCTTCCCGGATGCTCAATCCCGGGTAGCCTTTTTAATTTCTTATCTGGTAGGAGATGCAGCTGCATTGGCAGTACCATTGGTACGTGGAGATAATGCTATTTTATATAATTGGAAGGCCTTTGTCTGAGAATTAAAAAAAATAATTGACAGGCGAACAGCTACTCTCTCAGCAGATCGAGAGCTACTGGAATTGCGACAGGGTAATCGAGACCTAAAAACATACCTGACACACTTTAACCACTTAGTATCTGAAACCGCATGGCCAGAGGAAAAGAGAGCCACGCTATATTACAAGGGATTGCGAGGTGATATGAAGGATATTTTAGCACAAATAGATCCTCAACCACAAGGGTGTGCAGAGTTAATTAACTTAACCTTGTGGTTAGATCACCGTTTGGCCAAGAGAAAAGGGGACCGACGTCGCACAGAACACACCGGATACTGTTTTGAGCAAGGAAAAATTGTAACAAAAGTTCAGTCACAAGAAAACCATGGCGAACCCATGGAGATTGGGTCGGTTCGTCCTGCTCTTACAAAAGAAGAAAAAGACCTCCGACGTCGAAATGGCTTATGTTTGTACTGTGGCAAAAAGGGCCATTTTGTCAAAGAATGTCCAACTAAACCAAAAGACAAAACAGCCAGTTGCCCAATAAAGGCAGCCATGACGGAAAACTAATTTACTCAAAAGATGGGAAGGTGGATCTTTTGAGAATCTGGCAAATCCCCTCATTATGTACAACTGTTGGTGATCGAGTGGCTCATCTTACCTTGCAAATGACATTACTGATACCACCAAATACTAGGCAATCCATTACTGTTCTCCTCAATTCAGGAGTAACAGGAAATTTTGTGGACTCTGCTTTAGCACAGACATTAGCTTTACCTTATATGCAGAAAAACAAAAAAGAAATTGTACAAACCGTCGATGGTCGTGTTTTAACCTCTGGTCCTATCACTAAACAAACAGTGGCTATGCAATTAGAGCTAAAGGTAGCTGACATGCAGCATTTGGAAAGATATCCTTTAATCTCATGAGTGCACCTCAATATGGTTTTATTTTAGGAATGCCATGGCTACAATTCCATAACCCACAGATTGATTGGGCCAAAAGAGAAATCACGGATCTCTCTGTGTTTTGTAAAAAATAATTGTGTTTCTTTCTCATGGGGAGACAAAACCCATGACCATGTAGTAGCTACAGCAGAAGAAAAGGAAACTCCCTTACCTAAACAATAAACACAGTTCAAGGAGGCATTCAATGAACGACAGGCAGATACCCTACCACCGCATCGGACATATGATTGCCGAATCGAGCTAATGCCAGGTGCTGTGATTCCAAATTGTTGTATATATGCATTAGCCGAAAATGAAAACGAACATCTAAGGGAATATTTAGACAAGTATCTGGCAAACTGATTCATTCAGCCCTCCAAATCTCCAGCAGCTCTCCTTTATTTTTTGTGCCAAAGGCTAATGGCGAACTACATACCTGTATAGATTATAGGGCTCTGAATAAGATCACCATCCACTTCCACTCATCCCTGTCTTATTAGATCAGGTTAAATCAGCAGTAGTATATACGAAATTAGATCTGAAGGGTGCATACCACTTGGTACGAATGAGAGAGGGCGATGAGTGGAAGACAGCGTTTAAAACCAGGTACGGTCTTTTTGAATATACCGCGATGCCTTTTGGACTCTGCAACGCCCCTCCGGCGTTTCAATTTTTTTTAAATTACATTTTGCAGGAATTTTTGTACAAATTTGTTATCGTCTACATAGATGACATCTTAATCTATTCAGAATCCCACAGTCTTCATGAACAACACGTCACATTAATCCTGAAAACATTACAAACTCATGGTCTCTACTGCAAGTTAAGCAAATGTGACTTTCATGTCACCCAAGTGCAATTCCTTGGTGTAATATTATCTCCTGGAGGATTTCAAATGGCAGAAAGGAAAATACAAGCAGTGCTTAATTGGCCTAGCCCAAAAACAGTACGGGATGTCTGTTATATTTCATATAGGTACCCCGATATAGGTCTAGGTATCTCATAACCCTTCACCTACATTCTCTCCTATACTACATACATAACGGATTTGGAGGACTGACCTTTTACCCAGTTACAATACTACACATAAGTACGTAGGGTTTTTCCCTGGACACTGGCCTCATAAATTATGCATGAGGATTCTTAGTTTCTTGGAATCACAGCAGGACCATCATCTCCTGCATAATAACTGTGTATAAAGTTCATTCCCGACGTCATCCTAAGTCCGACACTGGCACAGCAAGGTAGAACCCCTGGGGATACCTTAGGGAATATAAACACCACATCTTGCTGAGATGGGGGAGGAGATCAGGACTTCCCGGCCGACACACTGGTGCAAGATGCTGAGGTTCCTGCATGCTGATACTTCAGCTCGCAGTGGTCTGACATCCCTTGCGGGGTGTTCAGCTCAAGACCAGAACGGGGTCCCGCAGTCTCACATCAGGTAATGGGGTTGGCTTTATCCTAGAGGGATTCTTGGCTTTACACCTACTCACATGCTAGGTACACTTAGGTACATCTAGTTAGGGTGCATCGTAGGAGTCCGCATTTTATTGCCATGTATTCTATATACTTGCCTGTATTTATGATTTTAGCAAAATGGTAGAAACCTACCATCTGTTTACTTTCTTAGTGCTGCTACTCATTTATAGATGCTACTGTCTACTGGTGATTTCAGTGCACGTATTCTACACTAGAATAGCAACTGTTCAATAAATACTTATTGAAAACTTCCCAACAGTTTATTCTGTGTATCTCTCTGAGAACAAGTGAGCACGAGTGACTGAGCTAAAAGTAAGTTACTGTTTCCACAGTCCTGAGGGATCAGGGTTGTCATGTTCGATAGTTGCCAAGAACTATTCTCTCCTTGGTAAGAGGAGGTTATAGTGACAATGCGAGCTAGCTGGTACACAGGCCAACATACCCGGTGGGGGTGTCTGGAATCAGTCTGGACACCAGTCCCGCAGTGTATGTTCTCTAAACACACAGATCCTATATAGGTCTTATAGGAACTACACAACATGGCGCCGCCAACGTTGGTATTGGCACTTATTTAACAGTCAGATCTGAGAAGTTCAGTCGTGCTATTCTCAGAGACCCCTACTCACATTTTCCCCAGAGACGTCTGGAGTGGGAGGGAACAAATCCGCTGCAGCTGAGTAGGAAAATTCCTATGTATAGGCTGTTGGTTTAATCAAGCTTGAAGGATACAGTGTTCCTAATTGTGCATAACACCTTATCTCAGTTCCCATGAAACGCTCTCCTTTCTAAAAATAATGACTGAAAAGAGAGACGTAGATGAAGGAAATGCACTAAACTTCTCAGCCGAAGAAGACGATGCAGATGCAATATACATTGCAGATAATGTTAGAAATGCCGTCACCCTAAAACTAGTAGCATATGGTGTTACAATTAGGGGTGGGCAAGTGACTTTCGTAATTGAGGCACACGAATCATATAGAACAGAGGTATTCTATTCATGGATTAAATTTCTGCAGGCAAATGCACAAACAAAAACATTTCACTACTATGTAGAAGATGATATACCAAATGAGTATAGTCCATATGAGGACATTGAAATTCCACTCACTTACGAAGAACACCTCTACTGGTTTAAAGGCACCCTTCCCCATACAAGAAATAGAGTAAGACTCGGTACGCTCGGAAGAGATGGAGCAACATGGCCAGTTTTAGCGGCATCCACACCACATCCTGACATTGACACAATGCCAGGAGGAGACTTACTTGTACAGCATAAAGAATTAATAAGACTTTACAGAAACATGACAGTTTGTGTTGAGAACAATCACACTTCAGCCCACACTGGCTACACAATCAGGACCAGTCCAAACTCCTACAACAAAAATTACACCACAGGCACTGCACACAGTGATGGGTAAAATGCCCACTAAACATGTACAAATGCCCTTCTGGATAGCACAAAAAATAACACAGCTGGAGGCAGTGTTTCCACACACTGGTACTAAGGAAAAGCATAGAATACTTACTATTTGCTTGCCAATAAGGATAGCTCCCTCTATAGAGGATTGTACCTCTTGGGGCACAGTCTTCGCTGCAATATATACCAGGACTCATGGTATCCCTTCTTTAGCGGTAATATCAGATGTATTGAGACAAATACAGAACGAGTATGGAGCAGAACCTGCTCTAAACTTAGGGATGAAGTTGTTAAACAACTTTGCCCAGGTATCTGCGATAATATTGGCAAATATTAAAGAGGAAGCAGCATCAGTGGCAATACGCCAACGCCTGAGAGAGTTCACTCCATTACAGCAGGAGACAGAACTACCTAAAATAATTGAAACTGCTTATGTAGAGTTAGGTAGAGACAGTCTCGGAGCTAGACCTGTAAAACCCCAACTAATGGGGAGTTCAGATAAAGAACAGGCAAAGCAAACACCGGTTTCTTCAAAGAAGAAATGGGACAATAATAAACAACAAAAGAACAGATCTCACTCCAGAGGAAGGTCTCCTCAGCAGGAGCCCCCAGAAAGGAGATATAATCTTAGGAATAGAGATAACATTAAAAACCTGACAGGTATCAGGACACTGATACACGTTCCTCTTGTTCCTTTCAGGGTTCATCAAAAAACTCCGAGAGGGAAGGACGGGAAGAACAAAGACAAGAAGAGCGTACAAAGTACAGAGACAAGCAACGCACTTCAGACTACGCTTCAAAGAAAGAAGAAAAACCTAAAGCAAAACCTCAATTTAAAAAGAAGAAGGTAGCAGGTCTCAAAGTTAGACATGCCCAGAATTCTGAGGACTAAACTACTGAACGGGGAACGGGCTCTGATGATGCTAGACAGCGCGGCAGAGGTAACAATAGCTCGCCGGAACCTGATGGAATTTCTGGTGACAGCGGAGTTGAGTGAATATATCACGGTGGAAACACCTGATACTAGGGTGAGTGTCCCACACAAGTTACATGAAATAACACTCCAAATGGAGGGGGACAAGCCCAGACAAGTTAAGGGTCTCTTCTGGGAGAACCTGACTTCTGGCTATGACATCCTATTAGCGGAAAAAGATTGGCCGCCTACTATTGTTATGGAATACCCAAAGGGGGAAACTGTAATTTTTCAAGCTTTCTCCGACCTAGTCCCCACACACCTAAGACATACATATGCACAGGAGTGGGCGGTAGCCCTTGCTCCAGCTTTATACCGCAACCATATTGGGTGGGATGAGAAGTCTCCCCACCACGTTATTCCAATAAAAACAAACCCAACTCCACAAAGACAGTATCCCATAAAACAGGAAGCTAAGAAACAGGTCAGGAGATCTTGGATCAACTTGAATACCAAGGTGTAATTGAACCATGCACCTCATCAATGAATAATCCTTTGTTTCCCGTAATGAAACCCGACAATTCATATCGTCTAGTTTTAGACTATAGACACCTGAACTCATGTACAAAGACATTTGCGGTTCAGAATGCACACAGTGCCACATTAATGAATAACATTGTGCGGAAAAAATACAAAACAACATTAGATATCTCAAATGGATTTTTCTGCCAAAACCTAGCACCTGAAAGCAGATATTTGACAGCCTTCTCAGCGCTAGGGTCCCAGCGTCAATTTTGTCGACTCCCCAAGGGTATAAGAATAGCCCGGGGTTATTCTCGAGGAGGGTAACAGAGTTACTATAGAATTTGGATGAAGAAGCATTATCCTATGTAGATGATATTTATCTGACGGATGATGACTTAGAGGAACCCTTGACCAGGGTGAGCACCATAATTTTGGGTTTCGCCTCTGAGGGCTACAAATTTAATTTAAAAAAATCAAAAATAGCCCACCTCAATGTCCTATTTTTGGGATATGAGCATTCAAGTGAAGGCAAAAGCCTGGCAGCCCACTTTTAGAAAAGTGCGCACTGCTACAACCTCCAAAATCATTAAAAAATTTACAGTCCATACTGGGATTTTTGAATTTTGGCAGAATATACATTTTGGATTATGCAGAGAGAGCAAAACCTTTCTACGACCTATTAAGACCTGACTTTTCAGTTAGACAATGGACACAGGAACACACAAATATACTTTGTTCCCTAAAAGCTGATGTGATATCATCAAAACATTTACAGACACGTGTAAACGTATGCAACCTGGTGATCCGCGTAGTCGCAGGTCAATCTGGGTACACTTACCTTTAATGAAGGTGAAACAGTACCAATTGCATATAAATCGCATTTGTACACTAACGCTGAAATGCGTTTTGCTCCTACAGAAAGAATTCTGACAGCAGTACAGACTGCTGTAGTGAGAGAAAGAGCACTAGCTCAAGGGAAACGAATAATTGTCGTGACCCCGGTACCGGCCTTAGAGGCTGCCACAAAGGCAAGCGACCCAAATGCAAAAGCGTTACATCCAAGATGGATACAATGGGCTAATTCTCTCACTGCAACAGATGTAGAATACAGATATGACCCAAATCTAAAAACACAAACATTCCTGCAATACAAACAAGAATATCCTCTACCAAATAAAATTATGCCTCTGAATCAGTATGAATACATTATTTACACCGATGGATCTGCTCAACCGGCCATAGGGAGTAAGTAACAATACAGTGCAGCATGCGCTATTGTAAAAGGTAGGATGCAAGATGACAAGTTCCATCCAAGCTGTACAAAAACGCAGTCTCTCGGAGACTGCACGGCTCAGTTGGCAGAATTAAAAGCACTACTACTGGCACTGATAAATACGGATCCAGAATTCCCCACACTGATAGTGTGTGATTCCTTTTACTGTGTCCAGTCATACAACGAATACCTCCCCTATTGGGGAAAAAATGGGTTCAGAGATTCAAAAGGTGGCACAATCAAACATAGGAAACTATGGGAACAGGTAGCAGATTTGAAGAACGAACTACCAAGAGCTCACGTGATACACACACTGAGTCATCAACGTGATGGCGTTCACGTTGAAGGGAATTCATTGGCAGATGAAGCCGCGAAGGGGGCAGTACGCACTGCGTCCGTAGCTGCAATCACCCATTCAAAAACAAGGGTAGACGGTAGCACAATGGTAGCTGTGATTGCTTCACGCAATGACAGCAAAGCACTACCTAAAGGTTTTCCACTCAAGTACTCCTACAAGTTAGATGCAAACAACGTTCCATTTGCTCAGATTCCTGGAGTGGGGGATAGAGTAATACCAAACATGGTTCGCAGGTTAGGTTTAATCTTGGCTGCACACGAGTATCTGGGTTCTGCGCACGCAGGAGTTACAGCGACAGTTTCTTTACTGAAACAACGCTATTGGTGGCCAGGGTTAACAAAGCAGACCAAAGACTTCGTCTTAAAGTGCGATATCTGTCAACAGATAAAAGGGTCCACCGTAGCTCGCCCAGCGCAAACACCATTGTTAATATCAGACAGACCGCTCGTGTGCGTTTACCTGGACCACTGCGGCCCCTTACAATCTGATGGGGCTTACAAGTATATCATGGTTGCAGTGGATTCCTGTTCAAGATTCTTATGGGTATGGCCTCAGCACTCGGCTGACGCCCGAACTGTTATAAAATATTTGCGAGTCTTCATAGGGACATACACAGATGGAACATTACATTCTGACCGTGGCCCCGTGTTCAGCTCTAGGGCTTACAAGGAAGCCATGAGAAGTTTGGGTGTAGCATTGTGGTACTCCTCTCGGTACCATCCCGAGGGAAATTCGGTTGTGGAGAGGAAAAACCAGGACTTAAAGCAATCTTTAACAGCTAGGGTATTAGGCTCAGGTGGTAGTTGGGTCAATCACCTATTTGAGGTCCAGCAGGCCCTTAATAACCAGCCAAGAAACTCTCTGGGAGGTGCAACTCCATATGAGGTCCTGTTTGGGACAAGAATGTGGGTACCTGATCTTGATTGTGAAGGCATAGTGGCGGATGTAAGACCGTTTGACATCAATAAACGTTTGGCTCTTTTATAGGTAAGTGCGATATCTGTCAACAGATAAAAGGGTCCACCGTAGCTCGCCCAGCGCAAACACCATTGTTAATATCAGACAGACTGCTCGTGTGCATTTACCTGGACCACTGCGGCCCCTTACAATCTGATGGGGCTTACAAGTATATCATGGTTGCAGTGGATTCCTGTTCAAGATTCTTATGGGTATGGCCTCAGCACTCGGCTGATGCCCGAACTGTTATAAAAGATTTGCCAGTCTTCATAGGGGCATACACAGATGGAACATTACATTCTGACCGTGGCCCCGCGTTCAGCTCTAGGGCTTACAAGGAAGCCATGGGAAGTTTGGGTGTAGCATTGCCGTACTCCTCTCCTTACCATCCCGAGGGAAATTCGGTTGTGGAGAGAAAAAACCGGGACTTAAAGCAATCTTTAACAGCTAGGGTATTAGGCTCGGGTGGTAGTTGGGTCAATCACCTATTTGAGGTCCAGCAGGCCCTTAATAACCAGCCAAGAAACTCTCTGGGAGGTGCAACTCCATATGAGGTCCTGTTTGGGACAAGAATGTGGGTACCTGATCTCGATTGTGAAGGCACAGTGGCGAATGAAAAACCGTTTGACATCAATAAACGTTTGGCTGTTTTACAGGATCTGAATGAATCCAGAGCCTCCTTAAGTAACGTCGAGACAAAAAGAACCGCCACTGGGAAAGTCAAGTAAGCCACGGCAAGACCTGCCTGGATTCCTAAAGTTGGGGATCTGGTCAGAGAAAAGATTGTGGACAAAAAAGAATTCGGGCCATCCTATCGAAAGCCTGTACCTGTCCTGGCCGTTGAAGGATCAAGAACTGTACTTCTACCGCCTCTTGCCGGAAAAGAGAAGAGTTTCGTCTCAATCGATCTGATCAAACCACACTATGTGGCTGATACTAAATAGTATCCCTGAGTAGCCGACGTCCTTCTCTCACTACAATACAGGAAGTTCAAACTGAAAGACTGATAACATTTGAAGAGTCACCTTTACAAAACAATGGAATCGATAACAATGCAATGGAACTAGATCCCTTTGACACGAACTTTCCAAATCAAAATGAAAAACAAATTTCAATTCAACCTAATAAGGATGTCTACGTCAACATGCCTCTTCAAGAGCAATCTACAAGTTCAACAAAACCTGCTGTGCTACCAAAAATAGATCGAACTGCATCTGGCTATTTCATCGACTTCGATACCTTTTAATTGGATCCAAGTGAACCTGAAACGACGCCAGCCCAAATTTCTCGCAAACAATGGATCAAAGACTTTTTTAACTTTCTTAGAAAAACTTATCTAGTATCACCTTGGCTAGAACTTTGGATAATCACCGGTATTTTATTTTTTCTTTTCTGGTTAGGATTAGTAATAACTTTCCATTTGCTCATCAATCGAACTTATCTTCAACAGAGCTCTGCAACGTCAAAAGTAAACTTAATTTTAAAACCTCATGTTTCATCTCATAGTGAACAAAGAGACTTGTCCTTCGTGAACATTTCAGCAGTTCCTATACCGGATGGTATAGTGTGGGACAAAGTAAATTTTGATATATTTGGACCGACCGGGATTTTAAAAATTCCACATTTGTTTAAAATTTCATTGAATGATATCATTACCTCCAGTACATTTTCTGATGATTGGGATTTTGAAACTGTTAATAACTTATTGTCTGATTTGGAACAATCTGCCGCATTTCCTAGCACTGAAATGTTAGAGGACACATCACATTTTGACAAAATGTATTGTTACCAACATTATGGTCATCATTTCTTGCATAAATCTAGCAAACCCAGAAATGTTTTCACATAGTGGGAACATTGCCCTACACCACCGAAAGGTAGTTCAAAAACATTTGCACAGAAATTCTCATATTTTTCAGGGTTTATCACTTCTAACCCAACCTCGTACTATTTAAGGTTGCACCTATATCTGCACAGAAAAATATGCTAACAAACACCAAACAGATTTACTCTGCTTCCTTTATACCGCCTACTATTGTTATGGAATACCCAAAGGGGGAAACTGTAATTTTTCCAGCTTTCTCCGACCTAGTCCCCACACACCTAAGACATACATATGCACAGGAGTGGGCGGTAGCCCTTGCTCCAGCTTTATACCGCAACCATGTTGGGTGGGATGAGAAGTCTCCCCACCACGTTATTCCAATAAAAACAAACCCAACTCCACAAAGACAGTATCCCATAAAACAGGAAGCTAAGAAACAGGTCAGGGAGATCTTGGATCAACTTGAATACCAAGGTGTAATTGAACCATGCACCTCATCAATGAATAATCCTTTGTTTCCCGTAATGAAACCCGACAATTCATATCGTCTAGTTTTAGACTATAGACACCTGAACTCATGTACAAAGACATTTGCGGTTCAGAATGCACACAGTGCCACATTAATGAATAACATTGTGCGGAAAAAATACAAAACAACATTAGATATCTCAAATGGATTTTTCTGCCAAAACCTAGCACCTGAAAGCAGATATTTGACAGCCTTCTCAGCGCTAGGGTCCCAGCGTCAATTTTGTCGACTCCCCCAAGGGTATAAGAATAGCCCGGGGTTATTCTCGAGGAGGGTAACAGAGTTACTATAGAATTTGGATGAAGAAGCATTATCCTATGTAGATGATATTTATCTGACGGATGATGACTTAGAGGAACCCTTGACCAGGGTGAGCACCATAATTTTGGGTTTCGCCTCTGAGGGCTACAAATTTAATTTAAAAAAATCAAAAATAGCCCAGCTCAATGTCCTATTTTTGGGATATGAGCATTCAAGTGAAGGCAAAAGCCTGGCAGCCCACTTTTTAGAAAAGTGCGCACTGCTACAACCTCCAAAATCATTAAAAAATTTACAGTCCATACTGGGATTTTTGAATTTTGGCAGAATATACATTTTGGATTATGCAGAGAGAGCAAAACCTTTCTACGACCTATTAAGACCTGACTTTTCAGTTAGACAATGGACACAGGAACACACAAATATACTTCGTTCCCTAAAAGCTGATGTGATATCATCAAAACATTTACAGACACATGTAAACGAATGCAACCTGGTGATCCGCGTAGTCGCAGGTCAATCTGGGTACACTTACCTTTAATGAAGGTGAAACAGTACCAATTGCATATAAATCGCATTTGTACACTAACGCTGAAATGCGTTTTGCTCCTACAGAAAGAATTCTGACAGCAGTACAGACTGCTGTAGTGAGAGAAAGAGCACTAGCTCAAGGGAAACGAATAATTGTCGTGACCCCGGTACCGGCCTTAGAGGCTGCCACAAAGGCAAGCATCCCAAATGCAAAAGCGTTACATCCAAGATGGATACAATGGGCTAATTCTCTCACTGCAACAGATGTAGAATACAGATATGACCCAAATCTAAAAACACAAGCATTCCTGCAATACGAACAAGAATATCCTCTACCAAATAAAATTATGCCTCTGAATCAGTATGAATACATTATTTACACCGATCGATCTGCTCAACCGGCCATAGGGAGTAAGTAACAATACAGTACAGCATGCGCTATTGTAAAAGGTAGGATGCAAGATGACAAGTTCCATCCAAGCTGTACAAAAACGCAGTCTCTAGGAGACTGCACGGCTCAGTTGGCAGAATTAAAAGCACTACTACTGGCACTGATAAATACGGATCCAGAATTCCCCACACTGATAGTGTGTGATTCCTTTTACTGTGTCCAGTCATTCCACGAATACCTCCACTATTGGGGAAACAATGGGTTCAGAGATGCAAAAGGTGGCACAATCAAACATAGGAAACTATGGGAACAGGTAGCAGATTTGAAGAACGAACTACCAAGAGCTCACGTGATACACACACTGAGTCATCAACGTGATGGCGTTCACGTTTAAGGGAATTCATTGGCAGATGAAGCCGCGAAGGGGGCAGTACGCACTGCGTCTGTAGCTTCAATCACCTGTTCAAAAACGAGGGTAGACGGTAGCACAATGGTAGCTGTGATTGCTTCACGCAATGACAGCAAAGCACTACCTAAAGGTTTTCCACTCAAGTACTCCTACAAGTTAGATGCAAACAACGTTCCATTTGCTCAGATTCCTGGAGTGGGGGATAGAGTAATACCAAACATGGATCGCAGGTTAGGTTTAATCTTGGCTGCACACGAGTATCAGGGTTCTGCGCACGCTGGAGTTACAGCGACAGTTTCTTTACTGAAACAACGCTATTGGTGGCCAGGGTTAACAAAGCAGACCAAAGACTTCGTCTTAAAGTGCGATATCTGTCAACAGATAAAAGGGTCCACCGTAGCTCGCCCAGCGCAAACACCATTGTTAATATCAGACAGACCGCTCGTGTGCATTTACCTGAACCACTGCGGCCTCTTACAATCTGATGGGGCTTACAAGTATATCATGGTTGCAGTGGATTCCTGTTCAAGATTCTTATGGGTATGGCCTCAGCACTCGGCTGATGCCCGAACTGTTATAAAAGATTTGCCAGTCTTCATAGGGGCATACACAGATGGAACATTACAATCTGACCGTGGCCCCGCGTTCAGCTCTAGGGCTTACAAGGAAGCCATGGGAAGTTTGGGTGTAGCATTGCCGTACTCCTCTCCTTACCATCCCGAGGGAAATTCGGTTGTGGAGAGGAAAAACCGGGACTTAAAGCAATCTTTAACAGCTAGGGTATTAGGCTCGGGTGGTAGTTGGGTCAATCACCTATTTGAGGTCCAGCAGGCCCTTAATAACCAGCCAAGAAACTCTCTGGGAGGTGCAACTCCATATGAGGTCCTGTTTGGGACAAGAATGTGGGTACCTGATCTCGATTGTGAAGGCACAGTGGCGGATGAAAAACCGTTTGACATCAATAAACGTTTGGCTGTTTTACAGGATCTGAATGAATCCAGAGCCTCCTTAAGTAACGTCGAGACAAAAAGAACCGCCACTGGGAAAGTCAAGTAAGCCACGGCAAGACCTGCCTGGATTCCTAAAGTTGGGGATCTGGTCAGAGAAAAGATTGTGGACAAAAAAGAATTCGGGCCATCCTATCGAAAGCCTGTACCTGTCCTGGCCGTTGAAGGATCAAGAACTGTACTTCTACCGCCTCTTGCCGGAAAAGAGAAGAGTTTCGTCTCAATCGATCTGATCAAACCACACTATGTGGCTGATACTAAATAGTATCCCTGAGTAGCCGACGTCCTTCTCTCACTACAATACAGGAAGTTCAAACTGAAAGACTGATAACATTTGAAGAGTCACCTTTACAAAACAATGGAATCGATAACAATGCAATGGAACTAGATCCCCTTGACACGAACTTTCCAAATCAAAATGAAAAACAAATTTCAATTCAACCTAATAAGGATGTCTACGTCAACATGCCTCTTCAAGAGCAATCTACAAGTTCAACAAAACCTGCTGAGCTACCAAAAATAGATCGAACTGCATCTGGCTATTTCATCGACTTCGATACCTTTTAATTGGATCCAAGTGAACCTGAAACGAAGCCAGCCCAAATTTCTCGCAAACAACGGATCAAAGACTTTTTTAACCTTCTTAGAAAAACTTATCTAGTATCACCTTGGCTAGAACTTTGGATAATCACCGGTATTTTATTTTTTATTTTCTGGTTAGGATTAGTAATAACTTTCCATTTGCTCATCAATCGAACTTATCTTCAACAGAGCTCTGCAACGTCAAAAGTAAACTTAATTTTAAAACCTCATGTTTCATCTCATCATGAACAAAGAGACTTGTCCTTCGTGAACATTTCAGCAGTTCCTATACCGGATGGTATAGTGTGGGACAAAGTAAATTTTGATATATTTGGACCGACCGAGCTTTTAAAAATTCCAATTTGTTTAAAATTTCATTGAACGATATCATTACCTCCAGTACATTTTCTGATGATTGGGATTTTGAAACTGTTAATAACTTATTGTCTGATTTGGAACAATCTGCCGCATTTTCTAGCACTGAAATGTTAGAGGACACATCACATTTTGACAAAATGTATTGTTACCAACATTATGGTCATCATTTCTTGCATAAATCTAGCAAACCCAGAAATGTTTTCACATAGTGGGAACATTGCCCTACACCACCGAAAGGTAGTTCAAAAACATTTGCACAGAAATTCTCATATTTTTCAGGGTTTAACACTTCTAACCCAACCTCGTACTATTTAAGGTTGCACCTATATCTGCACAGAAAAATATGTTAACAAACACCAAACAGATTTACTCTGCTTCCTTTATTACCCAGCTGTCTGAACAGGGTTTTGACTTATGGATGGACACTGTAGACTTGAAATCAATCTGGGATTCTAGGGACTGGCAAGTCCAGGGAACAGAAGCACTATTTAGAGCATGCCTCATTCCACAGCAGATGATTTTTCTGAATGACACTGTGCAACAGACTTCCTGTCTTGGAATAGCCAAGAATAAGGACTTGAACACACCACAAATTCCATCACCTTTAAACACCGAGGGGAATTTTACATCAGAAAGAGGGGCTACGTTGGATAACATATTGCAATACAATAGATCAGACCCCAATTGGAAGGGATGGTTGGTTTGGCCCACTGACACAAACAGATGTCAAGAAAGATTATGGGGTACCACCGAAGGGTTTAGTGTCCACAGATAAGACCCACGTTATGTACAACGAGAACATCCGGGGGTAGTGACATCATACAGTGTTGGGAAGTTGTGCCTTGATTGGCTAAAGATCTCAACACTACTTCAGGTGAAGCAACACTTGTCCTTACTCACAGAGGATGTGGACCTACAGGATTTTTTATTAGGTCCCAGAAAACCACGTCAGAAGCGCTTTTTGTATGCTGTCTATAATGAAATCTGGAAAATCTCTCAACAAGAAGCTGCAGAGAGATTAAGAGAAATAGATAGAGTTAACCTAGAAAAGGCGTTAGCCGTAGTCGACAATGGCATGACTACATTAACATCCAGGATATATTAACTGGGCAACATTGTATCTTCTGCTATCGATGTAATAGAACAGGGTTTGTCCATATTGCAACACCGACAGTCGCAGTTACGTTCTATTATTTTGTTAAGCTGGACGCTGCAGTCATTGCGCGCCAGTTATGTGCCTTGGCGTTTTATCAACATTACGTCATTATTTTCTGCATACAATCTAACAGAAAAGCAGATGAAAAAGGCACAGAGGGGAGCAAAATATACAATGCTGCGCATTGAGAAACTGGACAGGTTACCCTTTACTGTGGCTGAGTCACCGTCCACAGAATGGTTAATCCACGGCCATATAACATTACCGGTCGCAACTTTTCAGTTTCAATATTGTCTAGAACAACAACAGGCAGACCGATATGAGAAGATGGGTAAGGAATTCATCAGGGAATCCTGGTATTTACCATACAGATTTCGATGCAGGAGTGGGGATCTGGAAGTGTTTCTAAGCGGAACTAACTGCGAGAACGCTTTAAGTGGATCCCTCATATGCCAGGATATTATGCTACACAGGGCTTGTAATGGGTCTGTGGCAAACTTGTCCTGTCACTTGAGGGGTACCCCGGCAGCTGTGATTAATCCGGTATTCAGGCTTCTCTCGAATGGGAGTTACTTGATGCTGAATGATCAAGGTTGTTGTGCGATGCTTCCGGGCATCGCATATCTAGTCACCGTGAGCTCCAGGGTTACTTGCTGTATGCAAGTATTGTTTCCACCAACACATACAGTCAGGGAGGCGCCATTATGGCCTTCGCTAAATGTTTCCTTTATACGGTTTGATACTCTGTGCAGAATGAAAGCCATGCTTTTACAACGAACCGTGCCCTTAACCTCCGCCCGGGAGACTTTTGAGCTCTAGATCGCAAGGTCCTCGTCTGAGATACAGGCACTTATACATGCAAACAGCCCTTTCCATTTCACAGAAATGGTAAGTCGTATCTTTAACATGTCCGATACGACAGGTGTTGTACACCTATTTAAGATCATAGGTTCCGGACTGTTAAGCACCTTTCAGATGGTCCTCGGAGTTATACCAAACTTTATACACTCCGTCTTTGGAAGCATATTTGGAGGGCTTCCGCTGATCCTGTTCCTAATAGCAGGAATCCTGATTGTTACCTTTCTGCTGCGCAATGGACTTCCCAGCCACCAAGGAGATAGCAACAGCTCTCCTGGAGTGTAAATACCGTGATCACATGGTACAACATCTAGGCACACCTCACCTACGGGAACTGAGCGCCTCTTGGTTCCTGTCATTTAGACCAGTCTGGATGGACTGTGTCCTACCTGTTCTCCGATGCCTGTTCTGCGGTGAAGAATGCGTGTTGGACCTCTGTCTGACACTCCCATTGGTTGCGCCACCGGACGTTGATGCTTTACTGGACCCGATAACGGCCCATGTTCTGCAGTGTCCTCAGCGTATTCCCATGTTGTTGGCAGCATTCTTAGAGCCACCACAGGTAGTTTCTGCTCCTGTTGGTATGGACACCGGCTCCTCCAACACTCAGGCCTTGGATGTGACACAGGCTGCCCCGGCATCTGCTGCAGGCAGTACGGAAGATCATCTGTGCTCAATTGACATTCTTTGTGAGGTGTTACAGGGATCGTCAGCTGCGTATGCAGACAGCTGCAATGTTGCGTCTACCAGCAAGGACACATAAACATTTGGCATGTCGCACGCTGGGAAGATTTGGCTTTTACCTGTTTTTCGAAATTCCAAATTGAAACCTTTTGACCTGCATGGCTTTCAGATGCTTGTAGTTGTTCGGACTATATAAATGGACACTTTAGAGCCACTACTTGACTGATTTTTGTAGAACACTTTTTAAAGGGTTTTTTAACGCTTTTAACTTCTCTTAAAACTGTTTTTATTATTTGTTGCGTACAAACCTCTAGACACCTTGGTAGTACGCTAGAATTTAGTAATGTCGTCCAGTCGGATGAGGAGTGGGTGTTATATTTCATATAGGTACCCCGATATAGGTCTAGGTATCATCATAACCCTTCACCTACATTCTCTCCTATACTACATACATAACGGATTTGGAGGACGGACCTTTTACCCAGTTACAATAATACATATAAGTACGTAGGGTTTTTCCCTGGACGCTGGCCTCTTAAATTATGCATGAGGATTCTTAGTTTCTTGGAATCACAGCAGGACCATCATCTCCTGCATAATAACTGTGTATAAAGTTCAGTCCCGACGTCATCCTAAATCCGACACTGGCACAGCAAGGTAGAACCCCTGGGGATACCTTAGGGTATATAAACACCACATCTTGCTGAGATAGGGGGAGGAGATCAGGGCTTCCCGGCCGACACACTGACGCAAGACGCTGAGGTTCCTGCATGCAGATACACCAGCTCACAGTGGTCTGACATCCCTCGTGGGGTGTTCAGCTTGAGACCAGAACGGGGTCCCGCAGTCTCACATCAGGTAATGGGGTTGGCTTTATCCTAGAGGGATTCTTGGCTTTACACCTACTCACATGCTAGGTACACTTAGGTACATCTAGTTAGGGTGCATCGTAGGAGTACGCATTTTATTGCCATGTATTCTATATACTTGCCTGTATTTATAATTTTAGCAAAATGGTAGAAACCTACCATCTGTTTACTTTCTTAGTGCTGCTACTCATTTATATATGCTACTGTCTACTGGTGATTTCAGTGCACTTATTCTACGCTAGAATAACGACTGTTCAATAAATACTTATTGAAAATGTCCCAACCGTTTATTCTGTGTATCTCTCTGAGAACAAGTGAGCATGAGTGACTGAGCGAAAAGTAAGTTATTGTTTCCACGGTCCTGAGGGATCAGGGTTGTCATGTTCAATAGTTGCCAAGAACTATTCTCTCCTTGGTAAGAGGAGGTTATAGTGGCATTGCGAGCTAGCTGGTACACAGGCCAACAAACCCGGTGGGGGTGTCTGGAATCAGTCTGGACACCAGTCCTGCAGTGTATGTTGTCTAAACGTGCAGATTCTATATAGGTCTTATAGGAACTACACAACATGTCCAATGTTTTCTAGGATTTGCCAACTTTTATCGCTGGTTCATTGCCCATTTTTCACAAAAGATAACACCCATCACTCATTCACTACGTAAAAATGTTCCGTTAGAATGGGGGCCTGAAGCTCACAAGGCTTTTGATTGTTTAAAACAAGCTTTTACATCCGCTCCCATTCTAATGCATCCAAATCCAGAATGGCCCTACATTATCGAAGTTGATGCCTCTGAAATAGCGGTGGGAGCTATTTTGTCTCAAAGACATGTAACCATAGGGCAATTGCATCCTATAGCCTTCATGTCGAGAAAACTCTCTTCAGCTGAAAAGAATTATACAATTGCCGAAAAAGAGCTCTTGGCAATTAGAGAAGCCTTCATAGAGTGGAGACATCACTTACTTGGAGCAAAGCATACTATAACAGTGTTTACTGACCACCATAATTTACATTTATGAAAACAGCACGAGTGTTAACCCCACGTCAATTACGGTGGTTGCTTTTTCTCTGAATATAATTTTGTAGTTACCTTTTGTCCAGGTGCAGAGAATAAAAAAGCTGACGCATTAACTAACACGACAAGATACCACTTTGTTACCTCCATCAGAAACGCCTCCAGCTATAATCGACCCAGAAAAGGTTATCAATATCATATCAACAGAAGACTTCTTAGATGCAGTACGAGATCATTTTCCTAGCCACAACTGGAAGACTTGGATTAGCCAGGCTGCTAATCGACAAATCATCCAGGACTTGCCTTTCCATGAAACGACCTTATTTGTACCTACAGAACAATTGCGTAAGACAGTGTTTGATTGGCATCATAACCATCCATGCTCTGGGCATCCCGGGAGACTTAAAAACGATAACAGCAATCCAACGTAACTTTTGGTGGCTCACCTTAAATCATGATGTCAGAAAATGGGTTGCTGAATGTGAAATCTGTGCTTGTAAAAAAAACGATCATGGCAAACCCAGAAGGTTATTACTACCATTACAAACTCCACAAAGACCATGGGAACATTGTTCAATAGATTTCATTACAGATTTGCCAAATGACCAAGGCCATACCTGTATCCTAGTAATAGTGGATAGTTTTTCCAAATTAGGTCATTTTGTAGCTTGCAAAAAACTACCCACATCTGGAGAATTGGCTAACTTACTCCTTTTTCATGTAGTACGCTTGCATGGCATTCCAAAAAAGATCGCCTCAGACCTCGGGACCCAGTTTACTGCCACATTTTGGTCACAGTGGTGTCGAGCCTTACAAATAGCACCTGCATTATCCACCAGTCACCACCCACAGACTGGTGGCCAAAAGGAAAGGCTTAACCAAACATTAAAACAGTATCTTTGTTGCTATGTCACCTCTGCAAAAGACTCTTGGGTGCAATTACTTTGGTTGGCCGAAATAGCCTACAATGCAGCGTACCATACATCCTTACAGACATCGCCATTTTACTCTGCCTATGGGTTCCATCCAAGCTATTTGCCAATTGAACTTCCCAAAGAGCAGAATGCGGTACTATCCGTTACAATAGGAATTAAACAGATCCAAAAGGTGCATTCTCAGATTACAAACAACTCAAGATGGCAAAAGCCAAATACAAAACTGCAGCAGATAAACACCGCAAAGCTGGACCTCAATATTCTGTAGGAGACAACGTATGGCTCTCTACCAAGCATATTGCCTTTCGACATAAGAAGGCGTTCCATCTAAAATTCATTGGACCATACATGGTAACACAACAGATTAATCCAGTAATTTACAAATTACAATCGCCTCCATAGTTAAAAATTAATCCGGTCTTTCACACCTCCTTGTTGAAACCTGTAACACAACAGTGTGCTGCACAACCTGGACCTCTCCTGATTGATGGACACGAAGAATTCGAAGTCCGTCGTATTTTGGATTTACGTAAACAAGGTTCTTGTTTATGGTACTTGGTATCCTGGAAAGGTTATGGTCCTGAAAATGATTCCTGGGAGCCTGCCATTAACATTCATGCACCCCGGTTGGTGCATCGTTTCCATGACTCCTACCTTCATAAGCCAGCCCCTAGATTCCGCTTGGTAGGGGGAGTACTGTCATGGCCATGGGCTGCGGCTCTAGGGGCACTACTGCTAATCCACATCTGACATCTGGTGGTAGCTTTCTACAGCACTGCAGCACGTTACAGAAGTGCTCTGTGGGACATTCTCCCTGTGGCAAGATACATAGTGCTTACCCCACAGCGCACTATTGGTGGCGCTGTCCCCACCATCCACATGGTTTTCACACAGGAGGACAGAATACAAATGGTCCGATTGCCTCTGGACATGGATTGTGAAGCTGCTGGAGGGATGCACGGTGTTGCGCTGTTCCCTTCACTTTGCGTGTTTTTGTTCACTGTTTCTTTCCCTGTAGCAGGCCGTTGCTGTCTTCGGAGAAGCCCCGCCTCTCAGAACATCGCCGAACGTGGCAGCCATCTTGCGTGGGACTCGCCTATAAAACGAACCCCACCCCTCTCTTGGTGCTCGTTATTCCGTTTCCGATGCTGGAAAACGGAAGCAGTTGGATTCCAGTCATGCCTGCGGCAACGGGGTCAAGCTTCTGAGGAATTTCCAGACCTTGGATGATTGTAGAAGGAAAGCGGACAATGAATGAGTGACTATCAGTGCAGGTGGGAAACTTGAAGCACTCCACTATTCGGGGTAAGAGCGTTATTTCTAAAGTCCTGAACAGTTAATTCAGAGCGTTATTTCTAATGTCCTGAACAGTTAATTTTTGGAACTTTTGTGAGAATCAGATATGATGCATGTCGTTTTTGTGAAAGCATCAAAAGGATACGATAGTTACAAAATAGACTTGGATTGACTGGTGTACAAAGTTGCGTGGCAGGTCCCGCTCATCATAGGTATATAAACATAACAAAGATTTATGGCATTATTGGATATGGTCTTTATTGTTTATGAAGGATAGTGTGATAGACAACACACATAATAGAACATAGTTTGAGTTTAACATACCCAATGTTTTCTATTCTAGATTCGTTCTCTCTCTTCATTCCTTATCTAAGACAGCTTTCAGGTGAATGTATTACCCATTGTTAAGTATTATATAATACTGGATAAGGAAAGAGACAGTCTAACTCACAGTACTGATGTGTCTTGCAGATCTCCTTCGCTGCTGTCCCTTTCCCAACACCCTTCCCCCACCTGACCACTCTAATAGTCTGTGCCATAACGGCATTCAGACTTGGAACTGCCTGGAGGTGGACCCTTCTAGCATCGAGCAAGCTCTGAGGAAACACGCCTTTGACAGGTTAGCAACCTGCACAAGCCAGGGTGACAGATTAAAGGCCAGATTTAGATCTTGGCTGGACTACCATCGTCATTCTGCAGTGGAGAACCCAAGTACTCCGTCAAGCTGACGGAATCCCACCTTCCCTATTTAGATGTATGTTCGCTGACTCTCCGTCCACGTCGACGGAGTGTTTACCGTCACGTACGCAGCTCACTGCTGACGACACGGCAGACTCCTCTGCTGGTGAATAGTACTCCATCAATCAATCAATCACAGAATTTGTAATGCGCACTACTTACCCGCGAGGGTCTCAAGGCGCTGGGGGAGAAAAACAGGGGGGGGGGGGGTGCTGCTACTGGTCGAACAACCAGGGCTGGAGTAGCCTCCTGAAGGTCAGCAGGTCTTGGGTCTGTCGTAGGCTTAGTGGAAGGGTGTTCCAGGTCTTGGCGGCGAGGTGGGAGAAGGATCTGCCGCCGGTGGTGGTTCTTCGAATGCGAGGGACGGTGGCGAGGGAGAGGTCGGCGGAGCGGAGTTGGCGGTTGGGGATGTAGAAGAGGAGTCGTCTGTTGAGGTAGGCTGGGCCAGTCTTGTGGAGTGCCTTGTGTGCGTGGATGAGGAGTTTGAAGGAGATTCTCCTGTCGACGGGGAGCCAGTGCAGGTTCCTCAGGTGGGGGGTGATGTGGCTGTGGCGTGGTACATCGAGGATCAGGCGTGCGGAGGCGTTTTGTATGCATTGCAGTCGCTTGATGAGCTTGGCCGGGGCTCCCACGTAGAGGGCGTTCCCATAGTCGAGTCTGCTGCTGACGAGGGCCTGGGTGACTGTTCTTCTCGTGTCCATCGCTATCAGGGTGGCGGGGTTGCGCCGAGCCTATTTAGATTACACAGTTGTGCTGGCAGTGTTCTAGCGGCGGTTTGCCGACAGAGTGGTTCCGTCGCGGGACACGGTCAACATTGGACTAGTCCTGTGGCTGTAGGATGGATACTAGCATCACACACCAGATGTGATTTGCTTAATTGCTTACACCTGCATACCACACTATAAAATGAACTCCATTTCAGGCCGTGATCCTTTGCCATTTCAGCACAGCAGAACTTTGTACCAGAGCACTTTACCACTGAATCCAGGTTTTTTGTTTTGCTTTTGCTCTCTGTTTCTTGTTCGTTTACTCCTTTTTCTTTATCATTTTGTGGGTTGTTAAATTTATTTATGTTCATAATCTCAGAATGGCAGGGAGGAAAAATCCCCGTTTTACTGAGGGTTCATTGTCGCTCATGGTAGATGAAATCATTAGAGTAGGGCCACAATTGTTTGGAGCCCTAGTACAAATTACAACTATAGCACAGAAAAGGCAAATGTGGGCAAGAATAGTTGACAGAGTAAATGCTGTAGCAAACAACCTGCGCACACAGGAGGAAATTAGGAAGAGGTGGAATGACCTGCGGGGGAGAGTGTTTTTCCTAGCCTCCAAGCATCATCTGGGGGCCCAGAGGATTGATGGTGGTTCTCCCAGGCCCTCTCCTTACAATTCTTTCCCTGGGAGGAGGAGGTCTTGCAGAACTACATCCTGGAGACTTGACAGAAATCCCTGGTGGAGTGGAGTGGAGACTGGTAAGTTAGACTTTTTAAGGTGTCACTAAACCTAAATGTCCTGTTTGCTTTGAAGTTAGCTGTTGTTAATGTGTTTTTGCAAATTTTCTTTCATATACTAACCTAAATATATCAGTAACATCTTATTTGGCTTGTTTGTTTGAATGTATTGTGTTGATGGAAGATAACAGGTTTCAATTTTCATGACATTTCACATGATGTTATGGTGCTTGTAAGTGTTTGTACACCACATAACAAATAACAGATATGTGTTTCAAATAGTAAATGTCTGTTCTCTTTGTACTGCAGATTTTCACTAGGTATGTTCAAGTTACAATTTTGCAAGTGTTGGGAATTTATCATTGAAATAACTACAACAATCATGATGTCTTGTTTCTGTTTTGTGAAAATTATATTGCAATCTAATTTTGCTCATTCTCCCTTTTCAAACTTTTTTCATATATATGGTTAAGGGTCATTTATAGATCAATCTCTCTTTAATACTCTACTTTGAAAAATGTATGCTTCAATGTTTTGTTTGTTTTCCTTTTCTTGTCTTGTAATTGAATTGATGTAATTAGTTGCACAAATCAAACTTGTTGAGGGAAAAGGATAAGGTATGTAAATCTGTATGCTGAATATGAGTGGTATATGTGAAAAATATGCTCTGCAGTGTTAATATGATTACTAAAGCTAAACATCCATCTAAGTTGTGTAAATGTCAGTTTTTTAGACTGCTAGGCATTGAATTGGTTACTTTCACATTCCTTCTCTCTACTTTGTTGTGTTGAATGGTTGGTACATATCATTTATAATTACAAAAATCTATTTTTACATTTCAGGACATCTTCTCACCTGTTTATGTGAAGTTGTTTTGTATGAAATGTAAACTGTTTGTGTAACTAATTACAATACCAAAGAAATTAATAATCATGATATTGATTTCCTTTTCCCTTTTAGGTTGCTAACTTTTTTGGCTTATAACTCATTGTATGTGTAATCCACACTTTTACAATGTATCCATATTTTTTAATTCAAAATAGGTCCAACAGCCAGAGCACATGGCCAACCATCTGCCACTGAGGAAACCTCCACTCCAGCCCAGGATCAAGCCTCCAGGGATGACTACACTCCTGACAGTCCTGATGAGGAGGCACGGCCTGGTCCATCTGTTCTGCTTGGGCAGACGGCTCCAGGGAATATCACTCGGCCCACATCTACACCTCCCACCCCAGCTGTAACAACATCTCAGCTCACATATACCTCCACTTCCTATGTCCAAACCAACACAACACCAATCTTGTGCCCCTCAGTCCTGGTTGCTTTTGGGATACTACCACCTACAGTTCAGTCAGGAACCAGTGGGATGGTGCACACTGGGTCATACAGTTAGAGCAAATCAAACAGCACATATTGACTTGGTGCTATCATTCAACAAATAACAAGTCAAATGCAATTTCACAAACTTCCATTCAATCACTGTGCAAGTTGTCTCAGCACAAGATATATACACTCAAAGTCTGTTTCTTCCACAGGATCAATCTATTTCCCCTTGTACTTTGCAACAGCAGCATATAACTGCAAATGTTACAACTTTGAAATGTCCAAATAAAGATGACATGGTGAATAGTCCTAAAACAGAGAAAAACAAGAAGGTTCATTAAATTACAATAAAAAATATACACCTTACAAATGAATTTGTTTGAGGGCACATTTTCTAAGTACAATCAAAGATGAACGATGCAAATGAACACAGTAGTCAATGTGTCAAAACTTTGATCAACAAACTTCTTTGCCCTGGATGTCACCTTACTTGGCCTTTTAAACAAATGTGTTTCACTTTGCCACTGGATTCAAGCTAGCCTGGCTGATGAGGGCTGTTAGCCCGAAACCGGTCAAAGGATGCCTGATTCCGGTCCAGGGAAGACATGGCTTGGCAGTTCGGTCTGGACTGTTCCCGTGAGGCACAGGGTTAAGACTGATTTGCATATGGCTGTGTCTGAACTGGGGTGGCAAAGTGAGCTAAAGAATGATGATGGATTCAACCCAGATCTGTGACTGGGGGTGAGTGTTTGTATAGTTTCAGCACTCCGTCCATCATCTCCTTGTGTTTGCTTTTAAACAAATGTCCAGCACAGAGTTGTATCCTCATTACATTAAAAGTTGGTTTAACATTTAAAAAATAAAATGCAATGATATACTTACACTTGTGAAGAAGTGGTCAATGAGATCTTGACGTACGGCAATTCCTCCCTCTTCACCACTATCATCTTCATTTGGCATTTCAACATCCTCACCCTTTGGCTCTTCAATGTCTTCTTCATCTGCAATGTATGGGATATTTTGTTGCAGGGCAATGTTGTGGAACACGCAGCATGCCATGGTGATTTTGCACACCTTATCGGGCGAGTAGAGGAGAGCTCCACCAGTCTTGTCCAGACATCGAAATCTGGCCTTTAGGAGCACAAAAGCCCACTCCACTGGCCTCTGTGTTTTTCCATAGGCCTCATTGAAGTGGACTTCCCCTGGCGTTTTTGTGGGTCTAACAACCTTGGTCAGTTAGGATAAGCTGAGTCTCCTATATGGGATAAGAAAAACATTAGCAAAACATTTTAACACAATTTGAGATCATTACACTTTACAATAACCAAACAATATAATGGCAGATAGTACTTCCCACCAAGCCAGGCCCTCTCAGGTCCAAGTTGTGACATTTGCAGGGGTGTGCTGCTGTTCCGCATTACAAAGGAATCATGAGTTGATCCAGGAAAAAGCACACACATGCTTATGATGTACAAATCTGGTAAGCAGACATCTTGTACATTAATTGAATTGAGGTTCTTTCAATTGCAGTACACTTGTTCTCTGACATGTGGTGACACTAAGGCAATATGTGTGCCATCAATTGCTCTAACTACATGTGGTAGGCAGCCCAAGGCGTAAAAATCCCCCTTGATATTGGCAAAATCCTGGTTTGTAGGAAACTGAATGAAGCTGTTGATGTGTCTCATCATTGAAGAAAGAACTTCTTGTAGTACACCACTGAACGTTGGTTGTGGCATTCCACCAGATACTGCCACGGTGGAATGATTATGAGGCCACAAAATGGAGTACTGCCATTATTTTGACTATTGGTGGTATTGATGTGGGATTCATATTGTGAGGCAGAAGATCTGGTTGCAGCTGATTTCATAAATCAAGAATTGTTTGCCTATTGAATCTGGATTTTGTGATAATATCCCGTTCTTCCATGGTGGAAAGGTCTGACAATGGTCGGAACACTTGAGGCTGTCATCTCCTCACTCTCCCTAGGTTCATATATCTGCATTGAAAAAAAAAATTATAGCAAATGTTTGCTAACATATTTTCAATTTAAACCACACTTTACATCTAGTTTTCAATATATATAATTTTTTCATACATAATTAGACAGAACCTTATTTTGTTTAGTATAATTTTTTTTAATTCATATTTATTACAAGTGTAAATGATAATTTTTTAAATATGCAAATAATACATTGTTAACGTATTATTTACACTTCTTTTTTTATTTTAATGTCAAAATACTGTCGACGGTGGTAAAAACACCACCACGCAAACCTTGCTTCGAACTACATTAAGGCACTACACTACACTTGTTTATAAAAACAAATGAAGAACATTAGCATTTTGACATGTAAATAAAGTTGCCACCATTTTGAGTGGTGGTGATCCACTTAACAGTCACAAACACACTAGTTCACAATGTAAAATGGCGGCTGACTTACCTCGCCGTCAGGACATTTGAAATTTGTCGAATGCGGCGAAAGTTGACAACCTAGTGGATGTGTGTGAAAGCAACGTAGGACAGCCAATGGATGTGTCCGTCGGCGTTGACGCTCGTGTACGTCGTGTACATGTATGCGGCGTTGCAAAAAAAGCTCACTTGTCTCCTAACACTGCAGCCAACACAACCTCCTCAACTTTGCTGCTGTTTCTGACCTCTGGGAGCCACGATGCCAGGAAGAGCAGGTGACAGGGCCCCAGCCTTCTCGCCAGAGGAGCTGGAGTTGCTGGCAACTGAGGTTCTGTCCTTGTACAGCCAGCTCTATGGCTCACCAGAGAAACAGGTACATGTATATGTAAATCTGTTTAACTGTTTTTTTTTTTTTATACACGGGCTAGAATGTCCCTTTGAGGTCCTGAGTGAAGTGTAGGGATTGAAATGAAGTGCCATTTATGTTTTACTTTACATAAAACAATGATGGTGTAAATGTTTGAGTACGTTATGATAGAAAACACTACAACATTAGTATGTGTTGTGTGTTAGGAGCCCTACATTTTATTTGGTGTGTATTTTGAGATATATCTATGTATATGTATGATTTTCATGTGAAATGTAGAAATTTCACTTCATGTAAAAATAGAAAACACATTTTATCTTATTTACTGCTGTACATAGATATATATTTTTTACATACCAAATGAAAATTATGTTTGCTATGTATATCATCCCACATATCAGGTGTCCCCAGCCAGTCATTTGGGAGCTACCAGTAGCTGGTGTTGTTGAGCAGAGAAGTGGCAGGGCACTAGGACCTGCCACATACACTGGACAACTGACCACCCATTTCCGGGCAGTGGGAGGGAGAAGCAGGAAACACGCACACATACAGGCATTACACCCATGCAACCCATATTACACACACACACACACACGGATGAGGATGTACCCTCACGGCAGAGACTAATGAAAAATAAAGTATTGTGATTACACCAACCAGCCTCCTTGTATTTTCTATATGAGTCAGGGACTCGACAACTGACGGCAAGGCGTGACTCAGCAATTTTTCACCGTAATGGAGCTGTACCCCGTGACCCGCGACACAACGAGTCCATTGGCAGATGATCGCGACCTACCGTGCCAAATTTCATCACCTCCCAGGGCACCAACACATGCATTTTCCAAGTATCACCAGAGCGCGCCGCCGAAAGACCTCGCGGCTGCTCAGAAGCAAGCGCAACCGCATACAACGTCAGGAGCACCTCAGAAAGGATTGCAGGCACTAATTAATGCAAAATCTCGTGAGAACTTGGGGCCATACTTGAGTCAGGCCGATCTTCCCCTTCTAGTCAATAGGAGGAGCCACTTTGAAACCAGGCAAACCTGAATACCAATAGATTTGAATGGGAGTAGAAATTTTGAAGTCAGGCAACTCATTGGAAAGAACAAAGACAACATAAAAAAGAAGGAGAAAGAGCTGGCGAAGTAGGGGAAAAGCAAGAAAGTAACATAACTAACAAGACAGAAGCAGTTGTGACCACAGGACGATGATGCAGCTCTCACTATGACCGAAGACGGCAACCCCAGCACAGGTTTTCAATGCCCTCTGCCGTTGGACCTCTCAGACTCCCAGATGAAAGGTGCGAGGTTGTAAAAATGGATCCGATGATTTGAGCACCACCTACGAGCAACCTGCAAGGATCACTCGGATAAACAGGACAAAGATTTGTTCCTCATCTTAGTCAGAGACGAAGTAAAAGATCTCCTTGCAACATGAAATCCATCACCACATACAAAGGCCTAATCAAATCCCTCACAGACAGTTTTGATCCACAGCGCAGTGTAGATGATGAATTGTATACATTCAACACAACATGCCAGAGAGCGGATGAATCACTAGATGACCCCACAACGAGGCTGCGAAAGCTTGTAACGTACTGCAAATTTGACAAATTCAACAACAAGGAAGCAATACAACTGCGCATCATCAAAGGATGCTACTCCACTGGGTTTCTAACAAAAATACTGAAGGAAACATACACATTGGACAAAATTCTAACAATGGCAAGGACGGACGCCAGAGCTACATCATACGCCATCATACGCCATCAACATGGAAGGTAGCCGAGCGCAAACAAGTTCATCGGATGATAGGAGGAAGCAACAGATTCGACAGACAAGCGCCCACGACCACTAAGGTTGAAAGAACATGCTATTGATGCGGACTAACATATCTGCACGTTGGCACCTACCCAGCCATGGGATAACGGTGTCGAAAGTGTAACACGGACAACCGCTTTGCAAGCGTCTGTCTCAGGAAAATCAAGAGACACTACTTTTACTTATATGTTACATGAGGTCCGTATAGAATGTGGCAACTATAGGAAATTGTTTGACACCAATTGTACATCGGTCTCTGGGGTCCACTCAGGAAAAAAAGGGACTACATCCCAATCTTTTGGTGAAAACAACATTGAGAAAAATAATTGTTCTGTTTAAGTCTCTAAAGAAGGAAAGCCCATGTTGGGACAAAAAGCCCCTTGCAGGGCCCTGAAAGTGTGCAGCACTCACTGTTTTTCGTTACAGTCTTTGTTTTCCTCAAGTGAGCACAACAATCTATTAAGATCATTGATTCACCTCCATGTTGCATAGATGTAGACCCCAGAGCATTGCTCTAAAGTTGGGAAAGCACTTTCTGTTTGGGCTTTGTTGGATCGGTGGTAGTGACAGCATCATTACTGCTAAACGCACAAGTCTTTTTGCCTGTCTTCTTCAGTGGAGGTACAGCGTCTGCCCCACTATAAAAGTTGTGCTTGTCTCCCTGAAACCATTTATTTACATATGATTAGGATATGTGAGGTAAAGAATGCACACTTGAGAGGAAATGTGATTCAAGGCTAGAGTCTCCCTGACTACCTGTCTGTTGCTGGAGGGGGTTGGTGGACTACATCTTACAGAGAACAGCTTGTCCAGAAAGAGATGAACAGCCTAGCTGCATGAGGACCTGTGGAAGACGTTGCAGTTGTGAAATCTGTGTCACTGCAGGACAAAACATCGCTCAGGTGCTGTACTGGGAAAACACTTACATCTGCCTGCATCACTTAGTGACTTGGAGAAGGATTTTCACCAGCATCACTGTTTGAGCCATTTTTGCCCCTGACCGTACTAGCACTGCAGGGAAACCAGAGTCTGTCCCTATTTGATGTACAGTCAAGATGGGGGTGGCAGCTATCCACAGCAATATACAGTCAATATTGGGGGTGGCAGCTACCCACAGCGATGTACAGTCAAGATGGGGGGTGACAGCTATCCACAGCGATGTACAGTTAATATGGGGGGTGGCAGCTACCCACAGTGATGTACAGTCGCTATGGGGGGTGGCAGCTACCCACAGCGATGTACAGTCAATATGGGGGGTGGCAGCTACCCACAGCGATCAATCAATCACTCAATCAAGCATTTGTTAAGCGCGACTACTTACCCGTGAGGGTCTCAAGGCGCTGGGGGCGCGGGGGTTGCAGGTTCCAGTCCATCAAGGAGGGGGTCGGTCGAGCCAGGTTTTGAGGTTTCTAGCGAAGATGGGAAGCGATGTTGTCTGTATGAGGTGGAGCAGAAGGGCGTTCCAGGCTTTGGCCGCGAGGAAGGAGAAGGAGCGGCCTCCCGATCTGGTTTTTCTGGTGCGGGGGACCACGGCATAGGAGAGCTGCGCTGATGGTAGGTTCCTTTGGGGTGCGTGGAATTGGAGTCGGCTGTTCAGGTATGCTGGTCCGGTGTCGTGGAGGGCTTTGTGTGCGTGAGTGAGCATCTTGAAGGTGACTCTAGCCTCGATGGGGAGCCAGTGGAATGTGCGCAGGTGCTGGGAGATGTGGCAGTATCTTGGCAGGTTGAGGACCAGTCTTGAGGTGGCGTTCTGGATGTTCTGTAGCTTGCGGGTGAGGTTTTTGTTTATTCCGGCATAGAGTGCGTTGCCGTAGTCGAGTCTGCTGGTGACCAGGGCGTGAGTGACGGTCTTTCTGTGTTCGAGGGAGATCCATTTGAAGGTCTTACGTAGGAGGCGGAGGGTGTGGAAGCAGGAGGACGAGACGGATTTGATCTGGCGGTCCATTTTGAGCTCGGAGTCCAGGATGATTCCCAGGTTGCGTGCGTGGTCCGTGGGGGTGGGTGGGCTTCCGAGGGCGGGGGGCCACCAGGTGTCGTTCCAGGTGTCGGGGTTTGGGCCCATGATGAGTACTTCTGTTTTGTTGGTGTTTAGTTGTAGGCAGCTGTTTTTCATCCATTTGGTGACGGCTTCCATGCCTTCTCGAAAGTTGTGTCTGGCGGTGTTGGGTTCGTTGGATAGGGAGAGGATGAGTTGGGTGTCGTCTGCGTATGACACAATGTTGAGTTCGTAGGTTCTGACGATAGGGGCGAGCGGAGCCATGTAGACGTTGAAGAGCGTAGGGCTGAGGGAGGACCCCTGGGGGACTCCGCAGGTGGTTGGTGTAGGGTCCGAGAGGAAAGGGCGGATCCAGTCGAGGGCCTTGTCCTGGATCCCTGAGTCGTGGAGTCTGCGAATTAGGGTGCAGTGTGTCGAATGCCGCTGAGAGGTCGAGGAGGATGAGGGCTACTGTTTCTCCTTTGTCCAGTAGGGTGCGGATGTGGTCTGTTGCGGCGTGGAGGGCGGTTTCCGTACTGTAGTTTTTTCTGAAGCCGGATTGGGAGGAGTCGAGGATGTTGTGCTCTTCGATGAATGTGGCGAGTTGGCTGTTGATGGCTTTCTCGATGACTTTCGCAGGGAACGAGAGCAGGGAGATGGGTCTGTAGTTTTTAAGGTCGGTGGGGTCCGCCGAGTGTTTCTTCAGGAGGGGGTTGACCTCGGCGTGTTTCCAGTCATCGGGGAACGAGGCGGTTGCCAGGGAGCGGTTGATGGTGTGGCAGAGCATGGGGGCGATGGTGTCGGCGGCTCTGTTGAAGATGTGGTGGGGGCAGGGGTCCGTGGGGGCCCCGGAGTGGATTGACTTCATCGTCTTCAGTGTGTCTTCGGTGGTGAGGGCTGTCCAGTTGTCAATCGCTGGCTTCAGGGTGTCGGGGTGGTTGGTGGGGGTTCTGTGTGTTGGTTGTCTTCATCAAAGTTGTCATAGATGCTCTTGATTTTGTGGTGAAAGAAGGTTTGTCGCAGAGGTCTTGTGAGGGAGGGATGTCAGTCGACTCGCTGGTGGGTTGGGCAAACTCCTTGATGATGTTGAAGAGTTCTTTGCTGTTGTGTGCGTGTGTGGAGATTCTGTCTTCAATCGCTTTTTTCTTCGTTTTTCTGATGAGTTGGTGGTGGGCGTTGGTCGCGGCTCTGAAGTTGTTGTGTGCTTATGTGGATTTGGTGTTCCTCCATGCCTTTTCGAGGTGGCGGCAAGTGCGTCTGGACTCTCGAAGTTCGGTGGTAAACCATCTGGCTTTCTTGGCGTGGGTGTTGTTATTTTTCTTGAGGGGGGCTATGGTGTTGGCGCTGTCGGAGATCCATCTGTGCAGGGTTCGGGCTGCGGTGTTGGGGTCGTCGTTTTCCGCGATGGTTGGGATGGAGTTGCTGAGTGAGGAGGTGAGCTGGTCGTCGGTGATTCTGGTCCAGTTTCTTCGTGGGAGCAGGTGCTGGTGTCTGCAGATGGTGGGTGTTCTGAAGGTGAAGTGGACGCATCGGTGGTCAGTCCATGGGAGTTCGGTGGTGTGGCTGAAGGTGATGGAGTTTCCTATTGTGAAGAGGGGGTCGAGGGTGTGTCCTGCTGAGTGCGTGGGTTCGGTCATGATTTGGCGGAGTCCAATGTTGTGGAGGTTGTCCAGGAGGGATGTGGTGTTGGGGTCCAGTTGGTTGTCGAGGTGGAAGTTGAGGTCTCCCAGCAGGGTGTAGTTGGTGGATGCGATGGCATGTGGGGAGATGATGTCCGTGATGGAGTTGGCGAGCGGTCCGCGGGGTCCAGGGGGTCGGTAGATATGGGTTCCTCGGAGGGTGGTGGTAGGGCTGGTCAGTATCTTGAAGTGTAGGTGTTCCATCATGTCTGAGGGCTCGTCGGGGAGTGTGCTCAGGAGGAGGGTGGATTTGTGGACGATGGCGATTCCTCCTCCCGTGCGGGTGTGGCGGTCCTTCCTGGAGATCTTGTATCCTTGGGGAATGGCGATGGTGATGTCCGGTCCCGAGGTGGTGTTGGTCCAGGTTTTGGTGAAGAACGCTACATCCGGGTTGGTGCTGTCGAGGAGGTCCCAGATTTCTGTTGCATGTTTGTGGAGGGATCGGACGTCGAGGAGGATGCATTGCAGGGTCTTCGGTTTGGGTGTGTTCTTGCGGTCGGGTTGTGCTGGGTCCGTGTTCCTGGCGGTGCTGTAGGTTTGTCAGCAGCGGTGACAGCTGAAGGGTCCGTGGGTGCCGGCAGGTGATGCTAGCGTGCAGTTGTTGTTGCGGCCTGGGTTGAGTGCGTGGAGTGCTGCTGGGTCGTAGCGTTGGCGGGGCGGAGGTCCCGTCAAGATGGGGGGTGGCAGCTACCCACAGCGATGTACAGTCAATATTGGGGGTGGCAGCTACCCACAGCAATGTACAGTCAAGATGGGGGTGGCAGCTACCCACAGCAATGTACAGTCAATATTGGGGGTGGCAGCTACCCACAGCAATGTACAGTCAAGATGGGGGGTGGCAGCTACCCACAGCAATGTACAGTCAATATTGGGGTGGCAGCTACCCACAGCAATGTACAGTCAAGATGGGGGGTGGCAGCTACCCACAGCAATGTACAGTCAATATGGGGGGTGGCAGCTACCCACAGCAATGTACAGTCAATATGGGGGGGCAACTACCCACAGCAATGTACAGTCAAGATGGGGGGTGGCAGCTACCCACAGCAATGTACAATCAAGATGGGGGTGGCAGCTACCCACAGCAATGTACAGTCAATATGGGGGGGTGGCAGCTACCCACAGCAATGTACAGTCAAAATGGGGGGTGGCAGCTATCCACAGCAATGTACAGTCAATATGGGGGGTGGCAGCTACCCACAGCAATGTACAGTCAATATTGGGGGTGGCAGCTATCCACAGCAATGTACAGTCAATACGGGGGGTGGCAGCTACCCACAGCAATGTACAGTCAATATTGGGGGTGGCAGTTACCCACAGCAATGTTGAAGAAAATATGTGTTTTGTGGGTGATACACCATATGTGTATATGCATTTGTGGTTTTTGGTTGAAATCACCCCATACATGAAGATGCATATCTGGGCTTTGGGTTAAATACCCCTATACATGATGATGCATCTCTGGGCTTTGGGGTAAATACCCCTATACATGAAGATGCATATCTGGGCTTTGGGCTAAATACCCCTATACATGAAGATGCATATCTGGGCTTTGGGGTAAATAACCCTATACATGAAGAGGCATATCTGGGCTATGGGGTGGAAAATAAAGCTCAAATAATGTACATGAACAATGTAACTTCTGATCAAATAAGTAATTTCTATCAGTACATGTGGAGTACATGCTGCAGGAATGTCCACATAAACAATCTCACAGGTTATTGTCAATTAAAGATATTCACACACTGTTGCAGCAAAAGTAAATGCCAACTTTGAAGAATGGGTAGAGTGGAGATGCAGGTGCACCAGGGTAACCTGCAGACCAATGTTATGTGGGCCTTCCTAGACCACACCAATGGACTCACACACTTACACAGTCCCCACCAGGACAATGCAACATTAGATCACAATTTCCATGGATCACCATCTGCCCTTTGAATAGAGGCTGGGGGATAGGCTTTGTGGCAGAACCACCATGGTGCACTGTCTTACATGCATTGACAGAGGTAGTGGCATGTCAAACACACGAACTTCACTTTCAGGTCATGGCAGGTGCAGGTATTTGGCGTCCAATGTAGGGTCCTTGTAGGGAGGCAAGTCACAACTGGACAGTCTGACCTACATACCACAACCTTGTTCTGCAGCATTGTTCATTTCACTACAAAACCTTTGTCCAGTAAAAACACCGATGCCATGTGAAAGAGATGATCACAGATTGTGTGGCAATTACTTTCTGTGCCTGAGCATCATTGTGATCACAATCAGAGCATGGGTCTATAGCATGTCGTGTATGCAGATTGAGGGAATTTCATCATCAGGTAGTTACAGTCTACACGTTAAATTCTAGGGGAATAGCACATTTGATGCTAGACCAGCAATTAGAATAAACAGACATATGTGTGATCACACAGTGAATGCATAAGTCCACCACAACACACACAGAAACATTGCAGGACAACACCACTCCAATGTAATAACAAAAGTAAGACATTGTGATGCATCTGTGTACAGGAAAGCACAGAGGATATCAGCACAGATAACACACATGTCCACAGAAACATCCACCCAATACTGCATTCAGCGTCTCCAACAACAACAACATAGAAGTGGTTGTGTCACTATTGTCATTGGAATATCTATAGTCATAAACAATCTTGTTTATGAAAGAAGCATGGGCCAACATAAATGTAGGATAGTGTCCCCATGTGTGGCCTGGTCACGCAAACTCAAATAACAATTTGCATGTGTCTATGGACCGCTCTTGTGAATGTCATTTGCAGACAATATCCATCTAACGCCTCAATCCATAGTGTATGCCTGAAATTGATAATCACATTTGGAATGTGCTGATTGTGCCCTGTATAGTAGTATGAGTATGCATGAGTCACATGACATAGTATCCACAAACAGTGTTGGTGTGGCCAGTGCACAGCTCATTGAGTAAGATAAGCTGCCAGCATGGGTGAGGATGCTGGGGTGGTGACTAAATCTGTGGATCAAAAACACAAGTGACTTAGTCATCATGAATCCAGGAGATATGTGTACATATTGTACGGATGAAAGACGTGTAGAATTAAGTCTGCTTTGTGCACATTTGGCACTGAAACAATGTCACAAACAATCCATTGAAACCTCAAGGAGAATATCAATAAACACATATTTCCATCAACACATCCTCACATGTGTGGCAACTAAGAGCATGGTGGAGACTCAAGATCTGGGAGCATCTGCACAGCAAAAAGACACACATCCTTTCTGTGCACTCACTGTACACATGCCTCACCACATGTACCACATTCCAAGTCAACTGACATCACAGCACTCATAATACAGCTTGGTGTGAAATAGAACAGCATCAATGTAGCTCAAATCAACACCCTTGTCAGTCATTCTCAAAATACATGTCACACAATTCATATGCTCAACTACGACTTGTGTGTGGATGCTAAATGCAATCCAAGCTGGGATGATGCATACACAATATATTTGCAAATTCACATACCAAAATCAGGATGGCATGAACATCAGCTAAATGAGTGATCAATAGACTACAAAGAAAAAAAATCCTTGCTTAACAAAAATGACATGTAATTATTTGACTCAAGTAGTAGCAGATGGTTGGAAGACTGGGAAAATACTGCTCAGCTTACACTCACAGTGTGTTCAGTAAATGCACAAGATGTGTTCACAGCCATGAATGCTTTTTGACCACAGTGGCATCACACATTAAGCAAGGTTGACCTTGCCACTATTCTACATGATCTGCAGAAGACACAGACATTGATTCACCACCTGAAAGTCACATACAATTCTATTGAAATCATTTTGTGTACATGGGTGTGTGCTAAGTCACAGCCATGCAGTCAACAGCCATATGTATCCAGCTGAATAGATAAGACAGGTGCCTATATGCACATCACAAACATATTCAGCATGCTTCGCCTACACTGTTGCACATTGAGACACTTGCAATATGTAGACAACTGAAAGCAATACCTATGTGTAATTGTGCTCCGAAAATGCAAAGGTGTGTAACTTCATTTCACACTCTGATCCAAAACTTAAGTTGCCAATGACAACCAGGAAATGCAGACCCCACATTTTAAAATACATTCTGTCAAAGTGCCCAAACTCCATGTATCATATGCAATCCATGCCACACTAACATCATTGTACATATAAACAACCAATTACACTTGTCATACAGTTAACTCTGAAACAAGTTGTTGGACACCAATGTTTTTAATCAAAAATAAAAATTGCTTCATTCAGCATAAAAAAATATATTATTTATCAATATCAAAAGGCCATTGGCCAGTCCATCACTGTTCAGTGTCCATGTGACCTTTGAACATCAGGCCTGAGAGGGGCATCTTGGGGGCATGCCAGGCACCAAAGGGGGCAAACTATTGGGGACTGGGTTGTGTTTTGGTAGGGATGGGAGCAGGAGGGGTGTCAGGGTCCACTGCAGTGGTAGGGTCTGATGGCGGGGTGTGGGACTCCACTGCAGTGGTGGGGTCTGAAGGAGGGGTGTGGGACTCCACTGCAGTGGTAGGGTCTGATGGCGGGGTGTGGGACTCCACTGCAGTGGTTGGCTCTGATTGTGAGGGGGGTGCAGCTGTAGTGGGATGGGCAGTTGGAGCTGGGGATGGAGTGGCCTTAACTAATTTAGGGATCTTAAATTTTTTCAGGGGTGAGTCTGAAATGGGGAGGGGAGGTGTCTTTTTGGTGGGTGTTTTAGCCAATTTAGATGTACTGGGCTTGTCTGGGGATCTATGGGGTGTAGGAGTGGATGCTTTGGATTGGGATCGGAGGGATTTTCTACAGGGAGTTGATGCCTTCTGTTCCTTGGGGGGTGGGGCTAGCAGATGCTACAGGTGTGACATCCTGTAAGTACTTCCTCTTCTTAGGAGTGGAGTGCATGTTTGTGGATGGAAGAATTCAATGGGAACAAGGTGGGGAGCCTGGGCTGAGGGGGGTACAGGAGAGGAAAGGGTAGGGGTTGTGGAGGCAGAGGGTTGTGAGGTATGCGGAGTGTCAGTGGATGCATGTGTTACTTCCTTTGGTGTGAGTGTGCTGTCTGTAGCATGAGTGTGTGCGGGTGTGGCTTGTGACTTTGGTCTGTGTGTTTGTGTGCTGCGTGTGGATTTTGCAGTGTGTGACTGTGTGTGTTTGCATGTGCTTGGGTCTGGGAGGGTAGTTGGGACAGTGGATGAGGAAGAGGTAGGAGTGGGGAGGTACTGCTTGAGGAGAGATAGTGCTGCCGTCAGTGTTGAGGCCATAGCCTGATTTGATCTCTGTAGGGCAGACATGTTTGAGTGAATGCCCTCCATGTACGATGACATGTCTGTCAAAAGAGTTGTGTGTGCATGGAGGACACTCAGCATTGATGTCTGCCCCACAGATATCTGCCTCAGGAGGTCATTGGTCTCTACACTGAGGGCAGCAGGGGAGACAGGTGTAGGGGGTGAGGTGCCTGGCCCAAAGGAGAGTTTGCCCCTAACATGGGAGCGGTCATGGACAGTGGAACTGGGAGCAGCAGGGGGGTGGAGATGATAGTGGTGGTGAAGGTGGACTCTGATGTTGTAGATGCAGTCTCTGTGTCTTCCACCACCACATGGGAGTCCTCACCGGAGCTGTGATCTGATTCTGAAACTGCAGATGGTGTTGCAGATCCGCTGCCAGTGAGACTCCACTCACCCTCTCCGTCACTGGGTCCCCCCTCCGATGGCTCTTCACTGGACCCAGTTTGACATTCTGCTCCCACAACATCCGTGGCACTCTCTCCTCCTGTGTCCGCTGATGATGCTGTGACCAAGTAAGAAAAAGATTTACAAGAGTCAACCATACCTAGTTGACACATAGTTAACATCACATTAAGAGATATCAGACATCACATTAAGTTGTGCCATTAGCGCATGCGGCATTAACAGAAATGGTACTTGTTACCCTGCCACTTTCACATTGCTCAATCAAACATGATGTGATCAGCAACATTGCGTGTATCAACATCAAAGTACAGAACAAGAAGTTTGACTAATGGAGTTTGTGGCAGGGAATGTTTTGTCTTGTGCTCATGATGGACTTGTGTACTGACATTACTGTCTCCTCTCCTGCATGTGAGTAGAGCCATCAAAATGGGAATATGAATCTCAGATTTCATTGAGACATGGTACACATCCTGAAATCATTAGTCATCTAACGTTGAACCATTGGCTCTTATGTCACGGCTCACATGTCTACCTTGTCAAACATGCACAATGCATACTCATTGCATGAGTCATTTTACACAGTTCACAGTGATTGATAACGTGTTCAGTAGCTTTGCATATCCAATGTCAGTAGACACATATGAGTGTCATCCTGGAGACACCAAGGCAGTACGCATAGCTGGTCTGACAGGCATGTAGCACACTGTCCTGTGTCATCTATGCACGGTGTCATGTAGCAGAATCATATAGATTTGAAGACTGAAAACAAATAAAGTTTCATAGATGTAATTAATGGTCTACAAACGGCCACGTCTGAAAACTTCAGCTTCACAATGCCTCAGGCGGAACACCATTCAGCTGGCACATCTGGGTGCAATGACTGTATGGATTCTAGTGACTGAACCCATTTCCAGCATGAGTACAGTCAACACTGTTGAACAATCTTGGCTACACTGAACAAGTCCACCTTTATATGGACAAAGTCTGACTGTCCCTCCCTTTTATTAAAAAGTATGCACATTTTCTACTGCTGAGATTGCTCATGTCTTACGTACCATGTGGTTAACACAATTTCATTTGGTGCACATTTTACATCTCAGAATCAGACAGTGATGCCAAACAACCTTGTTTACCAAACCATCATGTTTGAGTATTCAAGACCATAAACACACATGTAAACAGTTGTGACTGTGTACTTCACATCACACCTAAAAAATCCTGACATGTTGCGATCAGTGACAACCTGTGTTTGACAATGAATGGCTTGTGGTTTCACCATCACATACTCCTACACATGGACTCACTTTTCCGAATGTTGTCTGTATTTTTTGACAAGACATCATGGGAAGGACATTGTGACATGTGACCTGAGTTACCTTAGCTGTGACTGTCCCACAGGATACATGTGATCACAATTAGCAGCACGTCAGTGAAAAAGGCATTTGCACACGGACCAAGACAAACCAATCTATGTCTCTACATAGACAAATAATTTTTACAAAATGTTTAGCATGTGATTTGCTCAATTGTAATTTCTGATCACAACATACTTCAATGATTTGTTCAGACCACTCTTAGAACAGGATCACACATCAGTGAATGTGCAGACACTTGTAAAGCTATGGGATTCATGCTGAAACTCATACACACGTCTTGTGAAAATTATGAAGCACACATGTGCATGTTAACACTGTTACAATCCCTGAACATTACTCACTCACATGTCCCTGATGAATGGGTCATTACCTGTCATCTATTGCTCCATCTGCTTTTTTCATCTAGTGTGAATGTTTGGTAGACTTACAACCTGTAAAAGTGCCATCAAGCTCAAATCTCAAAACCTGCCGGAATCAAGATAGAAGTGCAACATGTAAGTGACTCACCCCCTCCTTGCTGCTGTTGGGCCTTCAACTGCCCATCCAGGTCAGGGAAGACCACCGCTATGATGCGTAGTATGTATGGGGTCAATCTTCGCCGGCCGCCTCGCTTGCCCGGTTGTGACAGGCGTAGCTGGACCTCAGCAATCTTCTTGGCCCAGCCACGAAGGTCCTGCCACCTCTTGCGGCAATGACGAACACGACAATATGCGACCCCCACGTCACGCACCTTCTTGGCGATGGTCAGCCACATTCTGTCCTTCTCATGGGAGTTGACCTGTAAGGATGACATGGTGATAGTCCCTTGGTTCACATGCGTCATGTGTCTCTATCATACACTAATATACATAGCTCATGTTCATGTTTTCACAAATAACTAAGGGTAATGCATGTGGCATCATGTGCATCAGTCATGTGTACAATCTAATCTGTTCCATTTGGGACAGTGATGACATGTTTGCCCCAGTACACACACTTCTACAGCAGTGTGCCTGTCAAAATCAGTTCCCTACACCCAGTGAAATTTGAAAAAACATAAAGGAATATCTCTGATAGAGATTCCTACTGCCAGTAATGCACAGTTATCACACATGTCCAAGGTCAATGCACTGTTAATCTCACTCACCTGTTCCTCTGGTTTGCCATACATCTGGCTGTGTAGTGGCAGGAGTGTGTCCAGCAGGGCCTGCTTCTCCTCCTCAGTGAAAGCTGGGGCCCTGGGGTGTGTCCTTGCCATTGTGGCTACCAGAGGATGTTGTCACAGCAGCAGAGATATGGGGAGGTACAGGAATGAAGCAGGTAGTGCAGGCAAGTGAAGTCTCTAGGGAACAGACAGACATATCTAAACAGCAGAGGCGGTCTCAGATCCATGCATCAAAAGTGATATGTTCGCGTCGGTCACATTGTACGAATCGTCCAATGCATTACTTTGTTAGCAAACGACACGCCTACCACGACGTTCAAACACTCTTCATGTGATCTCTGTTGAAATGGATACATTGGTGATGGGAGGTAACAGAGTCATTTTCCATGCGCTGAAGACATGAGTCCAAACACGCGTCGCTCACCATAGCAACAAACAGCCAATGGCTGTGCCCGAATCATTTCGGATGCGGATAACACGTCCTTTGAATACTCACCCGAGTCTTTCACCATGACAACCAATGGCTGTGCCCGAATCGATGCGGATAACGCGTACTTTGAATACTCACCCGCGTCTTTCACCATGACAACCAATGGCTGTGCCCGAATCGTTTCGGATGCGAATAACGCGTCCTTTGAATAATTGGTCCTCAGAGCACACACTGCTGTGAATGATGTCTCTTAGTACAGTACATGTGTGTGTGCACTTTATATATGAAATAAATGAGCTGTACATGAATGAGACACACTCCCATGGGGAGCTTACCTTAAGGGGCACATGACACACTGTATAATTGGCATGTAAAGCATGTCAGGATTGGAAATCCTGTTATCTGCATTGTATTGGTCACAATGTACATCATTTTATGTGTGGATGTCCATGGGCAATCTTGCCTTGTCACTGCATTCGTGTACTGAATGACCAATTGCACAATTTGTGACATTTCAGACTATAGATGTCTGCTGTGTAAGTTATGGCTAAGGATTTTACCATTGGATGAGTGGACATTGAAATCATTATGCATCTTCATCTTGTTTGTGCAATGTGAATTACTAGTCTATCTGTGTGCCCCAGACTGCAGTGTATGGTTTTGTTACATATTTCAAAATCCACTACATTGAAAATAGTCTGTGTACGTGAATTTATGTGTAATAAATGAATGACAGTGTCCAACCTGTGACAGTGTTGGGCATGACAGAGTATGTGAGATGATGTGTATATCAGGTGTTACACATCTTTTGCATTATATGTTCCTATTCTATCTAACTATTGCGCATGTAATGGTTTTTTTAAACCTTGAAGTGACATATTTTAACTGTGGATCCTTGGAATATGTGCTGTTTGCAGACATTCATGATGTCAGACACTAGTGACTTTTACATTACACCACTATAATTGCTGTGTCACCATACCCTGATAACATGTCCGTGTATGGTACTGATGCTGGGATATGTATCTAAGGGCATTTTTCCACAATTAAATCATGTTTTTGAAGTATCTCTAGGTTCAGTTGTGTTCACATTTCATGTTCTCTTTGTCTCTAAGCATGTTGCTTGGTACATTGTGACTTGACACCAACTGTGTTAATACTCTACACATAGGTATCGCAGACAACCTGCAGTCCACAGGCTCTTTCCAGACCTGGCAACCATGGAAGAACATGACACAATCAGGAAGTACCGCTTCACAATGCCAATCATTGAAGACTTGACTGCACAGTTGTCACCTCATCTACAGCCTGGTCGGCCATATCCAAATGCACTGACGGCCAAAGTGAAGGTTATGGCAGCTTTACAATTCTTTGCCACCGGTACATTTCAATACACAGTGGCAACATCTGGTAGGATGTCACAAACCATGTTCAGCCGTATTCTGTGAGATGTTTTGGAGGCATTGCTGCGTTATCTGTGCCAATACATAAAGTTTCCAACACCTAGAGAATTTGGAGACATCAAGGGTGCATTTTATGCATTGGGACAGTTACCCCATGTAATTGTCTCCATTGATGACACCCACATTGCATTGGTGCCACCACAGGCTTGTGAGGTTGTGTATCGCAACCGCAAACATTAGCACTCAATTTATGTTCAGGTGGTTTGTTTGGCAGACATGTGCATCTTCCACGTCTGTGCACGTTTCCCTGGATCTGCACATGACGCATACATCATGAGGAACAGTGCCATTCCACGTTTGATGTCACAGGCACAACATGACCGTGCCTGGCTTGTTGGTAGGTGATGTGACATATATGTGCTGTGTTGTTTGTAGATTGTATGTCTGATAATGCTCTGTCAACCAACTACTGAAAGACGCCACTACCCAACCCAGTCACCCCTGCCGAAATGCGGTATAATGAGGCACATGGTAGAAGCTAGCGAGTCATTGAGCGTACTTTTGACCTCCTGAAGACAAGATTCCGCTGTCTCGATCAGACGGGGGGAGCCCTACAATATGCACCATTGAAGATGTGCAACATTATCACAGCTTGCTGCATGCTCCACAACCTGGCTATACGGAGGAGAATTCCACTTATACAGGATGATGGAGAGCAGCATCCACCAGCGAGGGAGGATCCTGGACTGGGACATGACGACAGTGGGGATGATGATGATCTCGTGGATTTTAGGCAACAACTTCTTCACATGAGTGTAGGTATGCAATGAAAGTAGGGGAGTACCTCTAAGTGTTTGTTGTAGTGTTGCTGGTGCACAATGTGTATGTATGTTTGTGAGTGTATGAAAATTGCCATGATGTTAGTTGTATGATAAGCGTTTGTGAGATGGAAAAGTTGATATGTACATTGTTACTGAGAATCATAGGTAGTGTACACGCTGACAATATTGTGCTTCAGATGACATTGTTGTCAAAATTGAAGAGGCTTAGTCCTGTGTGCCTAACTCTGTTCTATGTTTCTCCTTACCAGGGTACCTGGCCGTGTCAACCATGCAATTTGTGACCTCACAAGACACCTGATGCTGTGTCCTACTCCAACATTGGACTTGTTTGTAAATCCATGGTACGCTATTCCTTTTGGACTGATGGACATTTTTCTTCACTTTACACCTTTTTCTTACTGTGTGATGTCCATTGAAATTGGGTTCATGCGCCAGGTTGTGTCAGGGAAATAAACCTATGATACACAATGACTCGTGCCTTGTGTGTTTTCACACATCCAAAGGTTTTTTTTAAACTAAACATGCTTCATGATGCACTGTTATGCTAAAAAAAGTCTGTTTATTGTGTTTGAACATGGTTCTAGCATTTTAAGCAATATACCTTGCATTGCATCTGAAAAATGTCCTACGGGTTGTGCCATGACCTGGTTGTGTCCATCTATCATGCTGTGACAATGTACATATACTCACAAGCCAGTAATATTCTCCTTCAAAGTGATGTGTTACCAATGTTGTGCACACTTTCTTCTTTGCCTTTTTCAACATCATTACAGTTATTACATTAGTCATTCAAAGTAACGACATTACTACTTTTTTTCGTGCAGTGATTTATTTGAGTGCATAATGTGAAGATATCAGTGCACATCATGGTGGTATCATCAACAAACCAAACAAACTTATATAAGTGCAGATAGTAGTTGGTAGTGTTTGTAGATGAGGTATTCCAAAGTTGATGCACAGTTGTGTGTCCATAGTCCAAGTTAGACCCTCCAGCCAATGTGGGAGAGTTCTGAGATAGTCAACAAAGTGAATGGTTGGCACACAATGGAGGATATCAGGAGCAGGTAGTCACCTCCTGGGTGTGATGCGTAGACATCGGTCTCTCACCGTTTCTTCTTTGGATGACCGACTCCACGTTTTTCAGGGGGACCCTCAGGTGCAGGCAGCTGCGGTGCAGGGGTCTCTCCGCCAGAGTCCACATCCCTCCCTGTGGCTGTTGCAGATGTTGTTGCAGTAGATGTGGTAGGCACCCAGGGAGGTGTGGAGATGTTGGTGGCAATCTTGCGGATGGAGGTGGCAATGACCCTGTACATCGCAGTCTGTTCATTCATTTTTTATATAAACCTGTCCAGTTTTTCATCTGAACCAGCTGCATGATGTTGCCGATCCCCACGACACCTCCCACCACACCTACCCACCCGAGCAGAACCAGTTGGTGCTGGCACAGTCGACACGGAGCCTCCTTCATCATTGTCATTGGTGTTGTTGGGTAACTCAAGAGTGCCCCGTGTTGCTGTGCTGTGATCTCCTGGGATGCTGTGTCCGTGCGGGTAGGGGTCAGCTGGGTGTTGGCAGCTGAGGCAGGAGTGGTTGCAGACGATCGGGGTGGGGTAACCCATACCAGAAGGGCCAGGTCTGTAGTCGTCATCAGAAGAACGATGAGAGTCATCAACTCCGGAGGGCTCTTGGTCGATCGAAGTCTGGGCCTGGCTGTCCTGGATGGTTCCAGTGGTGTCCTCAGCTGGCCCTGTAGGTACAGACATGACACAATGACTAATGTGAATGTCCACTGCCCCTCCAATCAGACACATTACATAGGCTAACAAAGCTCATGATAAGTAACTGTAAATAGATTTTACTCCTTCATCCATGATGCAGACCTATTTTTTGTGATGGCTATATTTTTTAGACAAGAGGGGGATGGATGGACATGTGCAAGTATGTGCATTAATCGGCCTGTTGTGTTTAATTCACATTACATGTTGGAAGACATTGACTGGTTATTGACACCCTATGAATGATACAGGTGTGTTTAGGTTGTCCACATATTTAGTTTCACAGTAAGATACATACACTTTATCTCCCTTTGTGTGTACTCTTTTTGGGCCTGTGTACTGGTCTTAGTACATGTGTTTAGCAGTCACATTGGTGTGTCTGCCTACTATGGTGACCAACTGGCATGGGTGCAAATTCAGGACGGTGAGTGTAAAAAGTCAGGACAAAGGGTCAAAATTCAGGACAAAAATTCAGGACAGGAGTTCAAAATTCAGGACAAAACTTAGGGACCAAAGGTAAGTTTTACACACGCATCAGAGGAGGTCACGCAATAGTATATAAGTAAGTAAATAGACAACCACTTAAGTACAATTCAAAATAGGTTTATATTAGGTTGAGACAATTGTGCACTTCACAGTTTTTCAGTATGCGCGCAGCTTTGAGCAACTGTGCAGGTCTTTTTGTGGTATTTCATATGATAATAATCTATGTATATGGTTACTGCACTTGGTTGTCCAGACTGATATTTTGTTTACAATTCATGGTCCTGAGCAGGCATGTTTGGTGAGAGAAATGGTTGGGAAGATCTGCTCGGATAGACATTGTGAGATGTAAAGCGGCACGCATAGGATGCAACTAATTGGGACCTGCAGTGCTGGACTAGAGTTCAGTCCTCCGCGTGACCAGCTTTATTTGTCAGATCGTTTCAAGCATTCCATTTCTGTTCAGCTGGTGATGACTGGTACAGGGGCTGGTATAGTATCGAGTGATGGATAAGACCCATAGCGGAGAGGCCTTGTATAAGGGTAGGAGCATTAAGCAGGAAAAGGGAGTTATTAACCAGACTGCATGAGCTATAATTGGCTGCACACTGCTGAGTGTAATGGTATTATTGTGGGTCAGAGCGGTTAGAAAGGTGTTGACAATGCTATATCATGCCCTGGCTAGCCATATCTCAGCCCTCCTTATTTTAGCTGTATATTGGAAATAGTATACTGATTGGGCCATTTCATTTCTGTGAGCTTTAAACTGCAGATTCTCATTGATGCACAGAAGTGTGCTACAGACTAGAAACTGTTTACGCTGTTGAGGCCAGTGGCGGCTCCTCGAGGGAGTGCTGCGGGGCGGTGGGGCGGGGAAGGGGCAGGGTGGGGGGTAGTAAACTCCGGCATACGGCCGAACAGAGTTAAGTATATAAATAAATAAATAAAATGAATGACATTGCGTGTGCTGCATCGCCATTTGGCGATGCAGCGCGCGCAATGTAATTCGTTTTATTTATTTATTTATATACTTAACTCCGTTCGGCCGTATGCTGGAGTTTACTTCCCCCGCCCCGCCCCAACGCCCCGCAGCACTCCCTCGAGGAGCTGCCACTGGTTGAGGCATTATTGTAGGGCAGAGGAGGCACTATCTTTTACATACAGAACATTTTCTATTGCAATGGAAGCAAAATGCCATCATTCAGTTTTACTGATAAATCTATATAGCGCACAAATACTAATGTGTGGAAATGTGGTTTCAGCAAATATGTATCATTTGAACATCACAAGTAAAGTGTCTTGATTGTTTTGATCCTATTACAACTCTGTTTCCAGCTCACTTCTGAATTACAAACAAGTGGTCCATTTGTCGTTTCCTATCTGCTGATTTGTTTTGAAACATTTGCACAGTTTTACAGATATTTAAAAGTTGTTGTGTGTTACAAACAAACTGACAGCTCACAGCCTTTATTTTTGCGCCCCCAAGAAAACTTGGCAAAACATGGTTCATTCTACAACACATTTGTCATTATATATCAATTGTATTAGCTTCTGAAGCAAAGCAAATAATGACTTTACTGTGCACCAGGATATGACAATCTTTGATGGGGCTCTTCAATGATTCCCTCACTATCACCAACAGTGCCTCTCATCTCTCCACAGCCCCTCTCTCGCATGTATTACATTTGTTTTATAGCCCGTCTCGTACCAGTGTAAGATCTCAGAGCACTTTACATCACACACACATACAGAGACAATGAATCATACGTGTGTAAATCAGTGTATAGAACATGTTACATAAGGCAAAGGGCACTACAAGGTGTAGGATGCACATGTCACCTATACTGGAAGGTATTTTTTAAGAGTGCTTGGTCTGAAGAAGCACAAACTCAGGATTCAGAACTTAACAACGTGGTTAGAGTTAACTTTAATGATAAGAATTTATTCCTACCCTAACAAACCTTTTTTTAGCAACATCAGGATAATGAAAGACTGGGAGGAAAATATAACTTTGTAACCTGTACCATGCAGCTTGCATGCAGCTCTTTGGTGGCAGTTCATAGCTCACTGCTAGATTAAGTTGGTAACTTATGAAATGCGCAGTAACAAAAGAATCTCAGTGACAAAAGTAGTAACCCACTGAGATCTGCACATAACTATTCTTTGATATGCATGGTACACATTCTTTGCAGCAGGCATATTAACACTCTGTGCTACCTTAGATGATTCAAAACTCTCATCTCGCTCCTGCAGGTTCATTAGTCACCAGACCCTGGTGAACTACACTTGAATATAAGTGAGGCCGCTTTTATTGTTGCCTGAAAACTGCTGGATATACAAAGAACTTTGCAGTGCCAGCCCCCAGTAACAAAACTGCCCCCTCACCTTTCCAGCCTCCCAGGGAAACGCCTGATCCCGGTCCAGCCAGTCCGGCCTTGCTACCACCTTCCTATGGTGCCCCTCATCTTCACATAGATCCTCCCTCATGTGTATTTAATTTCTTTTATAGTGCTACTCAGCCCAAATATGTAGGGCAGCGTGCCGGAGTGCGTTACATCACACACATATTATATACAGACAATGACTCATATAAATGTGAGAGTCAATGTATAGGAAATGTTGCTTAAGATAATGGGGGTTACAAGGTGTAATCATACTTTCATCCATCTTTCAGTCTTTCACCATTCATTCTGTCCTTCCATCTGTGTGTCCATCCATGTCCTTATTCAACCATTTACAAACCTATCCATCATGTATCCTTCCATCCATCATTTCACTCATCCATCCCTCCAGCCATTCTTTTACTCATCCATCCATTATCCATCCATCCACCCTTTCACCCTATCCATCCTTACACTCGTCCATCCACTCTTCCACCCATCCATCCATTCACTCATCCATCCAGCCATCCTTTCACTTACTCATTCATTCACCCAGTCACTCATCCTTCCACCCATTCACCCGTTCAGTCATCCATCCACCCATCCTCCCTTTATCTCTCCATCCCCCTTTCACTTAGCCATCCATCCTTCCATCTACCTACTCATCCACTCATGAATCCATCCATTGACCCTATCCCTCATCCATCCTTTCACTCATCCATCCTTTCACTCATCCATCCATCCTTTCTCTCATCCATCCACCCTTTCACTCATCTATCCATCCTTTTGTCCATCTACCCGCCCTTTCACTCACTCATCCAGTCTTACATCCACCCTTTCACTCATCCTTCCATCCAGTCACCCTTTCACTTATCAATTCATCAATCCATCCATCATTTCACTCATCCATCCACCCATTCACTCGCCCATCATCCACCCTTTCACTCATCCATCCATCCTTTCACTCATCCATCCATCCTTTTACCCATCCATCTACCCTTCCACCCATACATCCATATATTTACCTTTTCTCTCATCCATCCTTCCACTAACTCATCCATCCATCCTTTCTCTCCCGATCCATCCATCCATCCTTTCATTCATCCATTCACCCTTTCACTAATCCATCCAGCCATCCCTTCACTTACTTACTCACTCACCTTTTCACATTAATTATGAGCTGAGCCTTTGTCAGCAGAGTTGCAGACAGAAGAGACCCATCAAGAACTCCACCCTTGCTGTAGTTCCTAAAGCAAGGGGTGGGGTGGGCGAGGGTTCACTATGCACCTGCACATAGGCAATCTGAAAAGTGGAAGGCATGAGTCATGCATGATGCACAGTGCCAGGACGTGAGGCGACTGTGACATGGTGTTGTTTCCAGAGCTTTAAGTGAGATGAAAAACTAGGGGTCTCTCCAAAGGGGTGTTCGATGTAATTAAGGGCGTGGCTTAAAACACCTAAGCTAAAAATCTGTGCTTAGTATAATGTGCCGCCCGACTGGTATTTTTGTTGCTTCTGTCATTGCATCCAGATATATAATAGAACAAGTAACGTTACACCTAGAACAAGTAACGTTACACCTACAACAAGCCAGAACTATTGGCTTTGTCAATGGTTGTTAGTACCATAAAATAAAAAAGCAGCAACCATGGCTTCCTTGAATATAATATTTAAAATGTGTCAGTTCTAAAATGATGAGACTCTGAAAGAACTATAATCCTTTCTTTTTAACTTCTTTCACCGCCTTCCTTTGATGAATTGGATTCTCACGTAGCAGCAGCATGGGTGTTTTTGCACTTCCATGGGACAGAATGCCCTGCCCTAGACCCAGGCTGGAGGAGGCCACCACATGCTGTACCAGCCCAGACTGACCCATTGTCATTCTGTATGTGGCAACCAGCCTGCATTCAGAATGACAATGGGCGGGGTGGGGCTGCTCTTGTGCTCAGAGGAGTGCGAGGCGGCCCCATCAGGGAGCTGAGGCGTCTCGCAGGGGAACAGCTCTGCTCCCTGAAAGGCCCAAAATTACGGACAAAAGGCGTCCATAAAAGGGATACTCACGGACAACGGACGTGAGGTCCAAATTACAGATGGTCCGTGAAATTTACGGACGGTTGGTCACCCTACTGCCTACACACTCACATTCTGTTAACTTAGCATGATAAGTGTGGGAGTGGAGTGATTGAGGTGCTTCTTGTTTTCATCTCATTCTACACATGTGAATGGCTGTGAGTGTGAAAATTGTGTGACAGTTTAACTTTGTGTCTACACAGATCATGTACTTTGTACATTGACTCCATGGTCAAATGATTTCACAAACTCACCTTTCTGCCTTTTTGCGGCACAGAACTGTGAAAAACTGATGTTTGAGTGCTTGTTCTATATTTGTGAGACTTACACCCCTCCTCCCATCCAGCCCCACTATGCCACACGGAAGAGTGTTGTCCAGCCAATGTTTGTGAGGGTATGTGAAAGATATTTGTATATGTTTGCTGGTCTTTGTGGCACATAGGCAAATGTGGCAGTTGTGATAGGTTCAGACAACATTCCCCAGTGTCTGCCATCTTGCAAGTACACATGAACTCACTGAGAGATAGACATAGCCCACAATGAAGTGGTTGTGCTGTGTGTGTAGAAGTGTTTGCTGTTCTTCCGAGTCCCATCAGTGCCACTCCTACATACACCTTCCTGCCCAGTGCTAACAGGCAAACAGGACATGAGCTTAGCTCACAGTGTGTCCGAATGTCATGGCCGGCTGTCTGGCACTGGGAACTGGTTTCTGACTTGGAGACAACTTGCCTCATGGCCTTGTGCACCACACAGCATACCACAGTCTCTGCCATTTCATATTTGTATGTCCACTCACTGTCAGGTAATCACGGTTTTTAGTGGACTTATATGGCTGTTTCTGCAGATGACTGTTTACAATGGGCAGACATCCCATCAGGGCATATACTACGCACACTCTTTCTTGCATGCAAATGCAGCACCTCTGGAAATATGCTTTCCTGTGAGTGTGTGGATGTGTACTGACAAAGCTGGCTAACCCTGGTGCCTGGTGTTTTGAGCACAAGTCAATGTTGGTATTTGTTGTATAATCAGACACCAGTGCCCAGTGTAATGCATCCTGCTAGTAAGTTCTAAATCACTGTGTGTACGCTTAGTTCATGTCGGTCTGTTAGTGATGTTGAGGAAGGTGTATGTTGTCCACTGCCTAATGTGATTAGTAGGATTTTAAAATGCTCCTCCTCCCAGCAGCTCAGCTAAGTCCTCTGAGACTTTGGCTAACTGGCAGTGATGGTAAGTGTTCTGACAAGGCTGCAGACACTGGTGCATGGTGGTAAATGTGAATCAAAATCACAGAAAAGGAGTTGTGCACAAAACCCCATGCACCAGTTTCAGACGTCTTGCTAGTCCACTTACCCTCACTGTGAATGTGGCTTAGGCCAGGTGGAGTTAGCTAGTCTGAATGGGAGGAGTATTCTTTTCAATGGCTACAAATTGTGTAAGGCCATGTCCTACGTACACCTTTGAACCCACATCAAACAGACCAGCATGTACTATGCTTACCTCACTGTGATAAGAATTGTCCCAGCTGTATACCTGACACTGGTGCCTGTTTGACTTGACTGAAAAACCCATCAGGGCTTTCTGCTCCAGACACCATGCAGCTGTGTCAGACATCTTGCCAGCACATTGACACTCACTGTCAGGTAAGCAGAGTCCCATATATGCTATTTAGGCTATGTAGGAAGGTGTGTTGAGGCCAGAGCATGATGGTAGATGTAGTCATGGCAGACATTCCTCCTCCCAACCAGCACAACCAGCTCATCTGTGGCAATGGCCTCCTGACAGTGAATGTAAGTGTACTAACAGGATGGCTGACACAGTTGCATGATGTTTTGTGCACAGGGCCTTGATGGAAGTTGATTTCAAGATCAACACTATGCAGCAGTGTCAGCCACCTTGCCAGTACACTTCTCCTCACTGTGATGTAAGCATATGCCCAGGGGAGCTTGCATGGCTCGGTGTGTGGATGAGTATTTCCAATGGCTACAAGTCACTTCAGGCCTTGTCCCACACACACCTTCATACCCAACAGCAAAAGGCTACCTGTAACTCACCTTCCCTGACAGTGAGTGTGAATGTACTTGCAAGTTGTCTGACACTGATGACTGGTGCCTATTTGTCCACAAGTAGGGCGTAGTTGTACAGACAGATGTCCCCAGGGTCAGCCATTTTGTCAGTAGATTTCCACTCACCTTCAGGTGTGCATGGTTCTTGGTGGTCTGTTTGTTAGGAGGAGTGTTTGCCCTGACTCCATCTCCCATCAGGCTCCGTACTCCACACACCTTCCTACACATCCTAAATATCTTACCTGTGAGTCTACTTTCCTGACAGTGAGTCTCAATGTGCTTCTGAGATGTCTGACACTGGTGACTGGTGTCTGATTTGTCCACTAGTCACCAACAGTGCCTTGAGCTCCAAACATTAGTCCGCAGGGCCAGACATCTTGCCAGTACATTCTCAGTGACTATAATGGAAGCTCATTTGTATGTTGTCTTGTTGGTCTGTGTGTGAGGATGAGTGTTTGCACTGACTTCAACACCCATCATGCCCTGTCCTACACACACCTTCCCAGCCAGCACAGTCAGCAGACCAGGATCTATGCTATCCCTAATGCTGAATGGAAACTGTACTATCAAGATGGCTGACACTGGGGAATGGTGTGAGGAGCACAAGGCCATGATAGGAGTTGTGGACAACTCTAACACCATGCACAAGTGTCAGACATCCTGCAAGTACACTTCCACTCATTGTCAGGACACCACTCTTCCAGGTGGCCTTGTTGGGCTGTGTGTGAAGGTGCGTGTGTGGGATAGAGCCTAATAGGTGAGGTTGTCAGTGCAAACACTCCTCCTCCCACACTACCCAACCAGGTCATCTGGCCTATGTCTAACTGACTGTGAATGGAAGTGTACTATTGAGCTGTGTGAGAATGGTGCGTGTAGTTTGACTTGACTACAACTCCCCTCAGGCCTTGTGCTCCAGACAGCATGCAGCAGTGTCAGAGATCTTGCTGGTACTTTTCCACTGACTGAGAGGCTCGCATAGTCCCAGTATATCTGTGTGGTTTATGTGTGGGGAGGAGTGTTTGCAGTGACTACAAGTCCCATGGTGCCTGTGGCCAGACCCACCTTCCCACACATCCCAAACGGCCTATCTGTGACTGTGCTTTCCTGTGAGTGAGTGGAAAAGTACTGGGCCAAGATGTCTGAGAGTGGTGCGTGTAGTTTGACTTGACTACAACTCCCCTCAGGCCTTGTGCTCCAGACAGCATGCAGCAGTGTCAGACATCTTGCTGGTGCTTTTCCACTGACTGAGAGGCTCGCATAGTCCCAGTATATCTGTGTGGTTTATGTGTGGGGAGGAGTGTTTGCAGTGACTACAAGTCCCATGGTGCCTGTGGCCAGACCCACCTTCCCAGACATCCCAAACAGCCTACCTGTGACTGTGCTTTCCTGTGAGTGAGTGGAAAAGTACTGGGCCAAGATGTCTGACGCTGGTGCTAGTTGTTTGGAGCACATGGCCTATCTGTGAGTTTTTGAGAAGTATGTACATGGTTATAGTTTGTTGCATTTTCAATGTAATTTGATTTATTTTTGTTGACAATCTGACATACACATCACATGCTCTTAGAATCTAGTACATTTCATATATTTTTACTGGCCTTTGTGTAACTGCATCCTTTATAGTGCTGTCTCTAGGGGTGTGATTGAACTTTATTTGAATGTGGATTGTGTACTCACCAGACTCTTGTGATCCTATGATTCCGTAGACGCCCTCCGGTGGAAGGATGTCACGCACCTTCTCCTCCCAGGAGGTGAAGTGGACAGGTTGTGCAGGAGGGCCACTATCAGTCTGCTGGCTTTGAAAATGTTCCCTGGCCATCAGCTTCTTGACCCTCCTTCGCACATCATAGTACCTGGTCCTGATATCTTCCATTGTGTGCAGGCAAGGTGCTTGAGCATTCACCTTGTTAACTATCCTCTTCTACATCCTATTTCTCTGGGTAAGGGGGGTCTGTTGGACTAGGTTCCCAAATAACTGTGGCTCTACTCTGACAATCTCATCTACAAGCACTTCCAACTCCTTATCTGTAAAACGTGGATGCTTCCTTTTGGACATGATGAGGGGCAGTGTGAAGGTGAGGATGAGTGTGGATGTGAGTGTGAATCAGTAAAAAGGTGTGTGATTATGTGTTTTTTTATTAAATGGAATCTGTGCAGGGTGTGTGAGGCAGAGAGCAAGGAATGTGTGGTGGAAGCTCCTTGGGAGTATTGGCAGTTGTGGCAAAGGATCATGGTCATGGTGTTGGCCCTTTATATAGGTGGATTTGTGGGTGTGGTTATTTATTTTTGGGGGGGAGTTGCCAATGCTTTTTTGGGGTGTTTTTGACTCCCCCCATTGACATTTGATACACGGACCTACACGGTTCCATAACCGATTCTCCTGCAACATCATCTCACCGCGTGTTGATACGAGTCAGAATCGTGACCGGCATGCGAATGTTGAACGTTTACAAACGTGTCAGTCGCATCAATGCAGTTTGCGGAGCCTTCGTTCGGAATGATAGCGTTCCGTACGATTCGGTTCTGTTTCTCATGGAATGCATCGTACTCCGTCGAACGGAGGGCTCGCGGTGGAGTCGTACGGAATGCATTCCCAATCCGATTCGGTCGAGATGCTTTCCTAGCGAGATCGGAATCGGGCCCCAAGTAGTATCAAGCCAAACTGAATTGTACCAGAAATCTTGAAGAACTTACTAAACCCAGCCAATGTGGAACTGAAACCCAACTGTGTCAGATCAATACTGGATTGTTCAGAGAAGCCCAAATGAGTGATGTTTAAAGCAAAAGGGTGTCTTCTACATGAACCTTTACATGTGTGAGGGACCTCCAACTTGACCCTTCACAAAGGCTGTGATCATCACCACCTCCCACAGCCCCTCACATTTTTCAGAAACTCACTCACTATGAGTTTTTTAGAACACATGGTCATGACCATGGATCAGTACTGAATACTGTTGTATGTGCTGTTGTAGTATACCATACTAGTCTCTAGGCTTCTTTTTGGTTAGAATCCATATGCAAGAGCCACGAATTCTGAAGAATTTCATTTTATGACATAATTGCGATATTGGTTGAAATGTTAGCATTATGATCAAACTCTTTTTTCATTGATTTTTGCCAGTAATGGTTATCTATAATTCCATAGCTCTCTCAAATTCCTGCACATGCTCTTAAGGCATGACCTTTAGCTGATAGCCATGCCTGTGGGAATTGATGGTCATGGCTGCGCTGGATTCGAAAATTCAGTCTTGTTCAGTAACCATAAGTTAGCAGACCAGATGTCCTGTATTTGCGAATTTCTGTACTTGATAACATTTGGCAACCCACCTTCTAAAGTACTGTACCTGTTGAAGGCATGCTGCATGTCACAGAGGACATGCAGATTTTGAAAGTGCATCAAAGTTTTTGGATAGTCAAAGAAATGTCAGAAATTAACAGAGAAGATAAACACAAGGACAGGAGGAGAAAGGAAAAAGAGGCAGGGGCATAACCAGATATGGAGACAAAAGAAAAAAGAGAATAATATAAAGAGAAGAGCGCTACACAGAGAGAGTAAGGGAAAGATGGAAAGAAAATGTAAACAAGAGAAAGGCATAAGAGAAGGAAAAGAGCAGAAGAGAGAATGAGCATTATGGGGGGGGTATGAGAGAAAAGGAGGTGAGACTAAAGAAGTAGAAGTTAACCAGTGACAGGAAAGATGATAATGAAAACAATGACCAGAGTTAGAGATGGCCATGGGTTCAACCAACAGGAATGGCACTTCTTGAAATGGAAAATGTCAAAAGCAGGTATTTATTATCCTGCAGTACTTGTTTTCTGCTCGGAAGAGGCAGTACTCTACCTCTGGAATTCAAATGAGTTTGGAATTGTGATTGCTGTGTTTATCTATTTCTCTCACTTCCCTGCTTGCTGCAAGACAACAGAAACTAGTACACCTGCAACTCACTCTGGGGCATATTATCAAGGGCTGGCGATATAATTATCGCCGCTTTAGCGTCCGTTTTCGGGCGAAAAGCGGCGATAATCATATCGCAATATCATCAAGGACACGCTAGCGCGTGTTTCCTTGATGTAGAGCCCGTTTTTCACAGCCTCGCCTTGCATCGCTAATGAGATGCAAAGAAGGCGTGGCTGTGAAAACAACACAAGTTAATATCGCGAAGGCAGCTTCGCGATATTAACAAGGAGGTGCAGCGATAAAAGAAATCGCGCTACCTCAGCTTTAACTCAGGAATTTAACGTCTGTTAAATTCCTGACTTAAGCATACTTTACATGGGAGATGGATTCTGCTGATACGACCACAGGGTCGTATCAGCAAGGTTATCGCCGTTTTCCATGGAACATCGCTGGAAAACCAGCGATGTTCCATGGAAAACAAGCTATCGCACGAATAATTATCGCCATTGCGCTATGCGTTGTTAATACAGCGCTAGCATGGCGATAATTATCTGCGGTAGCCGGCGATAACTATTCTCACGCTGTGAACGGCCAGCGATAATTATCGCTGGCCGTTGATAATATGCCCCTCTTTTCCTTACACCATAAATACTCCTGGTTTTCGAAAACCTTTTTCAATTCAATTTCTAATTTTATATAATCCAGTCACTCTAGCGAGTTTCATGCATCTATCATTCTTTCTTCTATTAGGCTAGTACTAGACATTTTTTCAGTCTCATTCATGGCTGCTATACCTCATCAAATAAAGTATGAATAACAAATATTTAGTTACCAACCTCAGTGGTATTCATTTTATTGACTTCAGGAAGTTAAAAGGTTGGTCGCGTCTGCTGAAGTTCGAACATTTTACAAAAGGGGCAAACAGCGCCCTGCAGGGAATACATGAGTCCACCCAACCTCTCAAGAATCACACTGAATTATACTTATTATGCCATCTGTAACATTTCCACGGACATAAATTGAAGTGGAGTACAATCAATGTTGCAAATAGTTTTTTATAAAGTGTATTACATTTTATATTCTACAGATAGCAATGTTTATGGGTATGTTGCACGTTTTGGCATTGATTCTGTGTTATTGTGGCACCTTGGATAATCACACTTCATGCTCATTTTCTGCGTTTCCTGAGTGTCTATACAGTCAACATCTTTCTAAATGTGTACTCCATTTTAGACCATAGGAGTGCTTTTGTACCTCCTGGAAAAGAAAGTTTGATGGAAGCTAAAACTCAGGAGTACTATTTTGAATGATGGAAATACAGATTCAACATTCTAGGTGCTATTCACAGAGGTAACATACAATGTTGAGTCAAAAGTGTAAGAGTAAATTACATGTGTAAATTACTCAACACTGTAAGTTTCCTTTTGGAATAACCCCTCCAGTTTATGAATAGCCCCCAAACCCTTCATTTCGATGAAGAAACTTACTCAAAAGTATAAATTACTCAACAGTTTAAGTCCTCTTTGTGACTAAGGCCCTCTGTGTGTTACAAACCCCAGACAAGAGCCATTCTTCCCCTTGAATATAAGAAAGTTGTTTCGCGTACTCAGGGCCTGATTTAGAGTTTGGGGGTCAGGTTACTCTGTCGCAAACATGACGGAGTACCCTTTTAGACAAACCCTTGGTCCGCCCACCCTCTATAGAGAAGGGCGGACTTTAAATATTCTGTCACCAGAACTTTCATTGGCTCTGACGATGAAATACTTCCTCCAATGTCCCAGCAGAGTAGGACCTGGAATTCCACACCTTACTAGGTCTAACGACTTAACGTGTCACTCAGTGAACCCATTGTAAAAATTGTTGTCTTCTTATGCTGAGAACAACAATAGTTGCAATTGACTTTAAGAATGCATTACTGGCTCCATATCTTTGAGAATAATGACACCCCATATCATGGTGTTGTACCAGAACAGTCAAGGGAGCACCTACAAGTAATTTTGATTCAGCTCTGAATATGACTCTGTCGCCTATAGTTAGACCCCCCCAAAAGGTTGAGTCTAGTTGCACCCCTGCACCCCACATACCACTATGGTGTCTATCCGAATCTGTGGCGCTAACACAGATCTGTAGAAGGAGACCTTGGATTGAGACTGGGATCCTTACGGTAGGGTGACCGGCTTCAAGGAGGTTTGCTGACCACATTCGGGGCACTAAGCGATGAGACGAGAATAACTGCAGGTCACTTCATAGCACACGCAGCGCTGATAAAAGCGGCAAGGGCTACATGGGGGAGTGAGGACACTGAACCTGAACAGTCCATAATGCTTGTGAATATAACTACCCTAGCCTCCTATAAACACCCGTGATTGTTTTACATGCAACAATGCTGGTGTCTCCTCGGCTAAAGCACAATGGGACCATAATTTAGGTAAATAGATATCAACTCTGACTGAGTTGGCACCCTAGGCTATTCCAAAATCATTACCAGAAATCAAAGGTTCAAGTTTACACAAATTAACAACATACATCAGACATATCTCTCACCACAACAGGTAGTTGAGATATTCCCACGGTCCCTGGACCTTTGACCCGGATGCAGACAGGCGCTGGCTGACTTTTATCATATGGTGTGGACTTGTGGACAGATCCAGACATACTGGTCGATGATAGTGCAAATGAGAGGCAAAATAACGGGGAAATCGACGTCCACCGACCCTTCGGTGCACCTGTTAGTGAACAGACCAAAAATATATGTAGCTATTTTGATATGGCTTCGATCTTGGCCAAAGGGAACATTGCTGTGGGTTGGAAGTGCACATTGGTACCTTCAAGTGGCAATGGTTGAATGGACGGTGGCCGAGTTTCCACCATTCCAACAATGGATGGTTGGGGGTGCGCGACCTGAAATGGTGGCGAGCTGGTAGGGCGTGTTTTTTTTAACGTGGTTAATGCCAAGAATGATGAACTGCCACCATAGATGACACACAGGCTGCCATATGATCATCGGAGATAAACGTGGCGATTGCACGTAGAAGCTTCAATACAATGATCTGAGCAGCGAAGCAGAGTGCTAAGAGAGTGGTGGGTGGGCCCCTGTGCCCCACGACATGAACCCAATGCATCAAGGGTGGTTTATTATGCAACATTGCTCATGTTTACACAATGTATACATATATACCGGGCCGTCCATAGTTTGTAATCACAGATGCTCTGTGTGGGGCTTGGAGATGTAAGGCTCATTATGTCAGTTTACATCATTCCTTCTATGTTTGACGTGTAACCGTCTGCTTGACTTGATTATAAAATAATAAAGAGCTATTAAAAACCACGGATGCTGGTCCCAGGTAGAAAGCCAAACCAGCTGGGCAGCTACGCTGCAAGGAGACTTTTTTATTTTCCAAGGGATACTAGGACCCACCTGCATGGACGGCAACTTCATCAGGAACAAAGCACATGCTGCCCTGCACAGGATGTCCGCTAGGTCCACCTCAACCTTTTCCAGTTTTTTTTTATTATGGTTCAGGTTGAGATGGAGTGGAGATCTGCCGGGGGGCTCCTACTGTGCCCTATTCAAGACCAGGAGGTGAGCTGTACAGAATCTCCAAATGGACAGCAATGAGCAAGCGTTCCCTTAGTTCTGAAAAGTACCAGGTGAGCTGTGAGGAGAAGTGAGGGTGCCTGGGCTAGCAAGTGCCAGTGGCTTCCCGCTGCGAGGTAAGTACTGGATACCCTTAAACAGGAATGCTGCAATGACCACTTTACACTGAACATTCTTGTCTTTTGTACATGTCTTAGGCTAGTGTCCATTGGACATACATCTTATCTATTTAGCAGCAGTTTGAACAGTGAACAGGATCAATGAACAGTGTCAGTCACATCTGCTTGAAACTCAAACCAAAAAACATTGGTTTGTGATTGGTTTTCACAACCTTAGATTCAAAATCATAAGACCACCAACTTATGCTACACTCCACCTTGAAAATTACCAAGTTTTTTAAATCCTCTTCTGACTATAACTTTGGACTAATGCCACTTGGACATTTCTGCATCCCGTCCTCTTGGTGCCTTCTCTTTCAGTCACACCCATTTAGTATGACGTCACAGAGCATTTCTGTATGAGGCCAAAGTATCCATTTTCGAATATGACATCACTGCTGAGCAGATCTGCACCATCTGACCTGGGTACATTCCTGAAATGTTTGACACTGTGTTTCGTTTTGAGGTACCACTCACAAAATCATCTCGGGATCTACAGACTTGTATGTTGAGCCACATGCTCAAATTGATATTTCACTCTCCTGTGGCTAATGTGCTGTGGTACTTACCTGTTACGGTCTGGCTGCATCATGTGAGTGGTACTTATATGTGTTGTGTTGTTACGCGCTCAGTGCTTGCTCTTCCTGGTCTGCTGATTGACATTGTGCACCTTCTTGTCTCTTATTGGCAGGTCACTGATGCTCAAGATCTTGGGCCAGATTTATCATACTTTCACGCAACGCAGCAAGACATTTTGCTGCGATGCATGAAAGGAAGCGGGCAGGAATGCACCATATTTACCATCATATTGCACGTTCCTGTCATCTCCTTGCGCTGGTGCACAGCACAGGCACCCTTGTGCCAATGCAGGCACCCTTGAGCCGTGGGGCCAGTGCTTAATTTGTAAAATATTTAGTGCAGGTGCTCAATTTATTTTTTTAGAAGGCCACACCCACTCAGCCCCGCCCCCGGCTCCACCTACTACCTCCCCTGACTGACCAAGTACAACACTTTCCCAATTAGACAAAACTATCAATGTCGAACAGCACAGTGACCGACATCATTGACTCACTCTTTAGGAGCTGGCATTAGCACAGGTGGTGCCCAGTGCAACAAACTTTTTTGGTGCCCCCCTCCAATGACCTCCTTCTCCACGGATTCCCTTACTACCACTCTCCATTAGTGCCCCTTATCTCTCCATAGTTCAGTTCCTCTCTCACAAACATTTTATTTGTTTTTATAGCGCTGCTCATACCAGTGCAGGGTGCCAGAGCACTTTATACCATAGACACATTGTACAAAGACAATGAATCATCCTAGGAAATGTTTAAAAAAACTGTGAGGATTACAAGGTGTAGGATCACGTCATCTATAGTTAGGTAGGCATTATATTTTAAGAGTGGTCTGGAAAAGCACCAACTCAGGGTTTAAAATGTACCACAGTAATTGGGGTTGTCTTTACTAATAAGAATGCATTTTTACCCAAAATAACTAATGACAGTGTTTAGGCCACTGTGTGGAATAGGATTGCAATTTTTGAATTATAAGTAACCAAAGGATCTCTGTTACAAAGCAGTAACCCACTGAACTATCCACATAAAATACAGTTCTGTGACATGCAAAATGCACATTCTTTGCAGCAGGCATTTTAACCCTCTGTACTACTGGTGAGTTAAAACTTGCACTACACAAAACTCTAATCCATCTCCAGCAGGAACATTAATCACCACGTTATCTTTGACTTACCAAGAGGAGTCACTGACAGTGGTGGGTAAATAATGCCTGCTGCCTCGGGATGGTTGATGTAGATGTAGTCTGTGGAGTCCCTCACTGCAGACAGCTGCTCTGACTGCCATGATGATGTACTGGAGACAGGAGTCAGTTAGCTGTCATAGAGGGCAGGCTGCCGCAGTGAAAGAGATGATGCTTGCTCTCTTCTCTGCAGATAGTGCTGTACTGCTTTGCATCTAATATGCAGCTATAGATTTAAGTTACTTTGAGAGGGCATGGCGTGGCACGCTGTCTTCAGAGCCGTGACTCGGTCTTTAGACACTCAGCGCCAGCTCTCACCGTGACTGGCATAGCCGCCAGCAAACCTATAAAAGCAGGAAGGCACTCAGGGCAGCACATGTCAAGAAGGTCGTGGCTGTTCCTTACTGTAATTTCTCTGTCGGCAGCAGCAATTCCTGGTGGCTTGGTCTGGAAAACATCCTGCTGCCGCAGCCTGCACCAACCACCAGAGCCTTTCAGTGACAGTCAGTGACTGTCACTGTGTCTGTCTTACATGTGCGGAGGCTGCTGAAGTTTCATCAGGGCTGGAAGACAGGAGTTTCCGAGACAAGAGTGCTCGTGCATCGGCCTGTGCCAGCCACAACAGAGGCCTGAAGGGCTGGCAAAACCATGATTTCCAGGGGCTGCTGCAGCAGCAGGCCAGAGAGGAGTGCATGGTTTGAGGTGGCAATGCCCACTCTCATCAAAATGGGTTGCAAAAAGCACCACTTGTCCGGTCAGGGGCAGCAGTTAAGAAAATTGTGAATCCAGGCTGAAACTGCCGCCTGGACATTCAACAGGAATGTGCGCTCTGTGTGGAAAACATGAAAAGCAGCCCCGAATCCATGTGAGCTGGGCCCGGCCCGTGCAGAGCAGATTCTGTCTGCGCCTCCAGGGAAGAATGCACCAGATCCACTTGTCCCAGAGGCTGAGGTCGGCCCTCAAGACAGATTTGTTTTTTTATATCCGGTGCCGTTTCGAAAACTGTGTCAAAAGACACAGTTCAAATCCCCTGAGGCCATCACCTGTGAGCGCCGAGGTAGGTAAATGAATTGCATGGGGAGTGCAGAAGCAGCGCTTTTCTTTTTTAATTATGTGTAGGCCGCAGAGCTTCATTCGCATTCAATTCGGGTAGATGTGAGTGCATGACTAATGCATTTTAGTGCGGTGATGCAGACACCAGCACTAAAATGCTTTAGTCTAATCCATAGGTCTTCAAACTGTGGGGCGCGCCCCCCTGGGGGGGCGCAGCATCCCCTTAAGGGGGGCGCGCACTCCACCCTGCCACTTCACCTTTCATTGTTGCTTCCAGGCGCGCAACGCCTATTAGGCTGAAAGTGCTTCAGCCCCCGCCGTCGTGTGTCTCAGCCCGGCTGCTGCTACAGCTCGAGCTGCTGTGTGCATGTGCGCATATTTCAGGAGCCCCTTATGGGCTACTCAAGGTGTGAAGACAAGCGCTTCAACGCCTAGGTAGTAAGCGCTATATAAATTCAATTACAACATTACAATACAATTTAAAGAATTCTAAGCTGCTAGATTCATTACAGCTGTAAACAAACGCTTGGTGCACCGAGTCGCCAACTGTGGTGGACAAACAAATCTTTGCTGCCCTCTTGCAGGAGTTCAAGGGGGCAGAGGTCTGCACCATCAACCCCTGCATGACACCTGGACTAGGTTGGGGGAACAACTGGAGGCAGCTTGAGAGCCAGCATATTAGTTTCTCCATAGAGGTCAGCGTTAAATAAAACCACAGAAACTGACCATGCTTATTTTCTAGCTTTAGGGACTACCCAAATGCCTAAAGCAAAGAGGGACACCAGGGACACGAGGGACACAGGTGCACAAAGAAGGGGAATTCTGGGAATGTTTGTTTTAACGGAATTCCCACCAGCCATCAGGGTCAAAGAGTTCCTGCAAATGCGCAGTATGCCTACACTGAGCAGCATGATGTTCTCATGCAGACCTGTGTTCTCACTGGGAAATTCACACTGGCAGAGAACGACTACAGAAACATTTGCTGTTTGTGAAAAAGGCCTTTGTTTCAGAAACAAGTTGAGTGCACAAACACAACATCCTTCGGTTTAGACGTACATTCTAAACTGACTGTAACTACATCCTAACATGGTCAAACTAGCCCACCTCTTCTCCCCTGATACACCACTCACACCCATGAGGTTCTAAAATCCGTCTTTTAACATCAACTTCAAAAATATGTCTACCGTTTAGCCTGCTGTTTATTTCCTCAGTCTTGAATTCCTTCCAAATTCTTGTCCAGCCAGCCCACGCTAGGCCCGCACTGGGCCCACGCTGCATCCTCTTGCTTTTTGTTAGGGTCTCTCCTTCACTTTTCTGTTTCTAACCTGCTCCCCTCGCTCAGTCTGGGCTCTCTCTTCCCATTTGCCTCTTGTGACAAAACTTAATATGCCAATAACCCCCTGCCCAACCAATTTGTAACATAGCCTGACACTCTGTGCCAGAGTAGGAGTTTGCCTTGGCTCCTCCGAGGGATTGTGAACATCCCTCTGTGTAGGCAAGAGGGCTTTGCTCTGCTGAGGGATTGTGATAATCTATCTGTGCATGTGTGGGCTTACACACATGCACAGATGTGCATGTGTGAGGGCTCAAAGACACAGACACCTGTGTCTTTGAGCCCTCACATATCTGTGCTGAAAAGGCCATTCCTTCCCCTCCAAAAGGGAGTGCCTTTAATGAGAACAACTCCAGACACGTTTGCTGTTTCTAAAACAAGCTTTGGCAAAGCCAATAGGTCTCAGCAATCAGTGGTAATACATTTGTGTATATCAATAAAAACAGCCCCAGAGCCATACACAAATGCACTTACATTGCCATCGTCTGTAGCTATCTGATTGCCGAGACCTATTGGCTTTGCCAATGCTTGTTCTGATATCTTATCTAGGGCAAGGATGTGGCGCAAGAGCCAGAGCTGATGACTGTGGAGATGGGGAACCAGGTTCAATTTCTGGTGTCTGCTCAACATCCTGTGATTCTGGGAATATCACTTTATCGCCCTGTGCTTACAAAAAATGAATGTGTGCTTGTGTAATGTAAAAGATGCTCCTGTAAAGCGCTCCAATACCTTTGGGTCATGTTCGCGCTATATAAAACTGCAAAAAATATATTATAAAATTTTGTGAGCACTCCAGTTTTAGGTACTACTCAAAACTGGAAGTGGAGCTCTTTATTTCATATTATTTGCCCTTACCACCTGGGCTCTGCAGGAGGGAATGGTCATCAATGATGCAGAGTACCAGCTTCCAGAACTTTTTTGTCAGGTGGTGGTGGGTGGGGGGCTCGACGTGTAAAAAGGTTTAGAAGGGGGGGCTCAGCTGACAAAAGTTTGAAGACCTCTGGTCTAATCCCTGATGGGTGGTACTTGGTAAGGCTGCCCAATGCCCAGTGAAAAGAAAATTGATTCAACAGCCCCGGCCCTGGGAAATAAGTGCCGGTGTTGAGCACCGGAAAGCACCAGCACAAATTAAGCACTGCGTGGTGCAAGGGTGCCTGTTTTGTAGGCAGCATTGTTTTTGTGCAGGAAGGGGCCCCTTCCTGCACAAAAACAATCCTCAGAGGCATTTTCCTCTTTCTACATGTGCTGCAGAATGCATCATACTTACAAAGAGGAAACAATGAGGAGAAACAAATATATTTCTTTCTTCTCATTGCGCCTCCCCGGGGAATGCATCACAATTCGACATAGTCCCAGGTTTAACTCTCTTGATAAATCTGGAAATGCCCCAAAATCCATAGGTGGATGCGTGGGAGCACCACGCTCCACCCGCCTTCTCAGGGCAGTGTAACGCAAGACAAAGACTTGCCTGCCATGCGTTACTCCAGATTCACCAAGATACGCAGGGTCACGCAAGGCGGCCTTGCATGGTGTAGTAAATCTCATTCTAGGTTTTGCGTCACCCTGCGTCACCTTGCGTGGCGCAAGGGCGACGGAAAACCTTGATAAATGTGGCCCCTAGTAAGCTGCGTGTTTTCAGAGATTGTCAGTGTGCTCTTCCTAGTTACGGCAAGCGCGATGTTCTAATGAATTAGTTGATCTGACAGGTGACTACGCATATATTGCTGTTTTTCTCAGATACGTGATATTTTCAGTAGATTCATCATCTTGTTTGCTGCTGCCAAACATGTATCTTTCATAGATCAAATGTTGGGCAAGTCTGAAGTAGGCTTTTAGTGAATCAAGGTTGGTTGTAGTGTTGGGAGGTACAATTTGTGCTCATGTTCGTGGGGACATTAGCAGCTTTTGACTGTTCACCGCTGCTGCCGGCTTCCTTTCTAAGCCTGTGGCCAGAGTGTAGGCTTCATAGCCTGCTTTGAAATTGTCACAATTTGTGCACTGATCACCACTCTCTCTGAAACTGGGCTGCTGTTAGTGGTTGCCACGCTGCAGAAGTGCTGGGCCTGTGGTACTTTCCATATAACGTTTCCACACACAGGGATGTCCTGTGCTTCAGAAACAATATTACTAATCCTGTTTGTATCACTGCAGTCATTGATTTCTGCTCCGAGGTTTTGTAGTGTAAAGGCAAGAGTCTCTCATGTTCAGATGTAGAACAATTATGAGGAACAGGCCTTGTGACGTTGAAATACTTTCCGTAGGTAATTGTAAGTATGGGCTTTAACTATTTTAATGCAGAAGCATTTACTTCGGTACTGTGTACAACAAATGAGATTATTTTTGGAAAGCAGGAGACTGGATAGACAGTTTTAGCTGTTTTTAGGACAAACCTTAAGGTTCCATACCTTTTTTTGACTTAAGGTATCCATCCAAATGTGTGTAAATTTGTGAAATATACATTGAATACTGACTTTAGGAGCAGTGGGTATTTCTACATGTCTGAATTTGTGGGTACCCTTATTAGTATGTGATTTAGAGGGCATTTTCGAAATCTTCTTTCTTAAACACTGGCTTATATTTGAAAGGCACAAATGCAGAAAAATCCAGTTGATAATAACAAATGTTCCACTATTCTTTGTTCCCGCATGTCTCCTGATACAAATGGTACCTCGCTTGTGTGGGTAGGCCCAGTGCACAGGACAGGAAAGGCCCCAAATCGCAACATGGACAAATCACTTTTTTCCACTGAAAACGGGCCCCCATTTTTTTAATGTGGATAGCTGTGGATTTTGGGCTCTAGCTGAGCCGGCACCTAGGGAAACCGGGGACCCTTGCACATGTCTGAAAATTAGACACCCAGGGAAATACAGGGTGGGGTGACTTGTGTGTCTCTCGCCAGGTTTTCCTACCCAGAAACCCTCGCAAACTTCATACTTCTCTACGATCGGCAAATTTAAATTTGATGCCTACTGTTAGAATTAAAAAAACGAATTGGGGTGGGAGGAGTTTCAGTTACAATACCATAAAGGAATGGAACTCTCTCCCACTTTATCTTAGGAAGATTCCCTCCCTCCTGGAGTTCAGAAAGCAGCTAAAGACATGGCTCTTTTAGGATCAGTGGTTGTAATGTAATTTGAAGACCGGAAGCGCCAAGACACCTAAGGGTATACGCGCGCTATACAAGTTATAATAACATAACATAACATAACTTTAAATAAAAACACACATTTTCCTCACAAATCTGTGAGGAAAACTTTTGGAATCTTTGAGGAGCCACATATTTCCTACCACCCAGCATTCCCCCAAGTCTCCCGATAAAAATGGTACCTCACTTGTGTGGGTAGGCTTAGTGCCAGAGAGAGGAAACGGCCCAGAACACAACATGGACACATCACAATTTTCCACCGAAAACTGACCTGTTTTTTTCCAATATGGGTAGCTGTGGAATTTGGGCATAGCTCAGCCAGCACCTAGGGAAAGTTAGCAAACCTGCAGATTTTTGAAAATTAGACACCTGGGAAAATCCGGCTGGGTGACTTGCATGGCTCTCATCAGGTTTTCTTACCTAGAAGCACTTGCAAATCTCAAACTTTGACTAAAAACACACATTTTCCTCACATTTCTGTAAAGGAAGCTGTGGGGACCCACAAATGTGCTACCACCCACAATTCTCCGAAGTCTCCTGATAATAACCTTGTGTCTGTAGGCCTAGTGCCTGCGAAAGAAAAAGGTCCAAAACGCAACATGTACACATCTCATTTTTCCACTGAAAACTGACCCGTTTTTTGCGATATGGGTAGCTGTGGATTTTGGGCCTTAGCCAGGGGCGGCTCCTCCATAACGGAGCAGAGGAGCATCACCCCACTGAAATGCATCAGAGATGAAAAATAAAATGGTAATGAAGTTAATTCATTACCATTTTATTTTTCTTCACCCCACCATTTTATTTTTTTTCACCCCGACCCGAACGGAGTGTGAGGACGGGGCAGGAACTGTGGAATGGCAGCAGCAGGGAGGAGGGTGGGCTGCCTTTGCACTTCTTTAAAGTGCGCATGTCTCTTTGGCCGGCCGTCTTGCGTGCGAAAGCCAGCCACACATGTGCACTTTAAACCTCTCTAACCCAGCTGGGTCAGAGAAAGCAAAAGCATCCAGTGCTCTTGTAAGTGCTGATAGAGGCCGCTCCCTCCAATCCTGGCGCTGCCCTCTTGCTGGTTAACAGCATGAGAGCAGCCAGGATTGGTTAGGAGAGTTGGCTGGGGCCCTGGACGTCACGACGGAAGAAGAGGACCGGAGCAAGGAGGATGCAGCAAGCATGGTAAGTAATGTTTTATTTTAATAATGCATTTATTTTATGTACCCGCCCACCACCCATTTTTCCACCCCTCCGCTTGGCATATTTTCCAGCCGCCACTGACCTTAGCTCAGCCGGCACCTAGAGAAACTTTGCAAACCTGTACATTTTTTTAAACGAAACACCAGGGGGAATCCAGGGTGTGGTGACTTGCGTAGCTCTCACCAGGTTTTCTTACCCAGATGCCCTTGCACACCTCAAACTTTGACTAAAACACACATTTTCCTCAAATCTCTGTGCGGAAAACTTTTGGAATCTGTGGGGAGCCACAAATTTCCTACCACCCAGCATTCTCCCAAGTCTCTGGCCAAGACAGGAAAGGGCACAAAATGCAACATGGGTACATCATGTTTTCCCACTGAAAACGGACTGGTTTTTTTCCAATGTGGGAAGTTGTGGATTTTGGGCCCTTGCTCAGCCAGCACCTATAAAAACCGAGAAAACCTGCACATTTTTTAAAACTAGACACGAAGGGGAATTTAGGGTATGCTGACTTGTGTGGCTCTCACTAGATTTATTTACCTAGAAGCCACTGCAAATCTTAAACTTTGGCTAAAAGCACACATTTTCCTGACATTTCTGTGAGAAAAACGTTTGGCATCTGATAGGAGCCACAAAATCCCTACTGCCCAGAGTGCCCACAAGTCTCCCCATAAAAAGGGTTCCACACTTGTGTTGGTAGGCCTAGTGCCTGTGACAGGAAGGGGCCCAAAATGCAACATGGACACATCACATTTTTCCACTGAGAATTTACCCTTTTTTTACAATGTAATTTAAAAGTAGCTGTGTATTTTGGGCCCAAGCTCAGCCGGCAATAGGGAAACCTAGCAAATCTGCACATTTTTGAAAACTAGACACCAGAGAAATCCAGGGTGGAGTGACTCCCGTAGTTCTCTCAGGTGTTGTTACCAAGAAGCCCTTTCAAACCTCAAACGCTGGCTAGAAACACACACTTTACTCACATATCTATGAGGGAAAGTTCTGGAATCTGCGGGTATCCACAAGTTTCATACCACTCAGCGGGCCTGATTCACAGAACTAACTTACGACAAAATCCTAAACTTACTACCATTTTGGTATTCACAGAATGAACTTACTCATTTTGGTATTCACAGAATGAACTTACTACCATTTTGGTATTCACAGAATGAACTTACTCATTTTGGTATTCACAGAATGAACTTACTCATTTTGGCATTCACAGAATGAACTTACTCATTTTGGTATTCACAGAATGAACTTACTACCATTTTGGTATTCACAGAATGAACTTACTACCATTTTGGTATTCACAGAATGAACTTACTACCATTTTGGTATTCACAGAAGGCACTTACTCATTTTGGCATTCAAAGAAGGCACTTACTCATCAATGAGTAAGTGCCTTCTGTGAATACCAAAATGTGTAAGTTACACAAAATGAGTAAGTTACACAAAATGTGTAAGTTACACAAATGAGTAAGTTACACAAAATGTGTAAGTTCACACAAAATGTGTAAGTGCCTTCTGTGAATACCAAAATGAGTAAGTTCATTCTGTGAATACCAAAATGAGTAAGTTCATTCTGTGAATACCAAAATGAGTAAGTTAATTCTGTGAATACCAAAATGGTAGTAAGTTTAGGATTTTGTCGTAAGTTAGTTCTGTGAATCGGGCCCAGAGTTCTCACATATCTCTCAATAACAACACTACCCCACCAGTGTGGATGAGCTAAGAGACTGTGGCACAAAAGGCCCTAAAATGCTACGTGGAGAGATCAGCAATAGGGGGTAGCAATAGTATTTGGGGCCATGTTCGGATGCCACTTATAGAAACCTACCAACCACGTATGTTTTTGGAAATTAGACAACAAGAGGACTCCTTGCTTGGAGCCCACAAGGTTTTCTTACCCACAATGCTTTGCACACCTCAAACTTTGACTAAAATCAGGCATTTCCCTTACATTTCTGTGATGAAAACCTCCGGAATAATCACACAAAATTACTATCACCCAGTGATACTCCACTTGTCCAAATAAAAACATTGCCACATTGTGTGGCTAGGCCTGTGTCCACGACTGGAACGGCTAAATCCAAAGTCAATGAGAGTCCCCAGTGAGGACTGCCATTGACCCTGGTTTGATTCAACATAGTCAGTGCTTGGAGGGGTTGAGATATGCCCCCAAGCATTGATGCACTGAAAATAAAACAAGACAATCTGCCAATTTTACTTTCACTTTTCTGGTAATGATGTCAATGTGCTCTGCACACTGAACATCATTACAGAAATTACAGAAAAAAACAGTCTCAGTCTGCTTGGGAAGCTCTTCCTGAGCAGCCCGATTAGAAATTAGTAAAAAATGAATCTCTCTGGGCAAATACTAGAGGGTCCTTCTAAACCCTACCTGGGATGGCCAATGAGTAATATAGGCGATGTGCAATAATGTAATGCCAAAGGAAGTGATGCCACAGTTCTACATATCTCTCACTTTAAATGGAAATAACCTATTTTCTGAGATACGTCTGCTATGTAGAGTATAGGAATGTCAATACATGTGTACAACATATGCATTTATATCCAAACCACACCTACAAGGACATCAACCTGTTACCTGTGAATTTAGGGCAGTGGATATTTTCAACTTTTAAACCTACATTTAAAAAATAATATAGAAATGTACAAATATTTCATGAAAATATGAACAAACATACATATCTGTCATGCAATTAAACACAAAGTAAGCAATGAGATCACTTAAGAATCTGTGCACTCTAAATGAACATGGCTATTCACAAAGGTAGGTTACACTGGTGAGTGATTTACACGTGTAACTTTATTCTACTTTATTCTTACACTTTTGAGTAACTTTAATCATTTTGACTATTCACAAAATCCAAGTGTAAAGGTACTCAAAAGTGTAGATTTACAAGTCTCTACCCGCTGAAAAGGGGAAAGTGCCTAACTTATAAGTGTAAGTTACTACTAAAACCAAAATAGTAGTAGGTTTAGCACCACACATGCCCAAACACAGGGCCCGATTCACAGAACTAACTTAAGACAAAATCCTAAACTTACTACCATTTTGGTATTCACAGAAGGCACTTACTCATTGATGAGTAAGTGCCTTCTGTGAATACCAAAATGAGTAACTTGCTCATTTTTAGTAACTTACTCATTTTGAGTAACTTACTCATTTTGGTATTCACAGAAGGCACTTACTCATTGATGAGTAAGTGCCTTCTGTGAATACCAAAATGAGTAAGTGCCTTCTGTGAATACCAAAATGAGTAAGTGCCTTCTGTGAATACCAAAATGGTAGTAAGTTTAGGATTTTGTCTTAAGTTAGTTCTGTGAATCGGGCCCTCAGTTACTGCAACACCTTCCCACAGAAAATAACAGAAGCAGGGACTTAAATGGAGACCCTGTAGGAAATAATGTTATTTAAATTATATTACAAAAACTTATTTAAAATATTGAAAAACATAAATGCATATAATTTAATGTTAAAAGTATAACAAAATGGTACATAGTTTTAAAGTGATGTATAGAATTAATTTAAATTATTTTAATTATATTTAATAATGTTTATTATTGCATTCATTTTAAAATGGAAAAAAGATATTAAAATATTATATACAGCAATTATTTTAACCCTAAATTATGTGTATTTATATTTTTAACTAGTGTAAATATTTTATTTTAATTTAACTTTAATTCCCATTGGGTTTTATTTTAAGTCTCTAACTCCATCAGTTTCTATGGGAAGGTGTTGCAGTACCAGTGGCTGGCTATTTTGTGGTGCTGGAATTTCTTCAGCTCTGAGCTGGAGTAATTTACTAGCATTTGGGTTTCTTTTTGGCAGTAGGATTCTTAGAAGAGCAAAGTGAATAGCAATGTGAATAGCAATGGGTTTACTCTTTGGTGGGTGAGTACAAGTCCCTCCCTAAAATTTTCCCTAACCCCTCCATACTCCTCTATATTCTCCTCCCCTTCCTTAGTAAGTATTTTCCATTTTCAAGATACTCCTCCAATCCCTCCCACATTTACTACTTAAACCTATACAAACGTGTGGGAAGAACTTCACTCAGAGCGGGGATCTCTGCACAGCAAAAGATAGGAGATGCTGAGGCATAAACTCCGCATATAGGTTTGAGAATAGCATTTTGTAGTATTACAAACATACTACAAAATGCCATTTGTGAATAGGCCCCGTAATCTTTATTTTTTGATCTCTTCAAATTGATATGAGGGATGACAAGAAATTAAAAAACTATATTCTTGATATATTAAAATATGTGACATTTTGCAATAAGCTCCGGTATGATGTTAAGTTTTAGCAGCACAGTGGTGCAGTAAATCCAGTCAAGTGCCTTGTCGCGGATGCCGGCGTTGTGGAGTCTCATGATTAGTGTGCGATGAGAGACGGTGTCAAAGGCAGCCGAGAGGTCCAGTAGGATGAGGGCTGTGGTTTTGCCCCAGTCAAGGAGGGAGCGGATGTCGTCGGTGGCAGCGATGAGTGCGGTCTCGGTGCTGTGGTTACTTCAGAAACCGGATTGGGAGGTGTCCAAGACATAGTTTTCTTCGATGAAATCGGAGAGTTGGGCGTTGATGGCCTTCTCAATAACCTTGGCTGGGAAGGGGAGGAGGGAGATGGGTCTGAAGTTCTGGTGGTCTGTCGGGGCAGCAGACGGTTTCTTCAGCAGGGGGTTGTTTTCGGCATGTTTCTAGTCGTCGGGGAAGGTGGCGGAGCAGTTGATGGCGCAGCGAAGCTGGGGGGCGATGGAGGCGGCTGCTCTATGGAAGATGTGGTATGGGCAAGGATCCGATGGGGCTCCTCAGTGGATGCTCTTCATGGTTTTGAGTGTGTCGTCTGTGGTGAGTGGGAAAATGTGAGAAGGGTCACTGGAAGGGGGCGAGGCCACGGTGTATCGCAAGGGCGACGAAGAAGCAGGAAACACGGAAAAAGGAAATAGAAGTGAGAGAAAATGGCAGAAGCAGGGGAAAAATAAAAGGAGAAAGCTGAAAGAGAGAGACAGAAGGGCAGTCAAGCAGCAGAGCAGTAACGCTCGGCCACTAGACCACCAGGGATGAGGCACAGGCAGGAGCCTGTGGGTGGAGGACGGCCTCAAACTCCTGACCTCTGGGTCAGCAGCAGCAACGGGGGCAGCAGCAGCTAGTAGACGGAGCTGCACCGTGAAAGGAGCAAGTCCACCAAAAGGTTAGTGGACTGCACTTTCACCATGCAGCGGCCGCCATTAAGTTGTGCTTCAGCGGTAGGGGAGTTGGACAGGTGGGAGGCAGGAAAACACGGGAGCGGGAAGGTTCACTGGAGGGGGGGCAGGTCCAAGGGGGATTGCAGCGACAGGGGCGACGAAAAAGCAGGAAACACAGAAGAAGGAAATAGAAGTGAGAGAAAAAGGCAGAAGCAAAAAAGGCAGAAGCAGGGGGAAAATAAAAGGAGAAAGCTGAAAGAAAGAGACAGAAGGGCAGTCAAGCAGCAGAGCAGTAACGTTCTGCCACTAGACCACCAAGGATGAGGCACAGGCAGGAGCCTGCGGGTGAAGGAGGGCCTCGAACTCCTGACCTCCGGGTCAGCAGCAGCAACGGGGGCAGCAGCAGCTACTAGACGGAGCTGCGCCGTTAAAGGAGCAAGTCCACCAAAAGGTTAGTGGACTTGCTCCTTTCATGTCGTTCATAGCTATACGAATGTTTTAAAAGATGTAGCACACAGTCATATGTAATCATGATTTTATTCCAAATAATATTAATTGTATGTATTAATTGTGAATGTGGGTGCACCTATATTCAAGTGTCAAAGTGCACTTTAACTGCTGTGCTAACTTAGCATAATCAGAGGCCTTAAGTTTCTGAGTTTCAATGTTTAACTTTCATGTGAGAATAAAAGGTCCACCAACAAGGAGAGGAGAAATCAATGGGCTCAGAGCTTTCTCAATACATTAATAATGAGGTGGGTAACATCGGCCACCAATAGGTGATGCCACATAACGTGAAATATGTCCCAGACATTATTTTTATTTTTGAATGAGGTGCTCATGCTACCAGAAAACTAGAGCAGCGAGGGGCCAGTGGGAGGTTTGCAAAACAGGCCCCACAAAAGCTACTAAGAGGGTTGTGGGAATGGTGTGCACCCACATCCACCCCTAACTAAATGTGTGATCGGTATGTGTCTTAAAGGGGAAGCTAGCTAGCTAGCTATTTTGTGTGTGGTCATGTTGCAATGGGCATCTTGCATGTACTGTAATGCAAGTCTGTTATGCTAGCTGTTTCAGGTGCTAATTAGGAAAATCGAGTGCTTAATTTTAGGCGGTGGCTTCTGGTGCTTGGCACCAGAACTTAATTGTCAACATCGGCACTTATGACAGTCTGCACTGTTTATCTAAATTCGAGATTAACACAACAACAGTTGTTTATTATTTTAATGAACATTAAAACTGACTAATATCTGCTGCCCACGCCATTATTGTAGCTTTGGGGTCTGCAATAGCCTAAAATGTCATACTTGTAGGGTGTGTTGATTAGTAGTTGTGTTGATTCTGTCACTGACGGCACGTATAGGGGCAATGAGTAGTGCAAGCTGCAGTCGTCTCTTGATGAGGGCCCCAGCACTTATTTTTTTACAAATTAAGCACTAGGAAGATCATTCGGCGTAATCCTAGAGCATCCCACAACAACCAAGATTGTTTTATTTAAAGGAGAGCCACAGAGACAACAACTCATTTAAATCAGCACAAATCGAACAATACTCTGAATATACCACAGCCATAGTGCCACGTATCACTTGCTGTCTTGGTTCATCTTTTTCTCCACTTACCCATCCTGGGGTGAGCCTTCCAAACCTGCATGTGTATTCATCTATTGTGCTAATGAAATGGTCTTATTGGCTTAATTTCCATCTTCCATAAGCTAGCTATCTAGAACTTGATTAAAATTGTTTTAGCACAGAAGAGCCCTAATTGTGAATGGAAGTGAGTCCACTAGCAAGAGAGTCCGTTAGCAAGTGATGAATAATTGCAACTGAACGAGAATGTACATGTATAAAATAAAAATAGATCAAGAACTTATCCAAGATATTTTGACTTGTAATGACTTCTCTGAGATCAACTAACTTATGTGCACAATCCAACCAAATGCAAGCACAAATTGAAAATGAGCCAGGACAATTCAGACAGGAGCAGATTCAAATCCACCCTGAGATACTACCACCAAATGATCCTGACCACCAAACAAGCCACTCTAGCAGGCCACATCGATGTCAGCACCAACAGAAAAAAGTTCTTCGCTATTGTGAAGGATTTCACCTCACCAGTGGCCACCTAAAACTCGATCACCCCCTCTCAGGACCTCTGCAACAATCTCACTCAATTCGTCAACAACAAATTCACTGCCATTCACAACAACTTCAACCCGCACCAGACCCAAAAGACCTCGCCAAACACCTGCCAATCTTATCCAAAGAACCAATGCTAACCACATGGCCCATCATCACACAAGAAGAAACCACCTCCACCATCAAGTTCACACACTCAGGGGCTCCATTGGACCCCTGCCCACCCCACACCTAATCTAGAGGACTGCAACCCATCAGCGCAATGCTCACACCCATTCTGAATGCCTCCATTTCTTTCACTACCTTCACAGATGTTAGCAAACATGCAACTGTCCTCCCGTTGCTGAAGAAACCCTTCACGGACCCTTCAATGCTCACCAACTACAGACCGATCTCCCTATTACCATTCCTGGCTAGGGTCTTAGAGAAAATCATCAACGGATGCCTCACCAAATACCTCAATGACCACCACAATATTCAATATGGTGGAGACTGAATATGCTGTCCTCAATGTTCCATGATGGTCTCGCAGACCAGAACCATCCTTGACAAGACTCAGTTTGGTTTAAAACTCAATCACAGCACAGAAAATGCCCTCATCGCCGCATGGATGACATCCACATACACTGAACAGAGGAGACACGGCAGTCCTCCCAATCAGTACCCAGAAAACTGTCATGCACACCCTGGTCACAAGCAAGCTGGACTATGGGAAAACCCTTGATACTGGGATCAACAAAAAAGGCTGCAGACCATTCAGAACTTTGTGGCCAGAATGACTCTCAACCTCCCACACGACACTCACATCGCACCACACCTGAAGGAGCACCCTCCGGTTCCCCATACATAAATGAGCACAATTCAAACTCGTCACCTACTATATCAAACTGTTCACCTATATCAGGTCCGATTTCACTGAACCATGAACCAAATTATTCCAACAACCCATGTTCTTCGAGAACCTTTGCCTCATGTGAAATATTAGTTATGTTACCAATGTAATCATAAATAAGATTGCTGTTATCAGGTATGAAAGTACAGCATTGTTGAATCTTCAACACATGACAGAATCCACCTTCTTTCGCCAGAAGAATATCTAATGCAAGTTGATTTTACATCATCATTGTACACATAGTCATTAGCATCTTTCTAATTTTCATATCACCCAAAGCCACACCATTAGGATATTTAAAAACACCAAACACATTGTTCAGTACTTGACCAAAGCCACGCTTTGTCCTTCCAAGTCCAACATTATTCCTCTCATTCATTTCATTCATACAATAGACATAAACAAAGACTAGGGCAAGATAGCAACTTCCCACCTAATTACGTGGGAGGGTAAAATAAGCTAAGCAGTTCTACCAAATGCATCATAAATTCAACTTAGTATTGTTTATTCACCAGTCAAAAACATATAGTCAACCACATAACTCACATTATACTCACTCTTTCTAACCAATTCTATAGACTCATCACTTTGATTTTTCTCACACACCATACAGTTTACGTCTTTCTTTTCTTGCTGCGCTGTCAACCTAAGATGCATTTTTGATTTTCTGAATTTCTCTTCAGCCTCTTCCTGCAATTCATCTCTCGTTTCTTCCCAATTTGTGCTAATTTGCACCTATCTTTCATTATATCCTTTAATACATTCATGCTCCACTTCACTCAGTTTAGACACAAGCATATTTTAGTCATGTTGGATTTTAAGTTAGCTTGCATAATCAATCTCAAATGATTAGCAATACGCTCCAAATCTTCACTTTTAGAAAGCTCTCCAAAGGAAACTTTAAACTCCATGATGTAAGGCACTAGGACTTTTGTACCAAGGAAAAAATTAACAAAAGCACTACATGATAAAGAATAAGTCAACGGAAGATGTAAGTAAGTGACCCCTTCTGAGACAGAGGTTGGGAAAAATTTGCAAACATACCAATTGCTAACTTTCATAATACTTGCATACTCGGACAACAAAATTGAAAAAACATTCACCTTAAAATTGCCTAAAAACATATCTTTAATGCTAGTTTTGCATCTACTATTCTATCATATGTAGATGTTAATTCTTTACTCTCATCAGCAGGTGAATCATATCCAACGGGTGAAGTAAAACATAACAGTAAGCCAAATAAAAATATTACTATTATCACTAAGAAGCCTATTCGCAAATTTAAGCAGCACCTTTGTATGCAGGTTCTCATGCCTCTTCTGTGGAAAATGTTTCCCTAAAAGGCAAAAACAAAAATGGTGATTCTTCTTCGAAACAAATTGGCAATTTGTCAGATAATAAACTACCACATCTGATTCGACATCAGCCAAATAGGAACATTCAGGGGCTGCATACTTTTTGTTGGCATTCTTACTCTCGTTGACCTCTTGGCTACAAGCTGTTCACTTTCACTGTCATTAAAGTTTTGTTCCGCTTGCTCTGGTTCTTCTCGTTTCTGGTCTTTGGACTTTCTTGAATACTCTTTTTCTAGCTCTTAAAGGCTAAGACCATTTATTTCCTCAATGCACATTTTCATCTTCAGATCTACATATGACTACTGCTGTGTTTTCGTCTTCGCTTGCCACTTGGTTTACATTTCTGTCTAGAGCAGTTTAATTTTCTCTTTTAACTGCAAACTTATTTTCTCTGGGGTTTTTAGAAACTCAAATTTTCAGCTTTACTGTTTGTTCTTCAGTTTCTCGATTTGTACTTTGTTCTTGAACTTTTTCAACTTGATTTTGAACTTTATTCTGATGCAAGGGATTCTTATGGCCCTCCCCATAAGGAAGCAAAAACGGTTGTGGCCTAGAATTGCCTGCACACTATTTGTCCAACTACTTAAGCAGTGCTCACTCTTAGGGTCAACCGTTATGAAAACCCGGAGTTAACAAAATGTACAAATGCAAGGGTAGAGGAGCACAATAACCTAAATAATTTTTGCATTGATATCTATCATCAAAGAGTCCTCACATCTAAAGCATGTATTATGCATTCATATTAGAGACTGGTATTGCACATGAGACAACATAACCATTTTGATCTCCTAAAAAAAGGAAAGCTCACCGTGTCTTTTTTTTTCTCTTTTCTTTTTATTCATGTGTCATGATAACATTGTATACAAGACTTGATACAGCCAAGACACAGCCTGCGCGTTTCGTCCCAGTTTCACAGGACTTCTTCAGGGCAAAAAGTTTAGGCATGGATAATCCAAGCTTTCAAAGAAAAGAAGCGTCAATCGCTCCAGAGTTCAACTATTTCCAATGCTAAGCACAGCACGACCCAAGACACTGCGTTGTTAAAGCACGCTAAATCCAAATGAATAATTAATCCACGTCAGGTTCTTCTGAACAAATTCCCCACATTCAGCTTGTATATGCTCGCCTTTCACCACAAATTGCTTTAATGGAATTTTTGGGAATTTTCACATCACTCGTGTTCATTTCAGTCGGGCCCCGAGTTTAAATGGGCCCTTTCTTTACAGTTCTACGCCTAATAGGCGTTGGGTGCTCCCTGGTCCAAGCACAAGAAGACCATCCAATGCGATAGGGATAGCTACAGTGGAACTTCTGCTCAATTTGTAATGCTGTGCAGAATATCTTCATCATGTCACTCCAAACACAAATACCTTTATCTGAATCTAAAGAAGTTGGAAAAACCAAAACAAGTGATTAATTACCTCATTAATAGTTTGGCTACTGTGTTGCTGTTGCATTTCCTGGTTGGGTAGGCTCCAACCTGCCTCGACAATAGGGATACAATCACTAGAATGTACCTGAGTTTGTTATGAACAGGCATTTCAACAAAGTCTAATTGAATTCTGCTAAATAGACCTTCAGACCTTTCTATGTGACTCATAGCCACCAACCTTCTCTTCAATGCATTTATATGTTGGCAGATAACACAACACTGACACAAATTCTCGGCTAGACCTCTAAAGTGAGGGTTGTACCAGTATTTGTTGAATAGCCTAATTATGGCATCCAGATCTATATGTGCTGGACCATGAATTAACATGGCCATCAGTGACAAAATGGAATTAGGCAGAAAATATGGCCTATTAGCTGTTACCCAAACTTCATTATGATCATTCGTACAACCTAATTTTTCCCAATTTTCTTTTTCATCTTCTGGTGCCTCATTCTAAAGCTCTCTAAGCTCACTCAATGTCTGAACTGGAGTTAAGAAGAAACAATTTAAATTGTCATTTGTATTATCATTCACATTGTCTTTAACAGTTTTACATTATTCCCGCTCTTGCTGTTTTGAACTGTCACACATTCAAGTGCGTACTATTTTGCTACCTCATCAGCATAACAATTGCCCAGCATAAACACATTGTTTCCAGTTTTATGGTCAATACACTTTACCACTGAAATCTCTTTACATTATATCTTGTATGTCTGTTCTTGGTTTGTGTCAATGGAATTGTGGTGACAATCTTCTTTATCATCTTTGCTTGCAACTGACAAAAATGTTGTGGGATTCATGGTATTGCATCTTTTAATTGAAATGTAGTCAGCCACTGTAGGAAGGTGGAATCTGACTATATGGTTGCCCCCACTTTTTTTATGGTGTTTTGCTGGTTTATGACTTAGTTGGACTGGGATCCTGCTATTCAGGGCCCCAGTCTATCTGCTTTCTCTGTAAAAAGGTTTCCATGTGCTTTAGGCACATCACTGATTGGAATCTGGAGTGCCCTTATAAGTCCCTAGTATATGGTATACTATGTACCAAGGGCATAGGTACCTCAGAGGCCTACCAGGGGCTGCAGCATGTATTATGCCACCCCTGGAAGGCCATCCAAACTGACACCACAGGTCTGCTACTGCAGCCTGGGTAAGGTGGTGCATGCACCTCTTACTGTGATATAGGTTACCTATATCACTAAATACATACACACATATAAACCTATAAGTCACTCCTAAGGCAGGCCTTATCAATCCTGAAGGCAGAGTGCATGGTTCCTATGTGAGAGGGTGCCCCTGCATGAGCAGGGCCCCTCTGCAGCGTTCGGAGACCCTTCTCTGATGCTGTTTGTAGTGCAGCCTGACCATATACTCTTAAGCGCATTATAACCTCGCGTTAAATGCTAACTTTGGAATGGCTGCACCTAAACATGTCGTGTTTGGTGTCAAACATCTTGGAATACTACCCCCCCGCCAATTCTGGCGGCGGGGGTAGCATTCCACCCTTCTAGAGGGAGAGACATGTTAACCCTGGCCTAGCCCGGTAACTTCTTTCCAAAGCCCTGGCATCACAAAATGGATGCTGCTGCCACAGACACAAGTCTGGCCTCCTGCTGCTGGACGAAACTCCGGCAGGGGAGGCCTGGACAATAGGTTTCCTGTTGCAGGGAGGTGTGACCACCTCCCCAGACAGGATAATGTGTATTGGGGCTGGGCGGGAGCACTTTCGGGTGCTTTGAAGTCCTGCACTGGGGGCACACTTGGTGTCCCTGTGCATACCCCAGTTCAAACCGGATCAGGGGCTTGCAGCCCCTGCTTTGGCGCGAACTGGACAAAGGGAAAGGGGTGTAGCCACCCCTCTGCCCTGACCCACCCATAGGTGGGGCCACAGAGTAGTCCAACCCCTAACCTTAGTATAAGTATAGGAACCCAGTCCTTAGGACTTTAGATTATCCCTGGACGAAACTCTGAAACAGAATCCTGGACCTTCGACGCTCTACTCACGATTAGAGGACAGAAGAATCTCCCTTGGGGTCAAGGAGTGACTCCCCTGCTTGGCAGGCACCAAAGAAGCATCTGTCCGGTTCGCATTTCTGAAGCTCCCGTCGGACGCCGAAGTCATCGCATCACCAGAGGTGGATTCTCAGACTTCCCCGAGGCTACCCTGAGTCCCCAGCAAAGCTGAGGCCCGTAGCTATCGTGGGTGACTTGAGACCGTGACCCCTGGACACCGAGCACATTTGCAAGTGCATCCTTTTCTGGGTCTTCCACGAAGTCGTGCTTTGGGCTCCGAGTAGCCCTAGCCTCCAGCACCAACTGCACTGAAGATCACTGGCCTCCACTCCACGAGTGTCCTGGGAGCCAGATCCACGTGCGACGTCTCGAGGCTCCTTCGCAGTTGCTAGCCCGTTGGCTAGTAGCCCTTAACGAAGGCCAATCTTTTTCTTACTTTGCATCCTGGTTGCTCCAGGCCTGCCCTCACTTACCCTTGCTGGGTGAGTTCCCCAGACCTTGCTGGTCTGCACCATCGACAATCTTCCTCTGCATCGAGACTTGCCGTTGCCAAGGCTTGTTGGGTCCAATCCGGTCGCCGACACCTCAGCACTCGACAGACATTGTGTACCAGCCCGAATCCTGCTCCTGGTCGCCGACAACGCCTCCTGGACCTCGTGGCTGAAGAGTCAAGATGACCATCAATGCACCTGAAGCACTCGACATCGGTGGGCATCTGTCCATCGCCTTCCTGGTCACTGGCTAGTGACCCAGACTCTGTCCCCTCTGCTTTCAGGTTCTTCAGAACTCCGATCCACTCTTGGATCCACCCGGACACTTTCCACTTGGTCGCCAGCAGCACTTTGCAGCAGATCGCCATTCAAATCGACGACGAAACCCGACCCCGAAAGGCACCTATGCACCCGGCTTCCCTGGGTGAGGTAACACGAGTACTCCGGTGCTCCCGTGGGTAGAGACTCTTCAAAGTCCTAGATCTCAAAGGGTTTGCTCCAAGTCCTCCTTTAAGTGTCCCTTTTCTTTAATTTCCCGATCACGACTTTCTCCATAGAAGTCAACGGCGTATCGCGGTTGTGTATTTACACTGCACGCGTCCCCCGTGGGTCCCCTGTGTCACTACCTTGGGTGGTTCCTTGTGGTCCAAGCATTTCTAGAGGCTCTAGGCCTAGTGTCTAGTTCAGTCGTGGTTCTTATACCACTTTATTGGTATATGGTTTGGTACGCCCCTAGGGCCCAAACGTGTATTTGTGCTATTACTGTGTTTAAATAACTTCTAACTTATGTACTTCGAACTCTAGCCTCATAAAGAGACTAGAGGGGTGTGTTTAGCAATAAATACATATATTTTGAATATATACCTGGTGTGGTGCTCTTTCATTTGATCACTCAAGAGATTATAGACTGGTAAAACAAGCTGCTTTACATTCCTTCAAGACTTAGCCTGAAGGCTGCTCTCCATAGCTACCACTAGGATAGCTTTCAATAAGGTTGTCTTTAACCTATCTCCAATAAGGGGTTGTTTGGACTGGTGCAAGGTGCCCACTATAATTAGTGGACAGCATATACCAGGCCAACTTCTCACATTGGTGTGCAGCGTGTGGGATTCCAGCTTGCTATTGTTTTACCAGATAATCTCAATTGAATTGATCAACTGAAAACCACTAAAGGTACCTAAGGTACATATAATTTAAGCTTAGAATACAGTAAGTTCTACTGAACTTAGAGTTGTGTGTTAAGGGATAGCACAACCCTTTCTACAACTCAAGAGAGTTTAGTAGGCCACACTAGAGTAGGTAGTGCATACACCACACCACACTAGTAATGTCTTTAAGGGTAGGATCTAAAGAATCCTTGCAGGAAGCCACTGAGCTTCCACCCTCCAAGTATGATACACTCCCATTCTTGGAATTGAGAGCTTTATGCAACTTGAGAAAAATAAGGACAGGCCAAAGTCCCACCACCCAACACCTTAAAGAGTTGTTGGTGGCTTATGACCTTAGTAAGCCCTTGGGGACTGAAGGGGTAGGAGCTGAGGGTGGGGCAGAAGATGAGGATGGGACCAGGGGTAGAAATATATATGGTTTGGTACGCCCCTAGGGCCCAAACGTGTATTTGTGCTATTACTGTGTTTAAATAACTTCTAACTTATGTACTTCGAACTCTAGCCTCATAAAGAGACTAGAGGGGTGTGTTTAGCAATAAATACATATATTTTGAATATATACCTGGTGTGGTGCTCTTTCATTTGATCACTCAAGAGATTATAGACTGGTAAAACAAGCTGCTTTACATTCCTTCAAGACTTAGCCTGAAGGCTGCTCTCCATAGCTACCACTAGGATAGCTTTCAATAAGGTTGTCTTTAACCTATCTCCAATAAGGGGTTGTTTGGACTGGTGCAAGGTGCCCACTATAATTAGTGGACAGCATATACCAGGCCAACTTCTCACAGCCACCAAGATTGTCTGCTCACATTTAGTTAGACAGCTGTTTACCAGGCGCTGAGTGTGAGTTCGAATCAGCAAAATCTCAGCTAAAAGAGGAACCAATACAATGAGCGTATAACTCATCGCAATCACTTTGCTTTGTTCAATTGTGAGGAAAACTGCTGCTACCGATTTTAGGCAATTGTGGCTACTGTGTCCAATGTGGCAGAGAAGTAAGCCACAGGCCACTTCACCACTCTGTTCTTCTAGCAATGTACCAATTATGCACAATCCTCTCTTTCATGACAAAACAAATAAAAATCTTTTTCATAATTTGCATTCCTACAGTGGGTGCACTAGAGTTTATCTCTGAGCTCAAGGAAGGCACTCCTGCATGTTTCATTAAATTGGATGGTTTACATTGCTGTGAATAAGCCTCTGTAAAGGCTTTGCAATTAAGGAAATGTTTGGAATCCAATCTCTACAGTAGCCACTCATTCCCAGAAACATCCTCACTTCTCTTTGTGGTTGGAGGATTTATTCTCAAGATTGCAGAAATGCGTTCTTTAGACACCTTTCTTGACCCTTTTACAATATGGTGTCCCAAGTAGATAACTGCTTTCATACAATACTGCATTCTTGTGGGTGATACTTTATGCCCATTATCTACAAGATGGTTCAAGAGAAAAATTCTATCCTTGTTGCAGTCTTCTTTTGTTTTAGATGTAATTATCAGATCATCAATATAGTGCACTAGCACTGAATTACAGGGCAGTTACAGACTCTCCAAACCTTTTTTCAGAATCTGGCTAAAGATTGAGCAACTTCCCGTATAGCCTGGTGGAATATGACACCACACAAGAACTTTATTCAAAAACCTGAACACAGGGAGATAATGGCTATCTTCTTGAAGAGGAATTGAGAGGAACACTTGTCACAAGTCAATGGCTGTGTAGCATTCTGCATCCCCAGGAATCTGAAATAAAATCACTGCGGGAATCGGTACAACAGGCCAACCTGGGACCACAATTTTATTAATTTTACAAAGATCTTGGGCCACCTTCCACTTTCTGCTGTTTTTTAATTCCCATGACCAGCGAGTTGCAGGGGTTACCTACCACTTCTCTTAAAATGCCCTGCCCCGTCAGTTTCTTAATCACTGGTTTCATATCCTCCTCAGCTTCTCTAGAAAGCTTGCACTGAGGAGTTTGAGGATATACTGCATTTGATTTCACTGTAATCTATATTGTTTCTGCACTTTTAATCAATCCAATTTATTTTCCTGTAAAATCCAATACCCCCACCTTTCACTGTATGTCTTAAATCAGGTGGTAAATCTTCTTTTGTAGACACTGGGAATAAATGGACTTTATTATGGGCCCATGTTAAGCCCGTCAACAAAAAAAACAGTCCTAAACATAAGACAGACTGACATGGGTCTGCTCTCTAAAGTCGGAGCAAACTAGACATAGCACACCTCCAGATTTGGCTCCTTGTATAATAAAATGCATAAGCAAATCACGTTTTCAGCATAAAATGAACTAAATGTTTAATAGCTCACTCATTCACAAAACAGCAATATACACCAATATCACACTAAAATAAATAATAATTTGTCCCATTTTGACCTAATGTCAACGGATGGGACAGTACAAATCTAGTTAAACACAAACAATGACAAACTGATACAATGAATATTCCTACATAGACAAAGAAAGGCCTTGAACTATTACATTTAGAAGGGAAGCTACCTCCAGAGCTCCTCGAGAAAAGCATGTAAGCACAGCATTTTATTAGTGCATATTCGGCTTCATGCAATGAGATGAGAAATTAAAACATGAACGCACAGAACACAAAATGGAGTCAGGCTTAGTTTGGGCCTAGTTTTGGCCGTGCTCAAGAAATCTAGGGTGAGATGTACAAAAGCTAGGAATAACGATTTCCTAATTGTGATTTCCTGCCCTATGTATGAAACTCATTGAGTTTCAATTTGCGATTCAGAGTGGGTTGCAAATAGACCTACCTCATACATATTAATGAGGTAGGTCGCAATGTGCGACCCACTACGATTTGCTACCATAAGAGGTCGGCAGACCACCATATCTGTGATTGCTTTTAAATAAAGCAATCTTTTTTCTAAATGGAGAACGATTTCCTTAAAGGAAAACGTGATGTGTTTAAATAGAACATTTTTTAATTTTAAGAGTAGGCAGTGGTCCGTATAAAATTACTGTTTGTGAAATATAAGGTGAGGATAAATTGTAGCAACCTTACAAAAGTTGTACTAAAAAATATTCTCTTGCAAAAATGTAGTAGCCAGAATATCAACTACCACAAACCTGCGAAGTATACATCTAAAAATATAAAGAAGACATACATTGTCAAGGTATGTAGATGTGGAGTTATGAATAGTAAATTTATACTTACCTATGTATCCTTATCTTCACAATATTGTGGTAGTTGATATTATGCCTATAACATTTTTACAGGATTAAATTTAGTACACAATATTCAAGTGGAATATAAAAGCATTTACTATAAATTATTCAATGTATTCAGAATTTTTTTTAGAACACGTACAACATGTTTAAGTGTATTAGTGTGCCACTCAGCAAGGGCAGTTAACAAATTAATAAATATATGCAAACAAAGTGAATTAACCAAACAGTAAAACAATAGGGAGGGAGTTTTACATGCTAAAGGTGGAATGTCTTGGAGCTGAAAACATGTTGTTCTCTTCATAATGAAGAGGTACAAAGAGAGGATTGTCTTGATCTTGCTCAAGAAGTAGAACAAGTGGATTCAAGTGGGGGAAAAACACAGAAAGAACACCAGTAAGTTCAGAATTCCCAAAGAGGGAACAGATGGCAACTACACTTATCAAATGTTGTGTGAACACTGGTGATCTAAGATGGAAGCATACCCTTCCAGCTCCATAGCCTGCAGCCCAGGACGTGCCAGGTGTGTTGGCATGAGTGTTAGGATGAAACCAGCAGGAACAGCAGTTGACAAGCCAACTGTCAATCAAATCCACTACTCCAGGATCTGTGGTTCAAGCTTTTTTGTTTTTCACAACACATTTTATTGAGTTTCCGAGGCAATTGGTGGGTGGAGCCCAAAGCATACATTACAAACACAATTCGGATTAGCAAGTACCAATTGTTTTTAAGCATCAAACTAGCCTTCAGAACAGCAGGCCCAAAAACTAAAACTTGACACAGGTTAACACATAATTCACTGGACGCAGTATCACTAAATGTGAAAATACAGACACCATAGGGCTACTCTTCTTGGGCATCTTAACAGTCAGATAAATGTACTGGCAGAGTATATAGAGGGTCAGTTTGTGGCAAAGGGGGTAGTTCTATGCCTTTAAACGTCATCCAGCAGGACCTGATCTTCCTATGTTTCTGCGGGCAGCCCCGTGCCTGATAAACCGCAATCTCGGCCCCCATGCATCTATCCATGGTCATCCTCCACCCACCTACTGTGGGCAGTGAGGTCCCCTTCCACACTTGGGTGATGTCTCGTTTAGCAATTGTAAGGCCTAGAAACAGTAAGTGTTGTTTGTAGCGGTTCCCACCAATCCCTCTGTACTGTGGAGCATAAACAGCCTATGGTCAAACGGGAGGTTCCAGGACAAGACGCAGCTGAAGCAAGATGAAATTTTACACCAAAACGGCTGTAACGCCCCGCAACTCCAGACCGTGTGAAAAAAGGTTCTCTCTGTTACCCCACAACTGAGGCACGAAGAGGATTGGATAACACCCATCCTCCAGAGACGGGTATGGTTAAAGTAGGCTCGGTGGAGATATTTGAATTGGATGAGGCGGTATCGCGTGGAGACTGCAGCACCCCGGGGCTAGCGAGGGCCTCCGTCCAGTCGTCTTCTGTCGTGTCTGGTAGGTCTGTCTCCCATGTGCCCTTGGTTTTATGTAGTGTAGTTCGGGTGTGGGTGTTCAGTGTCTGGTAAACCTGTCGTATCTTGTGTGCCCCCAAGTCACCCATCAGTAAGCGGCTCTCCAAGGGGTGGAATTCTGGGAGATCATTCAACTGGCGAAGCAAAGGGGTCAGAGCGTGTCTCAACTGTAAAAACGTATAGAACAGTGTCTGATGGAGCTGAAACTCTCTTTTTAATTGTTGGTGGTACACTGCATAATATCTCCTAATGTGGAGATGCCCAGGAGATCCAATTTCTGGAAACCGGATAGTTCAGCAATGGGACGTAGATATGTGCCTTGCCACAGCTGGGTCGTCTGTGTCAGATGTCCTGACCAACCCATGTGTCTTATGGTGTATCGCCAGAGTCGGATTACCGTTCTGCTGGCCGAAGGTAGGAAGTCTAAGTTCATTTGGCTATGCAAAAGCCTCTGAAGGGGAATGCCCCCCATTGCCAGGTGCTCCACTGCATATGCTGGGTCTGTATGTGGACTGTACCACCACTCGTTAATGACCAGCAGATGGGATGCCACATGAGAGGCGTATACATCTCCGCAGTATGTCGACTGTGTGCAAGTTCGAAGTGCCACTCAGATAGTGCTCCCACTCCATAAAAACTTATTCAGGATTGCATTAACTTGGGCAAACCATGTGCAAGGGATATTTTATGGGAAATTCTGCACCCGATAGAGCATCCGAGGCAAGGAGACAATCTTAAACATTGCTGATTACCCATATAGAGACAGTGGTAGGTGGGACCATATCGTGGTCTCGTCCCTTATTCTTGAAAGCAGTGGAGTAATATTATGTGTCCACGATACCGTGGGGCAGGGTGAGATAAAAATTCCTAAATATTTAAAACCGTCCGTCGCATGGGATAGCTGCGTGGCCCAGGTTCCGCACCACTGGTCCCCACATATAGGGAATCACACCGATTTTGAGGGATTAGCTCACAGGCCCTAAGTCTCTCTGAACACTCGAAGGATCTGAAGGATGCGGGGCACCGTGAACCTGGGATCAGTCATGAAGAACAGCACATCGTCTGCATACAGTGCTATCCTGTCAGACCGATCCCGCGACCATTCGAATTCCCTGATCTGTGGATCCCGCCGCACCCAGGTGCCAGAGGCTCTATTGCCAGGGCAAATAATAAAGGGGACAGGGGCCAGCCCTGCCTTGTGCCACGGCATGTAGGGAAGGGTGCCGACCTGTACCTGGCGAACCGCACTGAGGCCGAGAGGTCTGTATAGAGTAGCTGGACATATGTCAAAAAGCGTGGGCCTAAATTAATGGATCGGAGCAGTTGAAATAGGTACGTCCAACTTAGGGAGTCGAATGCCTTATCTATGTCAGCTAAGAGTATGGCGGCGGGGCGGCCCAACTCAGGGGCCCTTGCAAAAGCGTTGTGGATTTGCCGGATATTGTGTCTGGTTGACCAATGCGGCATAAAGCCAGACTGGTCAGGGTGAACCAGGTCATGAATGTACAAGCGGAGACGGTCTACGAGGACTTTACCCAAGAGTTTGGGTTTGAAATTGAGAAGGGATATGGGGCGATATGAGGAGAGATCTTCCGGAGGGCGGCGAGGTTTGAGGAACAACGATTTCGGCGTGACGCCAATCAGGAGGTAAGATGTGTTGTTCAAGAGCCCCATGGAGGGCCTCCAGCAAGTGTGGACTTAGTGTAGTCATATGTGGCCGTAGAAAATCGATGGGGAAGCCATTGGGGCTGTGCGCCCGGCCGGCGTGTATGCTCTGAGTTCATCTACAGTGATAGGAGGGTCTAACTGGTCACGTACATGGTCGGGGAGTTTTTGGGGAGGAATATCTGTCAGAAAGTCTCCTATCAGAGCCCTCGATATGCGTTCATTCTGCTCATATAGGGACGCATAGAAAGCTGCAAATGCTTGGACCACAGCATCAGGGGAAATGCACAAGACTACGTCAGCGCCACGAAGTGCCGGAACAGGGGTGGGGGCCCTCGCTGCCTGGCACAACCCATGGAGCATTTTACTAGATTTATCGCCCCATTGGTAAATCCTATGTTGTGACGCCAGCCAAAACTCGTGCGCCTCATTGGTGAGAAGTTGAGGTATTTGTTGTTGTGTTTGGAGGAGATTACTTTGTGTTATAGAACTAGTGCCTGTGACATATTGAGCTTCTATGGACCTCTGGCGGTCTTCCATTTCTACAATTTGTGCGAGGCGTTTGTGTTTTTCGCCAGCACGGAAGCTGATGTCAACCCCCCGTAGTGTGGGTTTAAGGGCCTCCCATAGGATAATACTCGACGGGCCGAGGCAGCATTGGACAAGAGGTAGTCGGAAATGACCTGATGGAGAACGTCTTGGTATTTTGGGTCTTGGAGATGCCAAGGGGACATACGCCATCTAAACGGAGGCTTTCGGGACCCTATGTGCAGCCTGAGTAAGACCGGGGAATGATCTGACAGTCCCCTGAGCAAAATAGAAGCGTGGGACACCCTATGTATATAGCTATTTGGCAAAAAGATATAGTCAGGCCTTGATAAAGAGTCATGCATGGTTGACAGGAATGTATAGCCCATCTCGGTGGGGTGATGGGCTCACCATGAATCAAACCAGCCCAGTGTATTAACCAAGACATGGAGTTTGGAGCTACCAGTTTGGGGCGCGTGTACCGGCTCACGATGACGATCTAGGGGTGACATAACGTCGTTCCAATCCCCGCCCAGCAGTGTCAGACCGTCCAGGAACTCCCCTCATAATTGTGAGATTTTGTCAACAAAGGTATGCCCCAGAGGAGGGGGAGCATAGATGCTTCCTATGGTTATACATTCGCCATACACTGTACCGGAGACAATGGTGAATCGACCCCCAGGGTCAAGCCACTGTTTGGATAATGTGAACAGAACCCGACAATGTATCAGGATAGCCGTGCCCCGGGAGCCTCGTGTGAACACCGAATGATAAACTGTGTTGTACCCAAATCTAGTGAAGCACAAGGTTTTGTTGACTAGGAAGTGGGTCTCCTGCAGGAGGAGGACGTCGGCCTCGCAGCGCTTGGCTTGCCAGGGAATGGGGGCCCTCTTAATCTTGTTAAGCAGCCCTCTAACATTCCAGGATACTATTATCAGTTCCCCAAGCTGGGGAGAGTGTGCGTGTGAGATCATCTATCATCAATGGAAATCGCTATTACTGTTGCATCCGCGAAACTGTGCTGTAGGCTCTGTGTGTGGGTGAAAACAGTAACAATATTAACGTGGTGGGACTGAACTTTCCCCTCCCCTAACCCCCCCCCAATACTTCCACAAACAAGGAGTATCTGTCGCGGTGGAGATGGGCCCGGGCCCCCAACGGGGAGGACTGGGGGGCCACCGCCAATCATACCCAAACTTCCCCAAAGGCTTAAACATTAACGTCCTGGGGTGTATTAGTTCCTTGGATGGGCCCCCAAGCCGAAATGGTTCTCCATGGGATACTGCAATTGTAGGAAGATTACTGGCGGTGGTCAGGGCCAAGGGCCAGAGAGGCTGCGAATTTTGACTTGTGTTATTGTTCATCATCCTGGGTCTGAAAGCGTCAATTGGATCTGGACCTATGTCTCCTCTTGGAATTACCCCTCTTCTGCCTGTTTCTCTGCGATCCTTGTGAGGAATCAGATTCCAGCGGTGGCGGGGTATGCGGTTTTAGATGTATTGTCTCATCCGCCCAGGTGAACACTGCCTCCGGCGAATCAAAGAGGGATCTAGAGTTATATGTGATTCTCATCCGGGTGGGATACAGCAGCATATATTGAACATTGAGTTCTTGGAGCCTACGCTTGGCAGCTGTGAATGACTGGCGCTGTTGTTGCACCAGTCTAGTGTAGCCTGGGAAGATCATTATGTGCTGGGACTCAAAGATCAGCTGCTCTCTGTGGTTTCTTGCGTATTGGAGGATGGAATCTTGGTCTGAGTAGGTCAACAGCCTGGCAATCACCTCCCTCGGGCGCTCCCCGGAGTAGGCTTTTTGGTCAGCACCCTGTGAGCTCTCTCCACCACAAAACAGGAGGATAGGGAGTCCTCCGGCAGGAGGGCCCACAGCCATTGCGTAAGGTCCATGGATGGTCCCTCGCATCCCTCGGGAAAGCCAATAAATCATAAATTATTGCGCTGAGACCGGCCTTCGGCATCTTCAACGCGGGACACCAGCTCCTGCGTGACTATCGCAAGCTTATTCACCTTTTTCTGTAGAGAAGCCACAGTGTCTTCCACGGCCAAAACTTGGGTCTCCGCCTCTGTGATACGGTCAACAGCCTTGCGGAGGTCCTGACATAGAAATATGTTTAATCCATAAGACACGGTACTGTCTTGAGTGGAGGCAGGAACACAACGAGTGGATTCCAGTTCTAAGTAGAATCACTGCCAACTATATGGCAGGTGCCAGAATTGAATATACACAAGGAAATTAAAGGGAAAGGGACATGGGAAATAAACAAGAAATATACATGCGATGTAACACATTTCCCTCCTTAGGAAGATAAAATCAAGAAGGAACATTTACACACTGATGTTCCATACCTTGCCATCTTGGGTGACAATGCTTTTGCGATTGATCTTAATAACTTTGATGGGTCTTCCAAATTTAGTTTCACCTTTAAGTAAGATACCTGGTCTCCGTATCCTGACCCAATCTCCCACAGTAAATTGTGGTACCTTAACTTTCATCCGAACATCATAATAACGTGTACATCTTTCTTGCTTCGCTTTCACTTTCAGGGCCACAGACTCTCTGTCGACCACAGAATTATTATTCACAACATTCATTTACCTGAACCACCACGGACACAATTTAGAGGCGGGCTCCCTCCCTTTTAATAATTGGAAAGGAGAAACTTTGGTAGTGGAATGAGGGGTTATGCGGTGCAGCCACAAATTCTCCCTTAACTTGTCCTTCCACTGAGCCCCAAAATTGCGTGCCCATAGAATGTCTTGTTTCAACACCCTATTGTACCTCTCTACCCACCATTTCCCTGAGGCTCGTACAATGCTGTAGTGACATGACGAATGTTAGAATTGGGGGTCTCTAGTTGGCACAGGTAGGTACTTGTGACAAATAGGGACCCTCGCCTCTAGTCAGGGTAGGGGGGTACACTCCTAAAATAACCCCTGCTCACCCCCTTGGTAGCTTGGCACGAGCAGACAGGCTTATCTCAGAGGCAGTGTGTTAAGCATTTGTGAACACATACAGTAATCCAGTGACAACACTACAGATGGACACCACACAAGTTTTATATCAAAAATAAGTATTCTTTATATAGATTTAACACAAGACCATAAACGACAAAAATCCACAATACTGTACTTAAAAATGGTAGGTTTAGCTTAGTTCTCTTCAGTTCTTAAAATGCGACACTTTGAGTCAATGTACCTTACGATGCGTCACGTTTCTACAACGGAAGTGTTGCAGAGATGGAGATGCGACAAAGTTCTGGTGCAAAGAAATAAAGACGGCAAGTTCTTCCTGATGCGGCACGCTTCTCCGATGTTGCGAGAAGTCTCGGCTCGATGCGTCAGCTGCAGCGGCGACACCCTTGTTCCGTGATGCGACGACAGCGGCTTTGGCGGCGACACTCTTCTCCGACGTTGCGAGACGCTTCCGCTCGATGCGACAACTGCAGCGGCGACACCCTTGTTCCGTGATGCGACGGCAGCAGCTCCGACGGCGGCACGCTTCTCCGTGGATGCGAGGCGCTTCTCTCGATGCGGTGCAATGCGACAGCTACAGCGGCGACATCTATGATGCGACGGCAGCGGCTGCGACGGCGACACGCTTCTTCCTCGTTGCGAGACTCTTCTCCTGATGCGGTGCAATGCGACAGCTACAGCGGCGACATCTACGATGCGACGGCAGCGGCTGCGACGGCGACACGCTTCTTCGGGGTTGCGGGACGTTTCTCAAGATGCGGTTCAATGCGACAGCTACAGCGGCGTCATCTCCGTGATGCGGCGGCTGCGACGGCGACACGCTTCTCCCTCTTGAGTCGCGCTTCCAGCTCCTTGCGACACGCAGTCCCTTCAGAAGGCCCAAAACAGCAGCAGGCACTTCCAAAGGATTCTTGGGGAGCTGGTGGTTGAAGTCTGTTGTCCCTGAGACTTCAGCAGGAGGCAAGCTCTTTTCTCAAGCCCTTGGAGATCCTTCACAAGTTGAATAAAAGTGCACACAAAGTCCTTTCTCCTTCCTTTGGCAGTCAGGCAACCACTGCAGGCAGATCCCTCTAGCTTAGGGATAGTCTTCTCCTCAGTTTCTTCTTGGTTCCGCTCCTCAGCAAAGGTTTCTTCTTGTTTCCCAAAGTGATCTAATTTCCTAGGGGTCTGGGTCCCCTTTTTATACACAGTTTCTCTTTGTTCTCTGAAGGCAGAGAGGCCTTTGCCTAGTCCAAAACCAGTTCTGGTCAGTCCTGGAGCACTTTGTTTACAGGACTCCTTCTGTCCTTTCAGAATGTGGGGCAGAGTGCTCAGCCGCCCGGCAGGAGGTGGAGCCAGCATTGTGGAAGGCAGGCACAGCCCTATTCAGACCCAGGTGCAACTTCTCCCTCCACTCTGGATGCAGATCTCTCTATTCAGCCCTGTGCTGACTCACCCTGTCTCCTGGAGTCCCCCTGCCCCTGTCACTCACAAACCCAGACAAGGAATACACAACCTAGCAGAGGAAGGCTTGGATAGTTAGGCAAGGAAATACCTACTTTCTAAAAGTGGTATTTTCAAACACAGAATGTTAAAACCAACTTCACTAAAAGATGTATTTTATCATCCTGAGTTCAGGCATACTAAATTCGTTTTTCTACCATGTTCCCTGGGTCAGTTAGGATTATAAGGTGTAATAATAAAAACTGCCCATTCTGGCCTATGGGGAGCAGGTAGCCTTGCAATAGTGAAAAACGAAAATGGCTGTAATTCACTATTAGGACATGCCACACACACCAGGGCATGTCCTACCTTATACTCACAATGCACCCTGCCCTAGGGCCTACTTTAGGGGTGACCAACATGCAGTAAAGGGAAGGTTTAGGGACTGGTAAGTGGGTGCACTCACCAAGTCGACATGGCAGCCCTAGGCTGCACACAGGCTCTGCAATGGCAGGCCTGAGACACACTTTTACAGGCTGCTTCTGTGGGTGGCACAACCAGTGCTGCAAGCCCACCAGCAGCATTGGATTTACAAGCCCTGGGCACACTCAGTGCACTGTACTAGGGACTGACAAGTAAACCAATCAACCAATCATGGAGTCACTAATACATAACACAATTTATCATAGGGAGAGCATATGCACTTTAGCACTGATCAGCAGTGGTAAAGTGCCCAAAGTCATAAAACAGCCAACAACAGGTCAGAAAAAATATAGGAGGAAGGCAAAAAGTTTAGGGATGACCCTGCAAAAAGGGCCAAGTCCAACACAACCCCCTTCCAGCCAAAAACGCAGGGGAGACCAATCACTACCCTGATGGGCTTCTCTGCTTTGGGCGATAGAACCTGGACCCTGGCCCACTACAGCAGGGGCATACTCCAGTTCTACGCCAATCTGAACCTATTTGGATCCCTCTGTCCATACTCTCAGGGCCCACCAAGCTAATCCATGGGGAACCCTTCTCCTCACCTGTGGACACCACCTGGGCAGCACCTAACCTTAACTTGCTCACAGGTGTGTCCCAACAGACAGACAGCAAGCCACAGTGGCCACTGACAGTGGTCAGGGATGAGACCCAGGCCTTATGCCTCTCAGGTTTCTCAAACCTCTGTGGCGTCAGAGAGCGGGGGGCAGTAGCCCCAGGTGCTTGGCACCCTTTGTCCACCCTCCCTCCTGTCAGGTCAGGTATGACATCCTGACACTGACCTACCAGCCCCGGGCCTGTACCCGGCGGCTGGACTGGAGACTGGGGGGGCTTTCCCACACCCGGTCCTCCTCCTCCTTGTTGGGGCTCTGTACCCTCCCACCTGGAGTGGTACCCCCTTCCAGAATTGCCAGGGCACCTGTGGCAGGTGTCCTGCACAGTCCGCCCACCAGTTCAGGGGTTCCATCCTGCAACTGGGCGTCCAGGTCAGGGGGACACCCTGAACCTGGTCCTCCAATCTAGGGTCTAAACCCTCCAGTTGAACCGGGGTCAGAGGCGAGGACTCCCTCCTCTGCACCCCCTTCCAGAAGTACTGCCCCCTCCCAACAGGAGCGGTACCCCCAGAAGACAAACCGGTCAGGACACTGTTTACAGCTGCCCCTTCCTCCAGGTCAGGGGGACACCCTGAACCTGGCCCTCCAACCCAGGGTCTGTACCCTTAGGCCGGACCTGTGCCTGGCAACCCAGGACTTCCGGGAGGGTACACCAACCCCCTCAAGGGAAACACACTCCTCTAGAGTTGTGTAAGAATCTGCCTGGCGCACCAGGACTTCCTGGGGAGCACGCATGCCCCCCCAGAGGGTAACATATCTCTTATGTGTTGTGTGACAGTCCGCCTGGCGCAGATCTCCCGACCCCTGTCCATCTGACAGCACGGGAAGATCCCCCAGGATAGAAGTGGTGTCACCATGGTCATTCACTGGTGACTCAGCCCTTCTGGCTGGTCCCTGACCCACTGGTTCTTCCACTGGGGACTCTCTCCCCCTCTCACCCCTCACTCAGGACTTCTGCACCCTCCCAAGTGGAGCGGCACCGCCAGACACCAGAAACACTGGAGCTCCATTTACAGGCGCTCCAGGTTCTCTAAACACTAGGAGATCCTCCTCAACAGGCGGCCCATCAGGGCAGCCTAGGCTCCCTACCTGGTGTTCCCTTAAAGAACCATCCAGGCTCTGAGACTGGGTTTCGGGCACCTTGGGACATGCAGCCCCACACTCACTCCTTCTCCACTGACTCAGGACGTGAGCCCCTACACCCCTCCCACTACCACGGGACCTAGCTGGGCTACACTGAACCTCTCCCACCACTCTGGGTTGGAAGACACCTGAGCCACTCCTCTTAGGGTCACTCCCCAATGCCTCATCAGACCCTCTGGAATCCACCAAAAGGTCTGCCTCCATTGTGAGCTCCCTGGGGTCAGAGAACTCACACTCCACCAGGTGTTGGCATAGCTCTGGAAAACAGGGACTTACAATATGCTCTCCCACAATTGGATCACACAGCCCCCTACAAGGGTTAACCAAACTATCCTTCACCTCACCATCCAGTGCCTCGCACACGTACTCCACACCACTCTCCTGAGATTGGCAAGACAGTATCTGACTGTCTCTGTCACTCAACCCACACTCTTCTGGGCGGTCTTCACACTCACACATCAGGACTTCAACCATGGGGGAACCCCTCTCCCTGCACCTCTCATCTAGAGTCAGTAGAGTGTCCCTCCCACCTCTAGGACTATGAACTCCTGTGCCAGTTCCCCAATCCACCTCAGGGACCCTGCGCACCACTAGAGCTACCTCATATCCTGGAACCTCCTGGTGTATATTAACCCCCTCCATCAAGTCAGGCGCCACATCTCTGGGTGTGTGTACTACTCCCTCAGCACTAGATAACATAATTTTGCTGCCACCATCTGAGCTGGACTCCCCCTCCAACTCAGCAAAGCTCACTCTCTGAGCTACACACATGTCTTGTTGCTGGGTTGAGACACTCATGGCCTCCAGCCTCTCGAGGTCTAAATCAAGCTCCCTCATTCTCAACTCATGCTCCTGATCCATTCTTTTCTCTTCTAAGGCCAACTTTCTAATTTCCAATTGCCCATTCATTTTGGCCAGCTCCAACTCATGCATCCTACTCTTTTCTCTGTCCTCCAGCTCCTCTGGGGACAGACCTTGGGCAGAAACCCTGCTACCCGCTGGGCAAGTTACTCTCCTCCCCCAATCATAATCAACAGATGCTCTGGATGCTGCTGTATCCATGGTGATTAAACTTGGCAGTTTTTAGCAAAAATAGAAAGTCCCAGAAAAGAATATCTACCAAAAGTATGTGGTTGCGTTTTGGTCTGCACTCACTAGGTAGTGTTTACCAATCACTGTACATGAGTCACAAATGCAAGCCCAGAATCCCCACCGCTGACCGCCAATGTTAGAATTGGGGGTCTCTAGTTGGCACAGGTAGGTACTTGTGACAAATAGGGACCCTCGCCTCTAGTCAGGGTAGGGGGGTACACTCCTAAAATAACCCCTACTCACTCCCTTGGTAGCTTGGCACGAGCAGACAGGCTTATCTCAGAGGCAGTGTGTTAAGCATTTGTGAACACATACAGTAATTCAGTGACAACACTACAGATGGACACCACACAAGTTTTATATCAAAAATAAGTATTCTTTACATAGATTTAACACAAGACCATAAACGACAAAAATCCACAATACTGTACTTAAAAATGGTAGGTTTAGCTTAGTTCTCTTCAGTTCTTAAAATGCGACACTTTGAGTCAATGTACCTTACGATGCGTCACGTTTCTACAACGGAAGTGTTGCAGAGATGGAGATGCGACAAAGTTCTGGTGCAAAGAAATAAAGACATCAAGTTCTTCCTGATGCGGCACGCTTCTCCGATGTTGCGAGAAGTCTCGGCTCGATGCGTCAGCTGCAGCGGCGACACCCTTGTTCCGTGATGCGACGACAGCGGCTTTGGCGGCGACACTCTTCTCCGACGTTGCGAGACGCTTCCGCTCGATGCGACAACTGCAGCGGCGACACCCTTGTTCCGTGATGCGACGGCAGCAGCTCCGATGGCGGCACGCTTCTCTGTGGATGCGAGGCGCTTCTCTCGATGCGGTGCAATGCGACAGCTACAGCGGCAACATCTACGATGCGACGGCAGCGGCTGCGACGGCGACACACTTCTTCCTCGTTGCGAGACTTTTCTCCTGATGCAGTGCAATGCGACAGCTACAGCGGTGACATCTACGATGCGACGGCAGCGGCTGCGACACGCTTCTTCGGGGTTGTGGGACGTTTCTCGAGATGCGGTGCAATGCGACAGCTACAGCGGCATCATCTCCGTGATGCGACGGCAGCGGCTGCGGCGGCGACATGCTTCTCCCTCTTGAGTCGCGCTTCCAGCTCCTTGCGACACGCAGTCCCTTCAGAAGGCCCAAAACAGCAGCAGGCACTTCCAAAGGATTCTTGGGGAGCTGGTGGTTGAAGTCTGTTGTCCCTGAGACTTCAGCAGGAGGCAAGCTCTTTTCTCAAGCCCTTGGAGATCCTTCACAAGTTGAATAAAAGTGCACACAAAGTCCTTTCTCCTTCCTTTGGCAGTCAGGCAACCACTGCAGGCAGATCCCTCTAGCTTAGGGATAGTCTTCTCCTCAGTTTCTTCTTGGTTCCGCTCCTCAGCAAAGGTTTCTTCTTGTTTCCCAAAGTGATCTAATTTCCTAGGGGTCTGGGTCCCCTTTTTATACACAGTTTCTCTTTGTTCTCTGAAGGCAGAGAGGCCTTTGCCTAGTCCAAAACCAGTTCTGGTCAGTCCTGGAGCACTTTGTTTACAGGACTCCTTCTGTCCTTTCAGAATGTGGGGCAGAGTGCTCAGCCGCCCGGCAGGAGGTGGAGCCAGCATTGTGGAAGGCAGGCACAGCCCTATTCAGACCCAGGTGCAACTCCTCCCTCCACTCTGGATGCAGATCTCTCTATTCAGCCCTGTGCTGACTCACCCTGTCTCCTGGAGTCCCCCTGCCCCTGTCACTCACAAACCCAGACAAGGAATACACAACCTAGCAGAGGAAGGCTTGGATAGTTAGGCAAGGAAATACCTACTTTTTAAAAGTGGTATTTTCAAACACAGAATGTTAAAACCAACTTCACTAAAAGATGTATTTTATCATCCTGAGTTCAGGCATACTAAATTCGTTTTTCTACCATGTTCCCTGGGTCAGTTAGGATTATAAGGTGTAATAATCAAAACTGCCCATTCTGGCCTATGGGGAGCAGGTAGCCTTGCAATAGTGAAAAACGAAAATGGCTGTAATTCACTATTAGGACATGCCACACACACCAGGGCATGTCCTACCTTATACTCACAATGCACCCTGCCCTAGGGCCTACTTTAGGGGTGACCAACATGCAGTAAAGGGAAGGTTTAGGGACTGGTAAGTGGGTGCACTCACCAAGTCGACATGGCAGCCCTAGGCTGCACACAGGCTCTGCAATGGCAGGCCTGAGACACACTTTTACAGGCTGCTTCTGTGGGTGGCACAACCAGTGCTGCAAGCCCACCAGCAGCATTGGATTTACAAGCCCTGGGCACACTCAGTGCACTGTACTAGGGACTGACAAGTAAACCAATCATCCAATCATGGAGTCACTAATACATAACACAATTTATCATAGGGAGAGCATATGCACTTTAGCACTGATCAGCAGTGGTAAAGTGCCCAAAGTCATAAAACAGCCAACAACAGGTCAGAACAAATATAGGAGGAAGGCAAAAAGTTTAGGGATGACCCTGCAAAAAGGGCCAAGTCCAACAACAAATATTAAAAAACTGTAGGAAATCAGCCGTTTTGCGAGATTTCATCTGTACACCATTGTCGGTGACAAGGATTTCTGGGTAACCTTCGCGGGCAAAAACTTCCTTGAAAAACACAATAACGCTCTCAGAATTGGCATGGGCCACTAGTTTGACCTCGGGCCATTTGGAGTGATAATCAACCAGTACTAAGGCAAATCTACAATCCTGAGGTAAGAAGTTAAAAGGCCCAGCAATGTCAAAACCGATCTTTTGCCATGGAAATTCAGCCCATTCCACAGGAATAAGAGGAGCAGGATCACACCTCAACATTTTTTCACTATTTATACACTCGGAGCATTCTCTCACGATCCTGTCTACAAACCTGTCTAAACCAGGCCACCAGAAAACAGATCTTATCAATCTCTTCATGGAGGACATTCCTAGATGACTCTCGTGAGCTAGAGACAATATGTGATCATGAAGAGACAAAGGAGGAATACATTTGCCTTGCCTGAAGAGGAGATCTCCTTCAATAACAAGTTCACTAGACATTTTCCAAAAGGGAAACAATTCTGTAGAGATCTCACTTTTGGGAGGCCAACCTTTCGTGGTATAATCAATGACCTTAAGAAGCACATCATCTATTTCCATGGCATTCCTCCACATGGTTTCAGAAATGGAACACAATTTGCCGGACAGTACTTCACGAATACTGGCAACAACCTCCTCATCTTCACTCGTTTCATTCGAACTATAAGGGAGTCTAGACAAACAATCAGCAGTAACGTTGACTTTTCCAGGGACATACTCCACTACAAAACTGTATTCCTGTAAATGAGACATTAGTCTAGCTATGCGGGCAGTAGCACTGAGACCCCCTCCAGGAGATAAAATAGTAACCAAAGGCTTGTGATCTGTCCTCAAAATGATACGTGCACCCCAAATATAGTTTCGGAAATGTTCCACTGCCCACATGCAGGCTAACAATTCCCTTTTGATTACAGCATAACGCCTCTCTGTGAGATTGAGAGTACGGGAGGCAAACGCTACATTCCATTCATCTTTACCAGCACTCTGCGATAAAACCCCTCCCAAGTCATAAAGACTGGCATCCACAGTGAGTATACACTTCTTATTCATGCAGTACGGTATTAACGTGGGAGCAGCTACCATCTCTGCCTTGATGCTTTCAAAAGCCTTTTGTTGCTTTTCTCCCCATACAAATTCAACCTTTTTCCTGGTGAGTTCTCTTAAAGGTTCCATTTTGGAGGCAAAGTTCATAATGAACTTGCTATAGTATTCACATAGACCAGAAAAGGAAAGGAGTTTTTCTTTACAGTCAGGGGCTGGTGCCTTCAAGATGGCATCAATGAGAGATCTTTTGGGTACAACACCTTCTTTAGATAATGTGTGTCCTAAATACTCCACAGAACCCTGATACAGTTTACACTTATTCTTTTTAAGGGTCAAACCATTCTCCTTGAGAACTCCACACACCCTTCTGAGATGTTCAGTATGTACATTTTTATCACTTGAAAATATCAAAATGTCATCTTGGAAGCACTTCACAAACGACTGCATGTCTTTGAAAAGATGACACATCGATCTCTGGAAGACGGAGGCCGCCGACGCTAGTCCAAAGGGCATTCTTTTGAACTGAAACAATCCCTGGGGTGTGATAAAAGCAGTCATATGGCGTGACTCCTCGGCCAGTTCTATTTGGTGGTATGCGGAGCGAAGATCGAGGGTGGAGAAGATAGTGGCACCTCCAAGCATGCTTACAACTTCGTTGATATTTGGTAATGGATGGCAGTCAACCAGAATGTTAGCATTCAAAGCCCTGAGGTCAATGCATAATCTCAAGGATTTATCAGGCTTGCGCGCTAAGACAATCGGAGAAACCCATTCTGAAGACTCCACTTCTTCAATCACACCCCCTTCCAACATTTCTTTCAAGGCACCTCCCAACTCCTCTCTTACATTAATGGGGACGTTTCTAAGTTTTTGTTTTACCGGAGATGCACCCTGTTTGAGTTTAATTAAATGGGTGAAACCTTTGAGTTTTCCTAATTTTCCGGAGAAAAGTTCAGGAAACTCATCCTCAACAAGTTTAACTTCACAGCTGTCTTCAACAACCAAAACAGGTTCCTTACTGCGAGGATTAAGTATTATCCCCAGTTTCCACTGGTCCCTCCACCCTAACACGTTCAGTCCTTTCTTTGCTACGTACAAATTAATGAACGCTGTCCTTTCTTTGAAGGAAATATCAGAGGCGATATACCCTATGAGGTCTATGGTAGAGCCGTCAAAACTCTGAGCAATAACATCAGAAGGACAGAGATCATTAACAGACCTCGAATTACTACATTTTTCATTGAAATAATTCTCTGTAACAATCGACCATGGGGAGCCTGAGTCTCCCATAAGTTCCAGCTCTTCATTTAAGAATTGAAACATGCATTTAGGAGACTTCAAGACTTCACCCTCGACTGCACAAACATTAGTAATGGAAACAACGATCCCATTTTCTTTGGAGGAACCATCATCTGCAATGCACGCACATCTCACACATGAGACTTCATTGTTTCTCGCAAAATATGCTTTCTCTTTGTTGATCACTCTCTTCTTATCGTCTTTACAGGCTCTAGCAAAATGTCCTGTTCTCCCACATTTGATACATTCTTTACCAATGGCAGGGCAAAATTTAAAGGAAGCTACGTCGGTGGAACTACCACATCGATAACATATTATATTTTTGGCACTGTTCCTCCCTGGCTGAGGAAATTTGCGAGTGGTACTCACAGCACAAATGTCATCAACCGTTTTGTCACACTTGTCACTCTTAGAACCTACTTCCTCAATGGTCTTCATCCAACGTTCAGACTGCTCAAAAGCTTTAGCAGTAGCGATAGTGTCATGCAAGTTGGGATTTCCTAAAACCCACAATTGTTCTTGCATTTATTTGCTTCTGACATTAACAATTATTTGATCCCTGATCATCTCGTCCGATATGATACCAAAATTACATGAAATAACTAGAGATCTAAGGGCAGTTAGGAAATCATCAAAAGATTCTATTTCCCTTTGTGAGCGTGTGTAGAACTTATATCTGTTGAGCGCTATACTCGTTGTAGGCTTAAATCTAGTCTCCATACGTGCCAGCGCCTCTTCAAAAGTACTCAATTCACCCTGGACCACAGATAGGGTCCTGAACACGGCTTGGCCTTCAGAACCCAAACAATGGAGAAGGATATTTTTTTTCCTTTCATTCCATATCATCTCCCCATCTATGGCCTTCATATAGGTTAAAAACTCCTCCTTCCATCTAGACCATGGAATTGGAGGATCACCCTTCATTTGTAAGAATTTGGCGGGAGGTTCGAATTGCATCTTATAAACACACACTTATTTTACAGAATAAGTACACAAATTATACACTTCTGAAGAAGGCGAGTATTAATGTTTCTAAGCACACAATAAATGGTACACCCAACGCAGTTCCAACAGACATATGCTAATGGCCGTGCATATAGGAGTGATACACCAAGTTTACCGTACCGTCAAAGTCCTTAATAGCCGTGCATATTGGCGGGATATGCAATCATCCTTAATAATACACAGTCGTGTGTATCAACGCGTAGTTTTTCCTTGTGGAGTTTGTGCGCAGTCGTGCACATCGACGTAGAGTCAAGGTCAGGCAAACTTGTAAAGCTTGTGCACAGTCGTGCACATCGACGTAGAATCACGGTCAGGCAAATTCAAATAAAATGGCGGCACGCCACACAACGTGATGGCGCAAAGCACATTGTGTGACGTGGGGATACGGCAGCCTCGTCAGGAAGAACACTCACGGAACTTGAAGGTTCCTCTCCGGTTGTCGGTGTTCTCCTTTGCGTGAGTACTTGGACTTGGACTTCACGTGAGCACCTGGACTTTGGACTTCGCGAGACATGATTGTGACGTGTAGTTCTTCTCCTTCACTCTGAGCGATGAGTGTGACGTGCAGCTGGGTGTTCTCTTTCTACTCACGGTGGACTTGAAATCTTCCACGCAGATTCAGCAGTTGGAATTTTAAAAGAAGCGGTGAGCCCAAATAATCATTAAATAGTAAAAAATAAAATTTTCACCTCAGTAGCAAGTCCAGAAGTAGAAAAAAAAACGGTGGTGGACAGCAGAAGGCAAGCAGTCCACATATACATATGCCAAAAGCTCGTAGTAATCCAGTGACGAAGTCCAAGTTATAAAAATGATCCCAAATAGTAGTAGTGCCTTGGGAAGTAGCAGGTACTCTTGTAAACTTGTCGCCAGTGTAAAATCCCAAATGAAGAAGCAGAAATCCAGAGATATGGTACAAAGTAGGTTTAATCCATAAGGCACAGTACTGTCTTGAGTGGAGGCAGGAACACAAAGGGTGGATTCCAGTTCTAAGTGGAATCACTGCCAACTATATGGCAGGTGCCAGAATTGAATATACACAAGGAAATTAAAGGGAAAGGGACATGGGAAATAAACAAGAAATATACATGCGATGTAACACCTCCCTTCTCAGGCGACAGCGGCCTTATGCCCGTATGAGCTTCTATAGGTGCCTGCTGCTATCCGATGGTGTTATCTGGGGATGACCTCCGTGGAACCCGACAAGAGCCCCTGACGACCGTATTGCAGGCCGGTCCTCACGGAATCCGGCCTCCTCCGGCCACAAGCCGCACCAAGCCTAGCTTGGCCGCTTCTGCAGCCCCAGGAGGCCAGCCAAGTAGACCCCTTACTGGGATCAGACTCATCAGACCCCCAGCCCGCAGGTCGCCCCAGTCTAGGCCTTACTTCTGGGCCGTGGGGTCTCTACTTCTCCTGAGTGTGGCTGTATGGCCGGAATGTTGCGTTCGCCCCCGGCAGGTGCGGGCCACCCAGTCGTCGTCTGGTCGTCTGCGGCGGCGTACCCAAGTATGTCTCCCGGGGCGAAGCCACACCACACCAGCCCCGTAGGATGAAACGCTTCAATCGCACTAGTGGGAATGCCCAGGGCCTACTCAGCGAAGTTTTCTTTGTATGTGGCACGTCTCCTCCATCAGGCACCCAGCGCACATGTGGCCCCGCACGGCGGTGCGACCCCAGTCTACCAGGCACCGCACTTGGGGCCCGATTTCCCCCTGCGGCCCGCTTCGGCCTGTCAGTGCTTGCAGGAATGCGAGAAAGGGCCGGTCAGGACCTCAGTTCTCCGGCCACCGCGTGTTCAACCACAGGCCAGCTCCACTATACTGCTCTCAGGGCCCCGCCAGGTGCTGTATTGGGGAGCGGTGGGGTGGAGCGCGGCCGCAGGCCCAGATCTCCCCAGGGCACTTCTCAACCCTGCTGCGGGGTCTCTTCGTGGCTGGTGTTCACCTCTCCGCCACCCGGGTCTGCCAAGGATGCAGGAAGGTGCGCGAGACGCTCGATAGGTCGCGCGGCGACTGCGGGCACACAGATGGCCCCAGCTCGGGCCGCAGCCTCCCCAGCAGCAGCACTCCGCAGCGACATCTCACCTCGAGGGCAGGGTCCACTGATCCCAATCTCTGCTAGGGCTGCACCCCGCATTGGGCGCCCGCAGTCCGGGGGTATGTCTTCCAATGGCGGCCCAGGTCGCATCAGCTCCTCTGTCGACTGCTGCCTGCCTCAGACTCCAGCCCCCTGTCACTTTGTACTGCACTATACTGCAGTTCCGTTTGCTGCCATCAAACAGTGCATCGGGCACGGACTGCTGGAGAAAGGATTTATGGCGGATTTCAGCAGATTATCGGCTTGGGTGACCGGAGCCTCGTCAGGCTACGTCCGCCATGATGGCCATCCAAGTCACCTGTAGTTCAAGCTTTAACAAGACAAAAAAAATCCAGTCATGGTTGAAGTCTCATACCCAAATGAAGCATTTTGGAGCCATGTAACACCAGTAGCAGTTCAAATCTTACCTTAAACTTAAAACAAGTACAGCAGAGGCAGCACCTATGCACGCTTCCTTCCATTACATTATTTTTTGTAATATTGATATAGCACGCTAGGACGTCCTGTGTGATATGCCTGCAATGAACATAATGACTGGGCAGGAATTAAGATGAGAATAATCAGGATTTCAGAAGCTTGTAAAAATCAACAAGTTTGATTTCTAATGTGGAGGGACAAGGAGTTCCAGTGCTTGGCTTCCAAGCAGGAGAAAGAGCCTCCACCAGGGTGTACCTTGTGGATGTTTGCACCAGACATTTAGCAGAGGAGGAATGCAAAGATCTTGTGAAGATGTAAGGGACCAAAGGGTTCTGCAAAAATTCGAGCAAGAGTAGGTTACTGCTCATGATTCATGAACAGATACATAAGCTCTTGAAGATCTGTATCATTTTGGCACCAGGAAATCCAAGCATCTCGCCCAGGTGGTTGGAAACAGATGATCTCCTTGGTATTTATAACAGAATAAGCGCAGCAATGTTTTTAAAGATCTGTAAGCAATTCAGCACATACACCGGGAGAACTAGTCATAAGGTATTGCCGTAGTCTTGCCTGGAACCAGTAATAGCCTTAAATACTGTCAATCTGCAAGCATAGGGTAGTGGGAGTAAAGAGCCTTCTGCATTTTTAGAAAATGGAAGAAGATCCCAAAGCGACTGTTCAAATGTGTTGCCTAAATTCTGTACTGTAGAAGAGGGTGATAGAGTGTATCCAAGCTCAAAGAGCCTCCTTATTGGTCCATACAGAGGATGCTCCTCCAGTAAGTAAGACCTCCGTTTTGTCAGAGTTGCACTTTAGAGCATAGAGAACAGCAGAGTTCTCAAGTTGCTCCAGTCAGGCATGAGTAGACGAGTTTGGTTTTCACTTTGATTCGTTTTGTTTTCCAATGTTGAATGCAGGATATCAAATACCAAAATGTAAAGTAAAAACCAGGACTAGAAAATGTAAAGTAAAAACCAGAACTAGAAATTTTACTGGATATTATCAGAACTTTGGAACAATTACAGTGTGAGCAGCAGCAGTGCAGGCCTCTGTTATTCACACAGAATAGTGCAGTAGAACTGCATGCTTACCACTCACAGAATACGAGTTGTGCAGACTTAAGAAGAGCATCCTTCACAGGTGCATAATCATTTTCCGGTCTCCGACCTCCACAGACACACACACCTTGGGTGGTGATGGCACTCACCCATTATAGGTGAATGGAAGTTCTGCTCTTCCCAGCCCTAGTTCCTCAGACTTTAGAAGGTGGCAGCAATGCAGATGTCCCCCAACAAGACTCTCCTTTCTGGTCCCTTTCTGGTCCATTTCTGTATTGTAATGGTGACTGAGAGACAAAATATAACCTTGAAAATTGGTTACTGAAAGAGAAGTTCCTGTTCAGCCAATATAAACATTTCCAAGGTGAGGTGTCACCGAATGGGGGTGGTGGGGGTTTCTGTCCTCATGTCTCCACTTAGTAAAACATATTCTGCCCTTGCCATAATGCGAAGCTAAGCCTCTCTTTATCTGTACTACGATCAATTAATTTTGAACTATGGGATGCAGAGTCATTTAAGTAGTAGTAGCAAAATAAAGTTTATTTAGATCATAGTCTGTTAAACAGTAAGATAATATTACATACTTAGGGCCATATGTATCAATGTTAGGTTTTGCGATTCTCAAATAGCAATTTTTTGCGAATCGCTATTTGAGAATCGTAAAACGAGATGTATGTAGGATTTGCAAAAAAATTGCAAATCCTACATATTCCTTAATTGCGAATCGCAAATTGCGATTCGCAATTAAGGAAACCCTCCCCATTCATTCCATAGGAATGAATGGGAAGACATTCTCAATTTGCGATTAGCAATTAGAGAATCGCAAATTGAGAATGCAATTTCAAGGTTGCAAGGGTGTCAAAAGGACACCCTGTTGCACCCCTGAAATATGCATGGGTGCACATGTGGCGCACATATGTGCGCCACATTGCACTGAAAAATGCAAAAAAGTGAATTTTCAAAGAAATCGCAAATTACCACCAACTTGAAGTTGGTGGTAATTTGCGATTCCTTAAAGCCAAATTGCTCTTTTTTTGTGCTTCTTACATTGCATTTAAGGAATCGCAATTTGTGATTCCTTAAATACATTAGCAAAATAGGGAAGCGCAAATTTTGCGATTCCTTATTTTGCGAGGCAGTTTTCATTCATACATCCCACTAAGCCAAATTGCGATCGCAAACGCTGAAATTCTGCGAATTTCAGCATTTGCGATCGCAATTTTGTTTGATACATATGGCCCTTAAAGCTTTCAAATTACGTTAGCGTTCGACCATGATCCAGACATGGCCAATAAAACTACATATGTCTCCTACAAGTAAAACTGGTTTTAAACTTCTAAAATATCTACATGTAACATTCTAAGGATGAGGGTGTGGCCAAGATGTCGGCCTGAACAGACTTTCGTCCTGGGGCTCCGCAACGGCCTAGCTGAATCCTCCACCATCCTATCCACACCGCCTCTTGCAGCCCCACTGCTGGGTCAGAACCGGTGGAGAGGGGTCTGGAGTTTTCATAGAGCTTGAAGCCCGGTGCTCTCAGTCCGCGTCCAGGCCGAGACAGCAGGGGAGACTGAGCCAGGACGGGGGCAAGGGAGCCGGGCTGGAGCTTGCATCCGCGCATGAAGACATGAGCTGTGCGCAGCTCTTACCAGCACTCGGGAGTGTGGCTGCCTTCCGACGGAGCTGCCTAGAGCTCGGCTCAGGGCAGCAGAGCGTGGTCCTGGTACCAGCGGTGTCCCTGAGTGCAGAGCGAAATGGGGCTGACTGGCCAGGCCTGTGCTGCGCATTGTTTGACGGCCTCACCACCAAGGTATAAGCGGATCGTCCTCTGAGTCAAGACCCGGGGCAAGGTGGCATCAATATTCCTGGCCAGACAGACCCCAGCTGACCTTTCTGTACCAGCTGTTGCTCACATCAGTCACGTACCTGAGAGGGCCCTGGGCCCATGCAGTGCTCCCCGGAAGCAAACCCATCTGACAGTTGGGGGGTCAGAGTGCAGACATTGCTGCTCCCTCCACAGAGAGAGCTCCCGCTAGTCTGCCTAATGCCAGAGGGGCAGGAACTCGAACTCCTCACCGAGAGCCTTCCTAAAATTGCGGGGCCTCCTTCAAGATACACAGGAGGCACCCCAATGCTGCAACTCGAGAAACATACAAAGCCCAGATCCGAGGGCGCTCATGAGGCTGTGGTGAAAAGTAGAGCAACCCTGATCACCCTGAACTGGAGAGTCATCTGCCAAGAATGGCGTGGGCTCTGGGAGCTGCTCACACTATGCAGTAAGTTCGCACCTGCCCCTGAGAGGACCATGTGGAGACCACACCATTGCCTGAGCTAGGGGCAGTCATGGGTCAGCGCCTGGAACAGGATAGTGAAACCCAAAATGGCAAAAATGGTCCCCACTACCCCCAGCAGCAATGGACTCGCAGTAACGACTCAGGCACCAAGCAGAGGTACTCTTTACCCGCTGGAAATAACACTCGAGAAACATTCCAGCCAATTCGAGCGCATATTGCAGGCCATCCAGGAGACAAAAAACATGTTGGAATCCAAGGTAAACAGAATCACAATTGAGGTGTCTCTCCTTCAGGCTGACCACAAGAAACTGTCTGAAAGAGTGGAGTATGCTGAGTCGTCCCTTTCGATGATCCGACCAACGGTGCATGAGGTGCAAGACAAACTACGGCAGCTTGCATGGAACGTGTAACAATTACAGGAAAGGGCGGAAGATGCGGAAGGTCGGTCCAGACACAACAACATTCGATTTCTCAGAATACAGGAATGAGCGGAGGGCCCTACAGTGGAACTATTCCTCGAGACCTGGTTAATGGAGACGGTGTTGCCTAGCAAGCCCCCTCGATTTTTCTCCATCTAAAGGGCACACCAGGTCCAAGGATGCCCAGCTCAACCTGATGCAGCCCCAAGACTGCTCATCACTTGGCTGTTAACTTACAGTCAGGGAGTTAATACTGCTGATGGAGCAAGGTTTCAAAAATGAAACTTGCTTGTATGTAATCCTCCTCATAGTATTAATTTATTAAACTTGTACTGTCAATACTAATCTTTGCATTCACAAACACAATAGGGATAGACGCTTGCCTATGTGTTTTACTAATGAATAACGCTTGTCTATAAATCAAGATGGCCGCTAAAAGCGCGGGACTTCATTGCGCATGTCGCAACCTGATCACATGGTGTGACGTCTTTCTTTGCTTGGTGGGAAACTTCTGCTTCTGCGCAGTGTGCATTAAAATGGCCGCTAAATGTTTTCACATGCTTAAGCTTGCTCTCATGTCATTATTAAATTGTCGTTTTCTTAACGCTACTAATGCAGGATAGTATTATGATTAAATGGGAATAGAGTAGGGAAAGCCGGTATACAGTGAAACTTTTTTATTTGTGATTTTAATATTTTCTTCTTACACTTTTAGTAATTCGTAAACTTGGTCCTGGGTTGGTGTCTTGAAACTCGAGAGACAGAAGGTTCTGCGCATGTGTCCGGTATGCCTGCCAAGTGAAGTCAACTTGGACGTCTCCCAAGGCCACGACCTATTGGCCGAAGATGATGTACTCAATGTTTCCGGCGGACAAATTGTTACTTTTCTCCTGTAAAATGTATAACATTTGTTGTGAGACGGGTGGGAAATAAAGTGAATGTATTAATCTGAAGGGGAGGGAACGTAAAGACAATAGGCTTTACAATTTAGGCCAAATCGATATGGTGCGAGAATCCACCCCTGTCCCTGTCCAATCAGAAGTAGTGGTCCCATATTTTAGCAACATTAAGGGGAGGTATATGGGCGTAGAAGGGTATAATAGAATATAGCATTAGTAAATTAGTCAGAGCATGCGTTCACGAAGAACAGGCGTCCATACTGCCAGAGCGCTCTCAACTCCAGACTGCCCAGCTGATCGGTTGCTGACTGAATTCCTGTCCGGAAGAGGTCCAGAGGAGGGCGGCGGAGTCCATTAGAAGGAAGGCACAGGAGAATCGAGAGAAGTCGAGTATCAGAGAGGGGAACGGCGCAGGCGTCGTTGTAGAGAGGTTACCGGTCCTGTCTTGATCCTGGAAGAAGTCTTTGCTCTTCATCCTTCCTGGGTCCTATCTTTTCCAACTCCTTGGCTAAGGGGCTTGGTTCTCGCATTTTAGGTAACTATACTGCAACCTTTAGTTGCGCTGCTGTCTCTATCTTCTCCTCTTCCTTAAACACCGTCAATGATTAGCAAAATCATTTCTATGCTTTTTCTTGGGTATTTCAATCAAGTACCGTGTTTTCTGTATTTTACTCTGCTAAAACTTTAGATAAACATTTTAAAACTTCCTGACTCAGTGATTATTTCAGGATAATGTATTATAATGAATGTCACTCATTTTAAACTTCCCAATTAGCAAAGGATCCATTGGTAAGTTATTACTCTTCAATCAGAAGGTAATTGGTAGCAGGGACTTTGATAAAAGAGTACATCTGACACCCAGCGTAAGTATTAGTGTAGTGTGAATGTATGGGCCCAAGTGAGTATATGGTGTATGAATGTTGTTGGCTAATATTGCGCTGGATCAGTTTTCTGGTAAGCAGAGGACGGTTTTTGTTACTCTTTGTTAATTGGGTAATGAGAATTTTATTTGTATTTTTATGAACTAACATCCGCTTAAATTTTGAGTTTTTGTTACATGTTGTCCAGAATACCCCGGGGTAGGGAAAAAGAATAGTGGGTGGCAAGTGGAAGCCATACTGCAGTGAGGTTATCTGTCAGGCAGAAATAGTACTGAGAAGTTAAGCAGGACTTCAAGTACTCGTTAGGGACTCTATGCGTGTGAGTAATAGCAAAAGGGTGCGCTGATAAAAATTTGATGTTATATCACCTAGTAAGGGTAACATTGGAGAAGTAACAGGTACTTCTGGAGCTTGTGTGAAGAGTAGACGGAAGTGTTATACTCGTAGTGTATGTATTAGTAAACGGAAAGGCTTTACTAAAGTGTGGAAGAAACTATCCTTTTCAAAAGTAGTGGAATCTGGCACGATAGCGAATGTTTTATGTTGTTACTGAAATTTAATTAAGATTTATAGAGAAAATAAGTTTGCGTAAATTTTTGTAAAGGGAGGGTCAGTTGCCGGAGAGGGAGCTGACGTCACAAAACGCCGCGCTGTGGTAGGTTGAAACAGTGGGTGTGGAGAGACACTTGCAAAGGAGGGGTCAGTAGTCAGGAGTAGTACTGACGTCACAGGTGCCGCGCTGGGATTGGTTAAACCAGCGAGGAGAGAAAAGAGCAGATTGTAAAGGAGGGGTTGACAGAGAAACATCACCAAAAGGCCGCGCAAGGATTGGCTCGGAAATAAAAGATAGCAGACATTTGATTGGTCGAAAATATAGAAGCAAAATTCTTAGTGGATAAGGATTGCATGTTAAAACGTGATCCGACTTTAACAGGAACTCGTCCGGATAGGAGATTCCTAGGTTTTGCAGAATATAATTTTGTACACAGAAGATTAGATAGAATGTACGGAGAAAGGAGAAAAATTTCATTTTTACAAAAGATTAAGAATTATTTTAAAAAGGACAAACCAATCAAAACTAGAGAAGGAATTATTATTCCACCAGCTAAAACGCCAGCATCATTTATGATGATGGAGAGAGGTTATCATACTTGTGTATGGATGGAGAATTGGATAGAATACACCAAAAATGATGGAGTATTAGCATTTCCCGAGAATGGTACCTTCAATGGAAGAATTCTTCAAAACTTGAGATTGAGGATGAATGATTTAGAACCCAGACCTAGATTAACCCAGTACGAAGCTCTAGAAGAATGGGAGACCGAGGCAATTGAGCGGGATAGATCTAGAAGTAATAGGAGTTATCCAGGATTTTACCCCAGATATTTACGTGAGTCGAGAGAGGGTCAGATGAAACAATGGAGAAGGGCAATGATTACAGAGGGACTGTATCCATTATTCACAGAAGGAGAGAAATCAGGAGGCAAATGTACAGAAAAGACAAAACATTTAATGAGAAATGAGGATTCAGAAGACGAATTTATGGAAGAAATGTTAAGAAATCCCCCACCATATCAGGAAGGGACAAGTGGATGCACCCCAAGTGCACCACCGAAAACTCCAATGGTTCCACAAGTAATGCATGAATTTACCCCGACTAGAATACTTCATGACAAAGAAAAAGAAGCCCTAGAAAAGACCAGAGCAGAATTAATACAGAAAATAACTCAGATAAAAGTACATCCTGATTCGTTGACCATACCTGTAACAATTGGTCCAGTAGTTCCATTATATGGTACTCAGGGAAATTGTCCTCAACCGATACTTGCACCTACTCCTGTGAATAACCCCAAACCTGAAGCTCCAGTTATAATTGAGGATCAATTTAGTGACTGTGAATCCACAATATCACTTATGGATTTACCTATTCGAGGTTCTGTAAATAGTACTCCCAGAAAAGATGTACCTGGAGGTTCAAAAGATGTAAGTTTAGTAACTTCATCAGGAACAAAAAGTGCTACCATAGTAACACCTGAAGATCTAGAAAGATGGGTACAAGGGTCAGTTAAACAGTGCACACCTCCAAAAGTACTGGATATCCATAAATTGAAAGTCGAATTAGAAGAAATAATAGCAGGAAATGTAGGAGTAGAACGCTTGAATACCTATGATGAAGAAGAATTATTATTCTTGTGCAGGAGTATCACTAGAAATGTAAAGATATTCCATGAAAAATTGTCCAATTTAGCACAACAGATGGGAATCGAAATAGGGAGATCAAAAGTATTACAGAAAACATATAGAGCAGAATTTGCGGACAAAGATTTAGAAAATATGAATGCATCTGGAAGAAGACTGCAAATAAGAGAATTAATGTTAGTTTTACAAAAATGGGGAGATCTAGATAAATGGAGATCTAGGTGGGCCAAGAAAAAGGAAGAAGCACGAACAAGTAGAACAGCATCAGAATATGTGATGAAGGAAGCAGGAAAAGCAGACCAGATGTATCCAATGCGAGAAGTTGCGGGAGGAGGATATGTACATGTCCCATGGAGCAGACATGATATTTTATCATTTACGAATGATTTTCCAAAATTGAGAGAAAAACCAATTGAATGGTACAAGCAGGTTGAAAGGTTTGTGAAGGTGTCAAAGGTATTGTTGAAGGATTTAGATGGTTTGTTTGACATAGTGGTACCTGCCGATTTATGGACAGATTGTAAGATCACAGTCGATTGGCCTAGTGATGAATATCCTAGAGATCCGAAAACAGGTGCCCCGTCAAATGATGTGATGAAAAAGTATCAGCAGGTGATAACATACCTGAAAGGGAAAATACCCCGAAAGAAACAGATTGGGTGAAAATAGATCGAACAGCCCAAGAAGCCAGTGAAACAGTACATTCCTATTATGAGCGTTTATTGCAGGTGTTTAAACAGTATAGTGGATTTGAGGATATTGGAGACAAGAACATGAGTCAGTTGGTGTATCGATTTGTTTATGGTCTGAAGCCAGAGATTTGCCAGATGATTAAACAACACATGCTGTGTTGGCAGGGAAAGCCCATAGATGAGATGATGAAGTATGCAAAATATTGTGGAGACGATATTGAGGATAGACACAAGAAATTACAAGAAAAGGTGATGTGGGCTCAGGTGAAAATGGCAGAAAAGCAGGGAATTAATTTGGAAAATCCGAGTGAAAATCAAGGAAAAGATTCTGGAACGAGTGGTGATACGGGAAATGGTGGAAAATTTAGAGGACGAATGAGTAGAGAAGAAGCTAAAAAGAAATTTCCTTGTCATGGATGCGGAAAATTGGGACATTGGAAGGATGAATGTAAAAAGATTTGGAATAATAATGGCCCAAATCAAAACTTAAATCCACAGACGCAGAATGACTCACAGCAGGGTGTAAATCCCCAGAGTCAATTACCACCTCCACCTGTTCAGGGTAATGTAAGCAGAGCAAAGCATGGTACAGACATTGGATACCCAGGAGGGAGTGGTAAGAATGATTATATGACATCACAATTTCTTTTGCAGGACAATTACTGTGAATTCGACTCATGACGGTGCCTAGGAGAGGGGAAGAAGGAGTGCGTACTTGGCGCATCCTTACAGGTAGATCAGTCTGGTCCATATGTTGAAGGAAATGTGAAAGGTAATGATATTACTTTCCTTTTGGACACTGGTGCTACCAGGTCTACTGTGAGATCAGCAGATATCCCAGACCTTCCTCTCTCTGGTGAAAATATCCAAGTAGTAGGGGTAGCTAATCAAAGAATTAGAACACCTCTTACAGAACCAATGGAAGTCAAAATAGGAAACTTCAGAAAAATGCACCAATTTGTAGTGTGCGATTCTAGCCCAGTGAATTTATTAGGTAGGGATTTATTTTTTTGTTTAAATATCTTTATTGGTATTTTTTCAATTTTTTACCATAACTGACATCATTATTATGTTTAACAATAGCAATCGTACATCATAAGGGTACATTGTCCATATAACTTACACCTATGTAGTGGGCAGTAGCCTTGAGTTGGTGGTGTCGCATCCATCCCATCTACAAACGAACACAGTATGTCGGACTTTCATAGACAAATCCTGGTGTGTTATTGCATGTATACATTGCCACATCATCGTTGTTGTGCACGATATGGGGCTATATACAACTTAATTGAGACAAAACTCTGGTTGAGTCGATAGCACAATTCGTAAGATACGGGCCACATCGACTCAGTGGAGGAGCTTGTCAATCAAAATTAAACAATATTAGGAACCCAACATCTTAAAATGACAGTGCACGATAGGTATTTAACGCGCGATCATCAATAAAAATCTGATTTTCCAATAAACATATATTCAACATATAAACATAAAACTTCAGTAACTGCCATCTAAACTACGCAAGCCGAGCCACTACTGCATATCTGAGCATCTCTACCTGTTATCTGCTCATCTATGCCATGTGTCTCACCCTATCGGGGGGGGGGGGCCAGTGTATAGTACGTGTCTATAGGTGACGAGGAATCCGTCAATGGAGGTACTCCCCCTCCCGGCAGCCCACGGGGTTTTGATGATCCCAAATATGGTATTGGGGAGTTCTGGGGTATGCGATTGTCTTTATGACTGGGCACAGACTACGATCGCTAAATACCATCTTGACTGTTGTGATTAAATGTGCTGCACAGCCGCTGCACTCGTCGCTTCACCACTTTGGAGAGCCACTAGTATGACATCCCAACTGTGTGCTAGTGGATATTTGCGGAGCCCCGCCGTCTCCTCTCTGTGTAGTGCCGTACTCTCTGCCTGTGCCCATATTATAAGCGATCGCCTCCAGCCTACAATCTCTGGCGGGTCTGCCTGTTTCCACCGTTTCGTTATTAATCTTTTCGCTGTGATTAATCCCAGGTCTCTGAATCTCGAGATGGTCCCATTTTTTGGGGGTCTAGTAAAGAGTCCCAGTATGCAGGTCTCCCATGTCGTCGGGAGAGGCGCGCCTGTGCACGCAGCCAGTGTCGTGGTCACCGCCTGCCAGTACTGCTGTAGGTGTGTGCATGCCCAGAGCATATGTAACAAATCTGCATCTAATTGCTGGCAGCGGGGGCATGTAGAGGTGGTGACGTGGAAATACCTATTTATTTTATCTGGTGAGAGATATGCCCTCTGTACGATGTATGTCTGTATGAGTTGAAACCTAGAGTTCCTTGGTATGCGCCTTGGACTTGCCAGTACAGCATCCCATTCTCTGTCCGTCCATGGGCGACCTCTATCATCCTCCCAACTATTTCGGAGTCGTGACATTGGTTTAAGTGTATGGGCAAGAAGCGCCTCCACCAACCAGTGCACTACGTGGGAGCCCGCCCCACAACATGCAGGTATTGAAGGAGTAGGTGTGTCGTCGGTTCCGCCGTCAGGTCTCCCCAGGCATCCGATAGGGCTTTCAGTAGGGAGGCGTGTAGAAGGAACTGGCCCACTGGTATCTCAGTGGTTGCAGCCAGCGTCGCAAAGGGCACGAGCACGCCGTCGTCGTAAAGATCTCCCAGTGAGTCCACTCCCGCCGCGTGCCAGGGCGTCAGGGCTATTTCTGACGTTTCCAGCTTGCCTCGTGGCGTGCCTAGCAGTGGCAAGGCCGGGGCATATGGGAGAGTCTCGCGCGTAAGATATAAGCTCCTCTTATAGCAGCGCAATGCTACACTCAGATGTATTTGTTTTGACCGTGGGGATTTCGCGAAGGGGTGAAATAAATGGCAGATCCGAGAGCGGGCCTGGGGTTGTGTCATGGTTGCCGTATCTTCCAGGTGTTGACCATCAAGCCACTTCGCCACCCATTGGAGCTGCGCGGCCAAGTAGTACAGTTCCATGTTTGGAACAGCAAGCCCGCCTCGATCGGTGGGAGCATAGAGCTTCCATAGGGCCACTCGCGGTCTCCCAGTGTTCCAAATAAAATCTCGGAACAGCCGTTCTAGTTCCCGAAAGAGCCTGGATGGGACATAGAGTGGGAGATTAGTAAAATAGTACAGCAGCTTGGGCAGCGCAATCATTTTCACCAGAGCGATACGGCTCATAACATTTAGGGGAAGCGTCTTCCAGAACCGCATTTGGGCGCGGAGCGCCGAGATTGCTCTCGTCAAGTTACCCTCCAGTAGGTTTTCGGGAGACCGATATATATACAGTCCGAGATATCGAAATGTAGTGGGATACCACGTGAGAACTGAATCGTTGATGACCACGGCTTCCTCCGCCACGTTAGCGCCAAAGGGGTATAACCCCGATTTGGCCCAGTTAACCCGAAGCCCGGATATGTCCTCAAAATTTCTGAGTATATCTGCAATGGACGATGGGATCGCAGTAACATCCCGAAGGTATAGTAGCAGGTCATCAGCGTATAAGGAAACTGTGTGTAGTCCATCCCCTAACTGTATACCCCAATCTTGCCCGTCCCTCCGGAGCATCATCGCCAGTGGCTCCATCGCCAGAGAAAACAGCAACGGGGACAGGGGACATCCTTGACGCGTCCCTCGTCTCACCCGTATTGGACCCGAGATCAGCCTACCGGTGCGGACTCTAACTATAGGCCGCTGATACAATAGGCGAACCATGTTTAAAAAGACGTCTCCCAATTCAAATGTGTCCAGGACCGCTCCTAGATAAGGCCACTCTAGAGAGTCAAAGGCTTTCTCCAGATCGAGAACCAAGCATCCCGATCTAGGCCATCTATGCGTTGCATAATGCTGTAGTTTAAAAAATCGACGGATGTTCAGAGAGGTGCACCGGTCCGGGACAAAACCGTTTTGGTCAGGGTGTACCAGCGTTTTCACAGCGGGAGAAAGACGTCTGGCCAGCAGCGATGCAAGAATCTTGTAGTCAGTATTGAGGAGTGCTAGTGGGCGGTAGGAGCCCAGGTGGTCGGGCCTTCTATCTGGCTTAAGGAGGAAACCAATAGGGCTTCATTTTGTGTGGTTGGGAGGGCGGAATCACCTAACGCAGCTTCATACACCACCAACAACTGCGGTATCAGAATGTGAGCATACGCCTTGTAAAATTCGGTCGGGAGACCGTCGGGCCCGGGCGACTTCCCATTTGACAGCGAAAAAATACTATCGCGGAGTTCCTCAGAGTGCAGAGAGGCATTGAGAACCTCACGCTGAGTGGCTAGCGGCTTTGGTAGGTCTAGAACTTCCAGGTAAGTCTGTAGCTCCAGAGGGGTGACCTGTACACATGAATGGTATAACCCTTGATAATGCAAGATGAATGCCTCGTGTATACCACGTTGCGTGTATACAGCATTTCCGCCTGCCGTTCGTATCGATATGATCGGCGCAGAGGAGTCGTTCTGGCGGATAAGCCATGCAAGTAATTTGCCAGCCTTATCGCCCAGTTGGTGCGTTCGTGCCGAGTGGGCAGCGTAATTCAGACATTTCAACCGCTCCAGTAGCAGCGCATGTTTTGTCTTGCGAGCATCCAACTGCTCCTGGGCTCCATCTGTGGCGGTTTTCCCTTCACCAGTGGCCAATCGCCCCTCCAACGCAGTAATTTCCCGCTCTAGTTGCTTACGCATACCTGATTGTGTTCCCAAGCAGTGTCCTCTGACGACCACCTTAAAGGCGTCCCACTCCACCAGCGGCGAAGTGGCTGTGCCCACGTTTTCATCAAAATATTGTGCCACTGTGGTGGCCAGTGCGTCTCGGAAGGGTGCATCTAATAAGACGTCTGGTTGGAGGCGCCACATAGGAATCGGTGGCGTCTCAGCCTCCCAGCACAACTCAAGCAGATGCGGGTTATGGTCGGAGTGTGTGCGCCCGAGGTAGGAGGTGTCGGTCACACATGGGAGGATGTCATTCGATACCATGAAGCGGTCTAAGCGGACATGCAATTTGTGCGCTCCAGAATAGTAGGAGTATATCCTGTCTAGTGGGTATCTGAACCGCCACACATCGGTGAAGTGCCAGTGCGCTGCCCAGTGCGTCAGGGCCTTTGCAGCCGTATGGGTTACCGTTCCCGGCAAAGGGGGAAAGGAACGATCCAGGGAGACATCCAACACACAATTATAGTCCCCTCCCAAGATCTTGGGTACATCGTGCCATGCGGAAATCTTTTGCGACACCTGATCGAAGAACGCGGCCTGCTCAGTATTAGGGGCGTAGATTGAGGCCAGCACCACTGGCTTACCATCTAGCGTTCCTCGGACCATGACATATCTGCCCTCCCCATCTACCATTGTGTCTATCACTCGAAACGGAGTACCGGGCCTCACCCAAATTAACACCCCACGTGCGTAGGCAGAGTAACCAGTTGCGTAGAGTTGCCCCCTCCACCGTCTGTGAAGACGTGCAATCTCAGCATGGGGCAGGTGTGTCTCCTGGAGGAGTGCAATTTGTATGTGATGTCTCCTTAAGTAGGAATATATGAGGTAGCGGCGCTCCGGGCTATGGATCCCCCTCACGTTCCATGTCGCTATCTTAACAGGTGCCATCTGTTATGTAAAGGTGCCAGGATCGCCCTCCATCCCAGGGACGGGGGGGGACTGCCAGTGGATAAGGTGGGCACACATGTATATATGTCATCCTAGGGGAATTAACATTCCAGCTATCTCGTCGTCGTGCAATAGTGATGGCATAAAAAACAAAAAAACAACTAAAACATAAGAATACCATGAGAGCAATTCTACAACTGGTAGTCGCCCAAACTGTCAATACAACAACACACCACTAACGTCTGGGGGAGACTATATCGCTCAGCAATAGGAGGGTGTACAGCGGCTAAATGCAAATGGTGAAATGAATCATCCCTGACCGTAGGGTCCAGTTCCTGCTAGTCACAGATAAGGACAGGGCAGTTATCCATTAAACATACATAATATTCCCATGTGGGGGGAGACCAATATAAGGAACTGATTGGGGGCCCAATCCATCCACGGATCAACTTTTCCCCTATAACTACTGCATACCAACAATACAGTGTGTCCGCAAGAGATTCAAGTTCTTATACTTGCGTGTCCAAGAGGAGCTGATGCCAGGTGCCCAGCGAAGAGGGGAGCAACCCAAATCGCGAACAAACAGCATCTAAGTGATATCATCCGAGGTCTGCGGAGTAACGTGCGGTGGCGCACATGAGTCTTGGGATACAGGGATATTGTCTGATAAATCGTCCTCGCTGGGCGGCCCCCGTGCATCAGAGTCTGAGGTGACATCGTCGGCCGGCGAGCCACTTATATTTGCCACGGCCTGCACCGCTTCCAATTGTCCGCTTAATACCAGTTCAGGTGAGGGACCCCTGGCCTGCGAGGTCGGGGGTGATAGTTTCCGCTGTCTTCTGCGGCGTCGTCTCTGGGGGGCGTCAGTCCTCGTTTCCCCTCGTCCCGGCTGTGGTGGGCCACGAGCGTCCATCCATTCCTCCACACTCTCTGGGGCAGTGAAGAAATGTGTTTTGCCATTTGCGATAACTCTTAGCTTCGCAGGGAATAACAGTGAGTATTTTAGGTCACTCTGTCGCAATCTCCGCTTCACCGCCAGGAAAGAGTGCCGCTGCCTCTGTACTTGAAGAGTATAATCTGGGAAAATCATCACTTTATGGTTCTCCACCTGTATATCTTGCAATTTCCGGGTCTCCTGGAGCACAGCGTCTCTATCTCTGTAATTCAACAGCCGGATTAGCAGAGGCCTCGGATTTGACCCCGGGGGCGGGGGCCTAGCTGGCACCCTGTGTGCCCTCTCGACCACAAAGTGCTGGGATAAGGCCTCCTCCGGGAGCAGCGTACGGAGCCAGTCTTCTGCATAATGTACCGCACTTCTTCCCTCAATTCCCTCCGGAAGGCCTACTACACGGAGGTTGTTACGCCGGGCCCTACCTTCCGCGTCTTCCGCCCTGTCCTCTAGGTGTTCCACTCTATTCAGCAGGTCTTGGATATGCGTCTCAGCCAAGGACATCCGCGGCGGGATCTCTGCAACCGTCCCCTCTGTCGCCGTGGTGCGGTCCGCAAGCTTGCGGTGGTCGGCGTGCAGTAGTGTGAGGTCCAACGCCACTTTGTCTATCTTGCCTTCCAGGGAGGTGCGTATTTGGTTCATCGTCTCTCCCAATTTCTCCACTGCCGCCAGCACTGCATCCAACTTGTGCGACATGGGATCCATCACGTCTGAGGACGCCATCTTGTCCACCTGCGCTCGCGTCTGAGGGTGGGGGGCCGCCGCTCCTCCGGCACCAGCCTTTGCGCGACCTCCTCGCGACATGGGGCGTCAGGTATCAGGGACCGGGTCCGCCGCCACTGCCCCGTGGACAGCTCCGAGAGCGCTATCAGGCTCAGTGCACACTAGGCCGGGCGGGCGCAGCACCCCCGTCTGCGTCCTCCCCGGATCACAGCTCAGTAGACGCCGGGGCAGTCGGTCCAGGCCCTCAGGTCCCCAGCCCAACCGCACAGGTCCCAGAGGCCGGGCACATCTAGTGAGACGCCCCCTGGAACTTCACCTTCCTCTAGGTCACAACTCACCGGTCAGTAGACACTAGGGCACAACGCACAGGTCACAAAGGGGGGCCGGGAGTGTGGATGTCCAGGTCTTCCCGGGCAGAGCGAGCCCCGACAGTCACGGCCCAGTGCTCCGTCTATTTGCCCCGCAGTGGGCCGCGTTATTCAAGTAGGGCTACACAGGTAGCGGGCCACAGACCAGTTCACAGCCCGCAGGCAGCAGAGTCACTCCCAATGTAGGCCCCGACCTGCGCTACAAGGTGCGCGTGATATCTCCGCAGCAGCGCCCGTCCGGGTAAGCCCAGGTCGTGGGTACTGGGATCTCCCGCCTAGGGCCGCCTCCGCAGTCCGTCCGGACGTCCACGCGGGCCGGGATGGCAGCGCCGCACTCCAACAGTACCCGCCGCTCCGCGGGTAACGGCGTATCTGCCCGGCCGCCCGCCTCGTCTCCCGGGTAGGGGCGTCAGTGTGTACATCCACGCCGGTCCTCCAATCTCCGAGCCCGATCAGCCAGGGCCAACACAGTCCCCCTCTGGGCTATTTGTCAAGTAGGCAGGGGGATAGCGTCCCGCCGGTCGACGAGGCCGGATGGGCGGGGCCAGACCCCGGCCTCGCGCTCTTCAATACTCCCGACTTCCTGGAGCCACCGGCGGCCAAGGCGCCCAGGTGAGCAGCCGTCACCGCTACTCAAGAGTAGTGCCGTTTCGCCCCCAAGTCGGGGCTCCAAGCGCACCCCCTGGGCGTTACTAGCAACTCGCTGCCTCTGCTCCACGTTTACAGCCGGAGAATTTTAGCTAGGAGTGGGAGCCACGGACGGAGCTTCACCGCCGCACGTCCGACTCCATTGCTGGCCAAGCCACGCCCCCATTAGGTAGGGATTTATTGTGCAAAATGAACTGTACAATTTTCTGCACGCCAGATGGTGTGGCAGTCCAGACACCAGATGAGGACCATGTATATAAAATTATGGTTGCAAAACAAGGTACAGAAATAGATGAAATGTTTTCATTGATAACAAAAGATGAGTTGCCAGAAGAATTAAAAGGTACAGTAAACCCAATAGTATGGGATTTCACCGGAAAAGAAGTAGGACTTATGGCAAAAATAGATCCAGTTCAAATTACGGTAAAAGAAGGTGCGATTTTCCCAAATACTAAACAGTACAAAATGAGTGCAGAAGTAAAAGCAGGAGTCATTGAAGAAATAAAACGAATGATAGAACAAAACATCCTAAAAGAAGTAATGAGTAGCCCATGTAATTCACCAATCATGGGACTAAAGAAACCTAGTGGAACATATAGGATTGTTCAGGACCTGCGTAAAATAAACAAGATTGTGGAACCATGTTGTCCCATAGTACCAAATCCTGCAGTAATTCTATAGCAGATCCCTTGGAATGCAGGATGGTTCACAGTAATTGATTTGTGTCAAGCATTCTTTTCAATACCATTGCATCCAGACAGCCTGTATCTTTTCTCATTTAAATTTGAGAACAAAGTCTATGTGTGGAATCGTGTTCCTCAGGGGTACACAGAAAGTCCTTCCATCTTCAACCAGATACTGAAAAAGTGCCTGGAAAAACTAGTGATGCCAGGAAGCTCAGTCTTAGTCCAATATATCGACGACTTATTGGTTGCGTCGACCACCAGAGAAGACTGTGTTGTTGACTCCATAGCATTATTAAATCTTTTGGCTGAGGAAGGGCATAAAGTCTCACCTGAAAAGTTACAGTTTTGCAGGACAGCTGTTAAATATCTGGGACACCAAATTGAGAGGGGAAAAAGAAGAGTAACCTCTGAAAGAGTAGAATTAATAAAGAGAATGCAAATGCCTGTAACCCAAAGACAAGTGCGAATGTTCCTAGGAATAGTAGGCTACTGTCGACAATGGATACCAAATTTTTCAATGTTAGCTAAGCCCTTAATTAACATGACGAAAAAGAAAGCAAAGGACCCTGTCGAGTGGGAGGATGAAAGTGTAGAAGCTTTTGTAAAATTGAGAAACGCACTTTGTTCAGCACCTGCCTTAGGCATGCCTGATTATAAAAGAGAATTTGCATTATTCTGTCAAGAGAGAGAAAATTGTGCACTTTCAGTCCTAACTCAGAGACATGGACTAGATAGACGTCCTATAGCATATTTTTCTGCTACATTGGACCCAGTAGCAGCCGCGTTGCCAGGATGCTTAAAAGCAGTGGCAGCGACTTGTTTGAGCATTGAACAAAGCGAGTCAATTGTGATGGGACATCCTGTAAAAGTGTATGTTCCACATGCAGTTGTGATTCTATTGACAAGAACCCGAACTCAGCATCTTACTCCTAGTCGGCTGGCTAAATATGAGAGGATAATTATGGGTGCTGAAAATGTGACCATGGTAAGGTGTACAATAATAAATCCAGCAACTTTATTGCCGGACCCATATCATGAAACAAATAAAGATGACGAAGAAGATGAACATGATTGTGTACAAATTACAGAATTGTGTACAAAACCACGCCCAGACATAGAGGAACAGCCTCTTAAAAAGCCAGATAGGGAGCTATTTGTCGATGGTTCATGTCAAAGACATGAAGATGGTAAACTAACTGCTGCTTATGCGGTATGTGAATTAACTGGAATAGTCGAAGCATCCTATTTACCAGGAGTAAAATCTGCACAAGTAGCTGAATTGATTGCTTTGATAAAAGCTTGCAAAATTGGGAGGAATCAGAGAGTGACCATATTTACAGATAGTCAATATGGTTACGGGGTTGTGCATGATTTTGGCCAACTGTGGATGCAGAGGGATTTCATGACTTCTTCAGGATCCCCCATTAAAAATTGACAATTTGTAAGGGAATTGCTAGAAGCAATACAATCACCAAAAGAATTGGCTGTGGTGAAATGTGCCGCACATCAGTCAGGAGATGACTGGGTGGTAGTCGGCAACAGATATGCGGATCTGGTGGCTCAACATTGTGCCAAAACCAGAACGTCAGTCAATAAGAGGGTGGAAAGAATGGGAATCAGCTGCCAACTTATGCTGTATATGCCACCTGAAACTTGGAATGAGGTGAAGAAATTGCAAGATGAGGTTGATGAAAGTGAGAAGAATTTGTGGATCAAAGTGGGCTGTTCTCAAAGAGAAGATGATGAAGTGTGGATCAGTGCAGATGGCAGACCAGTCATGCCAGACTGTTTACTCTCACAAATGGCTAGAATGCATCATGGAGACACACACATAGGGAGAGATGCAATGATTAGGCTGTTCAGACAAAATTGGTACAATCCCAAATTCAGGGCTGTTGCAGAGAGTCTTTGCCAGAGATGTCTAACTTGCCAAATGCATAATCCAGGCAGGAAAACGATAATTGGGTTTGGAAAGATTGGGAAGGCAGAGGGTCCATTTATAAGACTCTAGTTCGACTTCATACAGTTACCACCATGCAGAGGACTAAAATATGTACTAGTCATAGTGTGTCTGTTTTCAAAGTGGGTGGAGGCTTACCCTACTAGGAGAAATGACAGTATTACAGTTGCAAAACTGTTGTTACGTGAGCTCATACCTAGGTTTGGTTTCCCAGTATCTTTGGAATCAGATAGAGGAAAACACTTTAATAGCGAAGTGATCCAGATAATCTGTGAAGCATTTCAAATCAAACAGAAATTGCACTGTGCATATCGCCCAGAGGCTTCTGGAGTGGTTGAACAATTAAATGGCACTATCAAGTCAAGATTGGGAAAAATGTGTGCATCAACATCATTAGAGTGGCCAGACGCATTGCCACTTGTTTTAATGGGACTCAGAAGCATACCTGACAGAACAACAGGATTGAGCCCCCATGAAATAATGATGGGAAGAGCAATGAGACAAACACATGTTCCCACAAACAAATTAGTAAATATATCTGATGGTATGGTTCTGGATTATTGCAAAGGATTGGCTGACCTAGTGCGTTCTGTCTCTCATCAGGTTGGAGAAGACGCAGTTTCCAGGCAGCCTGAACTAGAACATGATCTGAATCCTGGTGATTGGGTGGTAGTGAAGAATCACACCAGAGAAACGTGTCTATCACCGAGGTGGAGCAGACCTTGTCAAGTAATATTGACCACCAATACAGCAGTGAAGTGTGCAAGATTTCCTAATTGGATTCATGTAAGCCACACAAAGAGAGTACCAGAACCTGAAGAAGAGAATTCACAGACAACGCCAATCACTGAAGAAGCTGAAGGTTGCCCAGCTGAGGAATCTCAGGCTAGAAGTTCGAGAGAAGCTGACGGAGAACAACCGAGCACAAGTCAGGATTGGATACCAGTGGTAGAAGTTCCTGAAGTATACCACAGAATAAGAAGTCAAGCGAAATTGGAAGAAATTGAAGAAGATCAGATAGGTGAAGAAGAAGAAGTTCAGGATCAAGAAGAAAAGATAGTAAAAGATCCTGAACTAAATCAGATAGGGAAAGAAAATTGGACTAAAAACATTGAAGATTTAATAAACTTTGAAGAGGGACAGACAGGTTTAGAAGAATCAGGTCAGGCTGCAGAAGTTCACAGTGCAATAAGCCCTGATCAGAAGCAGTTAGATCAAGAAGAATTCACTAAAGAAAAAGGGGTTAATACAAATGAACATAAAGAAATAAAAAAGGAACAAAGCCAACATCTTGAAAGTCATTGTGGAGCTACTGAAAAGAAACCAATCAGACCTGAAAAAGAACAAACAAAAGAGGCAGTAATCAAAGAAAACAAAACAGTATTAAGCAGTGAAAATAACCAGATCTTTGAAGACGTAAACAGAGAAACAGTGCCAACAAAGAAAACAAGAAAAGGAGATCATTGGCCAAGTGTCATTAAAAGAGTAAAATACCACATAACAACCAGAAGTGAAGATCCAGAACAAGTACCTGAAGTGACAAGTCAAACTGAACAAGAGAAAAAGTCAGGAAAAAGAAAAAGTAAAAGACTGAGAGTTGTGAATAACAAATTCAAGAGTCCTGACTGGACTTATATCATTCTTGAAGATTTTGAAAGCTTAGAGTCAAGTGACAGTGGTGGCGAAGGAACAAGTGCAGAACTAACATACGAAGAAGAAACAAGACCACCCTGACTAAACAAAAGAATCATCTAAAGAAAAGAAGAAGAGATAAGAAGAGCAATCTTCCTTGTCGAAAAATGCCTGATGATAGAGTTACTGGGAGACCAAAACGAAATTGTTGTAGGAGATGCTGTGCAATCTGCATATGTAGTCTAGTATTGGTGCTTATAGTATGGTTAGTCCTGATTGTAGCAATTCCTTACCTTATGATAATAGATAAGAAGATAAATAATGAAACTAAAGGGAGGACAGCAAACATGAAGGGCAGTAGAGTAGAATTAATGGCAGAAGATGAGGCAGAAATTCATCATGAAATAGCTGATAACGACACTAGTTTAAATGTTTTCACAAAGTTATTGTTTCAGTATGTAGACACAATGGAAGTTAGTAATTGCTATGTCTGTATGAAGTTACCTGAATCAGTAGCGGAAGGATTAACATACCATCATTTACCACTGACATATGGCATCTCATGTAGTGTATTAACAAGTTTATTTTATAGAACAGGTAGGCTACAGTATTATTATTCAAACTTAGATGTGATATTTTCTGAGGTTCCGGTTCGCAAGAGTATGAACCCAGTGCTTACTAGTCAAGACGCACAGTTTATGGGAGAGTTTTTCTTAACAATGAAATCGATAGACATAACACATGCACATAGACACAATCTAACATGTTCTTTACTAGAAGAAGAAAAGATATTTTTGAATTTAGTAGAAGATAGAAGACATGATTTTCAAAAGAAAGCTTCAGAGCATAAGGCTCAGTTGCCACCTTGGGCGGAGAAGGAAGGGAGTTATACACCTGGTAAAGCTCAAGCTGCAATGGCTCTGGATTTCGTAAAGAAAGGGAAAATTTGTCTTCATAGGTTAAAGACTGATTATAACAATGTTTTCATTGGTACCAGTGAATGTGAACACAATTTTTTAATTCTTGGAGGTTGGGGACTCAAAGGAGGAACAGATTCAGTTTTTCCTGGAATCTATTATGTGTGTGGGAATAAGGCTTACTTTAGGCTTCCTGCAAGGTGGTATGGAAGTTGTTATTTTGGAATAGTTTTTCCAAAGATATACCACGTAAAAAGAAACACTGGAAGCAATGAAAACAATAATGAATTAAAGTAAAAGAGCTAGTTTTTCAGAAATTGTAGGTGATATATTTGGTGCATTGATACCTTCAGTGGGAATAATTCTGAACTCAAGGAAAATATGCAAATTGTCTACAGTGGTTGATCGTTTATCAACGGATACTGCTGGAGGTTTTCTAATGATTAATACGGAGATGGTTGCGATTAGATCTATGGTGATGCAAAATCGACTTGCTCTTGACATTCTATTGGCAAAAGAGGGAGGAGTCTGTAAATTATTGAAGACGAAACATTGTTGCACTTATATTCCTGATAAGAGTGCAGAAATTGGAACGTATATTCAGAACATAACTAAACTTGAGAAAGAACTAAAACCACTGGAAGTTGATAGTGTATGGGAAAGATTGACAAATAGTATCTCGTCAATTGGAACCTGGTTTGCTAATATAGGGAAAGGACTTATAGGTCAAATATTAGTACCCTTAGCAGGGATAGCAATAATAATTTTAGCAATAACAATATGGTGCAAATGCTGTAGAAAGAATGGAACATATAAAGTGACAGGAAAAGGAAAAAGAGAAAACTAGATGAAATCGAACTAGAAGAATGGAGAAGTGATTTATACAAGAAATTAAAAGGAGACTGTAAGAATAGAAAAAGTAAAAATGAGAATGAAACGATTTGCTAGAAGTTGGCATCTGATTGAGGGTAGTATTTTGATGGCTCAGAAACGCCATCAGAGAGGGATTGATGGAGCAAGGTTTCAAAAATGAAACTTGCTTGTATGTAATCCTCCTCATAGTATTAATTTATTAAACTTGTACTGTCAATACTAATCTTTGCATTCACAAACACAAAAGGGATAGACGCTTGCCTATGTGTTTTACTAATGAATAACGCTTGTCTATAAATCAAGATGGCCGCTAAAAGCGCGGGACTTCATTGCGCATGTCGCAACCTGATCACATGGTGTGACTGCTTCTGCGCAGTGTGCATTAAAATGGCCGCTAAATGTTTTCACATGCTTAAGCTTGCTCTCATGTCATTATTAAATTGTCGTTTTCTTAACGCTACTAATGCAGGATAGTATTATGATTAAATGGGAATAGAGTAGGGAAAGTGGGTATACAGTGAAACTTTTTTATTTGTGATTTTAATATTTTCTTCTTACACTTTTAGTAATTCGTAAACTTGGCCCTGGGTTGGTGTCTTGAAACTCGAGAGACAGAGGGTTCTGCGCATGTGTCCTGTATGCCTGCCAAGTGAAGTCAACTTGGACGTCTCCCAAGGCCACGACCTATTGGCCGAAGATGATGTACTCAATGTTTCCGGCGGACAAATTGTTACTTTTCTCCTGTAAAATGTATAACATTTGTTGTGAGACGGGTGGGAAATAAAGTGAATGTATTAATCTGAAGGGGAGGGAACGTAAAGACAATAGGCTTTACAATTTAGGCCAAATCGATATGGTGCGAGAATCCACCCCCTGTCCCTGTCCAATCAGAAGTAGTGGTCCCATATTTTAGCAACATTAAGGGGAGGTATATGGGCGTAGAAGGGTATAATAGAATATAGCATTAGTAAATTAGTCAGAGCATGCGTTCACGAAGAACAGGCGTCCATACTGCCAGAGCGCTCTCAACTCCAGACTGCCCAGCTGATCGGTTGCTGACTGAATTCCTGTCCGGAAGAGGTCCAGAGGAGGGGGCGGCGGAGTCCATTAGAAGGAAGGCACGGGAGAATCGAGAGAAGTCGAGTATCAGAGAGGGGAACGGCGCAGCCGTCGTTGTAGAGAGGTTACCGGTCCTGTCCTGATCCTGGAAGAAGTCTTTGCTTTTCATCCTTCCTGGGTCCTATCTTTTCCAACTCCTTGGCTAAGGGGCTTGGTTCTCGCATTTTAGGTAACTATACTGCAACCTTTAGTTGCGCTGTTGTCTCTATCTTCTCCTCTTCCTTAAACACCGTCAATGATTAGCAAAATCATTTCTATGCTTTTTCTTGGGTATGTCAATCAAGTACCGTGTTTTCTGTATTTTACTCTGCTAAAACTTTAGATAAACATTTTAAAACTTCCTGACTCAGTGATTATTTCAGGATAATGTATTATAATGAATGTCACTCATTTTAAACTTCCCAATTAGCAAAGGATCCATTGGTAAGTTATTACTCTTCAATCAGAAGGTAATTGGTAGCAGGGACTTTGATAAAAGAGAACATCTGACACCCAGCGTAAGTATTAGTGTAGTGTGAATGTATTGGCCCAAGTGAGTATATGGTGTATGAATGTTGTTGGCTAATATTGCGCTGGATCAGTTTTCTGGTAAGCAGAGGACGGTTTTTGTTACTCTTTGTTAATTGGGTAATGAGAATTTTATTTGTATTTTTATGAACTAACATCCGCTTAAATTTTGAGTTTTTGTTACATGTTGTCCAGAATACCCCGGGGTAGGGAAAAAGAATAGTGGGTGGCAAGTGGAAGCCATACTGCAGTGAGGTTATCTGTCAGGCAGAAATAGTACTGAGAAGTTAAGCAGGACTTCAAGTACTCGTTAGGGACTCTATGCGTGTGAGTAATAGCAAAAAGGGTACGCTGATAAAAATTTGATGTTATATCACCTAGTAAGGGTAACATTGGAGAAGTAACAGGTACTTCTGGAGCTTGTGTGAAGAGTAGACGGAAGTGTTTTACTCGTAGGTGTTTTACTCGTAGTGTATGTATTAGTAAACGGAAAGGTTTTACTAAAGTGTGGAAGAAACTATCCTTTTCAAAATTAGTGGAAACTGGCACGATAGCGAATGTTTTATGTTGTTACTGAAATTTAATTAAGATTTATAGAGAAAATAAGTTTGCGTAAATTTTTGTAAAGGGAGGGTCAGTTGCCGGAGAGGGAGCTGACGTCACAAAACGCCGCGCTGTGGTAGGTTGAAACAGCGGGTGTGGAGAGACACTTGTAAAGGAGGGGTCAGTAGTCAGGAGTAGTACTGACGTCACAGGTGCCGCGCTGGGATTGGTTAAACCAGCGAGGAGAGAAAAGAGCAGATTGTAAAGGAGGGGTTGACAGAGAAACATCACCAAAAGGCAGCGCATTATAATGAATGTCACTCATTTTAAACTTCCCAATTAGCAAAGGATCCATTGGTAAGTTATTACTCTTCAATCAGAAGGTAATTGGTAGCAGGGACTTTGATAAAAGAGTACATCTGACACCCAGCGTAAGTATTAGTGTAGTGTGAATGTATGGGCCCAAGTGAGTATATGGTGTATGAATGTTGTTGGCTAATATTGCGCTGGATCACTGCAACTGTTCTGTGCTAAGGGGCCCTGGCAGGTGGAGGGCTCCACAGTCACAGCATACCCAGACTATATGGAGGCAGTCAAAAAGAGGTGCTCCTCCTATACAGCAGTGAAACACCAGTTCCGCATTGTGGGCCTGAAGTATGCTCTTCTGTTTCCGGCCAAGCTACGGTGTGTGGGGTAAGGCTCAACACATATCTTCAATACACCCAAAGAGGCACGTGCCTGGTTGAACACGGTCAGCCACTCCATCATCCAGGGGCCCCCTGGATGAGGGGGTGGCTGAGAATGCCTGGGACTGCAATACAACAAGGAGACAAAGAAACCAACAGGCTCAGAACTGTCCCTGGCAGCCAGGGCGCAGGTGGTAGCTGAAATATCGAACTATCATAAAAACCTCCTTGGCGCTCTGACCTCGGAACATGGCTCAGATTCTGAGAGGGGCACCAGTGGGTCCTCAGATAGAATCAAGCAGCAGAGACCTACCCTGAACTCTCACATTGCAGACAATTTCTAGGTGCAAAGCTTGGAGCAAACCTGCACACCGAACGGTCACCAGGTAAAGGGGGGGGGCTGAGGGATCAACAAAGACCTGAGCTCTGAGGTTCCTGGGGACTTTGAACAATATAAACATGCTTGGAATAAGCCTTGACTTGACACCTCTGTACAGGGGGAATGGGGTCCTGTCCTTTCCACTAGGGGGGGGGCGGTAACCCCCACTGCATTCCAATTAACTATTCTACTTGATGGACAGAACGCTTCGGCACCTCAGTCCCGAGAGAAAGAGTTGGGGATGTATGGTTATTCAAGGTTTGTTGTTGCCCTGCAATAGAGATGAGAACAATTGCCTCACTAGATCCATGGGGAGGGTGGGTGGGGTGATGGTTGTGGATGGTCACATGTGAACTGCATCATGATGTCTTTGAAAATCATTACATGGAATGTACAGGGGCTAAATCCCCCTAGCAAGGTATACAATGTGCAGGCATTTCTTAAGCAGCAGCAGGTGTAGGTAGCCTTCCTGCTAGAGACACATCTAACCGAAATGGAGGGCAAGGCACTACACAAATGAGTGAGAGGCAAGGTGTATTATACGACATACTCTGCGTATAAGAGGGGGGCATCAATATAGATTAATTTAGATGGTAGATTACCATTGAGGCGGTGGATCCGGAGGGCAGATACATGCTTGTGGAGGGGGCAGCTGGATGGGAGGGACACTGCATTCCTTAATGTGTACACCCCCGAATGCGTATTTCTAGACACCATGGCCCTGACACCAGATTACACACTACTCCCTGATGGTGGGAGGTGAGTTCAGCTGTGTCTTTCTAGATAGATCACACCCTACCCTGCCCAATGCCACCCCATACAAGACGGGTAAGGTGTTCTCTGACTGGATGACACTGGGGTTTAGAGGATGGGTGGAGGCTCCATCACCCCCTACTGAGGAACTACTTTGATTGCTCAAGAGTGCACTCACTCTATGTGCAGCTGGATAAATTCCTATGCAACTTGTTGCGGAGTAACGTCCAGTCGGAAGAGTCCCGGGCAAGTACATACTCAGACCATAACTCACTAATGATGACACTCGATTGGTGCAAGTTCCAACCTTTAATCCCGACATGGAAACTTAGCCCAGTATTACTGGAGGGCCAGTCTTCCGTGGCATAGTGGGAGACACTATAGACCAATATTTAAGTGAAAATGAGGGCACCTCCTCCTCTAGGTTGTTGGAGTGGGACGCCTTCAAAGTGGTACTGAGAGGGCACTGCATTGCCAGAACGCATGGAGTCCACGCGCAGCTGCATATGGACATTCGGAGGCAGGAGGGCCTCCTTTGGCACCTGGAACAGGAGCTGGGCAGTGGCCCTGCTGCTGAAGATAGACTGCGTGAGGAGCAAGAGACACTGTTAACGATGATTGAGCACTTTCGGAGGTGCGTCTGCCAGTCCTATATCACCAGAACCCATGACGAACGTGCTAAGTCAGGTAGTCTACTTGCTTGGCTCGCTAACCCTGAGAAGACGGGGGCACCCATACTGAGCATCAGCAATAGACACAATGAGGTGGCCCACTCACAGGTAACAAGTAACCAAGTATTCTTAGAGTACAATCAGAAATTATACACACCTGGCAAAGAGAGCAGAGCGCAGTTGCTACAGGACTATGTCCTCAGTGCCAGACTGGGGTACATACCGGCATTGGAAGTAGAGCGGCTGGACGAGATAATATCGTAACAAGAAGTCAGGGGGCAATTAACGTCCTATCACATGTGAAAGTACCAGGCACAGACAGCCTCCCAATCGAATTTTATGCTTTATCCCCAGGCTAACAGCACTGTTTAATATGGCCAGGAAAGCCAGCGAACTCCTACATAGCACGCGTGAACCGCTGATCACTGCACTACCTAAACCAGGACACAATTTAGAACGAGTTGGATCATATAGACTCCTCTCGCTAGTAAATGTGAACTACAAAATCTTCAGCCGCATCCTAGCAGATAGGCTAATACCCCGTATTCAGGAACTTGTCCACCCGGACCAGTCTGGATTTGTCCCCACACACAGCATGTTCTTAAATATCTGGCGGCTTATACAGGTGCTGGACCACCCTGCTGACTTCCCCCGACAGCCATGGCATTATCTATTGATTTTGAGAAAGCCTATGACTCCCTGTCCTGGGACTTCCTCTGTGTAGCAATGACAGGCATGGGACTAGGCAGTGGATTCCTCAACTGGAAAAAACTGCTGTACACACTTCCGACGGGCCGAGTGAAGACTGGCACAATTATTTTGGACAGCTATAAGATGGCAGGGGCACCCAACAGAGTTGCCGGCTTTCCCCCATGCTGTTCGGTAGATCGACTTCTAGACGGTAATATACTAACAGCACTGGCCTCCCTGCACCCAGCGGTAAAGTTCTGGCTGACGCTCCCACTCTCGGTCATGGCTAGAGTAGCCTTAACAAAAATGATTAGTCTCCCCAGGCTGCTATACTACTTCACAGCTCTTCCCATAGAGAATCCTAGGAAGGTGTTCAGGGACATTGATGCTCTGATTCTGAGTCTGATATGGGGCATGGGCAGGAAAAGAGATGCATTAGCGGAATTGAGGCTCCCAAAGTCCGGGGGGGTGGATTGTCAGTCCTGGACTTTGAACTATATTACCTTGTGGCCTAGTTACAGTGGGCAGCACACTGGCATGAAAGTTGCTGGGGTGACAGCCGCAATGAAAGTCCCGATTGTTCTGTGAAAAAAAATGTTTTAGCTCAATTACTACTGAACCCAATGAGCTCAACTAGGCCACAAGAGGAAGGGATACTTGTAATGACTATACGCTACGTGTGGCAGCAAGAACTACAGCTCAGTAGGACCCAAGTACCCTATGCTAGGGAACGTCCGCTGCTCATGCTACTCGCCTTCCCCCATGGGGGCAATTTGAGGGAATTCCGGGACTGGATGGCGCCAGGCCTCACTAGTATGGGCAACCTATACATAAATATCACACTGGTGGACTTTGACAGTCTGCAAGACCTGTATGACATCCCAGAGTGCCACTTCTTGCTTCATGGGAAACTCACGGGGGTGTTGTGACGATGGTGGTGCACAGGATTGGCCGAACCCACAGTATATAGAGGTCTGCAGTGCATTTGCCAAATATCAGGGCAATGGCATGCCACCTTGCTACTACACAAGGAGATGCTAGAGCAAGCGAAAGTATATCTCAGCCCGCTACAGGAACAATGGGAAGCGGATCAGGAGACCCCTAATAGCGAAACAGATTGGACTAAGATTCCTGAAAACACACTGAGGATCTCATGAAATGCATGTTTTAAACTCATTCAGCACTATGTCCTCCACAGAACGTATGTCACATCCAAAAGAGTGAATCTGATGTCACAAGGGTTGGGCATGGGTTACCCCAAGTGCGACGAATTAGGCGCTGCATTGTACCATATGGTCTGGGTGTGCCTGGTCCTCGCCTCCTACTGGTACGTGGTGATGGAGGTGGAAGCGGTGGCCAATGGGCGCCTGCTGGGCAAGAATACAGTGTTAAGAAGGGAGGTGGACTGGGGGCTGTGTCCGGGGAGCTGGGCAGAGGCATGGACACAAGTTTTAGAGGACATGGCGCAGGTGGGGAGGGATGGGAAAATAGTGAGGTCAAATGCAGAAGATCTGGAATTGCCCTGAGGCTCTCCAAGGTTTGTGCTTGCAATATGCACCTTGCCCGCACTGCTGATAATATCCCCCTTTGGATATGGAGTGCCTCAGCCTCGAAAGACCGGGACAACAAGGCACAGGCAACCTCACCCACAGCGCACACCCCAAGTGTCACTCCTGATCAACACAACGGCATTCCCCTCAACCTTATAGGGGTGGTTCACAGTTTTCTTAGAGCTCCTTTCCCTTACGTTAGCTTTTGTTTATTGCATGACAGAATGCTCCACCCCCTTTTCATGTTACTTTTGAGCCCGGCTTATTACTGATAACTGACATTGCACCAGATCCTCTCATATATTAGTGCATGCCACTGGGACACCGCTCGTATCCTTACTGATGTGTAGGGGCGGGATATAGATTTACAGATGTTCGATGTATTTGTATTGCAAAAACTCAATAAAATGTTTTTTTACATGTGACATTCTAAGATACACACCTTATTAAAACAGCTGGTTGAAATTTAACACCAAATAAAATCAGGGGACCAGCCAACACTACCTAAATTGATAAGGCCAATAAAAACCTACCCATTGCACAAATTACATCCAGGAATCGCAAATCATATAAAAACTTTATAGCCTCCAACCTAGGGCCCGATTACGACGCAGTAAGAAATGGCTCCGACCATCAGCCGGAGCCATTCTAACCGCATCGTAATCTCCTGTTTGGAATAATTTCCAACCGATCCATTTTGATGGAGTCGGTGGGAAATTATTCCAAACAGGAGTTCCGAACGGCTTGCGACGGGCTCGGAGAGCCCGTCCGCCATTCGGAAGGCCTTCAGTAATCCCTCAGCAGTCTCTTTCCGGCCGAGGGATTACAATGGCAGCTTTCCACTGCCTTTCTGTGTCGGCCTTTCCGACACGGAAAGGCATTGGGAATCTGTCTTTGAGGGCCCCAGCAGGGCCCCCATGGGTGCAAGGCCGCTGAATGGCGGCCTAGGGGGCACCTATGGAGCCCCCTGTTGATCCCTGCACCCAGTGGCAGGCACCTGAAGGTGCCTGCCACCGGTTGCAGGAATGAACTGCACCTCTGCTCTTTGCAATGAGAGCATGCATACCAGGTGCAGGGATGAACTGCACCTCTGCTCTTTGCACCTCTGCTCTTTGCAATGAGAGCATGCATTCCATTCGGAATGCATGCTCCCATTGTAAGGTATAGGATTGCGACCAAACAGGGTTCAGTCTCATCCTACTTCCTGGGCTGGAACCGATGACAGGAGGTCGTTCGGTTCCAGTTCCAAACCGATGTCGGACGGACTCCGGTCCGTCCGACATCGGAATTGGGCCCTAAGTCTTTATACCACTTTTGATTAGAACTGGTTTTAAAAGTCTACGCCTAATTCCAATAAAATATAAACAATCCATTAAAACAGGCAACCTGAGGGGCGTGGCTTGGGCGCGCATGGAGTGAGATGTGTGCCATCGAGTCTCCGCTCCAGCGCCTCTTGCCCTTACCTTTCTCCCGGCCTCCGGGCCCCGCTTCTTCCTGGGGCGAGCTCCGCTTCTAGTCGGGATCTCTGGGGCGGCATTCTGGGTCGCGGAGGCCCTCTGGGGGCCCAGTTGCTTCGCTCTCTACTGGCCGGTCCCGGCCTGGCTTGCCGCGCCCGCCATCTTGGTTCCCAGCTGCCGCGGTGGTTCCGACGGCGCCGGATGCCTCGCCTCAGCGGGACCTTACCTTTGCTGCTGGTGACGGAATCCTCGGGGGCTGGACCCCCCCCTGCCACGCTGTGACTTGGCGCCGCCGCCCGGACCTCCGCGGCTGTTTCCCTCCGGCTGGAGCCGACCTGACCTCTGCGGACCGCCATCTTGGGTTCCGGCTGACGCTGCATCCCTGCTGGGGCCCGTGACGCCTCCCTGGAGGGGGGTGACCGGCGCTGCCGTCGGCGGTGCGGTTCTGGCCCACTGACCACCCGCTGCTTTCCTGATCCCTCAGGTCGCTGCTGGCGCGGGGCCCCTCGGTGGCCACAGAGCCTTCCAGTGGTTCCACACGCCTTGCTGCTCAAGTGTGGGGAGTCGCCTGGTGGTTTCAGCGGACCACAGCCAGGGCGGTGCAGGTACCGGGACGGGGGGCCCTCTCTGTTTCTACGTGGGCCCTTGATCCCCAGCTCCACATCGTGACTCTGTCTGCGCCTGCCGCTCCTTGGCTTCGGCCCTGTCCTGGCCCCCCTTCCTGGGTACAGCCTCTGTGGCGCAGAGCGGAGGGTCACGTCCATTCCTGGTGGCCCCCCTGTTGGAGCTTGGCCTGTGCCTTCTGACACTTGTGCTCTGGTTGCTACGGCCTGGGCCACTCTTGGGGCTTAAGCATCGTTAGAGGGCCCTCCCCTGCCTGTGCTGTTCCCTATTTGGTGGTGGAGGCCCCCGGGGGCTGTGCTGTGTGTTTGGTGCTTACCTCCATCGCCGGGGTTGTATACCCCCCCCGCCAGACTTACTTACCTCGTACCTTGGTCCACCCTCTGCATTTCTTCCCCGCCTGGGCCTCTGGTTTCTTGGGACACCGCCGCCATGCCGCCCAAATATAGGGGCACCAAGGACATGGACTCGGCTGCCTCCCGCGACAATCCAGTGACTTCCCTGTGGGCCAAGGCACCTCTGCCCACTCAGGATGACCCCCTTGCCTCCTCGGGTGCGTCCGCCCACGCGGTGCCGATCACCCAAGCCTATATGTCATCCTTCCTGCAGGAAATCAAGTCCGAAATCAGCTCCCTACGGCAGGACTTCAAAGTTGGGCTCCAGGATGTTCGCAGGGATGTCGTGGAGATTGGCGATAGGGTGGATGGTCTTGAGAGGACGATGGACGCCAGGACGGAGGACATTGAGGGTCTCTGGAGGAAGGTGTCTGAGCTGGAAGATCAGAATATCTCCCTGCAGCTGAAGCAAGAAGACTTGGAGAACCGTGGTCGGCGGAACAACCTCCGTATCCGAGGCGTGCCATTGGGAACAGAGGGAACTGATGTCTTGGCATACACCGCAGACCTCCTCCATGCCATCCGCGAAGGGGAGGGTACCACGCCACCTATGCTGGATAGAGCTCATCATGTCCCGGGCCCCCGCAACCGCCCTAACTTCGTTCCCGACATTATCACACGGGTCCACTTGTTTGCGGACAAAGAAGCCATCCTTCGCAAAGTGCAGGGGGCCCGGGCAATCTCCTACAATGGGCTCTCCATTCAAGTCTTTCAAGACCTCGCGCCCTCCACGCTTCGCCGGAGGAAAGCCTTCAAGCCTGTCACCGACAAATTGCGGGCCATGGACATTAAATACCAGTGGGGTCATCCCTTTGCCCTGATGTTCCCCTGGGAGGGCCGGCGGCGGGTTCTCTGGTCTCTGCAAGAGGCGCTGCGCCTCCTCCATTTGCCTCTGGATTCGGACACTGATGACCCCCCTTCCTCTCGCGCCCGCCCTGCGTATTCGCTCCGGCCGGAGTGGTCCACTGTTCTTCCTCCTCGCTCTGGACGTCGTCTGAGGGACCTTGATTCCACTCAAGCCAAACAGGATGCCGTTAATCACGTTCGCTCCCTGAGCGCCTCTCCGTCCCTCGCGCTTTAGTCACTTTCATTGCGGAGCAGTGCTTGCTGATGCCCCCACCGGGGGCCCAACTCTGGGGGCACTTTGCTCAGGCCTGGAGGCCGAAACATGCTATGCATTTCTCATTGCCTTGCGGAGGGCTGGTAGCGGGGGCTCTTTGCCTTCTGTGTGCCCGCCAACCCCCCTTTCTGCAGAGTCCTATATGAGAGTGACTTCTCTGGAACTCCCTACCTTCGGGAGCCCGGGCTGTTCCGAAATGACTCTGTACTACCTTGGCCCAGTTGGCCTGTTTATTTTCTCTTCTCTTCCTTTTTTCCATGGCTTTCTCTTTTCTCGCCCTGCTTTGGGCTCACTGTGGGAGCGTCCTTGCTTGCCTCTGCTGTGTGGTTTGGCTCTGAAGGGATGCGGGGGAGCTGTTGTGTCCTGTTGGGGGGCTAGCTGGCCCTGCTCTTCTGTGCCCGGTCTGCTTCCTTTGTTAGCGCCTTGGGTGGAGCGCCTCTCCTTCTCCTCTGTGGGGCTTTGGATGCTTACCTCTTCTTTGGGGTTTCTGGTCCTTCCTGAAGTGGTTGCAGAGCATTGCTTCCCCTCCAATCTTCTCACTCTTTTCCCCCTACTCCGCCATCTGCTGCAATCCCCCCTGCTGCTGTGCGCACCTGGTCTCTCTTCCCTCCGGTCATGGCCGCCGCACCCTGCCTGAAGCTCGTATCCCTTAATGTGAAGGGACTCAATTCTCCCAACAAGCGGCGACAAACATGGCGATATCTCTTGCAGCTGAACCCTGATATCATTTTCCTTCAGGAGACCCATTTGCTCAAGGCGGATGTAGTCCGCATGGCTCATCCTCGCTTTTTGCTTCAATTTTGGGCTTCTGCTTCTTCTAAGGTAGCTGGAGTAGCAATCCTATGTCGTGCTGGCATTCAGCAGGGGGCCTCCAAGATAACCCGCACCCCGGATGGCAGGTTTCTCAAAGTGGCGGTTCGAATTGGTCACAAGTCCATCACTCTTTGTAACCTGTACGCCCCCAATCAGGCGCAAGATTCTTGCCTCCGGGAGACGTTGCAGGACCGAGTATTGTGCACAGATCCCTCTCTTATTGTAGGGGGCGATTTTAATCTGGTATGGGGCACCAACGACGATCGCAGCGCTTGTTCTTTTCATGGTGCCGGGGCTATGTCCTCCGCTTTCAAGAAGCAATTGACTGAGCTTGGCCTAATAGATGTTTGGCGCTATCACTCCCCCGACTTGCGAGACTACTCGTACTATTCTCCCGTACACCGCTCTTACTCGCGCATCGACTATCTCTTCGTCTCCCACTCTCTAATAGGGAAAACACTTTCGGCCTCCATGTCGGACATATCAATTTCTGACCACGCGCACCTGGAGCTTCTCCTCAGGGATCCGTCTTCCCATTCTGGCTGCCCACCGCGTTGGCGGCTCCCCGCTCACATTCTTCGTGATCCGGTTGATGTTGCGGAACTTAAGGCTGCCATTCTTTCCTATTTCGAGACGAATGATCTGCCGGAAACTCCTTTTCCAGTGGTCTGGGATTCCTTCAAGGCCACTATCCGTGGTCATATCACGTCCATAGCGTGTGCCCGGGCTCGGGAGTCACGCTTGTTTGAATCTACCCTCTCTCGTGACATAAAGGCGCTTGAGCGACTTGATCAGGCACAGCCTCAGGCTGCCCACAAGCGGCGACTGGCCGTACTGCGAGGTCAGCTCCGTGCGCACCGCACTAATCAGGCTGAGCGGGCACTTCTGGCTCTTAAACAGCGCTATTACGAGGGAGGAGATAAGGTGGGTACGGTCTTAGCCCAGCGCCTGCGGGCACGAACTGCCAAAGCTCATATAGCCAACGTTAAACGCCCGGATGGCACTCGAGCCACCACTGAGAAGGCTAAGCTTGCAGCACTCCATACATATTACTCTTCTCTGTACGCCGAGGAGGCGCCCCCTCCGGAGCAGATTCGGGCCGTTCTAGATAATTGCACCTGGACTCCGATCACTCCATACCATGCGCAGTTGCTGGAGGACCCTCTCTCCCAGAGCGAACTTGCGGGTGCTCTGAAAGACCTCCCTCTTGGGAAATCGCCGGGCCCGGACGGACTGCCGCTTTCCTTCTACCGGGTTTTCTTCCCGCAACTTCAGCATCATCTTCTTCGACTTTTCAATTCCTTCACGGATGCATTAGGTCCTTCTTCCTCCGTAGGACTGGCCGAAATAGCTTTACTCCCAAAACCAGGCAAGGACCCTGCGTTGTGCTCTTCTTTTCGCCCTATCGCGCTTCTTAACCCGGACCTTAAACTCTATACAAAAATTTTAGCTAAACGCCTGGATCCCCATCTTCCGGGCCTGATCGATCCCGATCAGGTCGGTTTTATTCGGCAGCGACAGGGGGCAGATAATGTGCGGCGGGTTGCCCATCTTGTTGGGAAAGCCCAGCATTGGAATATACCCGCATGTTTGCTGTCTCTCGACGCGGAGAAGGCGTTTGACCGCGTGGACTGGACCTTTCTCCACGCGGTTCTCCGCAAAATTGGGCTCGGCCCCTTGATGGTTTCTCGTATCATTGCTCCTTATCTCTCCCCTACGACTCAGGTTCGGGTTAATGGCCACCTCACCAATTCCATTTCCATACACAGAGGCACGCGACAGGGCTGTCCTCTCTCTCCCCTCCTGTTTGCTCTTGTGGTGGAACCTCTTGCCATTATGATTCGCCAGGCGCCTGATATCCACGGCATCCCTCTTGGAGGCCAACAGCACAAGGTAGCCTTGTTTGCGGATGATCTTCTTCTCACATTATCGCAACCACGCACGTCTCTCCCCGCCCTCTACCTTCTACTGCGTCAATTCGAACAGGCGTCGGGGCTTAAGATCAACCATGACAAATCCTGGGCTCTGAACCTCACTATCCCAGTAGAGCAGCTCTCAATGCTTCAGGCACTGGTTCCCTATAAGTGGGCTCAACACTCCATCCGATATCTTGGCCTCAATCTGACCCCCACCCTTGCCACCTGGTCGCAAGCAAACTGGCAAGAATGTAGACGGTCCGTGCTAGAGGACCTGCGAAACTGGAAATATCTCACTCTCTCCTGGTTGGGTCGTCTTCATGCCCTTAAAATGTCCATTCTCCCAAAAATCCTATATGTCTTCCAATCACTTCCCACCCTTATCCCGCACCACCAGATCCAAAGTCTGCAGCGTGAATTCACCAGGTTTGTCTGGGGGGGACGCCGCCCGCGTTTTCCTGCAAAATCCTTATGCTACCTCGGGACAGGGGGGGCCTGGCCTGTCCTAACTTGTTGGATTACTACTGGGCGGCACACCTCCGCTTCATTTCTGAATGGATGGCTTGGGAGAGTGAGAAGGTGTGGTTCCATATGGATAGGGCGGTGACTGGGCACTCCGTCTGGGATCTGCCCTGGCACTCTCGGGTCTCTCGCTCACGAAGCGCGTACATAGCCGTTCCTACCAAGACAGTTCTCGACATCTGGGATAAGGTGGCTGTTTCTAAAGGCCACCTTTCCCTCTCCTCACACTCCTATCGCTGGTAATTCCCTCTTTCCACCTGCTTTACACCCTACCGCTTTTACTGAATGGTTGGACGGCGGGTGCAGAACGATACGGGACTTTTTCGTGGGTGCCACCTTCAAGACTTTTGACCAATGTAGGCAGAAGTTCCACCTCCCCGACGGGGCTCGAATACAGTATTTGCAACTTCGACACTGGATATATGCTGAATCTCTGGCGCCGGCGGCCTCGCGTGCCCTCACCCCCTTCGAGCGGCTGGTCCGTTCGTTCGATAACTCTAGGGGCCTTATTTCACGTACTTATCACATCCTCCAACATTCACCGCGGTTAACCCCTCACCCCTACCAGTCTCGTTGGCAGTCTGATTTGGTCACGGACATCACACCTGCACAGTGGGAGCGCTTGTGGCGCGACATCCCGAAGGTATATCACTGTATTTCGCAGCGAGAAACTGCCTACAAGGTAATGACCCAGTGGTACTATACCCCCCAAAGACTACATAAAATGTTCCCTACGACCTCTCCTCTTTGTTGGCGATGCTCGACCTCGCCTGGAGATTTCCTTCACATCTGGTGGTCTTGCCCACTTCTGGCCACCTACTGGAAAGAGATACTTAGCCACATCAAATTGGTTCTTGGCTTTCCCCTGCCTGAAACTCCAGCTACAATACTCCTAGCCATCAAGCCTGCTAATTTGCGCGCGCTGACTCGTAGTGACTGGCATATTTGTCTCCATATGCTGGGTGCGGCGACACAACTTATAGCGCTATACTGGAAGAAAGCAGAGACCCCCCCGGTTACTATTTGGTTCACTCGCCTATGGCACACCATGGCCATGGAACTTCTCACTGCGCGCTTGCAGAATCGAGACACCCAGTTCAGCAAACTCTGGCAACCACTGATTGACCACTTCTGTAGGATAGAACATGCCCGTTTCCAGCCCCGAAACTTCGGGCTCTACGCCTCTTTGAAGATGCACTACTTCCCTTTGCTTTCACCGTGCCCCCTTGATTCTAACGCCACCACGCTACTACTTGATCATCAGGCCACCATCTCGGCAAGGACTACTTCCCGCACTTCACTTTTCTTTTCCTTCCTCTTTTTCCTCTTTTTTCCCTTCTTTCCTTTTCTCTTTCTCTCTTCTTCCTTTTCTCCCTCTTTCTTGCTAGCTCTTCCTGTCTCTCTCTATCTTCTCTACCTGTCTCGTGTTTATGTTTGAGTTCGTTCACTTATTATGGTTCTACCCATTTGGAGATGCCTTTCAGCATATGCCTGACTCTTCTGCTTCTTACATTTTGCGGCCGGCCCTGCATGGGTTGTAGGCGACTTGCTGTGTAACCTCATGTGGATGCATAACTCTCCTACTGCCACACCCTTGCCTCATTTTTACTTGCCCTATTCTGCGGCCGGCCCATCAATGGGTTGTAGGCGACATGCTGTGTATCTGTGGTTTATTCTCCTCTTCCTTAATAAAATAGATTTATATCAAAACATGCAACCTAGAGCATTGTGCTTTTAACCCACACCCACAATTAATTTCTTCATCCATCAGAGATTTTCCACGGGTTTGGATTGCAAATGCGGGTTCTATCTCTAAACGACATTTTGGTAGCCCTCTTCTCATTGCAGGATACTGTAACTCAGAAAGATAGGGGCACACCGTGCAATTCAGCCAAGACTTTCTTAAAAACAATGTCGAACTCTTTGGATTTAGATATATCTAATCTCTGTCTCTCAATTCTACAACAATTTTTTCCATTATTTCCCTTTTGTTAAAAGTAAGGGAGTATCACATTTACAAATTTCTATGTTAAGGAAGTGGACCAGACTTTTGACACGCTCCCTAATATCTCTTGCCCAATGTAACTGACTCTGATAGATTTCCTTTGCACAAAGCCTGGATACTTGTGATTTTAAAGCCTGTCAGATGTTTGTGCCAGAATCACAAGAATTGGAAACTTAAGTTTTATTATTCTAATAGTTCAATCCAACTTCTACTCTAATTGCCTGCCAATGGCACATGAAGGGAGACCTAATGGAGCTTTATGACAATTACCCTCTATTTTCTCCCAGACTTGCCTTAAACCCAGGCCTCAGAATTCTGCCCCTTATAGCATATGTGGAGGGACCATACCTCTATGTATAGTGAACACTGGCATAATTGAGGGGCCACCAAAGTCCCTTCTAAATTTCTTTAACCTTCCCACAGATATTAGTGCCCAAGTTTTTAAGGTGTCCAAGTGCGTTCTCCAATGTAATTTTTTATTGAAAAGTATACCAAGGTATTTACGGGAGACAGTTTGTCCTACAACCATTTCCTCTTTGGACCAAGTAAAGAGCTTGAATGTTCTCCCTATCACCAAGATTTGTTTTCTCTTTATTTATTTTTAAATCATTTGCTTTACAGTAGTTATTAAATGCTTATTTTTTTTCTTTGAAACCCCACTTGGGTCACAACTAAAATAATGAGGTCATCAGCATATAATAAGCAAGGTGTGTGCCGTTCCTCCGTCTTAGGAGAAAATTAGTGTGTATTTTGTAAGATCCCAGGCAAATCAGCAACATAAAGTGCGAACAGAGTCAGGGCAAAGACACATACCTGCCGTAAGCCATTTTCATTTGGGATTTTACTTGCAAGAGCTCAATTAATATCTAGCTCAACCTTGCCCCACTTCCCTTGTTGTAGTTCCTTAAACACATCTAGTAAGCTTCCGGGGGATATTCACACCACTTAATTTTTTTAATACTATTCCCCTATTAACCAGGTCAAATGCCGATTGGAAATCGACAAAGCAACAAAATATGCTCATTCTGGTTTTCTTTGCTTTCTGCCTATTGCCCAGAGAATAAAGAAAGAATCGATAGCTGAATGCTCCCCTTTGAAATCCCCTTGCCCAACAGTTATTAACTCTTCTGTTTCAATCCAATTCTTCAAATATTGAAGGATCAGTTTTGCAAATATTTTAGCCCCCACGTCAAATAAATCAAACATTATAGGGTCCATCACCCTTGATTGGTTTAAAGAAGCTATTGTCTTTTTTATCTCAGATTTTGATTTAAATTCTCCATTAGGTCTTACTCACTCACCTGGACCAAACACATTTTTGCTCCTATAAATCATAGATAAATCTCTAACCCCAACTTCTTCTCGCACCACAGAGCTGGTGCACTACTGTTCTCATCTGATCCTTCCTGGACCAGATTCCCAATTTTTTTAATGTCCTTGTAAACTAGCACTGTTATCATTTCGTTGCAATTTGCTTATAATACAAATACTTGTGGCACCAATGTCTTCAAATATGGATAAACGACTTCGACCCCATACACATCCTGTCAAAAAGATCATACGCAGCAACTGGCATTTAATTGAGGGAACCATACCTAACATCGGGCCCCTACTTTTTGCCTTAAAAAAGAACCGGAGCATTGGGCAACAAGTCACCAGCTCAGCTGGAACTCTTAAAAAACCAGCCACGCTACGCACCATGCTAAACCTTCAGCCCATACAAGACCACCACAAATGTGGGATGTGCTCGGTGTGCAATTCCACCGTTGAAGGGACTCTGTTTACTGATGGGCAAAGACATTGGCACCACAATGAGTTCACGAACTGCAAATCTAAAAATGTGGTGTACGCAATTACATGTCCATGTAAGAAAACCTACATTGGCAAAACTAGCCAAGAAGTGCATCAGCGCATTGTGCAACATCGCTCTCGACTCAAGAATAATATCCTCACCGCTCCAATGGTTGAACATTTTGTGGCTTTGAAGCACACACATAATGACTTCAACTGGACTGTTTTGTCTCTCATAAAGAAGAACAATCAAAGAGGGGGTGACCCTGAAGTTCTCCTGTCCCAGAAAGAGGCATTTCTTATTATGAAATTCGACACAGCTCTGCATGGATTAAATGAGCTATCTGAGATCGCGAAACTATAGAAGGTAATAGAACATGTGAGGCCCCTTTTCTGACACTCTGCACTACATGTTCCATAATGCACTGGGGCTCATGACCCTCGGGTTCTGCTCCCGGGTTATTTAATTAGCTATTTTCAAGACTGCCCCCTCGCTGTCTGTTTGAACCAGTTCAGCGCGATGGATTGATAAGCGCTTTCTCGCTCCCGCTTTAAACCACAGGCAAGTTACACTGGGTCTTTATTTACATAAACATACTTTCGTTACTTGAATGTTGGTCTTGTTTGACCGAGTTAGTGTAACAGTTGGTTTACATTGTCGTTTGCAGGGACTGAAAAGTGATCATCTTACACTGAGTTCGGCTAGGTCGCATCCACGGCGTACAGCGGCTCTCAGCCAGTTGAAAGGTAACATCCAGGTCTTCGCTCAGACGCTTGGGGCTAACTCAGCACCTCGCGTACGAGTGTTTGTACCGTTAAAAACACAGATTAGAGCTTTAACATTCAGGCTGTTTCATCTGTTGGTTTCAGATTCCGTGCAATTGAGGGAACTTGGACCATACTACAAAACAAACAGAGACTTGATGCGATCCAGTGCCCGAAAGGTAGGAACATTTATTCCTCTTCCAACCATGTTGGTACATTGCGGTGATTCCCACACCCCTCATAGTCTGACAACTTGCTCTGATTTCTTTAATTCCTGTAGCCTTATGACTTGAAGAGTAGGACTATCGTCTTCTTCAATCAGTATTCCAAGATCCATTCAACGCTGCAATTCAGGTACAGACACATATCAATAGGTCCTGAATTATTTCTGTAGTTTTTAACAGGGTAGGGCAGGTTTCACATTATTGTTTTTTGTAATTTTAGAATCCACGACCAAGTCCGAGTCCTGAGGAGAACCCCGAAACAACTAGGGGTTCGAAACGCGTTGACTCCTGAGTATGGGTTACCTTCGATGGGGTGTGCCACGAGGGAATTAATCAAACTGTGTTTTCCCCTTTAGACAACACCTCGGTACTTTGTGTAACCCCATTCTCCGATCACAGGCAGGACAGTAGGCATCAGCCTAGTAACGAGACAGTGTCCGCCTAGTGCCAAATTTCAAATTTAGGACTGGTCAAATGCTTTAGGCTTGTACACATTTTTGCTGTATCATTATTGTACTTAAGTGTCTTTTTCTACTTTTTCACAAAGGTGTTGTGTTGTATGTATTTATTTTGAGCATGTGTTAAAATGATTATTGGACGACATTGTGTACCCTAATAATGTGTTGCCCATTCTAAGACATGTACAATTGATTTTGAATGTCTTTGCGTAAAAGTATCACAAACTAAGCTGAATAAAGCTAGTGAACTTTAGAATTGTTGGTCTAAGGTTCCTTTAGACTTAGGTCTAACAGTCTTCCTGGACACTTTGTTTGTTTCCTACCACATTAGGATGGCGGGCGGTGTGTTGGCAGTTGGAAAGACCTACCGCCACGCATCCGACGGGCTCCTTGAGCCCGCCGGTGCAGCGGTGGGGGTTGTTGTCCTTACCATGGTGGTGGTGCCTGCCAGGCACCGCCGTAGGGATTACAATGTTCCTTTCCGCCCACCTTTTCATGGCGGTTAACCCGCCATAAAAAGGCTGGTGGAAAGGGACATTGGGGGCCCATAGCTGGCCCCCTTTACCCCCTGGCCCTCCGATGTGGCCACTGGTGGGGCACCTATGGTGGCCCCCCTACATATAGCTTAAATGCAAAAGTGTGCAGTTCCTTAGACAAGATATTGGTACTAGTAGTCTGTCAGGTCAGTGGAGTATGCTCCAATAGGAGCAAATGCCCTCACACACCCCGAAAGGTGTCATGCTTCATCATCTGGGCATGCTCCTCGTCGGGCGGCACTGCAATGCCTGACAGGCACCCCCGAAGGGGCTCTTTGCCAGAGATCTTTTTGTTATTCCGTCTGATGAGTGTGGGTATGTGGGTGTGAAGAATAGTGTGGTGAAAAAGGTGATTAAAGTAGGTCTAGTGATGCTGGGTTTGAGTAAACTTTACTAGTGAAGCTCACTGACCTAATCAAAAACAGTAATGCTCGTGTGGGATGCAATGGTCCTAAAGAGCAGTCGTGATTAATTTCTAAAGTGTGAGGTCAACGTGTTTCTTGCCTACTTTTAGCCCCTAAGGGGTCTATTGGCAATTCATCAGGACCGAAGAAGAATAACCTACACTACTGCGTGACTGATTCTTCAAGTAATCAGTCACACCATGGGAAACAAAGTATGATTCTAACTTGTTTTACAAACTGACCCGTTTGGGAGTCAGTTAGGGTCTCACGGGGGCACAACAGAGTGAACCGCTCACTCGCAACTCGTTCGTGGCATGGCGTGCGACTACACACCTACCCTGGCTCTGTCGCCCGCTACATATCTGCCTGCCACGATGTGCAGGGATATGTGCAGTATCCCTATTTTGCATTGCGGCAGGTGCTGTAGTCAGCAGCACCCGCCGCAATACAAAATATAGGCATTGCGAACACCGTGGTGGCGGTCACATTGTAATGCCTATGTAGGGAGCACCGACAGCCTGGCGGGTGGTCCCGATTCCTGATAGGGTGGCAGGCAGACGTAAGTCCGCCCGCCATCCTAATCAGCCCCATAGTCTATTGGCTTTTTTAGATTACCCATAGGAAAGGTTTGTCTAACTGGAATGTCTCCTTTAAAGCGTCCGTTTAGACAAATAAAAGCATCATCGGCTAAACAACGCTGCATCTCACATGCAATTCTCTGTGTAATTTTGAGGAAAATGGCTAGGGGAATAATATATACGCAAGTCCACCCGACATCGTAATAGGCCGCATGGTAAGGTGCAACAGCACAGACCAACACTGGGTTCACTGCCAAAATATCGAGGTCAAAAATACAGACCTACAAAATTATCGAGACATAAATATCTACTACAAAAATATCGACAACCTATACTTAAAAAGGTAAGTATAAAAACATCGGAAAAAAATATAGTTTTTGTTGGACTTGGCCCTTTTTGCAGGGTCATCCCTGAACTTCTTTGCCTTCCTCCTGTATTTTTTCTGACCTATTTTTGATGGTTTTATGACTCTGGGCACTTTTTCACTGCTGATCAGTGCTAAAGTGCATATGCTCTCTTTTGTAAATTGTTGTAATGGATTAGTGACTCCATGATTGGCTTATTTGATTTACTTGTCAGACCCTCGTACAGTGCACCATGAGTGCCCAGGGCCTGTAAATCAAATGCTGCTGGTGGGCTTGCAGCACTGATTGTGCCACCCACAGAAGCAGCTTGTAAAATATGGCTCAGGCCTGCCACTGCAGAGCCTGTGTGCAGTCTGGGACTGCCATGTCGACTTGGCAAGTGCACCCACTTGCCAGTCCCTAAACCTTCCCTTTTCTACATGTTAGTCACCCCTAAGGTAGGCCCAAGGGCAGGGTGCATTGTATGTGAAAGGTAGGACATGCCCTGATGTGTGTGGCAAATCCTGATAGTGAATTACAGCCAATTTCGTTTTTCACTATTGCAAGGCTATCTGTTCCCATAGGCCAGAATGGGGAGTTAGTTTATAACATCTTATAAACATAACTGACCCTAGGAACAAGATAGAAAAATAAAGTTTAGTATGCCTGAACTCAGAATGTTAAAATACATCTTTTAGTGTGGGTGATTTTTACATTCTGTGTTTGAAAATACCACTTTTAGAAAGTAGGTATTTTCTTGCCTAACCATCCAGCATGCCTCTGCTAGGTTTGTGTATTCCATGTCTGGTTTTTGAGTGACAAGGGCTGGAGAGGGCTTTGGCTCCAGCAGTCTGATGAGTCAGGGCTGGGCTGAATAGGACCTGCATTGAATAGAGAATAGGGGGAGGAGATTTCCTTTCACTTGCCTGAGCCTTCATAGAATAGAGAGTAGGGGAGGAGATTTCAGCTACCTGGGCCATATCTGCTTTCAACAATGCTATCTCCACCTCCTGCCAGGAAGCTGCACCAGCGAGGACAGAACTGGTTTTGGCTGGGCACAGACACTCTCTGCCTTCAGAGAACAAAGGATTTTGCAGTATAAATATTGGGGCCCAGACCCCAGAACCTTAGATCACTTCTGGGAATCAAGACGAACCTTTGCCAAGGAGAGAAATCAAGGAAGCTGAAGGAGGAGACTGCCCCGTGCTGTTTGCTGTTTGGGGTTGGCCTGCAGTGGTTACTCATTGCCAAGGAAAGGAGAAAAGGAACTTTGTGTGTACTTTTTACTATCTTAAGGAAGATCTCCAAGGGCTTGAAGTTGAGCTTGCCTCCTGTTCTGAAGTCTCAGGGACACAAAGACTTCACCACCAGCTCCCCCTGAATTTCCTTACTGGGAATTCTACCTGCAGAGAGGTGCCTGCTGTTGTTTTGGCCCCTCTGGAGACTGCGTGTCGCTGGGAGCTGGAAGCGCGACGCAACGAGGAAGAAGCGTGTCGCCGCCGCAGCTGTTGCCGTCGCATCGCCGAAGAAGTGTGCCGCCGCCGCAGCTGTTTGTCGACGCATCGCCGAAGAAGCGTGCCGCATCACCGGAGAAGCGTGTCGCCGCCACAGAGGTTGCCGTCGCATCACCGGAGAAGCGTGTCGCAGGGCCTGTCGCAGCTCAAGAGTCCACCGAGTTCGCCGCACGGCCGTTGGGCATGCACGCATCGCATCCACGTTGTCGCATCGCTCCAAAGATGCCATTTTGTCGCATCGCACCGGATCATCACATCGCATCGAGGTACCATCTTGTCACATCGTAACCGGAACGCAGTAAGAAACCGATGCATCTCCTCCTCTCCGGTAAGGAACCGATGCATCACCTCCCCTGCAGTAAGGAACAGACGCATCACCTCCCCCGAAGCAAGGAACCGACGCATCACCTTCCCTGCGACCCTTTTGTTTGTTTTGCGTTACGCATCCAAGGTACTTTGAGAGTAAAGTGTCGCATTTACCATCTACATTGAACTAAGCTATTTCTACCATTTGAAAGTCATATTTTTGAATACTGTATTGTGGATTTTTGTCGTTTGGTCTTGTGTTAAATCTAGATAAAGATTACTTATTTTTCTAAACTGGTGTGGTGTCCATTTGTAGTGTTTTCACTGTATTACTGTATGTGTTCACAAATGCTTTACACACTGCCTCTGAGATAAGCCTGCCTACTCGTGCCAAGCTCCCAAGGGGGTGAGCAGGGGTTATTTTAGGAGTGTAGCCCCCTTACCCTGACTAGAAGCAAGGGCCCCTAGTTGGTCAAAGGTACCTACCTCTGCCAACTAGAGACCCCCATTTCTAACAGTTTTCAATAATATTGTTGTATTAAATATCAACTTTTAAATATATATAAATTAAAATATTAAAAATAAAATATATTAAATACTGACATTAATTTGATAAAAATTTAATATATTCAATGTATATTGTAACAAATAAACTTACTTTAAAAATGTTAAACACATATATATATATATATAGTTAAAAAAGTATCATAAAACTATTAATTTTAAATATAATTTTAAAATATTAAATAATATAATATAACAAATATACATATACATATATATATATATATATATATATTTATATATATAAATATACGAATAACATAAAATATTTAAAAAGCAAACCACTTTAATTAAAATGTAAAAGTAAATAATCACTGATAACTCACCAAAACTCCAAAATAACTAATATGTTGGTCTAATAATCATGCACACCATTAGTGCCAAACTTACCAAATCACCAAATCATTTATCTACTAGTGAACACCCATATTATAACACTAAATACAACAAAAAAAAGAAGATATCTTACTCAATGAAAGATTTCACAGGTATATATGTATATAGTCAGGAAACTGAGCCTGTTTCTGAATCTACAAACAAAACACCCTGTAAGGCTCTAGGAATAAAATATATCAAATGTGGCCATATATTGATAAAGAAGGACCTTCTCTTACCTTATATTGTCAAATCAGATAACTCTTATCTAAAAACCTATGAGTAGGGGTGGTGACACAACCAGCATACTGCATCATAAGGAATGTAAGAAAAACACATCCCCCCAACACCATGACAAGCGTGTGTAGACTGTGTCATATGCCTACAACACTGAACATGAAATTGAACATACAATGTGACCCCTATCACATGTGTCACACATAAATGTGTGTGGTATCCACAATGCAAGCAGACCATGACCACTGTGGCAATGGGGTCTAACACCCCATCATCACAGTTACCAAAAGGCAAGTGTGGGGCCCATAGCTGAAGCACATTCTGAACATTGTGACAATGGGGCCTAACCCACCATCATCACAGTGACCAAAAGGCAAGTGTGTGGCCCATAGCTGAAGCACATTTTGAACATTGTGACAATGGGACCTAACACCCCATCATCACAGTGACTAAAAGGCAAGTGTGGGGCCCATAGCTGAAGCACATTCTGAACATTGTGACAATGGGGCCTAACCCCCCATCATCACAGTGACCAAAAGGCAAGTGTGTGGCCCATAGCTGAAGCACATTTTGAACATTGTGACAATGGGGCCTAACACCCCATCATCACAGTGACCAAAAGGCAAGTGTGGGGCCCATAGCTGAAGCACATTTTGAACATTGTGACAATGGGGCCTAACTCCCCATCATCACAGTTACCAAAAGGCAAGTGTGGGGCCCATAGCTGAAGCACATTCTGAACATTGTGACAATGGGGCCTAACCCCCCATCATCACAGTGACCAAAAGGCAAGTGTGGGGCCCATAGCTGAAGCACATTCTGAACATTGTGACAATGGGGCCTAACATCCCATCATCACAGTGACCAAATTGTAAGTGTTGTAATGGCAAAAGCTGGAAATGCCAAACAGCATGGATTATCCCAGGTCACAGACCAACAAACACATCAGTGACATAGTAGTGCTTGTGTCCCATAGCACCATAGATTGTGTGAGGCAAACAGTGCAGTGCAAATAAGACATACCTTTGGCCATGTGCAGACAAACATTACCCATGGGGGCTGACATTGTCAACATTCATCAATAACACAATGACAGAAGTGACCATCATAATGCAGACCCACATATCTGCACCCATGGACACACAAATGTAGATATCCTGTGGAGACTGTAGATGTGAGGTGAACAAATACCATACCATGGCAGCAATGGGACATACAAACCATGATCATTGTGCTGACTGATGACCTAGGAGTCTCAGGGACAGCAGGGGAAAACCACCAAACAACATACAGCCAATGGCACACTAAAGATAAGCCAATGCAGTGGTGCAGATGCACAAACACAAACAGGCAGCCCCACACTGCATATCAAACACAACAGGTGATGGGGGGTGTGCCAGTGTCCCCAGGCAACCACACAACACATGAGGAGGCCTGAATCCCAATTACACAGATGTGTATACAGTGCCACACAAAAGTAACTCATGGATCGGATTCCCCTATGTGGGCAATCAGGCATTGTTAGATGAGAGGGAGCCCAAATTACACATGTCACACAAGCTTGTAGGAACTGCAACTAACACAGCAAGAGACAGACCCACCACAGCACTACCCCTTGGGTCCCCACATTGCGGTGACACTGGCCTGCATGATAATCCCACTGTGATGACAAAGCTAGATGTTGTTCACACTGTGAACCACAGTCATGTGTCCTGAGCAACAAACTACCATCACACCTACACAAGCACAAATCAATCAGCACGGCCTGTCAGCCAAGGCCAATATGGAGGCAGGGGTCTAGCCGTGAAACAACTCTCATCTGCACACACTCAACACCACACACCTTGATCTCCACCAATGTGCAGCAGTGAACCTCACATGCACTGGTGACATTGCACATGCACCCATGACAATCCCAGGGTTGCTGGTGGGAACTAAGGTGCAGAAACCCATCACACATGGCCAGTCAACAAGACTCGTGAATGTCTGACACACTGCACAGTACCCCGTACATGGGCATGACGTCAATACCACACCAACCAATGGGATCCCGGCCAAGGTCACACACCAATGAAGAAGCCAAGGTCACCCACAAAGAACACACATAGACAACTTCCAACATTGCAGCTCTGACCCTGAGGAGTGGCAGCAGTCACACACACTACGTGTCACAATCACTGAAAGCTAACACAAACTGTAAATTACATGACAGGTGTAACCAACAAGTGCCAAGGGGAATCCTGACTGTGTCTCATCTGCGTTTGCCCACAAACTCAGCCCTGACAGCAAACACACCTATGGGTGACACCCTGATGACCAGTAATGTGCCATGCACCCACATCCCAGAGAAGCCAGGGAGAAGACTTTGGGGGAACATAGGTCAACTCAGCAAACATCACAAACAGGAACATCACTAGGGATCCCAGCCTGCCTAGCAAAATGGAAGTGAACACACACAGACATGCTCACACAACACACACCTTGTGCTCAGGCAATGTCACAGAATTACACACTGCCATGAGGGGACTCCACTCCTGTGTAAGGAAAGCTGTGCCATACGTTGTCTCAGTAGGGCCCTATCATGTCAGCAGCACACTTGGTCACTCAGTCAACAATTAGCACAAAATGAAGGCTCCCGTCATATCAGCCTGGTCATGGGAGTGTCACCGAAATCATCAGCACAGATCCAACACACATGTATAGCAAGTTGCACTGATAACACAGATGAGTCCTTCCCCATTGATGCCCAAACTTGCATGTCCAGTGGAGATGGTCACACGGTCAGGGAAATAGACAAATTGAACAATGGCAAGCACAACAGATGTGCAGGGGTGTAAGCCACAGATGTGATATTGCTAATAAAAGTAGGAAATCCCATTGCCAAATCTTGAAAACATGACACCCTCATATTGCTGCAAAGGATGACATGGATACACAACAGGATAGGGCACATTCCCCCTGGACCACATGGGGTCCTGCACAGTAACACTTCATTTACCTGACATCAAACATCACCATCACTGCAGCAAGGGCATGGTTAGCATTATCAACATCATGTACATTAGAAGCAAAACCACTAGAGAACAGAAAGTAGCTTTATTCAGCATATGTGGCTTTAAAATTGAAAGTCCTGAAAAATAACCAAGGCCAATGGCCAGTCCATTAACAAAGTCAAAACAGGGTGACAGTGGCAGATGTCACCCTTTGCATGCCTGCACTGCTACACACCAGGGACATTCCCCTCGGAAGGGCATACGGGGGGCGGCAGGCCAGGCACCGCAGGGACAGGATCAGGGCTCACCAGAAGGAGGCAGGGAAGGGGTGGTGGGTGCTGGAGAGTCACTGACAACTGCAGTGGAGGTGTCTGACATGGTGTGTGCCGGCACAACTGGGGGGCATGAGTCAGATGGTGTGGGTGCCGGCACGACTGCAGTGGGCTGTGCAGATGGAGTGGACAGGTTCCCCACTGCAGTGCCCAAGTCAGACAGGGTGGTAGTGGACTCCACTGCAGTGCCTATCTCCAGGGGAGTAGAATGGGGTTCAGGTAAGGTGGGCAGGACAGAGGGGGAGGACACGGCCTCCACACCAGTGGCACAGACATGCGCAGCGGGGGTGTGGTGCTGGAAGAGCAAGTGGTAGGGGGAGAAGGCCGGATCATTTTGGGGATGGTGTATCTGTGGGTGGGGGAACCTGGGGCAGGGTGTGGTGGGGGAACCTGTGAAGTGGGGGCCTGAGGGATGGAGGAAGGAGACTTGGTGGTTGAGCTGCAGGGCGGCGGCGGGGTCTTGCTCTTCTGGGGGGACTTGCGGATGGGGGCCTCAGTCTGTCTGTGCCTGGGGGAGGGTGTCCGGGGGTGAGGGGCACTCCCCTCTGTGTGGGTGGACCTCCTCTTCCCCCTGTATGCTGGATCAGCTGTATCGGAGGGGAAGAGGCCGAGGTCACAGAGGAAGATCTGCTTTGTAGGTGGGGTTGCAGGTGAGGCAAGGGAAGGGGCCTTGGAGGGAGAGGTATCTGAGGACTGCGGAGTGACTGTGGATGCCTGTGTGTGTGTCTGTTCCCCATCCCCTGTGGGTGTGCTATCAGTCCCCTGAGGATGCCTGCGTGCACGTTTTGTCTTTGTAGTGGGTGTGTCTGTGCTGCTCGTGTCTGTGTGTTTGCTTGATTGTGCAGGTGTGCATGTGCTTGGGACAGGTAGGGTGCTGTTAAAAGCAAAACGACAATCGTGAACATTACCTGCACCATCTTGTCTGGTGGAATTCTATGTGCACATAAGTTGCAGTCATTTTTAATCTATCACAGCCATTTTGTACTCTGTTGGTCACCTTTGTTTCACCCTGCCCTTACTAGCATCCCTCTGACCCTCTGACCGACCTGGTACGTGTGCTGGGGGCTATAAACTCTATTTGCCGCAACAAACCTCAGCGCCACTTGCTGCCACAAACTCGTTTTTCCTCTCATCTCTGTTTTCAGGCAAACCTTTGGACACTCTACCCCTCACTGCACCTAGTTACACAAACAGGTTCCAAACACCGAAAAGACTCTTGCAACATGATTTATTGCACTGCAAACAGCAAGACTTGTTGTTACCAACAATGGGACCTGTTTTTATCAACAGAACGAACTCTTAGATCTGGCCGGTCTCACATGTTTTAGACCCTGAAGCAAGGTCCAGCTGCAAGATAAGATTGTCTGTTTGACCTGGGTGGGAAGAGAATTACTGTTGGGCTTGTGTGACAACCTGCCCGGGGCGGGGACCCCAAGCTTGTGTAACCATGTTGATGAAACCAATGCATTGTGTCAAACCTGTATAAAAGGAAGAGCCAAGGGAGTTATCAGCAGAACACCTCCCTCAGACATCCCGGTGTCTGCAGTTGACGTGATCTCCTCATGAGAAATAAACCTTTTTCTTGTCTTCCAGTTTCCAGCGCTTGCCTCATTATTTTGATAGCGAACCCAAAGTGAATTAGAGGTGGAACCCTGCACCGGGCAGCATTGAGGGTCTTAGAAGACTCGCTGCCTTTCACAGTGCCAGGAAGTGTGGATGGGCAGAGGTAGGAGGGGTGAGGGACTGTTGGAGGAGGGACACTGCTGCCGTCAGGGAGGAGTCCATGGACCTATTGCTCCTCTGTAGGGCAGACATGCCCGATGAGATGCCCTCCATGAACGACACCAGCTGAGTCAACAGAGTGGTGTGGGCATGGAGGACACTCAGCATTGCTGTCTGCCCTACATGGAGCTGGCGAAGTAGGTACACAAACTCCTCACTCAGGGCAGCAGGGGACACAGGGGCAGGGGCTGCGGTGCCTGGCACGGAGACACGCTCCCGAACACGAGAGCCTCCATGGACCTCTGGAATGGGAGCCGATGGGAGGGCGGTGGTGGTGGTGGTGGCGGGGACAGCAATACTAGCTGGGGTGTGGTGGCTGCTGACACCCGCCTCCACAAGGGAGTCATCCTCCGAGCTGCTGTGGTCCTCAGCTGAGATGGATGCTGCTGAGGACTCCTCGGTGTGGCTCCCCTCGCCCTCCGTGCCACTGGGTCCCTCCGACCACTCATCGGCTGCTGACCCAGTCTGGCTCTGCGGCTCCTCCTGGTCCATGGAGCTGTCCCCTCCTGTGGCCGTGGATGTATCTGCAAACAAGTAGGGAAACAGAAAAACATCAGTCACCTGCACTGACCGCACACACCACAGTAAGTACAGCACATTGCAGAGCAAGCCCTGGCATCCTTAGTTGAACATTGCCAAAAGTGCCTAAACAGAGTAGGAGAAGCCAATTGTCAGTCTGATGGCCAACCATGGCACTCACATCCCTCCTGGCCTTGCACCCATCTGTCTGGTGTCTGTCGGATGGCAATACCCCAGTATGGACACATGCACCACCTACACAGTAGTTGGACAGTGCAGAGAACACGGTGAAGTATGTGAACATGCACACATCACAACTCTTGCCACTGAGTCAGTACAGGTGTCCGGATAAAGGGATGGCCAGAGTCTAATTTGAAATGCATGTGATGCATACCAGCACCAGACACCATGATGCACCCATGTCCTGATAGTCAATGCCACAATGGGGTGCATGTAGCACATGTCACTCCCCTGCAGGACCACTCTTAGGAAGTTTAATGCCATGGCACAGAAATACCTGCAAAGTCATACATCACTGTCTCCAGTCACATGGGCAGGGCAGCCAGCCAACAACAGTCTGCACTGTGTCACAATCCTAGGCCATGGGGAATGCAAGTCCTGTAGCTGACAAGTGCACATGTCCATCCCCCACAAACCACATCATCTGAACTCTTATTTGGCCACGTCATACCAATTGGACATATGGGAGACATGAAACACAACCCTCGGAACATGAGCACCTCACAATCTGCTGTGAATGGGAGACAGCTGCCTGAACTTCACATTCGCATACCCCAGTCTGCACAGTCAAGTGATCAAACACCTATATGTCACACAAGTATCGTCTCATATGGCCACATCTCCGGTGGCATGCTGAGCCCTAACCGATAAACACCCCAGTAGTCCTGACAACGAAGCCACAGCACAATGACACAGAGGCAGACACCTGAGGTAACATTTCACTGGGTACAACGTGTCAGCTGATACACGGGAGTGGGAGTACAGAGTGTATTGTATGGCCTGGAGTAGGCATGACTGTCCTGCTCCACGTGAAAGAGGGATGAGCCCTGGACAGTAGGCAGGTGGCTAAGTATGTGTGACACATTTGATATACATACTCCTGAGGCCCAAACATTGTTCCCACCTGCAGCATGGGTGTGTGCCAAATACCCCAGGCACATGTGGTGAATCAGATCAGCAATTGGACCACATATCATAGTTACACGCAGATTACATGTCAGAACTCAGGCATTGTGTAAGCAATGGACCCACCCATGAAGCCCACAACAAAGTTACGGGAACAAATGCTGACCCCCACCTTGAGCTAAGCAAAATGCAAGGACACAGTACCCAAGTGACACAACTTCCTGACTGTAAGGGCCACACCTGGGTATCAGATGAGGAGTGGGCATGTCACAATTGAGGGACATGGGTCCTGGACCACAGGACTGATGCACTGTGGAAGGTTAACCAGGCCAGAGGAGGGCACATAGCATGTCAGACAAAGTTCACAGTGCAGTCATGGACTCACCACCTCCTTGCTGCTGTCTGGCCTTCAGCTGCCCATCCACATCAGGGAAGACCACCGCCAGGATCCTGAGCATGTGGGGGGTCAGGGTCCGGTGTCCGCCCCTCCTGCGAGGAGGCGACAGCTTCAGCTGGACCCTTGCGATCCTCCGGGTCCAGCCCCGAAGGTCCTGCCACCTCTTCTGGCAGTTGCGGATCCGGCGCTTGTAGACCCCCACGGATCTCACTGCCCGGGCGATGTCCAGCCAGATTTCCTGCTTCTGGTGGGCATAAACCTGTGAGGATGACAAAGTGTAAAGGACATCACTACACATGCAACATATCCGTGCATCACACATTTGGATATACATGTCTCAATAACAGGGGCACATGATGTACACAGGCAGTGCAGCGATGGCTATGAACAGTTTTCCAGCAGTTACTACATGGTATCATTGCCTGGGAAGTAAAACCTTGTTGGAATGCACTGTTACTGCACTATACCTGTTCAGTGCATGTAACTACACACTATGGGGGGGTGACAACTACTCAGTGAGCATGCTAGCCAGTGGCGTGCACACTGTAAGTCTTGCTAGTCAGACAACATGCACATTCAGTAAGGCAGTGGACAGCACACCCACCTGCTCCCCTGCTTTCCCATACAGCTTGCTGTACTGTGGAAGGAGGCTGTCCAACAGGGCCTGGTTCTCCTCAGTGCTGAAAGCTGGGGCTCTCTCCACAGTACGTGCCATTGCAGGATCCAGAGGATGCAGAGACAGCAGCAGTGGTGGTGGCAGATGTCGTCCTGGAGCATGTAGTGCAGGCAAGTGAGCTCTCAGGGGTACAGCCAGCATTATATGTGTGCTGCTGAGGCAGTTACTGTCCCAAGTGTCCAAAGTGATAGGTCCAAGTCGTTTGCATCTTCTGAATCTGGCCAATCCATGGAATTGCACCACTTACACACGCCCACAGCATCCTTCAAAAGTTCAACTTCATGAGACCCATGATTTTGCAACATTGTTGTGGGTGGCCAACTGAATTCACAGCATCAGACTCGTTAAAGGTTCGAAAACACATCCGTTGCCATGCCAAGCCACAGCCAATGCGTGCGCACCGATCGGTCCATTGCTGTACAACGCGTATTTCCAAAAACAACGCGTACCCGCTCACATCATATGCAATGGCCAATGCGTGCGCACCGATCGGTCCATTGCTGTACAACGCGTACCCGCTCACATCATATGCAATGGCCAATGCGTGCACACCGATCGGTCCATTGCTGTACAACGCGTACCCGCTCACATCATATGCAATGGCCAATGCGTGCGCACCGATCGGTCCATTGCTGTACAACGCGTATTTCGGTCCACATCATATGCAATGGCCAAGGCGTGCGCACCGATCGGTCCATTGCTGTACAACACGTACCCGCTCACATCATATGCAATGGCCAATGCGTGCGCACCGATCGGTCCATTGCTGTACAACGCGTACCCGCTCACATCATATGCAATGGCCAATGCGTGCGCACCGATCGGTCCATTGCTGTACAACGCGTACCCGCTCACATCATATGCAATGGTCAATGCGTGCGCACCGATCGGTCCATTGCTGTACAACACGTACCCGCTCACATCATACGCAATGGCCAATGCGTGCGCACCGATCGGTCCATTGCTGTACAACGCGTACCCGCTCACATCGTATGCAATGGCCAATGCGTGCGCACCGATCGGTCCATTGCTGTACAACGCGTATTTCGGTCCACATCATATGCAATGGCCAAGGCGTGCGCACCGATCGGTCCATTGCTGTACAACGCGTACCCGCTCACATCATATGCAATGGCCAATGCGTGCGCACCGATCGGTCCATTGCTGTACAACGCGTATTTCGGTCCACATCATATGCAATGGCCAAGGCGTGCGCACCGATCGGTCCATTGCTGTACAACGCGTACCCGCTCACATCATATGCAATGGCCAATGCGTGCGCACCGATCGGTCCATTGCTGTACAACGCGTACCCGCTCACATCATATGCAATGGCCAGTGCGTGCGCACCGATCGGTCCATTGCTGTACAACGTGTCCCTGTACAAGTCACACGCATATGTCACCATGCCTGTCACAGGTGAACGTATGCCAGCCACATTTACTTTCCAGGGACTCAGGGGCACACCTACAACACCACGGCCTGTCCACACTGTATCCTAAGGCATGTAAGGCTGCATTACCATCTCTGTGTATGGGGGTCAACATGTGTTTGTTTGGGTGGGACTTGGGGGCAGCGACTCCGAGGCTGTGCACGTGTTCATGGGGACAGAATCCTTGGTGTGTTGTGCACATGACCACTGTGATGTGCAACTGTTCATTTCAGAGCATGTGGCATGGTCACATTTCCAGGTTGTGTATGTGTATGTCATGTCACATACCCCCTGAGTCCCATGTTGGACGGTATGTACGTCACAGGGTGGCCCATTGCCACGATAGTGATGGCCCTCCACAGTCTGTGTGCATGTTGTGTTTCAGATGTCTCTGATTCCATGTGCACAATGGGAGACAGTCTCCACATCCACGTTGTTTGTGCACGGACTTTGATGTTGTGCGTGTGTGTGTGTCACAGACGTCCATGTCTGTCGTGCAGAGGCAACAGGGTCCACTACCTGTGGGGGTCATGGTTGTTTTGCTGTGGTGTATTCATGTTACGCCATGTCATGCCAGTGTCCATGTGGCAATACAGGGTCACTGGAAATCTACCTGTCAATGAGCTGTGATGCCTGGGGCACATCTGTCCTTACATGTCACTGTGGTGTGTGTTTGGAACGTGACAGCAGTACATGGGTACTGTGACACAGCCTAATGATATCCCATAGCACAACCTGCGACTTGTTGACAACACATGTTGAACTGTGATGTTAGATGTCGGCCATGTAGGTGCCATACATGTCCTTACAGAACGCCACACACATCATGTACTTGTGTCTCGTAATGATGTATCATGTGATATTGAGTATGGTCTATGCCACATATGTGGGGTGACTGACAATCTTTCTTTCTTCACCTATGCACTGCAGGGCACCAGCTGTCCATAGACCATTCCCTGACCTTGCAACCATGGTTGAACGGGACTGCATCCGACGGTACCGCTTCACCAGGCCGCTGATTGAGGAATTGACGGTGCGGTTGGCCCCACATTTGCAACCTGGCCGGACATACCCTACAGCGCTGACCCCCAAGGTGAAGGTGATGGCAGCCCTACACTTCTTTGCCACCGGTACCTTTCAACACACTGTGGCGTCTGCTGGTGGGATGTCACAGACCATGTTCAGCCGTGTGCTACGCGATGTTTTGGAGGCTATGTTGAGATACCTGAACCAGTACATCTATTTCCCTAAACGTCACCAACTCACTGACATCAAGAGTGACTTCTATGCCCTGGGGAGGATGCCGCATGTCATTGGCTCCATTGATGGGACACATGTGGCTTTGGTACCACCACAGGCACATGAGCAGGCATACAGGAACCGAAAACATTACCATTCGGTCAATGCTCTGGTGGTATGTCTTGCAGATATGTGCATCTCACACGTGTGTGCCAGTTTCCCCGGTTCTGCACACGATGCCTACGTGATGAGGAGTAGTCGCATCCCGAGGATGATGTCACAGATGCGGAACCAGCGTGCCTGGCTTGTCGGTGTGTACTGACTTTGTACCTTTGTGTGTGTTCTGCAATGTAGTATTCCACCCTCTTTTCCAACTCAGCTAATGTGCAATTGTCTGTATGTAGGTGACTCGGGATACCCCAACATGCCGTGGTTGCTGACGCCCCTCAGGAACCCTGTGACACCAGCCCAGATGCGCTACAATGAGGCACATGGTCGGACCAGGAGAGTGATCGAGCGGACATTTGGTCTCCTGAAGAGCCGCTTTCACTGCCTGGACAAGACAGGAGGGTCCCTCCCATATGCCCCAGCAAAAGTGTGCAAGATTGTCATCGTCTGCTGCATGCTACACAACATGGCAGTGCGGAAGGAGTTGCCTCTCATCCTGGATGACGATGACCAACATCCACCACCTGTGGAGGATCCTGGCCTGGGCCATAATGCCAGTGATGGTGATGATGATGAGGGTGATGTCCGCACACAGCTCATCACCAACTTCTTCAGCTGAATGTGAGTATCCAGAGATGTCATGTCAATGATGTGGGTTTGCGTGATATATGTTGTTGGTGCTCTGGTGCTGTTTGAGTGTGGCCATGTGCTGCTTGACTGTATGCGTGCAGCGATGTGTCCTTACAGGTAGTCTGTACTCCCCAACAGTGTTGACATGCTAACTTGGTTTTGTGTATGTATCTTGTGACATGTATTGGGCATGAATATTGCAACTCTGTCCTGTTCTTCAGTGCTTTTAACTGTGTGTCATTTCTGTCCTTCACAGGGTACTTTCAGAGTAGTTTGGTCAACTGTGATCCCCCGACACCGTGATTCAACTTCCAGGGTGGAAGCTGTCGTTTCCCTGCAGGTGATGTGCCACACACCCCTGGACCTTCTTTCTTCTACACTTGTTGACTGTGTGGCCACTGCCACGTGGGATTACCTTGCATCTGTGGTGGATACAACATGTTGCAAATGTGTAATAAACCTGTGCTTCACTTTGGGATGTGCGTTGTCTGTGGTCACGCATCTGACTGACATTTGCTCACTGCACCTGTGGGCTAGTTGACACTGACTGTGAATAGGTGTGGTGTCTGTGCATTGCACTGTTTTTCCTGGGAACATCAGTGTAGGCGATGAGTCAGATGGCCCTGGTGTGTATGTGTTGTGTAGCCCTAGTGGTGTGTCTCCCTCATATGTGTCACGTCGCCATGACTCACATGACGGTGTTGTACTTGCTGTAGCAGTTAGCATGCACAGTGTCATTTAGCAGATCATCATCTCCATGACAGAAACCACGTTGGAATGACAAGAGAGGCAAGTATGGTGTATTGGTGAGTTTATTTACATACATGTGTGAGTATAGTGCACAGGATGGTGGGTGCTGTACATTGGGATTGTAATCCAAAGTTCCCAGATGAGTTGGAAGTCTTGGTAGCAGAAATGTCCTGAGTAAAGTCAACAGTCATGTGATACATTGGTCCAACTTAAACTCCCCATGTAATGTGGGAGATTTGGGTTGCATTCAACAGGGTGAACAGTTTGCACACAAAGGAGAATGTCCAGAACAGGTGTTGGGTTCCTGGGGGATGTGCGTGGCCATTGGCCTCTCAGTTTTCCTTCCTCGGACGACCCCTCTTCTTTGGTGGGGGACCCTCACGTGCAGGCTGCTGCGGTGCAGAGGACTCTCCGCCAGAGTCATCCTCCCTCCCTGTGGCAGTGTCAGTTGTTGCAGCACCAGATGTTGTGGGCACACAGGGAGGTGTGGCCATGTTGGTGCTCATCTGGCGGAGGCATGTCAATATGTCCCTATGCACCGCTGTCAGTTCTTGCAATGTGTCCCACTTGGACTCCATGCCAGACATGTGTGTCTCCACATGGGACATGTGTATCTCCACACTGGACATGTGGGAATCCAAGCGGGCATGATGGGCAGCCTGCTGCTGTTGTATGTCCTTGATGATCCCCACTACCTGGCTGACCTCTCCGGTGCTAGTCTGGTATGCATCAGCAATGCGTGCCAGTTGTGGGTCATCATGCAGTCCAGACCCCTCTGCAAACAGCGACCTGTGTCTACCACCCCTCCCACCACCCCTGGCGACATGTGCAGGACCCGCGGTGGCACGCACAGGTGACCCTAGGCCCCCTTGGCGGTTGTTACTGGTGTTGTTGTCTGTTGCTCCGCTGTGGGCCTGGGTCCCTGTGCTGTTGTCATCGGTGCACCTTGGTCTGTCCGTGTGGGCGGGGGTGGTCTGTGTGTTGGCAGTTGTTGGAGGGGTGGGTGCAGGGGGTGCAGATGTTGGTCCTGCTGGTGCTGCATGATGACTCTCACCGGAGGGGCCAGGTAGTTCTTCCCCATCCGAGGTGGGCAGAGGCTGTTCCACACCAGTGAGCTCAGTGTCCCCCGGGGCCTGGGACAGGGACTCCTCCTCATCTGCTGCTGTGTCCCCATCATCACCTGTTTTTGGAAGAGACACACAATGTATGTTATGTTTCTACAGGCATCAATGGTTCACACACCTCTGGATGCGGGCCTGTACATTGCATTGTCCTAAGTTGTCAGAGTCAGAGGTTGATATTGGGGTTGCACATTGTCCTGCCAACTTGAAGCATTTCAATGTGAATGTTGAGGTGTGTGCATGGCCAGCATTGGTTGTATTTGGTGGACATCCGGCCCTCCTTCTCCCCCCAGCCCAGTTATCCCACCATGAAGCATGCCACCCTTGCAGTGTGTGCAGGTTGACTCTCAGGATGTTAGTCAGTGGTGTCCTTCTGTTGGTTGGTGCACAGTTCCCAGCAGGGCCTGGTACTCCCCACAACATAGGACCATTGTCAGACATCTTAGAAGTGGCTTTTCACTCCCTGTGAGGTGTGCATGCTTCAGTGTGAGCTTGCTAGGCCATGTGGGTGGGGGATGTTGAGCTGTGACTCCCACTCCCATCTTGCTGTTGCCTACACCCCCCTTCCCAGCATGCCCATACTTCCTTCCTTTTGACTCTGCTTCCCTGTGGGGTAGTGTGCCTGTGCTGACAGGATGGCTGAGAGTGTTGTCCTGGCGTTAGTTTGGCTACATGTCCCAAAAGTGTCCCTGTGCTTCACACAGCATGTCCCAGGGTGGTGGTTCTTTGTGGGATATTTAATTAGAGTGTGAGGCATTGCATTCTCCCAGGTGAGTTGTGTGGAGTTTGTGTTGAGGGTGTGTGTGAGAAACGCTGCTTGTAACTATGGTCAGTGCTGTCAGTCCTCCTTCCCACCCAGCCAGGTGTCCCACCATGGAACGTGTTTCCATTGCAGGGAGTGCAAGTTGTCTTTCAGGATGTCAGTCAGTGGTGTCCTGCTGTTGGTTGGTGCACAGTTCCCAGCAGGGCCTTGTGCTCCCCACAGCAGTACCCAGTGTCAGCCATCTTGTCAGTTGTTTTCCACTCCCTGTGATGTGAGCATGGTTCAGAGTGGTGTTGATGGGCCAAATGTGAAGGTGAGCAATATCTGTGCCTACAACTCCCATCATGCCATTGCCTACACGCCCCTTCCCAGCATGCCCATACTTCCTTCCTTTTGACTCTGCTTCCCTGTGGGGTAGTGTGCCTGTGCTGACAGGATGGCTGAGAGTGTTGTCCTGGCGTTAGTTTGGCTACAAGTCCCAGAAGTGTCCCTGTGCTTCACACAGCATAACCCAGGGTGGTGGTTCTTTGTGGGATATTTAATTAGAGTGTGAGGCAATGCATTCTCCCAGGTGAGTTGTGTGGAGTTTGTGTTAAGGGTGTGTGTGAGAACAGCTGCTGGTGACTATGGTCAGTGCTGTCAGTCCTCCTTCCCACCCAGCCAGATGTCCCACCATGGAACGTGCTTCCATTGCAGGGAGTGCAAGTTTGCTTTCAGGATGTCAGACAGTGGTGTCCTGCTGTTGGTTGGTGCACATTTCCCAGCAGGGCCTTGTGCTCCCCACAGCAGTACCCAGTGTCAGCCATCTGGTCAGTTTTTTTCCACTCCCTGTGATGTGAGCATGGGTCAGAGTGGTGTTGATGGGCCAAATGTGAAGGTGAGCAATATCTGTGCCTACAACTCCCATCATGCCATTGCCTACGCGCCCCTTCCCAGCATGCCCATACTTCCTTCCTTTTGACTCTGCTTCCCTGTGGGGTAGTGTGCCTGTGCTGACAGGATGGCTGAGAGTGTTGTCCTGGCGTTAGTTTGGCTACAAGTCCCAGAAGTGTCCCTGTGCTTCACACAGCATAACCCAGGGTGGTGGTTCTTTGTGGGATATTTAATTAGAGTGTGGGGCAATGCATTCTCCCAGGTGAGTTGTGTGGAGCTTGTGTTAAGGGGGTGTGTGAGAACAGCTGCTGGTGACTATGGTCAGTGCTGTCAGTCCTCCTTCCCACCCAGCCAGGTGTCCCACCATGGAACGTGTTTCCATTGCAGGGAGTGCAAGTTGTCTTTCAGGATGTCAGTCAGTGGTGTCCTGCTGTTGGTTGGTGCACAGTTCCCAGCAGGGCCTTGTGCTCCCCACAGCAGTACCCAGTGTCAGCCATCTTGTCAGTTGTTTTCCACTCCCTGTGATGTGAGCATGGTTCAGAGTGGTGTTGATGGGCCAAATGTGAAGGTGAGCAATATCTGTGCCTACAACTCCCATCATGCCATTGCCTACACGCCCCTTCCCAGCATGCCCATACTTCCTTCCTTTTGACTCTGCTTCCCTGTGGGGTAGTGTGCCTGTGCTGACAGGATGGCTGAGAGTGTTGTCCTGGCGTTAGTTTGGCTACAAGTCCCAGAAGTGTCCCTGTGCTTCACACAGCATAACCCAGGGTGGTGGTTCTTTGTGGGATATTTAATTAGAGTGTGAGGCAATGCATTCTCCCAGGTGAGTTGTGTGGAGTTTGTGTTAAGGGTGTGTGTGAGAACAGCTGCTGGTGACTATGGTCAGTGCTGTCAGTCCTCCTTCCCACCCAGCCAGATGTCCCACCATGGAACGTGCTTCCATTGCAGGGAGTGCAAGTTTGCTTTCAGGATGTCAGACAGTGGTGTCCTGCTGTTGGTTGGTGCACAGTTCCCAGCAGGGCCTTGTGCTCCCCACAGCAGTACCCAGTGTCAGCCATCTTGTCAGTTCTTTTCCACTCCCTTTGATGTGAACATGGTTCAGAGTGGTGTTGATGGGCCAATTGTGAGGGTGAGCATTATCTGTGACTACAACTCCCATCATGCTATTGGCTACACTGACTTGACCAGCATACACAGAATTCCTTCCTTTCAGTGAGCTTCCCTGTGAAGTGGTGTTCTAGTGGTGGCTACATATCTGACTGTGTTTGTTGGTTAGATTTGTGCCACTGCCTGGCTCTCTTTGTTGTTGGGTTTGTACATGTCATGACACAGTTACATATCACTTTGAGATGGCATGTATTGTGTTTATCTAACTAACATACACATCTTGGGATGATTATCTTTTGGTTGGTGTGGATTTGCTAAGGGTGCATGGTTTGACTATCCCCTTGACAGTGATGTGTGTGTATTGTCACACAATATTGTGTATATTTGTTGTGTACTCACCAGGCTCTGGGATGTTTGATAGTCCATATACGCTCATTGGTGGTAGGATGGCCCGCACCTTCTCCTCCCAGGGCCTGAGGTATACTGGTTTGGCAGGAGGGCCACTGCCGGTGTGTTGGCTCAAGGCGTAATCCTTCTTGAGTAGGTCCTTGACCCTCCTGCGCACATCATACCACCTGTTCTGGATGTCTTCCTTTGTGCGCAAACATGGTGATTGTGCGTTGACCCTGTCGACGATCCTCTCCCACATCTTGGTTTTCTGCGACATGGGGGTCTGTTGGACCAATGTACCAAACAACTGGGGCTCTACCCTGAGGATCTCATCTACCAGGACTTCCAATTCACTGTCTAGGAACTTTGGATTCTTCTTTGGGGGCATGGTGATGGATGGTGGTGGTGATTGATGTATGTGTGGGTGTGCAAGTGAGGGTGTGTGAGTGTAGGTTTTTCTGGGTGTATGTGAGGGTGCTATTTGTTGAGGTGCTGATGGTGTGTGGCTTGTGTGATGGATGAGCTGTGAGTGTGTCTGTGGTTGCTGTCTGATGGTGTTCTGTGCTGGCAGGTCAGTTGAATTTGCAAAGGATCATGGTCAGGATTTGTGGGCTTTATATGGGTGGAGTTGTGGGTGTGTCTTTGTTCCATGTTTCCCCCCCCCAGTATTTATTGGCTTTGTAATTGCTTGTTTGGCCCTTTTTTTTGTTTTTTTCCTTTGTAGTTTTTGTGCATGTAGGAGACGTTCTTCTGACCGAGTAGGACGCTGCAGTTGTCTCGTGCGAGCTTCTCCGAGTCGTTCACGCTGTGTTTCTGCTGTGTTTCATATGCGGCGTACGCGTCGGTCGCGGGGTATTGGGTTGCTTCGGCTCGGTTTTGTATGCGTGTCGGTCGTACGGCTTGGGCTCCGCGCGACTCGTTCTGGTTTTCCACGCATTGCATCGTACTGCGCGGGTCGTAGTTCGCGGGTACGTTTCGTTCGGGTTCATTCCTGGTGCGTGTCGGTCGGTTGGATTCGCGTGGTTTCCCGTCCGGATGGCTGTTTTCCGTGCGGTTGGGTCGTTCGGCTTGTGTTCCGTACGAGTCGGTCGTGATTCACATGCATTGCATCGTACTACACAGGTCGGGCAGCGCCGGTACGTGTCTGTCGGACTATTTTCCCGTACCGAGTCGGTCGGTACGTTTTCCGGCCCGAATCGGAATCGGCCCCTTTGTCTGATTAAAAAGCACGCTTATGTCTGAAACCGCGTGAATGTAAATATGTGTGTACTTGTTAAAAGCAGGAACTAGGGGTTAGGTGGCTACCCCCGTTTTTGCAATTTGGGCAAGTTCGAACATATACCGCAACAACTTAGTTGCTTCGACCTACTATCTCTATGTGTGTTAGTCTTGTAATGTGTCTTGTTTGGCTACTCAATGGATGTACAGACGGAGTTTTTCACTCACTGTGTCCCCACGTTTGACTCCTCAATGAATTTATATGTGGAACAGCTCACGCACTGTGTAGAGACACGGACAACAGTAGTACTTGCCGATATGAGCACAACGGATTTCTCAATCATGCCGCTATTTGATTCTTTTAACTGCACACCGATAACGCCAAACCACACGGGAGTTTCCCGGCATTTTGAAGATAGAAACACGATAAGGCACAGCACAGGGGATAGAATTGAGCTCTCCATCTGGGCAATATGCTTCTCATCTCTGCCTGACCCTTATTGGGTTCTTCACTCTCTTACAATTAAGCGCCGTGAGGTTTCTGCCTCAAAAAAAAAAACAATTTAAAACTTTCTTTATTATCACTTTCTTTCAGGTCATAACATTAGGTCAATCGGACCTGGTGTTTACTTGCATAGCTGGTTACAACTCCACTGCGTCACTTCCAGAATCAGCATTGCGGTGGTGTTAGAGTTAAGAGAATGTCTCTATTCACTTTTGGTCCTGATGAATTGCCACTAGACTCATTAGGGGTCCTTCCACACCACACATGCCCTTTAGGACCATTGCATCCAGATAGGGCTGCCTGTTTTTAGCTAGGTTAGTGCACCCTGGGAATACAATTTAGACTATAGGGCTGCCCTAGACCTATTTTAATTATCACCCCACACTCACTACATTACCTAGTCCACACACCCACATGCACCCAACGGCTTCATCAATAAAAGATCTCCGCTAAAGAGCCCCTTCGCGGGTGCCGGTCGGGCATTGCAGCGCCGGCCCGACGAGGAGCATGCCCAATGATGAAGCATGACATCCCTCGGGGTGTGTGAGGGCACTTTATCACAGACCTGAACACTCCCACCCACACTTAGGAACTGCACACTAGTCTGTTATATCTGTTCAGCAGATCTGCCAGAGGATGCATATATAGGTTGAAAAGGGTCAGGCTCGAGGCAGAACCTTGAGGCACCCCCTTTTCAGATGTTGAAAGACGAGACATGAGGTTGCAGAGTAGTTTGAAAGGCACGGTCTTCCAGAAAGCTTGCCAGCCAACCCAGAACCAAGTCACCTATGCCAGCACGGTGTAGTCTGTCAAGTAGCAGACCATGGGAGACCGTATCACAGGCGTAGCTTAGGTCAAGCATGATAAGGGCCGCCATTTGACCATCATCAGCAATTTTGCGTAATGAATCAGAAGCTAGAAGTAGTGCTGATTCCGTGCTGAAGAGGGGTCTGAAACCAGACTGTGTCTCATGGAGGAGATCGTATTCCTCTACAAACTGCATTATTTGTTGATTGACAAACTTCTCGGTCACCTTTGCAAAGTAAGGGTGTAGTGAGATAGGTCTTTCATTCTCAGGCTGTAAAGGGTCTAGGTTAGGCTTTTGGAGCAGGGAAATTACCATAGCGTGCTTCCACTCTTTTGGAACTATGCCAGAGCAAAACGACAGGTTGAGCAGCTCCGTTAGTACTGGGACAATGGCAGCATTGCCTTTATCCAAGATGGCCAGGGATGCGGGGTCTAGAGGGGATCCCGATTTGATTCTCAGCATAAGACTGTGCGTATCAGCCTCAGCGATGGGTTGTAAATTGAGAAGCTTACCCGTGGTGTCTGGCAGGGTATTGGAGAGAGGTGGCATCTTAAAAGTCCTAGCACTCTGCGGGAAAGAGGTCTAGATGCTATTCACTTTATTCACAAAAAATCCTGCAATTTGATCACAGCGCTCCGTAGAGGGAGGGATTGTCGCTGTGGTACGTTCTAGGGAGGTCAGGGATTTAATTACCTGGAAGAGCTCTCTGGTGGAGTTTTTGGAATGTTCAATTTGAAGGGCATAATACTTCGCGCTGGCCTGCCCAAGATCCTTGTGGTACTTTTTTAAGGTTGCCAGGTAGGTGGATTTATGATGTTCGTTGTACTCTTTGTACAATATTCGCTCTAACTTTTTGCATGACCTCTTTGTTTCCTGGAGTTCCTCTGAGAACCAGGGTGCAGAGGGCTTAGATCGCCTGCTAGTGATTGGCTTAGATGGTGCTAGTGTATCCAAGGCTAGATTAATCCACCCCTTGATCTGAGTATTAGCTGCCGATGGGCATTCTACGAGAGTTGGTCTATGAGAATTTAAAACCTTTGTGAATGCGGAGGGTGTAATCCGTGCCCATTTACGCGAGGTAGGTTTAAAGAGTGGTGCAATTTCCAGTGAGGGTTCCTTAGTTCCAAAGGGAATCAAGTGGTAGTCTGACCACGCCACCGGGATGGGTTCGGTTGCTGTTAGGGAAGGCGAGTTGGTAAAAATGGGGTCCAATAGATGGCCCAGCTCATGTGTAGGGACATTAACTAATTGAGTGAGTTGGCACATAGTCAGATCACTCATTAAGTTTTTCGTGATTGGACAGTCCTTTTTATCTATGTGAATGTTTAGGTCCCCTAAAACTGTGAAATTAGCATATCTGACTGCATAGTCCGGAATCACATCGGCTAAGCTTTTAACAAAAGTTGTCGCTGGACCCGGTGGACGATAGATTAGAAACCAAGTCAGTGTGATCTTACTGTTTAATGTTAGGCTAAAAAAAGCTGCCTCAGAGTTTGCAATATTAATTGGTTGTAGCTGACAACGCAAATTGCTTTAAAAATGATCGCTAGCCCTCCTCCTCTGAGTGTTGAACGATCAAGGCGGAATATAGCGTAATTAGGGGGCACTGCATCTAATATATCAGGGGCCAAGGTTTCTGTTAGCCAGGTTTCGGGTCGAAACTCCAAAATAAAATGTGCTATCTCTAGTTTATGTTTGGGTAACGAGCGGCAATTGAGTAATAAGCATTGCTTCCGCCCATTGTCAGGTAGACAGGTCTCACCAGTAGAGGCCACAGTATGGGGTTCACCTTAGCGGAAGTCGCAGCTATTGCAGCTATTAAGGTTTAGTGATAGGTTTAAGGTGTGAGCGCACACGTCTCTCACCAGGCGATTGAGTTTCAGAAGATTGTTCCGGGAATAATGGTCATGCCTACCTACCTCTGCCTTTCTGACGGGGGCTGGATGGTGTGCGGAGCAGGGGTCCTGGCCCCTGGCGCCGTCCAGGCACAGACGGGCGCAGATGGGCTTGCCTTTGGTGCGCCAGCGGCGCGGCGTGCAGCTGCCATGAATTTGTAGCCCACCTCAAGGGGGGGGGGGGTCTACAGGTCCGACTCTGCCTCAGGAGATCAGAGGCAGCTGAAGTGACGTGGCAGGCAGGCAGAGCAAGGAACCAAGCCTGAGCTGCAACGCAGCAGTGATAAGCACAAGGTGAGAAAAAAATGTATTTTTAAAAGGCAAGACAGTGCAGGGGAGCCAGGCACCTCCCAGCGCCTAATGCGCTTACAAGGAACTAAAAGGGTGTAATATAAAGACAAAACGTGGTGTAGGAGCCAGGTAACTCCCAGCGCCTAGCGCGCTTACAAGGATAAAAGATAAAAGCTAGAAGTTAAAAGGGCCAGTATGCTCAGTGGTGATCACTCACCAGGAAGGAATCCACTCTGGCCGCACAGCAGCCATGAATTTGTAGCCCGCCTCTAGGGGCGTGGCTACAGGTCCGACTCCGCCTCAGGAGATCGGAGGCAGCTGAAGTGACACGGTAGGCAGGCAGGCAGAGCAAGGAACCAAGCCTGAGATGCAACGCAGCAGCGATATGCACAAGGTGAGAAAAAAATTAATTGTTAAAAGGCAGGACAGTGCAGGGGAGCCAGGCACCTCCCAGCGCCTAATGCGCTTACAAGGAAGAACAAAAGGTGTAATATAAAGACAAAACGTGGTGTAGGAGCCAGGCAACTCCCAGCGCCTAGCGCGCTTTCAAGGAACTTGAAAGATAAAAGCTAGAAGTTAAAAGGGCCAGTATGCTCAGTGGTGATCACTCACCAGGAAGGAATCCACTCTGGCCACGCAGCATGAAATTTAATTTACTGTCCAAAATATACCTCCACAAAATATACAACACACTCCTAAAATTTTATAAAAAATGAATAACACAATTAACATAATAAATTTATATTTTAATTATTATCAATTACAAAATTAATTCTAACCTCATTAAAATTGAATTTACTTCCTACCATACACCCCAACAAAACCCAAACCCACACCTAAAGTTTTAGTTGAAAAATGTAATTGCACAATTAACATAATTAATTATAAATTAAACAATTATTAAATAAAAATATCAATATTAATTACTTAGAATTAATTTACTTCCCACCCTGTACCCCTATAAACCCAACAACCCACACTTAAAATAAAAAAATATTTACACAACTACATAATTAAGTATCAATTGAATAATTAATATTAAATAACAATTAACCATTAATTAATTAAAATTAAATTACTTCCCACCCTGTACCCCTATAAACCCCACAGCACGCACATAAAATGTATATTTTCAAAATAATTATCACTATTAACATAATTAATTAATTATTAAATAATTAAACTTAACAATTAATTATTAAATAATTAAACTTAAATTACTTCCCATCCTGTACCCATATAAACACCACAACTCGCACATAAAATGTAAATTTAAAAAAAATCACTATTAACACAATAAATTACTAATTAAAAAAATAATATTAATTAAAAATGAATAATTCATTTATTATAATTAAATTACTTCCCACCCGGTGCCACTATACATCTACAACCTGCTGCGGTACTAAAAATAACAATAATTACTTCAATTAAATTTAATAACTAATAACAAATTTACAAATACATTAAAAAACATAAACAATAAATATATAAAAAACTACATCATATACATTTAAAATATAGACCAAAATACAAACCAATAATTAAAAAACGATATTATAAACAACTATATTTTTGTAATCGATATTAATAACTTCGATATTTTAAAAATCAATATTACTTACCTTAAAATCGATATTCTTGACAACAATATTCTTGCTGATGATATTTCCATGTCACGATTTTTTTGACTCGATATTTCTGCAAGTCGATATTTCCAACTCAATATTTTGTCTCAACACCCCAAAACTGCAGGCAGGCTTCAAAAGTAATAGCAAAATGGCCAGCAAGCAGAGTGAGAAGGCAATAAGGGAGCGTCTGCGCAAACTCAAATTTTCCGAAAAAGAACTGGACATCCTCATTGAAGAATGCTGCAACAACCATGAGCAACTGTTCGGGAGGGCAGCTCACACTGTCCCTGAGTCGTACAAATGAAAAATCTGGAGGGAGATTCAGCTGCACATCAATGCCCTGGGTGTGGCCAACAGGTCCATTGATGAGATAAAGAAAAGGTCGTATGACCTGTGCTCCAGGGCCAAGGAGAGGGTGGCAGAACAGCTGTGTGATGTCCAGGGAACAGGAGGAGGTCCATCCAATGTCTCCGAACCATCAACAACAGAAGCAATGGTGGAGAGTACCCTGGCGAGAGGGGCAGTGGTAAAATTTGGGACACTCCACACATCTCAACCTCCACCACCCCCTGGCTAGTGTTCAATGTGTACCATGTCAGCATTTCAGCCAAAACCCTGCTCTCCACATGCATGCCACACACCCTCAACCAAATTCACCTAGATGCTCCGGCTACATAAACACACAGCTGGCGCATTATGGGAAACGTAGTCAGTGACATAAACAGTGCAGGTAAGGCCTGACATGAGCTGAACAACATAGTACCACCACTGAGATAGTGTCTCACTTATCATTTTTATTCATTTTCCTCTTTGCCACATAGATACACCTCTGGGAGGAGAGGAAAGGGCTGATGATGCAGGCGAAGACCAGGAGCAGGGCCAGATGGAGGAAGTGCAGAATGGGGCAACAGGGAGTCAGCCAAGTTGTTCTAATGTCCAGGCTACTGCTGCATCCACATCACCACAGGCTCCAATGATACATGCCCCAGCAACCCACCAGCCAGCAACAATCCAACACAGTCCTGTCACCAGAGTCCAACTGCTGCATCCAACACAGCAATCAAGGAGGCAGCTGCAAGTAAGGCTGCACACTTTCTCCTAGGCTGGAGCAGGCAGTCAGGCGTTGTTTGATGTTCTGGAACAGGCCATGCTGAAGGTTCAGGGCGTGCAGCAAAAGCAGATAAGGCTCATTAACACCAAGTTGAGCCAGGGCTTTGACAACATCACCCAACATATGGCTGATAATTAGGCAGGGGCGGCTCCTCTGTAATGGTGGAGGAGTGTCGCCCCACTGCCAGCAGATGATAAATAAAATGATAATAACATGTTGTTATTATCGTTTTATTTATCTCTGTCAGACAGGAGGGGCTGGGCCAGGACAAGGAGGAGTACTCTGCACTTATAAGTGCGCATATGTGTTTGGCCAGCTGTCTCAGGCTGGCCAAACACACATGCGCACTTATGTTTCTCCAACCCGCTTATATTGTACAGCCGAGTTGGATAAACACCACAGGCTCTCAGGCACCATCTGAGCGGCAAACGAGGCCACTGAGACCAATCCTGGTGCTGCTCTTGTGCTAGAGAGCAGCGTCTGGATTGGGTGGGGAGCCTGTGCCCTTAGGCCCATCCACTTCCGGCTTCCGGGACGCGAGGAGCAGGAGGAACAAGGCGGCCGGCAGCGGGAGCAGAGCAGAGAGGCAGGTTAATGTTTTTTTTGTTGTTTTTATTTTCCAACCTTTCCTCTCCCCCACCTGCCCCGCCGCCCTACCGGTTTTAATTGGCGGCAGCCGCCACTGTAACCAGGCATGCCTTGTTGTAGGTGGTGGAGTAACCACATTGCATGTATACTTGTTTTGTTGGTGGTGGAGCAACCACATTACATGTATACTTCATTTTGTTATGCAGATGATGATGGACAGGTTGTCCACCAAGTTTTTTGCGTGCCCCTACAATAAAGGGAAACTTTCATTGTGAAATCACATTTCGTATTGTCATTTGTGGAGGGTAGTGTGTCAATGGGTAGGACGTACCTTGCTAAATAATGTCTGGCTATGTGGTCCCTGTGCCTTCTCCTCTCTGCTGCTGTGCTTCTCTCACTTGCCTGTTGGGCAGGTGGTCCAGGGTCATCATCCTCCAAGTCTGATTCAGAAACCTCTATGGGCAAGCCACCCCTTCAGGCAATGTTGTGGAGTATAGTACAGGTTGCCACTATTTTGAAAACAGTCTCAGGCACATACTGCAAGGCTCTGCCACTCTTGTGAAGGCACCGGAAGCGTGATTTGAGAAGGCCAAATGTGCGCTCAATCACGGACCTGGTGCGCCTATGTGCCATGTTGTACCGCCTTTCATGTGGGTTGTTAGGAGACAGGTACGGTGTGAGTATCCGTGGCCGCAGGGCATATGCACTGTCACCTGGTGGAACATATATAAGGGTGAGACAACATGCAGAGAGTAATGAATGTGCCAATACATTTTACTGTGGACATGACATTTCAGTACCTAGTAGGTATCCTTCATCAAATTCCCCTCTTTCTAGTCGCTGGTATATGCCATTGTGCCTAAAGATGTGAGTCATGGGTGCTCCCTGGATATTTGGCCACAATGTCTGTGATGATGTTGTTTGCATTGCAGACAACTTGTATGTTGAGGGAATGTATGCTTTTTCGGCTCCGGAATAAGTATTCTAGGCGAGATGGGGGACATATGGGCACACGGGTCCCATCTATGCACCCGATGACCTGTGGAAAACTTGCTATTCGGTAGAATTACATTTTTATATTTTGTTGTTCCACATCATCCCTGGGCAGGTGATGTGTTAGTGTATGTGGTGGAGCATGACATCTAAGAAATTGTGGAAGAAACGTGAAAGCGCACTCTGCGACACCCCTCCAGACACTGCAATGACACCTTGGTAACTACGACTGGCCAATAGGTGGAGGGAGCACAACATCTGGACATGGGTGGGCATTGTATTGCTGCGCTGGGTTCTGCTTTCTACTTGTGGCTTCAAGGTGGCTATTAGCTCTGGAATCACATTGCTACTCAGCCTGTACTGTTCATATATCTCTTCCTCTGTCTTCTCAAACAAAGTTAGCCTGACTCTGAAAATCCTCTCCTGCCTCTGCCTCCTCTGCTGAGCAGCCAGTATAAGCATCCTCCTTGCTGTCACGTACAGGGCAGCCATTGTTGAAAGATTTCTGAAGCATTCTGGGCCTGTTTTTTTAGGTTGAGTCCTGTTACCACATGTTTTTGATACGTGGTAAATTGCACGTGCAAACGTGCCAATTTGCGCATTGTCTAATTTGCGACTCGTTTGTACATGCAGAATAGCGAGTCAAAATTTGCGACTCGCTATTTAGGACACGCAAATTCCGCACTCAGTTTTTGCGAGTCGGTAATCAGTTGCATCGCAAATTTTAGATTTGCGAATGCTTGCGCAAATCGATTTGGACCAATTTGCGACTCGCAAAATGGTCATACATCTGGCCCCTAGTATCCAACAATCTCCTTAGCCCGTGGACATTGCAGGAGAGGATCTCGAAGTTATCTGGCAAACACTTTTTGTAATCTATATTGCCTAGTGTTGAAATCCTCTTACTGATAATTGCTTAAACAGAAGAATCTATTGCTCTCCGCTAGGTCATATCCTAACCGGCTCTTACAGTTTTGCAGGAAGGAAACTTTTTTATTTCCTCTGCAATAGCCCGCGGTCCTCCTTTGCACCTCCCAATGGCCATTCACCAGGGATCAACCTGCATGATTGGTTAGAAATACCTTATCCATTCATCTCATTATTCCTTACTGATGTACTATTCTAAGGCCATGCTGTTTTAATTGCATCTCCGAGTCCCATATCAGTTTTTTTTACCAAGCTTGTGTGAAAGACTACTTTTGACTAGGGGTAGGTGGAATGTTTAACTGGCGGAATTGGAGGAGTTTAGTAATTCCGTGTTACTCTTGTAATGCAGAATTACTAATAAATTTCGCCGCTCTGCTCTGCCGGTGGAGTTAATCATTCAGCACTAGTTTCAAGTTAAACTACAGCTTTTAAGTTTTATCACAAAGGGCTCTTTGGCTGATTTATCCATGCAGTTCAAGGGAGGAGAGCAAGAAACTGATCTAAGAGTCCCGGGGAGACGTCACGTTTCCAGTGGGCTGATCGCGCAGCTGCAGACACCAGGTTGCAGTGGCGTGCCGTGCAAGTGCTCAGGGAGGGGCTGCTTGTGGACTGCAAAGAAAACCCTTGTTTACACTACAGTCAGTGAGGCGGAGGCTGGATGGGGAAGCTACTCGGATCAGAGGGCGCTGCTGTCATTTCAGCCTGACAGCCTCTGCCCCAGTCTAACGCCCTGACTGGGATGACAAGCGTTCACGAATCTTACACACTTGTGAGGCTGTCACAAGGATACCCGCCCCATCCACGCCCTGTTCTAGTTGTCTCAATAACTGTATTTACTTTTCACGGAAAGGTGTACCTATTCCAGATTGGATCATCTTCATAATTTACAAAGTAGTATAGCGCCCCTTGACGTAGGCGTTTAACAATGTAGCCCTGAATAACTGAGAGTGAAGGGACGCTGACAGAGGCGAGGCTAGCATGGCTTTTCGTCAAATGCAGAGCCATCTTAGAGAGGATACTTTTTTATAAAAGAAAACTGCAGTTTTAATTGAAGCATTCAAATTTGACATCGCTAGTAGCATATACACGTCCCTAAACTAGTTTCATAGCTCTGCTTAATTTTTTTCTTCATCATGCTGCCCTCTTTCTGTTTCCTTTTCCCATGATATCCTCAAATTAGAAGTTGGGAACTTCTGCACGCGCTGTCAGCGCAAGGTGCCACTTGGGAATGCTGTATTTTCTTCATCGTCATGAAGGATCTTTCATTAAGTCCTCTTATAGTGGCCTTTCGTATCATTCGCAATCGAAGGCCACAGGATGAAGGTGGCCTTAAGCAAATGGAAGAGTCGACAGAGAGCGCAGGGATTTCGGTTGTGATTAAATGCAAAGCGCATCAATAACATGTTAGTAAATGTAATACGTTTCACTGTAATTCAATATTAATAGAAACATTTCAAGGTGATTGTCTGCAGACTATGAGGTCACAGTGTCAAATTCTTGTCAAAGATGAGGTAAAAAGTATGCTGTTGAGCCCGCTCTTTATCAGGGGTGGGCGTAACTCTGCGGAATCTCGCAGAGTTTTTATGCCACAGAGTGAAACTCCGCGAGTTCCGCCAACCCCTGCTTTTGGCACCTCCTTTTCTGCATTAGTATTGGTGAAAGCTACCTGTTTTAGATCTTTTACGGCTATTGCACTTAAAGAAGTGCAATTTTTAAATGCTTCAAGGAGATGAGATTTATTAATAGCTCACAGCTGGACTCACAGCTGCCCTTAAGGAACCTGGGACTTCTCCCCATTCAAAGAGAACCGAAGCCACTAGGTAGTGGCTTTCCTGGTTGTCAGAACATGGTGGACAACTTCAGCTACTACCTGGTCTGAGGACACTAGATGACACTTAACAGTAGTCATACTGGCTCCTGTGTCTCTCAGAACCTCCATCATCTGCCCATTGATGGTGAGCCGCTGCCTATACTTTTTACTATTGTCAGGCATGTGAGCCTTAGGCACTATCTCTTTGCCACCCAGGGGCACTAGGGTAACCTCTGCACTCTCCCCAAAACTAACAAGGGCAACCCTCTCCCCCAGCACTACACTGGCAATTCCCAGGGAAGGCTCATAAGTAGGGGGCTGCTTCCTGCAGGAACAGATGGCATCCTTCTTTCTGTGCTCATACTGGTAACATTCATAGCACTTGGGCTGGAAGTAGCCCTGACTTTTATTCCTAATATATCCACCCTTCTTCTGATCAGGAATGGATGGGACTACTCCCATGGAAACTCTGTTGTGGGGTTTTAGAGAACTCCATCTGATTTCCTGTGCCTCCCCTTCTTCTGGCGGGGACCCATCCCATCATTCTGGTGGTCCCCTCAGGTGCCTTCTGTGACACTTTGGTGTCAATAAGGTGTTCGTGTAACTCTGTAAAGCAATTACTGAAAATGTGCACTCTCATGATTAAATCGTACAGCTCATCATAATCACTCACTTTGCTGCCCTTCACCCAACCGACTAGTGCCTTACTGAAATAGCCCTTCAAATCAAACCAGGACTGGTTAGATAGCCTCTGGCTATCCCTGAACTGTAAGCAATATTTCTCTGGGGTCACAGTAAACTTGACAATGAGACCTTGCTTCATGGGGCCATACTTCCATCTGTCAGCTTGCCTAGAGCCAGCGAGGTATCTCTCCCTCTCGTTGGCACTGGCATATGTTTCCAGGTACTAGCTCCTCAATCTCCTTCTGTGACTCTGTGCATCTCCAAGGCCACGTCATAGGCCTCAAACCTTCTGTCAATATCGTCCCCACCACAAGGCTAGACACCAGGTCTTTTGGCATGTGGACACTTTTACCTCCCTGAGGTACTCCATTTTTGCTCCTATCAATACCACTAGACTCTGTTTTGCCTTTAAGTCCAGTTCTTTCTGGCTCAGCTCATGAGCCAACAATTTTTTCTTCTCCTCCAGAGCCAACATTTACTCCTACAGGGCCCTTGCTGCTGCGGCCTCAGTCTTCTTTTTATCCCAGGCCTGATTTCTCTCCACCAAGACAATGGTGGCCAGTTGCAGCTTCAAGGTCCACTCAGCATGCCTGTCCTCCGACTCTAATTGGGTAGGCTGGAAAACGACACTCAGCTACTAGCCACAGAAAATACTGATGATCTCATCCCTGGGGGGGGGGGTCTTGTCTTCTTACCTTTGCTCTGGGCCTCTGCAGGGGTGTCCTCCCCCTCCTACTCCTTCACCTGCACCTCTTCTTCCTCCTCACCACATTCTTCTTCTCCATCACCCCCTTGTTTCTGTGCTGCAGCTTGCACCATGTTTCATAGGCTCTCAGTACTATTTGAAAGTCCACTTTGGTGGCCCCCTCTCTCAGGGCCAGCTTCCTATCCTTAAGGAGCTTCTTCAGCCCTGCCATGGTGAAGACTTAAATGCTGCTGAGATCTAGCTTCATCCTTGCAAAATATCACAGGTACGAAAAACAAATGGATGGAATCTTCAAATAAGTAAAAAAGGCCCAATTTAAAAGGAACATTTTAAAAGAAATTGATTTTGATGGTAGATTACACAAGTTATTTTTGGTTTTACACAAATCACTGAGTGACACTACAAAAAACACAAGTACTGAATCCCATCACTGAACACCAATGTAAGAAATTAAAGTATTATTTGAGGAGGGGGAGAACTCACTTCAAATAATAATCACAGTCCTAGTCAGGCTGAACCACTGAAGTCACTAAATAATTAAACACACAACCCAACTGTCTAATTAGTCCATATACATCCTATCATTCACACAGTACTTATCTGTTGGAGCAGCAGCAAAAAGAAGGCTATGCTACAGGAGTTCTGGGATTTTGTTTGTTGTGAGTTCTAAGTACTATATTCTTTAAAGGAGCTGCTGGAGTAGTGGCAATAAAGATGGAGTAGTGTCAATAAAGATATATTGCATAATGTTAGCCTCAGGGTTTTGCCATAAAATCCCAAACTAATTTATAATAATAGAGAATATTTGAACAAATAAAATTGTGATAAAAGGATAAAAATCCAATATGTAGAACCTGGGATATGCATTTTTAAAGTTTGAATAAAACATAGCACCAAAAAGAAAAAGCACCAACTGAGTGAATCTGGTAGCGCTAGACCGGGTCAAAGTCAAAAGTTAAGACAACTGCAATCGATCATCAGTCAGATACAGGAACAAGGTTCGTATCATCCTGGTGTAAAGCTTATCTTCCGACTTAGAAATGTTTTATGGAGAAAAAGCGGTCATCAACGTGCCATTGGTGGGACAATCTGCACGCTGGATACAAAGCAGGGCTTGATGACGGACTACTGAAGAGCGGGGTCCAATTGTGGTTGTCAATCAAGGCAGGAAAGTTTTGAGCTAGTGAAGCCCAAAATCTCTGCCCAGGAAGGCCTCAATGTTGATTACAAGCTGTTCGGTGTTGGTCCTTGTAAAGTCATCTCGTTCGGACCTAGAAACTTTTCGGGAAGTCAGATCTCCTTCAGCAGGGCAAACCGGCAAGCTTAAGCCGACCATTGATTCAACGTCTACGGTCTCCATCGGTCCTCCAGGCAGGGAGTTGGCAAAAGGTTTCCAAGTCCTACATCTTGCAGGTTTAGAACAGGAGCAGTACACTCTAACACCAGCCAAATGTCCAGGACCTGGGGGCACCACGGGGATTAGGACTCACTCCTAACAGAGGGCAACAGAAGGGTCTAAGGCAGGCCCAGCTGGAACTGGTCAGCTGGGCAGGTACAGGGTGAGAGGCCTCTGGGAGCTTGTTGTGTCCTCCTAACTCAAACAGGTGAGGTCCTGGGTTCAAGGCAAGCAGGCCCAATCTTTCTTCAGGTTCTTTAGACGGAAGGGCAGTTCTTCTGATTCTTCACAGGTCCGGGAGTGTTCTGAGGAGAAGTATGTGGGGTCCACATTTATGACCAGTGCCAGCCTGAGGGAGGAGGGCAATCTTTTGTCCACCCTCTGCCCCAGTACCGGTCAGATCCTCCCTTGCCACTGGGTTTGGAGCCAGCCTGACTAGAGAGACAAAAGGGAGGCAGGCCTAGGTGTGAAATTCATCTGCCAGTGACAGGGTACGCATCTTTTGAAGCTCAGTAGGAGCTGGGCAGAGACCCCAGGCCATCCTGTCAAGGGACAAGATCCCCTCCCCACAACTACAGCCCTTTGTCCACTGGGAGCAATACACATCTCACCAATCTCACCACATGGCAGCTATCATGGGTCAGGTTACAGCTGGACACTGGCAGGAAAGCCTTTTGGCTTTAGGCAAGAAAAATAACTTTGTAAAAGTGCGATTTCCAAAAGAATAATAAATAATTCGACTTTACCGTTAAGTTGTATTTATTTTTCTAGCTATCTATTTTTCTAGCTATTCTCAAATTAAATTTAGCACTTATTAAATGTAATAGTGTTAACCTGTGTTAATCTATGGAGGAGCCAGACTTGCCATAGTGAAAAATAACTTTGGAGGTTTTCTCACTGCCAGTACATGTAAAACATGAACTATAAATGTTCTAGTTTTAAATGCCATGTAGTCTGTCCTTTGGGCTGTTAAGGCCTACCTTACAGTAACTAATAAGTATTCAAAAGGAAGTATTTAGGCCTAGCAAAAGGTTTATTTTGCTAGGTCTAAATGGCAGTTTAAAACTACATGTATGTGTCCGTCTGTAAAGCAACTGGTACTCATGTAAAGCGCTCTGATACCTTCGGGTTGAGTTCGCGCTATATAAAACTCTTAAAAACAACAACAAAAAAACATTATCAACTCACCAACTTCAGGCACTGCATCCTCTGCCATCAAGATCTCTTACATTAATCATTCATCAAAAAAGTGCCTTGACCCACCAGATCCAGACGGGGATCAACTGACTCCATTGCACCATTCTCAGGAAAACTTACTGAAATAGCTGTCTTCACTCAGAAGTCATTTTTGATAAGAAGATAGACCCTACTCTCTGGAAATCACAGAGCCTTTCACCCACACAAGGTGCTGAACCTGCCCTTATATCCATCTGGGATGATCTGAAAATGACTGTGGACAGAAATAGAGTATGTGCAGTGCTATTGCTAGATCTGTCTTCTGTGCTGGCACAGTGTAATACGAGACCCTATTACGTAGAATAGTGGACCTTAACACCCAAAAACAAAAAATACTATACTACATCCCCTCGACCTCCATGCCTACATGACAGGTCTAGCACCCTCTTGCTGTCCCCATTTACATCAGCTCTTTTAAGCACCACCTCTGATGTACCTGAAGGCTTAGTCATCTAATCACTCTTCTTCAATGTCCACCTCACTCTGCTACCAGACCTCATCACGTTCTTGAACCTAGCTGGTAATTACTATGCTATGTTATCTGTGTAGTGCACGACTTGACCTAGAGGGCATACTGGCACTGAAGCAGGAGCTGTATGGCCCAAGTCATGGCCAGGGATAGGTGAAGAGCCAAGTCTTCAATTCCATGCAGAATTCAAGAACTCAGGAGGCAGCTCTGATGTTCAGGGGGGACGGGGTGGGGGTGTGTGTGTGTGTGTGAGTGTGATTGTGAGTGTGAGTGTGAGTGTGAGTGTGTGTGTGTGTTTGTGTGTGTGTGTGTCTAGTAGGTTTGTAGATATATATGCAGTTGTTGAGGTACATGGGGCCAATGTTGTGGAAGGCTTTTTTTCGTCTGCAAGAGGAGTCTAAAGAGTTCTTGTTTGTGGACTGTGAGCCAGTGGAGCTCTCTGAGATGCGTGGTGATGTTAGTGCAGGGTAGGAGATTGAGGGTGATCCTGGCTGCTAAGTTTTGTATGGTCTGGAGCCTTCCAGTCAGTTTAGAGTTGATTCCAACACAGAGTGTGTTGCCTTAGTCCAGCTTGCTGGTGATGAGGGCTTGGGTGATGGTTCTGCGAGTGTTGATTGGAAGCCATTTGAAGATCTTCTTGAGCAACTTCACTGTGTGGAAGCAGGACATGGAAAAGCTGTGTTCACTTGGCTGGTCATGGTGAGTTGGTCATCGATTACTATTCTGAGGTTCTTTGGTTGGGTTGCTAGGAGGAGTGTGGGTCAGAGTTTGGCAGACCACCAGGTGGGGTCCCAGAGTGAAGTGCCTTCCCTGAAGATACTACTTCCGTCTTGTCTGTGTTGAGCTTGAGGCAGTTGGTTTGCATCCATCTGGTGACTTTAGTCATGCACAATTATAAATTGTCCCGCATATTGGGCGTTGTTGTGTATTGGCTTCTGTGGAATGTGAAATCCTCCAGCAGGTTTAGAATGTGAGTGCCAAAGGATTCCCTGAGACGACAATTAGAGGGAGAAGCGCTGGAGGAGAGAGAGGAAGCAGGGTCGTGCTAATAAGGGAGTTTCATAGTTATTCATGTATCTGGCTGTTATTCCAGATTTGACACTGAGTAGCACGGCCAGCAAACCCACAACACCCTTGCAAGCCAGATAATCGTCACGGACATTCATGGAGCCTGTGCATGAGTATCAAAGCGTCCAGCCCACATTGTGCACGGCAGCCAAGAGACGGAGCTGAGCATCACAGAATACTTACAGTTTTCACACCGCACTGTAAGTCGCATTACATTGGCACGCTGGGTCACGAAGAAGGCAGAGGGCATAGACGCACTCCTCAAGATGTTATGCAGGCTGGTGGCACAGGCTGCTGCACACTCAGATAAAGACGCCTTGCACACTTGTTTTCTTTTGACGTGTGTGCACCAGCAGTTGCATGCCTAACACTTCGGTGTCGACTCAAACTCATGCTGCTGACTGTGAAGTCATCTTGCTGCATGCCGCCATCTTGTATTGGGCTAGGAAAGCTAGTACACTTGCACATCCATAGCTGTCGCCATTTTGGATTGGGTAGTTTGAACTACTGGATATCAGTCAAACTTTCTGCCATTTTGGATTGGGATAGATACTCTGGTCCATAGGCACATCCATAAACTCCCGCCATTTTGGTTTGGGTAGTTTTGAACTACTGGAACTCAGTTAAATTAATTCATTTACTTCTGGTTTTCCTTCCATGTGCATATTTATATTTTTTGATGTATTATTTTCAGTGACTTTGTTGGTGGATAGTAGGAACTATGTGTGTGTTGCAGACGTTCTCATTAACTCCATCTCAAGCATTTCTACCAGAATGGAAAGACTATTTTGTTAATTATAAATCAACGTTGGATGATGTCAATGAAGAATTTACTTCTATAAGGCAAAAAAAAGATACTGTTACATACATTGGGTCCTGAGGGGGTGCGCATTTTCAACCAAATGGAAAAGAAAGTACAGTATAATGAAGAATCTGACGTTTGTAAGAATGCTTTGGAGGACATAGATGCTCATTTTTCTCCTAGTGTGACTATTTATCCCATTACAAGAAATGTCTTGCTACCAGACAGAAATGTCTGGTAATTGCTTTGTAGCGTTATGGGTCACTTTGCCAGGGTGTGCAGAAAGAAACTGTCTTCATCGAAACTGGTGCTGGACAAGTCTGCGTCAGACACTTCTGAGGAAAATGTGAAACAAGAGAATTTTTTTTGAGTACTGAATTGAATGTTTTTGATGTAAATCACCATTCTAGGAATAAGCCTGTGTGTGAAATGAATTTTGGGGGTGTTGTTGCCAACAGGTTAGCAGACTCAGGTTCTCCGTACACTGTCATAAACAAAATCTTGTGGGAAGAGAGATTTACAGGAGTTCTGGGAATGCACCTACTTCTTACTGACATCCATCCTGAGAGTTTTAAGGAGAGCCAATTCTTGTAAGAGGGTATAGGGGGTTGTCCTTTGAATTCAAAGGCAGAATGTCTACAGGGAAACTCTACATTGCTGAGAAAGGACCTTCTATCCTGGGGTGGATTGACCAAAGAGCGTTGGGAATTATTCTCAATCCCAACAGCCCTGAACAAGTGTTGCTCATAGGGCAAGAAGATTCTTTTGTAGAAGAGTATAAGAAGGAATTTTCTAAGGGATTCACAGGGGAAGTAGGGGAACTGGAAGGGTTTTCCCACAGGATCATACTCAAAAAGAATACTGTACCCATTTCGCACAAAGTGCAGCGTATTCCTTTTGCAGTCAGAGAGGAAGTGGAAAGGGTTCATGCAGTTAGAGAACATGAAAATAATTGAGCAACTGGACTTGAAATCGGACTACCATCAAGTGCTACTTCACCCAGATAGTAGATCAATGACAGTCTTTATAACTGCTTTTGGGTGTTATCAGTTCTGCCGCATGCCATTTGGCCTTACCACGGCAGTGGCGGTGTTTCAACATCTCATGCATAACATCTCTAAGGAGTTGAATGGCATTGCTTTCTTTCAGGACAACATTTTGTTGATGGGCAGGACAAAGGAAGAATGTGATTACAGACTGCACAAAGTATTTAAGTTACTAGAAGAAAAGGATTAATTGCTAATAGTAATTTACAGTGTCGCAGTGGGTTGCTAGGTTTTTAGGAGTAGAAAGGGAAGGTAATTATGTATAATTAATTAACAAAAAATTATTAATTTATTATTCATTAGTTGATTATTATTTATGTAAATTTTATAATAATTATATATTTAATATATATATTAGGTGTGGGCTACTGGGTTTGTAGGGGTATAGGGTGGGATGTTAAGTAATAATTAATTAAAAATGAATTATTCATTTGTTAATGTATTATTAATTATATTAATTGTGCTATACTTATTTATTAAAGTTATATTTTAAGTGAGGGCTGCTAGGTTTTTTAGGGGCATAGTGTGGAAAGCTAAGTAACAAATGAATAACATTTTTTTAATTGATAATTATTACATTGTTTAACAATCATGTAAATTGTTTGATTGTTTTTTATTTTTATATGTATCATTTTTGGATTAATTAGAAATGGTCATATTACGAGTTATATATTAGTTGTAAATTAATAGGGTTATTCAAATATGCTATGCGTTTGAAGTGATGTACTTTCCCTGCTGTTGCACAGACTGGAGTGGGAATAGTAAATGTAACCCCTCCGAAGTTCAATGCTTTCCCTACTGTTGCAGAGACTGGAGTGGGAATAGTAAATTGAACCCCTCAGAAGCCCAATGCTTTCCCTACTGTTGCACACACTGGAGTGGGAATAGTAAATTCAACCCCATGAAGTCCAATGCTTTCCCTACTGTTGCACAGACTGGAGTGGGAATAGTAAATGCAATCCCTTCAAAGTCCAATGCTTTACCTACTGTTGCACTGACAGGAGTAGGAGTAGTAAATGTAACCCCTCCGAAGTCCAATGCTTTCCCTACTGTTGCACAGCCTGGAGTGGGAATAGTAAATGCAATCCCTCCAAAGTCCAATGATTTACCTAATGTCGCACAGACTGGAGTGGGAATAGTAAATGCAATCCCTTCAAAGTCCAATGCTTTACCCACTGTTGCACAGACTGGTAAATGTTACCCCTCTGTAGCCAATGCTTTCCCTATTGTTGCACAGTCTGGACTGAGAATAGTAAGTTTGACCCCTCCGAAATCCAACGCTTTACCTACTGTTGCACAGACTGGGGAGAGAATAGTAAATTTAACCCCTCTGAAGTTCAACGCATTCCCTATTCTTGCACAGAATGGAGTGGGAATAGTAAATTTAACCCCTCAGAAGCCCAATGCTTTCCCTACAGTTGCACACACTGGAGTGGGAATAGTAAATTCAATCCCATGAAGTCCAATGCTTTCCCTACTGTTGCACAGACTGGAGTGGGAATTGTAAGTTTTATCCCTCCGAATGAAAATGCGCAGTGGACCTAGAGCCAGATACAGCACCCACACCGTTATGTCCATATAGTAAAAAAAAGGTGAACAATATCCTGTATCATGTGTGCACTACCCTGTGTGCATTTTCTGCCCACAAAGCGCTCCCCTACCTGGCGAAATAGATGCAAATGCAAAGACCAGGGGTGCACCACATGCAAACAAAAAATATATAAGCACATGCGTATTTTGAAACTAATAACAATAAATCTCGAAAAATCCAGATTAGTGCTTCATATAAATGCTCATAAAAACCAGCCAACGCATTTCGTCCAATAGACAATGGCTTCTTCAGGGCAGAAAATAACTGGTGTCAGACGATTCCAATCCTGTAGTCAAATTAATGAACTGTGTTTCCTACACGTAAAACGTTTCTAAATGCACCATCTTTATGTAAAAGGCTGTTAGATATGAATTCTACAAGATTTACAGGAATCCATCCATATATGAATCTTAGATATCAATGTTCTGTATCCGTTTTGATAGGGGAGTATCCACCCTATGTATGACACTTCGATGGGTGCCGCAGGGATGCCAAAACGGAGAAATCCCTCCGAGTACTGGCGTATGGTTCAAGAAAGCGGATACAGAACATTGATATCTAAGATTCATTTATGGATGGATTCCAGTAAATCTTGTTTCTAGAATTCATCTCTAACAACCTTTTACATATAGATGGCGCATTTAGAAACGTTTTGCATGTAGGAAACACTGTACATTAATTTATTGTTATTAGTTTCAAAATACGCATGTGCTTATATTTTGGTTTGTATGTGGTGCACCCCAGCTCTTTGCATTTGTACATATTAAAAAAAAGAAATTGTATTTTTTTAACTATATTAATGTGAAGCGATAGTTTTTCGATATTTTTGTACTTATCTTTATAAGTATAGGGAAACTATATGTTTTTATATATATATATATATATATTATTATTTTTTTATTTTTTTTTACACAAAATTTCTGTTTCTCGATATTGTTCTGTTTGATATTGTGTCAGTGATCCGTTGTGTCTTGGCTTCTGTGGAATGTGGAATCCTCCAGCAGGTTTAGAATGTGTGCACAGAAGGATTCTCCAAGGCAACAGTTAGAAGGAGAAGCGCTGGTTGTTACTCCACAGGCGTCTTATTGGGGAGGAAGAGTATGAGCTGGGTGTCTTCAGGATATGATATGATATTGACTTCATGGGCGCAGATGATGCTGGCAAGCGGGCTAATGTAGGTATTGAATGAAGGGGCTGAGCGAGGATCCTTGTAGAACTCTGCAGATAAGGTTGATGGTATCTGAGGTGAAGGAGACAAGACTGACTGACTGGTTGCGGCCTGTCAGAGTCATGGCTGCCGCAACTCTTCTGGGAGCACGCTGAGCCAGGCCTGACCAGAAGTAAGTGCTGTTGTGTAGGGCGGTCTAGTCTTTTTGACCATGCCCTGTGTGTTGGAGGCCACGCCCACTACAAAGTCAATGTACCTTGCAGTCTGGATGTTCAGATGAGGTAAGAATAAAAGCTGCATCCAGAGGCCCAACATTTGCCTGGTATTGAAAACCTACCTGTGTATTTTTACCATGCTGACGCCTATTTGCCGAACTCTTCTTTTTCGCACCTGTCGCCAAGCTGCACAACCTGACCTGGGACCTAGGTGCCTGCATGTTTTCCTGATGTCTGCATGTCTTCATGCGTCGCATGGAGTTCAGGTGCTTGTTTCATTACTTCAGCATCACCGCTCTGCAGTAAGACTCTGGGGTACCTGTAAAAGAAAAGTAAAGCACTTACCAACAGAGGACTGTTGTTACTAATTAGTAAGGTGCAAAGCATAAATGTAGTATGGAGAAAGACTTACCTTAATGGATATCTGTTATGAGCATCACTTCTTCTGGATTTTGAAGTACCTAAAAATAGAAAGGCACTATATGAGATTTAGAAAAGTGCCCTTTTTTACAAGACTGCTATTTTAAAGTCTTTTTGCACATTTGGAGACTTTTTTTTGCAGTTTCTATGATTTAATCTCATTCTCAGAATTAGCTTACTACTGGAAGTATTTTATGGAATGATAATACAATTCCCAGGATCCTTCGCATGGTGGAAGGTCCTTCCTATGTAGTTTAATAGGTAATTGGAGGGTTTCAATAAGGTTAATAATTCACACTACATCATTTTTAGAGTCCTTATGTGTGTTTTTCTCTAGGGATCATCGAACGTACATATTGTTTTCTCTAATTCCAAAGTCTTAAGTGGGAAAGAGGGAAGTCTTTGGTAAGCTGGATTAAGGGAAGGAAAACAGGGTTATTCTTTAGACTCTGTATCAGAAATATCCTCCATTTATATACTTTTCTTTTGTTTGTTAAATACACATTCCTTAGCGACCTGACAGGGAACCAGTGTAAAAGTACCTATGCTAAGAAGGACCAGAATAAGCAGGGGACATCTTCTCTTCTTTCATCCACTTCCTCTTGAGTACTTGCGCAGTTTGAATCTTCTGCTGGAATTTAAGCAGTGTCATTGTATAGGTGGCATTAGGGACTAGCTTCTGGGATCGCATCTTGCTCCTGCAAAATTGCACAAGGATGGGGTAGGAGACTGTGTTGAAGGCTGTGGTACTGTCCAGTAGGATGAGGGCCACTGTATCACCTCTATCCATAATCATCGAATGTTGTCCATGGTGGCGATGAGGGTGATCTCTGTCCTGTGGTTGGGCCTGAGTCCAGAATGAGTGGTATTGAGGAGGTGGTTGTTTTTATTTCTTTTTTTCAAACTTTATTTATCGTTTTCCACATTACAGAAAAAAGCAAACATAAAAAGAAAAGGATTTCAGCAGTAATTACAGAGTACACACCAGAAGACTAATACCACATGATCCCCAAGCGTTGCAGTAGCAGAGCAGCTTAATCATATCAATACGTACAGTGTTACCGCAAAACGATAGGTACAGATATTTGAAACAGCAGTTTTCTTCCTGGAAATTCCTACGAATAATCAAAGTATTGTGAAAAAGCGTCCAGTAGTATTCCTAGCGGAACTACCGCACCCCTCCCACCACATTACACCGTTCAACCTATTCCAGTACGTTCGTGTTCCGCCGAAGATTCGTCTGCAGTCGCCAGATCTAGCAAGTATTGTCTATATGGACCCCAGATATCTTTAGGTGCACATCTGATAGGCATCAATTCGTTATAACTTTCTGATTGGGTGGAACAATATGCCAGATCTGTTCTCCACTCAACAATGGTAGGCAAAGGGCCCCTCATCCATCTCATTGCCACTCTCCGTTTGGCCAAAAGCAGGCCAATCGCTGCCAGCTTACGCACACCTTTTGGTATTAATTTATCAAACCCCAGCAGAGCAACCAATGGTTCCTCCGGCAGTCACAATCCAGCATTTTAGACAGTACCTCGAACACCTCCCTCCAGAATGTGCGTATTCCAGGGCACTCCCAAGCCAGGTGTGTGAAGTGTGCGCCCTGGGCAGAACATCTCATACAGTTATCATTCTCCCTCAAAACATATTTGAATAACCTTGCCGGAGAGTAGTAAGTTCTGTGAATATATTTAAAGTGTAGCAGCTTATGTCGGCCATTCAATGAAATCGTTTTAATTTTATTGAAGCACCAAGTCCACTGTGCTATTGTGATTTCTACCCGAGTTCCTCTTCCCAGTCCCGCTGGAACTTTAACCTGGTCTGTTCACCCTGAGTTTTGAAAAGTGTGTACAGTAGAGTTATACCGCGTTGCGGGAATTGTGTTTGCAACAAATATGTCAGGGATGGCATCCCCTCTGGTTCGTGCATTGTGGAGCCAAGTAACTCATATAGGGCCTTCCGGAACCTGAAGTATTGAAAAGCATCCAATGCAGTAACCCCGCCACCTGTGTTGATACCTGGTCCCAAGTCTTAGCTATCCCTTCGTGAAATAAGTCCCCAAGGCACTATATATCCAGTTTGGCCAGAGTACGCATTACAGCCCTGTCCTCCCTGAGCGGAAGCCAATCACACCAACTCAGAGGCAATTTGGGAGAGTATATCACTCTAAGCTGGTGTTTGTTGGCAATTCTCAAAAGCTGGTGCCCGGTGCAATGCACAGGGTCAATCGAACGTGGATTATTCCGCGCAGCGCCAGTCAAAAAAGTTGGGAGTGGGGCAGGGGCAACCACATTTTTCTCTATTAGATGATGTGGTGAATTAGGAGGACCATGTATCCAGCAGTGGGCATGTAGAGTCTGGGCAGCTCTGTAATACCGCTCCATATCAGGCGCATTCAACCCACCCTCAGAGAATGGTTTGGTTAGAGTATCCCATTTAACCCTTGGCTGTGTCCCTGCCCAGACCAGCCACGACAGCAATGTGCGCAGAGTGCGGAAAAAGGACTGTGGCAGACTAATAGGAATAAAAAACGAGGGAGCACCACCATTTTTGTCAGGGCAATACGGGCAATTATAGAGAGCGGCAACTTGATCCATTTTTCTATAACCTCTGTTAGTTTCTGTATTTCGCACCCATAATTCTCCGATAAAACTAGCTCGGCATCCGTGTGAATTTTTATACCCAGATACCGTACAGGCTCAGTAGTCCATTCCAAGGGGTAAACAGTCTGCACCGGTGTGGTAACAGCAGTTAACAGAAAAATAATTGATTTATGCCAATTTATATGGAGCCCTGAATATTTACTAAAGCGCTCCACTTCCTGCAACATAGGAACCAAGTTATGTTCCGGGTTACGAATATACAACAAGGTGTCATCCGCGTAAGCTGCTATAGTGAGGTTATAATTCAGGGACCGAATACCTCAATAGGCATGGTATTCGCGCATTGCGCACACTAAAGGCTCCGCCACCAAGGCATACAAAAGAGGGGAAAGGGGGCAACCTTGTCTTGTACCCCTCGTTATTTCTATAGTACGTGACAGCGCACCATTGATCCGTACCTGAGCCAGGGGTTGCGCATAAAGCACTTCAACTAACTGAATAAAAATGTCCCCAACCCCCACTCTACGCAGGACCACATATAAAAACCTCCATTCAACTGAATTGAAAGCTTTCTCGATGTCTATGAACAGTGCCGCCGCCCTAACCTGCGGTTAAATACGCGCTATGGTTCCAAACAGTGTACGGAGATTACTGGACAATGACCTACCGGGGACAAACCCTGTCTGTTCCGGCCCCACTAAGTTAAGGAGCAAGGGGGACAATCTGTTTGCCAACACCTTCGCGAACAGTTTTGTATCAGTATTCAGTAATGATAATGGCCGATATGAAGAACAATGTTCAGGAGATTTTCCGGGTTTAAGGAGGGTCACTATGGTGGCTTCCCTCATGGAAGGAGGCATTTTTCCTACTTTAGCCATTTCTTCAAATAAATTAACTAGGTGGGGGATCAATTTATCCTGAAACGCTTTATAAAAGGCCACCGTCAGACCATCAGCACCTGGGGCTTTCCCAGTAGGCATGTTTTTCAAAGCAGCTATAATTTCGGTGAGTCTAAGTGGGCCAATAAGTCGTTCCCTATCACTGTTGTCTAACCAGGCCATGGCTATATGAGCTAAGCAATCATCATCCGATTCAGGGTCTGCAGCCCCCCTCGATGTGTATAAACCCGTATAGTAGTCGGTAAAGGCCTCCAGTATGGCCGGTGTGGTGTCTACCAGATAATTTCTCCCATTATACACACACGCAATGAGACTGTCACCTCTGGGAGGTCTAACCGTCGCCACCAATGTAGAACTGGGCCTGTCCCCTTCCGCATATACCCTTGATGTTTAACCTCATCATCAGCCAACTCATTATATTAGCTATTTAGGGTCCTGATCTGCACCAGTAAGTGAGAGTCGTCTGTATCCTGCAGTCTGCCCTCCAGCGTCTTAAGAGTAGTCTCAACACTTTGCATGCGAGCTCGAATGGACTTGAGCACGCCCGCATGTTTAGAGATTGTAATCCCCCTAATGTAAAGCTTAAAGGCTTCCCATATGGAGCACATTGTCGGGACACTACCCAGATTTGTAAGGAAGAATTCATCAATCGCTGTACCCAGTTCTGCACGGAAAACAGAGTCAAGGAGGGAGTTTTGTGGAAATCTCCAGGATTGTCTATTAAGGCCAGCATCGGGGAGCGCTAACCTAAAGAAAACCGGGGAGTGGTCCGACAATGTGCGGGCCATGTGCTCAAAGTCTTGTATTGAGGAGAGCAGTGTGTTAGAGGCGAACCAATAATCGATCCTAGTATGAATGTCGTGGACCGCCGAATAGTGTGTATACTCCCTGCCCAGGCGAGCGAGATGACGCCAAACATCCCGCAACCCTGCGGCTTGTGCAACACTGGCTACAGCGCGAGCTGCGCGCGATGGAGGTCTAATGGCTCTACTTGACCTATCTAAGTCAGGGTTCTGAACACAAATGAATTCCCCCCCCCCCCACAGTATAGGCATATGAGAGTATTTCATAATCTTCTGATGCAAGGAATGATAAAATAACGGATCATCATAATTGGGCCCATAAACCCGAACCAAAAGAATGCTGAAATGTTCTTTACGCCACTTTGCGAGCACGAACCTGCCTCCCACGTCCACTTCGACGGCCTGTAGCTGTATACCTGAGCTTCGGCGGACCCAGACAAGCACCCCCCTAGCATGCGATGTAAACCCAGCTGCCACACATGAACCCTTCATCCTTCTGTGTGTTAACAACCCAGTCACAGGGGATAGGTGCGTTTCCTGCAGAATGGCAACGTCGACATTGTGTCTACACAAATAAGCTACTACTTTGCGTATTTTCCTCTGGTCATTAAGACCCCTAACATTCCAGGACAAGAAACTAATAGTAGCCGGCTGCATATTAACCTTAGACATGTGCTGATCTACGTACCTGGGGAAACATAGCACTTAAACCATACATGGCATAGCCAGACATAGTGTAATACTCTTACGAAAGAACGTACAGTGACTGAAATGCAATCTGGAACTCCCCCCCCAAAAAACCCACCCACACCATATTAAAAGAGGTAGATTCGGCCAATTGAATTCCCCCCCGAAACCCCCTCCACTCCCCAAAAATTACCATTCCCATATAGAAAAGTTTACCAATAGAAAATACCAGGTGGAATACACAGAGAGGCAATGGCGGCCAGACCCATGGAGTTATAAAGTAGGCCAGATCCGCCCGCCCATAACAACGTGTAGTAACGAAGGTCCACGCAGGTAGGTTAACTTAAAGCTGATTTTTTCAAGCAGGTAACAAGTTGTATAGTTCAGATCAACAAGTAGTTAAGTTGTGAAGGAGAGCCCCACCAGGAGCAGCCTGTCAGCTGCTCAGCCCATGCTCAACTGTCACTTCACCTCTCTGTGTCCCAACATTCCGAGGCACATCATGACTCCAACATTCTATTGAGCACAGAGCACAGGCACTGGGCTGAGCAGGAGGTGTGACATACATTACATTACAAATGCAGGATACTACATATCCCCTTTCCTTCCAACAGAAGCACAAATGCAATATATGAATAAAATCTAACGAGAGTAAACCAAGAACAGAATGTATAGGAGGAACAACGGTGTGACAACATAAGCGCCAAAGAGAAGAGCAAGCAAGGCAGAAGGAAGAGATAATAGGGAGAAGACAAGGAGGAGGCAAAGTGTAAGTATACAAATAGTGTAAGTATACAAATAGAAATAACCCATCCTCTACAACAATGAAATAGAAAGAAGGAGACAGTGAAACGCAGAAGAAGAAACCAGTAGAAGAGAGAGACATAGATGCACCAACGACAACCCCTACGCGCACCCACTGGCCAGGCAGGCAAGCAAGGAAAGAAGGACAAGGCACGACGCGAACAGAACACATGCCCAAGCAGAAGGAGAAGAAAAGGAAAGAACTCCATCAGAACACTGGAGAACGAGAAGAACACCACAGACAAAGAAAGGCAGAAGACACAGGAATAACGACAAAGATGTGTAGGGTCTAGATTCCAAAGATGAAAAGGAAGAGAACATCAATAGGAAAGCTGAACCGGAGAAAACAGAGAGGAAGCGAAGAGACACGAACAGTATCACTATACTCCTCCCCATTTCCAAATGGATGATACAAATAATGATTGAGTGTAACTAAGCGTATAAAACAGCAATGTAACATCATGGAAAATACAAAGGAAATAACAGCCAATAGGACTAAAACCCATGGCTGTCCTCTACTCCTAGGCAGGAGGGTGAGGAGCACTGTGAATGGGACAAAAGCCCATGCCAAAGCAGGCCGTGTAAAGTCAACCCCCATATAGAGGAAAACAGTAGTGCCATGTAGAGATGGGACTATGACCCATAAGACGCCCTGTGTGAGTGTGACTGTGTGAATGTGAATGGGACTGTGACCCATGAGACGGTGCCCTGAGAGAGGGTGACTGTGTAAATGAAAATGGGACAGTGACCCATGAAACGGTGCCCTGTGTAAGGGTACCTGTGTAAATGTAAATGGGACTGTAACCCATACAACGGTACCCTGTGTAAGGGTGAAAGCCGTTTGTAGCCCAAGTAGGCAAATGTGTGTGTGTGAAAATGGGGCAGTACCCACTGGCATCCCAAGAAAAGGGAAACAACGCGTAAAGCGTAACCATGAAAATGCAGCAAGCTCACAAAGCCCACTAAACAATCCCCAGCAAGATAAATGGATAAAGACAGTTATGAGGGAAATGCAAAAACCATGGTGACTATTTGGAAAATCACCCCCTGTCCATGTAGAAAGGATTTTAGTGTTAGAGCACTGTGCCTGAGTTCACAAGCTGAATTGCAATGCCCCAAAATAGAAGGGAAATCCGAGGGCATACATTTCTTTTTACAGAAAGGACCCGGATGCAGTAGGAAAACCTAAACCTATCTCGATGAGGTCCGGAGAGAAAAGCTGTGAAGCAGTGGCACTAGAAATCCCGCGACGTGGCTAGAGTGCTGGAAAACGTCTCTTGGACTCATTGCTGGACTTCTTCATGCACCAGCGGCGCATAGCAAGCAGTTGCGGGTGAAAGAGGGAGGTGGAGGCTGATTTGTAAAAGTACTTGGAGACGGGAAACACAGGAATATCGTACGTGCGCCCATTGTAAGGAAGATCCCAAATACTCTCACCTACTAGAATGTAAGACGGTGAACTCCGGCAGGATGCATTATGTTGCAAATGGGCAAAAAGATGGGAGACCTAACAAAAGGAAGGTTGACCACGCAGTGGACGTCGGAAATGTTGATAGCGCTGCCCACCTTCCGTAAATTGTGTTGCTTGAAACTCAGAAGGCAAAGATGGAGGCACGTATTGACGCCCGCGCCGGGTGGCTCAAGGCCCGTACAAGCACCAAACTGAGTAACTTTGCCAGTACTGCCGGGGAAGACTGTATGACGTCACAGATGATCCTGACGAGAGGCGTGCGGTATCCAATCTGAGGTGAGTTATGCGCGCATGTAAACTGACACAAATCGGCGGTTAAACGGCCAAAGACTCCGTGACTGAGGTGTAAGAAAATGCAACAAAGAAATGACTGACCCACCGGCAATATCTCATACAGTAGAAACTAACGAAATTAAGGCAGGGTGCTAAATGATACCAGTTCAAAGGGGTGTTGAAGAAAAGTCACACACAACATTTTCATCAGTGAGAGTGGTGAAAAATTAGATTCTCACGAACCACCCTATGAACATCTTCACAGACAGTTGTAGGCAGTCCTTTATAGTGAAAGTCATGAACAGAGTCTAAAGAGTAGATTACCTCAAACGTTGTCTCTCAGAGTGTACAGCAGATATGCGTCTCCCAAGCACAAGAACACAGTAGGTGAAGGTTGTTGCCAGCGCGATGCATGGGGTGAATTATTTGAATTGTAGAAGTTGCCACCTCAGCACTCCGACGTGAAAATACACAGCAACACCAACTTAGCACGATGTGCACAGGATCACTCAACGTAGATAGCAACATAACTCCATTACATGGCACATTGTAGTTGTAAATACACAAGGTCGTAGAGTGTGAGCCTGGGACTGGACCAGTGACTGAGATGAATTGTCTGCCTGTAGAGTTGATGTGCTTGACAGGACAAGCAGTAGATGTTACCAGAGTAAAGTACGTAATGTAGATGAGCACAGAACGCCAGGGCTAGGGCTGTCCGGTGGTGAGGACACTGGTGGGGCTGAACGGCGTAGTGCTTCATCTTAATTGTGTTGATGTCTTCTTTTCTTTACTTTATGTTGCTAGGTTCTCGCTTGTTGTCGTCATTCAAGTTGATTGTAGAGCTCGCTTGTTTCATGTTGTCTTCTTTTGTTTTCTGTGAGGAACATACTTCTTCCTTTTTGACATCATAGATGTTCTTTGTAGAACAGCCTTGTTTCATGAACACAAATTTTCCTTTCGTGTGGATACCTCCGCTTTTGTACATTGTGGTAGTAGCCACTGTAGTTTCTGTAGATTGCGCCATCTCCAGGTCCACCTGTGTTCGCCAGGTACCTTAGATCTGCTTGTTCCACGTAGGTACCTCACCAACTCATCGCCATCAAATGTAGTAACGAAGGTAGGTTAACTTAAAGATGATTTATTCAAGCAGGTAACAAGTTGTATAGTTCAGAACAACAAGTAGTTAAGTTGTGAAGGAGAGCCCCACCAGGAGCAGCCTGTCAGCTGCTCAGCCCATGCTCAACTGTCACTTCACCTCTCTGTGTCCCAACATTCCGAGGCACATCATGACTCCAACATTCTATTGAGCACAGAGCACAGGCACTGGGCTGAGCAGGAGGTGTAACATACATTACATTACAAATGCAGGATACTACACAACGCCAACAGGGCATCTAGCGAAAACATAAATTTCACATTTAAAGCTTAACACATATTGGTGTACATTCAATATCTCTTTAGCAGAGTACAATGCATTTAAGAAAATTACAAGGCTTACCCCTCCGGACCTGGCGCACTCCCTAGGGCTGCACCCCCCGGTGAGACCTCGCCCTGCGATGCTGATGGAGCCGGCCTGTTTGCCCTTTCTGTGCTAAACTTTTTCAGGTCCTTTTGCAACTGGTTAGGGTCCACATAGAACCTTGTTTTGCCATCAAAGTTGACCCGAAGCCGGGCCGGGTATAAAAATCGCATAATCCAGTTGAAGTTCCTTGAATTTGCGCTTCACAGGGCCAAACTTCTTCCGTGCTTCTTGCACAAGCGGAGTGAAATCCAGGAAAAGAGACAGTTCAGCTCCCTCGTATTGAAGAGTTCTCAGTTCTCTTGCACGCCGCAACGCAGCGTCCCTGTCCCGGTAATTGAGAATCCGGGCAATCACCGGGCGGAGGGCAGCACCCGGTGGCGGACGCGGGCCCAATGACAGGTGGGCCCGCTTGACGACAAAAACATCTGAAAATGTTTCCCGGCCCAATAATTGTACTAGCAGCTTCTCAACGAACAGTTCCATGTTACCAGTAGATGTGGACTCCGCTAAACCAAGAATGTGCACATTATTGCGCCGGGAGCGCGCTTCAAGATCTTCAGCCTTTTCTTTCATCGCCGCCACTAGTTTCTCCACCTGCTTTTGCGCTGCCCCCATTTCAGTCTGAGCGTCCTCCACATCAAAGATCCTACGCTCTGCCATATCGATCCTTTCTGCATGCTTATCCACTCTTTCGGACATTCTGTCCATACGATATGACAGGGAATACATCTTAGCATCAATAGAGGAAAGGCTGCGTTGCATGGCCCCCAGTATTTGACGTATGTCCCCATCAGGATCAGTAGATTCCACCGGCAGCATGGCCCGCGTGGATTCAAGGTCATCATCCCTGTGCCGAGCCGACTTTCGCTGATCAAAATGAAGCTTTGATTGCGTCTTGTCACCTTTACCCATGGCGCCAGAAGCCAGCAGAGCCCAGTAGAGTGGCCAGTGACAGTAGTGAACCTGATTCCGGATGACTGCCGGGCAAGTAGAGGTAGTAAGTGATATCTAGGGCAGAGCGAACCCCGATAGCGAGCGGCAAAATAACCGGTCGGAGCAGAGCCGCCCCACAGAATGCCAAGCTGTTATGTCTAACGGGCAAATGCTCTTATCATGCAGTATATATAATGGCCCAATGCGCTCCTCACTGCACTCAATATTGTAGCCAGAGCACCACACACCGTGCCCGAGAACTTAACCTATTATAGGCAGACTGGAACAACTCAGAGGGGCAGTAGGGTGCTGAAGGATCATACACATCGCCAGGCCACCAGGGCACCCCGGGCACCAGAGCAGAGAGTCTCACCCACTCCTCAAAGCAAACCGCTGATGCAGAGCACTCCTACAGTGGCAGACGTTAGTACGAGGAAGCACCAGCAAGAACTGCAGTTGTATTCAAATCCCAGCAGGTAGGCACTCCGCCAAGGCTAGTTCACCCACAGGCCGCGGTGCGTTCAAAACACGTGAGCACCACGGCCCGCTACTATCAGGCCGGGAGCCGAGGATCCGCAAAGGGGGCAAAGTCCGGATCTTACCGGCACACCGCCGAGCAGAGGAAATCGCCAGCTCCAGGTACAAGGGCGCCCCGCTCCGCAGAGATCCGAATGGAGATCAGAGTCGAGCAGGCACAGCAGCGCCGCCCGGCGTGGCCGTCTCCCCATTCCGCGGCGCACCCAAAATGGCTGACACAAGCCTCCGCCGGAGCTCCGCTACGCAGCACAACGCTGTTCTGTCGGCAGGGCAGCCAGCGGCTCCAAACTTCGTCCGAGCGCTCTCTGCAGTCACAATAGCTGCTACCACCAATTATTAATCCAACAGACACCCCGATGGAGCAGAATATTGAAGGATGTTTCTGGCGGCCGCCGGAGCTCGCTCAGGCTGCGGCCATTTTCGAGCCAGGCAAGCCACGCTCTCCCGAGGAGGTGGTTGTTGCTGAGGTGGGTGGCTAGGGCATTTGTTTATCATGTTTTCCATGACTATTGACAGGCAAGGTAGCAGGGAAATAGACCAGTATTTGGCTATGATCTGCTGAGGGTTTCTTAAGGAAGAGGAGTACTGTGGCATATTTCTGGGCATTCAGGTGGGTGGATGTAATGATTGAGTCATTCATAATTGGGGAGGGGGCTGTGCTGATAGGGTCCAGTCATACTTTGATAAAGACTTGGTGAGGGCAGAGTATTGGGGGTGCTCCAGAGTGTATGAACTGCATGTTCATTGCAGTTTCTTGAGTGGTGAAGGTGTGCCAGACGGCCAGGGTGGGACTCTGGGTGTTGGTTGAGATGGGCAGGGAGGCTGTGGGGGTACAAGGGTACGGTTGGGGCTTGATGTGGTCATAGATGCTGGTGATCTTGTTGCCAAATAATAGGGACAGCTGGGTGCATGGGTCCCGAGAGGGGCTTACACTGGTGGAACTTGCTGCTATAGAGGTGAAATCTTTCACTAAGGTGAAGATTTCCTTGGCGCTGTTGGTGCTGCTTTCAATGTGGTCGGTGAGCGCAGAGCTTTTGGGGGCTCTGATTTGCCTATGGTAGCGTTGGAGGACAGATTTGTAGGTGCTCTTGTTGGTGTCATCCTGACTTTGTCGCCATCTATGTTTAAGTTGTTTGCAGTGGTGTTTGTAAGCCTGGGCTCTTCTGTGTACTAGCTTGCTTGCAGTCTGATTCTCGTGGGCGATATTGGCTTTGAGACGAGCCAGGGTGTCTGCACATGCAGTCAATCAATCAATCGGGAAATTGAGAAGCGCACTACTCACCCGTGAGGGTCTCAACGCGCTGGGCGGGGGAGCAGCTCCGGTCAGTTGAAGAGCCAGGTCTTGAGGGTCTTCCTGAAGATGTGCAGAGTGGGTGCGTGTCTGATGTTGATTGGGAGCTCGTTCCAGGTCTTTGCTGCAACGTAGGAAAAGGCTCTTCCACCTGTTCTGGCTCTGCGGATGTGTGGGGTTTCGGCGAGGTCGGCAGATCGGAAGTTTCTCTTGGGTACGTGGAAGGCGATTCTTTCATTGAGATATTGGGGTCCGATGTTGTGGAGGCATTTGTATGCGTGGGTGAGTATCTTGAAAGTTACTCTCTTCTTGACGGGGAGCCAGTGGAGGTCTCACATGTGTGGGGTGATGTGTTTGTGTCGGGGGACAACGAGGACGAGTCTGGTGTTCTGTGTGGTCTGGAGCTTGCGGAGCAGAGATTTGTTGATCCCGGCATAGAGGGCGTTTCCGTAGTCTAATCTGCTGGCTATGAGTGCATGGGTGACGGCCTTTCTTGATTCGGGGGGGTCCATTTGAAGGTCTTGCGAAGGATGCGGAGGGTGTTGAAGCAGGTGGAGGTGACGGCGTTGATCTGTCGGGTCATGGAGAGGGAGGAATCGAGTATGATGCTGAGGTTCCAGGCGTGATCCGAGGGTGTGGGAGGGCTGCCGACAGTAGCGGCCCGTGGTGGGAATGCGGTCGGGCGCTGACGTGGGGCGGGGGAGGGTCAGGGTGGGGGGTAGTAAACTATGGATTACGGCCGATTAGAGGTAAGTAAACATATAAATAAATAAAACGAATTTCGTTGCGCGCGCTGCATCGCATTTGGCGATGCAGCGCGCGCAACGAAATTCGTTTTATTTATATGTTTACTTATCTCTAATCGGCCGTAATCCGTAGTTTACTACCCCCCACCCTGCCCCTCCCCCGCCCCACGTCAGCGCCCGGCAGCACTCCCACCACGGGCCACTACTGGCTGCCGAGGGTGGTGGGCCATCAGGTGTTGTCTCATGCCGAAGGGGAGGGTCCGAGGACGAGGACTTCTGTCTTCTCCGAGTTGAGCTTCAGGCAGCTGCTGCTCATCCAGATTGCGAAGTCCTTCATTCCTTCCTGGAAGCTGAGTCTGGTGGTGAGGGAGAGGATGAGCTGGGTGTCATCGGCATAGAAGACTATGCTGTGTCCATGCTGTCTGATGATGGAGGCAAGGGGGGCCATGTAGATGTTGAAGAGATGGGGCTGAGCGATGATCCTTGGGGTACTCCGCAGCTGATCTCTGTGGGTTCGGAGAGAAAGGGAGGAAGTCTGATTCTTTGGGTTCTGAAGGTGAGGAAGGAGTGGAGCCAGTCGAGGGCGGTCCCCTGTATGCCGGCGTCGTGGAGTCTGGCGGTGAGAGTGCGGTTGGAGACGGTGTCGAAGGCTGCAGAGAGGTCGAGCAGGATCAGGGCCACGGTGTGTCTTTGGTCGAGGAGCTTGCGGATGTCATCTGTGGCGGCGAGTAGGGCGGTCTCGGTGCTGTGGTTGCTGCAGAATCCGGATTGGGAGGGGTCGAGGATGGAGTTCTCTTCTATGAATTTCGTTAGTTGGATGTTGACGATCTTTTCTGTGACTTTCGCCGCGAAGGGGAGGAGAGAGATGGGTCGGTAGTTCTTGAGGTCTGTTGTATCTACTGAGGGCTTCTTAAGGAGGGGCTTGACTTCTGCGCATTTCCAGTCGTCAGGGAATGTGCCAGCTTCGAGGGAGGAGTTGAAGGTGCATCATAGCGCCGGTGCGATGGCAGCTCTGTGGAAGATGTGTGGAGGGCTGGGGTCCATGGGGGCTCCTGAGTGAAGGCCTTTCATGGTCGATGTGGTGTCTTTGGTGGTGACTGGGGTCCAGGAGGAGATGGTAGGCTGACTTTCGTTGCTGGGGGGCGGAGTGGGTTTGGTGTCCTGTGGCTGTTTGTCGAAGTTGTCGTAGAGTGATCTTATTTTCAGGTGGAAGTAAGAGCCGAGTTTGTTGCAGAGGTTCTGGGAGGGTGTGATGCCCGTGGCTTCACTGGGCGGCTTTGTAAATTCCTGGATGATGTTGAAGAGTTCCTTGGAGTTGCTTTTGTTGGTGTGGATTTTATTACGGATGAAGGTCCTCTTTGTGGATCTGATGAGTTGGTGGTATTCTGTCATGGAGTTCTTGTAAGTGGAGTCATCTTCTGAAGTTTTGCTGTTTCTCCAGTTCTTCTCGAGACGTCTGCAGGTGAGTCTGGCTTCTTGGAGGTCGGTGGTGAACCAGGAGGCCTTCCTGGGTCGCTGTCTGTCGGGGTTGCGGAGGGGGGAGTGCTCGTCTGCGCAGTTGGTGATCCATCTGTGAAGTTCTTTGGCTGTGGAGTTGGAGTCAGTCGTGGTGGGGGGGCTTCACGATTGAGGGTGGAGTTGAGGTGCTCCTCGGTGATCTTGCTCCAGTTCCTTCGCGGTGGGAAGGGTGCCGGTTTGGGTGTGGTGGGTTTTTGACGTGGAAATGAACGCAGTAGTGTTCCGTCCAGATGGGTTGCATGGTGTGGCTGAAGTGGACGTTGTTGCCTCCTGCGAAGACGGGGTTGAGGGTGTGTCCTTCCTTGTGGGTAGGTGTGGTGAGGCGTTGTTGCAGTCCGAGGTTGGCGAGATTGTCCAGGAGGGTGGCGGAGTTGGGGGTCGCTGAGGTTGTCGAGGTGGAAGTTGAGGTCTCCGATGAGTATGTAGTCCATGGAGGCGATGGCATGGGGTTCGATGAGGTCGGCGATGGTGGTGGTGAAAGCGGTTCGAGGTCCGGGAGGTTTTTAGGCGAGGGTGCCTCGTAAGGTCGTTCTGGGGCTGGTCTGGATCTGGAAATGGAGGTGTTCGGTGGTGGACGGGGAGTCGCCTGTGCTGGAGGTGGTGAGTCAGAGGAAGCTCTTGTGTGCAATGGCGAGTCTTCTCCTGGGCGGTTGGGGCAGTCCTTCCTCTGGATCTTGTATCCATCTGGGATTTCAGTGGCGATGTCAGGGCGGAGGTGGGGATGGTCCATGTTTCCGTGAAGAAGGCAAAGTCTGGCGAGAGGGTGTCGAGGAGGTCCCAGATCTCTACTGCGTGTCTGTGCAGGGAGCACACTTTGAGAAGGATGCATCTCAGGGCTTCGGGCTGCTGGCATCCGGTGTGGGGACGTCGGCCGTGGCGGTGCAGAGGGTGGTGAAGGTTTGTCTGCAGTGCCGGCAGGAGAACTGGTCGAGGGTGGTGGCCGGTGTAGACAGCTGGCAGTTGTTGTTCCTTCCGGGGTTGAGTGCGAGGAGGGCAGCAGAATCACAGCGGTGGGTGGTCAAAGAATCAGGGTCCCTGGTGCTGGTCGCGGACGGGCTTGCCTTTGGCATGCCTTCGGCGCGCCCGCGCATCGGCCGCCATTAAATAGGGATGGGGAGGGAAGCGCAGCTGGGAGGCGGGAGCGGGAACCGGCAGGGGGGAGCGGCCGCAAGGGCAGCAGCGGTAGGGAAGAGGACAGCAAAAACGGGCACGGAGGACACAGACAAGGGCACAAACAACAGGCAAAATAAACAGAGGCACAAAATTACAGGAAAAAGACAGACAAAAGACAGAAAACGGGCACAAACACAAGACAGACAACAGCGGACCAGCAGAAGAGCAAGGCTCTTCCACTGGACCACTAGGGATGAGGCACAGGCAGGAGCCTGCGGGTGGAGGAGGGCCTTAAACAGCTACCTGCACAGGGCAGCGGCACAACAGCGGAGCTGCTGGGGGAGAGAGCAGGTCTCTGATCCAGGCGTTGAAATTGGAGATGGATTCAGGGAGCTTGTTGGAAGACCATTGTACTTCTGAGATCTAGTTCCAGTCCGGTTGAGAAGATTTGTAGATGGTGTTTCTGGAGTGGAGTGGGAAGAGTATGCTACAGTTGACAAGGGCATGTTTGGACCAGGTGATTGGTGTGTGCTTGTCTACTATGATGTCGCTGAAGAAGATTGAGTCCAGTAGGTATCTGGCGGCTTTTGCAGTGCCTTCCACTCACTGAGTGAGACCGAGGTTGGATAGGTCCTCAAGGAGGTTGGTCATTTTGGGATGTATGGAGGTCCTCTAGGTGGTAGTTGAGGTCACCGAAGAGGATGAAGGCATGGGAGTGGAGAGTAAGGGCAGTGAAAAAATCCACGATGGTGCTGCTGAAGTTGTGAAAGCATCTGAAATAGCAGGTGGTACAGAAGAATGGCCTTTCAGTGTTGGGTGCGGGCACAGCAGCAGTGCTGGGAGATATGACCAGGATTTAAGGTGCGGAAGGTTGCATTGGAGTAGCGAAAGGAGGAGGTGAGTGGGAGGAGGACCAGAGATCTTGGCGCTGGGTGCAGGAGCAGGTGGGCTTGCCTTTTGTATGGCTTCAGCATACCAGAGCACGCTGGCTGCATGCCTCCACTGCGCATCCGCATTGCACCCACCATTAAGTGAAGACAGTTTTGGCAGGAAACTTGCTCTGCAGATAGATGTTGGAAAATCCAGTGATGCTGCTTCCTGTGCAGATGGATGATGGGAAATTAGTCCTCTTGCTTGGCTCCTTCGTCTAAAGACAGTTTTTTGCTGATAGCTCAGAGATCATCCTAATTCTAAAATACTCCAAGGATGGGAAATTTCTCCTCATGCATGTCTTCTTCTATTATAGGCGGTTTTGGGAGCAAACCAGTGATGTTGCTTCCTGTGCAGACGAATGACGGGAAATCCAGTGATTTAACTTCCTGTGTAGACGGATGATGCGAAATCCAGTGATATCCTGTGTAGATGGATTATAGGAAATTAGCCCTCTTGCTTAGCTTCTTCTTCTAAAGACAGTTTTTCTGCTGATGGCTCAGAGATCATCCTACTTCTGGAATACTCCATGGATCTAGACAGCTCAGGGCTTAGCCTCCGCCTCTCCTTTATCCTGAGTAACCACCAGAAATTTCAGTTCTTCCAAAACTTAAACATTAACCTGTAGAATATGGAAGAACTACCAACCTGCCACTGTCTGACCCTAGTAATCACCACCAGCAACATGAGCTGAAATAAGAAATCTTGGCATGATCATAGATACCAGTCTTTCCCAAATTCACCAAATGAACCAAGTCACAAGACTTCCTGCATTTTGTAAAGTCTTTGATTCCTCTTTCCTCATCTAGGATTCTCATAGAAGTTTCAGGCCACCATCACCCTTGTCATGCCTTGTTTAAGCTACACAAATGTGCTCTACATAGGGACCCGTTTTACTCATCCAAAGACTGCAAATTATCTAATACGCAGCATTAAGACAGCTCCGAAATCACACTAGGGGGGCTAGAGGAGATTTAAGGACCTGCGTGGGCTACCTCCCCACTCATAATATCAAACACAAAGAAGGCCACGGCTCCAAAAGAGCAGTATAAAGTGCAACAAAGTTTAATCAACCATGTACTAGAGGGGGATCCCTTTAAGGACGGTTCCCCTCACACACCAAAGGTGTCATGCTTCATCATAGGGGTGCCTCCTCGCGTGAAAGACCTAGTCTCTACGCGGGCTACAACCCCCTCGCTACGAGGGAGGAGCTCAGGGATGTTTTTTGAGTATAGATGAGGTGGGTTAGACTAAAAACCCTATGTGAGCGTGGTGTGCTTGGTAAAGAGTGCAGTGCTGAAGTGAACGTGATTAAAACTGGCTACAAGGTTAGCTATGTAGCAACTTTAATCGGCTACCTTGTGACAGGGTTAAAAACAAATAGCTGAAAATACAGCTGCCATCATTAGAGGCTTCTGTATTAGTGTTAGACCTGGCACCATTGGCGTGGGTCTCCCTTCCATTTTTTCACTGTTGCCTCCTATGTTTTCGCTATGTTTTTGTTGGTCTAGATGCTTTGGGCACGTTGCCACTGCTGTTCAGTGCCAAAGTGCAAGTGCTCCCTGTTGTAAATTGTTGTACTGGATTAGTGACTCCATGATTGGCTTATTTGATTTACTTGTCAGACCCTAGTACAGTGCACCATGAGTGCCCAGGGCCTGTAAATCAAATGCTGCTGGTGGGCTCGCAGCACTGATTGTGCCACCCACAGAAGCAGCTTGTAAAATATGGCTCAGGCCTGCCATTGCAGAGCCTGTGTGCAGTCTGGGACTGCCATGTCGACTTGGCAAGTGCACCCACTTGCCAGTCCCTAAACCTTCCCTTTTCTGCATGTTAGTCACCCCTAAGGTAGGCCCAAGGTACCCCTGTGGGCAGGGTGCATTGTATGTGAAAGGTAGGACATGCCCTGATGTGTGTGGCATGTCCTGATAGTGAATTACAGCCAATTTCGTTTTTCACTATTGCAAGGCTATTTGTTCCCATAGGCCAGAATGGGGAGTTAGTTTATAATATCTTATAAACACAACTGACCCTAGGAACAAGATAGAAAAATAGAGTTTAGTATGCCTGAACTCAGAATGTTAAAATACATCTTTTAGGGTGGGTGATTTTTACATTCTGTGTTTGAAAATACCCCTTTTAGAAAGTAGGTATTTTCTTGCCTAACCATCTAGTATGCCTCTGCTAGGTTTGTGTATTCCATGTCTGGTTTGTGAGTGACAGGGGGCTGGAGAGGGCTTTGGCTGGCTCCAGCAGTCTGATGAGTCAGGGCTGGGCTGAATAGGACCTGGGTTGAATAGAGAGTAGGGGGAGGAGATTTCCTTTCACTTGCCTGAGCCTACATAGAATAGAGAGTAGGGGGAGGAGATTTCTATTCAGCTACCTGAGCCAGGTCTGCTTTCAACAATGCTGGCTCCACCTCCTGCCAGGAAGCTGCACCAGGGAGGACAGAACTGGTTTGGGCTGGGTACAGACACTCTCTGCCTTCAGAGAACAAAGAAATTGTGTGTTTAAAAAGAGGGGCCCAGACCCCAGAACTTTAGATCACTTCTGGGAATCAAGACAAACCTTTGCCAAGGAGAGAAACCAAGGAAGCTGAAGGAGGAGACTGCCCCTGCGCTGGTTACTGTTTGGGGTTGGCCTGCAGTGATTACTTATTGCCAAGGAAAGGAGAAAAGGAACTTTGTGTGTACTTTACCATCTTGAGGAAGATCTCCAAGGGCTTGAAGCTGAGCTTGCCTCCTGTTCTGAAGTCTCAGGGACACAAAGACTTCACCACCAGCTCCCCTGAATTTCCTTGCTGGGAATTCTACCTGCAGAGAGGTGCCTGCTGCTGTTGTTGGGGACCTCTAGAAACTGCTTGTCGCTGGGAGCTGGAAGCGCGACACAACGAGGAAGAAGCGTGTCGCCGCCGCAGCTGTTGCCGCTGCATCACCGAAGAAGCGTGCCGCCGCCGCAGCTGTTTGTCGACGCATCGCCGAAGAAGCATGTCGCATCGCCGGAGAAGCGTATCGCCGCCACAGAGGTTGCCGTTGCATCCCCGGAGAAGTGTGTCGCAGAGCCTGTCGCAGCTCAAGAATCCACCGAGTTCGCCGCACGGCCGTTGGGCGTGCACGCATCGTATCCAAGTTGTCGCATCGCATCAAAGACGCCATTTTGTCGCATCGCACCGGATCGTCGCATCGCATGGAGGCGCCATCTTGTCGCATCGTAACCGGAATGCAGTAAGAAACCGACGCATCACCTCCTCTCCGGTAAGGAACCGACGCATCACCTCCCCTGCAGTAAGGAACCGACGCATCACCTCCCCCGAAGCAAGGAACCGACGCATCACCTTCCCTGCGACCCTTTTGGTTGTATTGTGTTACGCATCCAAGGTACTTTGAGAGTAAAGTGTCGCATTTACCATCTACATTGAACTAAGCTATTTCTACCATTTGAAAGTCATATTTTTTAGTACTGTATTGTGGATTTTTGTCGTTTGGTCTTGTGTTAAATCTAGATAAAGATTACTTATTTTTCTAAACTGGTGTGGTGTCCATTTGTAGTGTTTTCAATGTGTTACTGTATGTGTTCCCAAATGCTTTACACACTGCCTCTGAGATAAGCCTGCCTGCTCGTGCCAAGCTACCAAGGGGGTGAGCAGGGGTTATTTTAGGAGTGTAGCCCCCTTACCCTGACTAGAAGCAAGGGCCCCTACTTGGTCAAAGGTACCTACCTCTGCCAACTAGAGACCCCCATTTCTAACATTGGTGGTCAGCGGTGAGGATTCTGGACTTGCATTTGTGACTCATATACAGTGATTGGTGTACACTACTAGTGAGTGCAGACCATTACGCAACCACATACATTTTGGTAGAATATTTTCCTTGGGACTTCTATTTTTGCTAAAAACTGCCAATCCTTGTTACCATGAGCAAAACAGCATCCAAAGCATCTATGGATCTACAATTTGAAGAAGATATGGTGTATACCTACACTGTGCCACAGCTTAAGACCATCTGTAGAAAATTTAAAATCTCTGTGAAAGGCATCACCAAGAAGGAGGAGTTCCAAAAGGCGCTGAGGGCCTGGTTGGCAGCTAGAAATACTCCTGAGCATCCTGAAGAGCCTAGGGAGGAGCAGCGAATACAGATGGGCAGCTAGATGGGCCATTGGGCCTGACCGGGGAGAAAGCTCCTTCCAGGGCAGGCAGCAGTGTTTCTTCAAAGGGCCTGTCCCCAGGAGAGCTGGAGGACAGGGAAAGGGATAGAATGCATAAGATGGAGCTAGCCAAGCTCAAACTGGGTGGTCAGATGGAATTAGAAAGCAAGAAGTTAGCCTTGGAAGAAAAGAGAATGCATTTAGAGCATGAGAGGATGTTGAGGGAATTGGAGCTGAAAGCCAAGAGCTTAGAAATTACTCCCTCTGGTGGCAGCATACCATCCGTGCCTGTAGAAGCAAGAGTATTTATCCCCAAAGATGTAATTAAGGAGTTCCACAAGCATGAAGATATTGGGCAATGGTTTAAGGCCTATGAAGTGGCCATGTCCTCCCACCGGGTCCCTGAGAAGGATTGGGGAGCGGGGTTGTGGGGGTGGTTTCTCAGTGATGGGCAGGACACCTTGTTAGACTTGCCCTCTGAGGACCAGAATTCCTATGTCCACATGAAGGAAGCCTTAATGTCCAGGTATGGGTTGACCCCAGAGCTTTATAGACAAAGGTTTAGAAATTGTAAGAAACTGGAGTCAAGTACTTGGGTGGAATATGTGTCTTTTTTTTGCAGAGCATTGGATGGTTGGGTGAAGGGTAGCAAAGTGAATGATTTTGAAGCGCTATATAATTTGATTTCATGGGAGCACTTGTCCAGTAATTGTTTTCCAGAGCTACGCCAGCACCTGATTGATAGTAAGCTGACTAATCCTAGGAAGCTTGCTGAGGAGGCAAACCACTGGGTTAGTACCCGGGTCCACAAGGGTCATGTGGGAGACTTCGCCAAAGGTGGGCAGGGTCCCCAGAAGAAGAGTGGGTGGGACAAGGGTAAACAGAGGGAGTTCCAGAAAGGGCCCCAAAGTAATCCCCAAGGGAACCAAGGGAAGGGTTCCCAGCCTCCCCCTGAGAAGAAGCCAGGGGCCCCGACAGATAAGCCTGTTCAGAAGGGGTCCAGGAAATGTTATAATTGTGGTCAGGTGGGCCACTGCTTCTAGGATCCTAAGTGTCCCATGAAAGCGAATGCAGCACCCACTGGTGCACCTCCCCGGCAGATGTCTAGTGTAGCCCTGGGGGAGGAGTTGGGTGCCCAAGGTGGGTGGGGTCCCGCAGAGATGTCCCTAGTCTCTTTAGGAGACAGTGAAATGGTCCCTAGGACCCAGCTGCCTGATAACACTAAGAAATACAGGCAGTGGGTGACCATCAATGGCCAGAGGGTGGAGGCTCTGAAAGACACCGGAGCCAGTGTGACAGCTGTCAGTTGTCGGCTGGTGTCTGAAGAGCAGGTGATCCCCCATGCATTTTACCCAGTAGTTGCTGCTGACAACTCAGAGAGCCACTGCAAGGTGACCCAGGTCTCCTTTGAGTGGGGGGGGTCTCAGGTACCTTTCAAGTAGCTGTGAGGCCAGACATGCCTGTTGACTGTCTGCTAGGCATTGATTTGGAAAGCTCCCCTTGGGCTAAGGTGGAGAGAAGGTCTCATTTGGAGATGTTGGGTCTGCCTTAGTGGGCGTGTGTGACCACTCGGTCCATGGCAGCTGGTAAGGGTGTTCAAGAGGACCTGGAGCCTGAAAGAGTGGCCCAGGTGCCTGCCTTAAAGAGAAGAGGCAGAGGGTGCGGGAAACCAGTCCCCGAAATTCCCACGGTCCAGGAGGAGGCAGACCTTGAGGGGGATGCCCTGGAACCTACAGGGGAGCAAGTAGCTGAACTGGGGGACCTGCCTGAGCTGACCCATTGGCAGCAGGAAGGAGGACCCTCCAGGGAAGAGTTCTGCGAGGAGCAGAAGAAGTGTCCTTCTCTTGTGGGTTTGCGGCAACAGGCCACAAACCAGGCAGCAGGTGATCAGTCTGGATCACATTGGATCTACTGGGAGAATGGTCTCCTGTATAGCGAGCCTAAGGTTGCTGAGCCTGGGTCAGCCCGTGATCTGGTGGTACACCAGCGCTTCAGAGCCTTCCTACTGGGTCTGGCTCATGATGTGCCTTTAGCAGGACATTTGGGGCAAGGCAAGACCTTTGAAAAGCTTGTCACCCACTTTTATTGGCCCCAAATGCGCAAGAGTTCAGATACTCATTACAGGACCTGTCAGACTTGCCAGGCAAGTGGTAAGAGTGGGAGGAAGCACAAGGCTCCTCTCCAACCGTTCCCTGTGGTCAGCACCCCCTTTTAATGGGTGGGCATTGACATTGTGGGGCCTCTGGATCCCAAGACAGCCATGGGCAACAGGTTCATCCTGGTCTTGGTGAACCATGCCACCCGGTAGCCGGAAGCCATCCCTCTCCGGACTGTGACGGCCCCCGTGGTGGAACGTGCATTAATGGGGATTTTCTCCCGTGTGGGGTTCCCCGGAGAGGTGGTGTCAGACCATGGTACCAACTTCATATCTAAGTATATGAAGTCCCTGTGGCAGGAGTGCGGTGTAACCTACAAGTTCACCACTCCTTACCACCCCCAAGGTAATGGGCTGGTTGAGAGATTCAACCGGACCCTAAAGGGCATGATTATGGGTCTTGAGGAATCTATGAGGCGTAAGTGGGACGTCCTCTTGCCATGCCTTCTGTTTGCTTACAGAGAGGTGCCACAGAAGTCCTTAGGGTTCAGTCCCTTTGAACTGCTGTATGGTCACCCTGTAAGAGGACCTCTGAGTTTGGTAAAGTAAGGCTGGGAGAAAGCTCTCAGTAAACCTCCCCAGGATGTATATAGCTACATGCTGGCCTTCAGAAACCAAACTAGGCGTTTCAGACAACTCGCACAGGTGAATCTGGAAGCCAGCCAGAAGGAGATGAAACGATGGTATGATCAGAATGCCACTCTGATCGAGTTTCAGCCTGGACAGAAAGTGTGGGTCATGGCCCCCGTGGAGCCTTGTGCGCTCCAGGATAAGTGGACCGGACCATTTGAGGTGGTGGAGTGCAAGAGTGATGTCACCTACTTGGTGGACTTGCGGTCTCCTGGGAACCCTTTGCGGGTCCTACATGTAAACCGCCTGAAGCCCCACTTGGAGAGGTCCGAAGTGGGCATGCTCCTAGCGACAGATGATGGAATGGAGGAGGAGACTGAACCTCTTCCTGACCTCCTGTCTGCAAAAGAGCAAGATGGGTCAGTGGATGGTGTAAACCTCTCTTCCACCCTGACCCCTGAGCAGCAGGATGACTGTCACCAACTGTTGGGACAGTTTCCTGATCTGTTCTCCCTGACTCCCGGTGTCACTGAGTGGTGCCTCCATGATGTGGATACTGGGGACAGTCCCCCTGTAAAATACAAAACTTACCAGGTGACTGACAGGGTGAGAGCTTGCATCAAGGAGGAGGTCTCCAAGATGTTGGCGTTAGGGGTGATTGAGTCCTCTAACAGCCCTTGGGCCAGCCCAGTGGTCTTGGTCCCAAAGGCTGCCGCGCCTGGTGCCACACCCGAACTCCGGTTCTGTGTGGACCACCGAGGACTCAATTCAGTCACCAGGACTGACGCGCACCCCATCCCCCGAGCTGATGAGCTCATTGATCGGTTAGGGGCTGCCCGGTACCTCAGTACGTTTGACTTAACATCTGGGTACTGGCAGATCGCCTTAACTGATGGGGAAAGAGAGAAGTCCGCATTCTCCACACCAGATGGGCACTACCAATTCCGGGTTATGCCCTTTTGGATGAAGAATGCCCCTGCCACCTTTCAGAGGTTGGTCAACCAGGTGTTGGCTGGACTTGAAGATTTCAGTGCCGCCTACCTGGATGACATCGCAGTGTTCAGCGCCAGTTGGGAAGAACATCTGTGCCACCTCTGGGAAGTGTTGACGGCGCTGCGGAGGGCAGGCCTCACGATCAAGGCGAGTAAGTGCCAGATCGGGCAGGGTTCCGTGGTGTACTTGGGACACCAGGGTGGGAGCGGCCAGGTGGCGCCCCTACAGCCCAAGATTGATACCATCCTGGCTTGGGAACCCCCCCAAGACCCAGACAGAGGTGAGAGCCTTTTTAGGACTCACAGGGTACTACAGGAGGTTTGTCAAGGGGTATGGCAGCATTTTTGCCTCCTTGACAGAGCTGACTTCCAGGAAGCAGCCCAAGAAAGTGAACTGGACTGACACCTGTCAGAAGGCTTTTGATGCCCTGAAGACTGCCATGTGCATGGCGCCCGTGCTTCAGGCACCCAACTTCTCAAAGGAATTCATTGTGCAGACAGACGCTTCAGAGCATGGTGTGGGGCTGTACTTTCACAGATGAATGAGGAGGGCCTAGACCAACCTGTAGCCTTCATTAGTAGGAGGTTACTTCCACGGGAACAGAGGTGGAGTGCAATTGAGTGTGAGGCATTTGCTGTGGTCTGGGCACTGAAGAAGTTGAGACCATACTTGTTTGGGACTCACTTCCGGGTTCAGACAGACCACAGGCCCCTCAGATGGTTGATGCAGATGAGGGGTGAGAATCCAAAGCTGTTGAGGTGGTCCATTTCCCTACAGGGGATGGACTTCACAGTGGAACACCGCCCTGGTACAGAATACGCCAATGCTGATGGTCTGTCCAGATTTTTCCACCTTAGTGAAGAGAACTCCCAAGAGGGTGGGTAGTTCTCCCCACATTTCAGCTGGAGGGGACACATGTTAGACCTGGCACCATTGGCGTGGGTCTCCCTTCCATTTTTTCACTGTTGCCTCCTATGTTTTCGCTATGTTTTTGCTGGTCTAGATGCTTTGGGCACGTTGCCACTGCTGTTCAGTGCCAAAGTGCAAGTGCTCCCTGTTGTAAATTGTTGTACTGGATTAGTGACTCCATGATTGGCTTATTTGATTTACTTGTCAGACCCTAGTACAGTGCACCATGAGTGCCCAGGGCCTGTAAATCAAATGCTGCTGGTGGGCTCGCAGCACTGATTGTGCCACCCACAGAAGCAGCTTGTAAAATATGGCTCAGGCCTGCCATTGCAGAGCCTGTGTGCAGTCTGGGACTGCCATGTCGACTTGGCAAGTGCACCCACTTGCCAGTCCCTAAACCTTCCCTTTTCTGCATGTTAGTCACCCCTAAGGTAGGCCCAAGGTACCCCTGTGGGCAGGGTGCATTGTATGTGAAAGGTAGGACATGCCCTGATGTGTGTGGCATGTCCTGATAGTGAATTACAGCCAATTTCGTTTTTCACTATTACAAGGCTATCTGTTCCCATAGGCCAGAATGGGGAGTTAGTTTATAGCATCTTATAAACATAACTGACCCTAGGAACAAGATGGAAAAATAAAGTTTAGTATGCCTGAACTCAGAATGTTAAAATACATCTTTTAGGGTGGGTGATTTTTACATTCTGTGTTTGAAAATACCACTTTTAGAAAGTAGGTATTTTCTTGCCTAACCATCCAGTATGCCTTTGCTAGGTTTGTGTATTCCATGTCTGGTTTGTGAGTGCCAGGGGGCTGGAGAGGGCTTTGGCTCCAGCAGTCTGATGAGTCAGAGCTGGGCTGAATAGGACCTGGGTTGAATAGAGAGTAGGGGGAGGAGATTTCCTTACACTTGCCTGAGCCTACATAGAATAGAGAGTAGGGGGAGGAGATTTCTTTTCAGCTACCTGGGCCAGGTCTGCTTTCAACAATGCTGTCTCCACCTCCTGCCAGGAAGCTGCACCAGAGAGGACAGAACTGGTTTGGGCTGGGTACATACACTCTCTGCCTTCAGAGAACAAAGAAATTGTGTGTATAAAAAGAGGGGCCCAGACCCCAGAACTTTAGATCACTTCTGGGAATCAAGACAAACCTTTGCCAAGGAGAGAAACCAAGGAAGCTGAAGGAGGAGACTGCCCCTGCGCTGGTTACTGTTTGGGGTTGGCCTGCAGTGGTTACTTATTGCCAAGGAAAGGAGAAAAGGAACTTTGTGTGTACTTTACCATCTTGAGGAAGATCTCCAAGGGCTTGAAGCTGAGCTTGCCTCCTGTTCTGAAGTCTCAGGGACACAAAGACTTCACCACCAGCTCCCCTGAATTTCCTTGCTGGGAATTCTACCTGCAGAGAGGTGCCTGCTGCTGTTGTTGGGGACCTCTAGAGACTGCGTGTCGCTGGGAGCTGGAAGCGCGACACAACGAGGAAGAAGCGTGTCACCGCTGCAGCTGTTGCTGTCGCATCACCGAAGAAGCGTGCCGCCGCCGCCGTAGCTATTTGTCGACGCATCGCCGAAGAAGCGTGTCGCCGCCACAGAGGTTGCCGTCGCATCACCGGAGAAGCGTGTCACAGGGCCTGTCGCGGCTCAAGAATCCACCGAGTTCGCCACACGGCCGTCGGGCGTGCATGCATCGTATCCAAGTTGTCGCATCGCATCAAAGACGCCATTTTGTCGCATCACACCGGATCGTCACATCGCATCAAGGCGCCATCTTGTCGCATTGTAACCGGAACGCAGTAAGAAACCGACGCATCACCTCCTCTCCGGTAAGGAACCGATGCATCACCTCCCCTGCGCTGCAGTAAGGAACCGACGCATCACCTCCCCCGAAGCAAGGAACCGACGCATCACCTTCCCTGCGACCCTTTTGGTTGTATTGCGTTACGCATCCAAGGTACTTTGAGAGTAAAGTGTTGCATTTACCATCTACATTGAACTAAGCTATTTCTACCATTTGAAAGTCAGATTTTTGAGTACTGTATTGTGGATTTTTGTCGTTTGGTCTTGTGTTAAATCTAGATAAAGATTACTTATTTTTCTAAACTGGTGTGGTGTCCATTTGTAGTGTTTTCACTGTATTACTGTATGTGTTCCCAAATGCTTTACACACTGCCTCTGAGATAAGCCTGCCTGCTCGTGCCAAGCTACCAAGGGGGTGAGCAGGGGTTATTTTAGGAGTGTAGCCCCCTTACCCTGACTAGAAGCAAGGGCCCCTACTTGGTCAAAGGTACCTACCTCTGACAACTAGAGACCCCCATTTCTAACAATTAGTGTATGACCAACATGTTTCGGCCTAAGGACCTATCAGAGTGTCATGGCCTTCATCAGGGTCGAGCATACAGTTACTGCAAAAAGTGAAGTACATGCACGTGTAAGAGATAATGCGCAGTAAGGACGGTGTATTATACTGAACCTGTAGTCCTGATGTTCAGTATTTTCACCGTTGGAACCTGTGGTAAGACAAAAAACAACGTGCGCTATTTACAATGCATGTGCAGTGAAGACAGTGCATGGATGACAAGGTTGACTAGCAACATAGCATATCTGCTCAAATAGTCAAAACACTGGACAACATGTAACTACTTACTTAAACGAACATTAATAAAAGGGTGTGTGACTCACCATCATTGGTTCAAGAATTCACCACATCTGTCCTGGCCTATTAGCCAAAGGGTACATGCGCCAATCCAACCTGACAGAAAAGGTGGTGGCGTTAGAAGTAGATAAGAAATCAGTAGAATTTTATTTAAAGAGAAGGTTCTGTGTGCCTATAGAAGCAAACGCACTCAAAATAGAAACTCAGAATGCGAAGGAAAGGTATGCCGGACTGGATAGCTTGTCCAGTCTAAACAATGTACAGAATGTCTATAAAGCTAATGGTGCATATGATCCAAGCTCTTACGACAATCAGACAAAAGTTTATGACACAATCTAGCAATATTAACGATATGGAAAAATAATTTTAAAGCAGAGAAAGTGATTGTTGCAGTGCCGGGACCAGAGAGGGCGGGAAAATGAAGACCGTGCCAATTCGTTCAGATCTCCCCGGTATAGCAGAGATAAAGAAAGTGAACGAGGCACTGTCTCGAAGTGGTAGCCCAAACCGGTGCTTCTAGATGGAATCGGCACGCAGGGGTGAAGCCTCAAAAGCGTGTGGGTAAGCGTGTTAACAAAAGACACGCAGGGAGCAGCGTAAGGGTCCCACAGCGACCTTCGTCTATGGTAACGCATCACATCAGTGCTCCAATAGCTTCACTGGTTCCAAAGGGCCAGACACTCAACCTACAAAGCACACAGCATTTACCACATGGCCATCTACGACAAGAGCATAATCTTCATGCAAGAAAACCTTCAAAAATACTAACTGAATAGAACTCTTTTACTCTGGACTGACATTTCAGCTGATCATCGGCTACAGGCATAAATGGGCCAGTGGAACATCATTCTTCTTACAAGCAGCAAAATGATGGCATCTCCTTATGGAAAAGACAAAAAACAGGTAGAATGTGGGGTACTAGTAAGAATAAGTTCATACCAGTGTTGTGGTATAAACGTTTCTGTTGTTTCAAAATATGTAAAAGACGTTGGAGACCAATGATTGTGCTGGACCACTTCATCATGATGTGTACTTTCCATGTCAATTCGACGTCCTGTGTTTCTATTAAAATCAATAAAATTTGTTTTAAAAAAAAGAAAAGACAACAAATATCAAAAATATCCTAAAATTTAGGAAGGTGGTTCAGACGTAACTTTTCCCAAACAGAATGTGCAGGATCACACCTACTTATAAAAAGATCCATTTCTCCACACAAATATATCTGATGCTTTGGACCATAACCACCCAAGAATTCGAGCCTGCCACCCCCACCTGGATAGCAGACAATACAAGAGCAATCCGCTACCCGTAATGAACAATATAAACAAACCTCTCTCATAGGCCACAATCATAACCCATTCCCTCCAACCAGCACAGCTTGCATGTCCTTTAATTACATTTATAGTATGAGACTTTCCTTTGTTTAGTCACCTTAGACGGGCTCAGATTAGCTAAATCTGTGGTATGGAAACTAAGTAATATGTGAGCTGGAGGCAGTGTGGCTCTTTGTCTTAAGGGGTGGTCATAGTGACTCAAAAGAGAGCCTTTGGATGAGGGCAGGTGTTTAGCGGATGCTAGTTTTGTTTACCAGAGTTTTGTCACGTGGCTGGTTTTAAGTTTTGCAAAGTGATTTGTTGAACCTATCAAATCAAAAAGCCTTTGGCTCAGAGCACAAATGGCAGAAAAGAGAATGACATATTTGAACCAATAGCTCGCCTACCCTAAAGAACATTGACAGGTATTCCATGTCCCAAATACTAAACTTCAAAGTCTCGTAAACAGTACCTTAGACCTTCCTCAAAGAAGAGCTTAGATTATTTGAAAAAAAAGCTACCACACGTACACCACTGGCCCAAATGATGTGCAACCCGTCTTTCTGATAGCCCGTCTCGCAGCCAGGGGCAAATAAATACACCGGAGGCGCTGCAGTTCACCCTCGAGCTGCAGTGCCCGCGGCTGACAGCAGGTGTCGCTGTGCTAACCTGAATAACGGGGCCGTGGCTGAGACGCCGTGAGAAGTGCCCGTGTGCCGCTGGCTGAGAGGAGGAGGGTGCTGCCGAGTTCACACGCGCACACACGCCGCAGGCTCAGCAGAGCTCCGGAGCAGCGCGGCTCAGAGCGCAACAGGCGGGGGCAGAACTCGGCGGAGTCCCGGAGAGGAGCTCGGAGGAGAGCCCAGGACGGATATTGGTTGCGGGAGCAGCGGCTGAAGTTTTGGCAGAAGCATCAGCGCAGACACAGGATGCAGCATGAGGAGCTGCGCGCCTCCCTGCTCAGACCACGCTATGGCTGTAAGTAAACCAGATATGAGGCTGGCGCCCCCAGAATAAATCCAGTCTTATATCTCTGCATTATCAAGAAGACCTGTGGTTTTAGTTTGTGTAAGGGTGCGTTGTGTGTTTTGCTGCACAGCTCAATGTATGAAAGGGGTTTTAAAGGAGTTGTGGTCCCTCCTGGGCGCCCTCAAGGTGCGTCTCGTGAAGACTCTTGGCAAGCCGAGGGGTTCAGCCGTGGGGGCTGCTTGTCTGCGGAAGATCACACGCAGGAATTCACAGGTGTGCTGCGGCTCCCTCGGGGCGCATGCTGCCCCTTGCAGATCACAGGCAGGTGGATCTGTAGGCTCTGCCGGCGCGGGTCTCCCTTTCCTCGGCGGATCAACCGGGATCCTTCACGTAGCCGGGATTCCCCCCCCCTACCCGCCTCTGATCCGTGGGTGGAGGCACTGCTCACCTGACCTGAGCATCCGGTGTGTGATCTCCCAGGGCGCCTGCGGCAAGTCTCACGTGCGATCCCCACCGGAGATCTGCGCTGTGGGGCCCCCTCTTTCGTAGGTTCAGGTGAACCCTGCAGCTAAACCTGTTGGAAGAGACGCTGATCACCCACATAGCCTTAGAACATGTATCAAAATGTTGGTCCAGGCAGCATCGCCCTGGTACGGCACCGCACGTGACGCTTTAAGACCGTGCAGACCACACACCTTCTTATCTGCACCTTGCAATAGGAAAGCTGGGGCTGTCGTGTTTGTTTTGAGTAAGTTTTTCGCTGTGGGCGAGGGGTTTTACATGTTTCACTGTCACCCAGAGACAGGAAGCACGTGCGCGGAGTGAAAGGATAGGGGCCACTTAGTACCTGTGCCCCACTCCCCCGTGCCCCCTGCCGAAGAGCCCCCAGAGCTGCTTCGTGTCACCCGCCTCCTGAGGCAGCCCTGGTTTCCGGTGATTCACGGCTCCGTCTGCCAGCGACACGTCCTCGCGGCCAGGTCTGTCGCCGTAGTTCACAGCAGAATAATGATTGCTGTTGGACTAATGCTGCACGCTTAAAAGCCCTCACCCGCCTTTTTAAATAACGAGCCACGTTTAACATAATTACCCATGCTTTTACCCGGGGAAGTCACTGCCTTGTGTGAAGGCAGACATGCCGTGTGTGTGGGAATGTATCATGATGAACGTATTTTCATCATGATAGAGTTCGTAGCCTGTGGCCCCAGATGCTAACTTAATCACGTTTTTGCATTTTCTCTTGCCCGGTGCTCTCTCTGTCTTCCCGGTCCTCCACGCCTAGCAGTGTTGTTTCAAACAACCCGTGACAGGGTGTGACAAGACAAACAAAGGCACTCCCCCTCTTGTCCCCTCCACAACCAGTGTGGGGACCGGGCGCTGCACGGCCGACCTGCACCCCCTCTCTGAGAGGTGATTTAAGAGGGCCCGCCAACGCACAGCAGTGCATCATTAAATACTATCAAGGAAAGCAATGTAAGGTGTTTTTCATGCGAGCAATAAACTTTCTGATAAAACCATAACGCATATGATAAAACCATAACGCATACGGTTAGCCACTTTGTAAACCCCGCTCCAGTCTTCCCCGTCAGTGAGTGAGGGTTTAGCAGGCCGTTGTATTTATACTCACTGAAAGGGAGCTTCAGTGACCAACACAAGTTCCTGCAGAGGTTGGGGTTGAAAGGTCTTCCTGTCAGACCCCGAGTAAGGATATCATCGCACGTTAGGCAAGAAATGTGGTCATGTCTCTGAAACCAGAACATTATTCGACTTGAACTAAAGCCCCTTCTCTGAGAGAGCGCAGCCCTTGCAGTTCAAGTTCCTGGTACCAACACCCTAGGTTTGGAGTAACATTTTACACACGGGGCCTTCGCCCTGGAGAAGTTAATAGCTGAACTGGGGTTAAAGTCAAGCACGTGGCTGACATGATGCTGAGTATGTCGGTCCAGAGTCCGAGCACAGCCAGGAAGTGATCTGAAGGGCTGTGTTTAAGAAAGGCAGACACTCAGTTTTTTGTTTTTGTTTTGTGCAACCCAGATTGCATAGTCATGCGTGGAGAACGCCAACTTCAATCACATAAATACAGAGCCATGGTCTGTTGAAGGTCATTCAACTTCTGTGACTCTGACTTCTGCTTCAGTGTCATTGGAGGTTGATGTGTTTGCTTGTTGTGGGTTATTTTATTATTCACCTTCAGAATGCCATTGCAGAGTGATGTGCTTATCAATTATTTGATGATTCTTCTGTACCTTCTCGCTGCAGTGTACTTTGATGCAGGCTGCAAGTTATTTTGCGGTGCGCCTGTTTATTGTCTTTGGTCATTGTATGGGGTTCTGCTTGCTGCAGTTCTATTATGATGTGCACTTGCAGTGTTATTGTATGGTGTTCTGCTTGCTGGCTATGAGTTGTCTGGTGATGTGCTTTTACAGTGTATTGCAGGGTGCTGTGTGGTTTATTTTATGATTCTTCGGTTCCTATGTATGACAGGGTGCTCTACTTGTGGGTTATTTTATGATGCATCTGGAGCTTGTCATTCTTGTGCTTGCTGTCTGTGTGTTCGTTTATGATGTACCTGTACATTGTCATAGCAGAGAGCTCTGTTTTACTGGCTTTTTTATGATTTGTCTATGATGTACCTGTGCAGTGTGCATTGCTAGCTTGTTGTAAGTTCTTTTGTAATGCACCTATTTACTTTAGTCGGAGGGTCCTCTGGTCCCGCGTTATTTTATGATGCATCTTTATAGCATTCATACAAGTTGATGTGACTGCCGGTTGTATGTAGTTTTTCAGTACTCCTTTTTTTTTTTTTTTTTTTTTTTTTTAATTTTTTTTTTGTGTCATTGAGTGCTTTGCATGGTAGATGTGGTTTATTTTACGATGCATCGATACAGCGCCATTGCAGGTGTTCCTCATGTTGGTTCTTTTATTATGCCGCTTTACAGTATCGTATGGTACTTTGCTGGTTATTTGTAATTTTATGATGTTTTTGAAGAGTGCTCTGCTTGCCTGTTGTGTGTGCTCTTGTGGTGTCTTACTGCCGGGTGCTTTGCTTGCAGGCTCTCTATTCTGTTTTGATGCACTTGTTCAGTGTCATTGGAGGGTTCTCTGCTTGCCTGATGTGGGTTATTTTGTGATGCTACCAAACAATAACCAGTTCAACGCCAGAGGGTCCTAGGGAAAATTTAAAGACCTCCCAGGATTCAATCCCCAATACTATATCACAAAACAATATAGAATCCTTGGGTCTATGCAGGAGAGAAAAAAATCAAAAAAGTGTAATAAATCACTACTACATAATTTGAAAGCATATAAATGTAAAATAAAGAATAAAGAACCGAATGACTAAGTGCCACAGATCTAGCTATGGGCACTTCCCTTTTTAGGACGAAATCCCTCACTCACCATAGGTGACATGCTTCATCATTTAGGATTCTCCTCCCAGAGGAAAAACCTAGTTCCTCTGAGGGCTACAACCCCCTCTCTGAGAGGGAGGAGCTCAGGGATGTTTTGAAATACAAATAGGGTATTATAAAACCCCAAATGAAGAGACAACTGTGTAAATGAGGGCGCAGCGCAACAAAAAATCAATAAATGTGAGGATAGTGAAGTTAAAACTAGCTAAAGAGCGCAAAAAAGGAACTTTATTTAAATGCGCCCCTTGCCAGGATTAAAAAGCGTGTATCCGCGGAATAAATTAAACCGCAAAAACAAAACAAGTGGTCAACATGTTTCAGCCATACACCTAATCGTAGGTCGGGCTTTCATCAGGACCTATAAAGCTGCTGCTATCTCAGTGCAAGTGTTGCAACAAAAAGGATATCAAGACAGAAAATCTTCTTAGTCTGTCCATTCGAGAAGGAAAGATTACCCGCTACTGCTGGGTAAGCAACCACACCTCTACCTGGCAACCGCTCAGGAAAGGCGCACCGCTCTCTCCGTCGGTACACCGGAGCTTGCAGAGCTTGCAGAGCCTGCAGGCTCTGCAAGCTCCGGTGTACCGAGGTTAGACTACTCCTCAAGAAACTCTTTGCAGACCCCAGAGAGCTTCAGAAATACTGACTCATCTCGCTGCTACCCATCCCCCCAAGTCCCGCTCTTGGTTCCCCCCCCCAAGTCCCGCTCTTGGTCCCCCCCCCCCAAGTCCCGCTCTTGGTTCCCCCCAAAATCCCGCTCTTGGTCCCCCCTCCCCCCCAAGTCCCGCTCTTGGTCGTCCCCCCTCCCCAAGTCCCGCTTTTGGTCCCCCCCCCCAAGTCCCGCTTTTGGTCTCCCCCCCCCCCAAGTCCCGCTCTTGGTCCCCCCCCCCAAGTCCCGCTCTTGGTCCCCCCCCCAAGTCCCGCTCTTGGTCCCCCCCCCCCAAGTCCCGCTCTTGGTCCCTCCCCACCCCCCAAGTCCCGCTCTTGGTCCCTCCCCCCCCCCAAGTCCCACTCTTGGTCCCCCCCCCCCAAGTCCCGCTCTTGGTCCTCCACCCCCCCCCCCCAAGTCCTGCTCTTGGTCCTTCACCCCCCCCCCAAGTCCCGCTCTTGGGTCCCCCCCCAGGTCCCGCTCTTGGTCCCCCCCCAGGTCCCGCTCTTGGTCCCCCCCCAGTCCCGCTCTTGGTCCCCCCCAGTCCCGCTCTTCTTGCCATTGAGGTTGATCATTTTCGCTTGTTTGTAAGAAATGTTGAGCCCTGCTATTCTTGTGAAAAGCTATTGTTCATGTGTTGGAGTAAATAATGTAATATATTCTGTCAATTAGTATCTTGGAAGACTTCATCTCTCCATACAGTTCCCTCTCAATGCCTCTGTAACATTTCACATTATGGGCCTGATTCCGAGTCCCTTGTTAATCCTGATTCAGTCCTAAGTATTAATTTGGACACGTGTCGTAGTTCTAATCAGACATTGGAGTTGTGCAGAAATGAAGGAACAAATATGCCACAAATGTGACCAAATTGTGAAACGTTAAAAGGCAAATTATGGAGCACATTGTGTGGTGGATTCTTTTGCTACTTTATCATTTAACATAAAAGCAAAGCGTGAGCCTACGTTTGCCTCGTTAGAACTACTTTAACGCTCAAATACAACAATTAGCTACTGGAAGGTGACTAGTTAAACCTTTGCAAAAGGTCGGCTGCTGCACTGCACAAACTGTGGCATTTTTAAGTAACTTTTGATCTCTTTGAGTTGGACGCATTTTTTTAGCTGAAATATGCAAATTATGCATCTCATAGTAGATTATGTGGCAAGTGCGGCAAATGGAAAACACAGTTGCTGTAGAATTACCTCATTCCAGTGTCCCGGATTATATTTGATATTGTAAAATCATTTGTTGGTGTCACGTCTACCACATCAAAGTGTAGAGCCAATGGTGGCATGTTTTCCACACTCGGTGAAGTTAAATTCAGTCACCGTCCCACTGGTGGAACAGTCCTTTCCAGGGCAGTCCAGTTGTAAATTTGCAAAAGAGTAAGTGCCAGGGCCCAAAGTTTTGCTATGAAGCCCGCCTTCCGGCACTATCAAATGTCTTGGTTGGCAAATATCAAAGTTGAGCAGTCAGGATTCCACCTTATGTCTCTTTTCATCCATCACCAGGCACTCCCTGACCCTTTGTCTCACTTTTGCAGGTTCTTTTTCGTCCATGATTTCTCCCTTTGCTACAGTTTTCCATCTTTCTCCATCCCCCTTGTTAGTTTTTCTCTCGCTCTTGCTCTGGGGCTTAGTCTGAGGAAAAATAAATGCCGGTCCCCAAAAATAAGTGCTGGTGGACCCCACCTACAACCACCAACTCAAATGAAGCAGTAGTAGTGGCAGTCTCTCAGTCCCCCACTGCTGCTGGGCATTGACCTTCCATAAATCAGCTCAGGAATTTTTTTAACTTCTGTTTGTGCTCAAGGCCTCTAGAGTTGCAGCCTCGCGCATGAAACCACAGTGTGACTATGCAAAGAAAGCTCCATCTCTGTCAGCCAACCCCTTGAGGAACGTGTTCCTGGGTGTGGTGCAGCAGCCTATTATATTTGTTTTTCAAGACAGCCTGTGCAGTGGCACTGCAAGGGTTCTGGGGCACAAGGCAAGTAAAGAGAATGCACCCTGGCTCCTTTGGAGTACTTGATGGCCATACTTGAGGTGCAGTGGATCCCTCACGCCCCTGGGACATGAAGCCAAAGCACATGCTGTTGTTTCCATATTTGTTAAGTGTTGGGCAAGAAGCCTTGTGGCTACTACAAGCACTGAGGAATATCTTGAGCCTGTGGAAAGTGGAATCCAGACGAATGCGATTTGGAAGTATCTCTGCTCGGTATTCATTCAGGCCATTCCAAAGTTAGGGCCCTCGTTACCGGCGATCAGCCTCCATCTTCTGTTTGAATGTTTTTGTTGGATGGAGAGTCTGCTTAGTAAATTTAACGTTCCTTGTTGGAATTTATTGTGGTGCTGGATTTTGATGGTCCCATGTTTCGACAAGCCTCGTGGGTGGTGCCCAGGACTTTAAATGTAATACTGGAATCCACAGGGAAGTAGTAGTGCTTCTGAGGCTGATTTCAGGTAGCCTTGTTTTCAGAGGCTAAAACAGAGTTTGGCAGCATAGTTTTGTAGTCTTTGTAAGGTGTCTATTACTTTTCGTGGAACCAGCAGCGTCACAAAACTTTAGGAGCCCCTCTGCAAAGTAGAAAGAGGGGGCCCCCCACGCTCCAAACTCAGTTAGGAGCTCTCAGGCCAGGGCCCAGTGCACAGTGCTGTGGGGACCCCCGGAAGCGTGGGCCCCCCACACCTTGGGGGCTATTGCTACACCACTGCGTGGAACCCAGTATAAGCCGCACTAGAGTAAGTAGTGCACTCGACCCATTACCTAGGCTTTTCTCCGTTCTGCTCAAAGGTTTGTTTGCATGATTGTCTGTATCTTCCTGAGCAAGGGTAGTTGTAAGTTTGCTCCACTAACTACAGCATTAACGTTTAGGGCAAATTAGAGATGTGCATCAAATATGAGTCACAGTTTAAAAAAAAAAAAAAGTTTTTGATATATAATTATCGGATGCCCAGGCTCTTGGACCAGTCAAAGAGACAGTTGTCATTGTCGGGTCCACCTGGTATCAGGATTTCTAATTTAATCTATTCAGGCAAAAGAGACTTTTTTGTTGCTCCAGTAGAATCTGTGGTTTAATGATAGTTATGCTGCTAAATGCTGGATGGGTAGTCTTGTGGGGACAATAACTGGTGAACTATCTATCCCAAATTCATTCTTCTGCGATGGACTAGTGTGCACCAAAGCCCCTATTACCATGGTTTCATGGCGTTGCTGCTTACCAAGTGCAGCAGAGAAAAATATATGTTTTTCTTTTTCCAAGCTCGGTCTTCGGCTTCTCCTGTTGAGTATGCAGCACTGCCTGTTGTGCAGTATGGAGTGGTACATTGTACTGTTAGTGTAGATGTAAGCAAATCCAAGAAAGAAGATTAGGACGCATTCCTGCATCCAGATACAATGAGAGAACCCTGAACATACAGACAACAATACCGAAATATGTTACTAGCTGCCTGTGAGGGCAAGCAGCAACAATTGCTTGCACTAGTTGCCTAACATGCATACACCTCTACCGGGCAGGGGTCACATGTACCAAATGAGAAGACAGATAATCAGCGTGGTGCAGACTTCTGGCCATACTCTACAAACTCACACCTCTCTAAGGATAACACACTCGTCCGGCAGACTCATGTCTCCTCGTTGTTACAAGGTGAAAGTATTATGTGGTATGGCAGGAGTGCCTTACCATGTAACACTAGCATAATACACAAAGATGGATCCTGGGTACTGTCTCAGTACACCTCTGTCTTGGAAGAGTGGCAAAGAGCACACAGGCTACTTAGAGGAATATGCGTTAAGAATTTCACATCACTAACATGGACGATAAGTAATTGATACGACTCAAGTGAAATCCCACACAAATTTATAAAAACAGCTCTGATTTAAAAAAATATATTTTTAGACACCAAAACAAAATCAATACATACAGTATAACCGGAGTTATCAACTTTAATGCAGTAAATAAATCAGTACTTTGCAATGTGAAAACATTAACGTTGCGGTCAATGGGAAAAATACATATATGCAATTGGTTGCTTGGAGAATGAGATCAGCGGAACCCACTTGGAGTTAAGGTCTAGTGAGTCCCTAGACTAGTTTACGACAGCTAGCACAATTTTGCCTGGCTCAGGGGAGCGGAATGCAGAGGTGCACTTTAACTGTCAAACAGAGCTGTCAATCAGCTCGCGGCGTTGAAATGGTTACCTTAGCAAAAAAGGTATTTGCGGGGCTAGTTGAGCAAAAGCCTTTGGAATTTAGGTAAGGAGCTGGCCCTGGGTCAGGCGTCTTCAGGCAGATCGTATCTACCTGGCTCGGAGGACTCTGGTGCAGAGGTGCTCTTGGATTTGCATGGTGCTGAACCGGATCCACGGCCAGAGGAGCTGGCAGGCGTGCCATGAGAGGGTTAAAACAAATGCAAGATCTTTCCAATGGAGCCACAAGCGTGGCTGGTCATTCATGCAGGTGAATCTCTTCTCTATAAGCGTCGAGTAAAGCAGTTTGTAGTCGGACTGACCGCGAATAAGCCTTGGTACCTGCAAGCACTCCGGTTGAAGAAATCTTTATCCAGAGGACGAGGGGAAGGTTGTAGAAAGCGGAGCCTCGCTGAGGGTTGGGACTACAGTTCCTAGAAGCCACCTGCCTAAGGACTTTGAGCAGCAACACCGGACGGCTTGAGAGCAGGACTTCGAGGTCGTGGACTTTGCAATTTGTGTTTGCTGACTGCAGGGAACTAGTTCCTCTAGCCCAAGGGAGTTTTTGGGAAGTCTGGAGTTTGCAGAGGGGTTCGTCTTCCATGTGGAACAAATCTCTTGACTTGGTCGAGTTGCAATCCAGCAGGTGCAGGGTGGCTGTCATAGGTGCAGAGCTTGGGGCCTATTTTCGTGGACAAGGGCCTCTTCTTGATATCATGTTGAATCTAAGGTTCTGGTGTCCGGCGTGCCCCTTAAATCCTGGATTTGGGGGTGTTAGTGGATGTGAGGACTAGTAGCCAATGGGCATCTAGTCCTGCGGCTAATCCACCCCAGTAGTGACAACATCCTGTGGGTGTGTCGCTAAAACTAGTCAGAACCTGATTTCTAGCCTAAATTCAAGATGGGCTAAACCATCCTGGACTGTACACCTCAGCAGCAACACCCTAGAGTTGTGGTCAGCCTTGTGGAGGTGGACGCCTCCTGCAAAGCTAATTTCCTGTCTGCTCGCCAAAAACAGTGCCTTTGAGGTGCACCGCCTCACCGGTCTTATTAACTAGCCATCCTGTGTGAGCGGAGGTATCACCTCCTGCTCACACAGGTCTCTGTCTCTGGCCTCTGGGAGTGGCACACACTCCCCAGCATGAGGTCAGACTTTTGTCTTGACGGCAAACCTTTGAAAAAGCCCGCCATGGCACGAGAACACTGGGTTAACTTGGTGGACTCTGTCTAAAGTGCCACTGAGATACATGCTGGTTAAACCTCTACACCACCATCATGTCGGGGGTTAAAAAGCATGGTGTTTGACACCAAACACGAAAGAAATCGGCTGTGCCATTTTGGAGCTGGGCATATAGGTAAAGCCCATATGCCAGCCCATGTTATCCGATGGACCGCCGATCACTTGCGGTAGAATTTCGTTTTGAATGCTACCACAGGGCAATATATGCTTGCACATATACTTTCACACATATAATATAATGCACCCTGCCTCCTGGGCTATGAGAGGCCTACCTCAGGGGTGACTGACATATATTAAATGCAGTGAGGTGACCCTGTCACACATGGTGTGTGCAGGTTAGAACTTGAGCAGGCAGGATGCTTGTGCAGGGCTGACATGGAGACTTCGGTTTTAATCAGGTAACTCAGGGTGGCAAAATGTGCTGCAGTCCTGGTATCCCTTTTACATCCCTGCCCTGGATACCACTGGTACAATATACTTGGGCCTTACAGTGTCTAAAAGTACTTGCCAAGTAGGTGTACCAATTCACATTTACAGGTTAAGGGAAAGAGCACTGGTGCTGGGCATGGTTAGCAGGACCCAGCACACTTTCAGATCAACTACCACAGCATCTAGAAGCAAAAAGTGAGAGGGAGGGAGTGACAATTACTTTTGATATTGTGGTTCACGGGGGCTACTGTTGATTCTCAAGCACCACATGGGTTTCCACGGCACAATGTTGAACTGGTGTGTCCCCTTTTTATCGACTCGATCACCAGCGGTAAAGATTGGCTGTCTCTCATCGGCTTCATCTGCAGTAGCTTGTGATGTCCCCAAGGGGACTTCATAGGGTACATTATAACATACTAAAACATCTGGAAAGCTCCACCCAATTAGAGTGGGAGTTGTAGCTCTCACAGTGACCTGCTGTTTCGGTGTGAGGAGAATCCTTATGATGAAGCATGCCAACACTGGTGGGTGAGAGATTTCGTCCTATTAAAGGAATACTCCTCTGACATTTCAGGTTTTAAGTTACTACTTTTTTTAGACGTGGGTATTTTGTTGTGCATAGTGATGTCCCCAAGGTTTCCACACTAGCTCCTTTGCTTTTCAATCTTTACCATGAGCCAGTGAGTTTGAGCTGTGGCGCTACAGGGGTTGTTCTTTACTGGTATGATGACGATACCTATGCCAGCATTGAAACGTCCTCGATAAAAGAAATCGTAATTCTGCATACAGTTTTTATCAAGCTGTAAACGTGTAGGAGAAATAACTACCAAAAACTCAACACATTATTCTTTACTATTATTGTTACATATAATGTGGTATATTTCTACAGCGCCCACATTCTCAAATTGCGCAGCGCTACAAAAAACTCATGTAATGAAGGCACACTTGTTCACTGTACTCCCTGCACAGCTCCACAAATCGAACCGGACTCCCGTCTGTGATGACAATCTTGGAACTGTGTAGCAATCCTTCTGAATGATCTGCAATGACATGTTAATTGTAGGTAGTGCGCGTATATAAAAGGGAAATAACAATATTTATTGCCTAAACCAGTTTAAAATGTGTTCTTGGCAAACATCTTTGATTTCCTTGATCTGATCTAAATCTCTAGGTTTTAATAGTTTCTGTGCAAAACCATTGTATGTTTAGAGTGCGCCAACAAAGTGCCTAGGACAGCAGAATGCTCGTGCCAGACTGTAACATTCACAACGAGGCTTCTTTCCACCATTTTCTCTTGCAGTCCAGTGTCATTGCATGCTTATTGAAAAACCGCATGTCATCAACATAATATCTTTATTCGGATATAAAATGTCCATAAAAGCACAAACAAATCTCACAAAGTTAATCATAAAAATAATTCGATAGAACATCATAGGATTGTCACAAATATATAAAATTATATATATAGCAGCATCGTATAATAAAGTGCAAAGTGCGGATAGTTATGGGGGAATAGCAGCAGGGGAAATATACTATTGAATTCCAAGCAGAAAAACTCCACACATTTGAATATTAGTCAGGATCCAATCAGCATATTTTTGCATATAATACAATCGAGTCCACTTATCAGGGGTTCATAGAAGCACGTGAACGAATAGCCATTTTCAAAAAAGTACAAATACGAAGTGTTAAGTTTTCCCCATTAAGCTGAAGGATAGTCCCGTATGCAACCTTGAAGTCAGTTATTCCACTAGCCCTAAAAAACGGAATCAAAAGTTGCTTACTGTACTTTTGATAGAAATTACAAAAGAACAGAAAATGCAACATGGTTTGCTTACCTTGATTGCCACAAGGGCAAGACATTTCCTCAATGTTAGGCTGAAAGCCTAAGGGGAAACACAACAAGTATTTTAATGTACCAGATCTAAGGCGAAAGAGCAAACTTCGTTCCCAGCGAGTAATATCTCTTAAAAGGTAACTAACTGGTAAATAAGAAGAAGGACCTCCGTCTTCTACCATTAATATATAACGTGCGACGGATACTTTAGAAAGCTCTTGTGCATATCTTATGTCCCCATAATATTTATATATAGCCTCACGAATAATCTTTTTATTAATTCCTTGTAACTGATCTGGTTTGTGAAAAATGTATCCAAGATTTACTCTAGTTAAACTTGCCCTCACTTCTGCAAGCCACGGTATATCTCCACCCTTATCGCATTTTAAACAGTCGACTATAATTTCCCTGGTTAGCGAGGCTGCCGGATTTTGCCAAACCTTCAACCAAAACAAGGCAGGGCGGGACCTAATATAATCTTCTAAATAAAATAATTTTAACTCATTATGGCAGACAAAAGAGGAAGAAGAGATAGGTATCCCCAAAATTCTCCTACAAAATCTGTTTTCTTCGACCTGGACGCTTTTAGAATTTATAAAGCCCCAGATTTCAGCCCCATATGTTACAGTGGGTACACACTGTGTTCTATAGATTTTGAGTAGGGACAACACTACCTCAAATCTTTTCGGTTGGGGGAGATTTAAAATCGAATTAACTGCCTTTAAGAATTTACTCCGACCATAAGCCAAATGGGATACCCAAGATCCATTGTCTGAAAATTGTAAACCCAAATATGGAAAAGTGCGTGTGCGTAGTAAAATTTCAGAACCAGAATTAATAGCATTAATGAGACTTTTTTAGGACCACAACACATTAAAAAGGATTTCTTAAAATTCGTACAAAGGTTCAGGCCATTCATAAAATCAACAAAACCCCTAACTAATATTCGCAATGCATTGGGTGTACGACCCATTAAAACCGCGTCATCCGCATATAAAAGAGCGGGCAGTTTATTACCATTAATCATTGGGACATCTGTAGTCAGTTCAGACAGCACATTGTGTAGCTCATTAATATATAAAATGAACAAGAGTGGGGCTAAGACACACCCTTGTCTTACACCTCTTCCGACCACTATATCCCCTGAGACTGCCCCATCCGTATTTATTCTCACCCTTGCCTTTAGATCCCTGTGTAAATATGCTAAAAAATACACTATAGCCTCATCCAACCCGTAGTTTAAAAGGCATTTCCAAAGCCGTGATCTATTAACAAAATCAAAGGCCGAGGTAAGGTCCATAAATGCTAGGTAGATGGGGCCGTGTCGAGCTATGGTGTATTTACCTATGATCAAATTAAGGTTAAGACACTGTTCCACCGTTCCAAGATTGCTTCTAAAACCTAGCTGACATCTGTTTAAAATGTTTTCCTCCTCGGCCCAGATTCTGATTTTGTTAAATAGTACCCTCCCCAATATCTTAAGGGTATTATCAATTAAAGAAATTGGTCTGTAACAACTCGGGTTGGATCTGTCTCCTTTTTAAAAATTGGAACGATAACAGATGTGGACCATGTATTAGGGATTTCAGTTATTGTTAAATTATTAAAAACATTGAGTAAAAGAGGGGCCCAGAACTCTGGCCTAGATTTTATAAGATCAATGGGGAGCCCATCTGGGCCAGGGGCCTTGTTACCCAAACTTTGATCAATAGCATCCTCAACCTCCGATATTGATATTTGAATTTGGGTGACAATGAAATTATCATCAGTATCTTTACACTGGGGCGTAGCAGCATATATATTGGAAAAGTGGGCTACCCAAGCTTCACTCATTATATTACAACTTGACGGAGTGAGTGTAATGCCCAGTGATCTCAGTGACTTGGCCGCTGTCCAAAAACCATTTGAGTTATTAAATCTTGCAGCACAAGCCAAGTTGTTCCATTGTTCTTTTAGGATCTCGTCTTTCCTCTGCTTAGTCACTCTCTTGTAAACAAGCCTCAATGATCTAATGAGGCTTGGGTCCCTAGGGGAAGCTGAGAGAGCAGCTCTAAGCTCTCTGTTTGCCCGAGAGCAAATGCTATTAAACCACCTAGGGTTAGAGTTGGATGCAAGTGCTGGTCCAGAAATCAATTTTTTAACACCTGCACATAATTGAACAAATGCGGAAACTACCTCTGGGTTAGGATCAACAGGTGAAAGACAAGTCTCACAAAGTGATCGATGAGTTGTTAACATTTTATGAAACACACTATCATTATTAATACCTTTCCATTTGACCCTTAAATTATCTGTTGAGGATACTATGTTACGGGCCCCTATCTCTTTTCTAGGATCAGGTCTGGGAGCAACCCTAAATAAAACTGAAATTGGATTATGATCCCCAAAAGTAGATGGTTTAACCTCTGCTTTAACTAAGTAGTCTTCTAGTGTAGCCGTTATAAAAACGTAATCTATTGTTGAGGCGCAGCCATGACCTCTATAAGTGGGTACGGGGCTATCCACATTGTTTGTGGCTGCGATATCCATAACACTTGACAGGCTACTATTTAATAAATGGTCCAATAACTCAAGCCCCCTTTTGCATAGATTGACCAGAAAGTAACAGGGGGGATTTGAAATGTTTCCCCCTGCAATCTTTGCATTAAAATCACCACCCAGACAAATCCCAGCAAGTCTTTGATTTCCTGTAAAATTAGGTATATCCGAAATAAAGTTAAAAAGGTTAACAAAATTTGGATTCGGTGAAGTTAAAAAATCATTATTATAAAAATTAATAAAACAAATCGAAACCCCCCGTGTGTATATCAATGCTTGGATGTTAGCATTTTTAGTGGGGATTATTTTTACACTGCCACCCGACGCAATGCTCACCCAAATAGATAAACTACCCGAGGGTCTGCCTTGTTTAGGGGGGGGTGAGGTAATATTAAAGCATTCATACCCTTCAAGATATAACTCTATTGTTGCCCAAGTCTCTTGAAACATTAAAATATCGTATTTATTTACCATCTTGACCCAATCGTCGCTACTTAATTTAGAAGCCAGGCCGGCGACATTCCAGCTTAACACATGTAACATTGGGTCATAAGCCTCAGAACCATCATTTTCTGAAGTGGCCACAGGCTCGAAGCCATCATTTTCTGGAATAGCCAACATAGATGTCAAAGGGGCAACATCAATGAGTTTTGGTATAATTGACGGTCAATCTAAACTATCAAGATCAGAGAGGGCGGAGAACCTATTTGATGAGAGATATGAAGGGGTAATTAAAAGTTGCTGCTCAGAGTTTGGTCTATAAAAAAAGCCAAGAGGCAATGCCCAAATATTTGTTGGTAAGGAGCAATTAATCTCCTTTGCCGTCAAAATTGATCTAACAAGTATTGGTCGTCGAAAATTAATGACAATACAGTCTCCTTCAATGGTTTTTTCTGCTGGTCCAACCCAGCCAACCGTACGTACCATTATAATATCATTTATGTTATACCTCCTGTACCCTTTATGTTTAGCCAACCAGTCAATACTTTTATTCCGTAATTGGTCCCAAGACTCAGGTTTGTTCTTCTCTAATGGGGGAACCCCTGCGAGAATCAGGACATACGGGCAGGCTGCTGGAGGTAAACTTAAAACATCTTTGCTTGACTCAGCATACCCACTGACATTAATATTAACAGTATTGACAGGAGCTATTGGAAGCGCTTGATTGAAAATTTGAGTAGATGAATGGAATGTAGAGTTGGAGGCTACGTTTTGGGTGTTAACGGGGTCAGTGCAAGGTTTAAAAGGGATGCAGTCTGTAACTTTACGACAGGTGTCACAGGAGACTAGAGGCTGCGTAGAAATTGTAATCCCCTGTTGATCTTTAGGATCTTTAAGAATTCCATCACTCAAGGTCTGTTTTTTATGAGTGCTACCCTGTAAAGATGACTGCTTAGGTACCGTACAGGGCGAATTTAGCTTATTAGTTAAAGATTCTAAACGGTCTAAACGCTTCCATAAAGCAGCAAAATTCTTATCTACAAGCACTTTAACTCGTTCGTACATTGTATCAATAATAATATCAATAGCAGTATCCCCAAGTCTAAGATTAGAAAAAGGTGTCGGTGCCGATTCAGTTTGAATATGTACAGAATGATTTAATGTCTCTGAAGGTGTTAAATCATCCAAGGTGCTTGTGGTCACTAAGTCGGGTGGAACTGACGGACCCTGAATCCATGTAGTTAGCGCAGTACGCTGAGTATTCAAACGTGGGGGTTGTTTCCGTTTGGAACAGATCGGCTTAGCTGTTTTTCTTTTCCTTTTTGCCCCGATGACTTCTGGGATCGGGGATACATTCACGATTGCCGATACTAAAGTGTCCCTAGAACAAGTCATAGGTGCAGGGTCCTCCATTACCCCAATATGTCCAGAGGCCACAGTTCCCTCAGCCCCCAATTCACGTTCTCGGGCTAGTAAGTATGAACTATGGTCAGCTTGTATGGGCAACATTAGTTGAGAGTCACAGTTATCAATATTCTCAATTTGTAGCGAAAGATGGGGGTTCATTAAGCCCAGGGACAAGCGCCTCTCAGTTAGCTCAATTTCAGTGCTGACAATATCGACTGCTCTCTCCAGCATACTATCTATAGATGTGGTATTACGCAGTGCTGGAATAATATTACGTTTGCCCATGATGGATGCAGACATAAAGCTAATATGAAGCCCCACTCACCATTGCAAGGCACGGCTGATAAGAGATGTCAGAGGGGTAGCCCGGCCCGGCCTCTGACGGGCGCAGACGGGCCCGCCCTTGGTCCGGGCTTCGTCCGGGCTGCGTTCCCGCGCGCGTCCCGCGCAGCGGTTGGAGAGGCTGCGCTATGAGCGCATTGGCCCCGCCTCCCACTCACTCGCGGCAGCTGCAGAGAACAGCGGTGCACTCTGGGGGTTGCAGTCCACCCCAGAGTGTGAAGGCTCGAGTGGCGTAGATGGCGCGACTATGGCAGCGTTACCCCTGGGACCCTCGTCCCACCAGGGATATCCCACGGATGCTGAGTAGCGGCGGCAGCAGGGCGGCAGCAGGGAAGCACCACAAAGACCACGAGCAGCAAGAAAACACCCGCATGTGCTTATTAATCTTTTTTTTTTTTTTTTTTTTACGACAACCGTTGTCTTGTGTCATTATTAGTAATAATGTTCTGGGGTGGAGGAAATTGCCCATGGCTTCATAAATGAACAAAAGGACTTGAATGTAGGGCAATGTAGTGTCATTAATTCTGCGAAACACGAGGGATTGGATTCTTTGTGACAGAACTTGGACAGTTGTCAAGTGCTTAACTAGCCGGTACTGTACGCTTTTCAACCCATTTTGGATATATTCCGCCATTTCATGTTGAATTAGACTCCTTTGAAAATGTATATGGAAAGGCCACCATTACTCACCTGTATACTTTGTAAATGTGCTTAATTGAAGGTTGCTCTTCGTCACGCAAATAAGACACCATCCCAAGTATTGGTGAATTTTAGTTCTATAAAATATTTCTCTGGAATCCGTATTGAAAGTGAAGAGGCAAGATTTGTAAATCAAACAAAGTTAGACAGGAGGTATTCAGTGTGCCTTCAACTGTCTTTTTTTTTTTTTTTTTCTTTTTTTTTTTTCTTTTTTTAACAGAGTGAAAACATTTTTATTTTAAGACTCTCATCTTTAGGTCTTTTGACGCCTATATATTACTATCTGAGGCATCTCTTTGGGGGAAAAAATTCCAAGGAAAGTAGCTGAATAATTCGATTCTAATGTAATCGCAGCATCCAGAAATAAAACCGAATGCACCTACAAAGGGTGAACCCACATCTTTGGTTACTGGAAACATAGGTGCAGACAGTCCACCTTCAATTGTTGAAATAGAGACCACAGAAGAGCAACCCCACTGTCCGGGATGCCCAGACAGTGGAGTGAGCGGACAACGAGTCTCCATTTCTGATCGTCACTCACCTCCTTATATGGAAATTGCCTGTATGTATCTGTGAGTCTTGTTTACTCTTAACCTGTCTAGGAAAGAACAGGGCACTGAACGATGTGCGAGAGCCTGGGAAGGGTATATGGAACATATATAGTGAGGCAATGGGAAGAAAGGAGGTTACCTGAAATGTGGTGCTTGTCTTTTGTGAATGGGTACATCTTCAATTTCTTTCTGAATTCCAGGAGCCTGTGAACTTCAGACACCTAATCATCATTATTATTTTTTTTTTAATTGGGGACGTCTAATATTACAAGCATGTGTAATCTGGTTGGTCAAGCAAATCTGTTTCTTAATTGTTATGCTGACTTTCCCCTGTCGTTACCAACGACATCAAGCTAATATCAGGTCTCTTTATGTACAGAGATTATAAAAGAGTATGAGTTGCACGTATGCAAAGAAAGAAAACTAAATATCTTTTGGGGCTTTGTAATCATGGACCAGTGAGGATACAAGTGTAGTCTGTCAATGGTATCTTAGATGAGATGTAATCTAGGACTCATTGAAAAAAGTAGATTTCTCTCTTTGTGGAGACATTTCTTAATATACTAATCCTCTTGATGGGCGATAGAAGGCATCATCTGCAAAAATCCCTAAAGAGTCTTGGCCTAATGTATCAATTTTTTTTTCCCATTCTGTGTCTATTGTTAAAATGCGTTAGTACATGTAGGCCTCTGTTCTTTAAATTTAGTAAAGCAAACCCAATTCGTTCATCATCTTGTTGTTTTTGCTAGCTTCACCCTAAGTGGCCAGGGTATGCCCAGACGTGGGTCCCTTGCTCACTGTGCCAGTGGATTCAACCTAGCCTGGCTGATGAGCGGTGATACCCTGAAACCAGTCCTAGGATGCTTGTTTCCAGTCCAGGGAGGACCTGGCCTGGCAATTCGGGCTGGACTGTTCCATTGAGGAGCAGGGTCAAGATTGATTTGCATATGGTTGGGTCCAAACTGGGGTGGCGAAGTGAGAAAAAGAACAATGGATTAAACCCGGATCTGTGACTGGGGAAGAGTGGTTGAAAAGTTTCAGCACTCTGTCCATCATCTTGTTCTGTTTGCTTTAAATTTAGTATTCACTGCCTGAAAAGTGAACACAGAAAATGGGAATATTTGATGTGTTGGGAATTGGGACCCTGTTCATTTTGAGGTGACATGGTATTTCCCCTCTGTGTATTGAAAATATCAGCTTTTGTTTCACATTAGCTTCGAACATATATACTATGTGGGAGGAATCAAATATTTATATTTTATACATTGTAAATTTGTTATCTAGAATTAACTAATAATACTCAATTGGATTAAAATGATCCACAATCGGACTGAAAGGCCTTTATGGGTCAATTCTTATGTTGCTTACTAATCTTTAAAGGAAAGTGTTTGCAGCTGTAACACCCCTGCTTTAATGCCCACCCTCAGGCTAAAGTTAGAAGGGCAAGGAGGTTTCCTAATAGAAGCTGGATGCTAAAGAGGAGGACTGGTTATCAGATCTGTGGTTTGTCATGTCCATAGGTGTGATGTTGAGGAAACTCTGTGAAAACTGCTTTATCAGCTATTGTGGTTCCTCTGCAAACATAGAATGTGGGTATTGTTTTTAACTTTAAGTTGTAAATCAAATACATATCCACAATACGATTTTACAGAGCAGTCTAGAAGCATCTAAGATTTAGGTATTACAGCCATCTGGTTGACAGATGCAGAGATTGCTACCCATCTTGGTAAATCTTGGACTGCAATATTGAGGTAAAAGCAATGTCATTACTTCCCAACATTGCATATGTGGCACGATAACCACTTTCACCATCCTCCTGATTATGCTAAGTCCTCTGATTGTTTCCCGAGATAACTTCTTAAAGAGCCCCCTGTATATGTTGGTCTAGTTTGTACAGGTTGCGTTTGTGCAAAAGTGTCAGCAGAGTCCTTGGATTATGCCACGTCCTGCAGCCAAATCTCTGTCTTAGGCAGAGGTCCCTTCACCAGGTCGTGTTTACCCTGCTTTTCACTACAAGTAATGGCAAGGTAATGAATTTTCTTGTGGCAGTGGCTACCTTTGCACTGTATCCCAAAAAGCACCCTCAATGGGTTTTAATTCAGTGTTGGTATTTTGTAATTTCATTCATTACAATCTCCACTTGTTGTTCTTGCCAGAATGCCTTTATACCCAGAGATGACCATGCTGAATGGAAAAAATCAGCCATGTGTAATGACTGCGGTGGCATTCAGGGCTAACTGCGGTGTGAAATCTGTGTAACAAGGCAGATTAATAGTACATACAGTTGAGATATTTGAAGTTAATTCATTTATGCATGCGTTTCATTGATATTGTCTTTGTCTGCACACAGCATTATTTACGAAAGTGTCTCTTCTCGAGAGCAAATTGGGCGATCTTTGTTACCAACTCTGACTTCTGTCTATAGGAAATAGTCAATAACATCATAATACTGTTTAAAACGTGGTTTGAGTTAAATTTCAACATTGTTTGGCTAGTTCAGGAACAGCTGAAACCCTGAACCCTCTCAAAGAGAGGAGTATTATGGGTGCACAAACATTTTAAATGAAATATTTCTTAAGACGGGACAAATCACCTTTAACTCCAGAAGAAATGGTTGTCTTCATAATTAGGTGTACCTTCTAGGTAAAGGGTAGACAGAAAATGAAATACTTTTGTTGATTCTAATATGAGGTTACCCAATTGTTTCCCAAGTGCCAGTGAGACATAGATGACCAGACTGACTTAAAAGGCATTTCGTTTTCGTGGATAGCAGGAGCCTTCACTGGGTGTAGATGGTTCATTCAGTCGGTCTGTCACTGCCATGCAGAAATGGAATGCTCTTTTTCATCACCCACCGACTAGAAATGAATGTGGTTTAGGTTTTGATTGTATTTTACTAACTGTACGAGGCTGGCTACCTGGCATGAATTGGCCAGAATGCTCCTTTTAGTTACAGAACTGAAGAATTTTTCCCACCATCTTTGCAAAAAGAGACAGCATAGGTGAATTCCCCGGTAAGTTTTGAGCGCCAAAACAAAGGAGTGTGGATATAAATGAGCAGAATTAAAGTGGACAATGAGTATTTAGATGAGAAGACAAGAATGCTTTTGTAGGGGCTAGTACTGTTAAGATGTCTGCCCCATTTCCAGTTTCCGGAGTCTCTGGGCGAACAGAAGCCTTTGGATTCCTGTCGTTCTGCCTTGAGCGCTGCTCTGCTTGGAAGCAAAGGGACCACTCAAGACCAGAGTGGTCAATACTAGCCAAACTTACTCTTGCTGGTTCATTTAAGCCACTCAGTGCTTCCCTAATGTCGTTTATAATGAAATGAAGCAGTCCGTCTTGTCACTGGGTAGGCGACAATGCAAAACAGCACGTTAACAGTTGTAGACCTTGAGATTTTTGGTAGTCCAAAAAAATAAGCCTAACTACAAACATTGAAGTTGTGAGTCGTTACTGAAACATTTTCTTTATTTCTCTTTGTTGTAAATCGAGTCTGTATTGTTGGAATATGAGCATGTGTGTTTATACCCACAGTCAAAATTTTTGTTTTTTAATTAAATATTCTTTTCGGAAATTGATCTTGCGTTTTCATTTTCTGCTTAACCATTTTTTCCCATTTAGTGGCTTAATCTTTACTGGTACCATGTTCCATAGCCAACCAACACCTTAATTACAATATCCTATTAAGTCTGATGCTGAGCGATTTGGCTATCCATCCTTGCCAAGTGGATGAACTGCCCAGAGCCTGTGAGAAGCTGTTGTGGTGGTTGAGCATGTCTTGCACTTTTACTAACTGGTCTACAACATGTATGCAGAGAGATGTTATCAGAGTTTTGTGTCTTAATAGCTGATACACCTATTGTATTCATAACGCATTACAGAGCCACTTTATGCAGGAGTCCCTCGCTATGGGACATGCCACTGCTCGTGCGTGGTTCACACTGATTACTTTGACATAAGTACTTTGGCACTCAAACTGCTCTGGAGTATGAATGTGCACGTAGGTTACTTTGAAATTAGACTGGATAATGAAGGGTACTCCATGCAGACACATTCACGTTTGGTAAGTCATTTGTGGAAGAGTGAAGATGGTGTCTTGAGACTGGAACAATGTACAGGAATTCTCATGATGACTTTGCTCAGTTGGAAGCTGAAGAGATTGAACTGGAACACTCCAGATGAAGTCACGTTTTGATTCTTCCTTTGTTAAGAACAGTCATTGTAAACCAGATGGAAGGATTAAATGGCACACAAGGCGATGTGACATGTTACTGTTGGCAGGGTTAGGTGGTGTTAACGGACAGCACTTTCTTCGTTAACCATCTGACATCCTTGGTGTGTGGAGAATGTAGGCTTGATGTGCAGTGGGGAATTGGTGGATTTACAAGTAAGCTGGAAGGTGTGAAGAAACAACACGCCGCTGAACCTAGCAAAATAGCACATAAGCTATGGAGCGCTCAACATTCCAATGTTCTAATAATCATGAGGGCCAAGAACTGTGCTGCAAAGATGGGTCCCGGAGCATACTCCTTCACAGCACAAGAATCCTTCCTCAGCCTTTAGTCATAACTATTTCCTGGATTATGTGTGCACTGTTCCCGCTCCTGTGGCTCTCCCAAGCAAACCCGAGCCAACGAAAACACGGTCATACTTTGTACAGATGGAGAAACTACCCTGCTCTTGAGACTGTCCCGTTGAGCTTTTCATGTGCCCATCACATTGAAAATAGAGTTGCAGTGCTATCTGTAAAGTTGCAAAACTGAACACTTGGCTGATGGATTTGAAAATGCTTTTCCCAAGATTTATGTAAAGTGTTGCATATTTTCACGCTACAGAGGGCCAAATCACGAGATCACTTGGCAGGGGGACACTACACTCCCACGTAAAGTGATTTACTTTCCGTATTCACGTGAATTTCACCAGCACTTTAGCAATGTCCTACCCCAGTGCATAGCAGCGAAAGACCATGTGAATATTGTGCATCGTGCTTCAAGGTTCCTTCACTTCAGTTGATGCTTCTATCACGTGTAGATGATCTACTGTGACTGACGCCGCTGCACTGGAATAGTCGGACACCTCCACTAAGGTCACGCCTTCTTTTCTCTCTGCCTGCTTCCCTTCAGCCCATCTTTCCATTACTAAACCTCCCCTCCCTTTCACCTTGTTTACCTCTTTGAATCGTCGAGTTCCACATTGATTATCACAGACAGTGTTTGTGAAAAGCAGCGAGTCTCCTGGGATCCCCAATGCTGCCCGGCGCAAAGTCACCTTTAATCCACTTTGGATTCACTATCTAAAATAACGAGGCAGGCGCTGGAAGCTGGAAGGCAAGAAAAAGGTTTATTACTCTTAGAGGAGACCACGTCAACTGCTGACACCAGGATGTCTTCAGGGAGGTGTTCTACTGGCAATGCTTCTGACTCTTCCTTTTATACAGTTTTACACAATGTATTTGTTTCTTTTATCATGGTTACAAGCTTGGAGTCTCCGCCCCGGGCAGGTTGTCACACAAGCCTGACATTGTTTTATCAACATGGTTACACAAGCCCAACATTAACTCTCCTCCCACCCAGGTCAAAAACAGACAATTTAATTGCAGCTGGACCTTGCTTCAGGGTCTAAAAACGAGTGAGACCGGCCAGATCTAAGAGTCCGTTCTGTTGATAAGAACAGGTCCCATTGTTGGCAAAAAACCAGTCTTGCTGTGTGTAGTGCAATAAACCATGTTTGCAAGAGTCTGTTTGGTATTTGTAACCCGTTTGTGCAGGGATGAGAGGAAAGACGAGTTTGAGGCAGCAGGTGATGTTGATGTTTGTCGTGGAAATAGTTTATAGCCCCCAGCACACATATCAGGTTTGGTCAGAGAGTCAGAAGGCTGCTAGAGGACAGGGTGAAATGAAGGTGACCAACAGAGTACAAAATGGCTGTGGTAAATCAGAATGACTGTAGTTTATGTGCACGTAGGAACTTTCATCAGACAAGATGGCGCAGAATGTTCATGATTGTGTTTTGTTCTTAACAGTCGCCCCTTTGAACATAACTAGCCATCTTGTCAGTCTATTTCGATCTCCATAATGTCCTGTATTTCTTGTTCATACGTTACTCTCATTTTTGTTAACTGAGTGTCCATAGTCTTAGGGCGCAAGGCACTTATGCAAAGAGAACACAAAGGTGGTATACAGTGTACACCCAAACAGCAACCACATATTGCCAATACTGGGACCAAGAGAAACATTGATATTTTCCAACCCCAGTCCTTCAAGATGCCCCAAAGCCAACTTCCAATTGTCCAAGTCTCTGATCCTTGTTGAATTTCTGAAGACAGTCTGTGGAGATGTTCGATTGCTTCATAGACAGAGGGTGAATTATCAGGGATGTATATGCAGCAACTGGCACCAATGATGCGACATGCTCCTCCACGATCCGCTAGTACCACGTCCAGGACCATGCGGTTTTGTAGGGCCACCAGACGGACCGCTTGAAGCTCGGCAGTGTTGTTGGTGAGGATGCCAGCTGTGACGTTCAGGGCGGTTTCTACCGCTTGAGACAGATGTCTGATGGCTCGGCTGTTTGCCATCGGACCCCATAGCGGGACGAGCCCTTTTGCTGCGTCAACGAACTGTGATGCGGCAGAGTCTGCTTGATCAGTGTCTTTAGAACGCTTTTCTCGATGATGCTCTGCAGGGGCTGTGTAGGTCGGTGGCAAAACAAAGGCGATGTAGCACGTGCCCCCCAGTTTCTTGGGAGCCAGGTGTAGGCTTTGGTTCCACAGACAAAGTACATATTGGGTGATGCAACAAATGCTGGAGGATTGGCAGTGTTCAAAGTCCTTACAATGTTACAAGTGCTGTGACCCACATTCTTAGTCCCACGGCCTTCAATGCATACAAGGCCAGAGACGTTCACCACAGATAGGGCCACAGTCAGTGTTGCAGCAGTTTTTTTCTTCAGGTAGGAAAATGTGGCTCTGACAGGATTATTGAACACTTGTATTTCCACTCGTTCTTTGGAGGGGACATTCATTGGGAATGTCGTATTGGAGGTGTGAGGGCAAAGGGAGCTGCTGTTCTTCCTGTTTGGTTTAGCCAGAACTCGTTGTAGAACTGAGCGATTGTCCCATCGGAAGTGGCATTGTCTTTGTAACTTTCTTGTAGGAGCATCATCCAGGCAAGGCAAGATCCATGAACAGAAAAGGGTGAAGGGATGGAATGTTCAGTGGCATGTGGTAGCAGCCCACAGACCCAACAGTTAGTGGCATTGGTGGCAAGATTGTGCTGGTGCAGCATCTGTACGAAAGAATTATTCCAGAATTCTTTGCGTCGTTCTCGGAGATGTGGCGGTAGTGATACCAGGTAGTGTTCTTTCTTTGTGATTGGTTGCATGGTTGGTGACAATGTTCTGTATGCAGGTGCATTCTCTTCAATGATCCAGAGTGTGACCATTAGCAGGAGGCAGGTGAGAAATGCAGCTACAAGTGCAATTGTCTTTGTACTGTGCAGTTCAAAAGTCTTGGTGTCTTTGCGGTGGCTTTGCAGGTGTTCCGTTTCTTCCATCATCTTCGAGGAGCTCACCAACTGTTAGGACCACAGACTTTTGTCTGGTGTTTTTCCTGGTAGCGTCGTTTGGCTGTGCTACCGATCTGAGACTCTGACTCAGTTAGTGGCCTGGTTGTTGGAGCTCCCCCTTTTCGTCGATCTTAGGTTGTACCCTTCCTTGGATGGCACCGTGGGGTCGGGAAATTCAGACAGTTGGAGGGTGTCTTCTTGTGGGTAGCAACTCAGAGCTGGTCGGTCTTTTGCGAGTACTTCCTCTTGCACCTCCACCTCTTCACAGGTTGCCAGCGTTGGAGGGACTTTCTTGCAGTGGTGGGCGTGCAGCCAATTTTTTTTTCCTTCCACTCGGAGGGCAGTTCGAGTGGTGATCAAGACTTGCCAGGGGCCCGTCCACCTGGGCTCCAGATTCTTCGTTCTTTGGAAGTTGCGAACTAGGATGAAGTCCCCAGGCTTTATCACATGTCCTGGGCCCCTGGATATGTCAGGCAAGGCTTGCTGCACCTGTTGGTGGATAATTGTTAGCTCGTTTGTCAATTTATGCAGATAGTCTGACATTAATATGTTCGGGACATCGTTAATGGAGGTGGGTCTTGGTGCCGCCCAAATGTTCATAGGCCTGCCGAAGACCACTTCATACGGGGTCAGTCTGTGTTTGGTCGGGGTGGAGCGCATTGATAGCAATGCCAATGGAAGGGCGTCGGGCCATTTCAACCCGGTTGTGGCAACTATTTTGGCTAGCTTTAGTTTCAATGTTGCATTGTGTCTCTCTACCAGGCCCGCTGATTGGGGGTGGAAGACGGCATGGAATTTTTGTTTTACCCCCAACCCTTTCAGTATGTTCTGTATCACTTCGGCTACGAAGTGTGGGCCGTTGTCGCTCCATAAAATTCTGCAAAGGCCGTACCGGGGAAGAATTCTTTCAACAATACTTTTGCAGTGGCTATGGCAGTATTGTCGCGGGTGGGATATGCCTCCACCCATTTGCTAAAAGCGCACACAACCACCAGGACATATTTTAGACCATGGCATCTCTCTAGTTGGATGTAATCCATTTGAAGGACTTCAAAGGGGTGATCAGAGACTCCAAACCCTCCCCGTGGTACTACTGTCCCTTTCCCTGGGTTGTGTTGTAGGCATACTATACATTGTTGTACTAGGCGCTTTGCAGATTCTGTTATCTTGACATTATGCCATACTCTTGTGATTAGTTCAATCATGGGGGTGGAGCCTATGTGTGCTGGTAAATGTGCCATGGTCAATATGGGGATGAGGTAGGCATTGGGTAACAGCCATTTATTTCCGTCTTTAGTTCTCCAGCAATTTTCCTCGTCTTTTAGTCCCACCTTTTCCCACTCGGTCAATTCGTCTTGTGTGCCTGTAGTCTGTATGTCCCTTACAGTGGTCCTAGCATCAGTCCATTGTTCAGCTTGTGACCTGGTCACATACATTCGTGTCATGGTTCTGTCTTCTGCTGTGGCTCGGGCAGTAACGTCTGCTAGCGCATTTCCCTGTCCAATGAGATCTGTCACTTTCCTATGTGCTTGGCATTTTATCACTGCTAGCTTTTTGGGGAGGAGGACTGCTTCCGTCAAGGCGGAGACTAAATCTCCATGCAGGATGGGTGTACCGTGTGAAGTCAGGAACCCTCTTTCTTTCCATAGAATCCCGAAATGGTGAACCACCCCGAAGGCGTATTGGCTGTCGGTGTATATGTTAACTGTCGTGCCAGCTGCCAAAATACATGCTCGTGTGAGGGCAATGAGTTCTGCTGCCTGGGCGGAACGTTGGGCAATACGGGCTGTTTCTAGAATGGTTCGGGCTGTGGTGACAGCGTATGCAGCTGAGGTGGTGCCGTCGGGGAGTTTGATGCACGAACCATCCACCCATAGTTCTCCATCTGGCTCTAGAAATGCGGTGTCTCTGAGGTCTACTCTACTTTTTGTTTGTTCATCGGTTAGTGTCACACAGTCGTGTAGTGGAGCCACGTTAGAATCGTTCTCGGGTAGGGGTAACAGTGTGGCTGGATTGAGGGTGGTGCATCGCTTTAGGGTAATGTGCGGTGCTAGTAGGGTCAACTCATATCCTGTCAGTCGGGCGCTAGTCAAGTGTTGGGTTTTGGTCTGGTTCAGTAGTGTGTCGACTGCATGGGGTACTAAACCATTGACTGGATTGGAGAGCACTATTCCTTCGCTCTGGCGTATTGATACCGCTGCAGCTGCCACAGCGCGCAGGCACGCTGGCAGTGCTCTGGCTACTGGATCGAGGGTGGCAGAAAAATATGCACAAGGGCGTTGTTTGTGACCAATTGATTGTGTTAGGACAGACAATGCACATCCCTCCCTTTCGTGTGTGTAGAGGAAGAATGGTTTGGAGTAATCTGGGGTTCCTAGGACTGGTGCTGAGCAAAGGGTATTGCGTAGTTCTTTAAAGGCTGTCTGGCATTCGGGGGTCCAGGGGAGAGGTGAGGGGATGTCCTTAGCTAGGAGGGAGAGAAGGGGTTTGACAATGAGGCTAAAGTTTGGTAACCACTGTCTGCAAAACGAGGTGAGGCCTATCAAAGAGCGGACTTGCTTCTGATTTTTGGGGACAGGGGTGTCTAGAATTGTCTGGATCAAAGTCGTACGTATAGTCATAATCTGTCTGTTGGTACTGATTCTGTCTGGGATGGTCAAATGCGTTCACTCTTCCTGGCCTTTCCTCGCTTGCTTCACTCGCGTACCCTCTCCCACGTCCTCTTCCTCTCTGTCCACTTGCTATTTCCCTCGCCCCTCTGCCCCTAGCAGCTCCTAACAAAGCCGGGCATTGGGATTTCCAGTGTCCATATTTTTTGCAAAATGCACATTGATCCTGTCCTAGGTCTTGGCGTCCTACATATGATGTAGATGGATTGTTCCTAGGTGGCTGTACTCTAGGGGTATTCTGCTGGTTTCCTCCCCTATATTGCTCCCCTCCTGTATTCGCCCCCTGGAGTTGTGCTATCATTACCCTTTCCTTCAAGTCCTTCTTTTTCCTTTCTGTAGCCCTGTCATTTTCGTTTCTCTGATGCTCGTAATACTGGGCCATTTGGAGAATGGCCGTCGGTTTAGATGCTGCCCAACTACTTTCACTGGCTTGTAGTTTCTGGGATACATCTGGCAGTAATCCTTTGACGTAGTTCTGCACAAATAAGTGGTGTCCGGTTGCGGTGGACATGTCTTGTCCACTGTAATCAGAGAACACAGTTTCAAATCTGGAGAAGTACTCTGAGACGTCCTCTTGTGGTTTCTGGCGGCATGCGGTTACTATGGACCAGTCTATCTTTTTCTCTGGGATCAGCGTTTTCACTTTCTGCACTATTTTGTCAGGGAGGTCTAATATTGCTTTAACTGGTTTTTGACCAGGGTTCCGCTGTTTATCTAGTGTGTCGAGTTGTTCCCAGGTATGACCAAACAGTTCGGTATGGTTTACTTTCTTAACCTGTTTCCACACATCTGCTGGCAAACATAACCCGAAGAACAAGTCTATGTCGGCAAGTGTCATTATTGTTGATCCCAGAGCGGTACCTAGCTCGGCGTAAAAGGCGGTGGGGTTCTTTCGTAAATCCGGCAAAGATTTACGGAAGGTCAGGATGTCCTGTCTGTCCCATGGCTGATACACCCAATTGTAGACCACCCTTCCTCTAGCGTCTTGATGGTTTATATCGTCATTAGTCCCTTGTCCTCTAGGAGGTACCCAGTAAGGGGCAGCTTCTTTTATTGGCATCATGCTATCTGTTTTTTCCACTGGGGGTCCTGCTACCTTAGTTGTCCTGTCCCTATCTATCTGTCCTTGTTCTATGAGGTGACGCAATACTTCTAGTGTGGATGAAAATAGTTCTGCAACATCGTTGTCGCCTTCATCTCCGATGTCTACCTTCCTGTAGAGAGCCACTAATCGCTCGGGCCCTACGTTTTGGTACTTCTCTTCATATGCAGTAAGGGTGTGGTAACAGAGACGTACAATAAAGTATCGTTTGCGGTTTTCAACATAGGAGTCGCATATGTCTGTTACGTGTTCTTCTGTTTCTTTCCTATCTATGAGGGTTTTAACTATTTTATCAATGCCTGCTCGCTCATTTTTACTTAATCGCGGGACCCTGGGCGCTCCTATTTCCTTGGTTCCTACCTCTACTACTGCCTCCTTTGATGAGGCATTTGGTGTGGGTGGCTCGGTGGGAGCAGAGGTGGTGGAGACTGAGGCGATCGTGCCATCTCCAGCTATACTTTGGGGGTCCTGGCGTTGTACTACGGGATGAGTAGGGGCATAAGGGGGTGGCATGTATATCATTGGGGGACCTAACAATAAATCATCATCTACCCCCTGTTTTGCTGGTAACTCGGGGTAAAGCGTTAAGGGCGTTCTAACAGGGCATTGACCTGATATTTTTGATTCCTGTTCCTTTTTATCGATTTCCTTTTAGTTCTTCTTCTAACTTTTTACAGGCTTGGTAAGCTGATTTTCGCGTTTCTTTATCTTGTCTAGCTTCGTCTCTTTTCTTTCGTTGAACTGCTTCTTTTCGCCATAAACCAAAACTATCAAACATGGCTGGTCTAGCTTTCTTTTTGTGGAGAGCTAATTCTAACGTTTCTATTTTAGCGGGATCGAAAGATCCCGTCAGTGGCCACTGATTTACCCGGTCCTTCCTAGTGTACTTATGCCATAGTTTGCTATAAGCTACGGTGGCTAATCCATATTTTACGTACATGTCCTTGTTAGGGGTGCCTTCCGGCGGTGCCGGATGACTGACCTCTAACAAACGGTCCGGTCCAAAACAATCTAGAGAAAACAGGCATGACGTATTTAGCGGTCAAAATGAATATCTCAATTAATGTTAGACAAAAGTCTGCACTACCTGGCCTTCGCTGTCTGCAAAGAGAGAATATTCCTATTCTACGTTGTTTGCAAGCAGGGAATGTCTCAAATAACTCAAAAAGGAATACTAGTATTTCTATCAATCAATCAATTTAAGTCATGTTTTCTCACGACCTTACCCGGACCGTATGGACAGTTCTTCGTATTCCCCTTCCAGCGCCTGGTTGTCCTCTTACTCCAACAATCAATGCGGCGTTCCTGTAAGGCCCCAGTCAGGACCGCAGGTCACTCGAGAGAGGTCCGTTCGGAACCAGTGAAGTTCAGTCAATTGGCAGCCAGACGAGGGTCTCTTTCAGGCAGGTGCACTCCAATCATTTAGTCGTTCACTCCGTCGTTAGGACCTCTCTACTGGACCCACGTGTCTCTGATGGGCCCCCCGTTGGGTCGCCAATTTGTGAAAAGCAGCGAGTCTCCTGGGATCCCCAATGCTGCCCGGCGCAAAGTCACCTTTAATCCACTTTGGATTCACTATCTAAAATAACGAGGCAGGCGCTGGAAGCTGGAAGGCAAGAAAAAGGTTTATTACTCTTAGAGGAGACCACGTCAACTGCTGACACCAGGATGTCTTCAGGGAGGTGTTCTACTGGCAATGCTTCTGACTCTTCCTTTTATACAGTTTTACACAATGTATTTGTTTCTTTTATCATGGTTACAAGCTTGGAGTCTCCGCCCCGGGCAGGTTGTCACACAAGCCTGACATTGTTTTATCAACATGGTTACACAAGCCCAACATTAACTCTCCTCCCACCCAGGTCAAAAACAGACAATTTAATTGCAGCTGGACCTTGCTTCAGGGTCTAAAAACGAGTGAGACCGGCCAGATCTAAGAGTCCGTTCTGTTGATAAGAACAGGTCCCATTGTTGGCAAAAAACCAGTCATGCTGTGTGTAGTGCAATAAACCATGTTTGCAAGAGTCTGTTTGGTATTTGTAACCCGTTTGTGCAGGGATGAGAGGAAAGACGAGTTTGAGGCAGCAGGTGATGTTGATGTTTGTTGTGGAAATAGTTTATAGCCCCCAGCGCACACATCAGGTTTGGTCAGAGAGTCAGAAGGCTGCTAGAGGACAGGGTGAAATGAAGGTGACCAACAGAGTACAAAATGGCTGTGGTAAATCAGAATGACTGTAGTTTATGTGCACGTAGGAACTTTCATCAGACAAGATGGCGCAGAATGTTCATGATTGTGTTTTGTTCTTAACATGTTTACCTCGATTTCTTGGTGACTTGACAGTGGGAACTTAGTCAATTAAGGATGCAAGTAGCTCTGTAACAGAGACTCAAGCAGATGGATGCTGAAGGAACTGTGACTTAATTTCTCTGCCATTAGCTCAAAATCACTGTGTAAAATGAAAAAGGGAATTAGTAGGTGGATTGTTAGGCTCTAAAAACGTTTTTTTTCATCAGTACCCCCACGACATTCTATATTATAAAGGACTTGTAAAAAAGTAATCTTTCTTTTACCACCAATTTTGGACCCCCTCTGCATGTGTTCTAGCACTGAGTTGTAAAGCACACTGTGTACATCCTTTGAGGTCCTGCTGCTGTCATCCATCGCAGATAGGAGTTCTTTCCTCAGGGCTATCTTGTGCAGCTTTGGTTTCTGCTCCAAAGCTGTATATGACCTGCCTGCCACTTACTCCACACAGCGCGAGTCCGCGCGCGGCGTGTCCTCATTGAAACCTATTGATACGTACCCAGCTGTATATGAGGGTTTATAAATCGATGTCAAGCTGCTGGCTGAAAGATTATAGGGCACCCAAGATGCGTGCAGCAGAAATGTTGAGACTCTTCCCATCATGAATGGTGGTATCTCCATGCACAATCATGTGCATGCAGATCACATAAAAGCACCATAGATATATATGAGGATAATAACTCCTTTCTCATGATCCTGGTGAGTGATGGGCGCCAAGCCAAATTACACCAAAAAGCTGGGTGGTTTATAGATCATGCTGTTCAGTTTGCCTGGGGTGCACACATAACTGCTATGAAACATTTATAAGTTGTCCCAATGTTTTTTTTTTTTAATTATTTTTATTAAATCAAAAACAAGCTTCAGGTATAAGCATTTTACAAAGTGCATATATAGAGCATGTATCAGACATGGCAATTCTCAGGCATTATAAGTTGTCCCAATTTTCCACCACAGTCTTCCAACAGGAGTGAGTGACACAGATCATATTGTTTTTTTTTTTTTTTTGTATATTTATTTATTGTCATTTCACAATAAACACAAATAACATACAACATAGCCAGACATAGCGCCCAATAGTACAGATATGGTACAGCATTTACAAAACATGAGATCAGTAATAAAATCATAAAGTGTTCCCATACACTCCCTCCCTTCCCGGCACAATCCCTCCCTAGGCATCAGTTATGTCCACGACATGGAGATGATTAGAGGGCCATCCTTATATCCCCCTCCGTAGTGCTGCTACTATCCGATGACTCCAACCCTCTCTTGGACCATAGGTCTCCTACCCCACCTGCTCAGCTACTGTCCAGTGTCCCTCCAGGAGCTCTATACTGTACTTTCCTCCTAGTTGCATCTTACAACCCTTATGTTGTCTGTCCGTGATGTTCTCGGGCCCATACTACAAATGGTTCCCAGATGTCTCGCGGGCGCGATGCAGAGGGCATCAATTCCCAGAATGTGGTCAGTTGTGTGTGTCCGAAAGTAACATCCCTGAGCCAGTCATCCTTAGTGGGGACTCTTCTACCACTCCAGTGTATGGCTACTCGCCGTTTCGCATAGAGCAAGAGCAGGGCGTGCAGCTTCCGATACCCCACTGGGGTGTCTTTAACATATCCCAACAGTCCCAGCAGAGGGTCAGGATCTCCACCCACCCCCGTAATTTGCCGTATAATAGTGCACACTTGTGTCCAATATGTTTCCAACCGTGGGCAGGCCCATGCTATATGCATGAACCCTGCTGCGGCAGAACCGCATCGCCAACAGCCATCATCTTCCCGGAGGCCCATATGATGCAGACTGGTAGGCGTTCTATAGAATCTATGTAGGAACTTAAAGTGTATAAGACGAAGCTTGTAATTGGGGGATAGGGCCGTCAATTGGTTACAGCAATAGAGCCATTGTTCTTCCGATATGGGGGTCAGAAGTTCTTCGTTCCATGCCAGCAGTGCTCGGGGCTTCAGAATTGGGGCCGATGTCTGCATGTGGTTGTAAATTCTAGTAATAAGCTTGCGCGGTGAAGCTGTTGCGAGTACATTTTCTAGAGCATACAGCGTTGGTGGAGCGTCCGGGAATGTATCATGTAAGGACCGGCATGCCAGTTTGAGTTTATGGTATGCAAATAGTTCGGCGAAAGCCACTGGGCGATCATCCCCAGCTATTGGGGGGGGTCTAAACGATCCCTCCGGGTATAGATCCTCGAATGTATCCAGACTCAGCTCCCGTGCCAAATCTGTTCCTATTCCATCTCCTACGGGAAATAGCATCGGGTTGTTGGCTAGGGGAATGGACGGGGCATAAAGAATGGGTACACCCGCTCTCCCCCTCAACCTATGCCAGGCCCAGCGCAACGTTTCCACTGTGTCTATGCCTGCCCTCGGGCGTTTGTACGCTCCGAAGAGTGCAACCCGCAGGGGCAGAGGTTTAGCCATGTCTTCCTCTACGGCCACATGTGGCTGAAATGGAGTGGGGTGCACCCAGTAATGTAAGAATTGAGCTTGCGCACTCCAAGCGTATAGTTGCATGTCCGGTGCCCCCAGGCCCCCCTGTCGCAGAGGAAGCGTCAACAATTCCCAGGAGACTCTGGCTTGCCCACCCGCCCAGGCTAATGAGATCAAATATGATCGCAGGGTGGTGAAAAAGGCCTGTGTGAGCACCATAGGCACATTCACAAATAAGTACAAGAATTTCGGCAATACCACCATTTTTATCAACGCTATCCTCCCTGCCAATGAGAGCGGGAGTCGCGTCCAGGCATTAATCTTCCCTTCGAGCCAGGTCATGGCACATCCATAGTTCAACCTCCACAGCTCCTGCATGTCTCTGCTGATCCAAATGCCCAAATATTTTACTGGCTCCGCTGTCCATTTGAGTGGGAATTCAGAGGTGATCTGGGCAGTAGTGTCTGTCAGCGGAAAGATAACAGACTTAGCCCAGTTTATTGATATTCCTGAGAGGCCCCCAAACTTAATAAATTCCCTTAAGATCGGATCTAGGTTTCGCGCAGGGTCAGAGATATAAAGTGTAACATCGTCCGCATATAGTGACACCAGGAGACTCCGCGCACTAAAGCCTATTCCTTTGGCGGTATGGTGTTGCCTTATCCGAGCCGCCAGTGGCTCCATCGCTATCGCGAAGAGCAATGGTGACAGTGGGCATCCTTGTCTTGTTCCACGCGAGATCGCGAAGGGCTCCGATAGTAGTCCGTTCACCCTCACGCGCGCCATAGGTTGCGCATATAGTAATTTCACCATGTTTATGAATAGCGGACTAAAGCCCATGCGGCCCAGGATCATGAAGAGGTAATGCCACTCCAGGGTGTCGAATGCTTTTGTGGCATCTAGGAAGACCACGGCCGCCTGTACGTCCGGATGTAAATAGTGTAACACTGAAAACAAGGTTCTCAGGTTTTGCGATGTTGACCTTCCCGGAATAAACCCCGACTGGTCTGGTCGTGCGACCAGTGGGAGTAAAGGCTGCAGCCTATTGGCAATTAGCTTTGCCAGTATCTTGACATCCACATTTATAAGAGAAAGCGGGCGGTAGGAATCCAGTTCATCCTCTGGTTTGCCCGGTTTTAAGAGGGTAACTATGATCGCCTCCCGCATAGATGGGGGTAACACTCCTGACTCTAATGTCTCTTCGTATAGGTCAAACAGCCGGGGCGCCAGCTCCTCCACATAGGCCTTATAGAAGGCAGTGGTCAGACCATCCGATCCAGGGGCCTTATTAAGTGGTAAACTTTTTATAACCCGGGCTATGTCCTCTACTGTAAAGGGAGAGTCAAGGTACTCCCTGTGTCCTCTGCTCAGCCACAGCAATTCCAGGGAGTCAAGAAATGGCAATAAACCCTCAGGGGTGGATTGTTGTGTGGTTGCATATAACCCAGAGTAAAAACTCGAACGCCTCTAATATAGACCTCTGACCCCTGATTTGTGACCCATCGGCCTGAGTGAGCGCAGCGACAAACGCAGTGCTACGTGGGGGGCGAAGCATGGCGGCCAAAATTCGTCCAGGTCTGTCCCCTTCCCCATATCGTCTGGCCTGAGCATGTTTCCCTAGGAACTTAACCTCCCTACTGGCCTCCTCGTCAAAGTCAAGCAATTTGTCTTTTATGGTCGCAAGAACAGTGGGATCCCCAGTAGAGTAAAACCGAGCCTCCAGCTCCTTTATTTGGTTTTCAATCTTTTCCAAAGATCCTCTGATGGCCTTCAACACCCCAGCCTGTCGTGCAATGCAGTGCCCTCTCACCACAGTCTTAAAAGCTTCCCACAGTGTGGCCACCGAGCCGACCGAGCCTGTGTTTAATGAAAAATAGTCCACTATGTCCCCCCTGATTTCCTCCTTAAAGGCCTCGTCCAATAGCGCGTCCTGTGGGAGCCTCCATGTGTATACCCGCTGTGCAGAGTTAGGCAGGTCTACCCGCAGCAGGCAGGGCGCGTGGTCTGACAAAGATCTGGAATAGTGCTGCGCCTCTCTAACCCATGTGGTCACATCTCTAGATACTATCCAGTAATCGAGTCGGGACCATGCCTTATGATATTCCGTAATACATGTGCCCTCCCTCAGCCCTGGGTGAAGGTGCCGCCATATGTCCACCAAGTCTCCGTCCGCTAATATAGCCTTCAATGTACCGCTAGCCAATGGGTGCAATGTCCTAGAGGTCCCCTTCCTGTCCAGTTCATCATCTAAAACTGCGTTAAAGTCCCCCCCCCAGATTATTGTATCGCAATTCGTGGCTTTAACCTTAGCCCACACATTTTGGAAAAATTCAGGGGAGTCAGAGTTTGGACCGTATACTGCGACCAATACCACTGCGTTTCCGCTGAGGTGCCCCTGTAATATGGCATATCGGCCTTCAGGATCCAAGTGCGTCGAGCCCTCTGTCCAGTCCAACCCCCTTTTTATCAGAACCGTCACCCCCCTTGCATAATTGGAATAGACAGCTGAGTAAATCGATCCCCATCTGTTGTGTTTCAGTTTAGGAGATGAGTGAGTACTGAGATGCGTCTCCTGTAGCATACAGACATCAATGTGGTGCCTAGTTAGATAGGAGTGTACTAGCCTAACTTTCCTGCCATTGTTTAACCCTCGGATGTTCCAAGTAAGAAAATTTAAAGCAGTCATAGAGGACCCATATTGCAACATCGTGGCGGGGTAGACGGAGTTAAGCACAGGAACCCGCAATCTGGTACAAGCTGAATCTCATGCATAATGTAAGGCATAGGTCTGGTGAACAATAAAACAATCCCCCCCCTCCACCCACCGCCCACTCCAACCCCCCAATCAGGTTGTAGAGAACCCATCCAAAACAACAAAACATTTGCAATAACTTGTGGGAGCTCTCCCATGGGGCCGCAGTAGTGCCGGCACACTCCCCTGATTTCTCAGGGTGGCCGGAAATACCTATGTTCGGTGAGTCTTATTCAGAGTCGCACAGCCTGAGAGGTCTAGTACCTAGCTTTTTAGAGCGCGCGGCCGGAAGTCCCATCCCCTACCCGCATTATCTACGTAGTAACAATCAAAGATTTTTGCCTATCAATGGAGGCCCACCGAGTCTCCTCGGCCCCCCCCCACTCCAGCAGGGTTAACTTCCAACACCAAATTGTCGCATTTTAATGATACTGCCATAAACATCCACATTCACCCCGCTGTCGCACAGCCAGCGCATTTACCAACCATAGTCCCGGATTGCAATGTGTCCAGTACCAGGAGTGCTCCTGGACCGGGATGCGTTCAGTCCGTATCACTGTGTCCCGTGCGTTCCCCGGCTGCCCCCGCGCTGTGTTTTTTTGCCTCCTTCCCGCCAACATGCTTGGCGAACTTCAGCGCCGATTTCGCGTCTGCGAATAGGTGAGTAGTTCCATTGTGGCTGACCTTCAGCTTCGCTGGATATAGGAGTGCATACGGGATTTGCGCCTGAAGTAGTATCCGTTTAGCCTGTAGAAATTCCCGCCGTGCAGCCTGCACCGCAGGAGTGAAGTCAGGGTAGAATGAGATTGTGTTACCTCCATACACCACAGTCCCCTTGCCACGGGCCAGTCGCAGGACTGTGTCACGGTCTTGGTAGTTCAGGATTTTGGCCAAGATTGGTCTGGGAGGTGCTCCCACCGGTGGCCTAGGGCCCAACGCACGGTGCGCCCTCTCCACCGCAAACACCGAAGAGAGACTGGGATCAAACAGTTCATGGAGCATATCCGCCACATATGTTTCCATCTTGGCGATGGCTGTCGTCTCCGGTATCCCCGTGATGCGGAGATTATTTCGGCGGGACCTGGCTTCCAAATCTTCGTTCTTTGCTCTGATGATCCCAAGCACCTTGTCCATTTGGAGGAGTTGTTCCTTTGTATCCACTTTAAACTCATGGAAGTCCGAGACCTGGTTTTCTAGCACATCCAGTCTGGTCTCGTGTGTCCCCACCTGCGTCTTCACCGCGTCCAGTTGGGAGTTCATTGGGTCCAGCTTGGCGTCAATATTTCGGAGACTAGATCTCATCTCCAACATGATGGTGCGCATGTCTTCTCCCTGATCTTCGGGCTGATGTTCCTGCTGTCGCTCCGCGCCCGCATCTGAGTCAGGATCCGTGTTCCTTGTGGTGCGCCGTTGGTCGAAGGATATCTTCGGCTGCTTGGCGTCTTGCTTGCCCATGTTCAAGCTTGGCGGGGAGATAACGCCCAGGACACCGTCCAGCCTGTCCTGGAGTTCCTCGTTTTTGCCTCACCGCGACCCCACCCTGTGCTCCACTTGGCGTTTGAGGTAGTGTCCCGTGCGTCTACAGCACTGAGTGGGTGCAGGGCCCGCACCGACCACGGCAATCTGTCCACCTCCTTCTGCTGGGCCGCCTTACACAGCACGCCTCAAAAGACGATGACTCATCAGTCCACGAGGAGGACCCTCACGGCACTTTCCAGGTGCACTCAGCCCCCTTGGTCACAGAGAGCAGGCAGTCAGGTACGCATGCAGCAACTCCCAGCCTGTTGTCAGCAGCTTCAGGCCTTCTCCGCTCCCCTTCCCCTGTGCCGGGACTCAGCAGCACCCGCCCTATCTCGTGAGGGAGCGCAGGATTCGGGCCTCCGCCCGGGTCTTCACACCGGCACAATCCACCGGCCCCAGGCCGTCAGCTCGGCGCGTCGGCCTCCACCCGTACCTGCAAGGCCTCCGGAACGTCGGGGAGTATTCCTTGACCCTCCTCCAGGCGCACCAGTCCGCCGCCCGCTGGGGTAGACTTGCCGGTGTCGTGCGGGTTGTCCAGCTCAGGCGCGAGCGTTCAGTGGCCCCGCGATCCTCCGGCAGCCTGTGGGGTCCACTCCGTCCCTCCGGAGCTGCGCGTATGTCCCCAGCGCCACCACAGATGTAGCGCGGCCTTCGTCGGCCTCCGCGCCGCGGTCTCAGGTGATTTCGCCGTCCGACCTACACGGTCTCCGCCATTTTGTCCTCCCGAGTCGCGGCGATCTGAGCTCACTGTTACGCCGCTTGGGCACCGATTTTGTTGTTTGTGAGGTCGTTGGTCGCCTCGTGTCTTCCGCCTCCCAGGCCGTCGGTTATATACCGAGATTGCTCACCGGTACCGCATATTATTGTAGGATTTTGATTCCGGCCGGCGGAGCTCGCTTATGCAGCGGCCATTTCGTGGCTCAGCAAGCCACGCCCCCCGACACAGATCATATTGTTGATCCTGATTTACTGATCCTGCAGAATTAATATTCCACCCATGAGTTGTCCACTCAATTGAACGAAGACCTTCCTTTAGTATATGACATGTACTAACCATAAACATTGCATCACCTTCCATCTTTACATCGTCGGATACAGCAGTTTTAGATCCACTCCCTGCAACAAAGCGGGTATTAATCGCCAATATCACAGGGAGTTGGTCAGGCTGCATTGAGGCTGCTGCGGTAGAATGGACTTCTGCAACAGGAGTAGGACCAGTAACCCTGTGTGTGGGTCGCGATGAGGTGCTGTTTCTAGTGTTGACATCTCAGGCTGTTCGAGGCGTAGTGGGTACGGGTTTGCTGAGATGGTACGTTTGTAATACCATCTTCTTATTCATTGCCATTCCTGGAAGTGCACACCTGCATTAATGAGTGTACCTTTAGTGACGGAGTATACCTCCTTGAAATAGCAGGCATCATTCTACTCCTGTAATGGCCGTCCTCTCTAAATTCATGCATCTGGAAATGCAGAAATGTGTGTGATCCTGAGCCCGTAATACCAACTGTTTAATGTTTATATGCTTTTGGTAGCAAACATATCAATATCTATGCCTTGAAAAGGAGGCGTGTACCCATGAATGTAAGAGACAAGTATCTATTCCTGTAACAGGTGTTCCTCTGCATAAAATGGTCCTTTCTTGTGCTGGTAGTAGGGCATGTGTATCCTTTTATGTGATGGAAATGTATTTCTTTCTGTGGCTGCACAAGCAGATTACCCATTCATGAAACAGTCATGTAGACCTTCCTGTGTCTGTAATAGATTTGTTGCCATTCATGTGTTACGCATGTATCAATTCTGGTGCACATAAAACCCACATGTGCCCATTCTTTGTAACAAACAGGTATCCATCCGTGTGCCTGCAATAGCAGACGAGGGTTCATTCATGTAACCAATTTGTATCTATGCCTGTCTGTAGAAGCAGACTTGGCTCTGTTCCTATGCTTGCGGTAGAGGAAATGATTCTGCTAATGTGTACATTCATTTGTGTGCATATCATAACATGGATGTATCTCTTCGTGTGCCTACATGGACAAGCATTCATCAATTCGTGTCATTGCAGGCTACCAGAACATGAACGTGACATGCAGGTTTCTCTGGGTAGAACAAGTTCAGTTTGGCCTGCCCTTGTGGGTGGTTCCCCGCTGCTCAGTACCTGTGGACTGATGCTAACAGAGCAACGAGTAACCAGGTTTCATAGCAGCGCTATGGGCCCCAGACCCGCTTACAAGTGACTGAGATCGAAATGTAAGAAGAGCTTGCAGAACAGTGGATTTTGAAATCTACAAACATGTGACAAATATTAAATTTTGTAAAGTACAGCGCCTTAGTTTGTTTTCAAAAGTTTGCAGCAACAAATAAGCACTGTCTAGTCTGACTTGAAGTTCTTTTTAGGGTGTCTTCATTAATAGTAAACCTGTGTAGTTGTACATTCCAATCAATGCACATAATGTGCATGTACTCGGAAGGTACCTCTCCATAAATGGCTAGTCTTTTAAAAAGACAGATATTTTGGTGACTTCTGAATTGTGGTCCTCGTTTAACAGGGACAGTGGAACCTGCCTCCAGGCAGATTGAAGTACGAAAAGACACTTGCCATGCTCGTCCCCGCCCTGTGGTCCTTTAGTAGGCTTTTACACCCCCAGAATACAAGACATCAAGGCTTTCACATTTTCACGGTGTTACTTTCACATAGCGCTTCAATACTCTCAATTAGCAGTGCGTGTTATTTACAGCGATTAGAAACGGCAGTAGAATGGTGTGAAGCGCTATATAAAAATTACGTTATTAGCATGCAGGTGACCTGCTTTTAGACGTATTATTTGTTTGTATTTTCCAGTATGTCTGTTGCTTTGTAAATTGTTCGCCTGCACGCCTTATCGGGGTTGTCGATGTCTGCGTTTCCGATGGTGCAGTTTTCTGCCCCCGCCGTGCAGAGGTCGGCAGTGCTGGGTGGGGATGTTCGAAGAGCGCGCTTTCCAGCATGGGAGGTGCACGGCCTGCTGCTGCTGCTGTGTTTCTTTCATATTGATGAGGGACAAGAATGCAGCGCGCTCACAGACTGTCCTCGAGCTGTGACTCCAATGGATGAAGCTTGCAATAAATAACATGTCATTCAGATTTGTAAGTGTCACGCTTTTCGAAATGTTTAAAAACCTCACCCCCTGGGCCTTGCCCTTTCACCCAGAGCAGGGTGTGGTGTTGAGGGACTGCTCAAGGGTAGCATGAAAAGAGAGGGTGTGGCGCCTTGAATCTCTACGGTTGATACCAGGATACAGTAGGTGTTGTAACTGCGGGTTGTTCAGGGATTGGACTCCTGTAGTGACCTATGAAGGTGTATGGGACCTGCCTTGCTCCCTCCCTTTCACCCTGTTGGCTCTGAGAGCTTAGACACGCCCACTTCTCTTATCCCTGGCAGGCTGCCCTCCCTTGGTGGACATCTTGCCATGGCCTCCCCGTGATGCCTAGCCCTCGCCCGTCCGTGCGCCCGAGGCGTGCCCCTGCCGGACAGCGGCTGGCTGTCCCGGTCCCGCAGGCCACGCCCCGCCGCGCGCCCCTCCTTATCTGCGCCTCGGCTGGCGTTGTGATGACTCAGTGTTTGTGTCTGTGGGCTCCGTCCTCTGTGTAAAGTACATGTGCCCTGGTTAAAGATTACAGTCCTCTGATAAGTTTGGCAAAGGCAGTGGGCTCTGTGGTTAATTTTTAATTTTCAAATGTAAAAGTGATAATGAAGAATGTATTAATTGGGCCCTCGGGGGTTCTTAAGGTTCTCGAGATGGCATTTCTTGGATGAAGTTGGTGGGAAGCAGAGCTCTTGCTTATCTGCTGAATTCTTTGAAGGTGGTTAATATTTAACTTGTACACAAGGACTTCATAAAAACGTAGTTTGGTTTCCACTCACCCCACGTTGCCTGCTTAATGCATTCAGCACTCTCACGTCACTCTTATCTCTTGGTTTGGTGTTACTCAGCTAATCACCCAACCTTAGCAGTCCGAATGTAACTAAATGGGAGGGGAGTAGGTATGTGTAGGCCACCCTTGGGGTTCCGAGGCAGTGAAAGGCCGTTCCACATTTGCAGACAGACGGCTGGCCACACTAGGAAGCCACTTTTGTTGCCATCAGATGGGTCACCCACGTGCTTGTAAACGCATCACAGATGGCCCTTATACCATGGTAGCAAATAGTTTCTCTCCCTAGGGGATTGCTTTAGGTGCCACCAGACGGGGGTCACCCAGCCACGTGCTTGTAAAAGCATCACAGATGGTCTCCATGCCATGGTAGCAAATAGTTTCTTTCCCTAGGGCACTATAAATCCTTACGTCAGCCCTATGCCCGCCCGTTCACCAGATCTTCTGGATTCTAGAAGCAGAAAGCTGGCTTCTGTACTGCTGGAGTTGGATGCAATATGCCGCACTTTCCTCAGGGCTGTGCTTGGGTGATTTGAATTTTGATTTACTTAGGATTAACTTCCCAGATTTAATGGAACTTTTCTGAAATGATAACTAATCCCTTGCCTCTGGTTGGCAGTCTTTTGCATTTTGTTCTTGTTTCTTTTGACAAACTTCATACATGAATGTTGCACATAGTCAAAACCTCTTTAGCTTATGATGTGTAGCGCAGGAGGGTTTGCAAGTTAAAAGCACATGAACATATCTCTATACATTCAATGTTTTTATAGTTATCCAACAAACCATGAAACACAGCAAACAGTGCAACTGGTGTGTTACTGTTCCTTCAGGTGTTGGAGTCACATGTGACAACTATTGTGGACTAATACTTGGTTCGTTGTGCTTCTAAAAATAAACATGACCAATCTGCTGAATCCATGCAGCAATAATACATATTTGCGTGTAATGAAAACACGTGATATTGCTAACCGAGAGAAAGAAGGCGGTCTGATGTGTAGAGTCCGCACGACTGATCAATATTCCATTATGAAATCAAATCAGCAGAAGGCCTGTTCTGACTTACTGAGTAACTGGGTGTAGTGTTCCTTGTGTGTGTGGATAGTCACACTCGCAGGCAAGATCAAATCTGCAAAAGAACACCTTTTTTAGCAAGTATAAATTTGAAACATTTTTGGGGGATTGGAGGCATTGAAAATAACCAGTGCTTGCGCGCCTACTTGAAATCTGATCACTTTTAATGAACTTAGATGAGAAAAATGCGATATCGCAAAGCAAAGTGGCAAGGGTTTCCCCTCATGTGAAATGAGCACCTAACACTATCCCGCTCACTTTAACATGGACGTTTTCAGACATTTTCTTCATACACACAGCAAACAGAATATACATTACTAAAACTCTTATAATGCTGCAGATATACAGCCTTCTTATAATATGAGTGCAGAAGACCTTGAATAAAGATACTAGAAATTAACTCCTAGACGCTGAGGTTACCTAATTAAGAATCCTCGCTTGGTGATGCCATGCATGAGGTTGCGGCTTAATCAGTGGTTGAAGTGGGGATAAAAAAAGTAGGGAACTGTGGGTGGAGAATCGGAGGGTGAGAATAACCCAAGGATTGGATCAGTGGGCGGAGTCAGAGGTGTTGCCAGAATGCGCAAAACATCCCAATTTTTAGTATTTGTTTGACATTTCACTGCCCAGTTACAGCTTATTATGTTATTTAATTCAACCAATGGATACACATGATTATTTAAGGTTTAATATGAGTTATTGACATTAAAATACATTCACAAAGTGGGATATTTTTCCAATCACAGAATGACCCAAATACTCTTAAAAGTGGAAGCACAAGCCATTTGTCTCCGAGCCATGGAGTTTCTGTCATCAGCACTTCTCCTCCCTTTTTCCACAATAGCAGTTCAAACATGAATGGCAAAATATCCTAATTTGCAAATGTTTTCTATATAATTATGGCTCTGCCATATTTGCCACATAATACAAGATCTGCTGCATAATCTGACAATTTTAACTAATAAATTGTTTGCAGCTCAAACGGATCAAAAGTTACTAAAAAATGTGACCTGACTTGCTGCCAAGTGGACGGCCCTTTGCAAAGGTTGACTGATCAACTTTCTCACTGCTGCATTCGTATGATACTAATAAGGCAAAATCATTCCAGAGACTGTTAGCATGTGTACAAATGTCAAAATAATAAAATATCAGAAAATATACTGCATTACGCTTCAGCCTTTATTTTGCGGCATAATTCAGTTATCACTGGGCCATAATTTTGTCCTCTTTTGCTGCATAATTCCAGTGCCCCGAAGCATGCAACACATGATAAAAGTGCTTGTGAATGAAGCAGAGAGACTGTGAAGTTTGTGAACTTATGGGAAGATTTACCAAATCTCCACACAGCGCAGCCGCCCGTGAGGCTGCCCTGCGTTGCGCAACAGGGAGGGAGCAGAAGAGTGCCATATTTTAAAAGATCTCTCTCTCCTCGCCCTTCCCATGCGCCGGCGCTGATTACAGCTGCCGTGCGCCACCCACACACCTCCGCGCCATACGCTAGGGTGTGTGTGTGTGTGTGTGTGAGAGTCCAGCATAGGTTTTGTACTGGAAGGATACCCTTCCTGTACAAAATACTATGCCTTGACTTGAGGGAAAGCTTTTCCCACTTTGTATGCGTGCTGCACAGTGTAGCATGCATGCAAAGTCGGAAAAAGAAGGAGAAATGAATGCATTTCTCATTCTTAGCGCTTAGTTTAAAAGGGCACAGTTTTCTCATGCTAAACCCAATTTACTGTATTTGGTAAATTGGGTTTAGCATGAGAAACCTTGGGTGGTTGCATGGGAACGCCCATGCACCACCGTTGGCACGCCCCCATGGCGCAAAGTATTGTGAAGCAGCGCTTTACTTTACTTTTACGTTATTTCCAGCGCTAAACAAGTTTAGCACTGGAAAGTAAATTAGGAAAAAACGATTTTGCGTCACTTTTGTGATGCAAACATGGTGTCACAAAATCCCCCACCCCCCAAGTTTGGTGTGCGTGCAAATCCTGCATTGCCGATCCCTGGTGAGTTGCAGCTACTACTACTGAAACCAAGCCAATGGAGGTACCAATGGGTGAGGCGTACTGGCCTCAAGGGCAGGGCCGGCTTTAGCACTGGTGGCGCCCTGTGCAACAGTGTTTGTTAGTGCCCCCCCAAGGACCACCTCCGCCATGGATTCCCTCACTACCACCCTTTAACAATGCCCCTCAAGTCTCCATAAACCACACTCTCTCTCAGATGCGTTTAATTTGATTTACAGCGCCACTCATACCAGTGTAGGGTGTCAGAGCACTTTACATCACAAACATTACACAGAGACAATCAATTATATGTGTGTAAATCTCTGTATAGAAAATGTTGCATAAGACTAAGGACTACAACGTGTAGGAGTCACATGACAACGATATTAGTAGGTTTAATAGTGATTGGTCTGGAGAAACACAAACTCAGAATTTAAAATGTAATATCATGGTTGGAGGTTCTCTTTAATAATCAGAATTGATTTCTATCCAAAAGAACACCTTTTGCAACATTACGATAATCAAAGTCTGGGGGAAAAAACATAATGCTTTAATTTATACCTTGCAGTTTGTATGCAGCTCTTAGATGACAGTTAATATCTCACTCTTCTATGTTAAGATTTGAACTTACAAACTGCAAGTTACAAAAGGACCTCTTTGACAAAAGCTGTAACCCACTGACCTATTTACATTATGTGCACTTTGTGATCTGCATGATACATTTTCTTTGCAGCAGCACATTAACCATCGGTGCTACCTTTCCATGAGTCAAAACTTCCAATAGACAAAACTCCAATCTCTCTATAGGAAGAACATTATTCACCAGAGTTATTATGACATTTTTATTGTTGCCGGAAATTACTGGAGTCCAGGAAGGAGGCAGCAAGCACTTTTAAAACCATAATATACTTGCAAGCACGATGCCCCCACCCAAAGTCCGCGCACGGTGCGGTCACACCGGTTGCACCGCCCTAGAGCTGGTCCTTCTCGGGGGTCCTGTGACCTCCGTGACAGTCACTGTTGCTCTAGGGTGTGCTGCTTCATAGGCCTGCCCGCCAGACCGGTGATGAACTTCAGTATGTATTGTGGTTGGCAAGCCTTGAAGGTTAACCCACACTTGCCACCGCTAGGGTCCACCTGCTGGTGCTAAGACACCAGGGCTTCAAAGGTCTTACAGGTCTTCTAAGGTCTAGCATGGGAATGTACTCCCTCAGGAGAGTGGTCTGGTTGACTGGTCATGAAGGCTGAACCTGGGTCCCCTGTTCCAAATTCGGCAGCTCTGACCATAGTGCCACAGCCTCTCCCCCACTGAACACCATACTGCCCCATTGAGAGAAACTCGCACTGCCTTCAACTACAACCCAATTGTGCCCTGCTATAAACACCTGGATGTGGCTCAATTTAAATTACGCACTAGACAAGAGCAACATCCTGGAAAAAGCAAACACTCCTAGAGAATGCAAAATTAAGTAAAGCATGTGACATGTAAGCAGGAACAACATGGTTACCTTAACGCTTTTACACTCACTGTTCAGAAATCAGTGAGTGCTTTTGCCTGAAAAGTTAAGGACATGACAACAGGGCCTGGAATGGACCCATTTCAATGTGCTTTGCTTATATCTTTACAAAACGTAAGCAGTATGGTCCACAGACCACATCCCTGAACACAGAGCCGCAGTACACATTTTGTTTTCCAATCTACGCATTGCAGTACCTCCAGGATTGTTTCACTAGTTCCCCGCCCGGGGTAATAATGCTGTTCAAAGAAAGACAAGAAAACAAAAGTAGCGCTTCACTGGCAAACTCTGTAAAGCGGCGCTAATGTGTTTGGGTGTGAATAAAATCAATATGGCCACTTTGATACCACTCTGTCTTGCTTTATTTAGTTATTTATTTTTCATATTTGTAACCTTTTATTCCCTAGGCTGCACTTTGGAATAGAAAAATGTCTGAAAAAGATGACATTTCCAGCAAAAGTGTTTTTTCGGATCCATTTCACAGGGGAACAAATAAACGAAAGGAGGAAAGAGAGGGTGAGAACCGTTTCTTGAAGTCGCGGTTTTCAGTAAGTGAGGAGGAGCTAGACAGAAAGAGAGGGAATAAGAGGAAGAAAGAAAGAAGGGGGCAGCTGAAGCGGCAGAGCAGAAGTGGACACTGTCGTCGTATTCTCTGGGCAAGAAGGAAAAGACTGAGTCCTTTTCCTTCTCTGCCCTCCCGCCCATCCCCGAATGGCCACGAACGCTGAGCCTTATCTATAGGTCTTGGCTATTTCTGCCGTCCTAGGACGCATGTTCAAAATAAAGTAGGGGAAAGGAATCTATGGAATTAAAGAAGTAGGGGCACCTTGTGCCCTGCCAATCTCACCCACTTCGACCACTGGGCTTAATACGTCTCAGGCGATGCGGCCGATGTTTAACCTAGACAACCAAGATGGCAACAGCTAAGCAAAATGCCATTGACACTTTGGTAAATTCAAAGGAAATACATGTGGTTTCTCAATTCCTCCCTTTCGCACCCAATGATGAAACATTTACATCAAATGTATTGAAATCAGTCTACTAAATTCATGGTTAATTTCTTCATCTTGGCATTTTTCAATATTAAATACAAAATGACTGCCTGTACTGTCATTGCCTTCAGGAACAGTGAGTGGAAAGGAAGGGGCTGAGCCTTTATTATTTGTGAGAAGATGACTAGCAAACACACAAACGCCTATGGAAACATATGAGAATAACCAGAATACAATGGCAAGGACTATTTAAAGAATCTCATACCATCCGCCAAAAATGCCCTTCAACCAGGGCCATATACTTTCCCCATCTATGTTAAATTTGTCATCATTCTTGTCCAGTTCCTTCACACTAGCTATAATATGATCTGTCTGTTCATGAACTCTATGGGAGACGCTCGGTATATAGGACCAGCGTTCTGTACCTACAGTTGTGCAGACTCTGGTTTTGCAGAATCGCATCTCTTTGGGCTTGTAGCTGATCAGAGAGGATTCCTAAGGCAATGGCTGTCCCATTCGCTATCTCTTCTATTATAGCAACAGTCTTGACTGCACTGCTATTGATTCCCATCCCTAGAATGGGAGATAGGATGGAGAAAAACCTAGCAGTCTCACATATACCTCTAGCATCGGTGGGGTGTTTCTTCATGGGTATTGGTGATAGCTGGAATGTATAAGCTGGCGAACAGGAATAAGACCAGTCTGTAGGCCACCAGGCATATACTCTGTTGCCATATGCATAGTATGCTCTACGTTGTTTTTCCAGTATACTTCGGGCATTCTGTACACCTCTGGGCAGTTGAAAATTAACAAACACTGGGGCATTATAATCTGGCAAGGCTTGAAGATTGGAGAGAGGCTCATTCTGTCCTTGTCATAACATAGACGTTTCCATTATTGGTACGGAGCTGGTACCTGTGAGAAGGAGAGGCTGCATCCTGAGGTGATTGCAAAGATGCAATAGCGGGAACACCTCCCAGCAGCTTTGGTGCATGTTAATTTAGTGGAGCAGGGCCAGGAGCATAAGGTAGGGAAGGAACAGTGTGCACTACAGGTGCAGAGGAGCCAGCATCCAAAGGCATTGCTGTTTTCTTACAATGGGAAGAATGTATCTAGGCAGGAATCCCTCTGCACTTCACAGCAGTGTTTATGGTGATCAGGATTTAGTAGGGACTCTTCCACCTGGGCTGTAAAGCAGACTTTCATTTGTGGAACCGGGCATTGATCCAATCATCATACTGCAGGTGGTGGCAGGTTTTAGTCGAACAGTCGGGTAGGGCAGGATAGGGCCAAGAACGGGAACTGCAAAGACAGCAAATCAGTTGTTTGCAGTATTGTAAAACCTTATTTCAGATGCAGATTCCTGGCAGCTGAGATTCTAGGGAGTTTGAAGGGAGTACCATGATTTGACCCAAAATAATCTCGTACGGCTTGAGTTTAGTCTTCTTAGGTTTGACTCTGATTAACCATAGTGCCAGCTAGTGTCTGGCCACTTAAGGTGGGTTCTGGCACCAATATTGACCAATTTATTCTTGAGTGTCCATTGGAAAACTCAACCTTGCCTCATAAGTCAAGGTGCAGGCACAATGGGAATGTTGTTTTATTCCTGATTCCTTACATACTTCATGAACCACACAAGGGACAAAGTGAGTTTCTTGGTTACTGAACAACCACAACGGCATCCCAAATCTGGGTATGAAATACCTGAGCAAATTCTTAGCTACTGTAGGAGCACTGGCACTAGTACACGAGTACGTCTCCCCCTCATACAGAACCTATGCAAAGGATCACAAGAGCACAGGAATAGGAGCAACACTTCAGCATCTGAATATAGCGCATCTGCAGGTGAACTAAGGGGCCCCAAGAAGATGAGTAGGTATCAGGGATGGTCTTAATCCCTTTCACAATATTGTTGGCTGGCAAAGTGACACGAGTGACAATACGGTTGGCCGGCCGAGGAAATGACAAGCACAAACCAGTAGGGTGCGGTGATAGGAATCATACTGTCTAGTCCGACGTAGGCATGTCTGTGACACAGCTTGGCAAGGTTGGGAAGCAGACATTTTGGAGCAACCACTCACCTGGTGCTGTCCCTTCATACTCCGCCGGGGTCCTTTTTACAATTCTATTTGGTCCAGGCTTGCTTCTCAGCGTCAGATGTCTGGTCCTACAGCATAGCCAAATCCTTGATTGTAAGTACAGGAAATGTATCTGTTTGCATAATGTATATTGTAATTTACATATTGGGAGCCAGAACAGCTAGACCATTTCACCTGCAAAAGCATTGCTTCGGTTCACTTCAGCTTGAGTAGATTAGTGAGCAGTACATTTGCCAATAGCAACTTTATTTGGCAACACAAGTGCGCGTAACAAATTCTTCACAAAAACACCATTCTATACAGGTGTTTGTGCAGATGTGAGGAAACCATCTTGCACATACATGACCCCAAAGTCAAGGGCGACGCCCAAGGCTTACTTGTAATCAGTAACTATAGTAACAATCTTTTGTGTAGCTAATATACAAGCATGTGCGAGAACAGTATGTTTAGCTGAGCGTACTTGGGCAAATGTTGACTTTCTACAGCTTCATACCAGGTACATACAGTGTATCTAGCAATAAGGTTCCCAACATCATTTCTAAGGCAGGATCCATCTATATAGTAAAGGAGTTTGGTATGGTGGTATCAGACAAACTAATTGCGGGTTTGCCTAAATGTTCAGTAGACAATCATGGGGTTCACAATCTTGGACAGAAGGCATCAGAGAGGCGGGGTTCAATGCAGGGCAACACACTAAGGTAGTAGGCAAGTAACACAATCTCATTTCAAGAGTGCACAATTGTCAGGTTCTCGTAGTGAGCAATATGCACCGCTTCTATGAGAGTGGAGCCCAGGACAATATTCTCATATGCTTCTACTAGGAGGGTTGCCACAGCGATTGACTGCAGGCAAATCAGGAGACAGGCTGCCACAGGAGCAAGGATTGAGGAATAATATGCAATTGTTTTCTTTCGGTCCGTATGATCTTGTCTAGTAACCGAAGTGCACACCCATTTCTTCGATGGCAATATAGTCTAAAGGGCTTGGAGTAGTTGGGCAATCCTAGTGCAGGGGCTTAAGACAATGCATGCTTCTCTTTCCAAGATACCCGCTCTGCTTCCTCAGTTCAGTGCAAGGGTTTTAAGTTGTCCTTTTTAATATAATCTTGAAGTTGTTTAACGATGGAAAAAAAAAAAAACCTAATAGTCATTGTCTACAGTACCCTGCCATCTCCAAGAAAGTGTATACTTGGGAGATTTTAAGTGGATGTGATAACTTACTTATGGCTTCGATCTGGTGAGCTGACTGACGAAGTACCCCAGTGGAGATGCTGTGACCTAAATATTGAACACTGAGGAGACAACATTGTAATTTGTCCCTCATAGCTTTATGCCCTTACTTGGCCAGTTCAGTAAGCAGAGGCAACAACTTTGCCTTGAATTGGTCCCCGAATGGCAGAAACAACATACTGAACCAGAGTAGACACCTCCGGAAGGACTAAGGTGTCAAGAAGAGCCTTCCTAAGAGCTTGAGAAAAAATGGGAGGAGATTCCGTAAATCCTACGGGAGTCTCTGCCCAATTGGAACACGAAGAGAAACTGTCACTCTCTGTCCATGGGAATGGAAAAGAAAGCAGAGATTATATAAACTGAAAACCATTTAGCAATAACTGGTATATATTATAATATGGTAGTGGGACTGGGTACTACAAGAAAACTTGATATAACAACATTGATATTGGCTCTCAAATATTTGACAAAACAGTACAACTTCTTACAGTTTTTAAAAAAATTGTTTAATCAGAAGTGTTGCACACACTCACAGTGGGTACACCTGTTTTCTCAAAGCTTCAATGACAGGTTGACTTCCAGCTTTGCCTTCCGGGTGCAGAGAATACGCTGGATACGAGACCATATGCTTCATAGAGTTGAGTTTAATTTTGACCACGTGGAGAAAATACATCCTACATCATTTGAATGTTCGGGCCATAAATTAAAAAACAATTGTTTAAGCAATACATCATAGGAATCTACTGAACATATTTCAGACTTAACATCTCATCTCTCAAATTCCGGTAAAACAGCTAATACTTCATTGCATTAGTCATAGTTACATTGAGATAAAGCCACAGTTTGTGCAATAAACAGTCAATTCAATGTATACAATAAATCTCTTCCTTAAAAAATTGCAGGCTATTCAACAGAAAGACATATTGATATAGGAGCTAAAGTATTAGAAATATGGTCAAGTAATATGATGAGGGACTGTAGTTTCAGAAATGCCAAGTGCATCAGTGGACAAGCCGAAAGAGGCAAATACAGGATTTTAGAGGTTTTCTGAGCAGATCAGCAAGCACCAGTATCAATAAGACAAGACCTGGTTTTACCATTAATTACACATGTCACAAGTTAACCATTTTGATCTATTAAATCCAGGTTTTCACTGGGACTTTGCATGTCGTGGGCTGTCCTAATAGTTTGGGTACTAGTTCTATGTAATGTAGGTCATTTCAAGAGGCTCTCCGTGTGCTGGCACAGTAAATATCAAATTGGGGCAATCTCGTTTCCAATGTCCTAAATGACCAAAATTAAAGCATAAACCTCAGTGAGGGGCATTTTCTCCTCTTGCCCTCCCTTTGTTTTTGCCCATTGACTCCCTCCATGCCCACCCTGGTCTCTTATTCTATTCATCACTCCCCTTAACCGCCCTTTTACCGTATGTTGGAATGGTTGCATTTGCACAACCATCTACTTAGATTCTTTTGATTCCTTTTTCCTTTTTTTACTGCCATCCAGTGGATGGTGATGGTGACCAACTCAGACAAACCCTTTGCCAATATAAATAGTATGCAATTGTTTGAGCCACTAAAAAACAATACGTGCACAAAGGCAACCACAGCTTTCTGAACTTTGTCCGTTGACTGGGCAATGCCTGAATTCTTTCCAAAACATCCTGAGCTGATCTAAATAGTTTGCTGTCAATCCCCCTCCCTGTATTTTGTTTAAAGTTAGAAATATTTGTCCAGTCTGTCTTGACCAGACAGACTTCCATCATCCCATTCTCCAACCAATCCTTTGCCACAGGCAAGGCAACATCATCAGCAGGAGAATGCTGCGGCCAGTTACCCTTTTACATTGTATTGTAATTACATTTATATAGCGCTTACTACCCCTGACGAGGCGTCAAAGTGCTTTTTTGGCGAGTAGCGCGCTACTCCTGAACCCATTATGGATTAGTGGTGAATTAGTAGAGTGAAATATGAAAGTAATTTGAGTGGTGGATATGTTAGTCAGTTATTTGGATGAGAAGGATAGCAGAGGGATAGCAGAGGGAAAAAGGTTTGCATTTATATAGTCCTTGCTACCCTTGATGAGGTGTTGAAGCGCTTTTTTTGGCAAGTAGCATGCGACTCCGGAACCCATAAAGGATTAGTGGTGAGTTAGTATAGTGAAATATGGAATTAATTTGAGAGGTGGACATGTTAGTCTGTTTAGTTTGAAAAGGATAGTGGAGGGATAGAAGAGGGAAGGATTAAGACGTTTTTTTTTTGTTTGGTTTGGAGGTCATAACAGTAGAAGGAGGCTTGGGATGAGTAAAAGGGATGTGAAGGGGGAAGAGTCAGGGAAGGGTTTAGAATGGCTTGTTTTGGGGGATCGGAATAGTTAAAGGTATGAGATGATGCAAGGAGGGGTGGAGTAGGGAAGAGTCTCGAAAGGGTTATTTTGGGGATCATATTAGTGGTATGGGGTTTGGGATGAATGAGAGAGTAGAGGTAGAGTATATATTGATAGAGGTATAGGGTGAGAAATAGGGTAGTGCATTGGGAAGAATAGTAGAAAAAGGTTTGAGATGAGTCAGAGAGTTGAGGTAGAGGATATATTGAGAGAGGTATAGGGCGAGAAATAGGGTAGTTCATTGTATATGCTGAATTAGAAGAAAAGTAATAAATATATAGATCCATAAGTACATGGAAGGTATATAGATGCATAAAGGAAGTAAGTATATGTAGATTGAAGATACATTAAATAAACTCTGGCTTTCAAGTGTTCTACTTAAAATCATTTTTTTATGTGTGTGTGTATATATATATATGTGTTGTTTTTGGGTAATTCAATAGTGAAGCAATTGTAGATAAGTAGTTATGATAAAAGATTTACTTATTTATGCAGTCAGTTATATACATGTTAAAAACATAGAATAATGTAACTATCAGTAATATCTACATTTGTTTCACAGAACTAATGAATGAATATATATATATATATATATATTTTTTTTTAACAATTATTCTACACGTTTATACAAAGCAATATACAGGTACATATCCATAGTACAAATAAATGCTTATATACAGAGGGATATGCTGTATATTTTGGTTTGCGTATGGTGCTTATGTGGGGAAGAGACAATACTTGAGTAGTTTTCTGATGATAAGGTGGTTATCCGTAGAACTTATGTTGGGGGGTAAAGAGTTCCATAGTTTGGCTGCTTGAACAGAGAAGGATGTGCCACCCATGGGTTTTTTTCTTGTATCTTGGGATTTTGAGGCGAGGTGCCACTCTAGAGCGGAGGTTCCTTTGTTGAATGTGTTTGGTGATTTTATTCCTGATTAACAGCGGTCCCGTTCCATGTATCGCTTTATGGGTGATGCAAAGCAGCTTAAACATGAATCTTCTGGCAACCGGTTACCAATGCAGGGCTTTCAAGGCAGGGGAGATGTGGTCTTGCTGTTTTATATGTAATAGTAGTCTGGCAGCCGAGTTCTGAATCCGTTGTAGTCTTTTCATGGTCGTTACAGGTGATCCATGGTAGAGGTTATTGGCTTAATCAAGTATGGACAGAACAAGGGAGATGGTAGCTTGGACCTTGTGTGGAAATCCCAAATGGGAGAAGATTCGTCGCAGAGCTTTTATTATAACAAAGCTTGATCTTGCTAGTTTGTCCACTTGGGCATTCATTGGTAGCTTGGAGTCCATGGTCATTCTGAGGTTTCTTACTTCCTTCAATACTTTAGGCGGTGTTCCCAGATCATCAGGCCGGGCGACGAGTGGGTTATAATGTTTCCAATCGCCACACGTGAGTATTTCCGTTTTGGAAGCATTCCAAGTGAGATGATAGTGCCTTAATGGACCCCTGCTTTTGTGGAGTACGGTTTGGATGAGAAAGGTGGGGTATGGATGACATTAGTTCTGTTGCGAAGGTAGGATGCGATCCAGTCTAAAGCAGTCCCCTTTATGCCGGCTTCGTAGAGTCTTTGTATCAGAGTGTCATGGTCAACCGTTTCAAAGGCAACCAAGAGGTCCAAGAGAAGTAGCACAGTAACCCCGTTTTGGTCAACTATGTTCTTCAGGTCATCCCAGATGGCAAGGAGGGCAGATTCTGTGCCTCTTCCTGGACAGAATCCTGTTTGGAAGTCAGAAAGTATGGCATGGTCTTCAATTAATTGTGACATCTGGGTAAACGCTGCTTTTTCTATCAGTTTGCCCACGAAAGGTCCTTTTGTAATCGGTCTGTAATTGTCGGGGTTCAGCGGATCCAAGTTTGTTTTCTTCAGTAATGGGCGTATGTACGACTTTTTGAGTTCTTCTAGAAATATTCCGGTAGTTAAGGAGTTGTTGATGATTCTTTTTAATGGAGTGGCAGCAGAGGTTGTTAGAAGAATTTTCTCGAAGGTTTAGAATCATGTCATCGGCTAATAATTTTAATTTTGCCATCCCCAGCATTGGAGATTTTAAGTTTGCCCTACTACGAATTTGTATTGCAAGTGGTTCTATAAAGAAAGTAAATAAAAGCGGGGAAAGGGGGCACCCCTGACGTGTGCCTCTTTTGATCTGAAGTAGACTTGCTAACCTGGAATTAACTACGAGCTTGGCTTGGGCGCCATTATATAGATTGGTTAGCATCAAAATAACCTGGGGGGGGGGGGACCGAATTTTCCTAAGCAATAAAATAGGGCGTCCCAGTTTACCACATCGAATGCCTTCTCGGCATCGATCATCATCACTAGGGCTTTTACATGATTTACTGAAAAATAATCTATGGCCTGAATCAGAAACGGAGTATTTGAAGACATTAAACGCCCTGCTACAAACCCAGTCTGATCTGGATGTATTAGTTGTTGTGCTTCTGGAGTAACACAGATAGCCCAAAGCTTCATTAGCAATTTATATTCTATATTAAGCAGGCTGATCGGCCTGTAAGAATGCAGAGATTTTGGATTCTTATCCTTTTTAAGAAATGATACTATAATTGATTCTTGAAAGGTTGAGGGGATCTTGCCCCCGCTTTTGATAAAAAGATAAAATAGATCGACTAAGAATGGAAAAAGCTCACTTGAGAATGTTTTGAAAAATTCTGTAGGTAGCCCATCATTTCAGCAGGCTTTTGCATTGGGCATTAACTTTAGGGCTTGTTGAATCTCCAAGAAAGTTATAGGCTTCAGCATCGCCTGAAGATCTGATTCGGATAAAAGAGGCCAAGTCAATGAAGCATTGTACCGACTAATGAGGCTTCTGGATACCGTATATTGAGTCTGATAAATATCAGAGTAATGTTGGGAAAAAAAGTTTTTAAATTTCTTCCTGGTCGTTGACCTTCTGCCCTGTGATTGGATGTTCTAAAGAAATTACCAAATCCTTCTCTTTCTTTAGTCTAGTTGACCAGGCGAGAAACTTGCTGATGTGTTGATTCTCCTAATATATTTTTTGTTGATAGGTGTTCGACGTTTTGATTTCTTCTAGAGTAAAAAAATCCCTTAGATTTAGCTTTGCAGTGGCAATAGAGCCTGGCTCTCTCGTGCCGTTGTTTTGTTCCCTGACTCTAATTGCATTTTCTAAAATAGCCTGCAGGCTTGCAATCTGCTCAATACGTTCCTTGTGTTTTCTTGATTTTAATGCTATGATCCTTGCCCTTAAAGTTGCTTTAAATGCCTCCCAAATAGAGAATAACTGAGCTGTATTGGAATTGAGGGTAAAAAACTCTAAAATGAACTGCTTCGTCTCCTCCACCCAATCTGGATCGGACAGCAGAGATCTATCAAATTGCCATCTGGCTCCATCCCTATCTTTTGGCCAGATTTCAACCTCTAAGGAGACGAGGGAATCATCTGAATAAGCATTGGAGAGGATATCCGTTCGGCCCCTGTTTAGTGATTTAGAAATTTAAAAAAAAATGAATTTGTGACGCAGTTTTAAATCTTTACGAAAAACATGTAAACCTTCTACCTTCTGGGTAATCCTCTCTCCAGGGGTCAATCAGCTAGAAGCTCGACTTTAATACTTCTTTTTGGCTTTGGGCTTGAGCTGCTTTTTGTTTTTGTTGGAGGTATCTTTGGCTTGCTGTTGTATAAAATTGAAGTCTCCCCCGCAAATCAAGGGACCTAAAGCTCCCAATGCAAGATTGAAAATCCTTATAAGGGCATCTGTTTCATCGCTAGAAGAACCATAGTAGTTTATAAGATTGATGTTTTGCCCATTCATTATTACTTTGACCCATAGCCACCTCCCATGTGGGTCTCGAATGACTTCCCTCACCTCCCAGTCAACTCTATTGCTCAAATATATGGCAACTCCCCTAACTGCAGAGCTTGCTGATGCAAAAAATGTGTGAGAGTACATGCGTGGGATTCTCAACTTTGGCGTATTGCTCTTCAAGTGGGTTTCCCGAAAATAGACAGCAGGTGTAAAGGAAGCTAACCAGCTCAACACACTAGCATATTTTCGCTTATTGGCTATCCCATTGATGTTGCATGAAAGAATCCAAATACTACTTTTTAGAGATAAAGACATTCAACATTTTTACACTTTGCTTCGTCACCCTTCTACTGGCACTTGTGCTTTGTTGCATACAATTTGGTGATTGTTTTCTGACCTCATTGCATCTGAACATTTTTTCAACTAAAAAGTGCTCCCCCCCCCACCACCCTGGCTGGGCTCCCTGAAAAACCCCAGTGCACCCCAAAAAATCCCCAATTAGGGAGGGGAGAGCCCGTCTCGCTCCCTTCCCTGTGATGTTGAAGTTAATGTGCCTTGGTTTGGCACTTAGGTCATCACATCGGCGATGACCGCCATAACTTGGATCACAAAAGAAAAAAAAAACAAGAAAGAACACTGAGAGCTGGAGATATGAGACACTTTTAAGCCAGCTTCAAGCAGGACCTCACTAAAAAAAAATGTCCCTGAAAAACTCCAGAAAGAAAAAGACCCCCACCTCTTAACTCACAGTTTGAGTTATATAGTCCAGTTCCTGACAGTTCTAGCTCCAAGCAGCTCAAGAGAGTAGATCGTAGTGGTAGGGTTGTGTGACAGCTGCGGCAGCCTAAATCTAGATGGATTCTCTCCTCTCCATAAGTGCTCCGTAAATGAAAAGAAATTCCAGGGTGAAAGGACGCGTGGAGGCAGCCAGCCCCCTTAAAACTTGATGTAATGTAATGTAAAAAGAACTTGTATAGCGCAGACTGTCACCCCACGGGTATCCTGGCGCTGAGACTTATCCTAATATCAGTGTGCATATAGATAAACCTACCCAGACGATAGTAAAATTACTCCTCCCTCGGGAAGAGCCAGGTCTTCAACCTCTTCCTAAATGGAAGCAGGGTTTGGATTTGTCTGATATCTAAGGGGAGATCGTTCCACAGTCGTGAGGCTGCTACACCGAAAGCTCTGCCGCCAGTCCAAGTCTTCTTAAATCTCGTAGTAACCACCAGATTTGTGCTTTCTGAGCCGAGATTTCTTCTGGGAGCATACAACGTAAATTTTTCTGCAAGGCTTTTGGGCCCAGCCCATGTACTGCTCTAAACATAGTAAATAGGGATTTAAATTGTATTCTTTGGCGAACTGGCAGCCAATGAAGATCCTTCAGAGCCAGTGTTGTTGAGGATCTGCGCTGCCTGTTTAGAGCCAATTTGGCTGCTATAGTCTGAATCCTTTGTAGCTTCAGTATTACTGAGTTTGGTGCACCCAGGTACAGTGAGTTGCAGTAATCCAACCTGCTCAATATTACACTCCTCACTACCTGTGACCTGGTAGTAGTGGGTAGCAGTGGAAGGATTGATAGTAAGGCTCTAATTAAAGAGAAATATGTGCCCACTGTCTTATTAACTTGTGACTCTAACTGGAGATTATCATCCAGCATGACCCTCAGGTTGCGTACTGTTCTAACCGGAGTCAGAAGTTTATCTGTAGGGGTGAGTCTAAATTCAGAGGGGAAGGGGCGGGCAATTTTGGTCATGGAGCAATATACAATCTCCGTTTTATCCCCATTAAATTGTAAGGCATTGTTTCTGAGCCATTTTGTCGTACTTTGCATACACTCCTGGAATTTATCCAGAGAGACTGCCTGGTCTCCTCCTAAAGAGAACACCAGTTGTGTATCATCTGCATAGTTGACTATATCAATGTCGAAGGACTTGATAATGGGGATGAGTGGGCGCAGGTAGATATTAAATCAAATTGGACTGATTGCTGATCCCTGTGGTACCCCATGGCACACAGGAGTCTTTGGAGATGTAAAAGGTGGGATTATCACCGCCTGTTGCCCGCCTGTCAGATATGACCTCTGCCATTTCAGTGCCAGTCCTTTTACTCCAATACTCTCAAGTCTCTTCAGTAAAATGCTATGATTCACCGTATCAAATGCGGCAGACGTGTCCAATAATACCAATACGGTCGAATTGCCATTGTCTGCCCGCATTCTTAGGTTATCGAGTACTGTCACTAGGGCAGTTTCTGTACCATGCCCAGGACGAAACCCGAATTGTGCCTCATCTAACAGATAGTTTTCTTCCTGGAAATGGGAAAGAGACTTACTGACTGTTCGCTCCAGAATTTTTACTGGATATGGCAGCAGGGAGATAGGTCTAAAACTTGATGGGCAAAGGGGATCAAGTGTGGGTTTCTTGAGTAATGGAGTGACCATCGCCTGCTTACACCTCTCTGGAACGATTCCTTTATCCAGTGAATGGCAGCAGATCTGCCATAGCCAAGGAGACAGTTCTGAATTAAATTCTTTCCATATTCTCTGCGGGAGAGGGTCCAATGGCGAGCCAGAGGACACACTCCGAGCTAGTTTATTAAATATTTCCTCAGTGGGAATTTGAAAAGACTTCAACACTGCTTGTTGATAACTATCAGTTACCTCTTCCTGTTGTTTTATCACCACTGTTGTAAATAGGTCTTTATTCACATCCAGATTAGTTTTAGTATTTGAGTTAAGACCATCAATAATCTTATTGATTTTCTCGTCAAAGTGGAAGGCAATATCATCACATAGCTTTTGTGTCGCTCTGATCTTATTGCTCACACAGGCCAGATTGAACAGGTCCTTCATTATGGTAAAAAGAGTTCTCGTGCTGTTAGGAGCCAACAGGATGGATTTGGCATAGTAGTCAGCTTTGGACCTGGCAATCATTTCCTTGTATGAGGTCTGCAGTTGTTTTAAGATGATAACTTGATAACCAGTGCTACATAGCCATTGCTCTGCACGACCCAAAAGGGAATCCCAGGAGTGGTGACATGAAACTGTGGGAGCACAAGCCCATCTCAGCCTAGCTCAGCCTATATCCATATGCGGCGAAAATGTGGCAGCCGCCCGTAATTCATGCAACCTCAGCAGCACCCGCGGCTCCCAGCCATAGCCTGGCGAGGAGCTTCGCTACATCGCTCGGACCTCACAAACGCAGTGGTCAACGCCGGATGTGACATGACCACTAGCCGAATAGCATGACGGAATGCTCTTTCCGGCTTCCCCTGGCTTGAAGGTTTTAGGTGGACATGGGTCAGAAGGGCTGCCGGCAGGCCTGCTTGCTTTGACCAGGTCGATAAATTCATCATGTAAAATGTGTTGGAAAGAACGGAGAGGCTGGGTAAGAGTATTCTTGGATTGTTGTTTTGTAAAAGGGTCCGCGCTGGTGCTTTGCCTTTGTTTTAAGTACGAGTCCAACTTGTCTGCTTTGCCTGTGTAATGATTTGCCAGTTTGTCTGTGAAATCTTGAGTAACGGGATGAGCTCCTTCTAGGCAATTTGGTTTATGAAATTCATTGAGTATTTTATAGAATTCTTTATTTGCACATTTAGCATTTAGAATTCTGTCTGAATAGTGGCTTTTCTTCGCTTTTTTGATAGCTGACTTGTATAATCTGTTTATTTTCTGTAGGCAAAGTTTGTCTTGATTGGCGTTTGTTTTGAGCCAGGTTCATTGCAGCTTTCTAATTTGTTGTTTTATGTCTTTTATCTCTGTATTTCTCCAATGTGCTTGTTTTCTTTTGTTCTGTTGTGTGGTTTTTAGTGGTATCGGGATATCAAAAGCTTCCTGTAGTCACTCATGTAGTTTTTTAACAGAATGTATTGTTTCTAGATCTGTACTGGATGTTAGTTGTGTTTCTAAGTGTTCCAAGTTGAGTTTGTTCCACGGTCAATAGGTGGATACACGTAAGGTGGTTTTAGGTGCATCGCTTCATGTTGTTTTATGTTGGAAAGCAAGCAAATGGTGGTCTGGCCATGTGACCAGAGTTATAGTTGAAAGGTAACTAGTTCGGTATTAGCAAAAATGACATCTAGGATGTGTCCAGCGTTGTGAGCGGACGATCTGATGCAGGTTCAGTGCGTCTAGGCCAGTGATGATTGTTTTTAGATGGGGCATATTAAGTTTGTCAAACCAAATGTTGAGGTCACCCAGACCGCATAGGTTGGAGTGTAGTGTTATCAGGTTTGGAACCATGTCTAGAAGCGTGTCTGGGAATGTCGCATTGCTAGGTGGATGTCTGTAAAGGAGTAGGAACTTACAGGAGGAAGATGGTGTAGGATTGCATCTGGTAAAAAAAAAGAGCCTCACAATTTTTTATGGACACGTCATTAACTTAAGTGATATGTAAAGTTTGCCTGAACCCAACAGCTAGGCCACCTCCCTTTTTGCTATACGATTTTGGGTGATCGTTTAGTAGCCTAGAGGAACGGCTTTATGCAGGACTGGAGCCATATCATCTCCCAACCATGATTCAGTTATGAATAGTATGTCTGGTTTTGCGTCAGTGAGAAGGTCGTAGATGTGATCTACATCAACATCAGTTGATCCCTAATTTGCCTTGGTAATATCAACCTCAATGTCTAATTCACATCTGCTCAATTCGGTTTATAATTGGCGATCTCTTTCTTTCTGTTGACTAAAATGGCAGGGAACCACAGGACATGGGCAGTGACCCCCCTCCCCCCTTGTGGACCTGGTTACTGCCATAAGGGAGCAAGGGCATCTGGGGACTTGTCTTGGGGCTCACCCTTATTGAAAAAAAGGAGTGTGGACCCTCATGGGTGTTCAGGTCTAATTCTCTAGCTAATCTATGCAGACTGTGAGTCCTATCCATCCTCTAGCTCACATGGACCAACTGGACATGAGGTCTAGAGACAGAGTGTGTTGTTGTGGAGACAGCTTTGTGTCGTGAGTACAGTGCACTGTCCTCTAAAACCTTCTATCCGGCCTTGCTCCTAGTCCGTTGTCTTGCTGTGTCTGCTCGCTCACTAGTGCATTGTCTCCTTGTGCCCCTGGTGGTGCCCGAATGGCCAACAATACATCTTTTCTTGGTGCATCAGCAGGTATACCTCTGGCATCACCAGCTGGCGTTAGGAAACTCAAAATGTATATAGAGTCCTCCTCCATTTCGTTTTCTTGCTCAGACATTTTGATTGTAATTTGGGGAAATGAATAAGGACATGGTGGGGCAGTCTGGCTAATAGCCCTATACCTGTCCCTCAAGTGAGGAATTTAATATTGGAGTTTCTTGTGAGTTTTCTTCATTCCACGCATTTGTGACTCATGTTTTCATTTGTCTACTTCATCATACCAGTTTAGGAATACAGGCCGATGTTCTCGGTGTTCTGTATCAGTTGTATTCTTAGGGTCTTTCAGTCGTCTTCTCAAGTTATTTTAGCACTCTACATCAATAATACCTTTCTCCGGAAAGGGCTTCTTCCCATGCTCATTAGTGAGTCTCATGCTCTGTTTCAATTACCTGCATGTGCGTTGTCCATACTGGCGGTACATAGCATGGCAGGAATCCCTTTCTCTGGAGGCTCTCCCAGTTGACATTTTTTTGCCTCCATCCTTGTTTCTCCTTTGCACCAATTTTAGGAACAAATGAAGGTGTCTCCCAGTCATGTGCTGCAGCTCATCCCATGGAGGGAGGCAGGGTAGAAGGGAAAATGGGAAAGGAAGGACCTTGAGTTAAACTAATTTCATGGAGGGAGGACAGAAAGTATCTTACACTGGCACACACTGACTGTGCCCATGCCCTGATTCTCCATTCTCAGGTGAGATGCTCACAGAGACCCTGGGATGCTAGATCAGTGAGTCTCTTTCACACGCACATTCATCCTCATAGGGCCTGTGTTTGGGTGTTATTTCTCGTATGTTTATTTCTGTTGTGTATTTGATATTCATTCAACACTCTTTACAAAAGTTACATGAAGAGCACAATACATAGGAATTCGGCATTAGCTAGCAGCTACCCGTACGTACGCAGGAATTTGTGCAGAGTGAGCCATGATGATGCGATGAAGCCAGACGTAAGCAATTCTGGAATGATTTACAAGAATTTATACATTAGAGCTGCAAATTAATTTAGATGCTCATAGTGTATGTGTTATTTACTAAGAGTGAGCAGTGAGGTTGGAGGCATCGCATTGGAGTGGGATTAAGAGGTGCTTGAGAATTTTTGAAGATGATTACGTACATTGTTGTGGGATGGGTGATTCAGTAGAGGTCTTATAAGTGTTAACAGCATTTAACTGGTAAAGATATTGGGAGGTTTGGGCGTAGTTAGGTAAGTTGGTTTAGTGATGTGGTGAGAATTATAGCACAGGCTGGCCTGAGCAAGAACAGGGAGTTGAGGTTTATAGGCGTTCTGTGAAAGTAATACCAACGTGTGGAACCTTCTAGCACAGCTACATTGACTTCCTGATGTCTGCTGGTGGAAAGTCGCAGTGGATAGGAGGAGCTTGAATGGATTTTGGGTAGTGTCTGCTTGCTCGCTAGAGATTAGGGCATAATGGTAGTGGGGTGTGTTCCTGGAATTTAGTTGAAATTCTTGAAGATCTCACCAGTTGGGTGTGAAGGTGGGAGATAGAGACAGGGTAGTGTAGGCGGACATTGTGCATTGTGGCAGTAGATTGAAGTGGATCCTCTTGCGAATGAGTAGTGAAGTCGGGATTGGGAGAAGAGGCATGGTGCTTGGACTAGGATCTTCCTAAGATAGAACAGAATGCTGCTTCCTTTTCGATGAAATAATTGAATATCAATCAGCAAGTGTGTTGGGGCTGCCAGGGTGGTAATGTACTGCGGTTGAATCCAGATTTAAGGCAAGTTTGAAGCTGCCAAATTTAAGAGTGGACAGATTTAGGGAGAAACTTTCATGTAACCTATAATATTAAGTGTATAGTAGATGTGCTGGCAGCCACACTGGCAGGACTAGTTCCAGGGGACGAGATTTTGGAAACCTGAATCGGCACAAGAGGCAGTCAAGTAGTGGGTTTAGCTGGAGACTAACCAGGGTTTTCAAGTGCTACAATAGCCATAGACATGGGTAGATTGATGGGCATGGTGGTCCTTTCCTGCTGTGTCTTGGTGCATGTCTCAGTGCTCCTAATCTTTCTGTGAAGATCCACGTCAGTCACCATTATGTAGAAGAACATGGCACTTTTGTGAAGAAAGGATGTTTTCCATGGTTGGCTCATGTTGGATTGGAGAAGCGGGCATAAAGTAACTGCAGTGTTTGGAAGAACAATTGCCATCAAAAAAATATAGGCTTCGATGAGAGAAAATGGCTTTGGTGCTGTTATGCACACATCTGAGAGCAGGAACTTGGACAGACTTCATTCTCACTCATTTAGAGGTCAAACTGTACTGTAGAGAGGAAGGCAGAGGGCACAACTCAGGTTTCCTGCCTTTCCCCTTACAGTTTTAAAGACTCCAAATAATAGAATGATTGCAACTCAAGATCCTGTGTCTCATTCATAAGAAACTTCCTGGCATTTAATCGGGATACTTTGCTAAAGTGCTTGTAACCGATCATCCGTCTTAATACCTCAGTCAGCAAACCTCAATACACTCAAAATTGGGCTGTAAAGAAACCAATGGTTTATAAGAGGGTCTTTTCAAGTCTAATGCTCATCATGGTGGAACTCTTTACCATTATTAACACTCAAATACTACTTATTAAAGTTGAGAAGAAACTTAAAAACTCGCCTCTTCTTCCAAGACTACAGGTAGACCTCTTTCTTTAGTCAAAATCCTTATTTCAAGCCTACTGATTTATTTTAATATACAGGTCAGAAGTGCATGATCTGCACTAAATGACTGTGGTTTCAGCCAAGCGCTATTATTCTTGGTCACTCCAAGGATTTCAAGATTGTCTCTTAGGCGATACAGGTTAAAGACTTTACAAGCAGGTTTTATATTGCTTTTGGATTGTTGGTTCCTGTGATCATTTGGTTGTTCAGCTGTTGGATCCCCTATTTTGTTCCTCAACTCGGCTTTACTAAAACCCAAGCTAAATAAAAATACTTGGGTGACTGCATTCGGCATGCCTCTTCCTGATATATGGACCCGCCAATCTATTTTTAGTCCTTCATGCTCACCTCTGTCCTCTTGTTGTGCATATTAGTCACTCATTGTTGGACCTGGCCCTTTCTGCAGGGTCATCCCCAAAATGTTTGCCTTCCGCCTCCTAATTTATTGTTGAATTTGTGTTTGTTGGCCGTAGGACCCTGTGCACTTTGCCACTGCTAAAGTGCTTGTGCTGTCTCCTTAAAACATGATAACATTGGCTTACACCCAATTTACGTATTTATTTTACTTTTAAGTCCCTAGTAAAGGGCACTACATGTACCCAGGGCCTGTAAATTAAATGCTATTAGTGGGCCTGCAGCACTAGTTGTGCCACCCACTTAAGTATCACTTTAAACATGTCTCAAGCATGCCACTGTAGAGCCTGTGTGTGCAGTTTAAACTGTCATTTGGACCTGACAAAGTAAACCTTTTGCCGTGCCCAAACCTTATTTTTTTTAAAAACTGTTTTTATTTATTTTTCCTTTGGGTTTTAACATACAAAGAAAGAAACCGTGGATACACGACACATCTTGGATGTCTGACATTATCAGTTGTTGTAAGGCAGAAAGTACAGCATTGATGTCCTTAAAAGAGAGCATTAGGTTAGGTTCAATTTTCATACAATTATAGTTAGAGGGTCGTACATGGATCATCTATACCCATCGACATTAGGTCGGGGACAACAATTTTCACGTCTCTCTCCCCGATCTCCCCATTAGCAAATCTTCCTCATCTCCCATTTCTAAGTCATAGTATTCTATCCAAGGTGACCAGATCTTTTGGAATTTTCGCGGACAGCCCCTTGCTTTGTATGTTGCTTTTTCTGCCACCATATATAAATCCATGCAAGTTCTCCACTCCTTAAGCGTAGGGAGTTGGCGGACTCCCCAGTATCGGGCTATATCCCTCTTAGCTACCACTAGCCCCAGATTAGCCAACGTGAGTTTGGTACGTGGTAGGTTTACCTCTGTAGGGATTCCCAACAAAACATACTGGGGTTCTAATTCAATTTGGGCTTCCAGTATGCTATTAAGCTCCCTCAGTATCTCGGTCCAGTATGTTTTAATCTGGCCGCACTCCCACAGGGTGTGTATAAATGTGCCGCATTCTGTGTGGCATCTGAGCCATTCCGAGGTGTCTGCTCTTCCCATGTTATGTAATCTGGCTCTGTCAAAGTAAGTCCTGTGTAGGATTTTGTATTGGATGAGGCGCAGTCTTTGTTTTATTGCCACTTCACATGGGTGCATGAGGGCGGCTTCCCAATCAATGTCTTCCATTGGGCCTGTGGTGAGCTCCCATTTAGTTCTAAGCGGACCTAGTTTGTCGGGCATGTTGTTAATTAGTGTTCTGTATGTCAGCGAGATAGCCTTAGTAGGAATCTCCTCCTGCAAAAGTCTACCCTCTAGAGGGGAATATTCCAGTAGTGTCGCGGTTTCCAGCCCCTCCGCCTGCCAGGCATGTCGCAATCTAAGGTAGGCATAGGTTTGGGTGTCCTATAGCTGATATGTGGTTTGGAGTTTGCTGAACGGCGCCAGAGTGCCTTTCTCCATGACATCTCCCAATTTGGAGATCCCTATCAAATCCCACTGTCTAAAGCCTCTTAGCTTTCCGTTCTCCGACAATCTTGCTCCTTCCCATAATGGAGTCTCTCTCGTAGGTTTCATGTCCCACTGCATTTGCTTTTCAGCACTTTTCCATGTTTCCAGCACCCTCTGAGTGGCCGGTAGGAGTCGACTACTACCCTTCCCTCAATAGATGTAGTGTAGGTGCGTGTGGTCTCGGAACTGAAGCCTTGCCAACATGTATGTGGGATGGTCCCTCGCAACGTGATTCCATTCGTTAACTACAATGAGGTGGGCCGCTCTGTAGTAGGCTCTAATATCTGGTAGGGCCGCTGCAGCGTTTGCAACGCTATTCTTGGATGCGCCCCATCCCACAGAAGTAGGCGTAGCTCAGTATTGAGGGTTGCGAAAACGGTCTTTGGTATTTTACAATAGGTGTTTTGCAACACATAGAGTAACTGGGGAAGTGTGACCATTTTGTACATAGCGGCTCTGCCCATTATCGTCAGAGGGAGTTTCCTCGATCTCTTGACATCTTCCTGAAAATTTAAGAGGATTCGTTTGATATTGTGTTCCAGACTGGCTGCTACGTCAGTGGTGATATAGAGCCCAAGGTAGGTAAACCCCTCCGACGACATTTGCAGGCAACTCTGGTAGCCCTGGGGTTCTATAGTGCCTCCCACTGGATATATGATGGATTTTCTCCAGTTGATCCTATACCCTGCATGACGGCCATATTCTTCGAATATCTGTAAGATTTTGGGGAGTGTCTCGGTCGGGTTCGTAACATATAATAAAATATCGTCGGCATACAGGGATATGCGTTCCACCTCTAAAAAGTGTGACTCATCTACGAAACCGCCCAACCCTTGATGGGATCCAACGACACACGCCGAAGGTTCCAGTATCAGAGCAAACAGTAATGGAGACAAGGGGCATCCCTGTCTAGTACCCCTCTGAACAGGCAGGCTCGCCGAGGTCGCCCCGTTAACTCGGACTTAAGCCACTGGAGCAGTATAGAGAAGTGTCAATCATTCCAGAAACACTGGACCAAGTCCAAATTTTTCCAGAGTGCGTCTCATAAAAGGCCAATGTACTGTATCGAATGCCTTTTCGGCATCAAGTGAAAGGAGTCAGTGTGGGCTATCTCTGTTCTTAACTGTATCCATCCAGTTGGCCAGCCTTCATAAGTTAAAACGTGTGGCTCGCTTAGGCATAAAGCCTGATTGGTCTCTATGTATCAGGGGGGTAATAACTGCCAGGAGGCGCATCGCCAAAATAGTGGCCAGTATCTTTGTTTCAATATTGAGCAGTGAGATGGGTCTATAGGACCCGCACTCCTCTGAAGGTTTCCCCTCCTTGTGGATCACCACCACCGTTGCCGTTCGAAGGTCACTTGGAAGTGTCCCTTCCTCTTTCGACGCCCGAAACATGTTTAGTAAATGCGGAGCCAACAGACTGCTGTTCTGTTTAAAGAATTCCCCAGGTAGCCCGTTGGGGCCTGGGGTCTTCCCCAACTTTTGCCGGCCTATGGCCTCCAACACCTCCTAGAGGGTTAAATCCTCGTCTAACCTGTCTCCCTCCTCTTGGGAGAGTGAGGGAGTCTCAATGGCTTCCAGATACTTGGCTATATGTGCATCGCTCGTCTGTGTTCTGACTTTATAGAGTTCCGCGTAGTACTGGGCAAAGGCCACAGCTATATCCTTCGGTGCGGTGTACGTTTGACCTTCTTCTTGAATGGACGTCACCCATCTCGCCTCCATTTCTTTCCTACTCAACCATGCCAGGAGCTTGCCCCGCCCTGTCTCCCGTCTCGTACAGCCGGTGTTGGGTTGCCAGCTGGCGAGCCTTCGCCTCTTGAGTCACCAACGCCTGATATTCCCTTTTCGTTATTTCTATTTGGCGAAGGGTGAGGCTGTTTAGTATGGATGTTCCGCTGTTTTCCAAGCTTAATAGTTTACATTCTAAGGCCTCTATCTCATGGGCTTCTTTCCTTTTTTTATGGGCAATTATATTTTGTGCTCTGTCTCTAATTACTGTTTTGAATGCCTCCCATAGGGTGGCCGCCGACTGCACGGAACCTTCATTTTCTCAAAAAATAGTTCTGAGTCTACCCGGATTTCTTTGGCAACCGCCCTGACATGCAAGGCCCACGGGCTCAGCCTCCAGTTCCCTCCTTTGTCCCCGTTTCTACCTCCCACTGTTAATAAAAGCGGCGAATGGTCCGATATTCCCCTAGCCAGGTATTCCACCTTGTCTATGCCCTCTATCTCCCCAGCCGGAGCAAAGAGGTAGTCCAATCTAGAAAACACTCTGTGGGCCCCTGAGAACTAAGAATAGGCGTGTACGTCTGGGTGGTGTCGTCGCCGCCATAGGTCGGTCAGCCCAAGGGCGTCTTGAAATCTTGCCAAGTGTGTAGGCCTATGTGTCCCTGTGAGTCTTCCCTGCCAAGTGGTGCCACCCCTGCCCTGTACCCTTAGAAGTGGGCCTGTGGTGCACTGCCAGCTCTGATGCTCTGCTCTGATGCTCTGCTCTGATGCTCTGCTCTGATGCTCTGCTCTGATGCTCTGCTCTGATGCTCTGCTCTGATGCTCTGCTCTGCTCCGCTCTGCTCTGATGCTCTGCTCTGCTCTGATGCTCTGCTCTGCTCTGATGCTCTGCTCTGATGCTCTGCTCTGATGCTCTGCTCTGATGCTCTGCTCCGCTCCGCTCTGATGCTCTGCTCTGATGCTCTGCTCCGCTCTGCTCTGATGCTCTGCTCTGATGCTCTGCTCCGCTCTGCTCTGATGCTCCGCTCTGCTCTGATGCTCCGCTCTGATGCTCCGCTCTGCTCTGATGCTCCGCTCTGATGCTCCGCTCTACTCTGACGCTCCGCTCTGCTCTGACGCTCCGCTCTGCTCTGACGCTCCGCTCTGCTCTGACGCTCCGCTCTGCTCTGACGCTCCGCTCTGCTCTGACGCTCCGCTCTGCTCTGACGCTCCGCTCTGCTCTGACGCTCCGCTCTGCTCTGACGCTCCGCTCTGCTTCTGACGCTCTGACGCTCTGCTCTGACGCTCCGCTCTGCTTCTGACGCTCCGCTCTGCTCTGACGCTCCGCTCTGCTCTGACGCTCCGCTTGCTTCTGACGCTCCGCTCTGCTTCTGACGCTCCGCTCTGCTCTGACGCTCTGACGCTCTGCTCTGACGCTCTGACGCTCTGCTCTGACGCTTGCTCTGACGCTCTGACGCTCTGCTCTGACGCTCTGACGCTCTCGCTTCTGACGCTCTGCTTCTGACGCTCTGACGCTCTGCTCTGACGCTTGACGCTCTGACGCTCTGCTTCTGAAGCTCTGACGCTTGCTTCTGACGCTCTGACGCTTGCTCTGACGCTTGCTTCTGACGCTCTGACGCTCTGCTCTGACGCTCTGACGCTCTGACGCTTCGTGCTCTGAAGCTTCTGACGCTCTGCTCTGACGCTCTGACGCTCTGCTTCTGACGCTCTGACGCTTCTGCTCTGACGCTCTGACGCTCTGCTCTGACGCTTGACGCTCTGCTCTGACGCTCTGACGCTCTGCTCTGACGCTCTGACGCTCTGCTCTGACGCTCTGCTCTGACGCTTGACGCTCTGCTCTGACGCTCTGACGCTCTGCTCTGACGCTCTGACGCTTGCTTCTGACGCTCTGACGCTTGCTTTGACGCTCTGACGCTCTGCTCTGACGCTTGACGCTCTGCTTCTGACGCTCTGACGCTCTGCTCTGACGCTTGCTCTGACGCTCTGCTCTGACGCTCTGCTCTGACGCTCTACTCTGACGCTCTACTCTGACGCTCTACTCTGACGCTCTACTCTGACGCTCTGACGCTCTACTCTGACGCTCTGACGCTCTACTCTGACGCTCTGACGCTCTACTCTGACGCTCTGACGCTCTACTCTGACGCTCTGACGCTCTACTCTGACGCTCTGACGCTCTACTCTGACGCTCTGACGCTCTACTCTGACGCTCTGACGCTCTACTCTGACGCTCTGACGCTCTACTCTGACGCTCTGACGCTCTACTCTGACGCTCTGACGCTTACTCTGACGCTTCTGACGCTTACTTCTGACGCTCTGACGCTCTACTCTGACGCTCTGACGCTTACTTCTGACGCTCTGACGCTTGACGCTCTGCTCTGACGCTTGACGCTCTGACGCTTGCTCTGACGCTCTGACGCTCTGACGCTCTGCTTCTGACGCTCTGACGCTTCTGCTCTGACGCTCTGACGCTCTGACGCTTCTGCTCTGACGCTTCTGCTCTGACGCTCTGCTCTGACGCTCTGCTCTGACGCTCTGCTTCTGACGCTCTGCTCTGACGCTCTGCTCTGACGCTCTGACGCTTGCTCTGACGCTCTGCTCTGACGCTCTGACGCTCTGCTTCTGACGCTCTGACGCTCTGCTCTGACGCTCTGCTCTGACGCTCTGCTTCTGACGCTCTGCTTCTGACGCTCTGACGCTCTGCTCTGACGCTCTGCTTCTGACGCTTGACGCTCTGCTTCTGACGCTCTGACGCTTCTGCTTCTGACGCTCTGCTCTGACGCTCTGACGCTTGCTCTGACGCTCTGATGCTCTACTTGACGCTCTGACGCTCTACTCTGACGCTCTGACGCTTGCTCTGACGCTTACTCTGACGCTCTGACGCTCTGCTCTGACGCTTGACGCTCTGCTCTGACGCTCTGACGCTCTGCTTCTGACGCTCTGACGCTTGCTTCTGACGCTCTGACGCTTGCTTCTGACGCTTGACGCTCTGCTCTGACGCTCTGACGCTCTGCTCTGACGCTCTGACGCTCTGCTTCTGACGCTTCTGACGCTCTGCTCTGACGCTCTGACGCTTGCTCTGACGCTCTGCTTGACGCTTGACGCTCTGCTTCTGACGCTCTGACGCTCTGCTCTGACGCTCTGCTCTGACGCTTGACGCTTGCTTTGACGCTCTGACGCTCTGACGCTCTGCTCTGACGCTCTGACGCTTCTGACGCTCTGACGCTCTGCTTTGACGCTCTGCTCTGACGCTTGCTCTGACGCTTGCTCTGACGCTCTGCTCTGACGCTTCGTTCTGACGCTCTGCTCTGACGCTCTACTCTGACGCTTGCTCTGACGCTTACTCTGACGCTCTACTTCTGACGCTCTACTCTGACGCTTGACGCTCTGCTCTGACGCTCTGACGCTCTACTCTGACGCTCTGACGCTCTACTTTGACGCTCTGACGCTCTACTCTGACGCTCTGACGCTCTACTCTGACGCTCTGACGCTCTACTCTGACGCTCTGACGCTCTACTCTGACGCTCTGACGCTCTACTCTGACGCTCTGACGCTTACTCTGACGCTCTGACGCTCTACTCTGACGCTTACTTGACGCTTACTTGACGCTTACTCTGACGCTTACTCTGACGCTTACTCTGACGCTTACTTGACGCTCTGACGCTCTACTCTGACGCTCTGACGCTTACTTCTGACGCTTGACGCTTGCTTCTGACGCTCTGACGCTTACTCTGACGCTTGACGCTTGCTCTGACGCTCTGACGCTTGCTCTGACGCTCTGCTCTGACGCTCTGACGCTTGCTCTGACGCTCTGCTTGACGCTCTGACGCTCTGCTCTGACGCTTGCTCTGACGCTCTGACGCTTGCTTCTGACGCTCTGTTCTGACGCTTCGCTTCTGACGCTTGCTCTGACGCTCTGCTCTGACGCTCTGCTCTGACGCTTGCTTCTGACGCTTGCTCTGACGCTTGCTCTTGACGCTCTGCTCTGACGCTTGACGCTCTGCTTCTGACGCTTGACGCTCTGCTCTGACGCTCTGACGCTTGCTCTGACGCTCTGACGCTTGCTCTGACGCTTGACGCTTGCTTCTGACGCTCTGACGCTCTGCTCTGACGCTCTGACGCTCTGCTCTGACGCTTGACGCTTGCTCTTGACGCTTGCTTGACGCTTGACGCTTGCTTTGACGCTTGACGCTCTGCTTCTGACGCTCTGACGCTCTGACGCTCTGACGCTTGACGCTCTGACGCTCTGACGCTCTGCTTCTGACGCTTGACGCTCTGCTCTGACGCATTGACGCTCTGACGCTTGCTCTGACGCTCTGACGCTTGACGCTCTGCTCTGACGCTCTGACGCTCTGACGCTCTGACGCTTGCTCTGACGCTCTGACGCTTGACGCTTGCTTGACGCTCTGACGCTTCTGCTCTGACGCTCTGACGCTCTGCTCTGACGCTTGACGCTCTGACGCTCTGCTCTGACGCTTCTGACGCTTCTTGACGCTCTGCTCTGACGCTTGACGCTTGCTCTGACGCTCTGACGCTTCTGACGCTTGCTCTGACGCTCTGACGCTCTGACGCTTCTGCTCTGACGCTCTGACGCTCTGCTTTGACGCTCTGACGCTCTGCTTCTGACGCTTGACGCTTCTGACGCTCTGACGCTCTGACGCTTCTGACGCTCTGACGCTTCTGACGCTCTGACGCTCTGACGCTCTGACGCTCTGCTCTGACGCTCTGACGCTCTGCTCTGACGCTCTGACGCTCTGCTCTGACGCTCTGACGCTCTGCTCTGACGCTCTGACGCTCTGCTCTGACGCTCTGCTCTGACGCTCTGACGCTCTGCTCTGACGCTCTGATGCTTGACGCTCTGACGCTCTGACGCTTGCTCTGACGCTCTGACGCTCTGACGCTCTGACGCTTGCTCTGACGCTCTGACGCTCTGCTTTGACGCTTGCTTTGACGCTCTGCTTCTGACGCTTCTGCTCTGACGCTTCTACTCTGACGCTTGCTTTGACGCTTGCGTCTGACGCTCTGCGTCTGACGCTCTACTCTGACGCTCTGACGCTCTGCTCTGACGCTTGACGCTCTGCTCTGACGCTTCTGACGCTCTGCTTCTGACGCTTGACGCTTGCTCTGACGCTCTGCTTCTGACGCTCTGACGCTCTGCTCTGACGCTCTGACGCTTCTGCTTTGACGCTTCTGACGCTCTGCTTCTGACGCTTGACGCTCTGCTCTGACGCTTGCTTGACGCTTGACGCTCTGCTTGACGCTCTGATGCTCTGACGCTTGACGCTTACTTCTGACGCTCTGCTTCTGACGCTCTGCTCTGACGCTTGCTCTGACGCTCTGCTTCTGACGCTCTGCTCTGACGCTTACTTGACGCTTACTTGACGCTTACTCTGACGCTTACTTGACGCTCTACTTGACGCTCTACTTGACGCTTGACGCTCTACTTGACGCTTGACGCTTACTTGACGCTTGACGCTTACTCTGACGCTCTGACGCTTACTCTGACGCTTGACGCTTACTTGACGCTCTGACGCTTACTTGACGCTCTGACGCTTACTCTGACGCTTGACGCTTACTTGACGCTTACTTGACGCTTACTTGACGCTTACTTGACGCTCTACTTGACGCTTACTTGACGCTTACTTCTGACGCTTGACGCTTACTTGACGCTCTGACGCTTGACGCTTACTCTGACGCTCTGACGCTTGCTTCTGACGCTTGACGCTTGCTTCTGACGCTCTGACGCTTGCTTCTGACGCTTGACGCTTGCTTCTGACGCTTGACGCTCTGCTCTGACGCTCTGACGCTCTGCTTCTGACGCTCTGACGCTTGCTTCTGACGCTCTGACGCTCTGCTCTGACGCTCTGACGCTCTGCTTTGACGCTCTGACGCTCTGCTCTGACGCTCTGACGCTCTGACGCTTGCTTCTGACGCTTTCTGACGCTCTGACGCTCTGCTCTGACGCTCTGACGCTTCTGACGCTTGACGCTCTGCTTCTGACGCTTCTGACGCTTCTGCTTCTGACGCTCTGCTCTGACGCTCTGACGCTCTGCTCTGACGCTCTGCTCTGACGCTCTGACGCTCTGCTCTGACGCTCTGCTCTGACGCTCTGACGCTCTGCTTGACGCTCTGACGCTCTGCTCTGACGCTCTGACGCTCTGCTCTGACGCTTGACGCTTCTGACGCTTGCTTCTGACGCTTGACGCTCTGCTTTGACGCTTGACGCTTGCTCTGACGCTTGACGCTTGCTTGACGCTCTGACGCTTGCTCTGACGCTCTGACGCTCTGCTTCTGACGCTCTGACGCTCTGCTCTGACGCTCTGACGCTTGCTCTGACGCTTGACGCTCTGACGCTCTGACGCTTGACGCTCTGACGCTCTGACGCTCTGCTCTGACGCTCTGACGCTCTGCTCTGACGCTTGACGCTCTGCTCTGACGCTCTGACGCTCTGCTCTGACGCTCTGACGCTCTGCTTCTGACGCTCTGACGCTCTGCTCTGACGCTCTGACGCTTGCTGCTCTGCTCTGACGCTCTGCTTTGACGCTCTGACGCTTGCTGCTTCTGCTCTGACGCTCTGCTTTGACGCTCTGACGCTTCTGCTCCGACGCTCCGACGCTCTGCTCTGACGCTCCGACGCTCTGCTCTGACGCTCCGACGCTCTGCTCTGACGCTCTGACGCTCTGCTCTGACGCTCTGACGCTCTGACGCTCTGCTCTGACGCTCTGCTCTGCTCTGATGCTCTGCTCTGCTCTGATGCTCTGCTCTGATGCTCTGCTCTGATGCTCTGCTCTGATGCTCTGCTCCGCTCCGCTCTGATGCTCTGCTCTGATGCTCTGCTCCGCTCTGCTCTGATGCTCTGCTCTGATGCTCTGCTCCGCTCTGCTCTGATGCTCCGCTCTGCTCTGATGCTCCGCTCTGATGCTCCGCTCTGCTCTGATGCTCCGCTCTGATGCTCCGCTCTACTCTGACGCTCCGCTCTGCTCTGACGCTCCGCTCTGCTCTGACGCTCCGCTCTGCTCTGACGCTCCGCTCTGCTCTGACGCTCCGCTCTGCTCTGACGCTCCGCTCTGCTCTGACGCTCCGCTCTGCTCTGACGCTCCGCTCTGCTCTGACGCTCCGCTCTGCTCTGACGCTCTGACGCTCTGCTCTGACGCTCCGCTCTGCTCTGACGCTCCGCTCTGCTCTGACGCTCCGCTCTGCTCTGACGCTCCGCTCTGCTCTGACGCTCCGCTCTGCTCTGACGCTCCGCTCTGCTCTGACGCTCTGACGCTCTGCTCTGACGCTCTGACGCTCTGCTCTGACGCTCTGCTCTGACGCTCTGACGCTCTGCTCTGACGCTCTGACGCTCTGCTCTGACGCTCTGCTCTGACGCTCTGACGCTCTGCTCTGACGCTCTGACGCTCTGACGCTCTGCTCTGAAGCTCTGACGCTCTGCTCTGACGCTCTGACGCTCTGCTCTGACGCTCTGCTCTGACGCTCTGACGCTCTGCTCTGACGCTCTGACGCTCTGACGCTCTGCTCTGAAGCTCTGACGCTCTGCTCTGACGCTCTGACGCTCTGCTCTGACGCTTGACGCTCTGCTCTGACGCTCTGACGCTTGCTCTGACGCTTGACGCTCTGCTCTGACGCTCTGACGCTTGCTTCTGACGCTCTGCTCTGACGCTTGACGCTCTGCTTGACGCTTGACGCTCTGCTCTGACGCTCTGACGCTCTGCTCTGACGCTTGACGCTCTGCTCTGACGCTCTGACGCTCTGCTTCTGACGCTCTGACGCTTGCTCTGACGCTCTGACGCTCTGCTTCTGACGCTTGCTCTGACGCTTGCTCTGACGCTTCTGACGCTCTGACGCTCTGCTCTGACGCTTACTTGACGCTCTACTCTGACGCTTACTCTGACGCTCTACTCTGACGCTCTGACGCTCTACTCTGACGCTCTGACGCTCTGCTCTGACGCTCTGACGCTCTGCTCTGACGCTCTGACGCTCTGCTCTGACGCTCTGACGCTTACTCTGACGCTCTGACGCTCTACTCTGACGCTCTGACGCTCTACTCTGACGCTCTGACGCTTACTCTGACGCTCTGACGCTCTGACTCTGACGCTCTGACGCTCTACTCTGACGCTTGACGCTCTGACTTCTGACGCTCTGACGCTCTGCTCTGACGCTCTGACGCTTGCTCTGACGCTCTGACGCTTGACGCTCTGCTCTGACGCTCTGACGCTCTGACGCTTGCTCTGACGCTCTGACGCTCTGACGCTCTGCTCTGACGCTCTGACGCTCTGACGCTCTGCTCTGACGCTCTGACGCTCTGACGCTCTGCTCTGACGCTCTGCTCTGACGCTCTGCTCTGACGCTTCTGCTTGACGCTTGCTCTGACGCTTGCTCTGACGCTCTGACGCTTGCTCTGACGCTCTGCTCTGACGCTTGACGCTCTGCTCTGACGCTCTGACGCTCTGCTCTGACGCTCTGACGCTCTGCTCTGACGCTCTGACGCTCTGCTCTGACGCTTGACGCTTGCTCTGACGCTCTGACGCTCTGCTTCTGACGCTTGACGCTTGCTCTGACGCTTGACGCTTGCTTTGACGCTTGACGCTTGCTTGACGCTTCTGCTTCTGACGCTCTGACGCTCTGCTCTGACGCTTGACGCTCTGCTCTGACGCTTGCTTCTGACGCTCTGACGCTTGCTCTGACGCTCTGACGCTTGCTCTGACGCTCTGACGCTTGCTCTGACGCTTGACGCTCTGCTCTGACGCTTACTCTGACGCTTGACGCTTCTGCTCTGACGCTCTACTCTGACGCTCTGACGCTCTGCTCTGACGCTCTGACGCTCTGCTTTGACGCTCTGACGCTCTGCTCTGACGCTCTGACGCTCTGCTTCTGACGCTTCTGACGCTTGCTCTGACGCTCTGACGCTCTGCTCTGACGCTCTGACGCTCTGCTCTGACGCTCTGCTCTGACGCTCTGACGCTCTGCTCTGACGCTCTGACGCTCTGCTCTGACGCTTGCTCTGACGCTCTGACGCTCTGCTTCTGACGCTCTGACGCTCTGACGCTCTGCTCTGACGCTCTGACGCTCTGACGCTCTGACGCTTGCTCTGACGCTCTGCTCTGACGCTTGCTCTGACGCTCTGCTCTGACGCTCTGCTCTGACGCTCTACTCTGACGCTCTGCTCTGACGCTTACTGCTTGACGCTTGCTCTGACGCTTGCTCTGACGCTCTGACGCTTACTCTGACGCTTGACGCTCTGCTTCTGACGCTTGACGCTTACTTGACGCTCTGACGCTCTACTCTGACGCTCTGACGCTTACTCTGACGCTCTGACGCTTACTCTGACGCTCTGACGCTCTACTCTGACGCTCTGACGCTCTACTTCTGACGCTCTGACGCTCTACTTGACGCTCTGACGCTCTACTCTGACGCTTCTGCTCTGACGCTCTACTCTGACGCTCTACTCTGACGCTTACTCTGACGCTCTACTTCTGACGCTCTACTTCTGACGCTCCTGACGCTCTGACTGCTTGACGCTCTGACGCTCTGCTTCTGACGCTCTGACGCTCTGCTCTGACGCTCTGACGCTCTACTCTGACGCTCTGACGCTCTGCTCTGACGCTCTGACGCTCTGCTTCTGACGCTCTGCTCTGACGCTCTGACGCTCTGCTCTGACGCTCTGCTCTGACGCTCTGACGCTCTGCTCTGACGCTCTGCTCTGACGCTCTGACGCTCTGCTCTGACGCTCTGCTCTGACGCTCTGCTCTGACGCTCTGCTCTGACGCTTGCTCTGACGCTCTGCTCTGACGCTCTGCTTCTGACGCTCTGCTCTGACGCTCTGCTCTGACGCTCTGCTCTGACGCTCTGCTCTGACGCTCTGCTCTGACGCTCTGCTCTGACGCTCTGACGCTTGCTCTGACGCTCTGACGCTCTGCTTCTGACGCTCTGACGCTCTGCTCTGACGCTCTGACGCTCTGCTTCTGACGCTCTGACGCTCTGCTCTGACGCTCTGACGCTCTGCTTCTGACGCTCTGCTCTGACGCTCTGCTCTGACGCTTCTGACGCTCTGCTCTGACGCTCTGATGCTCTGACGCTCTGACGCTCTGACGCTCTGCTCTGACGCTCTGACGCTCTGGACGCTCTGACGCTCTGCTCTGACGCTCTGACGCTCTGACGCTCTGACGCTCTGCTCTGACGCTCTGACGCTCTGACGCTCTGCTCTGACGCTCTGACGCTCTGACGCTCTGCTCTGACGCTCTGACGCTCTGCTCTGACGCTCTGACGCTCTGCTCTGACGCTCTGACGCTTCTGACGCTCTGACGCTCTGACGCTCTGACGCTCTGACGCTCTGCTTCTGACGCTCTGACGCTCTGCTCTGACGCTCTGACGCTCTGCTCTGACGCTCTGACGCTCTGCTCTGACGCTCTGACGCTCTGCTCTGACGCTCTGACGCTCTGCTCTGACGCTCTGACGCTCTGCTCTGACGCTCTGCTTTGACGCTCTGACGCTCTGCTCTGACGCTCTGATGCTTCTGACGCTCTGACGCTCTGACGCTTCGCTCTGACGCTCTGACGCTCTGCTCTGACGCTCTGACGCTCTGCTCTGACGCTCTGACGCTCTGCTCTGACGCTTCTGCTTCTGACGCTCTGCTCTGACGCTCTGCTCTGACGCTCTGCTTCTGACGCTCTGCTCTGACGCTCTGCTCTGACGCTCTGCTCTGACGCTCTGCTCTGACGCTCTACTCTGACGCTCTGACGCTCTACTCTGACGCTCTGACGCTCTGCTCTGACGCTCTGACGCTCTGCTCTGACGCTCTGACGCTCTGCTCTGACGCTCTGACGCTCTGCTCTGACGCTCTGACGCTCTGCTCTGACGCTCTGACGCTCTGCTCTGACGCTCTGACGCTCTGCTCTGACGCTCTGCTCTGACGCTCTGACGCTCTGCTCTGACGCTCTGATGCTCTGACGCTTGACGCTTGCTCTGACGCTCTGCTCTGACGCTTCTGCTTCTGACGCTCTGCTCTGACGCTTGCTTCTGACGCTCTGCTTCTGACGCTCTACTCTGACGCTCTACTCTGACGCTCTACTCTGACGCTTACTCTGACGCTCTGCTTCTGACGCTCTGACGCTCTGCTCTGACGCTCTGACGCTCTACTCTGACGCTCTGACGCTCTACTCTGACGCTCTGACGCTCTACTCTGACGCTCTGACGCTCTACTTGACGCTCTGACGCTTACTTGACGCTTGACGCTTCTGACTCTGACGCTCTACTCTGACGCTCTGCTTGACGCTTACTCTGACGCTCTACTCTGACGCTTACTCTGACGCTCTACTTCTGACGCTCTGACGCTTACTCTGACGCTTGACGCTCTGACGCTTACTCTGACGCTCTGACGCTTGCTCTGACGCTCTGACGCTCTGCTCTGACGCTCTGACGCTCTGCTTCTGACGCTCTGACGCTCTGCTCTGACGCTCTGACGCTCTGCTCTGACGCTCTGACGCTTGCTCTGACGCTCTGACGCTCTGCTCTGACGCTCTGACGCTCTGCTCTGACGCTCTGACGCTCTGCTTCTGACGCTCTGACGCTTGACGCTTGCTCTGACGCTTGACGCTTGACGCTTGCTCTGACGCTCTGACGCTCTGACGCTCTGACGCTTGTCTGACGCTCTGACGCTCTGCTCTGACGCTTGCTCTGACGCTCTGACGCTCTGCTCTGACGCTTGCTCTGACGCTCTGACGCTTGCTCTGACGCTCTGCTCTGACGCTCTGACGCTCTGCTTGACGCTCTGACGCTCTGCTCTGACGCTCTGACGCTCTGCTCTGACGCTCTGACGCTCTGACGCTTGCTTGACGCTCTGACGCTCTGCTCTGACGCTCTGACGCTCTGCTCTGACGCTCTGACGCTTGCTCTGACGCTCTGACGCTCTGCTCTGACGCTCTGACGCTCTGCTTGACGCTCTGACGCTCTGCTCTGACGCTCTGACGCTTGCTTGACGCTCTGACGCTCTGACGCTCTGACGCTCTGACGCTCTGACGCTCTGACGCTCTGCTCTGACGCTCTGACGCTCTGCTTCTGACGCTCTGACGCTTGCTCTGACGCTCTGACGCTCTGCTCTGACGCTCTGACGCTCTGCTCTGACGCTCTGACGCTTGCTGCTCTGCTCTGACGCTCTGCTCTGACGCTCTGACGCTCTGCTGCTCTGCTCTGACGCTCTGCTCTGACGCTCTGACGCTCTGCTGCTCTGCTCTGACGCTCTGCTCTGACGCTCTGACGCTCTGCTCCGACGCTCTGACGCTCTGCTCTGACGCTCCGACGCTCTGCTCTGACGCTCCGACGCTCTGCTCTGACGCTCTGACGCTCTGCTCTGACGCTCTGACGCTCTGACGCTCTGCTCTGACGCTCTGACGCTCTGCTCTGACGCTCTGACGCTCTGCTCTGACGCTCTGACGCTCTGCTCTGACGCTCTGACGCTCTGACGCTCTGCTCTGACGCTCTGACGCTCTGCTCTGACGCTCTGACGCTCTGCTCTGACGCTCTGACGCTCTGCTCTGACGCTCTGACGCTCTGACGCTCTGACGCTCTGCTCTGACGCTCTGACGCTCTGACGCTTCGCTCTGACGCTCTGACGCTCTGACGCTCTGCTCTGACGCTCTGACGCTCTGCTCTGACGCTCTGACGCTCTGCTCTGACGCTCTGACGCTCTGCTTCTGACGCTCTGACGCTCTGACGCTCTGACGCTCTGCTTCTGACGCTCTGACGCTCTGCTCTGACGCTTGACGCTCTGCTCTGACGCTCTGCTCTGACGCTCTGCTCTGACGCTTGCTCTGACGCTCTGCTCTGACGCTCTACTCTGACGCTCTGCTCTGACGCTCTGACGCTCTGACGCTCTGACGCTCTGACGCTCTGACGCTCTGCTCTGACGCTCTGACGCTCTGCTCTGACGCTCTGACGCTCTGCTCTGACGCTCTGCTCTGACGCTCTGCTCTGACGCTTGTCTGACGCTTGCTCTGACGCTCTGCTCTGACGCTCTGCTCTGACGCTCTGCTCTGACGCTCTGCTCTGACGCTCTGCTCTGACGCTCTGCTCTGATGCTCCGCTCTGCTCTGATGCTCCGCTCTGCTCTGATGCTCCGCTCTGATGCTCTGCTCTGATGCTCTGACGCTCTGCTCTGATGCTCTGACGCTCTGCTCTGATGCTCTGACGCTCTGCTCTGATGCTCTGACGCTCTGCTCTGATGCTCTGACGCTCTGCTCTGATGCTCTGACGCTCTGCTCTGATGCTCTGACGCTCTGACCTGACGCTCTGACGCTCTGACCTGACGCTCTGACGCTCTGACCTGACGCTCTGACGCTCTGCTCTGATGCTCTGACGCTCCGCTCTGACGCTCTGACGCTCTGCTCTGTCGCTCTGCTCTGACGCTCTGACGCTCTGCTTTGACGCTCTGCTCTGACGCTCTGACGCTCTGCTCTGTCGCTCTGCTCTGACGCTCTGACGCTCTGCTTTGACGCTCTGCTCTGACGCTCTGACGCTCTGACCTGACGCTCTGACGCTCTGACTCTGACGCTCTGACGCTCTGACTCTGACGCTCTGACGCTCTGACCTGACGCTCTGACGCTCTGACTCTGACGCTCTGACGCTCTGACCTGACGCTCTGACGCTCTGACCTGACGCTCTGACGCTCTGACCTGACGCTCTGACGCTGACGCTCTGACCTGACGCTCTGACCTGACGCTCTGACGCTCTGACTCTGACGCTCTGACGCTCTGACCTGACGCTCTGACGCTCTGACCTGACGCTCTGACGCTCTGACCTGACGCTCTGACGCTCTGACCTGACGCTCTGACGCTCTGACCTGACGCTCTGACGCTCTGACGCTCTGCTCTGACGCTCTGACGCTCTGCTCTGACGCTCTGACGCTCTACTCTGACGCTCTGACGCTCTGCTCTGACGCTCTACTCTGACGCTCTGACGCTCTGCTCTGACGCTCTGACGCTCTGCTCTGACGCTCTGACGCTCTGCTCTGACGCTCTGACGCTCTGCTCTGACGCTCTGACGCTCTGCTCTGACGCTCTGACGCTCTGCTCTGACGCTCTGACGCTCTGCTCTGACGCTCTGCTCTGACGCTCTGCTCTGACGCTCTGACGCTCTGCTCTGACGCTCTGCTCTGACGCTCTGCTCTGACGCTCTGACGCTCTGCTCTGACGCTCTGACGCTCTGACGCTCTGCTCTGACGCTCTGACGCTCTGCTCTGACGCTCTGACGCTCTGCTCTGACGCTCTGACGCTCTGCTCTGACGCTCTGCTCTGACGCTCTGACGCTCTGCTCTGACGCTCTGCTCTGACGCTCTGACGCTCTGCTCTGACGCTCTGCTCTGACGCTCTGACGCTCTGCTGCTCTGCTCTGACGCTCTGCTCTGACGCTCTGACGCTCTGCTGCTCTGCTCTGACGCTCTGCTCTGACGCTCTGACGCTCTGCTCCGACGCTCTGACGCTCTGCTCTGACGCTCTGACGCTCTGCTCTTACGCTCTGACGCTCTGACGCTCTGACGCTCTGACGCTCTGCTCTGACGCTCTGACGCTCTGACGCTCTGACGCTCTGACGCTCTGACGCTCTGACGCTCTGACGCTCTGACGCTCTGCTCTGATGCTCTGACGCTCTGCTCTGACGCTCTGACGCTCTGCTCTGACGCTCTGACGCTCTGCTCTGACGCTCTGACGCTCTGCTCTGACGCTCTGACGCTCTGCTCTGACGCTCTGACGCTCTGCTCTGACGCTCTGACGCTCTGCTCTGACGCTCTGACGCTCTGCTCTGACGCTCTGACGCTCTGCTCTGACGCTCTGACGCTCTGCTCTGACGCTCTGACGCTCTGCTCTGACGCTCTGCTGCTCTGCTCTGACGCTCTGCTCTGACGCTCTGACGCTCTGCTGCTCTGCTCTGACGCTCTGACGCTCTGACGCTCTGCTCTGACGCTCTGCTCTGACGCTCTGACGCTCTGCTCTGACGCTCTGCTCCGACGCTCTGACGCTCTGCTCTGACGCTCTGACGCTCTGCTCCGACGCTCTGCTCTGACGCTCCGACGCTCTGCTCTGACGCTCCGACGCTCTGCTCTGACGCTCCGACGCTCTGCTCTGACGCTCCGACGCTCTGCTCCGCTCTGATGCTCTGCTCTGATGCTCTGCTCTGATGCTCTGCTCTGATGCTCTGCTCTGATGCTCTGCTCTGATGCTCTGCTCTGATGCTCTGATGCTCTGCTCTGATGCTCTGCTCTGATGCTCTGCTCTGATGCTCTGCTCTGATGCTCTGCTCTGATGCTCTGCTCTGATGCTCTGCTCTGATGCTCTGCTCTGCTCTGCTCTGCTGCTCCACTCTGACGCTCCGCTCTGCTCTGACGCTCCGCTCTGCTCTGACGCTCCGCTCTGCTCTGACGCTCCGCTCTGCTCTGACGCTCCGCTCTGCTCCGACCCTCCGCTCCGACCCTCCGCTCCGACCCTCCGCTCCGACCCTCCGCTCCGACCCTCCGCTCCGACCCTCCGCTCCGACCCTCCGCTCCGACCCTCCGCTCCGACCCTCCGCTCCGACCCTCCGCTCCGACCCTCCGCTCCGACCCTCCGCTCCGACCCTCCGCTCCGACCCTCCGCTCCGACCCTCCGCTCCGCTCTGCTCTGATGCTCCGCTCTGCTCTGATGCTCCGCTCTGCTCTGATGCTCCGCTCTGCTCTGATGCTCCGCTCTGCTCTGATGCTCCGCTCTGCTCTGATGCTCCGCTCTGCTCTGATGCTCCGCTCTGCTCTGATGCTCCGCTCTGCTCTGATGCTCCGCTCTGCTGCTCCGCTCTGCTCTGATGCTCTGCTCTGCTCTGATGTCCGCTCTGATGCTTTGCTCTGATGCTCTGCTCTGATGCTCTGACGCTCTGCTCTGATGCTCTGACGCTCTGCTCTGATGCTCTGACGCTCTGCTCTGATGCTCTGACGCTCTGCTCTGATGCTCTGACGCTCTGCTCTGATGCTCTGACGCTCCGCTCTGATGCTCTGACGCTCTGCTCTGATGCTCTGACGCTCTGCTCTGATGCTCTGACGCTCTGCTCTGATGCTCTGACGCTCTGACGCTCTGCTCTGACGCTCTGCTCTGATGCTCTGACGCTCTGCTCTGATGCTCTGACGCTCTGCTCTGATGCTCTGACGCTCTGCTCTGATGCTCTGACGCTCTGCTCTGATGCTCTGACGCTCTGCTCTGATGCTCTGACGCTCTGCTCTGATGCTCTGACGCTCTGCTCTGATGCTCTGACGCTCTGCTCTGATGCTCTGACGCTCTGCTCTGATGCTCTGACGCTCTGCTCTGATGCTCTGACGCTCTGCTCTGATGCTCTGACGCTCTGCTCTGATGCTCTGACGCTCTGCTCTGATGCTCTGACGCTCTGCTCTGATGCTCTGACGCTCTGCTCTGATGCTCTGACGCTCTGCTCTGATGCTCTGACGCTCTGCTCTGATGCTCTGACGCTCTGCTCTGATGCTCTGACGCTCCGCTCTGATGCTCTGACGCTCCGCTCTGACGCTCTGACGCTCCGCTCTGACGCTCTGACGCTCCGCTCTGACGCTCTGACGCTCTACTCTGACGCTCTGACGCTCTGCTCTGACGCTCTGACGCTCTACTCTGACGCTCTACTCTGACGCTCTACTCTGACGCTCTACTCTGACGCTCTACTCTGACGCTCTACTCTGACGCTCTACTCTGACGCTCTACTCTGACGCTCTGACGCTCTGCTCTGATGCTCTGACGCTCTGCTCTGATGCTCTGACGCTCTGACGCTCTGCTCTGATGCTCTGACGCTCTGACGCTCTGCTCTGATGCTCTGACGCTCTGCTCTGACGCTCTGACGCTCTGCTCTGACGCTCTGACGCTCTGCTCTGACGCTCTGCTCTGACGCTCTGACGCTCTGCTCTGACGCTCTGACGCTCTGCTCTGACGCTCTGACGCTCTGCTCTGACGCTCTGACGCTCTGCTTCTGACGCTCTGACGCTCTGCTCTGACGCTCTGCTTCTGACGCTTCTGACGCTCTGCTTCTGACGCTCTGACGCTCTGCTCTGACGCTCTGCTCTGACGCTCTGACGCTCTGCTCTGACGCTCTGCTCTGACGCTCTGACGCTCTGCTCTGACGCTCTGCTCTGACGCTCTGCTCTGACGCTCTGCTCTGACGCTCTGACGCTCTGCTCTGACGCTCTGACGCTCTGCTCTGACGCTCTGACGCTCTGCTCTGACGCTCTGACGCTCTGCTCTGACGCTCTGACGCTCTGCTCTGACGCTCTGACGCTTCTGCTCTGACGCTCTGACGCTCTGCTCTGACGCTCTGACGCTCTGCTCTGACGCTCTGACGCTCTGCTCTGACGCTCTGACGCTCTGCTCTGACGCTCTGACGCTCTGCTCTGACGCTCTCTGACGCTCTACTCTGACGCTCTACTCTGACGCTCTACTCTGACGCTCTGACGCTCTACTCTGACGCTCTGACGCTCTACTCTGACGCTCTGACGCTCTGCTCTGACGCTCTGACGCTCTACTCTGACGCTCTGACGCTCTGCTCTGACGCTCTGACGCTCTGCTCTGACGCTCTGACGCTCTGCTCTGACGCTCTGACGCTCTGCTCTGACGCTCTGCTCTGACGCTCTGCTCTGACGCTCTGCTCTGACGCTCTGCTCTGACGCTCTGCTCTGACGCTCTGCTCTGACGCTCTGCTCTGACGCTCTGCTCTGACGCTCTGCTCTGATGCTCTGCTCTGATGCTCCGCTCTGCTCTGATGCTCCGCTCTGCTGCTCCGCTCTGATGTCCGCTCTGATGCTTTGCTCTGATGCTCTGACGCTCTGCTCTGATGCTCTGACGCTCTGCTCTGATGCTCTGACGCTCTGCTCTGAAGCTCTGACGCTCTGCTCTGATGCTCTGACGCTCTGCTCTGATGCTCTGACGCTCTGCTCTGATGCTCTGACGCTCTGCTCTGATGCTCTGACGCTCTGCTCTGATGCTCTGACCTGACGCTCTGACGCTCTGACCTGACGCTCTGACCTGACGCTCTGACGCTCTGCTCTGACGCTCTACTCTGACGCTCTGCTCTGACGCTCTGACGCTCTGCTCTGACGCTCTGACGCTCTGCTCTGACGCTCTGACGCTCTGCTCTGACGCTCTGACGCTCTGCTCTGACGCTCTGCTCTGACGCTCTGACGCTCTGCTCTGACGCTCTGCTCTGACGCTCTGCTCTGACGCTCTGCTCTGACGCTCTGCTCTGACGCTCTGCTCTGACGCTCTGCTCTGACGCTCTGCTCTGACGCTCTGCTCTGACGCTCTGCTCTGACGCTCTGCTCTGACGCTCTACTCTGACGCTCTGACGCTCTGACGCTCTGCTCTGACGCTCTGACGCTCTGCTCTGACGCTCTGACGCTCTGCTCTGACGCTCTGACGCTCTGCTCTGACGCTCTGACGCTCTGCTCTGACGCTCTGACGCTCTGCTCTGACGCTCTGACGCTTGCTCTGACGCTCTGACGCTCTGCTCTGACGCTCTGACGCTCTGCTCTGACGCTCTGACGCTCTGCTCTGACGCTCTGACGCTCTGCTTCTGACGCTCTGACGCTCTGCTCTGACGCTCTGACGCTCTGCTCTGACGCTCTGACGCTCTGCTCTGACGCTCTGACGCTCTGCTCTGACGCTCTGACGCTCTGCTCTGACGCTCTGACGCTCTGCTTCTGACGCTCTGACGCTCTGCTTCTGACGCTCTGACGCTCTGCTCTGACGCTCTGCTCTGACGCTCTGCTTCTGACGCTCTGACGCTCTGCTCTGATGCTCTGCTCTGACGCTCTGACGCTCTGCTCTGACGCTCTGACGCTCTGCTCTGACGCTCTGACGCTCTGCTCTGACGCTCTGACGCTCTGCTCTGACGCTCTGACGCTCTGCTCTGACGCTCTGCTCTGACGCTCTGCTCTGACGCTCTGACGCTCTGCTCTGACGCTCTGCTCTGACGCTCTGCTCTGACGCTCTGATGCTCTGCTCTGACGCTCTGACGCTCTGCTCTGACGCTCTGACGCTCTGACGCTCTGCTCTGACGCTCTGACGCTCTGCTCTGACGCTCTGACGCTCTGCTCTGACGCTCTGACGCTCTGCTCTGACGCTCTGACGCTCTGCTCTGACGCTCTGCTCTGACGCTCTGCTCTGACGCTCTGCTCTGACGCTCTGCTCTGACGCTCTGCTCTGACGCTCTGCTCTGACGCTCTGCTCTGACGCTCTGCTCTGACGCTCTGCTCTGACGCTCTGCTCTGACGCTCTGCTCTGATGCTCCGCTCTGCTCTGATGCTCCGCTCTGCTCTGATGCTCCGCTCTGCTCTGATGCTCCGCTCTGCTGCTCCGCTCTGATGTCCGCTCTGATGCTTTGCTCTGATGCTCTGACGCTCTGCTCTGATGCTCTGACGCTCTGCTCTGATGCTCTGACGCTCTGCTCTGAAGCTCTGACGCTCTGCTCTGATGCTCTGACGCTCTGCTCTGATGCTCTGACGCTCTGCTCTGATGCTCTGACGCTCTGCTCTGATGCTCTGACGCTCTGCTCTGACGCTCTGACGCTCTGCTCTGACGCTCTGACGCTCTGCTCTGACGCTCTACTCTGACGCTCTACTCTGACGCTCTACTCTGACGCTCTGACGCTCTGCTCTGACGCTCTGACGCTCTGACCTGACGCTCTGACGCTCTGACCTGACGCTCTGACGCTCTGCTCTGACGCTCTACTCTGACGCTCTGCTCTGACGCTCTGACGCTCTGCTCTGACGCTCTGACGCTCTGCTCTGACGCTCTGACGCTCTGCTCTGACGCTCTGACGCTCTGCTCTGACGCTCTGACGCTCTGCTCTGACGCTCTGCTCTGACGCTCTGCTCTGACGCTCTGCTCTGACGCTCTGCTCTGACGCTCTACTCTGACGCTCTACTCTGACGCTCTGACGCTCTGACGCTCTGACGCTCTGACGCTTCTGACGCTCTGACGCTCTGCTCTGACGCTCTGACGCTCTGCTTCTGACGCTCTGACGCTCTGCTCTGACGCTCTGACGCTCTGCTCTGACGCTCTGACGCTCTGCTCTGACGCTCTGACGCTCTGCTCTGACGCTCTGACGCTCTGCTCTGACGCTCTGACGCTCTGCTCTGACGCTCTGACGCTCTGCTCTGACGCTCTGACGCTCTGCTCTGACGCTCTGACGCTCTGACGCTCTGCTCTGACGCTCTGACGCTCTGACGCTCTGCTCTGACGCTCTGCTCTGACGCTCTGACGCTCTGACGCTCTGCTCTGACGCTCTGACGCTCTGCTCTGACGCTCTGACGCTCTGCTCTGACGCTCTGACGCTCTGCTCTGACGCTCTGACGCTCTGCTCTGACGCTCTGACGCTCTGCTCTGACGCTCTGCTCTGACGCTCTGCTCTGACGCTCTGCTCTGACGCTCTGCTCTGACGCTCTGACGCTCTGCTCTGATGCTCTGCTCTGACGCTCTGCTCTGACGCTCTGCTCTGACGCTCTGCTCTGACGCTCTGCTCTGACGCTCTGCTCTGACGCTCTGCTCTGACGCTCTGCTCTGACGCTCTGCTCTGACGCTCTACTCTGACGCTCTACTCTGACGCTCTGACGCTCTGACGCTCTGACGCTCTGACGCTCTGACGCTCTGCTCTGACGCTCTGACGCTCTGCTCTGACGCTCTGACGCTCTGCTCTGACGCTCTGACGCTCTGACGCTCTGCTCTGATGCTCTGACGCTCTGACGCTCTGCTCTGACGCTCTGACGCTCTGCTCTGACGCTCTGACGCTCTGCTCTGACGCTCTGACGCTCTGCTCTGACGCTCTGACGCTCTGCTCTGACGCTCTGACGCTCTGACGCTCTGCTCTGACGCTCTGACGCTCTGCTCTGACGCTCCGCTCTGACGCTCTGCTCTGACGCTCTGACGCTCTGCTCTGACGCTCTGCTCTGACGCTCTGACGCTCTGCTCTGACGCTCTGCTCTGACGCTCTGACGCTCTGCTCTGACGCTCTGACGCTCTGCTCTGACGCTCTGACGCTCTGCTCTGACGCTCTGCTCTGACGCTCTGACGCTCTGCTCTGACGCTCTGACGCTCTGCTCTGACGCTCTGACGCTCTGCTCTGACGCTCTGACGCTCTGCTCTGACGCTCTGACGCTCTGCTCTGACGCTCTGACGCTCTGCTCTGCTCTGATGCTCTGCTCTGCTCTGATGCTCTGCTCTGCTCTGATGCTCTGCTCTGATGCTCTACTCTGATGCTCTGCTCTGATGCTCTGATGCTCTGCTCTGCTCTGATGCTCTGCTCTGCTCTGATGCTCTGCTCTGATGCTCTACTCTGATGCTCTGCTCTGATGCTCTGATGCTCTGCTCTGCTCTGATGCTCTGCTCTGATGCTCTGCTCTGATGCTCTGCTCTGATGCTCTGCTCTGATGCTCTGCTCTGATGCTCTGCTCTGATGCTCTGCTCTGATGCTCTGCTCTGATGCTCTGCTCTGATGCTCTGCTCTGATGCTCTGCTCTGATGCTCTGCTCTGATGCTCTGCTCTGATGCTCTGCTCTGATGCTCTGCTCTGATGCTCTGCTCTGATGCTCTGCTCTGATGCTCTGCTCTGCTCTGATGCTCTGCTCTGCTCTGATGCTCTGCTCTGATGCTCCGCTCTGATCTGCTCTGATGCTCCACTCTGACGCTCCGCTCTGCTCTGACGCTCCGCTCTGCTCTGACGCTCCGCTCTGCTCTGACGCTCCGCTCTGCTCTGACGCTCCGCTCTGACGCTCCGCTCTGACGCTCCGCTCTGACGCTCCGCTCCGACCCTCCGCTCCGACCCTCCGCTCCGACCCTCCGCTCCGACCCTCCGCTCCGACCCTCCGCTCCGACCCTCCGCTCCGACCCTCCGCTCCGACCCTCCGCTCCGACCCTCCGCTCCGACCCTCCGCTCCGACCCTCCGCTCCGACCCTCCGCTCCGACCCTCCGCTCCGACCCTCCGCTCCGACCCTCCGCTCCGCTCTGATGCTCCGCTCCGCTCTGATGCTCCGCTCCGCTCTGATGCTCCGCTCTGCTCTGATGCTCCGCTCTGCTCTGATGCTCCGCTCTGCTCTGATGCTCCGCTCTGCTCTGATGCTCCGCTCTGCTCTGATGCTCCGCTCTGCTCTGATGCTCCGCTCTGCTCTGATGCTCCGCTCTGCTCTGATGCTCCGCTCTGCTCTGATGCTCCGCTCTGCTGCTCCGCTCTGATGTCCGCTCTGATGCTTTGCTCTGATGCTCTGACGCTCTGCTCTGATGCTCTGACGCTCTGCTCTGATGCTCTGACGCTCTGCTCTGATGCTCTGACGCTCTGCTCTGATGCTCTGACGCTCTGCTCTGATGCTCTGACGCTCTGCTCTGAAGCTCTGACGCTCTGCTCTGATGCTCTGACGCTCTGCTCTGATGCTCTGACGCTCTGCTCTGATGCTCTGACGCTCTGCTCTGATGCTCTGACGCTCTGACCTGACGCTCTGACGCTCTGACCTGACGCTCTGACGCTCTGCTCTGATGCTCTGACGCTCTGCTCTGACGCTCCGCTCTGACGCTCTGCTCTGACGCTCTGCTCTGACGCTCTGCTCTGACGCTCTGACGCTCTGCTCTGACGCTCTGCTCTGACGCTCTGACGCTCTGCTTTGACGCTCTGCTCTGACGCTCTGACCTGACGCTCTGACGCTCTGACCTGACGCTCTGACGCTCTGACCTGACGCTCTGACGCTCTGACCTGACGCTCTGACGCTCTGACCTGACGCTCTGACCTGACGCTCTGACCTGACGCTCTGACCTGACGCTCTGACGCTCTGACCTGACGCTCTGACGCTCTGACCTGACGCTCTGACGCTCTGACCTGACGCTCTGACGCTCTGACCTGACGCTCTGACGCTCTGACCTGACGCTCTGACGCTCTGACCTGACGCTCTGACGCTCTGACCTGACGCTCTGACGCTCTGACCTGACGCTCTGACGCTCTGACGCTCTGCTCTGACGCTCTGCTCTGACGCTCTGCTCTGACGCTCTGACGCTCTACTCTGACGCTCTGACGCTCTGCTCTGACGCTCTACTCTGACGCTCTGACGCTCTGCTCTGACGCTCTGACGCTCTGCTCTGACGCTCTACTCTGACGCTCTGACGCTCTGCTCTGACGCTCTGACGCTCTGCTCTGACGCTCTGACGCTCTGCTCTGACGCTCTGACGCTCTGCTCTGACGCTCTGACGCTCTGCTCTGACGCTCTGACGCTCTGCTTCTGACGCTCTGACGCTCTGCTTGACGCTCTGACGCTCTGCTCTGACGCTCTGACGCTCTGCTCTGACGCTCTGACGCTCTGCTTCTGACGCTCTGCTCTGACGCTCTGACGCTCTGCTCTGACGCTCTGCTCTGACGCTCTGACGCTCTGCTCTGACGCTCTGCTCTGACGCTCTGACGCTCTGCTCTGACGCTCTGACGCTCTGCTCTGACGCTCTGACGCTCTGCTCTGACGCTCTGACGCTCTGCTCTGACGCTCTGACGCTCTGCTCTGACGCTCTGCTCTGACGCTCTGACGCTCTGCTCTGACGCTCTGCTCTGACGCTCTGACGCTCTGCTCTGACGCTCTGCTCTGACGCTCTGCTCTGACGCTCTGCTCTGACGCTCTGCTCTGACGCTCTGCTCTGACGCTCTGACGCTCTGACGCTCTGACGCTCTGCTCTGACGCTCTGACGCTCTGACGCTCTGACGCTCTGCTCTGACGCTCTGACGCTCTGACGCTCTGACGCTCTGACGCTCTGCTCTGACGCTCTGCTCTGACGCTCTGACGCTCTGCTCTGACGCTCTGACGCTCTGCTCTGACGCTCTGACGCTCTGACGCTCTGCTCTGACGCTCTGACGCTCTGACGCTCTGCTCTGACGCTCTGACGCTCTTGTAGGAGAGTAGGATCTGCCTCTTATGTTGCCCCCACTTTTTCTCTGATGTTAGCACTGGTTTCTGGCTATAGTCTGGCTGGGTCCCTGCCAATCAGGGCCCCAGCCTCTCTGTTCTCTCTAAACGACATGGAGTGCACTCTAGGTGCACTAGTGATTGGATACTGTGGTGCCTTATGAGTCCCTAGTATATGGTACCTTAGGTGCCAAGGGCATAGGTACTTACAGGCCTCCCAGGGGCTGCAGCATGTGTTATGCCACCCCTGGGAAGCAGTCTAAATCTAACACCACAGGCCTGCTACTGCAGCCTGGGTGAGGTGGTGCTAGCACCCCTCACTGAGATATAGGTTACCTATATCTCTCCTGCACACACATATAAACCTATCAGTCACCCCTAAGGCAGGCCCTATCAATCCTGAGGGCAGGGTGCTTGGCTTCTATGTGAGGGGGTGCCTCTGCCTGAGCAGGGCCCCTCTGCAGCTCTCAGAGTCTATTCTCTGGTGCTGTTTGTGGATGCGGTTAAACCATATACTCTTAAGTGCATTATATCCTCGCGGTAAATGCTAACTTTGGAATGGCTGCATCAAAACATGTCGTGTTTGGTGTCAAACATCTTGGAATACTACCCCCCCGCCAATCTTGGCGGCGGGGGTAGCATTCCACCCTTCTAGAGGGATAAGACATGTACCTGCTGTGGAAACGCGGTAGAATCCTAAAGAGCCCTGGCATCACAAAATGGATGCCACCAGTCACAGACACTGGGCTGCCCTCCTGCTGATGACCGAAACTCGCAGTGGAGGAAGCCCAACAATAGGCATCCTGTCACAGGGAGGTGTAACCACCTTCCAGACAGGGTTTAGTGTATTGGGGCTGGGTGGGTGCACTCTTAGAGTGCTTTGAAGTCCTGCACTGGGGGAGCAGAAGGCTCCTCTGTGCATATGCCAGTTCAAACCAGCTCAGGGGCTACCTGCCCCTGCTCTGGCGTGAAACTGGACAAAGGGAAGTGGGTGTAGCCACCCCTCCCTTGACCCTCCCATAGGTGGGGTCATAGCGCTAGTCCATCCCCTCTTTTAGTATAAGAGGGGGAACCTTGCCATTGCAAAGCAGATAACCCCTGGACGACGCTCTACAGAAGAATCCTGGCCCTTCGACGTTCCACTACCTTTGGAAGACAGAAGAATCTCCCTTGGAGTCAAGGAGTGACTCCCCTGCTTGGCAGGCACCAAAAACGACAACGACGGTCGCAAACTACGCCGCTCCCGCCGGAGTCCGAAGTCCCTGCAGCCCAGAAAGTGGATTTCCTGACCTCTCCCAGGCCATCGTGAGTCCCCAGCGAAGCTGAGGCAAGTGGACCCCACGAGTAACGAGGAACCGCGACCCCTGGGTACCGTGCACTATTGTCGAGTGCAACCCCTTCACAACGTTCTACGAACTTGTGCTTTAGACCACGTGTGGTCCCGACCTCCAGCAGGAATCCCTCCGAAGATCAGAGGCCTACACCGTCCCGAGTGACCGTGGGCCCCTGTTGAGTGATTCCGCCCGAGGTGTCTTCGCGATCCCTTGCCCGCCGGCTTGTGGGTCCCCAGAAGACTTCTCAAAGAAACCAAAGGGCTCCCCTGGTTGCTCCAGGCCTGCCCTGACTTACCCTCGCTGGGTGAGTCCCTCAGACCTTGCTGGTCTGTGCCATCGACTTTTCTTCATCTCCCCGAGACTTGCTGCTGCCAAGGCTTGTTGGCTCCGATCGAGTTGCCGACACCGCAGTCAGCTGCAGACGTCGAGGACCCACCGAATCCAGCTCCTGGTCGTCGTCGACACCTCCTGGACCACGTGGCTGAAGAGTCAAGGCACCCGCAACCGACCTGAATCAACCGACGACGGTGGGCATCCATCTTCCTTGCCCCGGGTCACTGCCAAGTGACTTTGAACACTGTCCCCTCTGCTTTCAGGTCATCCTTCTTCAGAATCCAGGCTTGGATTCCACCGGACACTTCTTCAGCTCCCGCAAGCAGCAAGTCTTCTTTGTTCACCATTGAAAACGACGCCGCGACCCGACACCAAAGGACACCTGTGCACCCGGCTTCCCTGGGTGAGGTAACTCCAGCACAACGGTGCCCCTGTGGGTGTGGGCCCTAGAACGACTTACCCTGTAAGTGACTTGCTTGTAGGTTCTATAGAAGTATCCTAAAACTCTTTATTTCCAACCGCGACTTGCCCCATTGAAGTTAACGGCGATCCGCGCCTGTGTATCCACACTGCACGCGTCCCCCGTGGGTCCTTTACTTACCTGCCTTGGGTGGTTTCGTGAGGCCCCTGCACTTCTGAAGGCCCTAGGCCTTGCCTCCCTGCAAGTCGTTGTCCCTAAGTCTCTTACTTAGTATATGGTCTGGTACGCCCCTAGGGCCCCAGCCATATTTTGTGCTTAACTTATTGTGAAACGTTGATTTGTGCATATGTTTGTCTTCTAATCTCATAAAGAGATTAGTAGAGTGTTATTTAGAAATAAATACATATATATTTGATATATATACCTGTGTGGTGTCTTTTCATTTGGTGATTCAAGAGATTATATGGTAAAACAAGCTGCTTTACATTCCTCCGAGACTTAGCCTGAAGGCTGCTCTCCACAGCTACCACTAGGATAGCTTTCTTTAAAAGGTTGTCTTAAACCTATCTACCATAAGAGTCGATTTGCCCTGGTGCAAGGTGTCCACTTTAATTAGTGAACAGCATATACCAGGCCAACTTCTCACACTCTGCTCTGACGCTCTGCTCTGACGCTCTGCTCTGACGCTCTGCTCTGACGCTCTGACGCTCTGCTCTGACGCTCTGCTCTGACGCTCTGACGCTCTGCTCTGACGCTCTGACGCTCTGCTCTGACGCTCTGCTCTGACGCTCTGACGCTCTGCTGCTCTGACGCTCTGCTGCTCTGACGCTCTGCTGCTCTGACGCTCTGCTGCTCTGACGCTCTGCTGCTCTGACGCTCTGCTGCTCTGACGCTCTGCTGCTCTGACGCTCTGCTGCTCTGACGCTCTGCTGCTCTGACGCTCTGCTGCTCTGACGCTCTGCTGCTCTGCTGCTCTGACGCTCTGACGCTCTGACGCTCTGCTCTGACGCTCTGATGCTCTGCTCTGACGCTCTGACGCTCTGCTCTGACGCTCTGACGCTCTGACGCTCTGCTCTGACGCTCTGACGCTCTGCTCTGACGCTCTGCTCTGACGCTCTGACGCTCTGCTCCTGACGCTCTGCTCTGACGCTCTGACGCTCTGCTCTGACGCTCTGACGCTCTGCTCTTGACGCTCTGACGCTCTGACGCTCTGCTCTGACGCTCTGACGCTCTGCTCTGACGCTCTGCTCTGACGCTCTGACGCTCTGCTCTGACGCTCTGACGCTCTGCTCTGACGCTCTGACGCTCTGCTCTGACGCTCTGACGCTCTGCTCTGACGCTCTGACGCTCTGCTCTGACGCTCTGACGCTCTGCTCTGACGCTCTGCTCTGACGCTCTGCTCTGACGCTCTGACGCTCTGCTCTGACGCTCTGCTCTGACGCTCTGCTCTGACGCTCTGACGCTCTGCTCTGACGCTCTGCTCTGACGCTCTGACGCTCTGCTCTGACGCTCTGCTCTGACGCTCTGACGCTCTGCTCTGACGCTCTGACGCTCTGCTCTGACGCTCTGCTCTGACGCTCTGCTCTGACGCTCTGCTCTGACGCTCTGACGCTCTGCTCTGACGCTCTGCTCTGACGCTCTGCTCTGACGCTCTGCTCTGACGCTCTGCTCTGACGCTCTGCTCTGACGTTCTGCTCTGACGTTCTGCTCTGACGTTCTGCTCTGACGTTCTGCTCTGACGTTCTGCTCTGACGTTCTGCTCTGACGTTCTGCTCTGACGTTCTGCTCTGACGTTCTGCTCTGACGTTCTGCTCTGACGTTCTGCTCTGACGTTCTGCTCTGACGTTCTGCTCTGACGTTCTGCTCTGACGTTCTGCTCTGACGTTCTGCTCTGACGTTCTGCTCTGACGCTCTGCTCTGACGCTCTGCTCTGACGCTCTGCTCTGACGCTCTGCTCTGACGCTCTGCTCTGACGCTCTGCTCTGACGCTCTGCTCTGACGCTCTGCTCTGACGCTCTGCTCTGACGCTCTGACGTTCTGCTCTGACGTTCTGCTCTGACGCTCTGACGTTCTGCTCTGACGTTCTGCTCTGACGCTCTGACGTTCTGCTCTGACGTTCTGCTCTGACGTTCTGCTCTGACGCTCTGACGTTCTGCTCTGACGCTCTGACGTTCTGCTCTGACGCTCTGACGTTCTGCTCTGACGCTCTGACGTTCTGCTCTGACGCTCTGACGTTCTGCTCTGACGCTCTGACGCTCTGCTCTGACGCTCTGCTCTGACGCTCTGACGCTCTGACGCTCTGACGCTCTGCTCTGACGCTCTGACGCTCTGCTCTGACGCTCTGACGCTCTGACGCTCTGGCGCTCTGACGCTCTGACGCTCCTGACGCTCTGACGCTCTGACGCTCCTGACGCTCTGACGCTCTGACGCTCTGACGCTCTGACGCTCTGACGCTCTGACGCTCTGACGCTCTGACGCTCTGACGCTCTGACGCTCTGACGCTCTGACGCTCTGCTCTGACGCTCTGACGCTCTGACGCTCTGACGCTCTGACGCTCTGCTCTGACGCTCTGACGCTCTGCTCTGACGCTCTGACGCTCTGCTCTGACGCTCTGACGCTCTGCTCTGACGCTCTGACGCTCTGCTCTGACGCTCTGACGCTCTGCTCTGACGCTCTGACGCTCTGCTCTGACGCTCTGACGCTCTGCTCTGACGCTCTGACGCTCTGCTCTGACGCTCTGACGCTCTGCTCTGACGCTCTGACGCTCTGACGCTCTGCTCTGACGCTCTGCTCTGACGCTCTGACGCTCTGCTCTGACGCTCTGCTCTGACGCTCTGACGCTCTGCTCTGACGCTCTGACGCTCTGCTCTGACGCTCTGACGCTCTGACGCTCTGACGCTCTGACGCTCTGACGCTCTGCTCTGACGCTCTGACGCTCTGACGCTCTGACGCTCTGACGCTCTGCTCTGGCAGCTCTGACGCTCTGCTCTGACGCTCTGACGCTCTGACGCTCTGACGCTCTGACGCTCTGACGCTCTGACGCTCTGACGCTCTGACGCTCTGACGCTCTGACGCTCTGCTCTGACGCTCTGACGCTCTGCTCTGACGCTCTGACGCTCTGACGCTCTGACGCTCTGACGCTCTGACGCTCTGCTCTGACGCTCTGACGCTCTGCTCTGACGCTCTGACGCTCTGCTCTGACGCTCTGACGCTCTGCTCTGACGCTCTGACGCTCTGCTCTGACGCTCTGCTCTGACGCTCTGACGCTCTGACGCTCTGCTCTGACGCTCTGACGCTCTGCTCTGACGCTCTGCTCTGACGCTCTGCTCTGACGCTCTGCTCTGACGCTCTGCTCTGACGCTCTGCTCTGACGCTCTGCTCTGACGCTCTGCTCTGACGCTCTGCTCTGACGCTCTGCTCTGACGCTCTGCTCTGACGCTCTGACGCTCTGCTCTGACGCTCTGCTCTGACGCTCTGACGTTCTGCTCTGACGCTCTGCTCTGACGCTCTGACGTTCTGCTCTGACGCTCTGACGCTCTGCTCTGACGCTCTGACGCTCTGACGCTCTGACGCTCTGACGCTCTGACGCTCTGACGCTCTGCTCTGACGCTCTGACGCTCTGACGCTCTGCTCTGATGCTCTGCTCTGACGCTCTGCTCTGACGCTCTGCTCTGACGCTCTGCTCTGACGCTCTGCTCTGACGCTCCGCTCTACTCTATGCCTCTCCCCTCTAGGACACACTACTCCACTCTACCACAAACTACTCCACTCTGACACTGTACTCCACTATATGACACTGCAATCCACTCTCCTCTACGCCATTCTGCTTCATTCTACCACACTCAGCTCCACTCTCCTCTATGCGACTAACTTTTAGTCAAGCTGAACAGCAGCCACGCTGGTGTACAATATGGCTGAAACACATTGGCAAAGTCAATAGCTCTTGCATAGGTGCGACCTAATGGCTTTGCCAATGCTTGTTTTAATTTACTAATCCAAGATGGCGATGTTGGTAAAAAAAAATAATTAAATATCTTTTTTTTTAGTGCAAAATAAAAATAAAACAGGGTCCCTAGGGTGGGAAGGGGGCAAAGGAGGAGTGGGTGGAGAAAGGAGGGCAAAAGCAGCACACAAGAGAGCAAACAACTGGAAGAGTTGGGCGGGGGAATTAGACAAGAGAGAAGCACATGAGAGAGTAATACGGGGAGGAAGAAACGCACAAGTGAGAGAGCAATACGGGGTGTGGTAGTTGGGGGAGCACATAAGAGGGTGAGCAGCATATAAGAGAGAAAGCAACACAGAGCGCAGGGGCAGGTAGAAGCACACTAGGGAGAGAGCTGGAAAACACATGCACTGTCATGGACTGCTTAACCGAAAACAAAAGGGTAGTTCCCTAAAAGTGAGCAGTGGAACAATGCAAGTCAGCCAAAATGATGGTAAAGAGACTTTCCTCTGGCGGAGGGACAAGACAAGAAGAGGTAAGCAAGCCATCGAATAAGGAGCAATCAAATGAGTGACAAAGCCAAACAATGGTAAGCAATGGGCGGGTGGGCTGTAAGCTCACTGTAACTCCTTGGTAATCCTACAATAGACCTTTGGCGGCTAGACCAAGTGCACTGTCTGGTAGGTGAAACCTAAAAAGTGACAGTAGAGCGTTGATGCCCTCTGGTGTGAGCTACAAATGACGGTATGACAAGGTTTTAGTGCTGTAGAAGAAATAAATAGAACAGATGAGATTCCCTTTAGAGTTGGTTCCTTTCAGGCTGAAATTTGACATCCAGTAGCCCAAAATTAAAAATTCCACAATTAAAATCTAAAACAATATGTATTTATTATGCTTTGCTTTTGTTCCTATAGTTCAGGTCTTGCTTTATGTATGGGCTTTGATGGTCTTGTTAGCAGCAGATAACGTTGGTCCTGTACTGCCTGCCTTGTAAAATTGATAACGAGTTTTAAGCAAATTGCTCATAAAGCGGGTAATGTGTCTTAATGAGTTGACACTCGCCTGTAGCAAATGCAGTGATCCACAGGTTACTAGTTCTAATCCCAGTCCCATCCTTCCGAGGATGAGAAATAAGTAGCAGTGACCTGAGTAACAGCAGTACTTCCTATTTACAGCACTTCGAAATGGCAGAAATGTGATATCTAGCACTTTATATAAAATGTATTGATACATTTTCTAAGTTGGTCTTTCTTCTGTTTCTACCTTATTTTATTTCTTGGGAAAGTTGGGATACTTTCTGCTATAATCTATTCTCTGGTTGTTAGTGAGGACTTGACTTAAGACTGGTCAAACCATGACCATGTTGTTGCTTGATACCAAAGCGTAATTGCTGTTGAATTTTTTTTTTTAATTATTAAACGTGTACTTTTTTGTAACGTGCAGCAGTTCTTTAATAACTTTTCTTTTCTATTGTGCTGTTTATTTACAGAATTTTATGTAAATAAAGTATATTTCTGCCAACTATGGCATTTTTAAGGGAAAGGGGGAAATGGAATGTGAAAGTTTTTATCACCAAGGGACTTCTTCACAATTCTTACTTGTGTTGTACGCCGAGGTTTGTTGATGGTTTACTGATCTGTGTGACCCTGGCCAAAGTGGGATGCCTTCGAAATACTTCTTGCAAAGGGGCTCTAAAATAAAGGCCATTGTTTGCTAAGTCGCAGTAGGAATCCTCTCAAGAGGGCTGGTGCCTGAGGGAAGCAGATGCAGCATTGTTTAAATGCAAACAAGTGAGATCTGGACGATAAGGAGACTTTCTCTGTTCCTGTTGCCTTGTAATCCTTATCTGCGCTTCCTTGTCTAGTCCTTGCAGGCTTCCCTCCTCTCGGCCTTCCCACCTCGCTGCCTTCCCACCTCGCTCTCAGTCCTGGGGTAGATTACAGCTGTTCCACAAGCAGTAGGTCAGTCAAGTGGGGCGAGCCAGTGAAGATTGTGTAGGTTGTAATGATAAGTCAGTTAAAGTTTCCACTTTTTTTTTTTTTTGCTTTCTTAACTTTGTTATTGTACATGGTTTAGTGCTTCCTTTCTTCTTCTGTCTAGCTCTGGAGACCCGTAAGCTTGACTCATGTTTCGTTGTAAGTCCTTAAAGCACTGTGAAAGGGCAGCACTTTGGGGTCAGAAAGGATGTCAGTATGCATGGTAATAGAGTTGTGGAACTTTGACCTCCGATGAACGGCATGTAAAGGAGGTGAGAGAAGGGTGGGTGACAACGTAATATAGCAGGTTGTCGGTGGAGTGGAGGCATTTGGTGCAGAATTGGTCTGAAGATAGATCGGCCATCTTAACAGGCTGGCTAAACACAACCCGAGGCCTGAAGCAGAATTAACCTGCGACCTGGGCAAGTGTAGATTCACGTTTGTCTAGCCCGGGTCATTTTGGGCAACAAATGGGGTGTGTGTGTGCGCTAAACGGTGCAGCAAACGTTTTATATGAAGTATCTTTTTTTTAATGCTTTTTACATTAAGACATCTACTTCCGCATTTGTTAAAGCCACGTCCCACCCCCTTTGTTGTATTCAAGTTTGCTTAACTCCTCTCGTGTTTTTTTTTTTTTTTTTTACGGGGGCCACCATTTTTCTTCTCGGAACTGGTGCAATCCATTGTTCCGAATAGGGCTCTGATGTCCACTCGTATCACACTTGGCGAATGTCCCATAACCTGTCCTCATCTGAAAACTGAACTTGCCTTGGACTGCTTGTAAGAGTGTTGGCACATAAGGCATGCCTTTATTTCCAGAGGGCCGCAGAACAGCAACGTTTTATGTAGTCAAGCGTGTTCGTACCCCAAGAGCGAGCACTAAACTGTGTCATAGGAATGGACTGATGTGTAACCACAGTTAACAGATAATGGCATTGTCCCTGGGGAGTGGCGAAGAAGTGCTCCAGAACAAGCACTTAACCGTGGTCCTGGCGACATTGGCAGTTGAAAACCCCAGTTCTGCCTGTCAAAACGTCTTCAGGGGTCTGTGTGTCGGGGCATCTACCCCAACCTACCTCTGGGAAGGCCCTTGTCCCTCGGAGTCAATGGAAAACGACTTACGGTTTTAGGGCAACTGTGGTTGACATTAGCGTGGGAGACATGGGCAACAAAAATGAACAGCGATACGTATTCGCAAAGGCATGGCACAAACCCACTTGCAGAAAATGAAATACTGTAAACATATCGAATCATGACAAAACAAACGATGGTCAAAAATACCGTTTCTGTTTCATACTCTGTGAAGTGTCCTAACATTTTTTTTTTTAGCACACATGAAACTCGGTTGAAGCTTTGCAAAGGTGGGAGGAACAGGGAAGGAACACAGAGGGGGCGGGAGAGGGGAGGCAGTGGGGAGAAGCATACGGATGAGTGTAACAGGCAGGGGTACGAGTGACCGAGAGCAATGCAGGGTCAGAGAAGTACATCAGGGAGGAAGTACAACAACACATGCACTCTCACGGAGTGCTCAGCAGAAAAGAAAAAAATAGTTTTTGAAAAGAAAGTATTCGAAGCAGAGATGCCAGAAAATTAAAGCAATGGTAAAGGGACAATGCTCTATGGGGAGGGACAAACTCAAGATTGACAAGCTGGGGAAAGAATAAGAACCAGGCAAATGAGTGACCAGGAAAGCCAACCAATGGTGAGCTATTGTCAGGCTCCCGGCCCCTCTGTTTGTGGTACGCCCCAAAATGTCTTGCAACAGACTGCGCATGCGCTGCCTAGTAGGCTGAACCTAACTAGCATCTGCAATGCAATAGGTCTCGCATTTGTGAGAGTTTAAGCTATTGGCATTGTAAATAACAATGCCTTTTATTTATGTGTTTTGATAATTAACACATAAATAAAAGGCATTGTCATGTACAATGCCAATAGCTCAAACTCTTGTAAATGCGAGACCTATTCAAAGAGGCAGCTGCCATTGTCCCAGGTTGCTCAGAAAGTGAAAGCGCGCATGGTGAGCTGAATGTTGCAGGAAAGCATGTCGTGCCTGCAGTAGGTGAAACTATTTAAAGAGAATAGTGCTTACAGACTAAAAAAGACTCGCAGTGTAACAACCGAAGTAAAAGGGCCAGTCCTCATGGGAGGTTACGAATGAAGACAAGGCGGTACTAAGGAGGGACTAACAGGCCTATTAATGAATCAGAAGCCAGCATCTACGAAGGACAATGACACAAACCAAGGACAAATATAGGCGGAGAGTGGGCGGGGATTCTATTCCATACTCCAATAGAGCATGGGTCGCAGCGCATGCGCTGCCCAGGCTCGACCTAAAAAGGAGGTTAGATATGGAGGTACCAGAGTCGAAGTGCCAGCTCTAGGTAATACCACATTGGGCAGGCACAGAGCAGTCATTGGACACTCTAGATGAAGATGACCATTGGTGCTTCTGGAAAAGCATTTGTATTGAAGAGATTTGTTGTGTAATTAACCCAATGAGTTGCAGAATGTATAGACGTAAAGTCATGTTCTTTTGTGTGCGTTGGCAGAGGGGACTGTAAGATATTTTCTTAAGCGAGGCCTATTATGGGGATATGTCAGTGCGAATCTTCACAGGTAAGAGGGGTGTCACATAGGCTCACAGGGGATAACAGGCCATCCATTAGACCTTGATTGGGATTGATGTTGCTGCTGCAAAGAAACTCAAGAAGGGGCTTTAGTTGCTTTGAAGTAACTGAAATGGTTGATCATGCAAGTCAATGGAAATCCGCTGCGATCCAGTTCACTGGGTCCAGGATACAGGGCAAGCAGCCAAAATAGGACAGTGTATATCTTGGGGCAATCAACCACTGTGAGCTCGTAGGCGAAGCAGTGACTGACCAGGAAAAAGGCTGAAATGGGCTTCAAGCCATTCTCAGCACTGTCAAATAAAATTTTCATTGGACTTGTGGATATTTTTTTCATTGATACGTTTATTTTCTGTCCTGGCTAAGCGTGCATTGCCCATGCCAGTTCTCCCCGGCCGGATTGAAGGTCTGGCAGCAGTTAGTTGCTTTAACAGTCTACCTTCAGTGGGGCTCTCAAGTGGCAGACCTCCAGTGGCCTGATCTGGTCAACAGAATTCTTGCTGCGTGTCTCAAGCCATGACTAGGCACAGGCTACAACTGTGGCACACATTGTACCTGAAAAGAAGAGTGGCAGAAACGCTCCATCTTTCATTTAGGAGTTTTATAAACCTTGGACAATTGTAGAAATGTAAAAACATTTCTGCCGATTTTCAGGTTTTCACAGATTAGGACTGCCTTGCGCCATGACATAAGACTGTAACCGAAGAAGGTGTTGGAAAAGTCTTGTCCTTCAACCCCTCGTGGCACCATCCTAGCTTCAGCCCCATTGGCCTCCAGACTCTTGCCCACTACTGATCCGGGGGCGCATTTGCTACCAAGTTGGCAGGGCCCTAGAATTTGCTCTAAATTTAGCTGCTTAATTTAGGATGTGCTTAATAGTAATTTGCACAGTCTGTAAACAATATATTGTAAAACTATAAAACATATTTATGAAGAGGAGCCACAATAGAAGTGAAGACCGAAGTTATTAATTTTTTCTTCAATAATAGGATGTTTATTGCAAAGGGCAGGGGCTTCATTGTCTTGGGTCACCTGTTGATTTCATGGTTCAGTCTCCAGCTGCGATGTAGCGTTTAAACTATTTAAAAAAAATTGTTGGTGGGATGGCAGGACAGGGAGGCATCACGGGATGAGGGAGGGTGTGCATAACGGAGGGTGTTGTGGAAAAAAGCGCTATGACGCAGCTAGTGGGGACTGCATCGTAGCGCTGTTTTTTGGTTATGGCAGGTGGGTGGGGGGGACAAGCAACAATAAGGAGGTTGGGGGGAGCAATGACAACGGGAGGGAGGGTAGTGCATGGCTGAAAGAAGAAAAAAAACTATGATGGAACCAGGTAGGGTCGCATCATATTGCTTTTTTGGTTATACTGGGGTGGGTAAACGGGGCAACACAGACACCGGGAGGGGGCAAGTAACAAAACAGAGGGGTCAAGCAACAAAACAGAGGGGTCAAGCAACAACAGAAGGTCGGAGGGAGCAGAAGGTATCACGCGACAACACACAGTGTGAGGGGTTAAGCCACAACATGGATAGTAGGAGGGACCGAGCAAAATGAAGGAAGTGGGCATGAAGGAGAGGGATGGGGGAAGCAAAAGTAGAGCCGTGAGCTTGGACTGCACAGATGGGGGCAAACAACACGAAGACACATGCGCACTCACAGTGCTTCAACAGAAAGAAATAATGCAAGCAGTGGAAGGACACAGGTACTTTGACCACGCTCCATGGGCGGGTCAAACCGAAGAAGCGAATGTGACGCCCACACTTGCTAACAGATCAGAAGCAAATAAATAAGAGTGACAATTAAGCCAGTAAATAGTAAGCAGGAGGCGAGCTCTAAGCCCACTGTAAGCTAACAAAATGTCTCACAAGTGGCACCTCATATGTTGGAAGCTGAGACTTTATAAAGAATGTGTTTTGAATTGAAAGATGTTTCCTGAGATGTTGTTATGGTAGGGGAAAGTATGACCCTAACACGCCCCTCCGCCATGTACTTAATTTTTAGTGGGAATAATTATTGTCATGGCTCATACACGTAGAAGGAGTGAGATGTGCATGAGAAGGTGAGACCAGAATAGTTTGGACACCGCTCTTGTGACATTCTTACCTTATATCGATATAGATTAAAACAGAATAAATACAAAATAGAAAAGCGGCCTCGCCTCTGACTTTTAAGCAGATGACAATATTACTATGTGCTTCCCTGCATATTTCTAAAAAAAAGATTTTAATACTCCGACGTCTCGTTGGAATAACCTGACTTTAGTGCTAAATTTAGGAATCTGGTGCTCTATTGTTAGGCATCTGTTACATTCTATCTTCTCCTTGTTGTTATGCATACTATGTTATTTTATGTTGTACATTCTGATTCCACATAGAATCCTTTGGTAGAACTTCTGGTATCTGAAAGGTCAGTTGCACTGAGCCTTAATGATGACCAGACTGCTCTATGTTGCTGTGCTGCAAATGATATTAAAACTTTTAAAATAATTCTGGACTGAATACTTTCTACAAATTGGCGACGAGCTGAGGAACACTACACTCAACAAGGAGCTGCAGCACAGAAGCGCCGTGTTCCTGAACCCTAATCTTCGCATTTCAATGGTTATTCAGCTGTTTCAGCAAAAGAAAAGAAGAAAAAACTGTTTTAAGCTACACGGAAGAAACCGGATCAGCGTATGCCCAGCCGCATTGTCGTGGTGATTTTTAGAAAGATTGGCGCTTTCATGATGCATGGTAAGCGTTATTAATTCGCATGCATTAGAATAGAGCGAGCGCACATTTTAAAAGTAATCACCTTGGGCGGGCGCGCTGCATCTCCACGAGACTTCGGATTTCCTTTGAAGCGCGCTGCGTCTTCACGAGACACCGGAGTTCTTTGGGAAAGTCTATTCTACAAGAACATGTTCACGCAACGTCACTGTTCACAAGCGTGTGACGAACAGACATGAGACACGCAACGTGGGGGCCATTTTTAAGAGCCCATAACAGCGCCCATAACAACCACTACGCGGTAGCTTATTTTTAAAGGAATATAGTTTTACATGGTTTTCACTGGTGTTTTTCAACTTTATATCAAATATTTACATCGCGTTTGGAATATCAAGTAAGTTAATGTTATTTTATCTACATGGGAGAATAACAATTCAGTTGAACTTTAAAATATATATACATAAAAACGAGAATACATTTCAAAATACACAGTTTGCTTCCAGGAAAAAGAGCAATAAGAGTGATCTCACAAATAATAACTTCAACTACAATTAAAATGCAGTTTGAACCCCCTGCTAAGTTCTTACAAACCAAAGGTAACCCTCCCATGGCATGGTCAAGATGGTAGGAGGAGTTCATCAATTACATGAAGGCTATTGATGGGGAACGAATGGGCGCAGAAAGAAAAAAAAGTATCTTTCTACATTGCTTAGGATCAGAGGGACAGATGATTTTCAGAACATTACCCCAAATTGTTATTGCAGATGGTGGGGAAGCAACTAATGTTTACAATGAGGCATTACTCAGGATGGAGAGAAGATTTAAACCCACGACCAATATAGCTCTGAATAGATTCATGTTTTATACGAGAATACAAGAGGAAAATGAATCATTTGATGATTTTTTAACATTTTTGCGCACTTTAAGCATACAATGTAACTTTGGAAACGTGTGACGAAATGATAAGGGACCAAATTATCGTCCATGTGAAGTGTAAAAAAACTCAAGAACAGTTATGGGTGATCTAAAACTTTCAGAAGCCATTTCCACTGCTAAGGCTTTCGAACAGTCAGAAAAATGGATGCACACTGTTAGGAATGTGAATAACAAGTCTGACAAGGGTGAAGAAGTGTGTGCAGTCAAACGTCCTGATGATTTAAAGAATGACACTACAAACTCTAATTTTGATGCTTCTCGTAATACTAACTATAATAATTTTAAGAGATTTGATAAAAATGACAGGAATTTAGTTTGTTACAGGTGTGGCAGCAAAACACACATGGCATCGTTTGGAGGGTGCCCAGCTGTTAACAGGGAATGTAGAAAGTGTGGAAGGATAGGGCATTTCTCCAATATGTGTAGAGATCAAAGAAAATTTATTCCTCAAAATCGTGGAAGGGTTTCTTGTACGTTAGAGTGCGATGGAGCTGTCACACATAACTGTGAAGCTGGTAACTCCTTTCAAAACAAGGGCTTTGTTGTCTCGTTGGTTGAAAGCATTGCCAATGTTAAAGATATTGAAGATATGCCTGTTAGGAGCCCTCCCATGTGTACTGTTGAGATATTAGATGTAGATTTAAGTCTCATGGCAGATTCAGGTTCTCCATGGACTATTATTTCTAAGATATATTTTATGGAAAAACTTAGCTCTGTGTTTGATATAAATAAGATACTTCCACCTGATATCACACCAGAAAGCTATGATGGCTCAAGAATTGATATGGTCGGATATTTCAACACTGAATTACGTTTCAAAAGCAGAATGGCGCATATAAAATTATATGTCTCTGTTAAAGGGATAAATGTGCTTGGTTGGAAAGACCAATGGAAACTTGGTATAATTTTAAATCCTAGGTCAAAAGAACCAGTCATGTTGGATGAAACTGTGTGTCCTAATAACATTTCAAGCAGATGACAATAATACTATCTGCTTCCCTGCATATTTTTCTTAAAAAAAAGATTTTAATACTCCGACGTCTCATTGGAATAACCTGACTTTTGTGCTAAATTTAGGAATCTGGTGCTCTATTGTTAGGCATCTCTCACTGGACCGAATGACAAGACTTTTACCCATCACATGATTCAAGGAGGTGTTTGCGCAGCCGCAATCGCCTCCTTAAATCGTGTGATGGGTAAAAGCCTTGTCAACCGCTCCAGTGAGAAATACCTAACAATAGAGCACTAGACTCCTAAATTTAGCACTAATAATAGATTGATAAAATACATAATCATCAGGGAGAACACAAATATGTATGTCGTACATTTTACATCATGGTTTAATGAGAGCCTTTCTCTAATTATATTTTTCTGTCTTCATAACATTAAAAGTGAACTTACTCTGCCGTCACTTGTTTGAAAGAAAAAATGGAGAACCTCGGGTGTTATATGTACGCCTTGCTGTCCTGTCCTGTTCTCATGATCTAAAATGTATCGAAATTTACTACAGGAGTCACAAACAATAGCGGCCTTCAGAAGAGAGCAGCGAGTTGGCACAGATCATGTCCCTCTTGAATTATAAATGTTACCCATGCAGGCATAATATGGAAATGACATCTAGATGTTGGTGTGGTAAGAGTTACGGATTGTGCCGTGTTTCGTCTGTAGGTTTCATATGGATAAACAAGTACATTCCTTCTATAGAGAGCGTTGTGTAGAGATACAGAATCCTGCAATGAAGCTTGACCCCTAATGCCACATGGGGAGGTTGTACATACACATACACTTAATGCTCTCTTAGAGCAGATTATTATGTGAATCATATTAAGTTTGAGTTACCACAATAGACTTCGTGCTTTATAGTTTGTAAAGGGTTGAGTTGCGATCATATATTGAGATTTTGTTACTGGGAACCCTTCTTCGGGTTACTAAATCAGCAGATATGGAGAATGTAGCCTTCCTTTGCGGTTGAGCTTGATGCTAACGATGGAAATTTGTTCGGTCCTTGGGGTGATGATGCCTTAGACGGGCTCGCCCACAGAACGACAAGTTCTGAGTTTAATAACATGGAATATTGTTGTGGTGTTTGTTCCAATCCCAGTGACCAAGATCGCATGCGTAAATGGGTGCGGTTCCCCATCTGTTTTCAATGGGACTTTTTCACTTTTGGCATTTCATCGTCAGTGCTGTTTTCACTGTCCCTGCCAACACCTCCCTCTGAAAGAAAAATAATCCAATAAATAGGCATTACTCCTCATTCAGGACTGAGATCTGTGTTTCTTACTCTATCAGTCTACTGCTGTGTTTTTGTAATATGAGGGCATAACACGGTCTGATTCTGAGTAACAGGGTGAAGCACACATCCTCTCCATTAGATGGAGAGGTGTATTTACTGTGTAATCTGAGTATTATTTCAGTGTATTTGAATCAAGTGTCCTCGTTGTCTGTATGAGAATTTAGTGAACATTTCGATATTGTGAGCCATGTCAATGCTTACTGTCAATTTCACACACGTCAGCTCATGCAGATGTGTCCCCCCCCCGTGCAAAATCATTTAATTATGACCTCGTTAGCATAACATCCAAAAGAAGACCCATTAAAATTAAAATGTTTAAAGTGAGACTACAGTTTATCCTATTTCTGCATAATGAAGAATTGGAGAAAGGGATGCATAGCCAAGAGGTTTAGAGAAGAACAAGGCTTGATGTCTGCGTGATCCTGGCGAGAAGCTGAGTGCTTGTGATCTATCGGTATTGGTGCCTGTTGATCAAGGCCAGAGTACTCATTTAGACACCATTTGTGGTTTTAAGTCTGAATCCTGAATCAAATAAAACTGCTGTGCGAGATTCACCAGGTGAGGTCCCTCCAACGTTAGCCCTGCCCTGACTTCCTGAACAAAAACGGATTCAATTTAAGGTGCTTTGCTTGACATGCGAGGCACTTTATACCACTTACGCTTCCATTTTGGCAACTGGATTTTTCCTTTATCTTCCCGGGAGGCAGTTTATAGCTTGTACTGAATGACGTTGTTGATACCAATGTCCTGGTGAGCTCACCTGGGAGATCATTCCTGAGAAGCAAAATTGTGCAATTCCCGGACTTAACAGATTCTTTATAACCTGATCCGTTGAGAAGAGCAACATAAAATTGGCTTTGTTAACCATTGCTAAGTTCTGTCTACCTTTTTAGGTCGAAAGTTACCAGATAGCACAGCAGGTTTGCTTACGACATCATGGGGACATTCAGAAAGCCTCCCCCGGCATGCATTCCGCTCATTGGTTACCTTTTGGCTTTGTGGTTTGTAACTGACATTTTCTTGCTTTCTATTTGCTGGTTTTATTTGTTTTTGGCTGTCCCCCATGAGTTCACCCCTTCCGTGGCCCATGGCTGCAACATTCTACTCTACACCACTGTGCTCTACGCCACTCTACTCTAAACCACTGCACTCTCTGCTAATACAGTCTACACCACTTTACTGAAAACCAGTGCACTCTACGCCAACTACTCTGCACCACTGCACTCCATTGCAGGCTACGCCACTCTACACCATTGCACTCTACATCACTGCACTCTCCGCCACTCTATGCTACACTGCACAACCGTACTTGATGCATTGCTGTCTGCACCCTACACCAATGCACTCCACACAATGCCACTGCACTCTGCGACACTCTACTCTGCAAGACTGCACGCTCCACCTCAGAACTCTCCGCCACTCTACTCTGCACCACTGCACTCTACTCTGTACCACTCTATGCTGTGGCACTCCACCCTGCCCCACTCTACCCTACACCACTGCACTCTACACCACACCACTGCACTCTGACACACTACTCTGCAAGACTGCACTCTCTGCCATAGAACTCTCCGCCACACCACTCTACTCTGCACCACTCAACTCTACCGCTCTCTTTGCCAATGCACTCTACGCAACTACATTCTACGTCACTCTACTCTGCTTCACCCCATTCAATCTAATCTATTCTACACCACTGCACTTTACAACACTCTTTTCTGCCATTCTACTCTACACCTCTGCACTCTACCTTGCACCACTTCACTCTACGCCACTCTATTCCACTCTGCGACACTGCACTCTACTCCACTGCACTCTACGCTGTGGCGCTCCAGTCTACACTACTCTATGCCACTGCACACTACGCCACTCTACTCTACGTCACTGCACTCCTTGCCAATGTGCTCTACATCACTTTACTCACTTTACTCAAAACCAGTGCAGTCTATGCCACTGCACGCTACGCCAGTCTACTGTGTACTTTACGCCACTTCATTCTAGGCCACTCTTCTCCACTCTACAACACTCCCCTCCATGGCAGTCCACTCCATGATACTACACTCTGACACTCTACTCTGACACTCTACGCTGTGCCACTACACAACACTATGCCACTCTACAACACGACTCCCCTCAATGACGCTCTACACAACTCCCTCCACACCACTTCATGCCACTTTACTATGATACACTACTCCACTAGTCCACTCCACAATGCTCTACAGCACTCTACTCCACTCTATGCCATTCCTCTCTGCTACACTACTACACTCTAAACCACTGCACTCTGACAATCTACTCCACTCTATGCAACACCCTGTAAGCAACTCCACTCTACACCACTCCACTCTCCTCTATGCTACTTCACTTTGACTCTTTGCCACTCCACATGTACTCCACTCAACTCATTGACACTCTACTCCATTGTACACTCTTCCACTCTATTCCATCCATGACACACCACAACACTATACCAATCAACTCTACTCCACTCTATGCCAGTCCATAACACTCCTCTCCACTCTGCTCCACGACACTCCACTTTATGACACTCCACGCCACTGTCCTTTACGCGCTAACTTTTATCCATGCTGAACTGATGTACAACATAGCTAAAACTTATTGGTAAAGCCATTAGCTCTTGCATAGGCTTGACCTATTGGTTTTGCCAATGCTTGTTGAATAAGGCCGTGAAGGCAATCAAGCAGTACACCACACACTACAAATTCCATTCCACGACGATCGCAAGAAAAACCCTCCACTAGCTACACACTGTACTACAAACATTACTAGTTTGGCAGGAACAAAAAAGCACACTTTTAGTCACTACTGATGGCGTAAAAGCAAGAATTAGTTCCTACAGATAAGCAACAACTATGTTCTCGTGCATCTGAATCAAGCCATCCATTAAGGATGGATTGTGTTTTCAAAGATTGGTAAACCTTTCAGTTGAGTTCAGAAGCCAAGAAGGGCAATTCCTTGGATACATTATTTTTTCCGCACACAATCTCAAGTTTTCTGCAATGCCACCTTTGTTCTTTGACCAGGAAGGCAGTTAGATTACGAGCACCTGCGAAGGGTGTGGTCTCAAGGTGCCATTGAAACGAAAGCTGTGATTCATTTTTATAGCGCTCTCTAGAGAAACGTTTTCGAGATAGTGAACAAATTAGGGTGTGGTGTTCCTGAGGTGGAGATAGTTTGCATTAGTAGGATATAGAGCCAAGGTTTATTGCATCTGTGCATTCTGACTGCGGTGTTGCACATATTAGACGAGCACTGGCTATGCCAATAGGTCTGGTTTATAATGGAAAGTGGCGCCTTGGCCATTAGTGAGTTTAGGCCTTCAGTAACTCATCACACTTGCCCTCTGACACTCATCCATCCACAGTAAACACACAAATTCAACAAGTATATGCAAAATAAATGGAAATTAAAGTAGAAAAAAGAAACTATACCTCCACCTAAAAATGGTGACTGTATGCTTTCACTAAAAAGTAAAATTAAGCATAGAAGCATGTTTCTTTCCAAGATGGCCTCTCTGGTTGGAAGCAGTGGCCATGTGGGATGCAGCACATTGCCAATGTAATGATTGGCAAGCAAGTGTTCATGTAGCACTTTGAGGGGTGCTGCTGTATGCTCTAAAAAGCTAAGCAACATTTTAAAAAAAGGAACCTATAAAAAGAAGTAGCAGGACTGATGGGACAGCTTGTTAATTTTCTTAATGGCACTCCAGCAAAATGCTGTCACCCACAAGGCAACTGAACTAGTGACTCAGTGGGACTGACCCATTGCCTCATGCTGTATGCTCCCTTGAATGGAACCAGATTGTCAGTGATATTCAGAACAGACCAATGGCAGAAGAGGGCTGACCCAATCCTCCTCTTTTTTATTATATGACGAGCCAGCATTGTTCCTGCCTGCTGGGAGTAGCTATGTATGCTGCTTGCTGAGTGCGGGAGCAATATGTTGATCTATTTCCCTGACTGCAGGAAACAGAGATTTCAAGTCTTCTCCCAGCCGACGGGAGCATTTTTACAACTCCCGCCCACTGGGAGCATACTTTGTGTTTGCTCCCGTTTGGCAGGAGTTTTAAAAATGATCCTGCAGGCGGGAGCAAATACAGGTTTCCCTGCCTGCGCCGGTCTGGGCAGGGAAACTGCTGTGTCCTGGGGGTGGATCCCCAGGGCTAAATGCGCCTCTGGGAAGGGAGCCACACACCCCCCTTTATAAATGGATGGCTCCCCAGGGCCAAAAACTGCTTGGGCAGGGGGGCTGCGCGCCCTCCTCTCCTTTATAAATAGATTGGACCCCAGAGGCTAGGGTCCCTGGGGCTGAGAACGGCTCAGTGAGGGGGCCTACTGACGATATATATATGTGTGTGTATATATATTTCCATAACGAACATCACTAGTCAGATGATCCATCCGCACTCTCTCCCCCTGCTCCAAAATCTGAGTGCTAGTAGGCATTTATTTTTTATATTTGATAAATATTTCTCATAGCAACACCCCACATGGAACGCCTACACGTTTCGGCTTGCGCCTTCAACCGGGCAATGATATATATTCTAATGGCGGCTGCCATTTTTTTTGCCGCTATTCTGTGGGATCGTGTCAAAATCCACATAACTCGTATGTTGAAAATATGTGGGGAGAGGGAAGATCCCTGTAGAACACCGCATATGATAGGCAGTTGCTGGCCAGCGAAGGAGTCCAATTGAACAGCCTGAGTCTGGTTTGATAGGAAGGATTGTAACAAATTCAGGACTGAGCCTTTAAAGGCTTCTGCAGCAACTTGGTCTAGTAAGATGGTATGGTCGACTGTATTGGATGCAGACAGGGCTAACATGGTTAAGAAATTCATCTGACCAGCATCCAGTTCAAGGTCATTAAGGATAGTGGAGAGCACAAATTCTAATCTATGAGCTGGCTTATATACAGCCTGCAAGGTCACCAGGAAGTTATAAGCCTGCAAATGGCTACATAATGTATGTGCAAATTGTTTCTACAGTGAAGAGTGGAAGCAAAATAGAGAAAAAGCTCTTAAGATCAGAGGGATCTGCTCGTGTGTTTTGGGATACCTGTGACAGGTGCTATTTTAAATAAAGTGGGGACTTTAATAAGTACCTAAAGAGGAATTAATTCCCAGAAGGAGGGCTTATTAATAATTATTATTCTCTAAAAGTGAAGGAAGGAAATATGGGTTGTGGGTGGGAGAAGGTCCGGGGGATAGGTGGGCGCTAGTTTCATGGACCGCACTAGCTGTGTCAACTACTCTTCTGATCTCAAAGGCAAATATTTAGGTGCAAACAAGCATAGTTCGATGTCAATAGAAGCTAGAGGAAAAGAACTAAGGTCAGTCTCGTTTCTGATCTGTATAATTTTCTTAACAACGTACTTTTTAAGACAATTACATAACTTTCAATAGGGGCATACCGCAGGCTGCATCTTGGAAGTGCCACTTACATCATTTAAGATCTAAAGATCAATTTTTGAAAATGTTTAGGGCTTATTTCATCAGAGTAAAAGCTTTTCTTGCTCCTAAAATTAGCTCTTTATATGATTTTAATTGTTACTTATAGAGCTGTTCCAGATCCTTAGTTAGATGGGTACACAATTTGTGTTCAAAGTGGTGCAATTTAATTTAGCATCTTTCAGTTCTTGCAAGTATTGGAACAGAATACAGAAGATAAGTTAATTAATGGTATCAAGTGATTAATGGATTTATTGATCCAAGAATTAAAAGCTCAGTATTCTTCGATTTGATCAATAGGAACAAAAAGATATTAATTGAGTTTGTGGATAACTAAGCCAGGTTTTAAGGCTCTCTGTTGTTGTGTGGCTGATGTTAGATAAGGACAACACACCTTATTCATTTAATTTCCATCTTATAACAACATGATTAGACCATGGCTAGTGTCATCCAAAAGATCAGTAATATTGATTTCAGATGTCTATAGCTGATCCAACATATGGCCTTTTCAAGTGTTGGAATCTGAATTTGTTGGGTGAAACTTAAAGAAGAATAAAGCTATTTGAATTAATTAAAATTACTAACTCTTAATAGTCTAACAACACTCATGAGGATTTAGGTAACAAGTTCAAAAATTCTGAAGGGAAACTGCCAGAATAACCCGGGAAACCATTCAACAATAAGTAAAACTAATAAATTGCAATTAGTGCCTTTAGTGAAAAAAGAGGTTATTGTGCCACCTAAATTAATATCAGACTGGGTTTCTGTGATGTCCTCTTAAAAAATCGCAGCAACTCCCCGTCCACTGTTCTTTAATTTATAATTTTGGAGAAAAACAAACTTGTAGCCCTTTGGCACCGCAGTAATAGCCCCAGGACCTGATGTGTCTGAGAGCCAGGTTACAGATAATAACAAACAAGCATTGGCATAGCCAATAGGTCTCGCTTTTGGGACCTTATAAGTATTTAGTTGTGCAGCACAATATCCTTGGTGCAACAACATCAACCGTTGCATGGCTAAACACTTATAAGGTCCCCAAGGCGAGACCTATTGGCTATGCCAATGCTTGTTTTAATTGGCGGCAGTGTGGGTACGGGGTCTTTGTGTGCATAGGTTTGTGCGCCAGGCATGGCAGCACGCAGTATCATGGCAATGAGGCACAGATGTGGCTAAACGGCTAGAAGAGCTGGCTTTGAAGCTGGGGAACCAGGTTCGAATCTGGCGGGAGGCTTAAACATCCTGTGATTCTGGGCAAATAACTTAATCTCCCTGTGCCTAAAAATGCATGTGTCCGTCTGTAATGCAACTGTTGCTCATGTAAAGCGCTCTGAAATCTTCTGGTCAAGATCGCGCTATATAAAACTGCACACAAAAAACAGGCTGCACGAAGGTACCACAGACAGAAACGGGCATCCCAGGTATGACTATACAAGGCCTGTCTCAGCACCCCAGATGTTCCTGCATAATGATCAGTGATTCGGTTCCTTGAAACACAGATATGGCAGTACATGGCTCCTGACTGACCCAGGACACAGATCTGTGAGCTACTGGTAAATCTCCAAGTACCTGTAAGTAGCTCCCCTGTGGGTTGCCCAGTGAACTAAATTAGAAGCTTTAGCTTATTTGAACAAAATGTGTATACCAAATTTGAAAAGCATGTATTTGAAATGAAAATGTGTGTCTTTTCAGAAGTCACAAGCTGATGTTTGGAGAAAAACTGTTGAATTCCCGAAACATATTTAAATCTGACATTTGAGTGATAAAAATCAAACACTGTTTGGGATACTATTACTAATGTTGTTAATCTCGGTGCCACGGCATTGCAGCTATGGCTTTTATGTATTGCCCATGTAAAGGCATTCCACATTGACAAAGCATTTTTACATTACTGCGGGCAGTCCTGCCTGAAGCACGGGGTGATCACAGCTAGTAATCTTACACATGGTGGCCACTAATGCAATCACATCTAATGTGGTTACTATTACATCTCTAATAATATTAGTAGCTTGGGAGGATTGTCATTGAGCACAAGTAGCTCTTATCACAGAAAAGGTTGGAGACCCCTGACCTAGATATTGCAGCAGGTGGCTTTGTGCCTGTATCCCAGAAATAGCCAGATGGCCGCCTGTGAATATGGTGGACAACCAAGATGTGGTGGCAAAAGGCTGTCCCTACACATTAGATATTTTGCACCTTGTTCAGTCCCTGTTCCTCAATTATGGTTTCAGTGGGTCCTTTCCCTGAACACCGTAAATGCATGCAGTACTCTGTTCTCCCACGCTAGCTATGGTAGCTACCACTCTGCCTCTGTCCCCAGGTGGCTAAACAGAGCTTTGCCCAGCAGCCCAGGTAGAACTCCTCGGGACACTTTGTCTACACATGATATACACCTGTGCGTAGATCCACCACTGCTCCTCGGACATAGCTGCATTATGCTGCCTTCCTGCATCGATATGGCCATGCCTCAGGTCTGGCTTTACAGGCTTGGCCTCTGCACCCCCTGTATGGCTGTGTCGACACCACAGAGATGCCCACATAAATATTGCTGTTAATGAGCACTTAAGCACCTGGCTTTCCCTGCACCCTAGATGTGGCCCACCAGATCACGTCTGCTTGGTTGAGCATAGAGAGGGCACCCTACACATGAGTGTAAACTGCTGTGTAACAGCACTCCAGAAATGTTTGCACCATGATTTGCCCTGGTATACCAGATACGTCTGCGCAAGCCTCTACCTATACACCTACCATGATACCACATTGGGCAGTGATACTCATAGTGCAGCCCTCCTAACCTTTACATGTGGCCTCCGGTCAACAGTGGCACTGGGCTGCTGTTTACTTGACTCAGCAGCAACATTAACAAAAATGCTAAATGGTAAGGATTTTTTTAATGGTTAATTGAAGTTAAAGAAAGGAAGTAACTAGGGTGTCCTGCACCGCTAAACTTTAGAAACACCTTCAGTTTATAAAGACGTCTTGCAGCAAAAGTGTTAAAGGATGATAAAGTCTTTTCAAAATTCACAAAGTGTCTTCATTAACATGCAGAACCGTTTCACCTTAATACATCAGATTATATCAATGCGTTGAGAAGTATTTTTTTTAAAGTGATCATTTTCAAACATGAATTTAGAAACATTCATTGCCCTCCCCGCCCCACCCTGACAACAATGCCAGTAGTGCATTAAGAAGCAAGTTAGTTGCTATGTTAACTCTGTGGGTCGTCTGGGTTTCTATTATACAGGAACATTATAGTTTATTAAATCAAACAGAAGGTTTTGTAACACATCCTGAAGTCATGTTTGTGTTAATGAAGAAAAAAGGAGGTAACATCAAATAAAACAATTGCCTAGGATCACACAATTTGGTTAAGTGAAGCAGATGTGATTAATCATAAGCTTTTAGTTTAACATTGTGCAATTCAGACTGTAGATGTATATTCTTCACTTCCCCTGCGCCCACCATGCCACAATCCTCACCCTTGTCCCCACTCCTCGACCACCACCACCCTACTGGCATCAACGTGGCCCTTGGTCACATCTCAGACCAAACTTTGTGACCCCTGGGAAAATAATTGTGAGTACCCATGACATAGGGCTTTCTCCTTAATCACAAACATGGCAGCCTCAGGTCAGGCCCCTGCATCATGGATACAGCTGCACGTGTGTCCCCGAACCACAGCCTTGACAGCACACCACACAGCATGTCACTGGATGCCACATATGGCCGATCTGCGCCCGGAAATAGCCCCACAAATGTTCTGGCCTTGATAGGTGGGATCTGTTACTGTGGTGGTGGCGGTGAGTTGTGTGAAAGGAGCGAGCACAGACAAGGTGATCTATGATGCTGAAAGCATACATGCCAATAGACCCGATCCAGGTGGGAGACTCTCGCTTTTGAAGCAAAACAAAGTCTTTATTCTAGCAGTCTCCCGCCTGAAATGGCTTATATTGTTTTAAGATTATTGTATACACTTGTTTTAATGGAATTTAAAAGATGCCCTTTTATGGTCGTATCTTGACCGAAAGAAAAGCACATTTTTTTGATTAACTTCTGCTTCAATAGAAGTGGGGAAAATATATCTCACCCCCTCCCCCCCCGATTTTTTGTTAAATCTCCCATTTTAAAACAGTTGGCATGTACGTGCAAGCAAGTGGTATATCAGCGATTGAAGACCGATCCGTGAGTGAGGGTGGGTGCAGTGAGTAGTGACTCTTAGGCAAACAGCAAAAGACTCCCGATATAATACAATCACAGTCCTGGTAAAGGCCAATAAGCAATTAACTGCGCCATCGTCTCCCTGTAATGAATACAGATGTCACCAAGGTTTCTTCAAAAGGCTAACAGTGGGGGGGGGGGGGTTTGTTGACTACATTATGTGATTTAGTTGATGAGCCGGGTCTGTCTCAGCCTCCCTGAAGACATGCCTTTAAAGTTGGGGTTTTCCTATTGAGGTGCTCAGGCCCAAAGGTAAGATCTGTCGGAGGCGGGAGCCCGGGGCAGCGCGCGGGCTGAGGAGGGAAGGCGCGGAGGCGGGAAAAGTGCTTGTCAGAGAGGGAAGTGAAAAGGGCGGGGGAGCGGGCAGAAAACGAAGCGCGGAGAAAAGAGAGTAGCAGTAAAACATGAAAAGGAAATAATAGACGAAAGGAAAAATAAAATGATAAGTTAGAAAGAGGTGTATAGAAGATGAAGAGTGTAAATGCCAAAGAGAGAAGGTGACGGAGAACAGGCGAAATAAACACGATAAAAGGAGAGATGCGGCAGAGGGCAAACGGAGAGGGCATGAATGAAAGAACCGGGGAGAACAGAAATACACAGAGATAAAGAATGAATACGAGTTTATTAATTATGGTGCAGTTAATTAAAACCTTACACGATTAAAGTAGTATAAATTAAATCAAAGAAATGGATAAAAGCAGAAAATAAGTGATAAAAGCAAAAATAAATTGGGATAAAGAATACACAGGAAGGTAAAGGAAGAGGGTAAAAAGATAATACAGCAATAATGAGAGTGGGACATGAATACAAAGAACAACAAGCGCGCGCTACAAAGAACAACAAGCGCGCGCGCCTCGCACGGCAGCAGGGGAGGGGGAGAGAGAGGGAGCCTGCGCGATTCACTTGCGGGGGCGAGCGGCGCCAGGAGCGATAATTGCTACCATATGGGGCCGCTCGCTCCCGCAAGTGAATCGCCAAACGTGCACGCGTTGCCATTGAAGGCAATGGAACGCGTGCACGTTTTAAACTGAAAGCCGAATCGATGGCAAAAGGTCTTTTTGCCTATGCAGCGCATGCGCGCTGCGTAGGCGAGACCTAAACATCTAGATCTTGTTATGAGCATGTTCAAGTAGGGACATGTGAGGTCAGATGTGGAAACTCCAGTCACTGCCATACCTGCATTTCTCAAGGCACCAATCACCAATGTGGTATTTCTGAGAATGGCATTCGTTTTAAAGAGTTTATTACATCCTTAAGCACTTTTATTGGTTAGTTTCTGAGAGCCTGGTGGATATGAGTGTAACCCAGGACTTTGGTTGGCTATGGTCCCGGCCAGGTGCTGGTGAGTTTGCCTGGTCATGCCCGCTACACAAATGTGCAGGGTTTCTCATTTTATCCTGGTGTCGCGAGATGTGCATTCCCAGAGTGGCGCATCAGGAAGTGAATCCAAAATATGGCCCCAACCTTGTAACCACTATCACCAAGATTGTTCTAGCAAAATATTCAGGTAAAGCAACAAAGTGGCCAAAATATAATCTAACTATTTAAAATCACTCTGAACTCGCCCTCCCCCAAATCGAAAGTGTCATATGCTTAGCATCAAATGGGAAATAGAAACCTTTGAGTACTTCACCAGACTCCCTCACACGATGTAAATCTTCTACTTGCAGGGCTTGATAGAGGGGTTAACCACCCCCAAAACCCTTACCTAGTATTTTAATCTGTGAGATTCCAAGTAAGAAAATACCTGTTAACGGGCTTTAGCTCAGTGTAATAGCAATCTATTCTTAAACGCCTATTGATTTTCACTTATGCTTTTCACATTAAATTTGGCAGGCCTTCTGCATTTATCGTATGTTTTCATAATAAACCGATCAGGCCTCTACAGCCTTTATCATTGGCTCGCCACCATAGCCAAAAACTGCAATACAATAACTTTTTGCAGGGGAAGAGCCCAACTTTTGCTGTTTCAAATGCTGTACTCAAAGCAATCAACATGTAGGTGGAGCCAAAGCCCCTGTCTCAGTACTACTTCTTAACGCTTTATCTATGTTGATCATATTAAGGTGAGGCGACAGGAGCACTGTCCAGCCAGACCTAAAAAGGACTGGTCAGGAAAGGAGGTTGGATGCCGCTAAGCTAAAGTGTGGGGCTTAAGAATTAGGAACTGTTTTTGAGTGTTGTGAGGGCTAATATTCAGTACCTTGGATATGAATATTATGATCATGTTTACTACCAATTGTGAAATAGATTTTTATTTTTCAGGAAAAAATGAATTGAGATATTGGGGCAAAACCTACGTGGGGGTTTACTTTCACTTACTGACTCCATTGAGTGATTTCCAACAACTGCTTCCAGCAGAACATTGTGCACCATGAATACAATGTGAAATTATTAATCCTTGCAATGTTTAGGTGGTCGTTTTTTTCCGTGCTAGTTTGCGTGAGGTCCTGCTTAGGACACGTTATTTTTGTATTTGATGTTAGCAGTTATAAAACAAAGTTGGATTGCTCCTAATGTTTGGTTTTCTTATTAAGACGTTTTTTTAGGTTCTGCCATTAGCCAATACCTTTTAATTTTACTGACATTGTATGTATAGTATCCTTACTTGTAGGGACTTTTAGCCAGCCCTCTTCATCCATTGGTTTGTTACTGCATCATTTACATTTTTCTTCTGCCCACTACAGCTTACAGCACCAGGCAATGGATCAGCCAACTTCAGTCATTGGCTAACTTCTCTGTGAATGACCGCATTCTGCCTATTTTTACAAGGAGCACATCCACACCCACAGTAGTTCTCTTTGGTGCCAGTGACTACTAGGCAACATATGCTTTTTGAGAACAAAATATATGACCAACCAAAACTTGCATTGACGAAGCCAAAAAGCTGACAGCCTGGGTCAGACCTATTGGCTTTACAAATGCGCGTTTGTCTTTGTACCTAGTAGGAATTACAACTATTCTTTGTATTTCCATAATTATTGTTAACTGCCATCATTATTTATACATAGTTCTTCTCATGCAGGCACAGGCTTCCATCTTTAAAGCGCGGCAAATATCAAATATATAAATACTGAAGTTAAGGGTCAGCATTTACTGTTTGTACTAGAATGCAAAGCGAGTGTGAACCTCCCCTGATTCATACTTGTGAGTCACTGGTTGCCCACAAATTTATCAGCAGGCATCTACCACATTGATAGGCTTGTCAAAGCATTTACCACAGGCCTTCGGCAGTGCAGTAAAACGGATAGGTGAACAGGAGTTCCAGCTGACCCACCGTACTCAAGCTTTCTGGCTTGGTAAGGTAGGGAGTGACCTAGTCTAGGGATGGAAAATAAATAGGGTCAACAATAAATAACTTTAGGGACGGTTTTGCTGGAGTTGCCACTCACGTGTTTGATGTATGTTGGGTTACTGTGCCTCACCTGGCGATCAAACCATTTGTGGGGAGGGAGGAGCATTATGGTGGAATCGGGACCTGGCTGGCTCATGCAGGAGAGTACTGGGAGCAGTACTGATGCAGACGCAAAAGGTCTCATGGCTGGAAAGCAGTGCCACCCTGTCCCTGTTTGAGAGACAGGACAGGTCAGCTAAAGTCCAATTCCTGTGAGTCCATAGGAGATGCTCCACCATTCTGTTGCTATTTACCTGCAGAGCACAGTCCTCAGGATGCCCCCATAGTGAGCCCACACCAGTAGCGGGTGTCTGCTGCCACCTCATACCAGGCAAAGGGGTGACTGATGGTTATGGGCACTTGATGCTAGTTTAGGGTCACATGCCCTTCTATCTGTAGAAATGGTGGGCATGGGAGTCTTGCGTCCCTGCATGTGTAATTTGTTAATTCCTCCCTTACTGCGGTCCTTACTTCCCCTACTTTGCTTCCGTTGCATGCTGCATAGCAATCTTTTTATTAATCAGAAACTTGACAGCTTTGTTTTTAAGTGAGTCATGGATAACTGACGATAATGTTACAATTCTGTCAAACTTGTTACCCCCTGGATACAAAATCAGGTACAAAAACCCCTTGGACCGAACAGCTGTTGTCTTGCAGTGATGCATGGGACTCCTTCGGTGCCTCTGGATTGTAAACTGTGAATCACTGAAGTTAATGGCCGATCACTGCCTCACACACATTGTACACCTTTACCTCATGCCTCGTTTGTAACATCATTGACACTGCAGCTAATGCTCCTGAAGTCTTTAGGTTGATGGTGGAGAACACACTATTGAAAAATATCTTAGAATCAGCATTACGTTCATAGCTCTAACTATGAAGGTCTGAGGGTCCACACAGTTTCAAGTGTATTGAAATTGATTTAGACCTCAGCTGAGATTAACAATACAACACATTAGTACCATAATAGTGAAAAAGAAAAAGGACATTTTAAAATTCCATTTGTAGAACGGGTAGGCTCAATCAAATATGAACACATACAGTCCTCTAAAATACTGTTGAAAAACTCCTTAAAAATGTAAACATCTTAAAACAAACTTGCTCACTTGGAGGGTTAATGAGTTGAAGCAATTCATTATGAATTTTGATGTTAAAATTGATTATTGTTTAATTTAAGTATCATTTCCTGGAATCCTTTAAGACTAGGCAAACATGTAACACCTGGAACAGATTTTGGATTCCTGTCTGACCGCAGAACAGGTGTAGGAGACAGGATAATGACCCTCCTATCTCCCTGCCAATGATTTAATAGGCGTGTTACCAGTTCGAAGGATCATTATTAACAGTCTTAAATTGTGGATGATGTGATAAGAAAGATGAAGTTGAACCTGACGAGATACAACAATTTAATTTCAAATATTTTATGTTCTCAGTTTACCACAGTGTTTTACGTCCTGATTATTATTCAGTTGGACAGTCAGAGGTTTTAGAAATAATCTCAGATGCCCTGTGGACCATAATTTAAACCCTTCAATATTACAGCTGAAACTGGGAAAGGTCATGTTCCTTAGAGCACCTAATTGGGTCTCCACAAAGGAGAGCTCTGAAGGATGTCTTCGGGGCATGTAGGAGCGTCTATCCCCAATGATTAACTTTTGCTAATGCTCGAACATAAGTCCTAGATAGGCCAAATTCTAGCCTAAGTACTTGTACAGGAATTGCTGACCTTAGGGTACAACATTTCTGAAGGATCTTCCCTTCTCTTATATTTAAAAACGACCAATTATAAATATGTATGTATAAGAAAAATGGGCAACCCAATATTCCTTGGACCTGGGTGATTAAGTAATAAAGAAAAACAGTGGACCTCCAAGGTTGGAAGTGTGAACCTCAACTTCCCTGGGGGGAGTAAATTTGACCATCAAAATACTGGTTCCACTTCACACTCACTTATTTCAACTTGCACTGCGTTGTTGCACCGTTTGGTATCACCTTCTTATTTTGGAATTGACTTAAGTACAAAATACAAATTATTTTTTCCTATTGTTAAAGAAATTGAAATAAAACTGTCTTATTGAGAAATGGAACCAATCTTTTGATGGTCAAAATTACTCTCTCCAAGGATGTAGAGTTTCACACTTCCCCCTTGAGGAACCACTGTATTTCTATATTCATTTATCAATTATAAATATGCACTGAAATATATGCTTATCTTAAGGTGAGTAGAATTTTTACTTTATAGACATTCAGTGAGTGATTACAATGTCTCCTCCCCAAAGATTTATAAAAGTATTGGAGAGTACCAGCATAGATGATGGCTTTATTTCCTAAGTTGGAGAAGTACAATTTATTCCTTAAATTACAGTATCTGTGGTTTTTCTTGACATAGGAAGCAGTTCTATGCTAACCCTCTTTTTCCCCACCAAAGAGTAACATCTTTGTGCTAGAAATATTGATCTTTAAAAATGCATCCAGGCATAAATATGCAACTCTCAATATTCTTTGTGGGCCCAATGACATTAAATCAAAAAATATCACATCAGCAGCGCACCTGAGAGCATAAATTGATTTGGTGGGAAGTTTTGTAAATTCAAGAATTGTTGTGGAAAGTCAGACAAATACAGGGAGAACAAGATAGATGCCAACAGACATCCCCATTTTTAAGCCATTGTGAGTGGTTATAGATGTAGAAAGACCTTTATTTTCCCATCTGGATTTTGCACCATGTGGATGAGTGAAGCAAAATAGCTAGACTCAGTAAATTGGTTGGCATACCCAATGACAATTTTCACCCATGTGTTGGACTATCCACTCTATCAAAAGCAGTTGAAAAGTCAATAAAAGCTGTACATACAATTTGTTTCTTTCTCACAACATATCTATCTAAGATATACTGTACCACTTCGATATTATCTGTAACTTAACACTTAAGCCTGAAGCCGGATTGCTCCAGAGGAATAATGTTTACCCTACAGGCCCATGTCTCTAAACGATCCAAAGACTCTAGCAAAAATGTTTCCCACTGCATCTAAGAGTGCGATTTGCCTATAGTTTCCAGTTTTTTTTGCATCGCTTTTTGTGGAGAGGCACAACAGACCTGCCAAGTATCACGCACCAGGTGTGACACTCACGCATTTCAGTGCGGTGTTCCGCATCACCGCACTGAAATGCATTGTCACGCATTTTGCCGACTCGCCAGCTCGCGCCACCGGCGGTGCCTGTGCAGGGCTCTACTGCTCCGAGGAGAGACGTGCTGCCACTGCCAGCAGCTGCTCTGGTCTGTAACAAGTTCATAAAGTTAATCACCGGCGCGGCGGCATCATGATCTGACTCTGCTCGAGAGCGGCGCGGCTACAATGTAACAATCGTGCCTCAGCCTGCCTGGCTCTATATTCCTGCCGCGTGGTTTTGACACACACACACTACTCTTGCTGCCAATAAGGGGGGAGGGGGCGGGGCCGCCCTCTCAGCAGTAAATGCTACTGGCTCACACAGCCAGGCACTCCAGGGGCGTGATGGTAATGATGTGACCGGCTTGCCGTCACGTCCGGAGGAAGTGAGCACAGAGAGGCAGAATCGGCGGGGGACTCCATTTGAGTCAGGGAGTCGTCCCCGCCGTGGCGTGCAGCACTGCTGTGTCTTCGTGCGCAGCGCAGCAAATTAAATTAGCGTTGCCAGCCCAGACCGGCGCGGAGACTCGCCGAGGAGTGACAACCACCGCCGGCGCGCGGCATGACCCCCAGTGAATTCACACTGTCACCCGCCCGGCGACACAGTGCCAGGTCGGACAGTCACACACAGACACTGGACTCATGGCCGCCCGCCACGCAAGAAGAGGCAGACGGTGATGATTGCGGGCGGCGGCGCAAACTAAACCTGCGGCCAAGCGGGGCCCGGGGGACGAGTGTGTCAGCAGCCTGCCTGCAGTCGGAGAAGAACAGTCTGCAGTCGCAGAGACTAAGTGCTGCTGTGCATCATGCAGTGACAGGCTATTCATCTCGGCCGCTGGCTACGCCGGTGCTGGGCATGTAGCGGCGTGCCAACTGGGCCGTGGACCACTTGCTTCAGGGTAAGAGTTTGTTGGGGCCTCACACATCCTGTTAGGGTGGTCTAGTCGTGAAGGGCACTACGTTGTTGCCCTTCCATTTCTAGTGCTTTGCAGCAGCTAAGTTAAGAGTTTCTCATTGCTCAGATGGGTGTTATTTCTGCTATTTGTGTTTTCCTCGTCTTCATTCCCTGATTTTGCTTGTGAAAAAGTGTCACTCATATTTGTGGAAATGTCACTCATAATTAAACTGAAAATATGAAAATGTCACACATAGCAATCTGAAACCTTGGCAGCTATGGCACAATGACACGCCCTCTACATGATATCAGAATAAAACCAAACTCATCGCAATGTGCAGTAAAGCCATAAGAGCTTGGCCCATAATTCAGCATTCCTTTTCAATACAGAAACTTGACTTTCATCTGGGCCCATCGCTGCTGATGCCCATGCTCTGTTTATAGAACTGAAAATGTGGTAACTGTTTGACAGAGAAATATAAAAAATTGAATGAAGATTAATTAAAACAGTGGATCAGGTGTATTTGTGTTCATCTTGTAGAGATTAAAGATACATTCGGCTCAAATCTGAGCTGAACTCTTATTTGCAGAAGTATTTATTTTTGATCTGTAATTTTTTGCTACGATATGGACATTTTTTCTTGTGCTATCCTATGAAGGTCATGCTAATTCATATTTAATTGTCTTCTCTTTTTTATGTAACGCGATTTCTTTTAAGTTGTTTTTCTTAGGGTCTGTATCTATTATTTTGAGTTGATCTACAGAATATGATTAGAACTGTTTTTAAGTGTAATTATTTCGAGTGACAATATTTTCTCCAGCTTGTCCATAGCTAGTTTCTTTGATCGTAGATTTTGTTTTCCTCTGTCTTTTATGTACTTTCCTAGATCTGTTGTATATGAATCAAAAACTCTTAATTGGTGGGAACATGAAGTAAATCTTTATGAAATTATGCTACCATTTCATTTAAGAGTTTTATATTGTGCGGGTTCCAGTTTAATCTGGCTTTATTTAGTTAGATATCTATTTGACCAGATGCAGTTTCCAGAGACAAATCAAAAGTGTTTTTTGAGAGGTATTTCTAGTGTGATTTGAAGTAAAGCATAGTCCCTGAATATTGTATTTGTAAAATTAATTTCTAGCACTTAAATGTCATATATTAAGGATCCTAAATGGCCCTGGCTGGTATAGCTAAATTAATTCTTAAATTTATTATTTAAGCGCACAAGAACTTCAACTCTTCTTATAGGAGTAGTCCACACTTATCAACTCTACTATTGGGAGAAAACTGGGTATCAGTGTTAGACCTGGCATCCTTGTCGTGGTTTCCCCTCACGTTTTGCCTTCCGACCTCCTGTTCTTGACTGTTTTGCTGAACTTCGTTATTGCTGGTTGTAGAATCCTGTGCACTTCTGCACTGCTGACCAGTGCTAAAGTGCATGTGCTCTGTATCTAAAATGTGATAACAAATGGTTTATCCCTGATTGGCATATTTGATTTACGTATAAGTCCCTAGTACAATGCACTGCATGTGAGCAGGGCCTATAAATCAAATGCTACTGGTGGGTCTGCAGCACTGATTGTGCCACCCACATAAGTAGCCCTTTCAAAATGTCTCAGGCCTGCCGCTGCAGAGCCTGTATGTGCATTTTTAAACTGCCGTGTCCACATAGCAAGTTAACCTACTTGCCAGGCTCAAACCTTCCTTTTTATTACAAATAAGTCGCCTCTAAAGTAGGCCCTTGACAGCCCATGGGTGGACAAAGTGCAGTGTAGTGTACTTAAAAGGTAGGACATGTTCGTTTAAAGTTTTACCTGTCCTGGTAGTGAAATACTCTTAACTTCGTGGTTCACTACTGCAAGGCCTATCTCTCCCGTAGGATAACATCAGAGCTGCCTTGTAACATTTTTTAAGTGTATCTGCCAATTGGGAAAAGATTAAAAAAACAAACTTGGTGTCTCTGGAATCAGAATTTAAAAACACATCGTTTAGTGAAGTTGGGTATAAGATTGCAGTCCTGAAAATACCACTTTTAGAAAGTTGGCGTTTTCATACTTAAATCATTTGGTGCCTTCTGCCTGTCTGAAATATACGTCTGGGTTGGGTGACAGCTGTCTCAGGGATATTGAAGACTTCACCTTTCAACTTAATCCCAGTACCTGGACTTTACTTGCTGTAAGCCTCGCTCTGCCAATTGGTTCCAATCCAGAGCCCCTGGATGTGAGTTTAAAGTGTTGCATCTGCCAGAACCTGCGCTTCGACATCTCTGTGCTGATCGGATACAGACGTATCGTCTGCCGCAACACAAGGATCGACGCATCACCGCCGCTGCGAGGTCTGGACCTGGTGCACTGCACTCTGCACCGCCTCCGGAATCACCGCTTCAGGGATCAGTACATCACACGTGGAGTAGATCAATACATCGTGTCCAGAGTTGATTAACCCGGTGTATCGCTCTTGCATGCCAGACTTGGCGTTTCATCCACGGAACCAACTCCTCGCCACTACTGCTTTTTGTTCTGCAACAAGGATTGATACTTTGCTCAGCAGGCACTGCGTGTGGTCCTGTAACCGGTCTACGCTCTGAATCCTGACTTTGTCCCGGTCCAGCGCAACCTACAGTAACCCTGAGGCGCTACTTGCTTTTAATCGCTTTTTTTTTTTTTACTTATTCTTTAAAAATTCATATCTTGATTTGTACTTATTGGACTTTTGTTTTGGTCTTGTTTTGTTCAGAATATAATTATCAATTTTTCAAAGCTGGTGTGGAGTCTTTTTGTGGTGTTTTCACTGTTACTGCATGTGCCCACAAATACTTTACACATTGCCTCTTTAAATTAGCCTGACTGCTCTGTGTCAAGCTGCCAGAGGGTTGGTGCAAGTGATCTTTTCATGTACACTTCAAGCACGATGACCAGCATTGTTGTTCCTGTTTGGACAGGGTGCATATTTGCCAACCAGAAACCTGATTTCTAACATTGGTGATCAGCGGTGAGAATAGAACTTGTATTTGTGCATTGCATATAGTGATCAGTGTACACTACTTCCATATCTGAGACCAAATGTGTACCAATATTTTTTCTCTGATTGACAATTTTTGTACGTTTTCTCAAGAATCATGTCTCGGTCTGGAGACCCAGCAGCTACACCTGCAGGAGTGAATTTTGAGCTGGCAGATTTGGACATCCATACAGTGGAGCATCTTAAAGAATCCTGCAAGGGCTTTAAGTGTTCTATCAAAGGCCTAAGAGCTGCAAACGGCGCTGAGGGCCTGGATTGAAGCTAGGGATGCAGCAGCTGCAAACCCAGAGGAGGATGAGGAGAATCTGGGAATACCTGTCGGGCGAGGGGCCAGTGTGAGAAGTTGGCCTGGTATATGCTGTCCATTAATTAAAGTGGGCACCTTGCACCAGTCCAAACGACCCTTATGATGTATGAGATCAAAGATAACCTTTAGAGAGCTATCCTAGTGGTAGTTGTGGAGAGCAGCCTTCAGGCTTAATCTTGAAGGAATGTAAAGCAGCTTGTTTTACCAGAATATCACCTTTAATATTAACTAAATGAAAGGAGAACCACACAGTAGTTATAAAAATATTTATTTATATAACACTCTCTAGTATCTTCTACACGAGGATACAACACAAAGCACACAATACTTTAGTAAAGAATCAGTTGTAAGTAAGCATAATACACAGTGGGCTCCAGGGGGAGACCAAACCATATACTAAAATAGTGGTATAAGAACCACGAATGGAGTCGAGACAGTGTCTAGAACATGTAGAATCGCTGGGACCCCAAGGAACCACCCAAGGTGAGTAGAAAAGGACACCACGTAGGATGGGTGCAGTGTGCTGACCCGACCGCGGGCTCCGTACAATTCTATGGGGAAGTCGCGGTTACATTTTTAATGTTTAAGGACCCTTCTCGGTGGACTTCGAGGAAACCCTTTGGAACTTAGGAGGTGGGAGAGCCACCCCACCCGTGGATACCGTAGTACCCGAGTTACCTATCCCAGAGGAGCCGGGTGCATAGGCCTGGAATGGTGTCGGAAACCGCCGTCATTTTCAATGGAGGGTTGCAAAGAAGAGCTGCTGGGAAGGAAGGAAGAAAGTGTCCGTAGGAATCCAAGGGTGGATTCGTGATGGAAGGAACCTGAAAGCAGAGGGGACAGAGTCTGGGTCACTTCAGGGTGACCAGGGGCTCGGTAGACGAATGCCGACCGATGTCGGTTGCTTCAGGTGCGAAGAAGGGATGCTTGACTCTGCAGCCACGAGGTCCAGGAAGCGTCGAGGATGACCAGGAGCCAGATGCGAGCTGTCCCACGAAGGATGTCAAGTGCTGAGGGGTCAGTGTCCGACTGGAGCACCAACAAGCCTTGGCAACAGCAACCCACACAGGAAGGTCAAGCAGGTTACGGTGTGGACCAGCAAGGTCCAGGGGACTCACCAAGCACTGGGGAGTCGGGGCATGTCTGGAGCAACCAGGGAAGCCCAATAGAAATCAAGATGACCTTCAAGAGGACCCACAGGTCGAAGGACCAGGAGTCACGAGGGGACCTCGAGCAAGATCACAAAGTACCAGCCCACGGAGCACTCGGTGCGAGGAGGCCGGAGTTCTTTGGTGTAAATACTGCTCGGGGTCAGGACTACACGGAGTCCAATGCACAAGTTCGGGAATCGCCAACAAGCATATGCACTTGCAAATGTACGCGGTGCACAGGGGTTCCGGTTATGCAGTCCCCACAAGAGATACTGACCTCAAACTCAGTGAGAGGGCAGCTCGACCTCAAGGAACTTAGGAACCCACCTCCTGTGTTGCTGGAGCCTTCGGAGTCCGCAGGAGCTCAGGATCAGCAGACTGTTCAGTTGCGTTGCGGTGCCTGCAAAAGCAGGGGAGTGAATCCTTCACCCCAAGGGAGATTCTTCGGTTGTCCTTAGTGCTCCACAGGTCCTGCACGGAGCCTGTATTGTGCTAGGGTACAGACAATGCTTTGGACGGAGAGGGAGACGAAGTTGGGCCCAGTCGAAGTCCAGCGAAGTCCAGAGTGTCCAGACGGTCGAAGGTCAGTGGTTTCTTGTTGCAGAATCTTGTCCACCTAAAATCTAAAGTCTTACAGCCAGGTAAGCCCTTATGTACCCACGGGAGAGGGTTGGACAGATTCAGGGGACCCTCCTAGGGAGGATCAGGACAGAGAGGAGGTTACTCCCATGTCCTTTGTCCAGATTCACGCCAGAGCAGGAGCCAATGGCTCCCAGAACTGGTTTGAGCTGGACTATGCACAGGGACACCAAATGTGCCCCAGGTGCAGACTTTCAGGCAGTGTGGAATTGCACCCACCCAGCCCCAATACACTAAATCCTGTCTGGGAGGTGGTCACACCTCCCTGTGACAGGATGCCTATTGTGCTGCCTTCCTCTGCTCGAGCTTGGCTCAGCAGCAGGCGGGCAGTAATGTGTCTCTGGTCGGCAGCATCCATTTTGTGCTGACCGGGTCGAGAAGGCTGGCACCGGAAAGACCAGTGACCCCACGAAGCTCGCTTCAGAAGGGTGGAATCGTACCTCCCACACCGGTTACTGGTGTGGAGGTATGATTCCAAGGTGTTTGAAACAAAACATGTTGTGTTCGGTATCAGTCGTTTTTGAGATCGCATTTACCGCGAGGTTATAATGCACTTCTACCTATATGTCTGGCTGAGTCACAGACAACCCGGGAGAATGTCTCCGATGGCTGCAGAGGGGCTCTGCTCATGCAGGTGCTCTCACGTAAAACCCAGCACCCTGCTTTCAGTATTGTTAAGGCCTGCTATAGGGGTGACTTATAAGTTTTAAGTGTAGTGACCTATAGATATAGTGAACCTATATCTAAAGTAAGTTGTGCAAGCACCAGCCTACACAGGCTGCAATGGCAGACCTCGAGTTCCATTTTGCATGGCCGCTCATGGGTGGCATAATACATGCTTCAGTCCATGGGAGGCCTCTGGGGTACCTATGCCCTGGTACATGGGTACCATATACTAGGGACTTATAAGGGTACCCTAGCATCCAATCTGGAGTGTACCAAAGTACATGGCATAACATTTTAAGGAGAAAGCAGATAGACTGGGGTCCTGATTAGCAGGATCCCAGTCAGACTAGTCAAAACAGTGTAACATCAAGCAAAAAGTGGGGGTAACCATAAGAAGCAGATCCTACTTTCCTACATCCAGCCTACAAGGAGAGATGGTTCACCCAAGAGCAGGCAGCAGTGTATCCTCTAAAGGCCTGTCCCCAGAGGAGCTGGAGGACAGGAGAGAAGAAAGAAAGCTCAGGTTGGAGCTTGCAAAGCTCCAGCTAGACAAAGACAAAGAGAGAGCTTTGGAGGAAAGGAAATTGGCCAATGAGAAGATAAAGATTTTGTTGGCTCAGGAGCTGAGCTTAAAAGAGCTAGACTTGAAACCAGGAGGGCTGAGTCCTGTACAGGTGGCAGCATATTTTCAATGTCCTTTGACGAGAGCGTATTATGATGCCTGATTATGGAGTGGGAGATGCCATAGATTGGTGATTTGAAGCCTATGAGATTGCTTTGTGGATGCACAAGATTCCGGGGGGGGGGGGAGGGAAAGCTTGTGGAAGCATATCTCCACTGAAGGGAGGGACACCCTATTGGCCCTAGAGTGGAGAGACAGGATGAGGTATCTCACCATGAAGGAGGCCCTTACCAGGAAGTTGACCCCAGAGAAATGCAGGGAGAAGTTTAGGGACAGTGTGAAACTTTCCCAATAGACCTGAGTAGATTGTGTAGATTCTTTCTGTAAGGCACTGGGTGGTTGGGTGAAGGGCAGTGATCTGAAGGATTATCAAGGGCTGTATAATTTGTTTGCAAAAGAGCACATGTTTAGTCTCTGTTTAACAGAGCTGTGCCAGCACCTGATTGACAGTAAGCTCTCTGACCCCAAGGAGCGTGCTAAGGAGGCAGACTGCTGGGCTAGCACCAGGGTCCATAAGAAGGTATATGGAGGGGATTTCACAAATGGTGGGCAGGGTCCTCGTCAGAAGAAGGAAGGGGGGACAAAAACAAAAGTAAGGAGTTCTCTAAAGTGCCCCAAACTAGTCCCAGGGGTCAGGGTTCCCATCCCCCTGCTAAGAAGACGTGGTCCCTACCGGTAAGACTGCAGGGAAACACCCCTGAAGTGTTTTGAGTGCCAGCAAGAAGGGCTCTACAACGTAGATGCCAAGTGTCCCAAGCGCAAAAAAAACACAATGATGGACGGAATGCTGAACAATGCCATACATTCACCCCAGTACAGAGATCTGGGTCTTAATCCATAGTTTTTTTCCTCACCACGACATCCCAGTTTGGACCCAGCCATATACAAATCATTCTTGACCCTGCTCCCCATGGGAACAGTCCAGCACGAACTGCCAGGCCAGGTCCTCCCTGGACCAGAAACAAGCATCCTAGGACTGGTTTCGGGGCATCACCCACCATTAGGATAGCCTGAATCGTGTGGCATGGCGAGCACGGGACCCACACCTAGGCATCCCTGTCCCACTTGGGAGTGACAAATGAAAAAAAACTAATTGATGAATGGAATGCTCAACAATGTCAAACACTCACCAAAGTACAGAGAGCTGAGCCTAAATCCTTCATTTTGTTTTAGGCTGGTGGGCAGTCACTGGGGTTGGCTAGTGTAGCGCTTGGGGAGGAGTTGGTCCCAGCTAGTGGTGGAGATGCAGCTGAGGTTACCCTAGTGTCTCTGGGTGACAATGATATGGTACAGAGAACCCTCATGCCAGACAATGCTTAAAAGTATACGCAGTGAGTTGGCATTAATGGGCAGAGGGTAGAGGCTCTGAGAGAGACCGGAGCCAGTATGACCAGTGTCCGGTGTCATCTGGTGTCTTCAGAGCAGATAGTGCTTCTGCTCAGCACACACAGGGCAGGGAGCTATGAAACTGTAGCCCTATTATCATGGACAGCTTTTTCCTTTCAGAATCATTCATCCTCTCCTAAAAAGAAAACAAAGCTACCCTTCTGGCTCCATTGTTGATCAGTGTCTGTTCCTTTTCAAGGCAAGAATTGAATTAACATAAGAGCGGCAATATATCCATCTCTACCTCAAGGTCTTTAAGTCTGTTTTCTTTTGATGTAACAGAAGTCCATGTGGGTCGCTTCACAACAGTGCTGACCAGTAAAATATGCGCACAACTTTGAACAGAACATAGTAGACTGAACTCCCGTAAACCGAGAAGTAGAGGTCCCATTATTGAAAGTGTAGATAAATGATGCATTGAATATGCTAGCTGGGCACTGATTGAAAACTCATTACTGTGGGTCTGTACATACCTTCCACGTGTCATCAATCTTTGTGTCTTTGTGATACTGAATGGAGTGCTTTTAAGAAGTTTTGCTCTGCAAATCTGTTCCTGTGACGTGACTGCAAGCCTTTTGTGCCAGTCTTCTTTGGGAACTGAATAAAATGGAAATTACTTTCTCAGTACTATGATAGCCCACCTCCAGTCTTGGAGAACGTGTAAAATGGGGCTGATTTGAGCACTTATTGCTGTGGGTGCGGGAATCCCCTAAAATCTTACACTTCAAAAAACACGTCAGTAGCATGCCCTTGGGTCAGGGATGGTGTTAAATCTCAATTTCATGAGGCAATGTGTCCCAAGATAAGGTACAAATCTGCATATCAAAAATACGGTCAAATAAGAATGGACAGACTCAAATGGGTTCTAGGGCCGAATTAGAAAATTTAGACAGATTTATTACAAAGATTTAAAAGGTACAATACAGAAATTGTAAGTGCAGATGCATAAAGTCATTGCCTTTAAGGCGTTCAGTAATAGAACAATACAGAATTATAGGCAAAATCAAAAATACTCTTAAGTCCCTAAAGAGCAGCAAAATCAGAAAGAAATCTGACATCATCCCTAGTAGCATGGGAAAGTCTCATAAAAATTTCTGACTCATCAATAAACTCAAGGGTTTATATAGGAAATCTTCTCATAGAACATAATAAATATTCATCATGGTTTGAGCAAAAGAATACAATTGCCACAAATCAGAACATTGAAAATTAGAAAGTCATACTTCCTTACCTCCTAAGCACTATCCGATTTCATGAATATTGATACAGCTCCTCTATGCTAATGTCATCCGAGATGTCCGAACAAACTAGTAACAAAACAGTGAACTATTGTGAATGAATACAATACAATGAGCAGGCGATGAAACCTTGAGGAGAACTACATTACTGAGCCCGTGCTAGAGAGTCTACTTCAAGAAATTCATTCAGAAAAAACACATAACTTGCATGAATATGAGCAGTAGAGCTAATAAAGAGTGAATGTGCAGAGTGAGACATCCATTTTGAACAAGATGGCATTGAGGCCTTGTAAACATAATCCAAGAAAAGGCATTTTATCAGGTAATATCAACATCATTTCGAAAGCAACAGCATCATAAAAGTGTACATATGTGAATTTGAGTATAGATCAGTATCATGCTCATTGTTAATAATGCACAATTTTATAAATGTATAAACACTTCTACACTGCCACAGATTCTCATAGTGAGCAGGTAAGCAGACATCACTGTGCCACTATGTTACCGATCTCTTTTGTACGGTGGTTAGTTTTTATAGTTCTATGGGAAGTAATTGGACTCACATATTGACTCATACATTCGACAAGATAATGGGTGTCTTTCGCAGTCTTTGAGAGACCAGCATTTCTGTAGTTTTAGGTTTGCTAATGGAAACACATGACGGGCACGTATGACCAGTTTAGGGGCACTGACCTGTATTTTGCATGAATATAGAGGCACATACAGGCACATGCATCAACCATTTTTGCGAGCGCAAACGGTGCGATTCGCAAAAATCGGCCGTTTGCGCCCGCAAAAATGGCATTAGCGATGCATCAAGGTTCAAGGCACTTGCAATTTGAGAATTCGCAATTAATTGCGAGTTCTCAAATTGCGATAGCATTTAAGGAATCGCATTTTGCGATTCCTTAAATGCAATGCAAGAACCACTTTGAAGTAGCGATTTCGCTACTAGGGGGCGCAAATTACCATGAAGTTGAACTTCATGGTAATTTGCAAAAACTTTGAAAAATGCACTAAAGTGCATTTTTCAAAGTTATAGGTTACACACACACGTGTCCTTGGGACATGTGTGTGCGCAACATTGTGCACAGATCAATTTCAGGGGTGCAACAGGGTATCCTTTTGGCACCCTTGAATATTCATGCACAATTTGCGAGTACCAATTGGTACTCGCAAATTGCGCATGCAATTTCCCATTCATTCCTATGGGCCTGTAGGCCCATAGGAATGAATAGGAAGCCATTCCTTATTTGCGACTAGCAATTTGCGAGTCGCAAATAAGGAATGTGTAGGAATCGCTATTTTTATAGCAATTCCTACATGCATAGGCTTTTGCGAGTCCTTAATTGCGATTCCTTAATAATCGCAATTAAGGACTCGCAAAATCCTACCTTGATGCATGTGCCTGATAATCTTTTACTTCCCATTACCCGCGGGGCCTACCTTACATATGCCAAACGTAAATAATGGTGGCCTTTGGCCTTCATGTTGCGAGGAGGATGTCAAGCTGTTGAGTGCTTAAGGTTTCATTACTATTTGATATTCCGCATACGGTATTACTAATATCAGATACCGTAACAGATTCATCAAGTTTTGCTGTTGTTCCTGATCTTTTGCAACAAACTTTTTGCCAGTTTTTCCCTGGTGAAATGTCCATGGGGAGAAGAAATCAGAGTGCGCTTTTCCATCAATACTTGTTATTCCATTCCGGCGGTTACTGGCCTTTCCTACACACCTGGGATTTACAGCGTATTGCCAATTTAGGGCAGGTTGCAGGGCGTAACGGTATTTTGGGGGGGGGGGTGCGTCATATGCGGGCATAATCCATCTCTCGGGGGGAGCAGCACAGGTGACTGAAGGTGGTGCGCGAGATGCAACGAGCAAGGGAAGGATATTCAACGGAGGATGTTTGTAGGGCAAGTGAAGGAGTGACTGGTTATATGGAACGAGGTCTGTGAGGGAAAGGGGGGGGAAGAATGAAGCAAAGGATATGGAAACTTGGGAATTGAAACTGGGTGATTTGTGAATGGCGCGGGGAGAATGGTACTGTCAGGTGTTCTGTTCAGATTCAGAAGTTTGAGAAATTGTTAATGTTAATACACTTCAATAGTATGTCAGCAACCCAGTCCTAATAAATGGCCTTTTTTACGCTAATATAACAATGTGGAGTGTGGTTATTGCACGAATACACAAAGCGGGTCCCGGGTTTTAACATCTCCACGTGCAGCGATGAGACCATCGACTAGCCTTGTTCCTGGCTGTTGAGAGGGTGAATGATTGTCACTGAGAAGTTGAACCCCCATTCAGTGCCGCATTCTACGTGGAGGAACCTGTTGCAAGTTCGGCTTCCGTGAGGTACTACTTTCACTGAGGCCGGGCAGTAAATCCTATTTCGTTAGATCTGCACGCAGGACATGCTCTCCAGTTGCCATGGCAGCGCAGGGAAGCTGCTCTCACTTCTTGTGCTCCAGTGGCTTTAGAAATTAACTCCGTTTAGAGCATGAAGCTGTTTAACAGAAAAATCCGCTTCGAAAATATTATGCAAAGGAGCCAACTGTCTGCTAAAAATAGATAACTGAAGTGAACTTTATTGAAGACGGAACAGGCTCGCGCTGCCAGTAGCAGGCAGGAATCAAACGCGATTTAACCTTTTCTTTTTATCGCTGTTATACTCTTGAATTGAAATGTGAGAAGTCGTGTGTTAAACCCCTGGAATGTGGCCAAGAAAGGGATGTGGCTTCTGAAACATTTATGTTGAGGTGACCACGTTGAATAAGTTGTTGTTGCGTGTACGTACCTTCGGCAGTTAAAATGTTTAGCAGTAAGTTTACATGCCGAATATTTCTCTTAAAATAAGTGTTTGTGTGTACTTTCGTTCACGGGTAGGATTTGGGTTCTCCCACGGTGTTTTTGGTCTGCAGTTCTCTACTATCCACCGTAGATGTCATGTGACGTGTTTTTGGTGTTGACTTCAGTGTATCATATGTGACTAGAGTGACACTGAAGGGGTCGGTCTCATGCGCTCTGCTCAGAGCTAGGCATGGGTTGATTCATATCATCTTCATCGTTGCAACACATGTTGCGAGGGAGCTGGGTGGGCGGCGCGTGGGTGCATCTTGGCTCATTGGATATTGTCAGTTGCCACAAAGTGAAAATGTTCCACTTTACGTAAACACTATAATTTTTCACACAGTGTTTATGACCAGCCTATTTATCAGCCTCCTGTACATATATCCAGGTTTTGACCAGACTCCTGCGGGGACGTTAAAGTTCTATGTGGGCCTTACTATCTCCTTGTTTGTGCACTAAATAGAATATACTGTTCCCTCTGTGAACCATTACGCTTATTGCAACTTTGCAACTGTACCATCACTTGTTTCCTTTTACCCCTGATGCCCTGATATGTCTTGGCATAAACTAGCTGCGCATTTGACATTACAGCTTCATACAAACTTTCATCTTCCCCTTAAGATGAGATGTATCTTTAAGATGTCATTCTGTGGTGGGCCACTAAATGCATCTTTCCAGCAAGTTAATTTCAGTGGTGTTTCATCACCTGGAACACCTCAGCAGGAGGATTCAAACTCCCAATCCCAGGAGCCGATACTGTGAGGATTCATCAGCTGGCCAACCAGTCTCCCAAAACATGTTCATTGGACGTCCTGTAGGAGGAGAGCTGGAGAACGAAGAACTCGCCTCCAAGGTCACAGCAGCTGGAGAAGGAGTTGGTTTAAGAGATGGGGGGGTAATTTGCCTTCGATTGATGCGATTGAAGAATATGGGAGAAAACGAGCAGCATCTGAATTTAGCAGTACTAGTACCCTAAAATCGGGACAAAAGAGAATGGGGGTGTTTCAAAACTAGCGGGGATCCCTGTCCAGGCTGTCCCCAATACCTCAATCCGGTGCAAGCCAAGTGAGCAACAGGGTGCAGGATAACCATTCAGTTGTCTCAAAGGTGGAAAGCAAAAAACATCAACGACCCAGTGAGAGCCACGGTTGCCACTGAGGGGAACTGTTGCTGGGTTTGCTCCTGCGAGCGGTGCTAATCAAAGGAGGCGGGTGCAAGAAAGATTCAAATTGCGTAGATCAGGACCAGGCTTAGCTAACCACAGCTTTAAGCCTTTGTTTTTTTTTTTTTATTTGTTTTTGATGGTCCGGCTCAATATACAGTCCATACAGTTCTCATTTTGTGTCTTTACACTCCATGTTTTGTGTTTTGAGTCCATGTCTCTTGTAATCAGGGTATGCTGTAAATGCCATATCATTTACATATCATTGCTGTGCACATTAGTTATAGCCTTTACATGTTTCAGCATAATTTACATCATAATCCGTAACATTTAAGGCATTTATTACATTTCCCATGAAGTTATATGGTTATCCTGTCCTTCCATTCAACAATTAGTGTTTAGTCATCTGCTTGCCTGGACCTTAAATACTGCATAAGCGGGTCCCAAAAATCTTTAGGACGTGATGCCTCTGGTATTTTTTCCGCGTAGTTTTCTAATTGTTCTTTGCAATAGGTCATATCTGTGATCCAATTTTTATGTTGTGGTGTCTGTTAACTCTCCCATTTCATAGCCACTCGTCTCTTTGCCAGTAGCAATGCCACAGCTAGCAGTTTGCATCTTCTAAACTGTCTGATTTTGTATATCCCCAACAAGCAAACTTAAGGTGAGTTTTGCATCTGCTCAGCTAGCATTTCCGTCCGGGTACTCGTCACTGCTTGCCAGTAGGGTCGAATCTGATTTTGTATATCCCCAACAAGCAAACTTAAGGTGAGTTTTGCATCTGCTCAGCTAGCATTTCCGTCAGGGTACTCGTCACTGCTTGCCAGTAGGGTCGAATCTGCGGGCATGCCCAAGCAGTATGTAAAAAGTCTGCCTGTTGGTCGTTACAGCGCACGCATCTATCGTCTTCCCGAAGGCCATATTTATGTAATTGTACGGGTGTATAATATACTTGTTATAAAAATTTTAAGTGTATAATTCGTAAATTACAATTTGACGTGAGCATTTGTGTGAGTGTGCAGCTGTATCCTCAATCTTCTTTGGATATTGGGCTGCATAGCGTGTCTTCCCATCTTTGTAGAGCCCGTTCTTGCTCCCTGGATTGTTCGTGCTGGGCTGCATTATAAAGATTAGTTACCAACCGTTGATGTGTAGGTGATGTTAGGTGTGTTTGGAGCACTTTATGTGTTGGTTGTTCACTAGGGAATGTGGAGTAGATGTCTCTTAGTGCCGCCCGTAATCTAAAGTAGGCAAATAGCTTTAGTGGTGTGTGATGTGTTGCTAGCGTAGCGTCATTCTGTGATATGAATTGGCCACTTGGGAATATGTCTCCCATTACGCGTAGACCCATGTCTCCTAGCAGTTGCAGCATGTTTTTTTCTTGCGTCACCGTTATGCGTGGGTGGTGTCGCAGGGGGTAGCGCTAGTGCATATATTGGAAGTTTGTTTGTCCGTTTTGTCAGCATGTGCCATGCTACTGACGTGCAGCATGCTGGGCTGATTTCCGCTCTTGGGGTATGTTGTTTTTGGCTCTAGTAGATGAGTGACAAGGGGAGTTGGGTGAACACTCTCGTTTTCTACCGCTATATGAGGTATATGTGCATGCGGGTGTAACCAGTAGTGCGCATGTTTTTTTTTTTTTTTGCTGATTTTTATATAGCGCGAACTCGACCCGAAGGTATTGGAGTGCTTTACATGAGCACCAGTTACGTTACACAAGGACACATTCATTTTTTTGATGGGCACGGAGAGATTAAGTGATTTGCCCAGAATCACAGGATGTGGAGCCGACCCAGAGGCTCGAACCTTGGTTTCCCAGCTCCAAAGTCGTCTGTCTAGCCGTCAGACCACCTCCTCTCCTGGGTGCAGTAGTAGTAGAGTTGTAGATCTGGTGCTCCAAAGCCCCCTTGTATGTATGGTCGAGTTAGTTCTTTCCATCCTACTCTTGGCTGCTTACCTGCCCATGTGAGCTTGGTCATGTATGTGTGTAAGCATCACCGGTATGTTTGTGAATAAATAGAGAAATCGTGGGAGCACCACCATTTTCTGTATTGCTATTCTGTCAGCTAGTGACAGTGGTAGTCTAATCCATCTGTCTACTTGGCCTTCCAGTTTTGTAAGGGCTGTGCCATCATTTTCGCGTATTACTAACTCCGGGTCTCTGTGTATCCATACCCCTAAGTACTTTACCGGCTCCGTGTGCCACTGTAGGGGATAATCTAGTGGGGGTTGCTGCGTAGCGGGTGTTAGTGGGATTACCATGGACTTTGTCCAGTTTATTCTTAGCCCTGAGTGATGTTCAAATCGTATGTATTCTCTGATTAATTTATTCGTTATCTGCTGGGTAGCGTGTGTAACAGCTTTAAGCCTTGTGACAAATTGTGACCAGAAATGAAGATGGCCCGCAAATCGGCTGGACTGCTAAATCTCAAGGAAACATGCTTTTAAGAGCTGGCCTCATGTAACCAAAAACATAACCATGTAAAATGCCCATCAAGAAAAATCAGGGAAATCTACCCATAGCCTCTAATTTCTAGTTAAAATAAAACAACAGCCTCCTGATATCATGGGTAAGCAGGCGATGCCTTGAAATAACCACAAGGAGAAATGCGTCTTGACGTCATGACAAGAGGTCTATAATATCATTGTCTGCATCAGAGATGGCTCAGACATCCAGATTAAAACTTTGATTCACCAAACTTTCAGATTACAAATAAGCACAGGTGTACCACAGAAACATGTACATGTGTGAGATATATCACAGCAAAATTAGAATTACAGTTGGAAAAAAAACAGCTCAAGCAGTAGCTGTCAATGCAATTTGAAAGTGTTCTCTGACAAGGAGGCTCTATGGCAAAGGAGAAACTTTGCATAGCACGTGGAAGAAATGAAACACATTATTTCGGATTAGGTAGGTACACAATGTATCCTCAGTGAAATATTGATTAACTGGTCAAAGAATTGAGGTGCTTTCAGTTGAAGAATGAAGGTTTGGAAAACTATTCTAGAAACTGACATTCATGCTTTGTTAGTATTCCAGAGTAATTGGAATGAAATTGGAACCGATTCGTTAATGCAAATTGTGTTCACACTGTACTCTTTCGTGTGTGTGTATATGTATATATATATATATGTGTGTGTGTGTGTGTGTGTGTGTGTGTGTATATGTGTATATGTGTATATATATATATATATATATATATATATATATATACACACGAAAGTGTACAACAAACAATTTGCATTATCGAATCGGTTCCAATTTCATTCCAATTACTCTGGAATATTAACAAAGCATGAATTGTTACAAGTTATATATATATATATATATATATATATATATATATATCTATATATCTTCTAACAATTTTTATGTGTGAGGCCCACACTTGACAAAGTGATTATCCTTTAATCTTTAGTGGTAACTAGGGAAACCCATAGTCCCAATAAACATGGAACCATAAATTCAGGCCTATACAAGAGAGAAGGTTGCATCGAGTTATGCCTGGCTTGACAGTGCATCTGTCTGCAACACATGTTGTTGCCGACTTTCTAAAATGTAAACAGCTTGACGTGGATTCCACACACACCGCTATTACTGTCTCACCTTATGCTCTTGGCTATTTGATGCATTATTCCGCCTTCCAGAAAGTGCTTCCATTGGAATTAAAGCATCCCAGGATATTTGAATTAATCATCACGCAGTTTGTCACATTAAATTCTTTATTTCCTATAAGCATTGTCTACAGAAAGCAATCCTTTTTTCTTCAGCATTGACAAAGTCAATAGAGCATGCTTTGTTGTGATGAACATCTTTTGTGCACCCAACACATGTAAACAACATTTGTAAATGCCTATGTTGGCACATTAAATTCAGACCTGTTGGTTTTGCCAAAACTTGGTTGAAATAATGTGCTTAATGCTCAGAACTTGAGAATCGAGAAGGTATTTCCTTAATGCACGGGAATGGAGAAAATGTTTTCTGTTTATTTCGTAATAATGCTCGGGCCCGCTCATGTTGATACGCAACATCTACATCCAAGTCTCTGTTATCTTACTTGTGTGCTGTGAATTTGATTCTTTTGAGTTTTTCATTCAGTGCTTTAATACTGTCGAGTTCAAATTAAAAAGATATATCATCTATGGAACCTCCAAAAATGTTCAAGTGTGTCCTGCAATGTGGATTCTTGAATACTAGCTCCATTTTTAAATTCTTCATAAAAAATTGGCTCAGGACGCTATTGCCTCTGAGCATATGGAAGTGGCAGATATTTGTAAAAAAATGTTTGCCTCCATCGAAAATAGTTTCAGTTGAGGGTAACATATAACAATTTAAGTAGAAACAATTGTTTTGCTTCTGTTCATTTTGTTTCATTGAAAGACATCTCGAGCAAGGCGATTCCGTTAAAGAACTTGGAACAGTCCTCCACCTGAGTAATAACCAATCATGGTAACCCACTCCCAATATGGTTGAGATCCCAACCAACGCTCCTGCGAAAGAGAATAAAAATCCATCTTTTCAAGGAGTGCGCCAGGTGGTTCTCATTGACACAGCTTACCTTTAACATAGCCTCCCCAGCTGCATCTTCTAAATGATTGCTTTGCTGTGCTCGGCCGCATCCATCTTTTTTGCTCCCTGAGTAGATCCGGTTTAGTAGTCCCATTCCTGCACAGATGTACCACTGAAAGTGAATCACTTATCTCGATATGGTGGTTTCCCATTTAAAGTGTGCTAAAACCACTATAAAACTGTTACAAGTCAATAGCTTTACCAATATTGCTTTGTCAAACATGTCTCCAATGTAACTATGGATATGTATCCAAAAAGATTTAAACTTTAATTGATCTGTTCAAAATGTTTTTTTCCAGATTTAAGTAAGGTTGAAAATGAGCTAAGCAACAAGTAAACCAGCATTGGCAAAACCACTAAATCTGGCTTTGTGAAAGGCAGCGAGTCTTCTAAGACCCTCAATGCTGCCCGGTGCAGGGTTCCACCTCTAATTCACTTTGGGTTCGCTATCAAAATAATGAGGCAAGCGCTGGAAACTGGAAGACAAGAAAAAGGTTTATTTCTCATGAGGAGATCACGTCAACTGCAGACACCGGGATGTCTGAGGGAGGTGTTCTGCTGATAACTCCTTTGGCTCTTCCTTTTATACAGGTTTGACACAATGCATTGGTTTCATCAACATGGTTACACAAGCTTGGGGTCCCCGCCCGGGCAGGTTGTCACACAAGCCCAACAGTAATTCTCTTCCCACCCAGGTCAAACAGACAATCTTATCTTGCAGCTGGACCTTGCTTCAGGGTCTAAAACATGTGAGACCGGCCAGATCTAAGAGTCCGTTCTGTTGATAAAAACAGGTCCCATTGTTGGTAACAACAAGTCTTGCTGTTTGCGGTGCAATAAATCATGTTGCAAGAGTCTTTTTGGTGTTTGGAACCTGTTTGTGTAACTAGGTGCAGTGAGGGGTAGAGTGTCCAAAGGTTTGCCTGAAAACAGAGATGAGAGGAAAAACGAGTTTGTGGCAGCAAGTGGCGCTGAGGTTTGTTGCGGCAAATAGTTTATAGCCCCCAGCACACGTACCAGGTCGGTCAGAGGGATGCTAGTAAGGGCAGGGTGAAACAAAGGTGACCAACAGAGTACAAAATGGCTGTGATAGATTAAAATGACTGCAACTTATGTGCACATAGAATTCTACCAGACAAGATGGCGCAGGTAATGTTCACGATTGTCGTTTTGCTTTTAACAGTGGCCCCTTTGAACATAACTAGCCAGCTTGTCAGTCTATTTCGATCTCCATAATGTCCTGTATCTCTTGATCATACATTACTCTCATTTTTGTTAGCTGAGTGTCCATAGTCTTAGGGTGCAAGGTAGTTATGCAAAGAGAACACAAAGGTGGTATACAGTGTATACCCAAACAACAACCACATATTGTCAATACTGGGACCAAGAGAATCATTGATATTTTCGAACCCCACTCCTTCAAGATGCCCCAAAGCCAACTTCCAATTGTCCAAGTCTCTGATCCTTGATGAATTTCTGAAGATAGTCTATGGAGATGTTCGATTGCTTCATAGACAGAAGGTGAATTATCAGGAATGTATACACAGCAGCTGGCACCGATGATGCGGCATGCTCCTCCACGGTCCGCTAGTACCACGTCCAGGACCATGCGATTTTGCAGGGTAACCAGACGGATCGCTTGGAGCTCAGCAGTGTTGTTGGTGAGGATGCCAGCAGTGACGTTCAGGGCGGTCTCTACCGCTTGGGACAGATGTCTGATGGCTCGGCTGTTTGCCATCGGACCCCATAGCGGGACGAGCCCTTTTGCTGCGTCGAGGAACTGTGATGAGGCAGAGTCTGCTTGATCAATGTCTTTAGAACGCTTTTCTCGATGATGCTCTGCAGGGGCTGTGTAGGTTGGTGGCAAAACAAAGGCGATGTAGCACGTGCCCCCCAGTTTCTTGGGAGCCAGGTGTAGGCTTTGGTTCCACAAACAAAGTACATATTGGGTGATGCAACAAGCGCTGGGGGTTGGCAGTGTTCAAAGTCCTTACAATGCTACAGGTGCTGTGACCCACATTCTTAGTCCCACGGCCTTCAATGCATACAAGGCCAGAGACGTTCACCACAGATAGGGCCACAGTCAGTGTTGCAGCAGTTCTTTTCTTCAGGTAGGAAAATGTGGCTCTGTTAGGATTATTGAACACTTGCATTTCCACTCGTTCTTTGGAGGGGACATTAATCTGGAATGTCGCATTGAAGGTGTGAGGGCAGAAGGGGGCGGCTGTCCTTCCTGTTTTGTTTCGCCAGAACTCGTTGTAGAACTGGGCGATTGTTCCGTCGGAAGTGGCATTGTCTTTGTAACTTTCTTGTAGGAGCATCATCCAGGCAAGGCAAGATCCGTGAATAGAAAAGGGCGAAGGGATGAAAGGGATGGAATGTTCAGTGGCATGTGGTAACAGCCCACAGACCCAACAGTTCGTAGCATTGGTGGCAAGATTGTGCTGGTGCAACATCTGCACGAAAGAATTATTCCAGAATTCTTTGCGTCGTTCTCAGAGATGTGGCGGTAGTGATACCAGGTAGTGTTCTTTCTTGGTGGTTGGTTGCATGGTGGGTGACAATGTTCTGTATGCAGGTGCATTCTCTTCAATGATCCAGAGTGCGACCATTAGCAGGAGACAGGTGAGAAATGCGGCTACAAGTGCAATTGTCTTTGTGCTGTGCAGGTTAGCAGACTTGGTGTCTTTGCGGTGGTTTTGCAGGTGTTCAGTTTCTTCCATCATCTTCGAGGAGCTCAACAACTGTTAGGACCACAGACTTTTGTCTGGCGCTTTCCTGGTAGCGTTGTTTGACTGTGCTACTGATCTGAGACCTTGACTTAGTTAGTGGCCTGGTCGTTGGAGCTCCCTCCTTTCGTCGATCTTAGGTTGTACCCTTTCCTGGATGGCACCGTGGGGTCGGGAAATTCTGATAGTTCGAGGGTGTCTTCTTGTGGGTAGCAACTCAGAGCTGGTCGGTCTCTCGCTAGTACTTCCTCTTGCACCTCCACCCCTTCACAGGTTGCCAGGGTTGGAGGGACTCGTTTGCAATGATGAGCGTGCAGCCAGTTTCGTTTTCCTTCCACTCGGAGGGCAGTTCGGGTGGTGATCAGGACTTGCCAGGGGCCCGTCCACCTAGGCTCCAGATTCTTCGTTCTTTGGAAGTTGCGAATCAATACATGGTCGCCTGGCTTTATTTCGTGTCCCGGGCCCCTGGATACATCAGGCAAGGCTTGCTGCACCTGTTGGTGGATAATTGTTAGCTCGTTTGTCAATTTATGCAAGTAATCTGACATTAATATGTTCGGGACATCGTTAATGGAGGTGGGTCTTGGTGCCGCCCAAATGCTCATAGGCCTCGTCTTTTAGTCCCACCTTTTCCCACTCGGTCAATTCGTCTTGTGTGCCTGTAGTCTGTATGTCCCTTACAGTGGTCCTAGCGTCAGTCCATCGTTCAGCTTGTGACCTGGTCACATACATTCGTGTCGTAGTTCTGTCTCCTGCCGTGGCTCGGGCAGTAACGTCTGCTAGTGCATTTCCCTGTCCAATGAGATCAGTCACTTTCCTATCTGCTTGGCATTTTATCACTGCTAACTTCTTGGGGAGGAGGACTGCTTGCGTCAAGGCGGAGACTAAATCTCCATGCAGGATGGGTGTACCCTGTGAAGTCAGGAACCCTCTTTCTTTCCATAAGATCCCAAAATGGTGAACCACCCCGAAGGCATATTGGCTGTCGGTGTATATGTTCACTGTCGTGTCAGTCGCTAAGATGCATGCTCGTGTGAGGGCAATGAGTTCTGCAGCCTGGGCTGAACGTTGGGGAATACGGGCTGTTTCCAGAACGGTTCGGGCTGTGGTGACAGCGTATGCAGCTGAGGTGGTGCCGTCGGGGAGTTTGATGCACGAACCATCCACCCATAGTTCTCCATCTGGTTCTAGAAAGGCGGTGTCTCTGAGATCTATTCTACTCTTTGTTTGTTCATCGGTTAGTGTCACACAGTCGTGTAGTGGAGTCACGCTAGGATCATTTTCGGGTAGGGGTAACAGTGTGGCTGGATTGAGGGTGGTGCATCACTTTAGGGTAATGTGCGGTGCTAGCAGGGTCAACTCATATCCTGTCAGTCGGGCGCTAGTCAAGTGTTGGGTTTTGGTCTGGTTTAGTAGTGTGTCGACTGCATGGGGTACTAAAACAGTGACTGGATTGGAGAGTACTATTCCTTCGCTCTGGCGTATCAATACTGCTGCAGCTGCCACAGCGCGCAGGCACGCTGGCAGCGCTCTGGCTACTGGATCGAGGGTGGCAGAGAGATATGCACAAGGGCGTTGTTTGTGACCAATTGATTGTGTTAGGACAGACAATGCACATCCTTCCCTCTCGTGCGTGTAGAGGAAGAATGGTTTGGAGTAATTCGGGGTTCCTAGGACAGGCGCTGAACAAAGGGCATTGCGTAGTTCTTTACAGGCTGACTGGCATTCGGGGGTCCAGGGGAGAGGTGAGGGGATGTCTTTAGCTAGGAGGGAGAGAAGGGGTTTGACAATGAGGCTAAAGTTCGGTAACCACTGTCGGCAAAATGAAGTGAGACCTATCAAAGAGCGGACTTGTTTCTGATCTTTGAGGACAGGGGAGTCTAGAATTGTCTGGATCCTGTCGGGCGTGAGTTTCCTCCCTTCTTTGGATAAAAGGTGACCCAAATAGGTCACTTGTGATTTACAAAACTGCAATTTCTTTCGCGAGACCCTGTGACCATTCTCCGCAAGAAAATGGAGTAGTTTGATGGTGGCTGTGACGGCTATTGGTATGGTGTCCGCTGCTAGAAGGATGTTGTCTACTTATTGTATTAGTGCCACTCCATCTGGCAATTGTATGGCGTCCAACTGTCTTTTAAGCGCCTGGCTATAGATGCTTGGGCTCTCAGTGTACCCCTGAGGTGCTCTGCAATATCTGTACGAACGGGAGTTTAGGGTGAATCCAAATAGATAGCGGCTGTCCTTGTGTATAGGTATGGAAAAGAATGCGTTTTTGAGGTCAATTACAGTGAAGGTGGTGGCAGTGGAGGGGATTAAAGTCAAAATTGTCGTGATGTCGGAAACTACTGGGTATTGTGGCACTACGATTTTGTTTATCTCCCGCAGGTCAATGATGAAGCGGTAGGCTTTTCCGTCTCCCTCTCCCTGTCTCTTTACAATCGGTAGTATGGGACTGTTACAAACGTTGCTCACTACTTCCTCTACCACCCCTGCCTCTACCAAAGAGTGTATGATCTCTGTCAGTGCCTTCTCACCCTCTGGCGATATTTTGTACTGCGGTACTTTCGGTAGGGTTGCGTCCTGTCGTATTGTTACGTGTACTGGGTCAATCATCATTCGTCCTACGTCTGAATCAGCCCTAGCCCATAAGTGTGATGGCAAAGTGTCCAGTAGGGATGCGTCAGTCTCGGAGATGGGAAACATGTGCTGAGAAGGGTTCTCTCTATGGCGCTGGGGGTTGTCATACAGGACGACATGCACTCCGTCTGGTGAGCATCTGATAGTCGCATGGAAGTATTTCAAAAGGTCGAGACCCATAATGGCATCTGGGGTGTTGGAAGAGAGGAGGAATGTCGTTTCAACACTATTGTTGTCAAGGTTAAAAGGGATCGGTCGGGACAAAGGGTTGGTGGAGGGCGTACCATCAAATCCTATTGAGGTCACATGTGAGCCTGACAAGGGTGCCCTTGGAATCAGTCTTTTGGATAGTGCACTACGTGTTGCTCCCGTGCCTACCAGAAATGGTGACTTTGTGCCCAGGACCTCAGCGGTAACATAAGGGCCTTGCTGATCAACATAGAGCTCGACTGGATCCCTCCCTTGCCCCTGGCTGTCCTATGCAAAGTCGTACGTATTGTCATAATCTGTCTGTTGGTACTGATTCTGTTTGGGATGGTCAAATGTGTTCACTCTTCCTGGCCTTTCCTCGCTTGCTTCACTCGCGTACCCTCTCCCACGTCCTCTTCCTCTCTGTCCACTTGCTATTTCCCTCGCCCCTCTGCCCCTACCAGCTCCTAACAAAGCCGGGCATTGGGTTTTCCAGTGTCCATATTCTTTGCAAAATGCACATTGATCCTGTCCTAGGTCTTGGCGTCCTACATATGATGTCGATTAATTGTTTCTAGGTGGCTGTACTCTAGGGGTATTCTGCTGGTATCCTCCCCTATATTGCTCCCTTCCTGTATTCGCCCCCTGGAGTTGTGCTACCATTACCCTTTCCTTCAAGTCCTTCTTTTTCCTTTCTGTAGCCCTGTCATTTTCGTTTCTCTGATGCTCATAGTCCTGGGCCATTTGGAGAATGGCCGCCGGTTTAGATGCTGCCCAACTACTTTCGCTGGCTTGTAATTTCTGGGATACATCTGGCAGTAGTCCTTTGACATAGTTCTGCACAAATAAGTGGTGTCCGGTTGCGGTGGACATGTCTTGTCCACTGTAATCGGAGAACACCGTTTCAAATCTGGAGAAATACTCTGAGACATCCTCTTGTGGTTTCTGGCGGCACGCGGTTACTATGGACCAGTGTATCTTTTCTCTGGGATCAGCGTTTTCACTTTCTGCACTATTTTGTCAGGGAGGTCCAATATTGCTTTAACCGGTTTTTGACCAGGGTTCCGCTGTTTATCTAGTGTGTTAAGTTGTTCCCAGGTATGACCAAGCAGTTCGGTATGGTCTATTTTCCTAATCTGTTTCCACACATCTGCTGGCAAACATAACCCGAAGAACAAGTCTATGTCGGCAAGTGTCATTATTGTTGATCCCAGAGCGGTACCTAGCTCGGTGTAAAAGGCGGTGGGGTTCTTTCGTAAATCCGGTAAAGATTTACGGAACGTCAAAATGTCCTGTCTGTCCCATGGTTGATACACCCAATTGTAGACCACCCTTCCTCTAGCGTCTTGATGGTTCATATCGTCATGAGTCCCTTGTCCTCTAGGAGGTACCCAATAAGGGGCAGCTACTTTTATCGGCATCATGCTATCTGGTTTTTCCACCGGGGGTCCTGCTATCTTAGATGTCCTGTCCTTATCTATCCGTCCTTGTTCCACGAGGTGACGGAATACCTCCAGTGTGGATGAAAAGAGTTCTGTAACATCGTTGTCGCCTTCATCTCCGGTGTCTACCTTCCTATAGAGAGCCACTAGCCGCTCGGGCCCTACATCTTGGTACTTCTCTTCATATGCAGTAAGAGTGTGGTAACAGAGACGTACAATAAAGTATCGTTTGTGGTTTTCAACATAGGAGTTGCATATGTCAGTTACATACTCTTCTGTCTCCTTCCTATCTATGAGGGATTTAACTATTTTATCAATGCCTGCTCGCTCATTTTTACTTAATCGCGGGACCCTGGGCACTCCTTTTTCTTTTGATCCTACCTCTACTACTGTATCCTTTGATGAGGCATTTGGTGTGGGTGACTCGGTGGGAGCAGAGGCGGTGGAGACTGAGGCGATCGTGCCATCTCCGGCTATACTTTGGTGGTCCTGGCGTTGTACTACGGGATGAGTAGGGGCGTAAGGGGGTGGCATGTATATGATTGGGGGACCTAACAATAAATCATCATCTACCCTTTGTTTTGCTGGTAACTTGGGGTAAAGAGTCGAGGGCGTTCTAACAGGGCATTGACCTGATATTTTTGATTCCTGTTCCTTTTTATCGATTTCCTTTTCTTTTAGTTTTTCTTCTAATCTTTTACAGGCTTGGTAAGCTGATTTTCGCGTTTCTTTATCTTGTCTAGCTTCGTCCCTTTTCTTTCTTTGAGCTGCCTCTTTTCGCCATAAACCAAAACTGTCAAACATGGCTGGTCTAGTTTTCTTTTTGTGGAGAGCTAATTCCAACGTTTCTATTTTAGCGGGATCGAAAGATCCCATCAGTGGCCACTGATTTACCCGGTCCTTCCTAGTGTATTTATGCCATAGTTTGCTATAAGCTATGGTGGCTAATCCATACTTTACGTACATGTCCTTGTTAGGGGTGCCTTCCGGCGGTGCCGGCTGACTGACCTCTAACGGTCTGGTCCAAAACAATTACCATCAAACAATCTAGAGAAAACAGGCATGACGTATTTATCGGTCAAAAATGAATATCTCAATCAATCAATTTAGACAAAAAGTCTGCACTACCTGTCCTTCGCTGGCTGCAAAGAGAGAATATTCCTATTCTTCGTTGTTTGCAAGCAGGGAAATGTCGCAAATAACTCAATATCAAAAAAGGAATACTAGTATTTCAATCAAACTATTCAATCAATCAATTTTAAGTCGTTTTTTCACGACCTTACCCGGACCGTATGGACGGTTCTTCGTCTTCCCCTTCCAGCGCCTGGTTGTCCTCTCACTCCAACAATCAATGCGGCGTTCCTCTAAGGTCCCAGTCAGGACCGCAGGTCACTCGAGAGAGGTCCGTTCGGAACCGGTGAAGTTCAGTCGATCGGCAGCCAGACAAGGGTCTTCTCAGGCAGGTATACCCCAATCGTTTAGTCGTTCACTCCGTCGTTAGGACCTCTCTACCGGACCCACGCGTCGCTGATGGGCCCCCACGTCTGGACGCCAATTTGTGAAAGGCAGCGAGTCTTCTAAGACCCTCAATGCTGCCCGGTGCAGGGTTCCACCTCTAATTCACTTTGGGTTCGCTATCAAAATAATGAGGCAAGTGCTGGAAACTGGAAGACAAGAAAAAGGTTTATTTCTCATGAGGAGATCACGTCAACTGCAGACACCGGGATGTCTGAGGGAGGTGTTCTGCTGATAACTCCTTTGGCTCTTCCTTTTATACAGGTTTGACACAATGCATTGGTTTCATCAACATGGTTACACAAGCTTGGGGTCCCCGCCCCGGGCAGGTTGTCACACAAGCCCAACAGTAATTCTCTTCCCACCCAGGTCAAACAGACAATCTTATCTTGCAGCTGGACCTTGCTTCAGGGTCTAAAACATGTGAGACCGGCCAGATCTAAGAGTCCGTTCTGTTGATAAAAACAGGTCCCATTGTTGGTAACAACAAGTCTTGCTGTTTTGCAGTGCAATAAATCATGTTGCAAGAGTCTTTTTGGTGTTTGGAACCTGTTTGTGTAACTAGGTGCAGTGAGGGGTAGAGTGTCCAAAGGTTTGCCTGAAAACAGAGATGAGAGGAAAAACGAGTTTGTGGCAGCAAGTGGCGCTGAGGTTTGTTGCGGCAAATAGTTTATAGCCCCCAGCACACGTACCAGGTCGGTCAGAGGGATGCTAGTAAGGGCAGGGTGAAACAAAGGTGACCAACAGAGTACAAAATGGCTGTGATAGATTAAAATGACTGCAACTTATGTGCACATAGAATTCCACCAGACAAGATGGCGCAGGTAATGTTCACGATTGTCGTTTTGTTTTTAACAGTTTCAGTGTGGACATTGAAATTACAAAAGCTGAGTTAATGAAAAAATACAACAAGATTGGTTCGCATACACAATCCACGCATGGCAAAGAATGTAATGTCTAATGATTAAATGTACATGTAGATGTGATATAATCCCTCTTGCCTTGCGAACAGAAGGGGCAAGGATGTATCCCCACAGCCAGTAGCATGAAGTGAGAGAGTAATAATCCTATAGGATGGAGGCAGAGCTAATCCATATATTCGTTAATAGTAATGTAACAAAAGGTCTTTCAGACCACTAGGCTGCCAAGCCAGCCTTAATAAATGGTGGAGTGTCAATGATATTGCATCTTGATTGATTTTGAATAAAAACTGTAGGTGAGCAGGTCAGACTTTTTTCTAACAACTGTTGCTACTAATTTTTCAGAACTTCATTCAGATTACTTGGAAGAGAAATGGATGGACTTTGGGAATGCATTTTTAGAAGATTAGAAGCAGAGCAAGTATCAGTCCAAGAACAAACATCACGTCTTTGTGATGCATTTGTCCTCCCGAGCCATGCAAACGCGCTCTTTGGCACTGCTGCAGTAGGCGTAGTTGATCGAAGGAGCAAACTGTTTAAGCTGCAAACAGTGAGACAGTGAAGTTTAGTTTGGGTGAGGCTTTGTTAAATAATTTTTTTTTTTTTTAAAGATCGCTAACGACCAAAAATAAAGCCTTTTTGTTCTTATATATTATTTATTAGGATTGCAGACACATTACAGATTGATTTAAAACTGTGTACGTATTTTAAAATCCCACCAGTTGAGTGTTCAGTCACTTGAAAAATGTATTATTTAGAAGATGCAAAATGGATTTTAGATACCTTAGACAGAGTAGAAAGGGTCTTTTCAGCAAGACAAATGCTCTATTCCCTCGAGGAAGGCTTTATTTGTTGTTTTTTCAGGACTATGCTGAACAACTGCGTTAAATTTGCTTAGATAGACCTAAAAATATTCTTTGTAGCTTTTTATATTGAATTAGTTATTTTTATTTAGCACTGAATGCTTCATAGCACCCATTACACTCATGTAACGAGCAGAATTGTATGCTTGTGTTACGACATGGCCCCTGTATTACAGAACCGATCTTCCATGCCCAGAGCCCCATGACATCCTTTCTGAATCTGGGCATGTTAACCTCTGACCCATCGTCAGTGGAATGAGGTCCACGGGGTAGGGCTTAGTTTTCTGATGTCAAAGAAACTATAGTTTTATGCCTACTTGAAGCCTCAACAAGTTTATTCAAAACCAAAACGAATAGTCTGTGAGTGACGGAATGGGGTGACTAGAGGCCTCCCCTGCATCCAATGTGCATAAATGCTAAAGTATCTGAATATAGAATATATGTATAGGTTTTTCATACACAGGCATCAGCAGAGTTTACATGGCTGAAACTGATACAAGGAGAACATTGCAGGAGCAGGCGTGACCTGTTGCACAGCACCTTCGACCAACAAAATGATCCAAAAATGTAAACTTTCCTGGCGCTGAGCAAAGTCCTTGAGAATTCTCACTTACTCATGCCAAGCTTTAAAGTGGACCAGATGCAGTGCAGTTTGGTGTTACGGTTAGCACAGCCAAGTAAAAGGACATGGAAAGGATCTTAACGGACTCTGCGGACCATCTGCAGTCCACGAGATGAGGACCACATCATCTGTGCATGGGACTGGGCGGTTTCCCAATTGTGGCATTACTTGAATAGTAGTCAAGCTGCACCGAATGTATGCTACACGCATCGCTGCAGTGTATATCCCCATTAAGTGTTTTGGTACCAAATGTATCCATGCAAACTGGATGGGTGTTAAAGATGGTTCTGAAGGCAGTATACAGGCACAGAGAAAGCTCATTACCTCTACCCCATGCTCACAGATGGGTTGCTCCCCTGTGCGTGCTGTAGAGTCGCAGGCAATCATTGGACATTGTGTAGTGCATGCGGTGCACACTGCGGCCAGGGTGCAGAGTAGGCCTGTAGCCTGGCATGGGTGTGTTGCTGCCATCTACAGCCAAAGCTGTAGGTGCTGGCCAACTGCAGCTCTGCCCTGATCTGGGTTCTTTATTTCTAAAGATCTGGAAGTAAGTGGATGTGCGGCAGGTGAGAAACTAGACTCCTGCTTGTGCTGGACAAGGTGTCTCTTACCCCCACCCCATTTTCTCTGGTTCTCCCTGTTTCTTTCTCTCACTGTTTCTCCTTCTCCCTCTTCGTTTCTCGTTTGCACTCCCAAAACACATGCTCGACCTGATGCAAGCTGAACTTTTGTGCAGTCTCAGAAAAACATTCATGTGCATGTAGCCAGTGCCACAAATGGAAAGAAAAGTTGTGCAGGAGCTGACCATGGTGGAGAAGGGGTCACTTAAGGATGCAGCAGAGCTTCATAGTATCAGGCAGATGATAAACTGCGTAAGTGAAATGCACAACAGACACCCATCGTCCCCGCCATGCTAGTACCAACGTTTTGAAGCGGGGGCGCACCACAGGATCATCATTTCTCGACTGCAGTGCTGCTTATCATTTGCTCTAGAAGCAAGCACTGCTTCTCATTGACTCTAGATGGCGGTGCTGCTTCTCATTGACTCTCGACGGCGGCACTGCTTCTCATTGAGTCTAGACGCAAGCACTGCTTCTCATTGACTCTAGACGGCGGTGCTGCTTCTCATTGACTCTCAGCGGCACTGCTTCTCATTGACTCTAAAAGGCGGCGCTGCTTCTCATTGACTCTCAACGGAGGCACTTCTCATTGACTCAACAGCGGCACTGCTTCTCATTGACTCTCGACAGTGGCGCTGCTTCTCATTGACTCTCGACGGTGGCGCTGCTTCTCATTGACTCTCGGGGTGGCGCTGCTTCTCATTGACTCTTGGAAACTGTGCTGCTTCTCATAGTCTCAACACTGACACTGCTTCTCATTGACCCTCAACGGCGGCGCTGCTTCTCATTGACTCTTGGCAACAGCGCTGCTTCTCATAGACTCAACAGTGACACTGCTTCTCATTGACTCTCGGGGTGGCGCTGCTTCTCATTGACTCTCGGAAACGGTGCTGCTTCTCATAGACTCAACAGTGACACTGCTTCTCATTGACTCTCGACAGTGGCGCTGCTTCTCATTGACTCTCGGGGTGGCGCTGCTTCTCATTGACTCTCGGGGTGGCGCTGCTTCTCATTGACTCTCGGGGTGGCGCTGCTTCTCATTGACTCTTGCTGGCGGCGCTGCTTCTCATTGACTCGACGACGGCACTGCTTCTCATTGACTCTCGATGGCCGCACTGCTTCCCATTGACTCTCGATGGCGGCGCTGCTCTCATTGACTCTCGACGGCGGCGCTGCTTCTCATTGACTCTCGACGGCGGCGCTGCTTCTCATTGACTCGACAGCGGCGCTGCTTCTCATTGACTCGACAGCGGCGCTGCTTCTCATAGACTCAACAGTGACACTGCTTCTCATTGACTCTCGACGGTGGCGCTGCTTCTCATTATCCCTCTGTGGGTGCCCTGCTTCTCATTGACTCTCGACGGAGGCGCTGCTTCTCATTGACTCTCGACAGCGGCGCTGCTTCTCATTGACTCTCGACGGCGGCCTCGACGGCGGCGCTGCTTCTCATGGACTTTCGATGGCGGCGCTGCTTCTCATTGACTCTCGGCGGCGCTGCTTCTCATTGACTCTCGGCGGCGCTGCTTCTCATTGACTCTCGGCGGCGCTGCTTCTCATTGACTCTCGGCGGCGCTGCTTCTCATTGACTCTCGGCGGCGCTGCTTCTCATTGACTCTCGGCGGCGCTGCTTCTCATTGACTCTCGACGGCGGCGCTGCTTCTCATGGACTCTCGATGGCCGCACTGCTTCCCATTGACTCTCGATGGCGGCGCTGCTTCTCATTGACTCTCGACGGCCGCACTGCATCCCATTGACTCTCGACTGCGGCGCTGCTTCTCATTGACTCTCGACAGCGGCGCTGCTTCTCATTGACTCTGCGACGGCGCTGCTTCTCATAGACTCAACAGTGACACTGCTTCTCATTGACTCTCGACGGTGGCGCTGCTTCTCATTATCCCTCTATGGGTGCCCTGCTTCTCATTGACTCTCGACGGAGGCGCTGCTTCTCATTGACTCTCGACAGCGGCGCTGCTTCTCATTGACTCTCGACGGCGGCCTCGACGGCGGCGCTGCTTCTCATGGACTCTCGATGGCGGCGCTGCTTCTCATGGACTCTCGATGGCGGCGCTGCTTCTCATTGACTCTCGGCGGCGCTGCTTCTCATTGACTCTCGGCGGCGCTGCTTCTCATTGACTCTCGGCGGCGCTGCTTCTCATTGACTCTCGGCGGCGCTGCTTCTCATTGACTCTCGGCGGCGCTGCTTCTCATTGACTCTCGGCGGCGCTGCTTCTCATTGACTCTCGGCGGCGCTGCTTCTCATTGACTCGGCGGCGCTGCTTCTCATTGACTCTCGACGGCGGCGCTGCTTCTCATGGACTCTCGATGGCGGCGCTGCTTCTCATTGACTCTCGGCGGCGCTGCTTCTCATAGACTCAACAGTGACACTGCTCCTCATTGACCCTCGACAGCGGCATTGTTTCTCATTGACTCTTGGCGACAGCGCTGCTTCTCATTGACTCAACAGTGGCGCTGCTTCTCATTGACTCTCGGGGTGGCGCTGCTTCTCATTGACTCTCGGGGTGGCGCTGCTTCTTATTGACACTCGGGGTGGCGCTGCTTCTCATTGACTCTCGGAAACGGTGCTGCTTCTCATAGTCTCAACAGTGACACTGCTTCTCATTGACCCTCGACGGCGGCGCTGTTTCTCATTGACTCTTGGCGACAGCGCTGCTTCTCATAGACTCAACAGTAACACTGCTTCTCATTGACTCTCGATGGTGGCGCTGCTTCTCATTGACTCGACGGCGGCACTGCTTCTCATTGACTCGGCGACAGCGCTGCTTCTCATTGACTCTCGGCGACAGCGCTGCTTCTCATTGACTCTCGGCGACAGCGCTGCTTCTCATTGACTCTCGGCGACAGCGCTGCTTCTCATTGACTCTCGGCGACGGCGCTGCTTCTCATTGACTCTCGACGGCGGCACTGCTTCTCATTGACTCTCGACGGCAGCACTGCTTCTCATTGACTCTCGGGGTGGCGCTGCTTCTCATTGACCCTTGGAAACGGTGCTGCTTCTCATAGACTCAACAGTGACACTGCTTCTCATTGACCCTCGACAGCGGCGCTGCTTCTCATTGACTCTAGGCGACAGCGCTGCTTCTCATTGACTCTAGGCGACAGCGCTGCTTCTCATTGACTCTTGATGGTGGCACTGCTTCTCATTGACTCTCAGAAACGGGGCTGCTTCTCATAGACTCAACTGTGACACTGCTTCTCATTGACCCTCGACGGTGGCACTGCTTCTCATTGACTCTCAATGGTGGCACTGCTTCTCATTGACTCTTGGGGTGGCGCTGCTTCTCATTGACTCTCGGAAACGGGGCTGCTTCTCATAGACTCAACTGTGACACTGCTTCTCATTGACCCTCGACGGTGGCACTGCTTCTCATTGACTCTCAATGGTGGCACTGCTTCTCATTGACTCTTGGGGTGGCGCTGCTTCTCATTGACTCTCGGAAACGGTGCTGCTTCTCATAGTCTCAACAGTGACACTGCTTCTCATTGACCCTCGACGGCGGCGCTGTTTCTCATTGACTCTTGGCGACAGCGCTGCTTCTCATAGACTCAACAGTAACACTGCTTCTCATTGACTCTCGATGGTGGCGCTGCTTCTCATTGACTCGGCGGCACTGCTTCTCATTGACTCTCGGCGACAGCGCTGCTTCTCATTGACTCTCGGCGACAGCGCTGCTTCTCATTGACTCTCGGCGACAGCGCTGCTTCTCATTGACTCTCGGCGACAGCGCTGCTTCTCATTGACTCTCGACGGCGGCACTGCTTCTCATTGACTCTCGACGGCAGCACTGCTTCTCATTGACTCTCGGGGTGGCGCTGCTTCTCATTGACCCTTGGAAACGGTGCTGCTTCTCATAGACTCAACAGTGACACTGCTTCTCATTGACCCTCGACAGCGGCGCTGCTTCTCATTGACTCTAGGCGACAGCGCTGCTTCTCATTGACTCTAGGCGACAGCGCTGCTTCTCATTGACTCTTGATGGTGGCACTGCTTCTCATTGACTCTCAGAAACGGGGCTGCTTCTCATAGACTCAACTGTGACACTGCTTCTCATTGACCCTCGACGGCGGCGATACTTCTCATTGATCCTCAACGGCGGCGCTGCTTCTCATAGACTCAACAGTGACACTGCTTCTCATTGACTCTCGACGGTGGCACTGCTTCTCATTGACTCTCAATGGTGGCACTGCTTCTCATTGACTCTTGGGGTGGTGCTGCTTCTCATTGACTCTTGGGGTGGCGCTGCTTCTCATTGACTCTGCGACGGCGCTGCTTCTCATAGACTCAACAGTGACACTGCTTCTCATTGACTCTCGACGGTGGCGCTGCTTCTCATTATCCCTCTATGGGTGCCCTGCTTCTCATTGACTCTCGACGGAGGCGCTGCTTCTCATTGACTCTCGACGGAGGCGCTGCTTCTCATTGACTCGACGGAGGCGCTGCTTCTCATTGACTCGACGGAGGAGCTGCTTCTCATTGACTCGACAGAGGCGCTGCTTCTCATTGACTCGACGGCGGCACTGCTTCTCATAGACTATACGTGGCTGCACTGCTTCTCATAGACTCTCGACGGCGGCACTGCTTCTCATAGACTCTCGACGGCGGCACTGCTTCTCATAGACTCTCGACGGCGGCACTGCTTCTCATAGACTCTCGACGGCGGCACTGCTTCTCATAGACTCTCGACGGCGGCACTGCTTCTCATAGACTCTCGGCGGCACTGCTTCTCATAGACTCTCGACGGCGGCACTGCTTCTCATAGACTCTCGACGGCGGCACTGCTTCTCATAGACTCTCGACGGCGGCACTGCTTCTCATAGACTCTCGACGGCGGCGCTACTTCTTTATAGACTCTCGGTGGCGGCGCTGCTTCTCATTGGCTCTTGGCGGCAGCGCTGCTTCTTATAGACTCTCGACGGCAGCACTGTTTCTCATTGACTCTCGATGGCGGCACTGTTTCTCATCGACTCTCGATGGCGGCACTGTTTCTCATTGACTCGACGGCAGCACCGCTTCTCATTGAATGTAGCTGGTTTATTAGCTGCTGGGATCTGGACCCACTTCCTGGCGGCTCTGGGAGCACGTGCTGCCAGTATTCTGCCTCCTATGGCTTTGGTCTCTGAAGAACTGGCAATATCAGTAGAAAGGGACGCTGAATGTTGCATGTGTCACAGCAGTACCCACACATTAGTCTGTGTGAAGCTGTTGTGTGCAGAGGGGCTCTGGGACTGCATGGTAGTCCCTCCCCCAAACACCACTCAGATATGCTTGGCTCCTAATGCAAGAACATTTATTTAAACTTTTTGTCGGAGCCGTCTTCCCGCAGGGATGACGTTGTAAAATCAAAGGGCCAAGAGATAAACCAAGAAACGAGGAAGTTTTACCTTACAATGCCATATAAAAAGCTGAAAAAATGTGTATGAAGATATCTATATAGTAGAAGCCAGAAAGAAATGTTTATTCCTTTTTTAAGATAGCGTAGATAAATAGCATTTGTTTTAATGTAATATGCTGTACTTTTGCAGATGTGCGTTCTTATACTCATAAAGACCATTCATACTGCACGCAATACAAATTAACTGAATGAAAGATTGTATAAACGTTACAAGAATTCACCGAAAAAGCGCTTCAATACCCCATCAGGGGTAGCAAGCGCTATATAAATGCAAAACTTTTCCCCTCTTCTATCCCTCCACTATCCTTCTCAATCCAAATAACTGACTAACATAGCCATCACTCACATTACTTTCTTATTTTCACTATACTAATTCACCACTAATCCTTTATGGGTTCCGGAGTAGCTTGCTATTTGCCGAAAAAGCAATTTGATGCCTCGTCAGGGGTAGTAAGCGCTATATAAATGCAATTACAATACAATCCTATTCAACTTCTGCCGAGCGATTTAAATGCAGCTATTTGCAGTGGATATATTGCCTGTTAGGCTGTTTTACTTGGATTGTAACGTGTAGTCTACAGAATACATTACTATCGCTGCAAAATCGTAGAATAATATTAGCGTGTGACTTGCAGGTTACATGTCCTGCTCTGTAGCAGGGACTTTAGCCCTCTAACCATCTCGTGCAGATTCTAGCCCGTGACTAGCAAACGCAGATCTCTGTAGTAAGTACATTAACCATCTGAGCTACTCTATCACCAGTAATATACCTTGAGACTGCTGTGCACACATATAAATGGAAGAGATGCTTGAACCCCCTGGGATATTTTAAAATGTGGTCTGTTTGTGCCTGATCTGGGGTGGACCTCCGATCTCGATAGCGGACACCGAAAAGTCAGCAACCCGGGCCTACCTTAACACCATTATGCCACATTTTAGGTTTACTAGGGGTCGTTTAGAAGATGTAGATGCTGTCAGACGAGTGCTCAGATGGATTATTGTGTGGAACTTCCATTTGTTTTGCTCTCTTATTGTTTTCCGAATAAAGCTAGATGTGAGGCAGTCTCAGTGTCAGTCTTTGCCAGGTCTACTGTGTGACCAGATCAACGATGTTAGAAGAGTAGGGTGCGGAAGAACGATGGTGGGGTAAACGCTGATATTACCTAAAATGCCCATTACCCCCATCTTGAACACGCCCACACATGCTACAAGGACCCTACCATGGTGCTGCCACGGTTCAGTGTTGAGGGCCACCACTCATCATCTTCTAGCAGAACCATCGGGCTACTTCTGTTCCGGCACTGTACGATGCATCTTGGGGAGCGGGAAGGCATGTGTTTCTGTTTTCAGATTAATTTGTTTTTCTGTAATACACATCTTTAACATTTCTGTTTTTAATGTGCAGTATTTGAGGCAGTTTAACAATGAGTATATATAATGAAAAAAACGGAACCCATAAGCGTCTGTGCCCCCAGAAATAGTCACCCATATTTGCTCTGATTCCAGGTTGGATAATGATGAAATAGAGAGTTGCAATAGATGCTTTGGGACAGCTGGATCCATTAAACATTATTATTAGGGTATTGCCATGTTCAGATCCCAGCTCACCTTCATTTAGACATGTGATCCTGCAGGGGCATATTTATTGATCCTTGCATCTTGCTGAACTTTAAGAAAAAGTGTGGTCTTTTGGTTAGTTTTGTTTACCAGTGCAGGTCTTCTAGATCTAACTGTTCAGCTTTCGTGCTGCACTTATTCTGAGGTGAATGCACATGATTTAACCCACACTTGTAATCAGCCAACTATGCCTTCTGACAGTGCCTGTCGGCAGGGGAGCAGGTTATCGGCATGCCAGCCTCCCTGACTCTTGCTCTTTCACCCGACTATCGCAAGTTAGACGGTTCGTACAAATGCTCACAGTTTTTGTCAAGAGTCACTATTCTGTTTGGACTTCTTTCTTTGTGTACTTTCAAATATACTATGAAAACACCCATAAAAATGTATATTTTTTTTTAATCAAAGGGTCAGAAAAAAATAACTTTTATGCGAAATGGGTAACATCTTTGGTAAAAATAGAAACAGATCAATTTTCAAGAACAAACCAGACAAAGGTCTCAATTTCTTGTCCTCTCCAATTTGCGATGCACAGCCCTACATATCTGTGCATTTGTAAAGCGCTCACTATGTACTGCGTCTAGGTGCTACAGGAGTCTCGGGCAACAAGAGCACAACTAACTGCACCACTTAAGAAGACGGGAGGCGATTTACAGAGATTGGAGCAATAGGGTGAAAGCTGTGGGGCCGATTAACATCAGCATTTATGAGTATGGAAAGTAGTTCTTACTACAGGAGTACTTATATGGGTAATTATGAATTGGCCCACAAACATTAAATTCTCTGTTAGAAAAGGTGCAAAGGGAGCATATATTTTTTCTGCTTGTTTTAGTTAGTATGTGCATGTTCCCATTTAATCATATTTTGGATGTTATGGACCAGTTCACAAAGGTATGTATCTGTAGGTAAAACAGTACTATAGGAGTACATCTTAATGTTCTCTTAAATACCTTTGAGTAGGCCCTTTTGTCTTCTCTGAAATGACAATTATTGTGGCAGACGGTTACACAGAAAGCTCAATAGATTGAAGCGGATGCATTGGGTGGTGCCAGGAGGAGATCCCGTGGGAAAGGAAATTTGGTGCCAGGCATAAATACACTTTTAATGGTACCCTCGCCTTCACGAATACCCTGTGGTACCCTCGCCTTCACGAATAGCCTGTGGTCACCTGTGGTACCCTCGCCATCACGAATAGCCTGTGGTACCCTCGCCTTCACGAATAGCCTGTGGTCACCTGTGGTATCCTCGCCTTCACGAATAGCCTGTGGTCACCTGTGGTACCCTCGCCTTCACGAATAGCCTGTGGTCACTGTTGGGCTCTTTTACGCTAGTCAAATGGCTGCACTTTGGACACCATGGAGAAGCACGGGTTGGGTACCAGGAAGGCCCCCCTAAGAGGACACCCAGCGAAGTTTGCACTTTAGAAATACTGGTATATCCATGCGTAGCATCTGCTTATATGGTTTAGGTTTGTCTAAATTCAACAAAGCTTCCTTGAAAAAGCCGCAGTCCTGCACAAGAAATCCCATAACTCTTTTTACTTGTTGAGTAAGGAGGCTTCAGGAAGGAGAAACACAAAAAATCGTTTTCACTCACAGCTCTAAATATTTCAAATTGTAGTCTTCAAATAACGTTTTGTAGTAGTGTTAAAAGTAACCCTGGGCAAAGCACTACGCTACGCTCGCGTAGTTTGCGAAGTTTGCGCTACTTCGCACAACGCGAATTGCACGTAGCACAGTGCAAACGCGTAGCGTAGTGCAGCGGTCATTTTTTGCTTGCTCGCGGTCCTCAACGTCAAGTTGGCGACCGCGAGCAAGCAAAATGACATCCCAGCGAGATTCTCAACGCGGGGAGGTCAGATTTCTCATTGCGAGTGGTCGCGTATGCTCGCGACCGCTCGCGATGAGAAACTACCAGTTCGCGTTGAGAAAGCTGCCGCTCGAGTAAAAATCTACTCGAGCGGCAGTAAAAGACAGCTCGCACTGTGCAAGATGCCGTTTTCAATGATTGCACAGTGCGGACAAGCATCCGGCACTGTGCAATCATTGCGAACAGTGCACTACGCAGTTCGCGTAGTGCTACGCGTAGCTCGCGTAGTGCGAACTGCACTTTGCGTAGCTTCGCGTAGCGCTACTTCGCGAACTACTCCCAGGCTTAGTTAAAAGTGAAAAACAATCTAGAGCAGACAGTGCTGTGCTTCCTTGATTCTAACACCAAGACATGACATAGAAACAAAACATAAATAAAGAAAATTGTATTTTCCTTTTTCCTGAGAGATGTAAAGGAGCCTTTATAAATACAGAGATTATAAGTACTGCACTCGGTACTCGGTTTAACAGAAAAATGATGTTTTTACGGCAATTACAGCAGACTGTCAGCAAGGAAACCGCGGATCTACCGCTCCTGTCTTCTCCGTGGAAGCTGGAAATAGCTCCAGCAAGGCAAGGGAATGACCCCGCGCCCGCCCCTTCTCTGTACCATAGAAACAGGAGCCAAGGTGCCGAGGAGAAAGCAGCAAAGACCCGTAGACTGGCGCTGCAGAAAGGAAGGGGTTCTAAACCAGAAGAAAGAGGTTACACAGAAAACGAGGATGAAAACACAGACATTTAAAAGATCGGGACGGGTGAACAAGGTTCACGTGGAGCTGGAAATGGCGTCCCTGTAGAAGGGGGTCAAGAAGTAAGAGCTGACAATAAAACAACTTTAAGCATTAGGGCCTGATCCAGGAAGCGAAATAAGCCCACAAATGCAACTCAAGTGCGCGAATCACCCGATTTAGGAGTTCACGTTTACTTTTGTAATTCACAAAATGTGAATTTGCATCCCTAAATTAATTTACTCACTCCTAATATTATCCCTGAATTGTGTGCTCTCATGGACAAGGAGTGTGTGTTCCAAGTCGGAGCCCTGTAAAATGTGTGCACACACACAAACCTGAGGATTTGTGTGTATTCACCAACATCTATCTTCTCAACACATTCCCACCACAGATACAGGGGTAGATACGGCTCTCTCAAGGGCAGGGGTGAATCCATTTACAAGCTGTAAGTATGAGAACACCCCAAATATTGGAGGGGGGGATTAGGTGAAGGGATTTCTCTGTATTGAAACTATTTTGCTACTGGTGAAAACAAGTTTTCTCTCCAGGGTCACTTTGTACCACATTAACTGCCCTCATCCCCTTATTTCTGCCGTATTTTCCATTCCTCAAGTGTTTATATTTATCTTCAGTCATCAAATTAACTCTTCTTGGTTCTTGCCTTTTTTCTTTGAAGCCTTATGTGATAGCACATTGACCTCTTTAGCTCCACAGTGCCCATGGAGGGAAGATCATCGTGTCATTTAGGAAGGCCTTTGGATTTAGAGTCTGTGCATAGAGCTAGAATTTAGAACTCTGGCCTTCCATGTGTGTTGCACCCAGAGCCTGCAGCTTCCTAAACAAATAGCAAATATAACTTTTGCCCAGACTTGTCTTGGAATATTTATTTTTTATATGATTCTCACACTGCACTCGGGGAACCCATCCTTCACTGTGCCACTCGGGCACCCATCCTTCACTGTGCCACTCGGGGCACCCATCCTTCACTGTGCCACTCGGGCACCCATCCTTCACTGTGCCACTCGGGCACCCATCCTTCACTGTGCCACTCGGGGCACCCATCCTTCACTGTGCCACTCGGGCACCCATCCTTCACTGTGCCACTCACGCTAAGCGAGGGCTTGAGCAGGCTCCTCGAGCAAAGGGCCAAATCAGCAGTTTACCTTTAAAGTAGGGTCAAGTACAAAAAACGAATCTCTCAGAAACTCTAAAATAACGCTGATGCAAATGTTTTGGAAGTGATTTATCCTTACTATTCGCAAATTTTAATCCCAAAGCTCTGGGCGCAAAAACGCTGGCTAATTTGAGAATCTCCAAGTCGTCTGTCCCAAAATGAAACATAAAGTCGGTTTTGCATCACAGCACCAGGTCCCAGTTTGCCCAGAGTTTCCTGTGGCATTGGTGCTGCTTTGAAACTTTACAAGACAGTGGAGACGGGTCCAATGAGTGTTTGATGCAGTTTGTACCTTCCGAAGACTTGCTGCCAGACTAATGTACAACTTTTCATGCAGTGCTAAGTACTACTAGAATAAGTAGGTAGTTCCAAGTTAATTTAGAACAATGGAAGTCATATGAAAATGACATATGACTGGGGTTTGCCTTTGTGGCAGTGTTGTGCACTGATCAGACTACAACGTTTCCTACTACCATTTGTAAAATAAATCTTGCCTTTTTAGCACAGTGAAGAAAGTCCGAGATTTTAGGGTAGTTATTCAAGAATAAGTAAATAACTACCCTATAATCTTGAAACTATAAGCATATTTTTTTTCCAGTTTTAATTAGATTAACCAGATTGAAGAACACTTAATAACGTATGTTGAAAATATGGCATCAACCCTAATCCTTCCTTCCGTGCTCTAACTATAAGGAGTCCCGGCAAAAACAATTAAACAAAGTCCATTTTGCACCGAGTTTATGCAGTGAGCAAGCCAAACCTTCTTACACGGGGAGATGGCTCATCTACTTCCTTACTTATGCCTACTACCCCTCCTCAGATATAGGCCATCAACCAGGACTCTCCAGCCACCTCTGTCCTGGGCTGGTCTGACTCCAGGTGCAACCAATCTCCTTGCAGTTAGCCTCGAAGCCTCAGCACCAGGTGTTTCTTCTTTTCCTTTTTCCTTGAGGGTTCCAGGTCAGGGCTTGCCTGTTGATGTTTGATGTGGGCTTCCGGAGGGTGTGATCTACCCAACCCCAGCATATTTTCATGATTGATTTATTTATTTATATCTTCATGATCCAGTCTATGGCCAGCATTAAGAGAAAAGGCGAGAGCAAACAACCCTGGAGAACACCGATCCTCCCATTGAAGGCATCCGTGAGTTGTCTTCCATGGATTATCTTGCAGGTCATTCCCTTGTAAGAGTTCCTGATGATTCTTACGAGTTTATCTGGCACACCATAGTGAAGGAGGAGTTTCCAAAGGGGGTCTCTGTCCATGCAATCAAATACTTTCTCATGGTCGATGAACTTGACATAGAGGAGGGAGTTCCATTCCATCGAATGCTCAATGATGATGTGCAGTGTTGCAATCTGGTCTATACAGGATCTATCTTTGCGGAAGCCAGCTTGCTGATCTTGCAAATGAGTATCGATGTGTTCCTTCATTCTGTTCAGGATGACTCTGCTAAACACTTTGCATGGGTTGATAGCCGAGTTATCCCTCTGTAGTTTGCGCAGTTACTCAGGTCACCTTTCTTGGGGATCTTGATGAGATATCACTCCTTCCAGCACATTTTCCTTTTCCCAGATCCTTCCAAACATAGGGTAGAGCATGTCTACTGATGTTTCAATGTCTGACTTCAGTGCCTCTGCAGGAATGTTGTCGGGTCCTGCTCCCTTCCCATTTCTCAGATGTTTGATGGCTTGCTGTATTTCTCCCTTGGTTGTTCTGCTGCAGTCGATTGGCAAATCCTTGTCACCTGGCTGTATGTCTGGTGGAGACTGGGGAATCGGCTGGTTCAGCAGTTCTTCATAGTGCCCCATCCATCTTCGTTGTTGGATTTCATTTCCCACTATTGTCTTCCAAACTTTGTTTTTAATAGGTCTCTGCCCGAGAGTTTCCCTGTTATGTTGTAGAGTTCTTTCAAGTTTCCATGGCTTGCTGCTTCCTGAGCTTCTGTCAATGAATCTTCACTTATCTGCTCTTGAGCTTCTCTTTGCTTCCTTGTTGGTTTTGGTGTATTCGCCTTGAACTTTTGCTTTATCTGCTCTTGTTTGGCTGGTGTTGACTGCAGCTTTCTTTTCCTTTCTCTCGGATTTTTCAGAGTCTCGTAAAGATCCATCCTTTATACTGGTGTTTCTTGGGATCCAGTACCTCCTGGCAGGTATATGTCACTGTTTCTTTGATCTTCTCCCACTGACTTTCTACTGGGTCTCTGTCGACCTCTAGTTCTTGCAGGACGTGAAACTTGTTACTGAGCGTGATTGAGTATTCATTGCGTTTTTTCTGCATCTTTGAGTTGCGTGGTGTTTTATCAATAGCATTGGTTTGTCGGTTCCATCCATGCTTGCTTTAGCATGGCCACAACAAGGTGATGGTCTGCTCCTCTCACCACTCTCACATCATGCTGGGACCTCCGGAACTTCTTGGCAATGCAGACCTGGTCGATCTGATTCTTTGTTGAATGTTCTGGTGGCACTCAAGTTGCCTTGTTTATTCTTTTGTGTCGGAATACACTACCGCCTATCACCAGGATGTTCAGGGCACAGAAATCTGAAAACCTTTCACTATTCTCGTTCATGTCACTAAAGCCATGGCTACCCATTACTTCTTCGTACCCAGTGTTATCACTTCTAATCTTAACATTCAGGTCTCCCATCAGTATGGTGATGTCTCTCTTAAGGTATTTCTCTAGGATGGATTAGAATCTGTTGTAAAACTGTTCTTTTTCCTCTTCTTTGCTGTCATTTGCAAGTGCAAAGCACTGGATAATATTCGTGTTGATACTCTGTTTTTTCTTTGTGCAGAAGGTCGCTGGGACCGTGGGCTTCCCATCCAATCAGAGCTCTGTTGGCTGCTGGCGGTAGCATCAATGTTGCTTCCTGAGTATGTGGGGTGTTCCCTTCCTTGTGTCCAGAATACAGCAGCATTCCTCCTAGAGCCAGTCTTTTCTGTCCAGACTGTATCCATGTGGTCTCACTGATGCCAAGCAGGGCAAGGTTGTATGTTTTCATCTCCACTGCCACTTGGGCTATCTTGCCCGTCTCATACGTAGTCCTCACGTTCTTAGTCCTGATGGTGATGGTCTTAGTGTTGTAGTGAGCCTCAGCAAGGCCTACCAGTGCTTAGGGGTTCTCCCTTCTCTGCACAGAGTCCTCAGACACTTAGGAAGAAGTTTGCACAGAAACTGGAAATAGAAAAGACAGAGTTTATTAAACCTCATGAGGTGGAGCTAACATTCGCACATCACCCTTCAGTAATGCATGAAGTAGCACACTGAATGGCAGGATCCTGGTCCTTTTATACCCACACAGGGGCTCAAATGAAGGCGGTACTAACACAAATGCTGGTTTTAGGTACATATAAGGTCATACAGAGAATGCACAGTCGACAAGTGGGTGGAGCTAACAGTTTCTACTTTTAGCAGACACATCCTGACATTTATAAACTCGGAACAGCTGCAAGCACAACTGAGCATGTGCAAAGCAAGAGGAACTAAATATAACTTGTCTCTAGGCAGATTTCAAGAGCAGTTGACAGGAAGGTAGGACAGAGCACATGGCGAGCACATGGTAGCACATGGCAGCCAAAATGGCTGACAGAAATACAAAATGGATTCCACAAAGCGGACAATTTAGCCTCTAAATACAGGCTGTCTTCAGTTAATGCTTAACTTAAATGCTGCCAAATTACAACAGACGACCCTTTCAGCATTGGCTGAAGACATTCGTTTATCTGGGGTAATCTAGATATTCATCCCGTACATCTATTAACATTATTTCGGCCACCTCTTTATTCAACATTTGTTGGGCCTTTGTTTCAGCAATGTTCCCTCTGGCAGGTATACAAGCAGAGATGCAAATGGAGCAAAGCATTGGACCACATTGGATACATACGCAGCATGTAAAGAATATTGTAATTATTACACATAGGATAGTCAGTAGCTTCCAGCCCCAAGCAGAAACAAGAGTCCAAAACCATCCAGCAAAAGTCCAAGTTCCAGTCTCTGGATGAATTTCTGCAGCAATCTTATGCAGTTTTGATATTGCGTCATATACTGAAGGTGAGTGATCTGGTATGAATACACAACAGCTGCTACCGATGATGCGACATGCACCACCTCGATCAGCCAAAATCACGTCTAGCACCATCCTATTCTGGAGTGCTACAATCCTTGCAATCTGTAGTTCCTCTGTAATGTTCCCAAGTGCCATAGCTGTCTGATTAGTAACAGCTTCCACAACACGAGTCAGTCGCCTAATCTTCCTGCTATTTAATGCAGCACCCACAAAGAAAAATAAGCCCAAATTGAAATCAACATATTGTTGTAGGGTAGTGTCGGTTTGGTCAACTTCATCCATACTTATTGTCCTCTTATTTCTGTTTTTGGAAATGTCATTGTACAGTTTAAAATCACGGTGATACAATGCAGGTGCCAGAAACACAGGGGGCAACAGAAAAGATACATAGCAGATTTCTGACCACCCAACAGGTAATTGATAATATCCGTTATTTCCGCACACAAAATACGTATTATGCGAGGCTGTGAAAGTGCTCTTATTGGCACCTTCAATGGTCAGGATTACAGTACACTCGCTCCTCCCCACTGGAATTCTTCCAACACTACAAATACACAAATCTGCTTTAGCTTTTGTCACAGAAATCACAAAAGGTCCAATGTTCTTTATTATTCTCACATTTGTGAAAACATATGGTGTTGAAATATTGTCCGGTTGATACTCTTCCCATTCCCATTTAGTCCCTTTGGCTTGTGGATAACCTTCTTTATTTTGATAACACACTTTATTAAGTTGAAAAATAATCCCACCTACTGAAGGCTTTCCATATGCAAACAAAAGCGCATACCAAGCTTGACAAGAACCATTGTGAGAAAATGGAAGAGGAATAAAAGGTGTTCCTCCTTTCTTTCTCCCAACAGTTGGTAGTATTCGTAGCATTGTGAGTATGGTGCAACATCTGGATAAAAGTATTGTTCAGGTAGGATTGTCGATGCTTTTGCTCATGGTAAGGAAGAGTAAAGTAGTGGTGTTCCACGGGTACTGGCGTAGTGGCAACAAAAAGCTGTCGAACAGGAGCCACCTTCTCGATGTACCATGTAATTGCTGCCATAGCCACCATAGCAACAACAAACCCTACAGCACAAATGATTTGTTTTTTCATTTTAGCAGCAGTAATGATTGATCTTTCTGAAAACTTGTTGAAAACAGTCGTTGGAGCTCTTCTCCCTGGGCAGCCGCTGATTTCTTCACCATGGGCCAAAGTGGGTGTCACTACACTAATACAGGGCTGATCCCCCTCCCCTTGCCACAATGGCTCTCCGTTTCACTAACCCAGGGTGGTAGCTCAACCAGTCTTTTTCAAAACTGCAGATCCTTTCCTCGGTCTCAATTGATATCTGGATACTCCAGTGATCGTGTGGTCCGGGAAGACTTCCGCAGATTCGTCAGGTGAGATAGCTTGGCCTTTCTCCGTCTCCAGAATCTCTCGATGGTCGGTCAACACAGCCGGTTCCACCAAGGCAGGCGACACGCGTTTGCAGTGTGTGCTGTGGATCCAATTCTTTCTGTTTGTCACTCGAACTGCTGTTCTTGTCGCAAGGAGCACCTGCTCTGGTCCTCGCCACCTTGGCTCCAAGCTGTTCGATCTGTCAAAGACCTTGACCATTACATGGTCACCAGGACGGAGTTCGTGGGCCTCACCTGTGGATCTGTCAGGAAGAGCTTCTCGAACCTGTTGATGAATAGAAATCAAACTGTCAGTTAACTGTGCCAAATAATCATTCATCAGAACACAAGGAACATCATGTATGGGGCGTGGCTTAGGAATTCCCCAAATGTTCATTGGTCTCCCAAACACCACCTCATAGGGGGTAAGACCTGATCGTGAATGTGGCACCGATCTTATGGATAGTAATGCCAAAGGTAGTGCATCTGGCCACTTTAGGGACGTGGAAGCCAGTATTTTCGCCAACTTTGTTTTTAGAGTAGCATTATACCTTTCCACCAATCCTGCTGATTGCGGGTGAAAAACTGTATGGAATTTCTGTTTGATCCCTAATCCTTTCAGGACATGCTCAACAACTTGCCCAATAAAATGAGGTCCATTGTCACTCCACAAAAGTTTACAAACACCGTATCTAGGGAAAAACTCCTTTAGAAGCACCTTTGCTGTGGTGAGAGCAGTATTATCCTTCGTAGGGTATGCCTCTATCCATTTGCTAAAGGCACATACCACCACTAGGACATATTTCAAATTATTGCAGCGTTCGAGTTGGATGTAATCCATCTGCAAAACTTCAAAAGGTGCGGTTGGTGTAGCAAACCCTCCTGTAGGAGTTCGTGTCCCTTTTCCAGGATTATACTGCCAACAGATCAAACAGAACTGTACTACCCTTTTGGCTGTGCTAGCAATTTCAGGATGCTCCCAAACTTGTGTAAGCAATGTAGTTATTGCTAGAGCTCCAACATGTGCCAGCCCATGTGCCATTTGAACCATAGGTTGTAAATAGGCCGCAGGCAATTTCCACTTATTCATTTCTTTGTTACGCCAACAACCCTCATCATCTAATATTCCTTCTTTAGACCATTGCTCAAGCTCTTCCACAGAAGCAGATCTCTGTATATCCAATACTTCCTCTCTAGCATCATGCCAACGCTCAGCTTGTGATTTCACTACGTACATGGGTGTAGTGCTTCGCTGCATCGCAGTCTCACGGGCTACGCGGTCTGCAAAGGCATTGCCTTGTCCTATTTTGTCAGTCACTTTCTTGTGTGCGCTACATTTCATAATAGCAACTTTCTTTGGGTATGTAAGTGCAGTCAAGAGATTATGCACTAACTCTCCGTGCATTATCTGCATCCCATGGGATGTAAGAAAGCCTCTTTCCTTCCAGAGTAGGCCAAAATCATGAACCACTCCAAAAGCATAGCGGCTATCCGAGTAAATGTTCACACACAAGTCAGTGCTAAGCTCACATGCTCGTGTCAAAGCTATTAGTTCAGCTGCTTGAGCCGACTTCTGAGGTATGCGAGCTGTTTCCACTACTGTCTCAAGCGTGGTAATTGCATAAGCAGCTGAAGTCGTGCCATCTGGTAACTTCAAACAGGACCCATCAACCCACAGTTCCCCATCTACATCTGGAAGGGGCGTATCTTGCAAATCGATGCGACCCTTTGTCTGTTCCTCAGTAAGGAATATACAATCGTGAGGCTCCTTTGGCTGAGACTGAGTCGCAGGATATGGCAACAAAGTGGCGGGGTTCAGTGTCGCACATCTTTTCAAGGTAATATGAGGTGCTAGCAGTGTCAATTCGTATCCTGTCAAACGAGCACTAGTTAAGTGCTGAGTCTTAGTCTGATTCAAAAGGGCATCTACTGCATGGGGTACTAGCACCAACAGTTTGTGTGACAAAACTATCCCTTCACTCTGACGTATGGACACAGCCGTCGCTGCAACTGAACGGAAACACCCAGGCAATGCACGAGCAACAGGGTCAAGAACTGCAGAAAGGTATGCACAAGGACGCTGTTTGTCCCCGTGTGTCTGTACTAAAACTGACAATGCACATCCTTCTTTCTCATGTACATAGAGTGTAAAAGCCTTCGTGTAATCTGGTGTGCCTAACACTGGTGCAGAGCAAAGAGCTTGTCTCAACTGACAAAAAGCATTTTGACATTCATCTGTCCATGGAAGGGGGATCGGTGTGTTCTTAGTCAAAAGTGCTAGCAAGGGTTTAACAATGTGTGAAAAACCCAATATCCATTGCCTGCAAAACGAAGTCAGACCAATGAATGCACGGACATCTTTCTGCGTGGAAGGTACTGGGGTGTCTAAAATTGCTTGAATGCGATCTGGTGTCAGTGCACGGCCCTCCTTAGACAGAAGGTGTCCTAAATAGGTCACCTTCGGTCTACAATATTGCAATTTCTTTCATGATACTTTATGGTGGTGTGTAGCAAGAAAAGAAAGCAAAGACAAAGTGCATTTCTCACACTGCTCAGGTGTATCGGCTGCCAACAAGATGTCATCGACATATTGTATGAGAGCCACTCCTTTAGGCAAGGTAAAGGAATCAAGCTGTCTTTTTAATGCTTGACTGTAAATACTAGGACTCTCAGTATAGCCTTGAGGAACTCTACAAAATCTGTATGATCTATTATTCAAAGTGAAACCGAACAAATATCGGCTATCAGGATGAATAGGAATCGAGAAGAAAGCGTTCTTCAGATCAATTACAGAAAATGTAGTTGCTGTTGGAGGGACCAAGGTAAGCAATGTCGTTATGTCAGATACTACAGGGTACTGTGGTACTACAATCTTGTTGACTTCTCTCAAATCGATAATAAATCTATAAATCCTAGTGTCAGTATCTTTTTTCAAAATGGGAAGAATCGGACTATTGCAAATATTGTAAGGAACTTCTTCCACAACCCCCACCTTAATTAAGTCATGTACAATACGTGTGAGTGCTTCTTCTCCTTCTCGAGAAATTTTATACTGAGGCAGTCTTGGCAATAAAGCGCCCTCCTTGACACTAATATGTACTGGTGGAATAACCATTTGCCCTACATCAGTGTCCGAAGTAGCCCACAAAGTACTAGAGAGTGAGGCTAGTGCAATGTCCTCTTTAACAATACAAGATCTCTCAATCATAGGGTAGTTGTCATTCAAAATAACCCGTACTCCTTCCGGAGAACACCGTATCGTAGCCCTAAAATATTTAAGCATATCAAGACCCACAATATTGTCTGGTGTGTTTGGAGAAAGCAAAAACGGACATGGAGCAGTAAACTTATCAATATCAAATGCAAGTGGTTGTGACAATGGGCTAAGGGAAGGTGTTCCATCGAAACCTATCGATGTAATGGTTAAGCCAGACAGGGGAGCCCTTGGAACCAATTGTTTAGACAAGGCGCTACGAGTAGCTCCTGTATCAACCAGAAACTGATCAGTAGAACCCAAAACATGTGCTGTAACATAGGGACCCCTCTGATCTACTGGAACTTCAACTGATTCCTTACCCCATCCTAGGCAATCCTATGCATAAGCAGAATCTTGAAAATCAGAGGGCACATAGTCAGACATTTGATATTGGTTCCTTCTATCAAAAGTGTTAAACCCATTCTGCCCACGTGTATTAGCATCAAACCGAGCACGATCATTCGCGCTTCCTCTAGGCCCTTGATATCCTGAACGATTTCTCATTTGTCCCCGACCACGTAGATTCTGCTGAGCACGCAGCACTGGACAATCAGAAAGCCAATGTCCAAATTTTTTGCAGTACGCACACTGATCAACAGACAAATTCGAACGGGCAGAGGAAGGAAAGGACGAACCATAAGATCCACGTCCACCTCTATCATTATCTCTGGAAGGCGGACCATAAGCTTGAGCCAACATAACCTTTGTTTTCAACTCTTTAGACTTTTTGTCCTCATTACCTTTGGCTTCTAATTCTTGCCGCTCATAATACTGGGCCATAGTTAAAAGAGAAACCGGAGAAGATGTAGTCCATGAACTCTCACTGGCCTTTAAGCGACTAGCTATTCCTGGCAAAAGGTTTGCGACATATTTATCGACAAACAGATGCCTACCCGTGTCATCTGTCAATGACTGGCCACTAAAATCGTGAAATGCTTCTTCAAAGCGTGTGAAGAAGTCAGAAACTGATTCATCTACCTTTTGCTTGCAAGACGCTAGCACTGTCCAATCTATCTTTTTAGGGGGAATGATCGTCTTTAACTTAACTAATATAGCTGCCGGAAGATTTAAAATTAACTGACACGGTTTCTGTGCAGGTTCTCTATCTTCATCTAACCGCTCTAAATCTTTCCACAATGCTCCAAATGTCGCATTATCATCTATTTTACGCACAGTTCTCCACATATCAGGCGGTAATATTAATCCAAAGAACAAATCAATATCAGACAGAGTCATAGTACAAGAGCTGATTGCACCCTCAACTTCCTCATAAAAGGCTGCTGGATTCTTTCGCGGGTCAGGCAATGCATTTTTAAGGGCCATAACATCTGCTCTATTCCAAGGAGTGTAAACCCAATTATAAATAAAGTACCCTTTCGCATTAAGAGAAGTCTTATCATCCTCTGTACCCGTTCCTTTAGGAGGAACAAATAAAGGCGCGGCTTCCCGCATGGGTTTCACATGAATTACAGCATTCTTATCTGTTTCAGGAGTAGAAGTTTGTGCCATGCTGATCTGAGATGCTAGTGCAGCTGTTTCTGCTGCCTTTTTCTCCTCTCGCAAATGGGCTGCTTCAACACGCAGTTTAACCAAGCGTCTGATCGTGTCAGCCACCTGGGAGAAGACAAAAAGACCGTCACGTAATTGTTTACAATCAGCTGCTACATCATTGGGCTCCACTTCTACCGAATACTTCCTAAATTGTTCAATAACCTCTGCAGCAAATGTATCGGTAAAATATATTTGCTCCCTTTCCTGCCATCCTTTTATACTATCTAAAAGTTCAGAGGCAGTGGTAGTACTACGAACGGCTTTACGCGCAGTAGATCTAATGTCAGATGCACGCTCAGCAGATAGCATGGAACGAGTTTCTCGAGCTTTGTCCTGGTCTGAAAAAGAGTCCTCATCTGACTCATGAGGAGCAGAAGAAAAAATATACGGAGGTGGAGAACGATCTAATAACAGGAAATCATCTTGCGGTTTATTAAGGATAGGATAAAGGGGCTGCCTAACAGCATATTGGCCAGTTACCTGTAAATGGCGTTCCCTATCTTCCCTCTCTTTAATTTCTCTCATCTCCTTGTTTTTTAACTCTAATGCTTTCACATAAATGGTCTTTCGCTGTTCTTTATCAATCAAGGCTTGTTCACGCTTCATTCGCTCACGCACTTCTTTCTCCCACATTCGCACACAATCAAACATATCTTGCCTCGTCTTTCGTTTAAACATACATTGTTCCACATACTGAATTTTTCGCAAATCAAATGACCCATACATAGGCCAACGCAACTCAGGATCTTTACTAGTATATTTGTTCCATAACGTGCAGTACATTATAGAAGAAATACCATACTTAATATACATATCCCTATTAGGCGTCCCCTCCGGGGGCTGGTTGTGCTTCGTCAAGTCTCAAATTGGTACCACTACAAAAGCAACACATCCTACGAAGTGTGCTGAAAACGGGCATGCCAAAAAATAGTGCAAAATATGCAGTATTATAATCAAAGTAGCGCTTAAGGTACTCTTCATACGTTGCGCTGTTCAAACAATTTTAAATAGAGAAAATTCTCCTCATTACCTGCCTATATGCATTGCAATACATATATAATTACAAAACAGATTCCAAAATTGGCCAATTATACAAACAAAGCCACAGTAAGTGTTACTAAAACTACCTTACCAATCAAAGGCATCAAACCAACAGCAAGTGCCGCAAAACGGCTCTTACCAATCAAATGGTGTCCAGGTTCCAACTGCCAAGTTCTCAAATCGACCAAATGGTCACTGCACGGCGAATCAACAGAAGAGATCTCAGTCAAGGACCGGCGCCGCCGAGATGGTCAGATCAGAAAGAAAGGAAAAACGCCGTGGGTGCCAAGACTCTGGTGTCTCCTCAGGCAGCGATCGCGTCCAAAAGCGAGATTCCAATCCTTCGTCGCGACCAGTCCTTCGGGCATCCGAGTCGTTGATGAGTCCCACGTTGGAAGCGCCAATTTGTTGTAGTGAGCCTCAGCAAGGCCTACCAGTGCTTAGGGTTCTCCCTTCTCTGCACAGAGTCCTCAGACACTTAGGAAGAAGTTGGCACAGAAACTGGAAATAGAAAAGACCGAGTTTATTAAACCTCATGAGGTGGAGCTAACATTCGCACATCACCCTTCAGTAATGCATGAAGTAGCACACTGAATGGCAGGATCCTGGTCCTTTTATACCCACACAGGGGCTCAAATGAAGGCGGTACTAACACAAATGCTGGTTTTAGGTACATATAAGGTCATACAGAGAATGCACAGTCGACAAGTGGGTGGAGCTAACAGTTTCTACTTTTAGCAGACACATCCTGACATTTATAAACTCGGAACAGCTGCAAGCTCAACTGAGCATGTGCAAAGCAAGAGGAACTAAATATAACTTGTCTCTAGGCAGATTTCAAGAGCAGTTGACAGGAAGGTAGGACAGAGCACATGGCGAGCACATGGTAGCACATGGCAGCCAAAATGGCTGACAGAAATACAAAATGGATTCCACAAAGCGGACAATTTAGCCTCTAAATACAGGCTGTCTTCAGTTAATGCTTAACTTAAATGCTGCCAAATTACAACATTAGTAGAAAGCAGGTGGATCAGCTTTGTGGCTTCCAGGGATCTCTGGTTTTTACCACAAGGCGTCATAACTCTCCGTGAAGGAGTTTCCTCTCTCCCCAAGGACGGGGCGTCTTTTGGTTGATGTTTCTGTAGCTAGGGATTTTTTACATGGTGGGGTAGCTAGCCCCATGCATAACCCTCTTCCTTTCACAGCTGGGCTTGGTACCTGCCATGCCGGAGTTAGAAGGCCCACCACCTCCTGGAAAATGTGGAGCAATTTGTGGCCAATCAGTGCATTTTACACAACATATTTTCAAGTATATTGAGTGAAAAACCATTGGTGAAACGAGTTTTTGTTCCTAAGGAGACATAATGCGGTATGCCTTGTTAGGAGGTTCTAAGACTGGTGCAGGTTTTGTAGCACCATCTGCATATTTCAAAGACCAGGGGCCAACCATTGCCATGGTTACACATACTTCCACTGTGGCTGTCACTCTCCTCTTTTCTTAAATGGGAAGGAAGGAGAGGTTATACTCGTGAGGTGTAGGGAAAAGTCCAATGAGGGAGGTGACCGGGACTGGATTCCTCAGCGAGTACATTCAAATAGGAACTTGGCAATGAGATAGAGTAGGGTCAGACTGGGAAGGGAAGGTGAATGGAAAGAAGTAGGGACTGGCAAATGCAACAGTACATAAAGAGGGAGAGTAAGGTCGGACTGGGTAGGGAAGGTGAATGGAAAAAAGTAGGGACTGGCAAATGCAACAGTACATAAAGAGGGAGAGTAGGGTCGGACTGGGTAGGGAAGGTGAATGGAAAAAAGTAGGGACTGACAAATGCAACAGTACATAAAGAGGGTAAGTAGCATAAAATTGATGGGTAGCAGGGAGGCCAGTGGGAGAGCTGCATTTTGAATGGGAATGTGGCCATCAAAACTGAGGGAGCTTCCTACACTGGGACCGGGAGGAAAACAATATATGGTACTGCGTCTCCAGCATGCAAACTAATGGAGTGCCACACTCATCAAGCTTTCCTCATTTGCTGTATCTTTTCATAGACTGCAAATCGGTTGTGGTCCATACTCATTAGGTTTCACTCATTGGCTAGCCTTGAATTGCGATATTAGTCATATAGTTCGAAATCACATTCATTTATTTAAAAAATATATATATATTTATATATAATCTTAGCATGAGGAAAAAATATTACAAGGAAATGTATCAAGTTGCTTAAATAATAAACTCTATATTTATATTTGCCAACAAAAGCAAGTCTAAACATATTGAAAATGCACAAATCATAGTATGTGTTTTATATTAACCAACTAATTATTTTAAATGGAACACTGAATTATGTTGGAGAGAGTTCCTAATATGAAGTAGTTGTTAAAGAAGTAGAAGTCCTAGCAGTATTAGTTGTTCTAGCAGTATGGCTGTTAGTGATCACGCTTGTAATCCTAGATGATGTATGGTAGTGTGTGAGAAGTTGGCCTGGTATATGCTGTTCACTAATTAAAGTGGACACCTTGCACCAGGGCAAATCGACTCTTATGGTAGATAGGTTTAAGACAACCTTTTAAAGAAAGCTATCCTAGTGGTAGCTGTGGAGAGCAGCCTTCAGGCTAAGTCTCGGAGGAATGTAAAGCAGCTTGTTTTACCATATAATCTCTTGAATCACCAAATGAAAAGACACCACACAGGTATATATATCAAATATATATGTATTTATTTCTAAATAACTCTCTACTAATCTCTTTATGAGATTAGAAGACAAACATATGCATAAATCAACGTTTCACAATAAGTTAAGCACAAAATATGGCTGGGGCCCTAGGGGCGTACCAGACCATATACTAAGTACGAGACTTAGAAACAACGACTTGCAGGGAGACAAGGCCTAGGGCCTTCAGAAGTGCTGGGGCCTCACAAAACCACCCAAGGCAGGTAAGTAAAGGACCCACGGGGGACGCGTGCAGTGTGGATACACAGGCGCGAATCGCCGTTAACTTCAATGGGGCAAGTCGCGGTTGGAAATAAAGAGTTTTAGGATACTTCGGGAGAACCTACAAGCAAGTCACTTACAGGGTAAGTAGCTCTAGGGCCCACACCCACAGGAGCACCGTAGTGCTGGAGTTACCTCACCCAGGGAAGCCGGGTGCACAGGTGTCCTTTGGTGTCGGGTCGCGGCGTCGTTTTCAATGGCGAACAAAGAAGACTTGCTGCTTGCGGGAGCTGAAGAAGTGTCCGGTGGAATCCAAGCCTGGATTCTGGAGAAGGATGACCTGAAAGCAGAGGGGACAGTGTTCAAAGTCACTTGGCAGTGACCCGGGGCAAGGAAGATGGATGCCCACCGTCGTCGGTCGCTTCAGGTCGGTTGCGGGTGCCTTGACTCTTCAGCCACGTGGTCCAGGAGGTGTCGATGACGACCAGGAGCTGGATTCGGTGGGTCCCTCGACGTCTGCAGCTGACTGCGGTGTCGGCAACTCGATTGGAGCCAACAAGCCTTGGCAGCAGCAAGTCTCGGGGAGATGAAGAAAAGTCGATGGCGCAGACCAGCAAGGTCTGAGGGACTCACCCAGCGAGGGTAAGTCAGGGCAGGCCTGGAGCAACCAGGGGAGCCCTTTGGTTTCTTTAGGAAGTCTTCTGGGGACCCACAAGCCAGCGGGCAAGGGATCGCAAAGACACCTCGGGCGGAATCACTCAACAGGGGCCCACGGTCACTCGGGACGGTGTAGGCCTCTGATCTTCGGAGGGATTCCTGCTGGAGGTCGGGACCACACGTGGTCCAAAGCACAAGTTCGTAGAACGTTGTGAAAGGGTTGCACTCGACAATAGTGCACGGTACCCAGGGGTCGCGGTTCCTCGTTACTCGTGGGGTCCACTTGCCTCAGCTTCGCTGGGGACTCACGATGGCCTGGGAGAGGTCAGGAAATCCATTTCTTGGGCTGCAGGGACTTCGGACTCCGGCGGGAGCGGCGTAGTTTGCGACCGTCGTTGTCGTTTTTGGTGCCTGCCAAGCAGGGGAGTCACTCCTTGACTCCAAGGGAGATTCTTCTGTCTTCCAAAGGTAGTGGAACGTCGAAGGGCCAGGATTCTTCTGTAGAGCGTCGTCCAGGGGTTATCTGCTTTGCAATGGCAAGGTTCCCCCTCTTATACTAAAAAGAGGGGATGGACTAGCTCTATGACCCCACCTATGGGAGGGTCAAGGGAGGGGTGGCTACACCCACTTCCCTTTGTCCAGTTTCGCGCCAGAGCAGGGGCAGGTAGCCCCTGAGCTGGTTTGAACTGGCATATGCACAGAGGAGCCTTCTGCTCCCCAGTGCAGGACTTCAAAGCACTCTAAGAGTGCACCCACCCAGCCCCAATACACTAAACCCTGTCTGGAAGGTGGTTACACCTCCCTGTGACAGGATGCCTATTGTTGGGCTTCCTCCACTGCGAGTTTCGGTCATCAGCAGGAGGGCAGCCCAGTGTCTGTGACTGGTGGCATCCATTTTGTGATGCCAGGGCTCTTTAGGATTCTACCGCGTTTCCACAGCAGGTACATGTCTTCTCCCTCTAGAAGGGTGGAATGCTACCCCCGCCGCCAAGATTGGTGGGGGGTAGTATTCCAAGATGTTTGACACCAAACACGACATGTTTTGATGCAGCCATTCCAAAGTTAGCATTTACCGCGAGGATATAATGCACTTAAGAGTATATGGTTTAACCGCATCCACAAACAGCACCAGAGAATAGACTCTGAGAGCTGCAGAGGGGCCCTGCTCAGGCAGAGGCACCCCCTCACATAGAAGCCAAGCACCCTGCCCTCAGGATTGATAGGGCCTGCCTTAGGGGTGACTGATAGGTGTATATGTGTGTGCTGGAGAGATATAGGAAACCTATATCTCAGTGAGGGGTGCTAGCACCACCTCACCCAGGCTGCAGTAGCAGGCCTGTGGTGTCAGATTTAGACTGCTTCCCAGGGGTGGCATAACACATGCTGCAGCCCCTGGTAGGCCTGTGAAGTACCTATGCCCTTGGCACCTAAGGTACCATATACTAGGGACTCATAAGGCACCACAGTAACCAATCACTAGTGCACCTAGAGTGCACTCCATGTCATTTAGAGAGAGCAGATAGACTGGGGCCCTGAATAGCAGGATCCCAGTCCAACTAAGTCATAAACCAGCAAAACACCATTAAAAAAAGTGGGGGCAACCATATAGTCAGATTCCACCTTCCTACATAGTGCTTTAAGTAATATTGGAGAATGTAATTCTCCTAACACCAAGAATAGTATCTGTGGTCCTTGAAGGGGCGTCATGGTATGAAAACATGGTTCAATTGCTCTTCATACTGTGTGATGTATATTTTCCAGGTTTCCTTTTGAAAAAGTACATGAAATGGGACTTTAATGAGATCGGCTGCATGTAGTGGGCCTCCAGATACCAGTTTGTTTTTTAGATGAGAATGGTGCACTTGAAACTTAATTGAGTGCTGCAGTAGGAGGCCGAGAAGGAAACAAGATCTACTGTGTTCACCAGTAAGTAAGTAGGGAAGAGAACAGTTGTATAGAGAATAGAGAGGCAAACATACTAAAGGTGTGTCCATCCCTCCCATGATTCAGATTATTTGATGCTATACCCAAGCCCAGTGGGCTAAATTTTTCTAAATTCGATATTCGTACTTAAATTCACTTGCCTTATCAGGACCTGCATTCCATCCCTTAGCTGCAGGTGCAAAGTTAGGTAACATAACTGTCGTGATACACTGTTACAAATTAGGGTAAGACATGTAAGGGACATAAATGTGGGCTCAGCCATGGCAAAGGGATGGTAAGTACATATGTAGAACCTTTACCATCAATGTTTCTGGTATTTGAAACTAAATATAGCTATTGGGTCCTTTTACTTGGCTCAAGGATCAACAAAAGATGGTCATTTAAAGGAACCTCTTAATGTATGATACTTAAGTAGTAATACACTGTTTTCTGGGAAATAAATGAATTTGTTTATTTCTTAGTACATATTTCTACACTCCTCAATATGGTGAAAACACTCTGTTATTGAAATTCACATTTGTTGCAAATTTGAGATAGAAATTATGGTATCAGGAGTGTAGATTGTAGTTTCTTGGGAGTTAGAGGTGACTGGCCTCTTTTGGTCTCTGGCGAACTCCGTAGAACAGTGATGTAAGTGCTTGGGTGTGGGTGATAGAATTCATAAAGTAGAATGTTCAGTTAATGGTTACACGCTGAGGAATTAAGACGTGTAGTACCAAGCTCCGTGTGTGGCGTGATCCTTTGCATGTAACCGGGCTGGGGAGAACACTACATAGATGAGCCGCATGCTGCAGAATTACCGTTTAACGAGGTCTCGTTAAAACCATAAGGCTTTAAGACCATAAGTAAGGTGACCTCTGTTGGCAACTAAAATGACAGGATGAAGGGCGAGCTTTATCCTAAGTTGTTGTTTTACTAGACAGTGAAAACCTAGAAATGATGTGTAGAATTTGGTTTCAGAATTCAAAACAGCCATAGAATATAAACTTAAAGAAAATAGAGGCCCCCAGCTTCTAAAGCCCAGAGATTATTAGCTGAATTACATAAATAACAAGACAATTGTTGGTGTTAATTTCACATGTTTAGAAATAAGATTAGTCCACTCTTTGTTAAAGAATGTGTGTCTTTAGGGAAAGTGTTACAAAACCAAGAAGCATAACATGGTTACATCCATAATACTTCGTTTTACATAACCGTATCCTGGTCTAGGATAAAAAAAGATCTTCTGTTACGAATAACATTGTGGCCCTCATGAAAGCATGTAATGAGCAGGATTGCTTCTTTTATTAAGTTATCTTTTGGTACACTGGTATCACAAAGTTTTTTTTTTTTTTTTTACAACCCCTCCCCCCAAACCCGCCCCCATTCCTCCGGAAAAAGAAAAGGTGGGTAGGGGTTTCTGGTCATAGGAGTGCATGGTGCTTTGCAGTGTTACACACGTGCTGAGCATCACTTTATCAGTGTTACCCGGTTAAGTATTTTCTACGTATTCTGATGAGTACTTTGTAAGTAGATGTTTATCCTTTTTTCTTCCATTAAATTAATTGCATGTATCTGAATCCTGTTTTTAGCCATGAAAAGTCTCCCAGGTTAGACGTTAATTTAGGGACCAAAACACGTTACACATGTTGCCTACTCATATGAAACAAAACAGTCAAAATTTTTAATAAATAATATAGAATGTGAATTTCACACACAACATTTTGTATTTTATTCTAGATCAGGACATCTTACTTTAATGTAAAACTACATATTACGGATATAACCGTATGACACTTCTTGGTATCATTACACGCTTCCTTAAAAATATGATCAAGACAGTCCATAATTGTTGTGTGGTCACCTGTGTCAGTGGCTAATGAATGGGTAAGAAGAATTAAGTTGGAAATTGATTTTAGGAGATAATCCTATGTAAATGCAGTTGTGTGTTTTACTTCCATTTATTGTATGAAAATATAATTTTGTTTATTTGTATTGCTACATTACATTATGCTGAGGATACATTTTGAGTTGTAAGTCAAGGGCAAACGGGATGCATTTCTTTGAGACAGGTCCTTTAAAGTTTAGCAGGCCCAAAAAGGCTTACCATTAGAGCTTCAACGTTTCTAAATATTGTGCAGTTGCTACCAAACCATAGATATGATTTTTTTCATAAACAAATATCGGGTTATGAAGTAACAGTAGGGGATGTGATGTGTCTTGGATGAGCAGCAGCTGTCTGAAGCTCAACTCGGAGAAGACAGAAGTCCTTGTCCTTGGACCCACCCCCTTAGCTTGGGACAACACCTGGTGGCCCACCACCCTCGGCAACCCCTCCACCCCCACAGACCACACACGGAACCTCGGCATTATACTCGACTCCTCCCTCACCATGACTCGCCATGTCAACGCCGTCACCTCCACCTGCTTCAACACCCTCAGCAAGACCTTCAAGTGGATCCCCTCCGAAGCCAGAAAGACCGTCACCCACGCACTCATAACCAGCAGACTGGACTACTGAAATGCCCTCTACGCTGGAATCAACAAATCCCTGCTACGCAAACTCCAGACCATCCAGAACACCGCGGCCAGACTCATCCTCGGCATCCCACGACATGAGCACATCACCCATCACCTGCGAGACCTCCACTGGCTCCCCGTCGAGAAGAGAGTAACCTTCAAGCTACTCACCCACGCCTACAAATTCCTATACAACACCGGACTCAAATACCTCAACGAAAGAGTCTCCTTCCACGTACCCAAAAGAAACCTCCGCTCCGCCGACCTCGCCCTAGCAGAAACCCCGCACATCCGCAGAACCAGAGCGGGTGCAAGAGCCTTCTCCTACATCACGGCCAAGGCCTGGAATAAGCTCCCAGCCAACATCAGACGCTCCCCTACTCTGCACATCTTCAGGAAGAGCCTCAAGACCTCCCCGCACATCCGCAGAACCGGAGCGGGTGCAAGAGCCTTCTCCTACATCACGGCCAAGGCCTGGAATAAGCTCCCAGCCAACATCAGACGCTCCCCTACTCTGCACATCTTCAGGAAGAGCCTCAAGACCTGGCTTTTCAGCTGTCTCAGATCTGCATTACACCCCCCCCCCCGCACCTTGAGACCCTCTCGGGAGAGTAGCACACTTTAAAAATTCCCTGATTGATTTAATTAATAAATGTGTAATGATTGCAGCTGCCTGACTTTCAAAAAGCAGACCCTGTTAGAACATGCCATGATTGTACATATTGTTTTGTACGTTAGTGGGAACTTAATCAGTGTCTGTCAGGTGAAGATGGTTTTGTATTCTGTTGAGATCTCCCCTTCACTTTGTTTAGTGGCGGACAGGCAAATGGGTTGGCTAACACTTCCAGAGCTTTGTCTGCAAGATATGTCTGCATTTGTATCTGTTACTATCAAATCTGCCCTGATTATTATTTTCGCTTCCAATATATAATGTGCTTCTGGTAGGCTTGTTGTATGGTTGTAAACTGCTCAGTGTAACAGTCTCTTCCTATAGTTTCAAGTCTGCTGTGTCCGACTGATAGATTTACATCCACTGAATTACTATTATTGTGACTACACAAGGTATTCAAACTGCATCTCGGAGTGCATATTATAGTCATTAACACTATCTGGCTAAAATATGATGAGAAGGAAGTCAGATACATTTTTTAGTATTGGATGATAAGGATTACACCTAGAAAATAGCGTGACTGACAATCTTTTTTCAATAGTTGGCAGAGAAAATGTGGATAATAATTTCCAGCAGGACAATGCAAGCTGTCTAGTTGGAAAAGATGAAGTGCGGGCTTAGGAAGACATTTCAATCAGTTACAGTCTGCTTACTGCTTTCCAATGATTGGCTTTATTGTCACTCTCGTTTACTTGCTTATTATTTGACAGCTTTCCTTGTTCATCTTGACCCGCCCTGTGTTTATCCCACCCCTGGAGCATAAGTTCTTAACCATCCTTTGGCTTGGCTGACCTGTTTCCTCTCACTGCTCAATTTTAGGGAACTACATTTTTCGTTTTGCTTTGGCACTCCAGGAGAGTGCATGTTTTTTTCCAGATCTCTCCATCATGTGCTTCTTTAATCTCTGCCAAATATTTGCCCCATACTCAATGTTGCTATCTCCCATGTGTTGTTTGCTCTTTCTTGTATGCTTCTAACCTGACCAAATTACTCCCTGTGCTCCATATTGCTTTCTCATTTGTGTGCTTCTCTCCCTGCCCCATATTGCTCTTCCTCGAGTGCTCCTTTTCCCCTCCCCTGCCCAATCCATGTTGCTTCTCCTCACCCGCTCCTCCATTACCCCACCTTCCACACGATTTCTTTTTCTCAGAACGGCCAGACAGCAAACTGCCGAAACCTCGGCCTTAAAAAAATAAAAAAGGTGCTTTCACTGTATTTGTTTCATTCTTTTTATTTAAATTAATCGATCCATCTCAGTAAAAAACAGAAAGGTGCATGTGTCATTGTGCAGGTGCGGGCATGTGTAATGACGCACGCAGACGCACATATAGTCATCGTAATGCATGTGCGTGTGCCTACAAAATGGTGTGGCCGTTGAGGCGTCGTCATCTCACCATTTTACATTTTTTATCCTTTTGGCATGAACAGTGGCAGTGCTCGTCTACTTTCTGTTTCTTAAAGAGAGCCCCACCTGTGAGCCCTGTTGTGGAATAGTCTAGCTCATGGCATGTATGCTGAATGTTGAGTAAGCTCCAGGTAGCTGAATAAATAGTAACTATAGCTAGTAATTGATGATCGATGTAGGATATTTTGGTTTGATAATTTGGAATGAAGTATTAAGAGATAGTCCTATTTCATTACCTACTTGGGGAACACACGTGTAGCCTACTCATTTAACCAAGAGCCAATTTGAGACTATAAGGTGCATCGCAGTGCCCAGTAGAATTCTACTGATTCTTCATTTGTGTACTCATCCATTCACTTACCACGATTTAAACACTTAGCAGCTCTTTTAGCTTTGAAGCTGAAAGGCCTACTTTTACAAAAACAAGGAATTTGTGGAACAGCCAGCATTACTCTGGTTCTTCAAGTACAAGCAAATCTGTAGATGTATATCTCTCTAACCTCACAGCAGTTCCTTGTGCCAGCTCCTCCTCGTCTCGATACGGGCCTCCCTGCAGCCGCTGAGTGCGCTGATTGTGCCCCCGCTGCCTGGACTGGGCCGCTGACGTAGCCCTTCCTCCGCTGCTGTTCCCCCTCCCCCCCGCCAGCCTCGTGTGTGTCTGTCTCCATACCACTGGAGTCAAGCTATCCTGGCTGATGAAGGGTGAAACCCTAAAACTGGTCCTAGGATGCTTGTGTCCAGTCCAAGTAGGATCTGGCCTGGCAGTTCGGGCTGGACTGTTCCCATTGGGACTGATTTGCATATGGCTGGGTTCAAACTGGAACGGCATGGGGAGCAAAAAAACGATGGATTTAGGCCCAGATCTCTATACTGGGGTGAATGTATGACATTGTTCTGCATTCTGTCCATCAATTGTTATTTTTGCATTTGTCTCCGGCTATTGCCTGTGAGTGTATGCCAAGTTAGCCTTCCTTTCTGTATAGCTAGCTTGTGTCTGTTGCCATTGCCTACGAGTGTATGCCAAGTTAGCCTTTCTTTCTGTACATTTAGAGAAGTGTGTACCAGTTTTCAGCCGTCCTCTCTTTCACTGTATTGTGCTCCCTGCCACACTTGTTCCCACCATTTTCACCACCCCCTCCTTCTGCCAGTAGCGCCCAGCCTACCCCCAGGACCTACTTAATGGAGGCCACACCGTGGGCGCGCCACCGGCGTGCCAAAGGCAAGCCCTTCTGCGCCCGTCCATGTCAGGACTGCACCCAGTGCCAGGAAACCTGGCCCATGACCACCCATTAGTATTCCACCACCGAGTTCCTGGCCCTGGGCCCCATGGGCCTCAACATCAGCTGCAGCACCTCACCCCCCTGATCAACTGAAGGACCCTTCTCCTGCCACAGCTGCCACTTCACATTCAACAGCAGACCTACCGCTCACACAGGACTGCGTACCACACCCAGCAGCTTACGGACACCCCGGAACAACTCCAGTGCATTCTGCTCAACGTCGGGTCCCTCTGAAAGCATGCCAGAAAAATCTGGGACACCACCACCCCCGAAGGGATCTTCATTACCAAGACTTGGCTCAACACCCCTCATCTCCCTACATCGCCACCCCAACGCCCAATGGCTACAAGATGATACACCGAGACCCCACCAACAAACACGAAGGAGGCTTTGCCATCGTCCACAAAGAAACCCTCCAATGCACCACCACGGAAGACAACACCACACCAATCATGGAACACCTCAATTTTCAGCTTCAAACAGACACCAAGACAACCATCAGAGAGACCCTCACCTACTGTCCTCCTGGGCCTTGCCCAGGCTTCTGCAACACCCTCTCCGAATTCATCGCCCCCCTAGCCATCGAATCCAAGCACTACATCTTCCTTGGCGACCTCAACTTCTACCTCGACGACCACAAGGACACCAACTCCACCAATCTCCTGGAAAGCTTGAACAACATCAGCCTCACCCAGCTGGTCAACTGCCCCACCCACAGCGCTGGACACATGCTAGACCCCATCTTCATAGACAGCGTTGGAGGCAAGTTCAGCCACGTCTCTGAAATCACTTGGACTGACAACAGCATCGTACAGTTCACCATTGCAAGCCCTCCGAGCACGACCACCAAGCCCTGAGCACCCCCCACCGCAGCTGGAACAAAGACCCAGAGAACCAGTGGACAACCGCCCTCAGTACCACCTGACCCAAAACCACTAGCAACCTGGAACAAGCTGTCCAGAATTTTTCCACATGGATCTCCAACTGTACCGACAGAGTTGCCCCCATGAAGATAGCCAATGCCAGTAGATCGATCAAAAACACCAGCTGCTACACACCAAAACTCCGGACCATCAAATGCGCATGCAATCAACTAGAAAGATGGTGGTGATTCAGCAGGGACACCACAGACCTCGCCACTTTCAAACCAGCCACAGCAAATACCACCAACGCCTCAAAGAAGCCAAGAAGGACACCCTGACAGACCACATAGAGGCCAGTGGCAACCACACCAAGGAACTCTTCAGCATTGTCGGAGATTTCCAGCCCAGCAGCCACAGAGAACGCAGTTCGCCCTTCCCAAGAACTCTGCGACACACTTGGCAACTACTTCCATGACAAGATATCCGCCATCTATGGCAACTTCAACCCACCAACTCTGACATCCTCCCAACGCAAACAGATGACACCCAGGACTACCCGCTCACCACCTTTGCACCTCTCACAACGCAAAAGACTACCATCATCATGACCTCTCTCCACTTCGGAACACCATCGGACCCTTGCCCCACCACGCCTTCAACCTCGGACACAAAGAATCAGCTGCACACTCACCACCATCCTCAACGAATCCATCACCATGGTCGTATTTCCCGAAGCATGGAAACACGCATAAGTCAAACCCCTCCTCAAGAAACCCTCCGCTGACCCCAAAAAACTCAAAAATTACCGACCCATCTCACTGCTCCCGTTCCCCGCCTAGGTCCTCCAGAAAGCCATCAACCACCAGCTAACCGAATACCCAGAAAGAAACAACCTACTAGATGTCTCCCAATCCACAGCACCGAAACTGCCCTTATCGCCGCAACTGATGGCATCCGATCCCTCCACGACCCAGGTGAAACAGCAGCTCTGATCCTCCTGGTCCTCTCAGTGGCGTTCGACACCGTATCCCACCACACTCTCATCAAAAGACTCCACCATATCGGAATCCAGGGAGTCACACTCAAATGGATCGCATCCTTCCTAACAGGACGGACCCAAAGAATCCGACTGCCGCCCTTCATCTCCGATCCCAAGAGCATCATCTGCGGCTTCTACCAAGGAACACCACTCAGATCCACCCTGTTCAACATCTACATGACCCAACTGTCAGACATCGTCCGAGCCCACGGACTCAACATCATCTCCTATTAGGACGACACCCAACTCATCCTCTCACTGACGGAAGACCCCACCACCACCAGAACTAACCTCCAAAATGCAATGCTGGACATCGCCAACTGGATGAGGACCACCTGCCCGAAGCTCAACGCAGAGAAGATGGAAGTGCTGATCTTCGGAAAGAACACCTCACAGTGGCATGACACCTGGCCTTTGGAGCTTGGACCCGCACCCAACTGTTAGAATAGAAAATGTTTTTCGTCGATTTCTCTTCATATTGTACGATTTAAGTTGGCATTCCCTGCCCCATTTTGTATTCCGCCGCCATTTTGAGCCATGAACGAAACTAACTTCTGTCTCACTCTGTTCGCCTCAGCAGAAAGCAGCTGCGATATTTTCTTCTTGTATTTCTCCAAGGTTGAGCTTCGCTGCACTAATGAATAGACTGTTTTGTCATTACATACCTTTCTCTGTAGATAGGCCTGCTCCCACCCTTAGAGCAGCAGGCATGGGCAGAGTAACCTTGACTTTGAGATAGCATGTACCCAGTCCCAGGATTGCAGCTCATCCTCCTGTATTTCCTTTGTTCACCAGCTACTAACTGGAAAATTCCAGTTTTGGCGTGTCTTTAGGGGTATTGGAAATGTACTTTACGCATTACCAGGTTGGCTGAAGACAGTCCCTCTGCAGCAATCCAAGGAGGCTGGTCAGACCGGACTCCACTCGAGTGTATTACTAATAAATACTTTGGTTTGTATTCTCTACTGTCTGGCCGACTTCATTTGTTTGGAAGGCTGACAGGTGGTCGCCAGTGACCCGGGTGGCCCTAAATCGGGTCACTTCCTTCACAACCCAACAGACCATGCCTGCAACCTCCGAATCATCGTGGACAGCAAACTCGCTATTAAACGACAGGTCAATGCAACCTTCTCTGTCTGCTTCCACACCCTCCGCATGCTCCGCAAGATCTTCAGATGGATCCCCATCCAGGAAAACAGTCACTCAAGCCCTTCTCACCAGCCGGTTAGACTTCGGAAACGCACTCTACACAGGGATCACCACCCAACTCCTCAAGAGACTCCAGACCAAACAGAACACAGCTGCCAGGCTCATCTTCTACCCCCAAATGGACCTGCATCACACCCCCACCTCAAGAAACTCCACTGGCTCCCCATACAGAAGAGATGCCAGTTCAAGATGCTGAACCTCGCCTACAAAGCCCTTGATGACCAGGGTCTAGCCTACATCAACCACCACCTGATCTTCTACCAGCCCACCAAACAACTGCACTCCGCTTCCCTCGCCCTCGCTCACGTCTCCCACGTCAGCCTGAGTGGAGGTCATTCATTCTCCTATCTCGCCGCCAAGTCCTGGAACGACCTCCATCTATGAACAACACCAACACTGGTGGACTTCAGAAAGGGACTTGAGACCCTGCTCTTTGACTAGAGACCGACGAGACCTCAGTGCCTGGATACCCCCATGGGTGATTAGCCATGTTCTTCAAATCCTGATTGATTGATTGATTGACTGCACAAACTCGATATGTCAACACTATCTTTATGTATAACTTCCATGCAAATTTATTAAGATCTTAAAGAATTGACCCAGAGTAATTCTTGAAAGCTTCAGATTTCATGCAGGTGCATAGTAGAACTTCACAAGGCTGGCTTACTTGACCTCTCTGCAACCTTTGACAGTCACCCGTCCCATTCTGATCAAACAACTTCACGAGGTGGGCATATAAGGACCCACCCTTCAATGGATATGCACCTTTCTTACCAAAAGAACAGTCATCATCCACTCTACTCCTAAGAAGCCTGGAAACTCACTTGTGGAGTCCCATAGGGTTCCTCGCTCAGCCCAGCCCTCTTCAACATTTACATGATGTCGTTGGCAGACGTCATCTGTGTACACAACATGAACATACTCACCTATGCCAATGACGCACAACTGATTTTGTCCCTCTTGGGCAAAACACTCAACACTAGGAACAACTTCCACTTGTGCATGACTGAAGTGCCCACCTGGATGAAATCCACCGGTCTCAAGCTTATACAAGCAATACCAAAGTGGTAAAACTTCAAAAAGGATAACTCTCCGTGGAACTAGGTTTGGTGGCCTATAGACCTTGGACCTACACCCGTTCCCACAGTACACAAACAAGAGACCTTGGGATCATTATCAACATCAAGGTGGACATGTCTTTTCAGGTCAATACTGTCTCCACCACCTGCTTTCATACCCTGAGGATGCTGAAACAGATATTTAAGCAGATGACCTAGAACATCAGAAAAACAGTCACCAAAGCCCTCATAACCAGCAGGCTGGATTATGGGTGCAATCCTCTACGCCGGAATCACCAACCATCTCACAAAAAGTCTTCAGACCGTCTAAAACTCAGCAGTCAGAATCGTCCTCAACCTCCCATGCTGGTCTCGCATCACACCACACATAGGAGAACTACATAGGCTCCCAATACTTCAGCGTGCACAGTTCAGGCTCCTCATCCACACATACAAAGCTCTCCAATAAGGGATGTTCTTCCTCACTGTGATTGGTTGGATATTGAACTGCAAAGGGTGCACTGAAATAGGTTTGTAGTGATCTATTGGCCAGCTGCCAGGATTTGGAAATGTAAGCTATAGATCTTGGGCACAGACCTTCCAGGACTCTGATGTGGTGGGTCCAATACATGGAGTGGAGTATTGCCCTTATTACTTGGCTGGGATCAAGTCTGAAGGTTTTGCAGGTCAGCACTGATTCTACTGCTGTGCTCACATTGAAGATGCCACCACCCAGCCAAATGTGTCCAGATACATTGACAGAAAGCAGAAGTTTTCTCTTCCCCTTACCAAAAATGTCTGAAGAGGGCTGTCTTCAGAACCGACGGCTACAGGCTGTAGTGCGCTGGATGATAACTCTGCCCAGCAAGCAAAGTTCCTCCATGCACCACCTTGTGTTGCTTTTGTTGACTTCTGACCTTTCTTGTGTGCACAGCTCGAGCACCTTGTTGGCCTGCGCGCACTGGTTGTATTGCGAAGGTCTTGAGTGTTTCGGGGTTCCAACACCATTATCCTTTTGGATCAAATTAAGGCCTCCCCCACTCAGTCATCAAGATTGGTGCTCCGAACCTAAAAGAACCTAACTTGAATGTGGGGCCATTGATGTAGAATTGCTCAACCCTGGAGGACATGAGATGTTCGCATTTTCAGAGACCAACACCACCGCTAGCCGTGAAGACTAGGAATTAGCTGTATCTTCCTGGACACTTTACCACATTTTTACAAACTCTAAGTCACTTTGTATTAATCATCCTTGCATCTTACAGTTACTGAATTGTGTTGTGTTGACATTTTGATTTTCAGAAGTATTTCAGTGTTCATGATCATCTTCTAATTGTGAATAGCATATAGTGCCTACATTGACATGCAACGTATGAATGATTGTTTTTTAAGTCTTAAATTTCTTTTTGATTAAGGATACAGGTAGTAAACATGCAATAATATTGCCATTCCATAAAAGGAATATATTTTCTAATGAAATAAAAAAAGAAAAAACTATGAACACTGAAAATGTAAATACAATCGTTTAGGTAACAAAATGAATGGCAATTAGAACAGATCAAGGAAGCAGAAGGTAGAAGAATAGAAAAGACTGAAGAAGGAAAAAAGAGAAGTGAGACGAGATATACCTTCATAAGTAATATGTAAAGAATACAGTGCATCAAGAAAAAGGAAAAATTACAACAACATGTCTTATTAATCTTAAAGTGGTACTAATGAGCATGGAAGAAGCATATGAAATGTTAAGGAGCATAAACCGCAACATTAGAAAGTTAAGTGGTGAGGGAGAGCACAACATATCTTTTTTAATCAACATTGGAAAAGTTTGTAAATTATATCTGTCAAGTCTATGATTGTGACACACTAAGTTCCACCACTGTTTAATGTTGAAATTTTCTGTAGATTTCCAGTGAGACCTGTAAACCTAGTGAAAGTAACAAGTCCACAAATTTACCAAACATTTTGTTCTTTGTCCATAGTACATGTAATCCACCAAGAAATATTTTGTCTAGGGAGAACGGTGCATAGATCCCATTGATGGCAGTGATTCTGTCCCAAACTAGCACCCAGAATTCGGAAACCACTCGACAATGAAAGAACATATGAACATAGGTGCCAGGATGAAGTTGCACTACGAGCATGTATCATGCCTAAGAAGTTTGACTTTGAACATATATGCAGGTGTATAAAATATTCTATTGTAAAAAGAATATAATGTTTGTGTTAAATTGGCTGGACGACCTATGGAGTGTATTTTTGCCCACATTTTATCCCATAGAGAAAGAGGCCAGCTAAATTGTAAATCAGTTTCCCGTAATGTTTCTTGTTTAGATTTAGGTCTATCTTGGATGGTTGTAGTAAGTTATAAATAAGGGAGTCTGTGGGGTTTTTATGTGGTGAATAGTTAGGTGTTTGAACAACATCAGTACTAGTAGAGGGGTTGGAAAAAGAATTAAGGGCCTCTAAAAGACGACGGTGTAATATGTTGTATTGATTAAGGAATGAAGAAGGTAAATTATATGATTGGGAAAGAATTGGAAAAGAAATAGAGGAGTTAGTGATAAATCGAGAGACACTAAGTAGAATTGTGTCAATCCATCTCTTCCATAGAAGAGGTTTTACTTTAAAAGTAAGCATTTTGTTGTACCAAATGGGGCTTTGAAGAAATTGCTGAAATGTAGAAGTATTTGAGATAAGAAGCAGTTTGATCAAGGAACAGGAATGCGAAATAAGTGATGGTAACCAAAACTTAGGGGGTTGGGACATATAGATAATCTGTTTGTGGTAGAAAGGAAAGATCATTGAGGATTCTAATGCAAACCATAATTTAGGTTCTATAATAGTAGAATGAAAAACAAAGGATTGGATCTGCTTAATACAGAAAGCCTTGTGATAAAGATAGAAGTCAGGAAAGTTAACACCACCCACCGATTTGGGGAGTTTAAGCCTGTTCAATGATATACAAGACCTCTTCCCATTCCATAAGAATTTAGATATCATTTTATCCAGTGAAATGAAGAATTTTTGGGGATCTTAATTGGAAACATCTAAACAGAAAATTTTGTAATGGGAAGAATCGTCAATTTATTTTTATCAAGGCGTCCCCACCATGATAAGAAGAGGGGTGACCAACCCTAGGTAAGGTGTGTGATTATACTAGCAAGATTAACTTTCAACGTATCTCTGAGATTATTAGTTTAGAAAATTCCCAAACATTTAGGGCCTAATTACGATGCAGTTCGGTGCGTCGGTTGCGGGTCGAACCGCATCTACTGCTGCGGTCCGACCGACGCATTATGATGCGTGCGGTCGGAGGCAGCAGCGGAAGGACCGACCAACGCTTTCCGACGGGCACATGGAGCCCGTCAGTCAGTCAGTCAGTCAGTTGGATACTTGCCATAATCCCTTAAGGACGGCGTTTCTGCTGTTGGGATTATGATGTCGGTTTCCAACAGCCTTTCCATGTCGGCCTTTCTGACATGGAAAGGCTGTCGGAATCCAACATTGGGGGCTCCTAGCAGGGCCCCTCTTCCTCCCTGGTCCTCCGCATCTGGGCCTGGGGGGGAAGAGGGCCCTTCTGTGAGGTGCCTGCCACACGGTTCAGGGATGTTCGCAAACTCCCATTTCTCAATGGGAGCTTGTGCTGCGGGCGATGCCCGCCACACTAGCTCCCATTGAGAAATGGGAGTTTCTGACTGCACTATGTGCGGTCGGATCGTAATTCGGTGTGCGGAACCACTGATCTATGGTTGGGCGGTTCCTCCACCGAAAATGTCTTGGTCGGAGGCAACTCCGACTGACATGGTAATCAGGCCCTTAATCTTTACAGGATTCCAGGATAGTCCTGCCCTAGTAAATGATCCTTTATGCAGCATTTATTAAGAGGTAGAACTTCGGATTTATCTAAATTCAGCTTATATCACGATACTGCAAAGTATGATCTTAATTCTTCAAACAAAAACGGCAGTAAGATTTCACTGCGTGAAATGAAAAGAAGAATGTCATCAACATATGCAGTATACTTGATGAGTGTCTTTGACTTGAAATCCGTGTAAGGTTTCAGAAGTCTTTAGTTGGGTGTCAGAAGGGTTGCATTGCTAATATGAATAATAATGAGACAAGGGCATCCTTTTCTGGTACCTCTCTTGAGATAAAAATAAGGTGATTGCACGCCATTCACTAATACTGCAGAACGAGGTGACCAGTATAAAAAGGAAATAAGTTGGAGAAATCTGGTTCCGAAACCATGCCATTCTAAAGCTTTCATAAGGAACTGGCAATTGACTCTGTTGAATGCTTTCTCTGCATCCAGAGTAAGTGCCGCTAGGGGAGATGTAACTTTAGTTGCTTTTACTAGTAATATTTTAAAAGATATTTGAATTATCTGCAGTATTCCTGTGTTTCACAAAGCCAGACTGTTCCTGGGAAACCAGATCAGGGAGAAGATCAATTAGCCGAAGGGCAAGGGCTTTAGCAAAAAGTGTGCATTCTTATTTATCCAAGAAATAGGGCAATCATTTTTACACAAGGTCAAATAATCTTTTTTGGAATAAAACCTATCACCTCTTCTGTAAAAGAACCAGTGGATGAATTTATTGAAAAAAATAATTATTAACTTTGAAAAGCTGAGGAAATAAAATCCTAGAAAATTGAAGATAGAATTCAACAGTAAAGCCGTCTACCTTTTGGCAAGCTTTTAATTGCCACTTGAAGTTCATCTATAGTGACTGCAGCTTTATGGAAGGAAGTATCAGAATTTGTGGAACCACAGGGTTTAAGATTTGCAAAGTAGAAGTTTAAAATAGATTCAGAAGGATTGCTATCAGGAGTGTAAAGTGTTTGGTAATATTTTGCAAAACAATCTGCTATGTCAGCGTCACAGAGCAGTTGGGTACCCGAGTAATTTATGATTGTCTTTATAGTGTTTTTTTCCTTTCTACCTTTTTAAATAATTAGCCAGCAAGGCATCTGCTTTGTTTTTACCTCCTTGATAGTGAGCATTAACTCTAAGAAGCGTACCACACGCTCTTTCTGTAGATAATTTACTAAATTGTATTTTTGCCGCAATCAGCGCTTCTAAAATGTCTTGTTGTTTTTTGTAAATATTATAAGCATGTTCTAAGTGTTTTATATTAGTTAATAGGGCTATGGTCTCTTTTTTTCTTTAAGTTTTTCTTAGATAAAACATAATTAATTATAAACCCGGAGTTATTGAACCGTCATCTTGATTTGTGATTAGGTGTATTTAAGATTTCAACATCTGTCAGAACAGGAGCTTGGTCAGAGATCAAAATTGATCCTATCTCCGAATGGGTCAAATGTTAAAGCAGATTTGTGCTTGAAAAAATTTAATCAATTCTTGTTTTGGATTGATGAGGGAGAGAGAGTAAGAGGAATATTCTTTAAGATCTGGGTTCAATATTCCACTGAAATCAGACAGGGAGTGGTGTGAAATAGTATGTTGGAAAGCTTTATGTGCCTTATGAGGTGAAAATGTAGTAGAAGAAGAGCGGTCAAGGAATGGGTCTCGTACCTTATTGCAATCTCCACCCAATATGAAATTCTGTGAATAATGTTGCGTGATTTTGTGAGAAATTGATGTCCAAAATTCAGGGTCTGGGTGTGCTGGACCATAAACATTAAAACAGTGAAAGGAATATAATTAATAATAAGCTTAACTAATACCCATCTGCCATCCACATCACATTCTTTAGAAACAAACTAAATAGTTAGGCATTTGTGACATAAGATAATAACTCAATTTTTACGGTGAATAGAAGGAGAATAATACTGGTCACCAACTCAACATTTCATCAACAAACCAGCTTCTTTGTCGGTGAGATGCGTTTCTTGAAGAAAGCCAATTTGACATTTAAGGATAGATAAGTGTGACAATACCCGCTGCCTTTTAACCAGGTTCTTTTGGCATTAGAATTCCATGTAACAACTCTTAGATATACTGCAGGAACAGACATGGCAATAACGAATCAACGTATGGGAAGGCAGGCATAATATATATTAGAATAGAAAAAGATAAGGGAGAAAAAAGAAAAGAGATAAAAGGTAGGATCCGAGGAAAGGGGAGAGGGAGAGAGTCAAACCTGAGAATAAGAGCTAGAAAAGGCAATACAGGAAAGAACATTTCCTTAAATGCAAGTGAAAGAAGAATGACAAAACAATCCACAGGACGTGAGGGGGCAGAACACCTGAGGAAGATGCGCCTGACTTGGCTCCGAGTGGACACAGACTTAATACTTTACTTTAATAAACAAAGACGATAAAATGTAGAGAAGGGAAGGAGAATTTTTTTTTAATTAAGATGATTACAGCTTTACTATTAATGACAAAGCGAAATGACAGGGGAAAAACACATAGGTATGGGGACATCTGTCACGAGTCAATACTGACACATAAAGGGAAAAGAAAATGAGGGTCAACAACGTTATTTGATGTAATATAACCTGAAAGAAAAAACCACTTAATTAATGAACAGCATGAAAAATAAAAAAGATATAATAAAGTCACGTAATAGCGTTTGTAGCGGTTTCCATATCTTCATGACTGCTTTGTCAAAGGAAAGCCTGCAAATCATCTGGTTCCTCAAAAGTAAGTTGCTTGTCTTTGTGAGTGATTTTAAAAAAACATGGATGTAATAAACCATATCTGAGGTCTCATCTCAAGGAATAGTTTCTTTTTGGCCGCAGTGGCATTGGAGACATCTTGTGTAAAGTAGACTCTATTCCCAGACCAATGTAAGGTGCCAAGTTGTTTAGCTGCTGATAATATTTGCATCAGTTCTGAAAACTGTAGAAAGTGTAGAAAGAGAATGATAATCCCTCTGGGCTTGGAGTGTGAAGAGGTTGAAGACTTGGGCCCCAAACGGTGTGCCCTTTGAATACTAAGAGAACTTTGGTTTTGTACGTGAACTATTGTAAGAATAACATTCTGCAGGAAGGCAATCATATTAGATCCTTCTGAGGTCTCTGTTATACCATATAACCTAAGATTGTTCCTGAGATTCCTATTCTCTAAATCCTCTGTAGATTTCTTAAGATGCAAAATTTCTTTTAGTAGGTGAGAAACATTAGGCAAAGAATCTTCAACATCGCTAACTCTTTGCTCAATGGCGGAGGTGCATTTATCATGAGAAGACCCTTTTTCTTCAATACACTCACTCGAAGTACTTGTTTCAATGACAACCGGCTTTAGGGTTCTAATCTCCTCCATAATATCTTTCATAGTGAAAGGAGAAGGTGACTAGGAGGGATATTCAACATCTTTTTAGTATGTTTGACTGACCCAGACGGCTTTTTGGAAATGGCACCTGCCGCAGATGTTAATGGAACCCCTTTGTATTTCCAATCACCCTTCATAATAGCTGAAAGTTAGTCTGGGAAAATGTCTTTTTGATGATTAGGTTTCCTGATAACACATTTAGCAGTAGAGAAGGATGATTTCGTTTTTCACTTCATTCTATGAGGTTCGCCCATAAAGAGTGAGTGTGGCAGTATCTCTTGAGATTTTAGACGTGTTTTATCACCCTAAAACACTGAAGTTTTAAGCCCTAGGATTGAAGAATCTGAGGCTCAACTAAACAAGGAGGAGGCGACCGGGGAGAAAGTCTGTATGTCAGTAGACAGAATAGAAGAATGAGAAGCCCCATCAATAAATAGGAACAAAGATGAAGTTCCTTCAAATCTCTGCTTCTCTGGCTTTAAATTGTGAACATCCTAATATTCAGCCAGTCATGAAAGGCAACAGCTGTTACCAAGCCGGGAAACTGGGGATGTACATGCAGCGTGAATGCAGGATTACGCACTTGAAAATTACATACTCCTTACTTAAGGAAACATTTGGCTACAGCATGTTGAGGTGTTCCTGCGTAGCTCAACTATTCTTATATGAGAAATATTCAGTGAAACTGTGCAGCCCTTATGAAGTAGAGAAAAGCATGCCCAACATTTGCTGAGTTAAAATTGAAATGGAACCTCCTGCGTTGCCACAGCTGAGGTGTTGAGGTTTACCTCAGGGTGATGGAGAAAAATCCATTATGGCTTGCCGGAATCACGAAGGAATCATTTATGCAGGAAAAATCGCCTCATATGAGCTGACCGAAAGTAGAAAGAGGCATGGAGCGGCTGCACTCACCTTCTGGCACAGAAATCCATATTTTGTTTTGAGAAACGAAGGCTGAAGAAGCCACTACTCAGTCTGGCTGCTGGAGCTGCTCGGGAGCTTCAAAGGCAGGCGGACATCTTGCGTGGCGTCCCCGCGCCTCTTGAATTATCGTTTTGATTGTGACATTTTTATTAATATTTGACCTTCATTTTGCAGTGGACATATTTATGTATTTTTAGATAGTTTAAAATATCCTTACAAAAAGTCACAACCATAGGTAAATACCACATCTTTATTGCAGCTGTGAAAACTGTGTTGTACTACACCTATGTCTTTGCATTAGGCTTGAACTGCTCATCTGCTTATACTTGAAGACTGAATGTACTTAGGAGCCGTCTTTTAGTTGCCTGCTGAATACCCAGTTTCCTGGTTAGTGGGAACACCAGCATTCTCACCTTTGATAGTGTGTGACAGTGCCTGCTACTGGAAGTATTGAAGTAAAAAGCCTCACTAACACTTAAGCATGTGTGATCCCCATTAGTGTGAAACCAGGCTGCAAAAAATTGCATTCAATCACTGCGAACAAGTGTTTGCTGCACCTCTACGTATACTCTCATGAAAAAGTTAATCCTAAATACTGTGCCAGATGATAAAACGTCCAATCTTGCTGCATTAGTCAAGGGCCTTTCAAATAATATTTGTTTGGTAAATAAGTATCTCTGCTGCCAATGACATGACATTGCCAGTGACATGACATACAACCTAGGGCATTGCCAAAAATCAGGGTTTTGCTCAGTATGTTCAATTCAAATAATCTTTATTCGGTTTCAAATATTAAAACCATAAAAGCACATGTTAAATATAAAATACAATAGTATGTCTAGTAAAAAACAATCCTCACAGGGATCAACCAGCAAGTTAAAATAACGTGCCAATGGGGATGCAAAGAGATCACTGACTCCAATTGCATACATGCTGCGCCAATAACAAAATTCAACCGGGGTCAATACAGTAAATGCAATTGGAAAGAGCAGACTGGTTAATCACAACTGGATCTAAGTCTGATAGCGGATTAAAAAAATTCAAGTACATAAAACACAGTGCTACCTGTCAGCATTTGTAGATAAATGAAAGCTAGGCGCACTTGCCTAAAATTAGCCTTTTTTTAAATTGGAATTATAAAGGACTTTCTGGGATTTTCATAATAACTACAAAACATCATAAAATGGGTCAAGTCCTGTTGAGATTGACCATCGCAGCCACAGGACAGCAAAGTTTGGCCCTTACTACAGCCCCTAGGGTGAGCAAGAAGGAGGTGAAAAAGGTTAAACCGAAACCTCGTTAGCAGGAATCTATCTTACGAGTTTATGAATCCCAATAAGTAAGGCTCTGCCGTCCTGGCGGTTTTTAACATGATATAGCAGCGTACACTAGGATTCAGGAGCTCCCTCTCTTCCCTTGCCATAACCCTCTGCTCCGAGAGACTCTCCTTTATAAGGTTCAGGTCTCTCTTAGTTATCCGGTCCAGGTTAGTAAAAAGATCTCCTCTCCCCAAGCTCGTTAAAGTCACTTCAATATACTTGAGCCACGATATACGTCGGGCGTAATCAAGGGCCAGACAATCATTTAAAATTAGTTTATTTAATGTTGTCCCCTTACCGGCCCATATTTTTAACCATAGCGAGACAGGGCGAAGTGCTGTCAGATCGGTTATGTATTTCATACCAAGCTCCTCGTGTATTGTGGAAGAGAGGGTGCCTTGAGCAACAGATAGAAGTCGTCTCAGAAACTAAATTTCACTGCCATATAATGCCTTGGAAAGACACTTAGCGCTATAGAGCTTTAATAATGCTCCCCACTGGTCTTTTCCCTAGTCTGGTTGAAAACTCAAATATGGCTGCGGTCTCTCTGGATAAATTGTTTCTCTTACAAGTGAGTTGAGGCCCCCATTTCACTTTCTCATCCAATAAAACGCCTAGGTAAGAAAAGACACTCGTCCTTAGGTTGGTAGTGGACCCTACCTTAAAGGTATATGGCCTGCTAGGCCGGGCCCCTATTTGCATAATAAAGGACTTAGAGTTGTTAACCATGAGGTCCTGCTCCCCCATAAACTGAAAAAAGAATTTATTAACGTTTGCAACCCCCGTTCCGTCCTGGCCTTCAAGACGGCGTCGTCTGCATACAGCAGAACAGGAAACCACGCCGTCCTACCTGCGGAAAATCCGCCCTAGTCTCTATAAGGGTCCTCTCCAGGCCATTGATATAAACATTAAATAGAAAAGGGGCCAGGATACAACCCTGTCTTAACCCACTCCTGATAGGGAACAAGCGTGAGGCCTTCATGTTTCCAGAATAACGCACATCCGCCCTAGTGTCTTGGTGGAGATCCTGCAGGAAAAGGACTATATCCCTGTCCACCCCCGAGGAAAGCAGGGTCTGCCACAACCTGTTTCTATTCACGCAATCGAATGCGGAAGAAAGATCCATAAAGGCCAGGAAAATAGTGCCAGTGCGGGCAACCGTAAACTTATTCACCATCAGGAAGAGGTTCAGACATTGCTCTATTGTTGAGCGACTGGAACGAAACCCGTATTGGGAGTCTGACAGAATGTTGTTCTCTGCGGCTCAGATGGATGGCCTATCTAACAGGATTCGTCCAACCACTTTGACCACAGAGTCCAGCAGGGAAATGGGCCTATAACAGTGTGTACTCTCTCTATTCCCTTTTTTAAAAACGGGGACAATAGTGGAGATGGCCCATGAGGCCGGGCAACCAGCCCTGACAGCCGCATTAATAACAGCGGTAAGCACCGGAGCCCAAAACTCCTTGTTGGACATGTAAATGTCGGGTGGGATACCGTCCGCTCTAGGTGCCTTGTTTCGCGTCATGCCCGCTATTCCCCGCCTCACTTCTTCCTCCGAAACTGTTAGTACAGACTTTTAGTTTGCTCCCCTACTGGATGATATCTGGGCCGTAATACCCCCAAACATACCCTCGAAGTGGCTGACCTAATCATCCTCCGTGATATGCGCATCAAGGGCGCTTACGGTCTCTACTCCCAGGATTGGGCTATTATTAATACCCCAGAACTTAGTGCTGCTCCTAATAGTACTGGGATCCATTAACTTCCCCCAAGCCTCCTCCTTCAGAGCTTCTTTGCATTTTGTAAGGACCGTTTTGTATCGTGTCCTACAGGTTCTGACTAAACCTTTGTCTCTTGGGACAGCGTGCAGTGCTGCCTTGAGGGACAAAGCCGTGCGTGAGCATGTTGTGTCGAACCATCTCGGGGCCCTTTCTCGTTGGTTGTTTGAGGGAGGAATCATCAGTAAGTCAGCGATGGAGCATGAGATGGATTCGAAAGCTTTAACAACTAACGCATCCGGGTGCCACTGAGCAGCCTGCCAAACCTGGATTTTCTCTTGGCAATTGGCTAAAAAGGACTCGTGAAAAAGGCCGGGGGTGATCTGTGCTCATTTGAGCCTCCTACCCCCCTCTGTGGGCTGTAGGGCACCTCCACCCCTACTCCCCTTCTTGAGACCTAGTGCAAACCATCTGGTTTTAAGGCACAGAGGGTTGTGGTCGCTGTGGATACTTGCCTTGATTGAAAAGATTGATATTAGATGGAAAAGAGGGGTGGAGACGAGAATGAAATCGATAAACGAGTCACTACCATGCCCTTTGAAGGTGGGTGTAAAGATGCTCTGGGCAGGGTCCAATTTACCTATCGCTGATTGTAGGTCAAGATCACATACTAGAGCGTTAAGGGAATCCCCCCTGACCATGATGTTCAAAATGCATGCCCGAATGGCGGGGAAAGACAGAAGCCCCTATACCCTGGATTCTTGGATCCCCACATAGGTGAACATTAAAATCACCTACCAAAATAATGTTGGGGGTGTAACTTGGCGAGGCGCTAAAGCTATCCAAAAATTTGCCCAAAACGAGCTATATTGCATCCCTCAGGGAGGGAAGAAACAGCATTATAAAAATTCAGGAGCAACAAACTTTCGGACCCTCGAGAAAAGAGCAAGGCCTGCAGGCAGCGATTATTTGTTTTCAACTCTGCAATTCCACTTTCCAACCTCAGCGAAGCATAGACCACAAGTCCCCCCCTTGGCTCGACCAGTTCTAGATGGGCTTGCAGGGACAAAGAATGATTTATACCCTTCCAGCAAGAAGGAATTGTCCACAGCCCAGGTCTCCTGCAAACAGATGATGTCAAACGTCTGAACGAAGCTACGCCATTCTGAGACTGGGAACTTGCTTGCCAGACCGGCTATATTCCAGGAAATAAGAGAGAGGTATGTTGTATCGCTGGGATAGGACTCCAAGATGTCTAGTTCCACTTGGTTTATGCATTCCGGTCGTGGAGGAGACGCCGCAGGGAGCGTTGACACAGATCCTCCCAGTCAATCACAGTTATCAAGAAGCCCCAAAGGGGCAAAGGCATTGAAGACTGGGACAGGGGACGGGGCCTGATGCCACTCGTATGATGCCATACTCATGAGTCTCCTCGGGAACTGTGGATTTTGTATTGATACCGGAAACATTGGTCTGTAGAAAAAGCCCAAGGGAAGGGCCGTAATAGAAGTGACTGGACCTATAGAGGTGCTAGAATGAACCGCATGGAGAATTCTCTCTACTAGGTGGAGCTGATTAAAGTTAATTATCACACAGTCCCCGTCACTGCTCTTTTTAGACCCTCCAATCCAGGCCATCCTCTGTACCATGATGATGTTTCTCTCCACTCTATATCACAGAGTTCTGTTGCTATTTAGCCAGTGCAGGACTTTATTTTTTAGCTGGTAAAAATCTTCGGTGGAACCTGGCTTCAGCACTGGTACATTTCCCAGAACTACGACGTAAGGTGTTGCTTTAGGGGGTAAGTCGATATGATTTGGGCCTACATGCTGAATACCCGGCTCCCCTCATGCTGAGGTGGAGGCCTCACGTCCTGCGGTTTCCCTCTGTGTGTTCATATTACAGCCACGGCTTTCCTCTCTCCTTGTAGGCTCCACCTGTGGTCCTTCCTTTGGGGGAGGGGGCGGGCGTTGCCAGGGGTTGGAGGGAGAAGTTTGGGTGACGCTCCTGCACAGGAGATTACTAACTGCGCCAACTGTACCAACCTCCCCCGATGCTGCCTTCAAGATAGTTTGACCCTGGGCCATGTTTCCCCCACTTACTGGAAGGACCGTTTGGGCGGTGCTGGCTATATTAGTATCCCTGTTGTTCTGTTGGAACCAGGAAGAGAGTTTCCTCTCGATTGTGGTGAGACGTTGCTTAATGGGTTCCAGCTTGGATTCCTCTCGATTGTGGTGAGACGTTGCTTAATGGGTTCCAGCTTGGAATCCAAACCATCCAGAAGGGTACCCACACAGGCTTCCAGCATTGCTGCCAGCTCGTCTTTTGACTGGGCTACTGTTCCCGGGTAGATTGGGGTTAAAGAATCGGCCTTAAGACGTTTTGCCTTAGCCCTCACTGTCGTACATTTACGTTTAGCCCCGGCCCCAGATCCCCTCCCAGGTCCCTCCTCCTGAACGACCTTTCGGGAAACTGCTGTTGCCCCTTTAGGATTGGTAACCAGCGGCCCATGTCCGGGCAAAAAGACAAGAGCTGGGTATGCCTTTTTGGACTCCCTCTCCCCCCGCCTGAGTTTTAGGACTTTTGCTTTTGCTTTGACCAGCGGGAGGTGGCGGAGATGCTGTTGGTTCTACAAGTTCCATAGTGCTTAACATGGAGGCCTGACCAATTGACGGGATGTTGGAGTGGTTGCACAGTTGGTTTACTGGAGAGCAGGAGAGGCGCCTGGCTACCAGCTCAATTTCCTTGTCGAGTAACCCAGTGCTCTCTTCAGAAAGAAGCCCATAGTTGTGGTTGCGGGGACCACTTGGGTTGTTGCGGTGATCTTTCGTTTCCCCATGAGGCCAGACTAGGTGAGGAGCGAATTTTTAGCCTAGCAAGGCAAAGTCACTAAAACAGAACTTGTAGGGGCCTCTACGGTGTACTGTATCAAAGGATGACTCCCTGGGAGATTAGAGGTTAGTACAACTGGTGGGCGGGATAAAAAGCAAAAGGTCAAAGAGTCAATGCCTGCAAGCAATCTGCGAAGCGGGAGGAGGGGGAACTGAGAACCTCTATTAGCCCCTTTCCTCTTTAGCTGCATACAGTCCACGGTAGCCAAACGCCCCACGGGCTTACCTTGTTGTCTCGATTCAGGTGGTAAGGGTTCAGGTCTTCGCCAAGTTCCTGAGTACGTCCAAGACTCTGCCCCACGTTGAATCTGCTGCGAAACCAAGAGAGGTGGCCCAGCCCAGCCTCCTCCTGGTGCTGACGGTAACGGTGGCAGCATGCAAGCCGCGTTGTAAGCTGGGGCTTGCAGTCCCAGCCCCCTCCACAGCAAAAACAGTCACAAACGGTCTCCCGTGCTGCGGGGGACCTGGGGCGGTTTTACGTGCCTCCTGGCGCTGACGGTAACGTGGCGGCGTGCAAGCCGCGTTGTAAGCTGGGGCTTGCAGTCCCGGCCCCCTCCACAGTAAAAATAGTCACAAACGGTCTCCCCTGTATGTATTAATGCTGTCTACATGCCGTGGATGGTGTAATATGTATATCAGGTTAGTGTTGAGTGTACTCAATAACAATATTGTGCTTTCCAATGTGCCTGGAGTGTTGCCACTGTTCCCTGGGTTCTCTTTTTGTTCCGTGGATTGACACTCAATGCTGTAGGGGGCTCTGCATGCTGGAGTAGTGCCCAGTGTGACTGGATACAGGTCTGCACTCACCCTGTCCCACATACCCCACGGCACCACTCCGGATGCCTGGAAAGATTGGGGTTATCCCTTCTAGAGCCTACACAGGGCTTCTGGTGGGGATAGTTGGAGACACTTCTCTCCTCAATGCTCCGGGTGAAGGTGCTGTGGAGCGCCATGCTGGATCTGGCGTAGCCAAGGCAGAGATGGGACTATCGAGATCCCCTCTGTTACTGACACCATTCCTCAGGTCCCGCCGCTGCCATCTTCCTACATTCACTGTTCTTGTCCTGAGCCACTGGACTTCAAACTGTGGGGCGCCCTCCCACATTCCCAGGCTGTGGGGCATGAAGGAAAACTCTAAGACTGTGGCATGAAAGAGTAGCGAAGCTTCCTCTCACCTTCATGAGTAACTCAGAAAAAGAAGAGATTTTTGCAATGTACTTGGAAAAAAATTTCTCCAAAAATGTAAATAGATAATGTTCTCCTAAAATGTAAATAGTTAATGCTCTCTTAAAATGTAAATACGTTAATGTTAGAAAAAGAAAGGTAACAGTGAGAGTGTGCTCGTTAAAATATCTGGAGAATACATTTCCTCAGAGCTCCTTCAACATTTGGCTTCCTGTGGTTTTTTTTAATTACAGCCTTTGCTGTGAAAGGGAAGAAACACGGCTTTGGGACTTTTCCTACTAGTTTCCGCCTCCAGTCCCGCTTGAAATATTTGACTCGCTTACAGTATTGCCCAGTGCATATGTTCATTATGATGCATTTTAATACACTACTGAAAATCCGTTTTTGCCTGAAATTCTTGTAGTAGATACTGTTAAGTTTTAGCTTTTTTTCACTACTTAACATTTGAAATATATAATTATGTTTTTATGTGGGCCTCGGGCTGAAAATGATTGGAGGCCACTGCATTCAACCGTGAATAGGGGCAGCAGAGGGGTCTCCTGGGGGTAGGGGGTCGCAAGGAGTGGGAATTGGTGCTTCAGAAAGCAGACCCAACTCTTGTCTGCTCTCTACGTCTTCTAGCAAGCAGCACAGTGACTCCTGTGAAAAACATAGTCTGCAGGAGGGCTTTTAGTTGCGACCTCTGGTGCCCCCTAAACAATGCTCCTGTGCTTATTTCATACCCTGCAGTGCCTTCTGTGCTTATTTCATACCCTGCACTGCCTTCTGTGCTTATTTCATACCCTGCAGTGCCTTTATTTTTGACACACGAGCCATGAGTAGTAACCACCTTAGAGCGTTTTAAAAATCACCAGTGAGGGAATGCCCGTATGGGCAAGCCTTTCTTATCTTGTTTTTAAGTATTTTTTTCTCGTCTTTTTACTGCATGTGTTATTTTTCTATTATCTTTTTTTCCTTTCCTACCTACTTTCTCATTCCTTTTATTTTCCCCATTCTTTCGTTGTTTATTGAATTTAATCATAGTGTGTTAGACAGTCACCATCACGGGATCGGCTTTAGTAAAATGCCCTGGTCTTTGCCTCTGAACTTTTGGCCTCTCTCCCTTGCAGGCCACCGACGGGGCACCAGTCCTGATCAACTGCTTTCCAGCAGACTTATGGTTTTGCTTTCAGCGCCTGGACTTCAGACTGGAAATGATGTCACACCATCTGTCAGTAAAATAAGGCTTACCTCTTCCCGCACTAGACGAGTGCAAGCACAGCAGGTCGATGTTTAATGCAGTGTCAGCATGAGGGTTAGAAAACAAGTGACGCTATGAACTCTATTTATGTTGATTTTGCATCAGTTCTTTTATTAGAGTTCAGTGGGGGTCTAACTGCTAAGAGTAACACTCTTTCTCTTGTCGATGTTTGTCTATGACACTCATCCTGTTCTAGTCCCCGTGGACGCAGACTGGATTAGCATCAAAAGGCGAAGTAATGTGCGCTATACAAAAACTGCAAAACTAAACTTCACTTTTTGTGGTGGGGTTTTGGGAGGCAATAGATAATAATATCCCAGGCTCCACATGGTCATGTACAATGCATTCCATTGTGTTTGCTGGTGCACAGTGTGAAGCTGAGTCGCGGTTCTCGGATCTTGAGTACTTATTTGGCGCTCACCATTATTTTGGCTTACAGTAATACTTGAGCTAGGGTTGTGGAATGTTTGTTAGGGTGACTTTTGTTAACTTAGGGTAGATTTTTTAAAACATAGGCATATATGCAATTAAAAAATCCCATGAAAAATCATGCATACTCCAGGTTTTGCAGGAGAAAAAATGAGTAAGCTGCATTTTTAAGTAAAATCTCCCAAAAATGTGTTGCTTTCTTGTAGAAAAGTTCTGACCAGAAGCCTGAAAAACATTGATATATATATATATATATATATATGTATCACCTACTGGCATTCACCAGTAGGTAGTTATAGTTAGGACCATGTTTCCATAGGAAAAGTGTTTTTTGACTTGCCTATAACTTTGGTGCCGTTTGACGAATCTTCACGAAATTTCTCCAAAAAGTGTGCCGGTAATTCTAGTTGTGCATGGAAAGCTTTGGGGTGATCCGTCAACCAAGGGCCAAGAAAAAGGAAAGGGGGTGTGTCAAAAAAAGTGTGCTTCCCTTGTTAATTTCCATAGAGACTTTAGACACACCTGCAGCCCAAACCGCTGTGCGGAATTGCACCAGATTTGGCAGAAAGGTAGCTTTTGGTCTGCATATTACGCTTTCACTTCTTTGGTGTAAATCTGTTCTGTAGTTTGCAAGAAATTAAAGGCAATCCAAATGTGTATATCTACGATTGCGAAGCATTTGCGAATAATGACGAGCTTGTGCAGAGATCTGCAGAGGTCTGGTTGGCTGCCAACACTTCAACCAGGAAGTGTTGGCAGCCATCTTAGGACTTGGCTAAAGCCAAGCCCCCCAAAAAAAGAAAAACCCGCAAAAAAAAAAGAAAAGGGGGCAGGGTATGAATACCCTAACCCCCTTAGCCTTGGTTCCAGAGGGACCCTGGCAGGGCAAAAAAGCCATTTTTTTTTTTTAATTCATGGCGAAATTCGCAAATATTTGCGAATATCGCCATGAATTTAAAAAGAACAAACAAGTGCTGTCTCCCAAGCTTGCTTTTAATATCGCCCCCGGGTGGGCATGCTGGCTTTAGTTAATAAGGAGGGGGGTGCACAGGGCCTCCTAGGGCTTATTTATGCCCCGAGGACCACCAACTTCCCTGGGCTTATGTTTATATTAATGCTGGGGGGCACGTGGACCCTTGGCCACGGGGACCACCACCACCTCCCCGGGGCTTTAAATGAAAAAATAGGGGGCCGCGTAGACCCTTTGGGGACCGCCACCTCCTCGGGGCAAAATACTTAAAAAAAATAATAATAATAATATAGAAGGGGGCCGCATGGCCCCCCTCCAGGGCCGTATATGGCCAAGGCGACCACCACCTCCCCGGGGCCGGCCCGTGCACAAGAAAGGAGGGGGGCCGTGCAGTCCCACTCCTGGAGCCATGTATGCCCTGGTGACCGCCACCTCCCAGGGCCGGCTCCTGCTGTGTCCCGGGGTGCCCACCCCCGGGACATAGCTGTTTGCTTTTGCTTGGCAGGAGCTGTGTCAACTCCCACCAAGTAAAAGCAAACACTCCGCTTCCAGCAAGCGGGAGCTGTCAAACTGCTCCCCTTGCTGAAAGCAGAGTTCTCATCTCTTTCCTTGCCCGCAGACATGTGGGCAGGGAAAGAGATGACACTATTGCTCTTGCACGCATGGAGCTGCCTTTCCAGCAGCTCCCTGTGTGCAACAGCAATGCCAGCTCCCGCAGGATGTGGGGAGCTGGCTGGGACCGCGGGGGACTTGAGGCTTCCCCCGCGGTCCCCGAGATGCAGACTGGGTGCCCTGGGTGAGACCAGGACACCCATTCAAATGTGGCCGGGCCCCGGGGCTGAAACTGGCCCCGGGAGTGGCGCCGCGCCCACCTCCCCATTTTCATTAGTAGTATGCAAAGTTCTTCCCACCTTTTCCCACGTCGATACAGAGCTTAACAATAGGCCCCTCAAGCGCGTTTCCAGCCTATTTTGGTGACGCGATATCGATGCAGAGGAATATGAGGACATCTCAACCACACAAAGAAGCACTTCATTTAGTTAAGAGGAAGCACCACTGTTTGGTGAAGTTTCACCTCTTTGTAGTCTCGTCGACTTCTGTTGACGAGGATTCACGTTATCACAGATTTGTGGATGAAGACGCTCAAGGAACAATCACATTGCTGAAATTACATGCACACAAAGGTCATTGGAAACATTACGTCGTGGTCCTTTACGGAGCTGTAGTGCAGAATATGCACAAGACATTTACCCAACGAGGTAGCACTTACTAATTAACCTGATGAAAGTAATCCAGTTGGGTAGACGTTTTCGCCAAAACTGTTTACTCTTCTTGGAAAAAATTAGGTTCCGTTCAGGCCCTGGTGCGCATTTCACATAAATTAAACCTCATAGGGAAGCAGTTACGAATATAAACATTGCAGTGATGTCACTGACCATGTCATGAGTGATATAATATGTGAGGTGATAATTAGGGCATTGCGGGGGGCGTACGTTCTAGTTAGGTCAGGTAACTATAACTGCTGAATTTCACTGGTTTTGTATGAGTGAAATCTGATCCTAAGGTTCCAGGGACGTTGTAGTTAGATTTTTCTATATTCTCAAACTACTAATGATTTCACAGTGCTGTGCAGGCTTTCCATGTGCTAATACCTGCAGGGTTCACTTTCAGTATTCTGGGTATTAGTGAGGACATTACAGATTTGTCCGGAACCAGACTAAGTAACTGCCAGAAGTGATTAGTTGAAGCATTAGGGCTTCTTGCATGCTTCAAGAGATAATTTACATTAATTATTTTCCTTTGGCTGAAAGATTTCAATCCTTGGACGTTTTAGTGTCTTAAAGTGCTTTCTCCCTTTATGTTTAATGTTAGGAAGTGGGAGGGTTGGCAGTCTTCCGCTCAGTTGTTGGTTAGCGGAAGGAGGTCCATTAGTTGATCAAGAGGGTTCTGTATTCACTTAAATCATTTAAAAGAGCAGACACTGACACCCGAAGCACAGACAACAGGGCTAAGCCTGGGAAGAACTTCGATTACGCCGGAGTAATTGGGGTAATTTTGATAATTCTGCATTACTCTGAGGCTGAATAACGATAATTGCTCCTGCTTGTTCAATTAAGAGTAATTTGTGGGACATAATCCTACCCCAAGAGTACTTTTAGAGCCCGCGAACGGCTGCTCATGCTCACTATTCGTGTTCTGTTGCATTTAGTGCTATTTCTTGGTGCAAAATACATCTTCACATCCATTATGGTCCAATTCTTTTTATTAGCAATTTTAAAGATAAAACAAACAATACCAGTAGCAGATTCACAATCACCAAGGGTGAACATTCTTCGGTGTAGCCTAATGTAAAGTGCTACTTTTGTGCTGGCAGAGCCTTACCCGCCTCCCCAAAAATACCCCCACCCTCCGTCCCTCACCCGCACATAGGGAAATTTAAATTGTGCAGTCTTAGATGTATTCAGTGCTCTAAAGTTGCCGGTGGCGGAGTCGCCTCTGATAGGCCTAACAATCGAAGATATCTTGGGCATGTTAATTCCTGAAATTCCTTGGAAAGCAGTGCACATATGGGCTCCACAAGTCCCCATATTCAGTTCCATTCCCAGCCAGAGACATAGTTATCTTCTCCATACCTAAAATGTGCCAAAGCCTATGCAACCAAGTTGTGTGCGTATTTTTGGAAGTTCCCCAGAGGCTGAGGATGTTTTGGGTGGCTGCCCCCAGTGCCATACCTATCTGACGGCCGCGTTTAGATTTCAAGGGGTATGTGAGTGGATTTGGGAGACCAAGCTGTATGTAGGCAGGGAAACCCGGGGTTTGGGTATCCAAGTGTCTGACTGTGTCATCTATGACTTGTGTCCAATATTGTTGAAGCTGTGGGCATTCCCACAATATGTGCGTCAGAGTCCCCGTTCCCCCTCAGCCTCGCCAGCAGTTTGCGCTTTGCGTGGGCTTGATCCTGTGGAGCCTTACCGGGGTGTAATACCAATGTGTCGCATTTTAGTGAGGTTTTCAGTAATGGCGTTGCTGCTAGCTGTGTGGCGAGCCCTATATGAGATGTCCTTATCGCTCAGGGTCCGCCCAAGTTCCCCCTCTCACCTAGCCCGTCCTGCATTTTGTGTATGCCTATTAGTTTGAAGCAGAAGTGCATATAGTTCAGATATAAGGCTTTATCCGATGTTTTGGCAAGGAGCCATTTTTCATATTGCGTGAGGTGACGTTGCGCATTGGGTCTATTTTGGGGATGTGTAATCCAATGTCTGAGTTGTATGTAATGGAGTCTTTCAGATTCCCGAAGTCTTTATTCTTCGCGCATCTGGGGAAAGGAGAGTATGCCCTCAGTGTTGAAGCAGTGGCCCATGGAGCGACAAGCCGATTGTCGCCATTCCGCAAACCCCGCCACCCCAACCCCGGAGAGAAATCTGGATTGTCCAATAGGGGGTCACCGGGAATGGAAAGGTGGTTAGTCCATGCCTAATGCTAGACTGGTCCCAAGCTGTCATAGTCGCCCGTGTAACTGGCGAGAGGTATAATTTTGGTGGTCTATGAGCTTCTGGTAGGAAGGGAACCTTCCAGAGGGATATGCCGGCGACTGCCCTGTCCTGGAAGAGCCAGTGCTTTTCGGACTCAGGACACCCCACTCCACTAGGTAACGTAGTTACGCGGCCTGATAGTAGAGGTGGAGGTCTGGTATACCCAGACCTCTGGGGGGGGGTGGCTTAAGGTCTTCTTCATGCGCGGTTTCTTGCCAAATTAATTGAGCTATTTCGGTCTTAAGTTTAGTGATCATGCCTGGTGGCGGCAAAAGGGGGAGGGTTTGGAAGAGATATAGGATTTTAGGGAGAATCATCATTTTGGCTGCCGCTATCCTCCCCATCCAGGAAATCTGAAGGCATTTCCATCTTCCGAAATCAAATCGAATTTGCAGAAGCAGCGCCTTATAATTATCTGCTGTTGCCTGGGTGGTGGAAGCGAGGTTGATCCCTAGACAAGGGATCGTCTCAGTGGCCCATTGAATGGGGTATTGTTTCGTGAGTTGTTCCAATAACTGGGAAGGAATGGAAAGATTCAGGGCTTGTGATTTCCCGACATTGATCTGAAAGCCCGAGGCAGCCCGAAGGACTCTAACTCCCCTAAAAAGGCCAACAGGGAATCAGCCGGCCACTCCAGGGTCGCCAGTACGTCGTCTGCGTACTGACTGATGGAGTGTCGGTCACCTCCGAACGGCACCCCTGTGATATCTGGTCGCAAATTCTCTGGGCCACTGGCTCCATGTATAGAGCAAAGAGCAGAGGAGACCGGGGACAACCCTGGCGAGTGCCCCTGTGTATTGGGAAGCGCGTGGATGTGTAGCCATTAAGTCAAACTGTCGCCGTGGGCATATGATAACAGTTAAGGATTCGTGTCCTGCATTTTTCCCTGACCCCAAAATGCGTGAGAACCTTTTCCAGGTAGGGCCAATGAACCTGGTCAAAGGCCTTTTCTGTGTCGACCGCTAGTAACATGCATTTCCCTTGAGCACGGGTGGCTTTTTCAATAATATGGAGGATGCGCTTAGTGTTGTCACTAGTTTGTCTCCGGGGTAAAAAAGCCAGCTTGATCCGGGTCTACTAATGAGGGTATATGTTCATTGAGCCTGTGTGCGATAATGCTTGTAAATAGTTTCAGGTCAATATTTAGCAGGGAGATGGGTCTGTATGAGCTACATTGCGTTTTATCTTTGCCCGGTTTGGGTAAAACTATTATGGAGGCTGCAAGCATCGAGGCAGGAATCGCCCCAGGTTCTGAAAAAGGGTTAAATAGTTGTCAAGATTGGCGCTAAGACAGGGCAGAAGGTCTTATAGAAAGCTGCGGGGTATCCATCCGGGCCTGGTGATTTGGCAAGTTTTAGTCGGGAGATGGCTGCTATGGCCTCCTCTATGCAGATGTCCCCATCTAGGGACGCCGCTTGATCAGGGGTGAGAGGTGTAGTGCTCGCCCATAGGAGGTATCGCACACCGGCCTCGGGGTCTAGGGATTGATTTGCGTAGAGGTGTGAATAGAAATCTTTAAATGTATTCGCTATGACCTTGTCATCGAGGACCAGGTCCCCCTGTCATGCGGATCGAGTGAACGCCCTGCTCTTGTCTCTTGACTCGCAGTTTGTTTGCTAGGCGGCTACAGCACTTATCCCCCCTGACATAATAAGAATGTCGCAGGCGGAGGGCGGCATATTCTGCTCAATCAATATCTATCGCTACCAGTTGAGAGCGAGTGTTGGTGCCACACTCTTGGGGCGCCAGTGCGTTGGATACGCTCTAGCTCTTTGATTTGTTTGGTAAGGTCTTCTCTCTTTTCCCTGCGGATTTTATTGTCCGCTGATGCGATTGCTATAAATTCCCCCCTTATGGCTGCTTTAAGCATTTTCCATAAGACCGCGGGCGAGATTTCAGGGGTGTCGCGTGTAAGCTAGTCGTTGAGTGATTCCTGGATGTGCTTTATAACCTCCTGATGGTGAAGCAAGGTGTCGCGCAAGCGCCATTGTCTGGTGGGGGGGGGGGGGGTTATGGGGGGGAGGGACATTGAAATCGTAACTGCCCCGTGGTCTGATAGAGCGGCTGTGTGTATTTCTATATCTTTTGTGAGCATCTGAATCCCCTGCGTGCCCAGAAAGTAGTCTAGCCTGGCGTACGTTTTATGTGCATTGGAGTAAAAGGAATATTCCTTAGCCTGCGGGTGATTAGTTCTCCATAGGTCTACCAGTCCCAGATCCTTGAGCCATGCATGACCCTCGCTTGATAAGGCTCTAGCCTGTCCATGTCTCTGAGCTGATCTGTCCAATGAGTAATCAAACACCAGGTTGAGGTCCCGTCCCAGCAGCACCAGGCTGTCCCCTGTCTTTAATGCCCTCTCGAGTGCGTTGTGTAGGAACTCTTCCTGCCTTTCATTGGGAGCATATATTGAGCCCACCACCAAGGATCTACCAGCGAGGGTGAAGCGATATACAAAAAGTATGCCTCTAATCTCTTCAACTTTCTGTTCCACCTTTCCCCGAAAGGGGTTCGCCACCAATATGGCCACTCCTGCTGTTTTAGAAGGGGAGGAAAAGAAATATTGCTGGGGGAAGGCCCTAGATCTAAGCTGATAGTCTCTCGCGAGAGGCAGATGTCTGCTCGTGTAGACTCTAAATAGGTAAGTATTGCCCTGCGCTTAATTGGATTATTGAGGCCACGCATGTTAAGTGTGAGGATTCTAAGAGGAGTACCTGTCATAGAATTTTAAGGGGATGCTGCGTATTCCCGGCTAGAATGCCACCACATTCCCAGGGGAATATGGCGCTCAATCGTGGTAAGACTGTCGCCACACGGACAACTGCTCGATGGTGTGCCCTATGTGAAGGTGAGTGTATACCCGAAACATTACCTAAACGGAACAAGTTAACAGAAACAGTGAACATTTTGGAACTTTGTCTTAAATTGAGTCCTGCAGCCTGGAGTGGCTGCACGGCCAGTCCAATGGGGTTTCAATGTGGCCAGCGATCCCGTCTCCCTCCCCTCGTGCCCAACCCCAAAGCTTCTTGAGGTGCTGCGTAGTGTCCCGGGTTTGAAGACCCCTCAGGTCTCGCCAGGGCTGATGGTACTGCCTCCAGGGCTGCTTGCTGGCCTTTGGCTATCTCCTCTGGATCGGGCTTGTTTGGTATGCGCCGCTTTCCCAGTCTCTTACAGCCTAGTTGTCGCTCCCTTTGAGGGAGAGGGGAGGGCCCCCCGCTCGCTGCTCCCCCGGGGTTTCAAGTCCCAACATGCGGTGATCAGACGAAAGGGGTGACCCCACGGGTAAGAAATCCCATGGCTGCAGAGCTGCGCGGTTGCCGGTCAAAATGTTCTTCGCTTCTGTAACATGAGGGCTGCGAGGTCCTGAAAGAGGGTTGGGGAGTGCCCCTGGAAGGTGATAGGATGCATATTGCGTGCTTTGCGCAGGATCTCCTCTTTGACTTGGAAGTCATGCACACAAATCAGTATGTCTGGGGGGGAGGGGAGGGGTAGTTGAGTTCTGTTTGGGGAGGCCCACTCAATCAGCCCGGTCCAGTTGAATTCTCGTTTCAGGGGGACCTCCTAGGATATGGTGGAAAAGGTCTCTAACAAAGTCAAAGATGTCGTACCCTTCTGCCTCAGACGTCACTCCCCTTATACGAATGTTGTTCCTCCAGGACCTATTTTCTAAATCCTCCAGGTGAGACTGTAAATCTATTTGTTGCTCACGGAGGCGGATGACCTCCTGTTGAAGCGCTTCAGTCTCCTCTTCCCGATCCCCCTCTTTGTCTTCCAGTTCCGCAACACAGTCTCCCAGCGCATCTACATCTCTCCGGACCTCCTTAATATCTTGCGCTTTAATGATTGGAGGTCTTCCCGGAGGGTCGTGAAAAGCGCCTCTAGAAAAGTACGAGTTACAGGCTCTTCAGTTGTCTGGTCCGACCGATCCCCCGCTTGATCCGGTTGCTGAGCCGGGTCTCCAGCCGGGCCCGTTGTTGGGCGGGAGAGCATTTCTTTAAGGGTGCGATCCTTCTTGGGGCGGCCAGACGCCATTTAAGATGTGTCCCTCCAGGATCGCTTGCGTTGTGGTCACAGTATACAAGTTAGGCCGCAGGCCCTGGTACCCTCCCTTCCCACCCAGGAGCGTTTAATGCGGTTGAGTCTTGCTCCCAGAGGTAAGTGGCGACAGGTTACCCCACTTCAGAAGCTGCGTGGGTGGCCCAAGGAGCGCTGTTGTGCTTCTGCAGTTATGAGGCCCGGGCCGATCCGCCCGTCGCTGCTAGGGGGGGGTGGTGTCCGGCTCCAAGATCCCGCAGGCCCTGGCCGCCGCTGCGCCGATGGATTGCCGTGCACGCCGAGGAGTGCCCGCTGCGCTTGGGCCTCCCTCCTCTCTTGAGGGCTCACTTGTCCCTGGGGGCCCAGCTTCACAGCTTGAGCGGACCACCCAAGGCCCCGTCTGGTGGTAACAGCACTCACTAAGGGCCCCACCCATTCGCGCACTCCATCCTTGGCGCGAGCCCAGGTGGACCTGCCCGGCGAAATCAATAAGAGTGGGGCCCGTCTCCTCTCACTCGCGGGCCCCCACCGCTGCCGCCTCGGGTCATCTGGTGTTGCCGTGTGTGGGCCTCTCCCCGGGGTCTCTCCACACGTGCTAGGGATCTTCCACCCACAGCTGCCTGCGCAGCCCTGTCTTTAGGTATTCTTTGGGGAGGGGCCGTTCGCGCTGCGCCGCCTAGTCGACCGACTTGCTGCAGATCTGGGCCTTCTCTCACGGGCGCTCGGCTCTGCTTGACGAGCCGCCCCCGCTCTGCTGCTGACCTGGGCCTATCTGACTGCCGATTTCTTAGGTTTAAGTTTCTTTTATTGTTTTTGTCCGAAAAAGAAATCAATGAGCCAACGTGCTCTACAATCATCGGGTTGCAACCCGGCACTTCGCTGTCATAGTCATATATCTCAGGCAAGAACAACAACAAACAAAATACAAAACCCCCCACCCCCCTCCTCCTCCGTTGTATAAAATAAGCATTTAACCGAGAAATTGTTGCGGCCCAATAGGTGAATCTCTAAAGGAACTAAGTGGCAGGTGCAGCAGGCTTGGTCGCCGGTGGAGGGTCTGTTAGTCGTAATAATCTAAGGTATTTGGGACAGGTGAGTTCTGTGAATTCCGATGTTAAAAGCGATGAGAGGGGCCCAGAGTTCGTGGAAGGAGGCCCCTGGGTTGGTCAAAGAGAGAGAGAGATCTTTTCCATCCCAAGAATGGACCACAGCTTGTGTAACCAGCCCAACCGGGTGGGTACTGTCGTAGCGCCCCAGTGTGTGAGAACGTTCTGAACTGCCGCCCCCAGGGTCAGGGCCATTTGTTTGCCTCTCCTAGAATGAAGTGGGAAGGACTACCGATTTCTTGACAGGAAAGCCCATCTGCATTCCCCCACGGGCCTCTCCAGCTGCAGCAAATGGACAGCGCTGCTCTCGCGGGAGGCCCTCGCCTCTCTGTTGTCCCTCCCAGTGCCGGGGCCGCTCTCACCTCACATTCAGTGTCGATCTCATGAGCTGGCCACGGCGTCTGGCAAAGCCGGCCAGCCCCCGCACCACTCCGCTCTCCGGCCTATCCTCTGTCGCCATCGAGCGAGGCCCAGGCCCCGACCCCCGAGCTCCGTCTCTCAGCCTCTACGCTGCTGCTGCCCAGAGGTCCGGATCGCCTCGCTCCGGGGCCGCTGTGCGTGTTCTTGCCCGGGCACTTGATGCTCCCGGTCGTGACCAGGTTGCTCTGACTCGAATGGCAGCTCCGGATCGCTATTGAGGGCCCGGGACACAGTTTAGGCCTGCGGCGGGCAGGAGAGACAGCGAGGCACGTCCTACCTCGGTGCCATCTTGGCCACGCCCCCTCACATCCATTATGGAAGCAATGGGCATTTTTGCTCTAATAGCGCTAAATGCAGAATTACTCTTCTTGTGTGATTCAAGAGTAATCTTGTGGAATTCTTAGATAATTCTGCATGATTACGCTACACTGGCATACATGAGTAATGCCCACCCCTAAACAGGGCCCTCACTGTACATGTTAGAAACATGACTACATAAAACGAAGACAATAAGTAGAAAACGAGCACTTTTACAAAGTGAAGACTGACTCAAATAGATGAAATTATAACAATAATATCTGGCGGCTAAGGAAGTGTAATATATAAAAAAAAATATGAATCTATGTAAGAAAAAATAGCAGTGACTAGGATGGGTGTAAATAAGGTGAACGTTCCAGGGATTGCATCATCTGTTGTGCATGCGTGCACAGATGCCCCAAAGGAGATGTGCAGCGATTTGTGCACGAAGTTTTGCTGCTGGTAGTGCAAGCTCTACCTCTGACACAGCTAGTTGATGCATGTGTGCATATGGGCTTGTGCTGCCAGCAGTGCAGTTTTGTGCAGAAAATTGGTAAATGTGTGCTGGGGCTTCTGTGTGTGGAATGAGAGTGGATGGTTGGAGGGGTGGTGGTGAGAGAAAGAGATGAGAAATTTTGGAATGGGGGGCTTGTATGCAGTCCTCTACCAGACAAAAATACAGGGATAGGGGCTTGGCGGCTGCTGTAGGCAAAGCCTCATGCGTGTTTCTTCCCAGGCAGAATTATTGTCCGGTAAAATCCGTTCCGACGCACTTGATGAACAGGGCGCTGGAGCACTGGCCCACTCGGAATCAGGTGGACCAGAATTCCACGCGCTCCACCCGACTCCTCCTAACCAGAGCCATAGTGTGAAATGTCTGCCCCCGGGCGTGCTACAAGTGCCTGAGACGTTCTACGCATCCTGTACACATGATGCGTCTTGTGCGTCTTGTGCATGTTTACCGTCTGCGCTTAGGAAGACTCCTGTAGTCGAAGCTGTCAGACAGACAGGAGCTGTCTGAAGTGGCCCTTCCTCTCCACCCTTTCCTCTCCCTCGTCGCCCCTCCTGTGTTTTCTGGTTCACTCTCTTTGCCTTTTGCACATTAATATTAAATGAGCCCCTTCCGCCTGTTTTGGTGTGGCGTTTCAGTTTCCCCTTTCATTGTTTACGTCCCTCCCCCTGAACGTTCGCTTCCCGCGTGCTTCGGTGGCTTGTGGTGGGGTGACGCAGTGCGCAGAGCCTGTCTTGTGATGGCTAGAGTGGAGTGCCTTTGTCCCAGGGCTACGGATTCCTTGTGCTCAGGGGTTTCACCTTGTAGTCTCATTGAGGCGGACTGTGTGCCGTTTGGTTACAAAGGCTGTCCACATCCTGGCCCTGGGTAGACTGTTATCTGCTAAACATTCTTTATTTACTGAACACCCTGCGCACACATTCCACGCTTTGTACTGTTTCAGCAGAGTGCAGGTAAAACTTGCCACGTCAGGTGAGTCAAGCTCGAGTTTCAGGCAAATGGGATTTTACAGGCCCTGGAAAACAGAGCTTCGGACTGTGTGGTGGCAATGCTTATGTGACAAGAGAAAAACAAGCATTGGCAAAGCCAGTATATTTGGCCTTTAATATACGAACATACATTGGCTTTGTAAATCCTTGCTTGTTGCAGTTGGTCTCTAGAAATAGTAATTGCATTAGAAGAGCAGAAAGCAGAGGAAAGTGACTGACCATTGAAGCAGAGCCAGCATGGGATGCAGTGACCTGCAGTGACCTGCGAGTAGCAGTGCAGCAAGGCGGTGCTGGGCAGCCTCATTTGGGCATGTGTCAAAAGGAAGGCTGAAGTCAATAGAGCATAAAGTCAGTCAGATCCTTTGTGTATACAAATAGACCTTGCTGTGCATGTAATTATAGGTGTGTACACACATTCACAGTGTGTGTATTATGCATATATGATCAGTATGTATCGTAACAGTACATTTATTTAATTTCTGTCTGTAATAATTATGTTGTCTGTACTTAGCTACTTGTTACTGTCACTTCATTAATTCACTTCGAGTTAGATAAAATGTTCCACACATCTTAAGTGTTGGATGATAGTATCTTGCACAAATACCACTAGCGTTAGGACCAGTTTGTGCATCTTTTGATTTTATAGTAAATATTCACCCCTTCCTACAGGCTGTATGTACAGTTGGCACTGTGAGGGGAAACAGTGGTGGTGCACATTCCTGGAGAGTGGGGGTGTGCCCGGCCGGCTCCTATCTGGTTGTTTCTAGAGGCACTCACATTGGTATGTAGGTGGGTGCCATCCAGTAAGCTAGTGTTTGATGAGAAAGGTTATCTTCACACATATATATAATATATAATCTACTGGCGGTCGCCAGTAGATAGTTATAGTTACAACCTATTATCCATAGGAAATCCGCGACATTCTATTTGAAATAACTCTCTTGCCGGTTGACGTATCTTCGCAAAATTTTCAAACTTTGTGGCCCGATCCGGTCCGCTCCTACCCTGAAAGTCTCGGGGGGATTCGTCAAGCGGGGGCCGAGAAAAAAGGGGGGTCCCAAAACGCGTTTTCCCCATGCAATTTTCCATAGGAAACTTTAGACACGGCTACAGCCCGAACTGCTGAACGGAATTACACCAAATTTGGCAAAGAGGTAGTTCTTGGTTCAGAAAGAACCCTTTTTGTTAAATGGTGTAAATCCGTTCAGTAGTTGCTGAGAAAATCAAAAGTAAAAAGATAGTGATATCTATGGCCGAGTAGGGTCCGCGTACCCTCTCGATCACGAGCTGCATGTTAATTGGCTGTCAGCTGGCTGTCAACATTCCGATTCAGGAAATGTTGGCAGCCATTTTGTCCTCGGTAGAACCGAGGGACAGAAACAAGTGCGCAAAGCGCACAAAGGGAGCAGGGTAGAAACACCCTGACCCCTAGGTTTGCTCAGGGGTCCCACAAGGACCCCTGGGCAAAAAAAAAAATTTTTTTAAAAATCGGCAGGATGCGCTCAGGGTGCGCGAATCCTGCCGGAAAAATCGAAGCGCGGTCTCCGCGCTTCGATGTTAATTGGCCCTCGGGTGGGCCAAGTCCCGAGGGCATGCTGGGGGGGTTAATTTTATGTGTGGGGGCCTCTAAGGGCCCCCAAGCCCGAGGACCACCACCCCCGGGGCTTTATGTATAATGGTGCGGGAGGGCTCTGAGCCCTCCCGCAGCCCCGAGACCACCACCTCCCGGGGCTTCTTTTTTTTTAAATTAAAAACCTGTGTGGGGGGCTCCAGCCCCCACACGCCCGGGACCACCACCTCCCGGGGCACTAAGAAATTAAAATGGGGGTCCGTTTGGACCTCCAAGCCCCGAGGACCACCACCTCCCGGGGCTTTCAAAATGTAAGGAGGGGGCCGCGCGGCCCTCTCCTGGAGCCTGTGGTGGCCCTGGGGACCGCCACCCCCAGGGCCGGCTCCTGCAGTGTCCCGGGTGCCTACCCCGGGACACTGCTGTTGTAATGACAGGACGGGAGCCTCGCGGCTCCCGTCCTGTCATTGCAAGCTGCTTGGATATTGGAAGAGAGAGCAGGAAACCTGCTCTCTCTCCAATATCCAAAGCCGATAGCTTTCCACATGGGGAGCTGCATCTTAGCAGCTCCCCATGTGTACAGCTAATGCCGGCTCCCGTAGGACACGGGGAGCCGGCGGGACTGTGGGGGCTTGGGGACCCCCCACAGTCCCCAACGAGAGGCCAGGCCCCGGGGATGGGGTCCCCGGGGCCATAAGTGGCCACGGAGGGGGCCACGCAGCCCCCTCCCCAAAAGTAAAAAAAAAAAAAAAAAGTGCAAGGCCGGCCCCGGGGATGGGGTCCCCGGGGCCTTAAATGGCCTGAGGAGGGGGCCACGCAGCCCCCTCCAAATAAAAAAAAAAAAAGAGGCCATGCCCCGGGGATGGGGTCCCCGGGGCCAATACAGGCCCAGGGAAGGGGGCCACGCGGCCCCCTTCCGGTTTTTTCTTTTTATTTTAATTTTTAAAAGGGGTAAGGCCCTGGGGATGGGGTCCCCAGGGCCTAAAAATAGGAAAAAGGAAGGGGGGGCCACACAGCCCCCCTTCAGGGGGGGAAAAAAAAACAGAGGGGGAACGAATTCCCCTTGAATACTGGGGGTCCCTGGGGGCCAACTAGCCCACCAGGAACCTCCAGTATGCGCCAGGGGCTGCCTTGCAGAGAGGTGTACAGAGGCCACGCCCCTTTTACACCTCTCTGCAACGCAGCTCTATGGCGCTTTTTGGAGGTATATGGTGGGCTAGTTGCACCCCAGGGACCCTCAGGATTCAAGGGAGTTAATCCCCCGACTTAAAACGCGCCACGGGGCGCGTTTGCACAGTGGTGAAGGGAGGGGCGGGGCTTCAGGTGACGTGTGCAAACAGGCCCCGTGGCGCGTTTTAAGATGGGGAATTAAATCCTCTTCAATCCTGAGGGTCCCTGAGGGCCAACTAGCCCAACAGGTACGTCCAGAAAGCGCCACAGAGCTGCGTTGCAGAGAGGTGTAAAAGGGGTGTGGCCTCTGTACATGTCTCTGCAACGCAGCCCCTGGCGCATACTGGAGGTTCCTGGTGGGCTAGTTGGCCCGTAGGGACCCTCATGATTCAAGGGGACTTAATCCCCCAACTTAAAACGCGCCACGGGGCGCGTTTGCATAGATGTCACCTCAGGCCCCGCCCTCCCTTCACCATTGTGCAAATATTCCTCTAAAATCAGCCGAAATACGAATTCTGATTTACTAACCTGTTATAAGGAGAGATCTCAGTGCTGCATCTTTCAGCCCAGTACTAATCCTGAAAAGTAATTTTAACCGTACTTACCAGTAACTTGAATTTCCTTCCATAGGCTAACATTGACTGGTTTCACTTGGAAATTCTTCTAAGTGTGGAGTTTTGGAACTTTAAAATATTCCTCTAAAATCAGCCGAAATACGAATTCCGATTTACTCACCTGTTCTCAGGAGAGACCTCAGTGCTGCATCTTTCAGCCCAGTACTGATCCTCAAAAGTAATTTTAACCGTACTTACCGGTAACTTGAATTTCCTTCATAGGCTAACATTGACTGGTTTCACTTGGAAATTCTTCTAAGTGTGGAGTTTTGGAACTTTAAAATATTCCTCTAAAATCAGCCGAAATACGAATTCCGATTTACTCACCTGTTATCAGGAGAGACCTCAGTGCTGCATCTTTCAGCCCAGTACTGATCCTGAAAAGTAATTTTAACCGTACTTACCGGTAACTTGAATTTCCTTCATAGGCTAACATTGACTGGTTTCACTTGGAAATTCTTCTAAGTGTGGAGTTTTGGAACTTTAAAATATTCCTCTAAAATCAGCCGAAATACGAATTCCGATTTACTCATCTGTTATCAGGAGAGACCTCAGTGCTGCATCTTTCAGCCCAGTACTGATCCTCAAAAGTAATTTTAACCGTACTTACCAGTCACTTGAATTTCCTTCCATAGGATATCATTGCCTGCTTTTTGCTGAAAAAGTTTCGAAGTGTTGATTTTTGAAACATACAAATATTCCTCTAAAATCAGCCGAAATACGAATTCCGATTTACTCACCTGTTATAAGGAGAGACCTCAGTGCTGTATCTTTCAGCCCAGTACTGGTCCTGAAAAGTAATTTTAACCGTACTTACCAGTAACTTATATTTTCTTCCATAGGAATCCATTGTCTGGTTTTCAGCAGAAAAGTTTCAAAGTGTCGATTTTCACAAACTACAAATATTCCTTAAAAATCGCCTGTATGACTTAAACGCATTCTTTCAACTGTTTACAGGAGATGCACCAGTGCTGGATCCAGGATCCAACACTGAGTAAGAAAAAGTAACGATAACAGTTTTTACCTGCTAAGTGAATTTCCTTCCATAGGATAACATTGGTGATTCTATGAGAAAAAGTTTCTAAGTGTCAACTTTTAAAATACAATAATATTCCTTAAAAATCACGACTGTAACCAAAACGCTTTTACTCAACTGTTTACAGGAGATGTACCAGGACTGAATCTAGGATCCAGTCCTGTGGTTAGAAAAGTAATCCATAAAGTAACTAATTGCATTTAACTAGAAATTCACATTGAGCTGAATGTTGCATTGTGTATGAAAATGTGTTGCCCATTGCAACAACTGTAACTACTGTACTTAAAAGTCTATTGCCTATGTGCAAAGTATTTAAACTAAAGTAATTCATTCTGAGAAAGTATTTTTGTAATGTAATGTATAATGTAATTACAATGTAATTTAAAAAATAAAATATGTAAAAAAATTCTAAAAATGTAGTAAATCGGTGTGAAAAAATTAATATTAAAATTAATACATTTAAAAATTGTCATTTAAAAAACCTTTGAAATTCACTGAAAAAAACGTAGGTTTCAGGCACGTTATAGTTACAAATTAGCATTTTAAAAACCTTTGAAATTCACTGAAAAAACCATAGGTTTCAGACACGTTACAGTTAGAAATTAGCATTTAAAAACCTTTGAAATTCACTGAAAAAACCATAGGTTTTAGGGACAGTTATAGTTAGTTGGACATTGCACTCGTACAAAACCCGTGAAATTCCCCGTTATAGTTAGTTCAGCTAACTATAACTCGCGCCCCGCAATGCACTGCTGATGACGTCACATATTACATCACTCATGACATGGTCAGTGACATCACTGATGACATCACTGATGACATCTCAAATGACATCACTGATGACATCATCCACGTGATAATCTGATGCAGCTCCTCACACCCTAATATAACCTTTGATACACCCAATCTAAATTACAGAGTGCCATTCGCAAAACCATAGACACTCCAACACCAATAACTACATACCCACTCACTGATTCTTAGGTCTACACACACACATCCACTCACTCACCCGTACAGTCACTCATACTTATGGTCACTCAGTACAGGACTATCATATGCACTCTTACTCCTATATAGACACTCAAACACCGCCACTCATCCATAAAGGTACTCACACACCTAGTCAGTCATGCAAATAATTAAACACACTGCCATTTACTCACCTATACAGTTATACACACACCAGCTCACTTAATCATACAAATACTAGCACATTGTTACGCTCTTATACAATCACTGATACAAGCACACACTCATCCATACAGCCACTATCACAATCACTCACTCTCGCTTATAGCTATTTATATACTCCAATACACATATATACTGCCTTTCACATATGTAGTTACTCACACATGTACCACTGGGACATACATTCACTCACTAACCCACTCTTACACACACTTACCCACCCATACAGTCTATCACAGATGCACTCTTGAAACCATCCACCCAGTGAATCACCCACTCACACATCTATGCACAGTCGCACACACCCCATCCACACAAACACTCAGGCACCCATACAGATACTCATAGAACCAATCAATAACCCATATAGACACTCATGTAGCTATTCGCAAATCCATGCATCCACTTACACACCAACAGACGGATACAGACATTCACACAGTTTAGTCACTAACCCATGCATTCAGTAAGATACGTTTAATCACTCACTTGTAGAGTCAGTCACGCACGTACTAAATCATCCATTCAGACACTTATACACCCACTCATTCTTCAATACGCCTTTCCCTATATATATTAAACATATTTAAACTTTACAGAAACACACAGTCACTGGATGATGTCATCAGTGATGTCATTTGAGATGTCATCAGTGATGTCATCAGTGATGTCACTGACCATGTCATGAGTGATGTAATATGTGACGTCATCAGCAGTGCATTGCGGGGGCGCGAGTTATAGTTAGCTGAACTAACTATAACGGGGGAATTTCACGGGTTTTGTACGAGTGCAATGTCCAACTAACTATAACTGTCCCTAAAACCTATGGTTTTTTCAGTGAATTTCAAAGGTTTTTAAATGCTAATTTCTAACTATAACGTGTCTGAAACCTATGGTTTTTTCAGTGAATTTCAAAGGTTTTTAAAATGCTAATTTGTAACTATAACGTGCCTGAAACCTACGGTTTTTTCAGTGAATATATATATATTTATATATATATATATATATATATATATATATATATATATATATATATATATATATATATCTAGCATCAATTCAGTGCTTATTTGAGCCAGTGGTTTCCGGGGCTCTGCACCAGCACTTAATTGTCAACACTGGTACATATGACAGTCTGACACCTGGTGTCTAATTTAGAGATGAGCACAACAACAGATGTTTATTAATAATTATATATTAAAAATGACTAATACCTGCCGCCCAAGAGATTCTTACAGCTTTGGGTGCCTAGGAGTGTGATGGTTAATAGTTTTGTTTTGGCAGCGCTCGCAGGGGCAATGGGCGGTGCCAGCTTTAGTGGCCCCTGACGAGCACTGCATCAATTGAAGCAGGATGTTAAGATTCATGTAAAGATGCCGACTTCACAGTCAAACACGAAAATGAATACTGCTGTTAACTTAAACTCTGCTTTTGAAATATAGTGCATTGCTGCCAAATTACAGTTTGATGTGGAATTGGCACCTAGAGATTGGTGCTAGTTTATAGTGCAATAAACTACCAAATAGCCACTATTGGAAAGGCCATGTTTTGCGTGGTATTCCTCCAGATTTTTTGCCTTATTTTGTTAAACCAGTTTTTGTTGTCCATAGGACCCTGCACACTTTACTCCTGCTAACCAGTGTAAAGATCCTTGTGCTCTCACCATTAAACCTGCTACAATTGGCACATACCTACTTGGCACATTTAATTTACATGAATGTCCCTAGTATATGGTACTTCGGCAGGTGCAACACTGTCAGCGCTGGACTGGCTGTAGCGGGCTTCAGGTGTTTCCCCGGAAGGCTGGAAGGGTGAGGGCCGGTTTAGAGTGGTGGGGGCTGGTTTTGTTACTGGGGGCCGGATTTGCAGCAGTGCTGCAATATTGGCCCCCTGTAACAACAAAAGCAGCAGTGTTGGTGGGGCCGATTTAGTTAAGCTGCAGTGCCCTTGCAAAACCCAACTTCTACCCTGCCCCCACCACCATCACACCAAATCTTGGTCCATAATAACCCTCAAGAGTACGTGCAATCAGCGAATCTTCCATCGCCGCTCAAGGTTTGGGTGGATACCAGCATGCGCACATAGTGACAGCTGGGACACAGCCCACGTGCAGGAGGCAGTTTGCTGTGCGTTTTCGTTCTTGCTTTTAATGCTGATTGATAAAAGCTTTCATTGTAAACCGAGTGGTTTTCCCACGCTCATATATATCCCTTGTAAAGGATCCATGCAAAGGTATTCTGAAAATGTATCCACTGCAGATTATCTTCCAACCTGACCATATTCACAGAAACGATACAAGTCTATTGTTACCCTAAAGTGCAGCCTTGGCAGCCGTTTACTTCCTGCCTTTGATTCACGTTCTTACAAAATGGATGAGACATCCGTCGGCTCTCGCTGCTTTCCCGCCTGTTCACTCTTGTGGTAATGTTTTACCTAGAATGTAGGTCTGCTCGCATCCTCACTTCCTGCCTGCTGAATACATATTTTTATACACTCTCTCAAGACCAAGGATGTGTATAATTCTACGAATGTGTCCTATATTTTGTATTCATTGTTTTAGCACAATTGTGGTAAAGGTTTTAGAAGGTGCAGGAGCCCTGGACTTTAAAAGATTCGTTTTGAATTATGTTTGAATATTGCTGTGAGGTTACTGTTTGCAGTTACGTTTTGGTGTCTTCAGTGCAACAGTCTTGGGGGCCAGGTATCTGCCTGCGTGAATACAGCCACCCCAGCGGTTTCTGAGTCTGTTTGTGTTTTTAGGCTTGACGTGTCTGACGCTTGTGCCATACTCTAAACTTTCTTTAAGGGGCTTTGGTTCAGCCGCCAGAGACGGTTTAAGGCGTGGGCAATTGCCCAAGGCCCCCACCTTCCAAAAGCCCCCCTTGGGAATGTGAACTTTCTCGCTAGCTCACTTCTGTTTATTTCTTTAATTTAAACTTTAATATGTAATCCAATATTGTTAGGTAACATAGGGCTCGAATTAGTAAAAAATGGGCAATAAAATTAAAAGTCGTTCCACACTGGGGCCCCAAAAATATGTCTTGCCCATGGCCCCCAAATTCCTTAAGATAAGAGTGAGTCCGCCTCCTTTTGCAATTGTCTTCCTTTGCTCTGAAACTTTGAGCCATTGGCTTGAGACATTTTGAATAACGTATTTTAGTCTCACAATTTTTCCAATAGCTGTTTGGTTATGTCCTTGGCCCCATCTGAAATGCATGAGGGACTATTCTACAACTGAAATCAGTCAGCGAGCTTCTTGTGGCACTGAGCATGGAGCGCCAACAACTGCATCTCAATGCTAAAAAACACAAATGCAACCCTTACAAAAGTCAAAACTATTGTCCTTGTCGGTGCTTGTTGCAAAAGTAGTTCTACTTCTCTTGTACCGCTCCAACTTCTCTTATCCAGCACTGCTCTTTTAAATAAGAAGCAGATCTGAGTGAAAAGAATGAAACCTTTAAAAGAAGGGAAGGAAAGAGTCAAGGCACCTCTGTGGATGCACTGTGACTGCAGTGGAGCAGCGCAAGTACTGAGGGTGCAGCGCGAGTACTGAGGGTGCAGCGCGAGTACTGAGGGTGCAGCGCGTGCAGACAGCACCACTGTGAACCCCGCTCCCTCCACTTTACACCCAGTAGATGTTTCCTTACTTCCCTGCGGCTCCTTCCTCAATATTTTGAATTGCTTTTTTTCCTTAGAAGTGGACTCCTCTACATAACATGAGTTGAAAAGCTATGGATACCAATAACACATCGGCACTGCTAACTTCTGGTTTTCATGCCTTAAAAGTGGAAGTTAAATCAAAACATGAACACATAAGGGGGGATGGAGGGAGCCAAGATTTCGGTCACATCCACAAGGCAAAGTAGGCAGGCTGCATAGGGCTCCCTCTCCTGGTGGGGCCAAGTGACAGCACAAGGCCTGCAGCACTCAACATTCAAACCCTGTTCATGGTCAGCAGGCTTCCAAAAAGAAACATGCAGCTTTCACAATATGTGAAACCGCTGTTATTATGAGTGCCAGTTGTCAATAATGGGTCTTAAAAGTCAATCCGGCTTCCACAATCAAAGGGGCATCATGGAATCCTCGTTTGCTGATGCAGGAAATATCGGTGAATGCAACTTTTTATTTTTTCACTTCACCGGATATAATAATTGATTGTCCAAATGTTCATTCTGGTGAAGATAAGTGGTGATTGTTTCGGTTGAACCCTCATTTCTTTTTCACGTCATACGGGAACCCCGTTATGAATCACCTGGCACATATGAATGAGGATCCTATACTGCTGTCGTGGACATTTCCCAGCAAATGACTGAATATGAAAATGTGTCACAGCAACATCTTGTCACATGACCAGGACTTATCTTCATTCAGTGTTTAGCCTTGGTGAGTGATGGAGGTTCTAGGTGAGATATTTTATGATTGTTAGACTTAAATACGGGTTTGTTTATGTACTGGAGATTTATCGTAACCCCCTCATTAACTTCATCCATCTCCGGAGCCATATGTTGCTGATATTCCAGGCTTATCATGCACATATTGTAAACTTCTAAAGTTGAGGATGCCGTGCAGCTTCTCCAGGAAACCAATGTGTTTTTTTTTTTTTTTTTGCAAGCGCCTTTTCTTTGCCTCCTTTTCACCAAGGTTAGCTCTTGGCTTAGTATAATGTTCTTTCAAAGGACCTGCTCCTTTGCTAGGACACAGGGTATAATTTCTCCGATATGCTATCCATTGGCTCTTCCTGCACCATTAATGTGTTTTCTGTTGCATTCCTTCATGTTTATATTTCTTTTTTGTTTTTTTTTTGTCCTCATTGTGCAATAATTTGGAGTAGGAGATATCGGAGACCCCTGGTTTTACTGTTCCGACTTATATCGGCCCCTTTTATTGGCGAGTGGACTAGGGGAGATTTTTCCATTCCTGGCCCCGGGTTGCTCTTGTTTCCACTTCCAATGTTTCCATTCCGTGGGGGACGGGCTAGCCATTTTGGCTACTCTTACAGGCCCTTTGCCTGATGTTTATTGCTTTTGCATAATCATTGGACTTCCAAAGACCGTTCTACATTTACCATATATTCTGATTTCCTTCGTTCCCATATGTCCCAAAAACTATACCTCTTGCTTAGCCTCCCACTACGATCAAGTTTGTTCACCCTCTGGATAGAAGTTAGCCATTCCCATTGCGTTGGGGGGGGGGTTGGGCTTTATCCATTTGATACAAATTCCCCTTCTTGCCATTAAGATTGGAAGGAATAAGCGGTTTTCTTGCTTTTTATTTAGTTTGGGATACCCTTCGACATAATGGCCGACCCCAAAAATAGCAAGGTCTATGCTTACCTCTATTGGCTGTTCCAGTAAATTCGTGAGGACCTTACCGACATCAAGCCAACATTTCTCAAGCTGGGGGCACTGCCGGAACATATGCACATCATTTGCCCTCTTTTCTCCACATTTTGGACAGCTTTTCTCCTTCTGATTACTTATTTTAGACAGCCTCTTCAGTGACCAATATGCTCTATGTATGGTAAACAAATGATTTTTTCTTAATGCGGCAGATTTTACAATGTAACAACATGTAGCTATGGATACTAGCCATCTATCCTGTATATCCAGCTTCGGCAGCGTCCCCCAGGTCGTGACGGGTAATATAAACTCCTCTTGTCCGGCCAATATCAAGGCCCAATACCAACCTGAAACTTCTTTGCTTATTGTCATGCCCCCCTGAAGTTTTTTTTCAATTTCTCGTGTTCCCATTTCGTTCTCTCCAAGGCTCTTCACCGAACTCAACAGTTGGTAGTATTTAAACTTTGATAAAGTGTTGTTGGTTGTAGCTATGAGTCAGTCCCACTCTATTAAGCTATTATCCTCTAAGAGTTGCCCCCATTTGACTATTCCTCCTTTCTTTAGCGGGGTGGCTAGCTTATCCTTTAGACATTCTGGAATTCCAGGAGATTCCCATATTGGGGCATATTCACTGTAGTAAGATATCTTGAGGGATCTTCTTATGTGATACCAAAGTCTGGAAGCTGACCAGAGAATTTTCAGTTTTATCTTTTTAAAATACTTTGGATGTCCAAATTTATACCAAAAATGGCTGCCTTCAGTGTTAACCATTGCTTGTAAGTATGTGGGGGTAGGCCTCATATTCATTTAGCAGAATCCTCATGTTTTTAAATTGAAAGGCTCTACAATATTCTAATATATCTGGGCTTGCAATCCCCCCTTGCTCCTTTTTCCTCCTGAGTTTCCTCCATGCTATCCTCGTCGCCTTTGCGGCCCATATGAAACTGCTTAGTTCCCCTTGTAGTTTTTTTTATCCATTCCTTTTTAAATTCTAATGGTATGGAGCTGAATATAAATGAGAATTTGGGTAATATTGTCATCTTCAGTATGTTTGACCGCCCCATGAAGGTTAGTGGGAGGCTCCTCCAGACTTTGAGGAGTTTTCTAACCTCCCCTTGTACTTTATTAAAGTTTGTATGAGCTATTTTCTGTATGTCGTTTACTATTTCAACGCCCAGATATCGAATTTTTTTCTTTCAGCAGGGGGTTACCGCTGTGCTAGTTCCACTCCATGATTTCGGATTTTTCTTGATTCACCTTATAACCTGCAACCTTACCGAATTGACAAAGCGTTCTCTCTATTGCCGGAAATGCCCCTATCAAGTTGTTGGTGAATAACATTAAGTCATCCGCATAGAGGGCCACTTTTTTCTCCCAGCCTCTATAGCAGAAGGGGGTGATCTCGTTGTTACTTCTGAACTTGCTTGCTACTGGTTCGATATATAAATTGAAGAGCAGAGGAGAGAGGGGACAACCCTGCCTGGTTCCTCTCTTGTTTGTTATTTTCTCCGTAAGATTGTTGTTAACCAGAACCTTGGCTGTTGGGTTCCTATATATTGTTTTGATGGCTCTCTGGAAGGTTTCCCCTAGATTGTATTTTCCTAGTACTGCATTCAGAAAAGGCCAACTGACTCTATCGAACGCTTTAGCTGCGTCGAAATTAATAACCGAGAGTGGGAGTTGCTCATCTATTGCTATATCAATTGCCCCGATTAGCTCATGTGTCAATTCGTCTCCCTTTAATAAAGCCTTTCTGATTTATATGTACTAAGTGTCCTGCTACCTGGCCCAACCTTCTAGCCAAAACTTGGGTGTAGATCTTATAATCACTATTCAGAAGCGATATTGGCCTGTACGATTCGCATTTCCCCGTGTTTTTCCCAGGTTTCAAGAGAATACTAATTATCGCTTCATTCCATGAGTCTGGGAGATCCCTTCCTGCTAGATAGATATCGTTTAATAACTCCGTTAGAGGGGGAACCAAGACCTCCCTTAAAACAATATACATCTCATTTGGAAGTGCGTTGGGGCCTGCGGCTTTCCCCTTTTTTAGGCTCCTAATTGTTTCAGCCTCCTCTTCCTTTGTGATATCCCCATTAAGATCCTCTCTCTGTTCCTGTGTTAGGGATGGGAGGACTATCTTTTCTAGGTAACTATTAATTTCGTCTATAGTTGCTACCGTGTCATCTGTGTAGAGATTTTCGAAGAAATTCACAAAGGCTTTCTCAATCACGGAGTCCTCTGAGCTGGGTGCAAGTTGGTCCTCTACCTGGATACTAGTTATTTTATTCCGTGTCTGATCCGTTTTTGTTTTCCAGGAGAGCATCTTACCACACCCCTCCCCATACTCATAGTGGGACAATTTACTTGCCTTCCACTTACATTTTACTATAGCCTCCAGGGTGTCAGATAGGGCCTCTTTCCTTACCCTCTTCTCTTCCTCCTACTTAGCTACCATGTGTGACTCTCCCCCTTTCCCTATTTCTATTTCTAATGTTTTTATTTCTTTTTCCATCTGATTAATTCTATTTTTTCGTTCTTGTGTTTGTGTGCTGCAAGGCTCAATATTTTCCCTCTGATAACTGCTTTGTATGCATCCCATGCCATTTGTCTAGAGGTGCCTTCCTTATTTACTAAGAAAAATTGTTCCGACTTTTATCAGCGCCTCTATGTTTTGTGGATCCATGAGTACGGAGCGATCTACTGTCCATCTAAAGGGAGATGGGGCAAACCCTAACTGAACTTGTAACAATACTGCGGAGTGGTCCGATAGGTGCGCCGGTAAAAGCTCCACCTTCTTTGTATACTTGATCAGGCCTCTGTCGATCAAAAAGAAATCTATTCTAGAGGCATGATTATGTTTCTTATTTTGGAAGGTATAGCGGGAGGCCCTGTTTCCCTTTTCTTTCCAAATATCAGTTAGCCCCAAGTCCTTAACATACCGTTTGATCCATTCCCTCATTCTAGGCAGGTTTGCTGTCTTCCTGATGGGGAGTCGGTCCTCTCTAGGATTTATGATTATATTAAAATCCCCTCCCATAATTATGGTAGCGGAGACCTCTAACAGCTTTGAATATACCGTCTGTAGTGGGGCAGGGTCATCTGTATTAGGGCCATAATACGCCACTATTGTGTATAGTTTATTGTGAATTCTAACTTTTACTATTGCCCATCTCCCTTTCACATCTGTGTCTAGTGCTTCTACCCTTGCTTTAAGTGATTTCTTGAATAGGCTAGCTACCCCCTTGATAGAGCAGTCTTGATCTGTGCATGCATATGTGTCTATCCATCTGTAGTTTTTAGTGATATCAACCCATTCATTCCTTAACAGATGAGTTTCCTTCAGAATTATTATTTCGCTTTTCACTGTTTTTAAGTATTCCATAATTTTCTGCCTACGGTTCTTAATTCTGAGGCCATTGACATTCCATGATAGGATACTGACTGTCATCATAAATTTTCCGGCGCGGGCACCGACCTTTCCTGCCAATTCCTAGATCTCCATCTCTTCGTTTTTGCACTACTAGGACTTTTTTTTTTATTTCCCCTCTTATGCTCCCCCACCCTGTGCACATTTTTCCTCATTTGATTTGTGAATTACATCCTTTGATTCTCCTTACCCCTCCCATGGGAAGCCTCCCTTTCCTTCTTAGGCGGTGTGTTCTGCCCTTTCGAGCTCTTCGCTCTCCAGGTTTTAGCTGTGATCGCTCTGTTGTGATTTTATTTGCTCACTGAAGCACTCCACTTCTTTAGGATTCTTCATATTGTACATTTTGTTATTCCACATGATTTTTAAAGATGCAGGGAATCGCATCCGGGCAGTTGCTCCAAGAGACCTTAACTGTTGCATCTGCTGGCCTAGCTCCCATTGCCTGTCTTGCGTCGCCTTGGAGATATCTGAACGGATTCTGAATATCCAGTCATCCTTAGTATAAGTGACAGCCTTGAGGGCTTCATTCAGGATTTTCTCCTTGAGTACATACGTTTTAAAGTTTATTAAGATTTTCCTTGGATTCTTCCTGGGTTTCCCTTTTCCGAATGGATCTCTGTGTATCCTCTATATATCTAAGGCAACTGCTTTTAACCAGGGGAGGCTATCTTCTAGTAGAGTAATCGTACATTTTTTAATGTCATCCCCTTCCAAGCCTCCGGAACATTCAAGTGTCTTATGTTGTTTCTTCTTGCTTGGTTTTCGAGGGACTCTAGTTTAGTTTATCCCAAAGATCTCCTTCACTTGATTTTAGTGACTTGATTTCTTTTTGGTTTGCCTCTACCCCCCTACTCAGAACTTTTACAGAGATTTCTACTGTGGTTACTCGCTCCACCAGTGCATTTATTTTAGTGTCCAATGCATCACAGGTCTCTTGTATTTTTAACTGGTTCTTTTCAGAGGTGGCGAAATTTGCCCTCATTTCTGATACCATGGCTTCCAATAGTTTTTCTGTACTACTTTGCATACCTTGAGGGGTCTGCTCTTCTTGCTGCGGACTGCGCAAGGCTGGCATTTGCTTCTCTGCACTTACCTCCTCTGTAGTCTCTTCTATCGCAAGGACCTGGTACCTATTACTGTCCATGTTACCTGTTTTTTCCTCTCCTTTTCCTGCAAAATTTAGACTTTCCTTCTGTTGAGGACCCACTGGATTTAAAATTCCCTGGTTTTCTTGAACCTTGAAGAAGGACCTCAAAGATGGGGTTATTTTTAACTTGGCTCCTTCTAATTTGCTTTGTCGTATCCTGGACAGGGGGGGGTTGTGGTTTCACTGGGGTATGTGCTTTTCTTTTTTTCTTGATGCTTATTGGTACAATGTTATTGCCCTCTTTTAAGGTGTCCTGTACAGTATTAGTAACTAGGTGCCTGTTCCTAAGCAATAGCTGCTTCACTTATTTGTGAGCCTTATTGGTTAATTTGCCTTTGGGGGGCAGATCGCGCTAGAATCCGGTCTTTTTTCACCTTCACTTCCCCTACTAACGCTCAGTACAACCGTGCCCGTGCCCTGGGGAGGCTGTGCTGTATCTATACCCCCCACAACAGGACTTACCCGCTTCATGCAGTCATCCCGCTGCAACTCCGGTTCCGTGCCGTCCTCCGCGCTGCCTTTCCAAGGCCCTGGCGAAAAAGGGATTTCCCTGAATTGTGCGGCCGCAGTCAAGGTCCTCCCCCGGAAGGTAATCCTCTTGGCGGTCCTACGGTTGTTGCTGCGGGCTGCTGCTGCTTCCGCCCACACTTCAGCCGGCCGCCATCTTCCCCCAGGACGTTCCTGGAACACTTTCTTCATGTTTATATTTCATCACGAGTCTTATTCATCCACATATCCAGGCGCTATCTGTAGCCAGATACTGCCCTATGGCTCCTACCAAACACTTGCATGTTCCTCTCTTGGTCTTGGATGGCGCCTGTCTGTTCTGTGGGTACTGTGAATCTCTCCCTCTCTCTCTCCCAAATCATTCAGGATATTTCAGCATTCCTGACTTTACTCAAGCCTATCAAGACTTGGCCCCCCCCCCTCCCTATTGTCTATTACACCCTCCCTCTCTTCGTTAGGTAAGCGAAGAGAGCATCTCTGTGATGCATGCCATAATCTACAAATGTACTAAGTGTGGCCTCGGAAGTAAGAGAGGCAGTTTCCATCACCAGATGGGGCTTTGGACTACGAGCTGGTAGCAGCACATGGATTGCCTAACAGCAAGCTTGCCAGGGGCCTAATGATGGGGAATTTCTGCTGCGTGAAGAGAGGAATAAAGGGTTTCTTCTTTTCAGAAAATGTCAGAGCTTTAACACTAGCCATAATGGTCTAGGTCTGTTGGATCATCTGCATATCTGGCAGAATGAATGGAAGAGTGGAGGCGAGGAAGTTCGAACAGAAGACCTCACCTGGCACTGATCTGCCTGGGAGGTGGCCCCAATGGCGTGTCTGGAGTGGCTGCTTCCAGAGCGAGGGGAGTGTGACCTAGTGGGTGGCTAGGTGGCAGCCGGAAATAGAAAAAGTGGACCTGCAGTACACATAACAGCAACAAATCAGTACAGAACAAAAAGGTGAAGGCTGAAGGGAGCCAGGACCATAGAAGAGGGAAACCTGCATGGAAGAGAGGCTACCATTCCTGAGTAATAATGGGGACCTCAGCGCCACTTAACAGAGAAATGGAGCATCAGCCCTATGAAGTGACAGCAGATAGAGGGGTAGTGGTTTCTCCAATGACTAGGAGTGGGGAAAACCACCCATGCACCTGAGGCAGAGGCAGAAACAATGGACGAGAGTACTCCAAATCTGCAGTCTTAAAGTGGCCACAAGGGAGTAAAAGCCAGTGGACTGCCTCTGAAACATGATTGGAGTAGAGACAGAAACACCATCCCTCCTCAGGAAAAGACACAAGGGGAAAGTGCTGATACAGGGTGCCCCACAGCCAAACAGCAAGCAGGAGTGGCTGGAGTGCCACCCTGAAAAACTGCACCTATGGAGAGTAGAAAATTGTGGATACCTGGCTGTGAGAAGTTGGCCTGGTATATGCTGTTCACTAATTAAAGTGGACACCTTGCACCAGGGCAAATCGACTCTTATGGTAGATAGGTTTAAGACAACCTTTTAAAGAAAGCTATCCTAGTGGTAGCTGTGGAGAGCAGCCTTCAGGCTAAGTCTCGGAGGAATGTAAAGCAGCTTGTTTTACCATATAATCTCTTGAATCACCAAATGAAAAGACACCACACAGGTATATATATCAAATATATATGTATTTATTTCTAAATAACTCTCTACTAATCTCTTTTTGAGATTAGAAGACAAACATATGCACAAATCAACGTTTTCACAATAAGTTAAGCACACAATATGGCTGGGGCCCTAGGGGCGTACCAGACCATATACTAAGTAAGAGACTTAGAAACAACGACTTGCAAGGAGACAAGGCCTAGGGCCTTCAGAAGTGCTGGGGCCTCACAAAACCACCCAAGGCAGGTAAGTAAAGGACCCACGGGGGACGCGTGCAGTGTGGATACACAGGCGCGAATCGCCGTTAACTTCAATGGGGCAAGTCGCGGTTGGAAATAAAGAGTTTTAGGATACTTCGGGAGAACCTACAAGCAAGTCACTTACAGGGTAAGTAGTTCTAGGGCCCACACCCACAGGAGCACCGTAGTGCTGGAGTTACCTCACCTAGGGAAGCCGGGTGCACAGGTGTCCTTTGGTGTCGGGTCGCGGCGTCGTTTTCAATGGCGAACAAAGAAGACTTGCTGCTTGCGGGAGCTGAAGAAGTGTCCGGTGGAATCCAAGCCTGGATTCTGAAGAAGGATGACCTGAAAGCAGAGGGGACAGTGTTCAAAGTCACTTGGCAGTGACCCGGGGCAAGGAAGATGGATGCCCACCGTCGTCGGTCGCTTCAGGTCGGTTGCAGGTGCCTTGACTCTTCAGCCACGTGGTCCAGGAGGTGTCGACGACGACCAGGAGCTGGATTCGGTGTGTCCCTCGACGTCTGCAGCTGACTGCGGTGTCGGCAACTCGATCGGAGCCAACAAGCCTTGGCAGCCGCAAGTCTCGGGGAGATGAAGAAAAGTCGATGGCGCAGACCAGCAAGGTCTGTGGAACTCACCCAGCGAGGGTAAGTCAGGGCAGGCCTGGAGCAACCAGGGAGCCCTTCGGTTTCTTTAAGAAGTCTTCTGGGGACCCACAAGCCAGCGGGCAAGGGATCGCGAAGACACCTCGGGCGGAATCACTCAACAGGGGCCCACGGTCACTCGGGACGGTGTAGGCCTCTGATCTTCGGAGGGATTCCTGCTGGAGGTCGGGACCACACGTGGTCCAAAGCACAAGTTCGTAGAACGTTGTGAAGGGGTTGCACTCGACAATAGTGCACGGTACCCAGGGTCGCGGTTCCTCGTTACTCGTGGGGTCCACTTGCCTCAGCTTCGCTGGGGACTCACGATGGCCTGGGAGAGGTCAGGAAATCCACTTCTTGGGCTGCAGGGACTTCGGACTCCGGCGGGAGCGGCGTAGTTTGCGACCGTCGTTGTCGTTTTGGTGCCTGCCAAGCAGGGGAGTCACTCCTTGACTCCAAGGGAGATTCTTCTGTCTTCCAAAGGTAGTGGAACGTCGAAGGGCCAGGATTCTTCTGTAGAGCGTCGTCCAGGGGTTATCTGCTTTGCAATGGCAAGGTTCCCCTCTTATACTAAAAGAGGGGATGGACTAGCTCTATGACCCCACCTATGGGAGGGTCAAGGGAGGGGGTGGCTACACCCACTTCCCTTTGTCCAGTTTCGCGCCAGAGCAGGGGCAGGTAGCCCCTGAGCTGGTTTGAACTGGCATATGCACAGAGGAGCCTTCTGCTCCCCCAGTGCAGGACTTCAAAGCACTCTAAGAGTGCACCCACCCAGCCCCAATACACTAAACCCTGTCTGGAAGGTGGTTACACCTCCCTGTGACAGGATGCCTATTGTTGGGCTTCCTCCACTGCGAGTTTCGGTCATCAGCAGGAGGGCAGCCCAGTGTCTGTGACTGGTGGCATCCATTTTGTGATGCCAGGGCTCTTTAGGATTCTACCGCGTTTCCACAGCAGGTACATGTCTTATCCCTCTAGAAGGGTGGAATGCTACCCCCGCCGCCAAGATTGGCGGGGGGTAGTATTCAAGATGTTTGACACCAAACACGACATGTTTTGATGCAGCCATTCCAAAGTTAGCATTTACCGCGAGGATATAATGCACTTAAGAGTATATGGTTTAACCGCATCCACAAACAGCACCAGAGAATGGACTCTGAGAACTGCAGAGGGGCCCTGCTCATGCAGAGGCACCCCCTCACATAGAAGCCAAGCACCCTGCCCTCAGGATTGATAGGGCCTGCCATAGGGGTGACTGATAGGTTTATATGTGTGTGCAGGAGAGATATAGGAAACCTATATCTCAGTGAGGGGTGCTAGCACCACCTCACCCAGGCTGCAGTAGCAGGCCTGTGGTGTCAGATTTAGACTGCTTCCCAGGGGTGGCATAACACCTGCTGCAGCCCCTGGGAGGTCTGTGAAGTACCTATGCCCTTGGCACCTAAGGTACCATATACTAGGGACTCATAAGGCACCACAGTATCCAATCACTAGTGCACCTAGAGTGCACTCCATGTCGTTTAGAGAGAGCAGATAGACTGGGGCCCTGAATAGCAGGGTCCCAGTCCAACTAAGTCATAAACCAGCAAAACACCAGGAAAAAAGTGGGGGCAACCATATAGTCAGATTCCACCTTCCTACACTGGCATAATGGACAGAAGCGAGGAATGTCTTGAGGCAGTTACAAGGGATGCAAAACTAAAGAGTGGGGAACTACAGGGGGATTGCACTTCACAAAGCAAAGGTGGTAAGAGTGGCTGTTGATAGGTGTGCATAATGCCACGTGGCAGGTATTCAAAATTAGTGGATTGACTGTGGATAAGAGGAAGCAACAGAAGGAGAAAGTTGGGAGATTGTAGTCAGGATGCAGATAAGAAAACGTGCAGAGGAGAAAGGAAAAGGGATGAAAGCTTGATGTGCTCGTCATTGAAGAGATGTTTTGGCAGGAGCAAGGGGCAGCGTGCCCTGGTGGTCAAGTAATGAAGCAAAGGGAACCGTCAGATACAGAAGAAGAGTAAACATTTGCATGCTGGCTCGGAGATACCACCAACATAGAGAACTAAACATCAGCATTTAAAATGCACACCAGTGATGCCATAATTCTCGGTACTTTACCCGGTATGTGAGGTCATGAAACAAGTGGTGACATACTTCACAATGGGGCTCAGAATACCTTATAAAGGACCCAAAGCAGAGACATGGGAACAGAATCTGAGATCAGTAAGAGTCCAGAAGTTAGTGTTAGTGCATAAACGAAGTGTGAGAGGGATGGATGGTGGCTGTTCAAAAATTATCCTTATGAAAGATTTGTTTATTTCTCCTCTGGAGGTGATGCTTAAAGAGGCAAAAGGAGCAAGTGAGCTGCTTTATCATTGCCCAGTGGGTGTGGTGGCGAATGGCTTAATTTAACAAGTCGACCGTACAGTAATATATTGACAAATTAACTGACTTAGTGAGAAAATGTTTGATAGGAGCAGAGCTGGCAGAATTTGATATCGAATCAGGATCTAAGCCTCTCCCAGTATACCCCAAAATTTCTCCCTGGCTAGGCATACAATTTATCAGACACAATTATATCCTCGGGGTTGCACTTGCCTTGGCCAGTCTCTGAGATGTTCAGCACATTTCTGGAGTTGGTATCCAGGAATTAGACTGGATCTGAACACGTTTTGCACACTGCACGCATACTTTCTTGTTTGTGGGATGAGCAGAAAAATAGGGGTATGTCAGAAAATGCTAACGCATTTTGAAGACAAGACCAAAGAAATTGCATTACTGTAGAAACAGTGGACTATGATGGTATTAACGTTTCTGGGATCTGAAATGGTTTCCAAGGCCATGGAATCCAGATTACCTCAATATACCAGAATACCTCCATATAAGCTGCAAGATTAAAGGAATTGGTGCCCGAAGTGGCAGTCTGAAAAAATGTGAATTAGGGAAAAGACAACAATTGCTGGTACACCTGAATAATGTGTGCAATGTGGTATTGCCAGGGTGAGCATTTTACAAGCATGCAATGCATGTGCTGTGAAATGAAAGACTAATCCCCATGACTGTGTAAGAATTATATGGAAGATTTTGGAAGACCTACTTAAGAAGACTTTTCAAATGGTTGCTTATCAATATCATTGACTGGCATGTGGAAGTCTACCCTGATGTGTCAGGGTTTACAAGAATGGAAATATACTGGAATGAACCGTGGTGTTTTAAGGAATGGTTTGACAAGTGGGCAGAAGGAAACTAGCATAAAGTTGGTGCTTTTTTCCAGCTTTGCTAGCAGTCTATATAGTTCAGTGCAAATTGGCATATTTGATTTACTAGTAAGTCCCTAGTAAAGTGCACCAGGTGTGCCCCGGCTTATATATCAAATGCTACTAATGGGCCTGCAGCACTGATTGTGCCACCCAAATGAGTAGCCCTGCAAACATGTCTCCAACTTGCCACTGCAGTGTCTGTGTGGGTAGTTTTAAACTGCCATTTCGATCTGGCAAGTGCATCCACTTGCCAGGCCCAAACCTTCCCTTTTACTACATGCAAGTCACCCCTAAGGTAGGTCCAAGGCAGCCCCGTGGGCAGGGTGCACTGTATTTAAAAGGTAGGACATGTACTGGTGTGTTTTGCTTATCCTAATATTGATATACTGCTAATTTCGTTTTTCACTATTGCAAGGACTCTCTCCCCCATAGGGTAACATGGGAATTACCTTGAAATAACTTTTAAGTGTAATTTCCCATTGGGAACAGACCGAGATTAGGAGTTTGGGGTCTCTGAACTAATAACTTAAAAAATACATATTTTGGTGAAGTTGGTTTTTAAATTGTGTGTTTGAAAATGTCATTTTTAGAAAGTAGGCATTTTCTTGCTTAACCATTATGTGCATCTGCCTGTCTGTAGAATCCACGTCTGGGTTGGCTGACAGTTGGGCTCTTGTGCATTCACTCCAGACAGTCACACAAAGGGAGCTTAGGTGTGCCTTGCATATTTTGATGGGCCTTCACCAGGCGGATTGGCCTTCCTGAGCTAGAGTGGTGGGAGGAGTGGTCACTGTCAACCTGAATAGGGATGTGCCTGTCCTCACCCAAAGCTGTCTCCACCCCACCCTGCCCCCCTACCCCCCTGTAGTGTGTCTGGAGCCAGGTCAGGGAAATACAGGGTCTTGTGCACTACAAAGACTTTCCTTTGAAGTTTGCCTATTTCAAAGGTAGAAAGGGGTACAAGTATTGGACCTCAGACACCCCAAAAACATAACACGTTTGGACTAAAGGACATTCTGCCAGGAAGAACTGGATGCTGTAGGAGGGACTGCCACTCTGCCTGTTGCTTTGTTGTGCTGGCCTGCTGCTTACTGCTTATGTCCTGGGAGTGAAAGGACTGGACTTTGCTTTCTGTACCCTGCTCCCAAGGTTCTCCAAGGGCTTGTGCATGCTTGCCTCCTGTTAAGAAGTCTCAGGCCCATCAAAAACATCCCATACCAGTGCCTGGGCTCTTCTGCTGAGAGACCTGACTTGCCAAGTGGTGCCAAATCCAGTTCCTCGGCCCTTAGAAGTAGAATCTGGTGATCTGAAAAGAAAATCCATGCATCAATTCTCAGCGCCCATTTTCTCGACGCAACAATGCCATGCGGCTAAAGAATCGACGCATCGCCTGCTTTGCGGCTGAAAAATTACTGCAGCCTGGGTCCCAAGCACTGTGCCACCGACGTCCGTGGCACTCGCTCCAACCCCGACACAGCCCCTGCTTAGCTGCTAAAGAATCGACGCATCACCTGTTCACGGCTGTGAAATCAATGCAGGGCCTAATTTGCCGTCACCGCCGCATTGGCACAGCTGGATTTTCGACGCATGGTCCCATGACGCCGTCTCTTCATCGACATCGACCAGCAGTAAGGAACCGAGGCCGCATGTCCAGAGATCGATGCATCACTTTCCCTTCCAGTAAGGAACTGACGCATCACCTCCCCTGCCTAGCAGTAGGGAACCGATGCATCACCTCCCCTGATAGTAAGGAACCGATGCATCACCTCCCCTGGCAGTAAGGAACAAACGCATCACATCCCCTGGGAGTAAGGAACCAACGCATTGCTTTGCTTTTCCAGTGCCTCATCTCCCCTGCGCCTGTTTTGTCTCTGAATTTTGATGCATCAAAGGTACTTTGTGCTAAAAGAAACACATTCATGGATTTCTATAGACTGAACTTATTTAACCTTTGAAAAGTGATACCTTTACTTGTGCATGCTGAATTTTTGTCGTTTTGGTCTTGTTTTATTCAAATAAATATTGGCTATTTTTCTAAACTGGTGTGGACTCCTTTTGTAGTGTTCATTGTGTTACTGTGTGTGTATGTACAAATGCTCTACACAGTGCCTCTGAGATAAGCATGATTGCTCGTGCTAAGCTACCAAGGGGGTGAGCCGGGGGTATCTTAGCTGTGTGAATCGCTTATCCTGACTAGGGTGAGGGTCCCTACTTGGACAGGGTACAGACCACTACCAACTAGAGACCCCATTTCTAACACTAGGGTATTATCCGGCTGGACTGAAATGGACTAAGTGATCGGCCGGACAGAGAGGAATGGATTGAGGTAGAAAGTGGATCAGGATCACAGCTTATAGAGCAGCAATTGAATCTGTAGAAAGAAAGTTTATCCCAATATGAAATATAGCTAGTGTTGACAATTTTGTTGATGTTTTTGGTGCCCTGTGGATGTGCGAAATAAGGGAGAACAAGGAGAGTGCCAGGATTACTAGAACTGTCTGCATAGGGAAACAGAAATTAACATATTTGTACAACAGGGTAAGGTGGACTGGAAGCAGAAAGAATTTGAATAATTTTGTATAACATAGGAGAGACAAGGCTGTAGGTTTGCTTGGGATGAGGGTACTGAGTGATGGAACATTTTGCCACTATGAAGGTGGATTAAAATTGAAGAGTGCCCGGGTACTGGAGTTGTTGAGTTAAGGATTGATGCTAATGGGGTAAAATATCAAACATTTCAGGCTGTAATTCTAAATTGGAACAGCAGTAGTGGGGGCTGATTGACCAGAAGTACCCGATGAGATTATGGAATGGCAGTAATTCAGATATAAAGCTATACGTGTGCATAGGCACTCGAAGTAAGGGTGCGGAGTATGCCGTAGCATCCCAAAATATCCAAGCTAGAGTTCAGAAGGTGAATGAGCAATAAAGATGCTTTCAAATGTTGTTTTTATCTTGACACATTAGTGGTGGGTTCAAAGGAAGAGGTCTAATGTCAGACTATGTCTTCTGACAAATTACTGCTTATTGTTTCTGAAACTGCAAAGGTAAAGCAAAGGAAAGACTGTGGGGGTGTCAGTGTTTTGTCTAATACAACAACATTTAAATACCAATAAAGGAACTGTACAAATATTTCAAAATATATTTGAAGTTAGGTTAGCATAAGTGAAGCACATTTTTTGTAATTCTGATTGTTGGGACAGAAAAGTCCTCTGCATTGTTATAGACGTGCACTCCTGCCCTGAATGCCCCAACTGTACTGATGTCTAGATCCCTAATGCTGATTTTTATTGTCATAGTCCAGCATGGATCATATATGTCCTCCATGACATAGGCCTATCTCACGGATTGCAGTCTTGTTCGACCGAGAGGAGCGCCCAAAGCGCTAACCTCCTAGTGGTGAAAGGGTTCTGCCTTTACCAGGAGTTAAGCAGCATGAGCGCGGAGGTGGCAGCATGCCCTGTAGTGATCACCAGTAGTGAACAGGTCCTTTCACCTGTGTCACTGGAGTGAGTCCTAAGAACTCACTCAAAGTTCCGCTGCTGTGTGCTTAACTCACCCCTTGGAATACATCAGATATTGTGAAGTGCTGTGCAGAAAATGAATGGTGTACCTGCACTGGTTGTATGTGTGTTTGGTAAGGGTACACTAAAGGGATAATGCAGTACTGGGTGGTGCGTGCATGGTAAATGCATGTGCTTGGGTGTATGTGTGCCTTTTAGTGGACAGTACATGAAGGATGTAGTGCTGTGCAGTGTGTGCATGGTAAATGTATGTGCTGGGTGTATGTGTGCCTGTGATTGGTACAGTACATGAAGGATTCAGTGTGTGTTTATTAAATGCATGTACTGTGTGTGTATGTGTGCATGTGAATGACAATACATGGCAGACTATGGGTTCCATTTTGGAAGACCTAGGCCAGAATGGTGAAACATGAGGAGGTAGAGATATCCCCCCAGACAGATTTGTGGATTGCTGCATTCCAAAAAGCTGGGTGGGACAGGCTTCCCCTGTACACTTCAATTCAGAGAGAGGTCACATGGAATGGGTCTGGACACATCTCAGGAAGGAGATGAGGCTTATAATAGAATCTTAAAGACTAGGACTGAGGCCCTGGTCTGACCCTTTGATACACAGATCATGGTGGCTGACATCCAGGTGTGAACTCTAGTTACTCCCATAGCCTGTGTTGTGGGGCTAGCAGGTTTGGAGTCTCTCCTGCTGTGACAGACTGCTTGAAAGAGGGAGAAAGAACAGAGGAGTGGGCACTTCAAATGGAAGAAAATCCCCAACATAGGCTCTAAATCACATTTGGAGTCTGGAAATAGACTGTAGGAAGGAGAGCTTGAAACCCCAAATATTGTCAACTGTCAAGCAGCCAGGCTGTGTGAGGAGGAGAAAATCTGCAAGACCTCTGACTGTGACTGCTAATCTCCCTGCTGGGTGAGGGTACATCACCCATAAAATCCAAGACCGCCTGCTTTTGAGCCTGGAGCACCAGCACTTGCCTGATTTGTAAGACCAGTGTGCCCTTTGAGGAAAAAGAGGGAGGTCCAGTGGGTAAACTTGTTGAGTAGATTCCCTGTGTGGGGTGTGAGGAATGGCTTCTGCACCGACCGGTTGTTGCCCGTGTGCAGGATGAAGTCATCGACCCTCGTATGCCACAGGAGGGCCACGGTGAGGTGAGCTGTGGATATCGTTGAACCGATCGTGGCACAGCCCATATGCAGTGAGGCGACCAGCTCAAGAGGCCTGCCTGCAGAACGTGTCACATCCTATGGTGGGGAATTGCTTTTTCCAAACTCGTGCAAGCACCATTGTCTTACTCATCCACGCAAGCCACCTCCAACCTTCTAGGCGGTCCCCCCAAAAGAGAGCAGTGGGGTAACGTGTTTTTGTCAGGCACAGAGTGGTACCAATCTGCTGCTAACATATTCTGAAGTCGTCATGCTCCCATCATGATCCAAAGTCATGTGCCTAAAAAGTGAGCTGCCAGCATTGTTTGTGAACATATGTGTAAATATAGCATGCGTAAAACATCAGCCAATTGCCAGTTTCATGGTTTAATGGCTTGAACATTGGGTCTTCTGTTAAATGTAAGTTTGTTTCAAAGACTTGCTATAATTATTTCAAATATGGACGCTTTCAGGCATTAGGACACTGCTCATACGTTAAAGAAAAGGAAATTAAATTTATAAGCCCTAATGGAAATGTCTCGGTTTCTTTTACTGTCCATGGCGGGCTTGATTTGTAGACCTTGTTTTAAATTACGGCTCGGACTTTTAAAGTGTTTCTTCGATAAGATAGAAGACTGACCATCAAGGAAGAGTTGTTTATTACTGCTTAGTCATTTAACCACTAACCAACAAAGCTCTGTGATTGAACTCTTTGTGAGATATTGGGAGACTGATGAATGCCACCTGTTTAAATGAGATTTTGTTTAATTATGCTCTTGAATGAGTCTGTTTAGGGTGGCTTCAATAGGAAGTCTTTATTGTAAACCCAACATTCAAAATCTGTCATACGTAGAAAAAAAGGTTTGGTTTGGAAGTTTGCCAGATATAGGCCAAATCATTTTGGGTCCCAGACACAGCCTTATTTGAGGATATTTTGAATCCCAAACTTTTGTCAGATGTGACTAGAAAGATCTACCTACAAATGTGCCAAGTTCGAAGAAGGAAGAGCTCAAAGTATTGAGAGGACAACTAGTCCATGGCACCCGCTAATGTTTCCTTTTAAACCCGAATTCGACTCTGTCATAGAGGCTCTCCCTCGCTTCATCACAGCCCCTCCCCCCTCCCCCCAATAGGTGCTTGATCAGGAAGCCCTTCTTAGGTCATGTAGGGTTCAAAATAACAATCTGCTAAACAAATGGTTCTCAGACGGCCTTAAACAAAATCAGTTGATCTTTGACCGCTCGAGTGCAAGTGGCCTAATTTGTATTCTAAGGCCGACACGATCTGCAACAATCTGCAAGTGAAATCTATAAGAAATACCTTTTGAGCGCCAAATCAGATGTCCTCTGTAATTGCATTCTATGGTCCAAAAACCTTTTTAAAAAAATCCTTTCTGAAGCCTTCCTTTGTTCTCTCTGCTGCGTCTAAGTCTGAGGCGTTCTGAGAAGAGTTAGCATGATGTTTACATGTATCAAATGTATGCAGACATCAAAAGTTCGCACTCTGCTACCAATCACTCTCCCCTTGTCCCTCTCCCTAAATCTCCATCCAGCACCTGACCCAGCTTTAGTCCAACAAATCATGACATGAGGAAGTGGCCTCATTTCTTGGGCTAGTTAAATCTGGTCCGGACGATCTCATTCAAGTTTCTTTTCTCCAGTCATTTCTTTTAGCACTTTCTCCAACTCTTGTTACCATAGTTAATCCGGATAGACCTGTGTCAGAAAACCTTTCTCCAGCTCTTGTTAACATAGTTAATTTGGATACACCTGTGACAAAAAAACCCTATCTCTCTTCTACCTGCCAATGGCAATCTCAACATATTGTAGCAAAACAATTTGCTCCGCACCAGTAAGAGGTGAATGGCCTTGATCCATGGAAATTGTTTTTAACCCTTGTCGTGGCATAGAAACAGCTCTGGCATGTGTCATGGATGTGCTAAGATTTATTGGGGACCAGGGCGATTTCACTGCCTTGATCCTTTTGAACCTCTGGGCAGTCTTTGACACATTTAACCACTCTATCCTTTTAACCCATTGCACTTAATTAGGGATCACAGGGTCCAACCAAGGTTGGTACTTTCTTGAGGGCCATACCCAATTAGTTGGCTTACCACCTTATTGTTCTACATCTTCGGCCATCATTCATTCGTGGAGTCCTGCAAGGTTCATCGCTTTCATTTGTACTGTTTAAAGCACAGGTGTGTCCACTGACTTAGTTAATCAAATACTACGCCTGTCTGGCTTAATCTTATGCAGACAGTCTTCAGTTAACTGTGCGTCTTAATTAGCAAGCCTAAAGACCAATTGCAAATGTGATTTACGTGGAGTTCAGGAATGGATGTTGCAACATTTAAAAAAAAAAAAAATACCAACAAAACAAAAATTGCGCAGGTAGGCAATGACATAGCTGGTTGGCAAACTTCATGTGGCTACTATCTCTGGGTTGTGCTACCTCCTGGGAGAAAAAGGGTACATTTTTGGGAGTAATACTGCACAAGCCAATGCAGCTTCTGCTGTTTGCTTCTATACATAAGGATGCCCAAGAAAAGTTCTACCTTTTCTGCCACATAAACATCATGCTCAAGTGTTATGCTGATAATGGGTTACCGTAACATTCTCTATCTTGGTTTTCCCAAACCAGTCTAGCTAAGCTGCAGAGTATACAAAACATTTAAGTCCATAAACTCACTCAACTGAAAAAATTGACCTCATTGGCCCCGCCTCAAACAGAGAATTACATGTAAGGATCTTTACCTTCTGCTTCAGATATTGTATGAAACCAAACAGTCTTGTCTAAATGAACATTTCAGTCACCATTTTCAGGAAAGTACTTTGAATCTAGCGCTCAAATGTTTGCTCTCCATTACTCGCATCAAATGGTCTTGGTCTAGATGTCGATGTCTTAGCTTGTTTGACCCTCGGCTATGAAATAATCTTCCTCTGCACCTCAAAGCCATTCTCTCTGATTCTGCCTTGTGGAAAGCTTAAAAACATTTTCATGTTTTTGTTTTGTTCCTGTGCGTCAGTGTGCCTGTTTTGTTAATCATGCGCTCTACAGAAATAAATCAAATCAAATTTGTTTTAAAAGCTGTGTAATTATACTTTTAATTGAGTTTGTCTAGTGTGACTATATTCAAAATCTGGTTGTTCCCTGCTTTTCCATCTCAGCAGTGAAAACAAACACTTATTCTTCAGTTACCATAATTGGTCTTCAGCGCCTTGAGGGGAGTGCTGGAAGGCCAATCTCTGGTTTGCTGCCTCTGCCTGGTTTCCAGAAGTTTCAAGGGACGGCTGCATGTCCCATGAAGACCCAAGAGAGTTGGGGGAATGGTTGGCATCTAGTTACTGGCTCTACTGTGGGCAAGTGCAAACCCTATACAGACGGGGAGTTTTTCCATGTTTAGGAGCTGCTCTGTTAGTTGTTGCCAGCACCGCTGTCTGCTCTTTACTGGTATAAAAAGCAGAACAGCACAGCAGCCATAAAAGGATAGTGGAGAAGTGCACAGGGTTGGGTAGGAGGGTGAACTGAAGCCAAATATTATTCTTTTAAATCTTAAGGAAAGGTGAGTGAGAAGCCGGAGGCGTGTCTGGAAGAAAGATGGCAGTAGTGTTGCACCGTGGCTCCTCAATCACTGCACAGCAGGTCCACGGTATCAGCTTACTGGTTTGGCTGAAACGCAAACGGGGTATATTCACAACATAAAGTTGTAGATTGGGATGGTTATACCAGTACTTCTTAAAAATTCTTCAATTTAGTGTGATAATGAGCAGTGTTTTGTTGATCTGTGTGACAGATTCTCGTACAGTCCTCTTCATCCACAGATCTACAAGAGGGACTTGTGGTACTCTTCTCTCCTACCCTCTGTCTTAAATTAGACATATTGGAGGCATGGCCTGGCAAGATGGCCTCCTAGACAGACATTCCTGGCTATGGCTTTGCGGGGACCTAAAAATTATCAGCTTTTATCAGCAAAGGCCACAGACTCATCCTTTAAAGTATGCTCATTTAAAGGCTAACTAGATGCCTGGGGGTTCAAGTTGCGGAGACTAGAGAGGCAGTGATCGGCAGGACCTCACCTGGAGAGAGTTAGTTGTGAGTTGCATGGCCAGCGAGCTCAGTGGCTCTTTAGCCTGAGGAGAGCTTGAAAGGTGGGGGCGTGGCATGAAGAGGTGTGCTAAAGTGTGCAGGGCAGACGCTACCAGTAGGGGCTGAATCACTGGTGACTCTGGGCTCTGTGCAGCGCCATCTCCCAAGGTGTGCGGATGACAAAAGGCCCTTTCACAGCAGATGGCGGTGGCCATGGAGAAGAAAATTCCCCCCTCCTGACTTCTCCAGCACAATGAGAGCGCCTGAATAGAGACTGAGATGTCTCCCTGGGAGAGGAAAAAAAAGATTTACATCTGAAAATGGTAGGCCCTCATTGCGAGGTGGGGTTGAGGCTCGAATTGGTAGACAATGATACAGATCGAGATTTGGGCCGTGTGTTGCTGCATCGCTCTTGCGAAGGGCCCTGGCCCTGGAGACCATGTGCCCCTATAAAGGCAAGGATACACAAAGAGCTATGAGATCTGTTGGCTCAGTCACCTCTTCCCTCCCCCGCCCCAGATCGGCCAAGAGTCTCTTGAGGCAATGGCCATGTCTTAAACGCCTGGTTGCGAAGGCTACTTGAAGAGTCCTCACTGCATGTTTAACATCCGAGGGATCATTAACGAACCAATTCAGTACTAATAAAGGTGAATTTTAAAATACAGCTATGGCTGTCCTCCCCCCCTCCCCCCCCACTCACCCCCTCTTGGCCTTCGCCAGGCCTTCCATGATCCCCGACGATGCGGGTCAGTATGAAACTGTGAGACACTCATGCCACCTAAGCAACGCCAGCAGAAGCTAGGGGCGATGATTGGAAACAAAATCCAAAATTAAAAGCTTAGAAGAAAGAGAAGGGGCCAGAGAGAAAGAAATATCCCATCTTAAAGCAAATCTAGACGAAGCAATTCTATAATGTGAAGTCTTTGAAAACGGGTCACAGCGCCACAAAACTCAATCAGGTGCTTAACAAAGGGTGCAGAGGGCACAAAGTTAGAAGCATTCAGTGGCCTTTTCACTTCTGTATTGAAGGAAATGCAGACTCTGCTCAGCATGAAAAAGGCACATAAGTGGACCCCAAACTTTCTGAAGGAATGAAGAGACCCAGAGACGTATTGGTTTCTCAGCTTCAAAGTGAAAGAATGGATTATCCAGGTGGCTAGGTAACCGGACACCATCTCCTATCAAGATTACATCTATGAATTGTTCCAAGATATAGCACCATGCACCTTAATGAGGCAAACATGGTTTAAGCCAGGAGTCTCCAACCTTTTGTGTAATAGGAGCTACTTATGTTAAACGAAATCATCACAAGGTACTAATCTTATTAGTGTTGTAACAGTGACCACATCATGCAAGATAACAATAGTGACCACCATATCCAAGTTTACCAGCAGTGATCACCTCAGTGCATCACAAGAGTTGCCATCAGTAATGTAAAAAAAAGCTTTGCCAATTTGGAATGCCTATATTTTGGTAATACATGCCAACCACAGTGCTCAAGGCACAACAGTCATCATATTATGAAAAAGTCTCCGCACATGATTTATCACTCAAAATCAACGTTGAATATATTTTGGAAATTCAGCCAATTTTCTCCAAACATCACCTTATGAGTTCTGCAAATACCCACATTTGCATCTTGGGATACACACTTTTGTCATACATATGTTAATTTAACCAAGCAAAAAGTAAAAATGTAGAAATCTGGCATACACACTGGAGAGCTACTGACCTCTAGCCGGAGAGCTACCAGTAGCTCACGAGCTACTTGTTGGCGATGTCTGGTTCAAGCCAATCACTGACACGCTAGGGAGATACAGTACAAAGTATATTGATGGACCTACCCAATTGGCATTACTTTTGAGTAGTAAACCAGACTGTATCTTTTTTTTTTTGTTACTTTGATTTTCATTTTACAAAGTGATCGCTTATCATACCATAAGTATGCTACACCTATAATTGAGTATCACAAATAAATCTAGAAATGAGTATGTATATTAAAATATGAGATGGTGTAAGCCATCATGACAGTGCCCTTAAAGTACTCCAATCATAGAGTCTATACAGGGAGACGCCTAGTAGAGCAATCTCGTGTCAGTGGGGTTATAGTGTAGTTCCTGCGAGGTATGCTTGAAGGGGCACCCATATGTGTTTTGGGTGTGGGACATGTGTCAGGAGTTCGCCATACGTTTCAGAGTGTGCATTGCACGTGGACATATTCGTCAGCCAGTTAGTGTGTGTGGGTGTGAGCTTAGGATGCCACCTCATAGTTATGTCTTTTGCTCAGAATGAGGGCCAGTGCAGCGTCACCAGGGGACAATCGGATTATGAATCCCAGTGTTTCCCTTACTGTGTTCCGTATCTTAATCCAATAATTATGAATGGAAGGGCAGGACCATATCATATGCAGTAGGTTACCCTCAGGTGCATTACATCTCCAGGAGGTCGAGTTGTTTATAAGCCTACAGCGATATAGGCTGCATGGGGTGTAATATACTACATATATACGAGTTTTAGTTGTGTTAGCCTAAATTTGCCATCTGGGGAGATCTCTTTAATCTGTTTGCAACAAAACGCCCTCTGCGAAGTAGAACAAACTATCTTTTTAATGATAAACAACAAGCTGCATGGATGTTGGACATGTCTCTCTCGGATGATGATGATGGTGACTCGTGACCCAGAGTGTTCAAACAACGTTATTGCTGAAGAGCTGATGAAACCCTGGAGAAAGACCTGTGCACAAATTCGGAGACAAAACAGACAATTTCCATGTCCCGGAAATCTACGTCTTAAATTCTTTTTTTTCTCTCCTTTAGGATCTTCTTTACAAAGGGTCTGAGATCCAACTGTAGTTCGACCTTGGGTGGGCCGGTGAAAGGGACGGTATGAGCTGTACAGATATGTTGAATAAGGCGACTTCAATTTGGAATCCAGAGTTACTGCTAAGCTATGAGGCTTGGGTATATCCCATATAATGCTTCTCAAATTAATGTCTGTTTAGGGATGGGCTTAGGTGTGGGATTTGGCCCTACATGCTCACTTGGGACCCCACATAGGCGCTGGTTAGTCGTGCCGTATAAAGTGCAACTTAGTGACCTGTATTCTGCAGATTTGCTGCAGTAGTTTTCCTTTGCGAGGTACATTCCCACATCTTAAACAATACTAGTTAAATACATGTTTCACATTCTAATTTTTCATGATACTAGTATCTCAGTTAAGTTGGAGAGAGGATACTGGATTGCCATATATAAGATTACTATGGCTGCAAGGTAACATATGATTTTATTTATTTATTTTATTTAGAATCTTATATAGCGCACAGCTACCCCCGACGGGCGTGTCACGGCGCTGCGAGCAGCAGAAAGTCATAAGTGACACAAGCAACTAAAGGAAGGTAAACAGCCAGGTTTTTAAATTGCGTCGAAAAATGCATTCCGATTCTGTCAAACGGAGAGACAGTGGCAGGTTGTTCCAAGCTTGGGCCGTGATAACCGCAAATGCTCTTCCCCCCCCATTCTTGAGCGACGAAAACGGGGAGTATGTATAAGGAAAAGATGGTTGGATCTAAAGGAGCGGGGTGCCTGAGCAAGCTTTAGTCTGGCTCTAAGGTCATGCCATCTCATAGTGCTTAAATGTAACTCCTTAAATTCTAAGGCGCTTAACTCTCATAATAAGAGGGTCAAAGTATGGCACCAAAGGTGGGAGGGGCAGTACACCATAATAGCCCTACTGGAGACACACCTCCAGAAACAAGAGGAGCATTGTCTTAAACATAAATCTTACCCCAGTCTGTGGCTTCTCGGCTTCTATCAAATGCAGTGGGATAGTACTATTTTTCCTCAAGTCACAAGGCCTAAAAACTGACAGCTCACAAGACAGACCAAGAAGATAGATTGTAATGGTATCGGGCTCTTAAGTGGGTAGGCAGTTCGCTATTGCTAACGTTTATCTTCCTAATATTGGGCAAGATGCCTGTGTGGTTGCCTTTCTTAACATGCAGGGGGATTTTGCTACCAGAGGTTTAATTCTAGCAGGTGATTTTAATTTGTTTTGGGATCCAGAGGTAGATAGGATGGGGCACGTTTCATCTCTTAATGGCACACTCTCCCAAAAGAGGAAAAAATGTGGTTAAAGATTTGGGCCTCAGAGACTCCTGGAGCGAATATAATGCAGAATTCTGCAACTACACCTTTTTCTCCCTCACACATAGGTCAAACTCCAAAATACATTATATATTATTTAACAATGGCCTTGTGCCACTAGTGCAGAAAGCTGAGATTAAGTCAATTTTGATGTCTGAACATGCTTTATTATCATTGATGTGGGATACAGGTCCTCAACCCTTGGGGAGATGGATAGCTCATCCAGCAGTTATTAAAAGCCATTTCTTTAGCACTTTAGCCAGTATTAGAAAGTCAAGGCGGGTGAAGTGCACCCTTCTGGAGTAGCAATTGGACAAACCGCAGAGTGCATAAAGAGAAATCCTCTTTGACAAATTGGGTTATTGAATGAGGGGGCTGAAACCCCACTCAAACAAAAGCTACAATCCTCATCAGGGTGAACCACAAAAGTCTCAAAATTAACCTGTGCTTATCCCTCCGGTAGCTTGGCACAAAATCAGTCAGGCTTAACTTAAAGGCAGTTATGTAAAGTATGTATGCAGCACACAAACAAGAATAAAGTGAAAACACCACAAAGAAAAATTCCACAGCAATTTAGAAATAAAATTGAATAAAATGTAATAAATTAAATGACGCCATATCCAATCAGAAGAATTGGAGTTATTAATTTTTAAAGTTTCATTAAAAACTAGCGCCTAAGAGATCAAAGTGCCAACCGCGGACATCTAGTTGTGCAAGACCGGGGTAAAGTCAAACGTTATGGCTGACCACGATGGAGCGCGGTTTAGATACACAAGGTGGATTGGGCCCAGTCTCTGCTTACCTTTGGACTTAGAAGAAATGTTTAAGAAAAATGTCTGAGAAGGTAGAGTTCAGGGGGGGCAAGGCAGCTAGCAGTGTCCAAGGTGCAGGCATCGTCGTCTGGCAGCTGCTGGACAAGGTCACAGAGAAGAATTTGTTTTCGGCCTTTGTCACTTTTTGGAAAGTCAAAGACCTCCATCGGTACGAGGTTGCATGCTGTAGCAGACAAGAGTTCCACAAAGCCAGATAACCCTTCTGCGAGGGGCCACTAAACAGGATTTACTGCTGCGGCAAAGAATGTAGCAGGAGCTGCTGCCAGACCGACCAGTGATGCACCTTGGGCAGATCGGCAAGCAGGTAGGTCCTGGTCTCCTGTCAGTTCTCAGAGCACTTTTTGGGCTGAAATATTGTCCCAGGTTTTGCATTTTGCCTGTTTGGGCACCTTTAGCACCACTTTCAAGGGTCCAGGACTGGGTGGACACCACTTGGAGAGTAGGCCTTACTTCAGGCAGGGTCTAGATGCTGGGTTCAAGTTATTGAAGCTTATTGTGTCCCTGTAGCTCTGAACAGGAGGCCAGCCAACTAGTCGCTCAAGCTGCAAAGCAGGTCTCGGGGAGCAGGGAAGTCCCCTTAGGGCACAGGGCAGGCTTCAGGCAGCAGGGCAGTCCTCTGGTACAGCAGGCAGTTCTCTAAAGTATACAGCAAGCGTCAGGCAGGAGGGCAGTTCTCGGAGAGTCCTCCACAGGCCTGGAAGTGAACTGAAGAGTGGGTCTGAGGATCCTATTTGTATATGTTGTGTCCGCTTTGAAATGGAAGAAATGTCTAGTCTCCCTCCCTCCCCCCGCCCCACCCCACCATAGATGGTTCTGGAATTTCCTTGCTCCATGTCCTGGTCCCAGGATGTCTAGGTTGGCAAAAGGCTAGTATGAAATCCTTTGTGAATGAGCCCGAGGCAACTCCTTTGAAATATAAGTGGTGTTGTGCACAGCTCTGCACTTCCCATCCTGGCAGGCTGGCCCATCTTCCCAACACCTAGTCCCCTTTTTAGTCACCATTTGGGAGGAATACACAAAGGTCAACTGCCATGCTAATCGCAGTCATGTGACCCAAGACACAGGCTGTAGGAACCAACTGGTTAGGACAGGAAAATGCCAACTTTCTAAAAGTGGTATTTTCAGATTTGTGACTTAAAATCCGACCTTACCATCAAATTACAGTTCTTCAGGCACCAGACATGACCTTTCTACCTATTCCCAGACAAAAGTGATTACTTATTAAATGTAATAATGTAACCCAATGTTATCTTATGGGAGAGGTAGGCCTCACAGTAGTGAAAAACTAATTTTGGAGTTTTTTACTATCAGGACATGTAAAACTTAAAGTCACATATTCAACTATTCAAATACAATGCACCCTGCCCTATGGACTCCCTTAGGGGTGACCTATATGTTTATGTTTTAAAAAGAAAGGTTTAGGCTTGGCAAAGGGGTTATTTTTCCAAGTCGAATTAGCAGTTTTAAAACTGTACACAACCTGCAATTGCAGGCCTGAGTCATGTTTGAAAAGGCTATTTGAGTGGGTGGCACAATAAGTGCTAAAGGCCTAGTAGTAGCATTTACTTTACAGGTTCTGTGTACATGTAGTCGCACTTTACTAGGGTCTTATAAGTAAATTAAATGTGCTATTTAGGTGTAAACCAATGTTACCATGTTTAGGGGACTGAACACAAGCACTTAAGAACTGGTTACCAGTGGTAAAGCGTAAAGAGTCCTAAGGTCAACAAAAACAAATTCCAGTAAAACAGGAGGAGTGAAGGTAAAAATAATGGGGGGAAGACCACCCTAAGGCTGACTGGTCTAACACCCTCCAAGTTACTGAAGCAGTTGGTAATGCCACTGAATGGGAAACTCAATACTATCATGACCAATAAAGCACAACTCACACTTTGGAAGATTAAAAGTAAAGCCTATGACCATGGCAATAAAGTTGGTACCCTTCTAGCTAGACATTTAAGGCAAAAACAAAATAAATATTTACATAGGAGATATTAAACTTCAAATGGGTCAAGCAGCAGGGCAGGAATCTGAAACACTTGAGGCCTTCCCAAGCTTCTACACAACTCTATATGCCAGATACTCCCAGGGCAGTGCTACCACAAATAACATCTGACAAGCGTGAAAGCCTTGTAGCTCCAATAGTTGAAGAAGGTGTGGCTGCCACCAAAACACTTACACTTTTCAAAGCTCTGGATCCCGATGGCTCATCGTCTAATTTCTATGAAGCTTTTTTTCTGACTCCCAGCCCAAAATTTGACACACTTGGTTAACCTCATTAGCTAGAAGGGTGCTGTCACTTAATCCATGGCCGAGGCCCAGATTTCCCTTTTTTTAAACAAGCGAAAGACGCAGCACAATGTGCCTTCTGTAGGCCTATTACAGTTTTGAATCTAGATACACCGCTGTATACAAATATTTGAGCAACCAGATTGGAACTCCAACTGCCAGCTTTGATCTACCCCGATCAGTCTGGCTTCATCAAGGGAAGGGAAACTTATGACCACATCTTCATGATAGTCCACCTAACTGAGAAATCGAACAAAAAAAGACAATCCCAGCTATTCTCTTTCTTTAGATTTGAAGAAAGCCTTCGATTGAGTGAACTGGAGCCTGACCTGCATTAAAATGATGATGACAGCAGATCATTGTCCAATGTTGACAGCTCAGGTCAATGGTAGGTGTTCACGTCCTTTTGAGCTCGAAAGAGGCCAAAGACAAGGGTCTCACCCCTCGCAGCTGCCCTCCCCACCGGCTGCTCTTTGCTTTGATCGTCAACCCACTTGCCTTGAAAATTAGAGCCGATCTGGGAGATACAGGGCATACCTTTCACCAATGAAGCCCACAAAATACCGTTATTTGCCGATTATTTTCCCCTGCCATTAACCTCTCCTTCACTTTGAGGCATCTGCTCCGGCAACTAGAAGACTATGAGGCAGTAGCCAGGTTTAAAATAAATATTAGCAAATCATAGGTCCTAAATTTGATGTTGCCCCAGGGAGAGTTGACTAGATTAATTTCTCATATCCTTTTTCTATGGTCAAATAAACACATTGATAATTTGGAAATCTAGATCACTCCCAGCCTCAAAGATTTGTTTAAGGCTAATTATAACTCCTGCGGGCCCTACCCAAGGATCTCAAGAGGGGGTCTCCACTTTTCTCGTCATGGAGTTGCAGAATTCGTGCTTTTAAAATAAAGTACTTCCCAGGGTCACCTACTAGGGATCTACTTCTTTAGAGAAATTTGCACAAACTTTGGGTTACTCCAGCGGCCAAGTTACCACACTATAGAACATTCTACTGCAAGCCCTATAACCCAGTCTTTATCCATCTAAATCACAATGGGCCAATTCTATTGGGAAAAATATAACTGACTCTCAGTTGGACTCTCTCCAGCAAGATCTGTAATAACATTCACATAGTATTGCTGGTAGGGAGACACACTATAAAGTGATGGTTGACGGGTATATGTACCCAACCAAACTACTTAAATTCTACCTGCACACAAGCAACTTATTCTGGAAGGGATGTGGATTTGGGGGAGACCACAAGCTTATTTGGTAGTGATGCCCAATAATTAAGATGTATGCTAGCTGCAATGAAAACAATGCTTGGCTACCCATTACAGGCAGATTTTCCCTCTACTACCTTGTCTCTGAATTATCAAACAAAAGCTGACCAAACTATATCCTAGAATAGCTTGAGCGCCAAATGAACTCTTGCGGATTATTGGAAGATAACTGAACCGTAACATATGGCATTTGTGGCTGTGGATTATTTTAGCAACGGAGTGATTGTGATTTTGGCTATGCGTATGTGTGTGTATATATATATATATATATATATATATATATATATATATTATCTACTGGCGGTCGCCAGTAGATAGTTATAGTTAGGACCTATTATCCATAGGAAATCCGCGACATTCTATTTGCAATAACGTTGGCGCCGGTTGACGAATCTTCGAAAGCTTCCAACTTGTTGGGGCGCTCCGGTCCGCTCCTACCCTGAAAGTCTCGGGGTGATACGTCGAGCGGGGGCTGAGAAAAAGGGGGTCCCAAAACGCGTTTTCCCCATTCATTTTTCCATAGGAACCTTTAGTCGCAGCTACAGCCCGAACTGCTGAACGGAATTACCCCAAATTTGACAAAGACGTAGCCCTTGGTTCAGACTGGTGCCTTTTGCTACAATGGTGTAAATCCGTTCAGTAGTTCCTGAGAAATTCACAATTAAAATCACATATATATCTATGGGCGCGTCGGATCCGCGTACCCTCCCGATCACGAGCTGCATGCTAATTGGCTGTCAACACTCCAAATCAGGAAGTGTTGGCAGCCATTTTATCCCTCGGTAGAACCGAGGGACAGAAACAAGTGCGCAAAGGGGGCAGGGTAGAAACACCCTGACCCCTAGGTCTGCTCAGGGGTCCCACAAGGACCCCTGGGCAGAAAAGCATTTTTTTTTTTAAATCGGCGGGATGCGCTTAGGGTGCGCGGATCCGCCGAGAAAAAAAAAGAAACAAGTGCGCAAAACGCACAAAGGGGGCAGGGTAGAAACACCCTAACCCCTAGGCCTGCTCAGGGGGTCCCACAAGGACCCCTGGGCAAAAAAAGCATTTAAAAAAAAAAAATAGGCAGGATGCGCTCAGGAGCGCGGATCCTGCCGAAAAAATCGAAGCGCGGTCTACCGCGCTCGATGCACTTGCCCCCGGGTGGGCCAAGTCCCGGGGGCATGCTGGAGGGGTTTATTTTATGTATGGGGGCCTCCAAGGGCCCCCAAGCCCGGGGACCGCCACCCCCGGGGCTTTATCATTAATGGTGCGGGAGGGCTCTGAGCCCTCCCGCAGCCCCGAGGACCGCCACCTCCCGGGGCTTTTTTTATTTATTTTTAAAACCTGTGTGGGGGCTCCAGCCCCACACGCCCGGGACCACCACCTCCCCGGGGCACTAAGAACATTGAAAATGGGGGTCCGTTTTGGACCCCCAAGCCCCGGGGACCACCACCTCCCCGGGGCTTTCAAAATGTAGGGAGGGGGCCGCGCGGCCCCCCTCCTGGAGACCCTTGATGGCCCTGGGGACCGCCACCCCCAGGGCCGGCTCCTGCAGTGTCCCGGGGTGCCTACCCCGGGACACTGTAGTTTGCTATGACAGGACGGGAGCCTCGCGGCTCCCGTCCTGTCATAGCAAACTTGGTTTGCATTTTGAAGAGAGAGCAGGAAACCTGTTCTCTCTTTCAAAATGCAAACCAATTGCTTTCCACACGGGGAGCAGCATGTTAGCTGCTCCCCATGTGGAAAAGGAATGCCGGCTCCCGTAGGACACGGGGAGCCGGCGGGACTGTGGGGGTTTGGGGACCCCCACACAGTCCCCAACCAGAGGCCAGGCCCCGGGGGATGGGGTCCCCGGGGCCATAAGTAGCCCGGGAGGGGGCCACGCAGCCCCCTCCCCAAATAAAAAAAATAAATAAATAAAAAAAATAAGGGCAAGGCCGGCCCCGGGGATGGGGTCCCCGGGGCCTTAAATGGCCTGAGGAGGGGGCCACGCAGCCCCCGTATTTTTATTTAAAAGAGGGCATGCCCCGGGGGATGGGGTCCCGGGGTCAATAGAGGCCCAGGGAAGGGGGCCACGCGGCCCCCTTCCTCGTTTTTTTTTTTTTTTTTAATAAAACAAAAAAAATGCCCAGGCCCCGGGGGATGGGGTCCCCGGGGCCAAAAGTGGCCGAGAGAAGGGGGCCACGCAGCCCCCTCCCATAAAAAAAAAAAAAAAACGGCATCGTGCCGGAGGCCTTGCCTCCTCCCTGCAGTACTCTGCAAACGAGCCCCCTGGCGCGTTTTAAGAAGGGAAGTAATTCCCCTTGAATGCTGGGGTCCCTGAGGCCAACTAGCCCACCAGGAACCTCCAGTATGCGCCAGGGGCTGCCTTGCAGAGAGGTGTACAGAGGCCACGCCCCTTTTACACCTCTCTGCAACGCAGCTCTGTGGCGCTTAATGGAGGTAGCTGGTGGGCTAGTTGCACCCCAGGGACCCTCAGGATTCAAGGGAGTTAATCCCCCGACTTAAAACGCGCCACGGGGCGCGTTTGCACAGTGGTGAAGGGAGGGGGCGGGGCCTGATGTGACATGTGTGCAAACAGGCCCCATGGCGCGTTATAAGATGGGGAATTAAATTCCCTTCAATCCTGAGGGTCCCTGGGGGCCAACTAGCCCAACAGGTACATCCAGAAAGCGCCACAGAGCTGCGTTGCAGAGAGGTGTAAAAGGGGTGTGGCCTCTCTACACGTCTCTGCAACGCAGCCTCTGGCGCATACTGGAGGTTCCTGGTGGGCTAGTTGGCCCCTAGGGACCCTCATGATTCAAGGGGACTTAATCCCCCAACTTAAAACGCGCCACAGGGCGCGTTTGCACAGATGTCACCTCAGGCCCCGCCCCTCCCTTCACCATTGTGCAAATATTCCTCTAAAATCTGCCAAACTACGAATTCTGATTTACTCACCTGTTATCAGGAGAGACCTCAGTGCTGCATCTTTCAGCCCAGTACTAATCCTGAAAAGTAATTTTAACCGTACTTACCAGTAACTTGAATTTCCTTCCATAGGATATCATTGCCTGCTTTTTGCTGAAAAAGTTTCTAAGTGTTGATTTTTGAAACATACAAATATTCCTCTAAAATCAGCCGAAATACGAATTCCGATTTACTCACCTGTTATCAGGAGAGAACCCAGTGCTGCATCTTTTAGCCCAGCACTGACCCTGAAAAGTAATTTTAACCGTACTTACCAGTAACTTATATTTTCTTCCATAGGAATCCATTGTCTGGTTTTCAGCAGAAAAGTTTGTGTCGATTTTCACAAACTACAAATATTCCTTAAAAATCGCCTGTATGACTTAAACGCATTCTTTCAACTGTTTACAGGAGATGCACCAGTGCTGGATCCAGGATCCAACACTGAGTAAGAAAAAGTAACGATAACAGTTTTTACCTGCTAAGTGAATTTCCTTCCATAGGATAACATTGGTGATTCTATGAGAAAAAGTTTCTAAGTGTCAACTTTTAAAATACAATAATATTCCTTAAAAATCACTACTGTAACCAAAACGCTTTTACTCAACTGTTTACAGGAGATGTCCCAGGACTGAATCTAGGATCCAGTCCTGTGGTTAGAAAAGTAATCCATAAAGTAACTAATTGCATTTAACTAGAAATTCACATTGAGCTGAATGTTGCATTGTGTTTGAAAATGTGTTGCCCATTGCAACAACTGTAACTACTGTACTTAAAAGTCTATTGCCTATGTGCAAAATATTTAAACTAAAGTAATTCATTCTGAGAAAGTATTTTTTGTAATGTATAATGTAATTACAATGTAATTTAAAAAATAAAATATGTAAAAAAAAATTGTTTCTAAAAATGTAGTAAATCAGTATGAAAAAAATAAATATAACAATTAATACATTTAAAAATTGTCATTTACAAAACCTTTGAAATTCACTGAAAAAACCGTAGGTTTCAGACATGTTATAGTTAGGAATTAGCATTTAAAAAACCTTTGAAATTCACTGAAAAAACCATAGGTTTCAGGCACGTTATAGTTAGAAATTAGCATTTAAAAAGCCTTAGAAATTCACTGAAAAAACCATAAGGTTTTAGGGACAGTTCTAGTTAGTTGGACATTGCACTCGTACAAAACCCGTGAAATTCCCCGTTATAGTTAGTTCAGGTAACTATAACTCGCGCCCCATAATGCACTGCTGATGACGTCACATATTACATCACTCATGACATGGTCAGTGACATCACTGATGACATCACTGATGACATCTCAAATGACATCACTGATGACATCATCCATGTGAGAATTTAATGCATCTTCTCACACCCTAATATAAGTTTTGATACACCCACTCTACATTACAGACTGCCATTCTCAAAACCATACACACTCCAATACCAATAAGTACATACCCACTCACTGATTCTTAGGTCTACACACACACATCTACTCACTCACCCGTACAGTCACTCATACTTACAGTCACTCAGTACAGGACTATCATATGCACTCATACACCTATATAAACACTCACACAACGCAACTCATCCATAGAGGTACTCACACACCTAGTCAGTCATGCAAATAATTAATCACACTCCAATTTACTCACCTATACAGTTATACACACCAGCTCACTTACTCATAAAAATACTAGCACATTCTTACGCTCCTATGCAATCACTGATGCAAGTACACACTCATCCATATAGCCACTCTCACAATCACACACTCTCACTTATAGCCATTTATATACTCCAACACACATATATACTGCCTTTCACATATGTAGTTACTCACACATGTACCACTGAGATATACATTCAATCACTAACACACCCATACACACACTCACCCACCCATACAGTCCATCACAGACGCACTCTTGAAACCATGCACCCAGTGAATCACCCACTCACACATCTATGCACAGAGTCACACACACCCCACCCACACAAACACTGAGGCACCCATACAGATACTCAGAGAACCAATCCATAACCCATATAGACACTCATTTAGCTAGTCAGAAACCCATGCAGTTGCTTACACAACAACAGACAGACGGATACAGACATTCACACAGTTTAGTCACTCACCCATGCATCCAGTAAGATACGTTTAATCACTCACTTATAGACTCAGTCACGCACCTACTAAATCATCCATTCAGGCGCTTCTACACCCACTCATTCTTCAATACGCCTTTCCCTATATATATTAAACATATTTAAACTTTACAGAAACACACAGTCACTGGATGATGTCATCAGTGATGTCATCAGTGATGTCATTTGAGATGTCATCAGTGATGTCATCAGTGATGTCACTGACCATGTCATGAGTGATGTAATATGTGACGTCATCAGCAGTGCATTGCGGGGCGCGAGTTATAGTTACCTGAACTAACTATAACGGGGGAATTTCACGGGTTTTGTACGAGTGCAATGTCCAACTAACTATAACTGTCCCTAAAACCTTATGGTTTTTTCAGTGAATATATATATATATATATATATATATATATATATATATATCCACATGAAAATCCAAGAGTGTCCAGTCACACCGGCACTACACAAGGACACAGACTCCACAGCAGTTGAAGTGGCAAGGTGTTTATTAATTAACCATCATTGTCCAAAGATGCGTTTCGGCCGCCAGACATGCCAGATATATATTATCCACATTCTCAGATTCCATTTACTTGTTTCTAAATGTATTTGTGCTTTAACTATATTTTACTTCCATTTTTCTTTAACGTTATTAATATACATAAATATATCTAATTCAGTAATATAATCAATATATTTTAAAATTACTTTAATATTACTTGTACTATTTTAATTTAACACATTTTAAATGTACCCAGCCTCCTTCCTTCAAAGGAAATTACAGTTCCTTGCTATGATGTTTGTGCGGCTTCTGATGTTACGATGCTGGTGCTGGTTTTGGATGAGCCAGCCCAACATTGCCCAAAACTTAACTATTGCGCATATACAGAATCTTTAACTATGCATACTTTAATGTGTGGGTATGTTCCTATATATTTAACACCTACTGCAGGGGGAAGAAACCTTTACAACTCTCCCCAAACTGTACTGTAGCACTCGTCCTAAACCTCTTTTGAACTATCCCCCCTATAATCAATCTGTGACTCATCCCAAAAATCTCATACTATTATGGACTCTCATAAAGCCCTTTCCAAACTCTTCCCTCCTTTATCCCTCCTTTATCCTATTCATCCAACTAACAGGCGCACATGTTCACCACTCCCAAAATCAATCTATATTTTCCTTTTACTAATCCACCTTGGGTTCTGGCGTAGTGTGCTACTAGCCGAAAAGGGCTACATTGACTCGTCACGGATAGTAAGTGCCATATAAATACATTTACAGTTGTCAGCATCTGTATCGAAAACGTGGGAGCCCTCTGAAGCAGTTTGGAAGCCAGTATTAACTTATTTGCCACAAAGTCTACCCCATCTAACGTGCCTGGCTCGTTTACGAGCTTTAAACGTGTTTCATCATTAAGCTGCACAATGTTTTACTTTCCTAATGGGATGTGATAGAAACAACTGTTACCTAGTACCGGTAGAAAGCATTATGACTCGACATTCCTGTCTTTATGGGGGAGGAGGAAATGTTGTAGGATTTATTCTTAATAGTTTCCTTTTTTTGTTGATGTGATGCCTTGTTCGCATTGCATCTAACATTTATGGAAAACGAATAAACATAATATGGTAAAAAAAAAAAAAAGTAAATCGATTCTTGGGTATGTAAGGGCACCTAGAACTGGGTTAGTGACACCTCATTGGCCACTAAAGCATCTTTTGTCATACAGATGGAGTCAGTTGTAATGAAGCCCTCTCGAGGATGGTGACATCAGGTGGGCATTAAGTCATGTGACAGACACACCACCCACAACTTCACATAGCAAATTTCTACATTCTCACCCAAAGGAAATGTAAAAAGAAATGCTGTGAAGGCTGCACGACTGGAATCGTGAGGGAGGGGGTGTGGGTTGTCGCTTTTAGGTAACATATTTGTCATAAAAGTCTCGGAAAGGAAAGTGACTGGGATAATCAACTGAAAAACTCTGCGACAAAGCATATGCTGAAGATCAATAAAAACAGTGTCTATTATAGAATCGATTACAGCAATGCACTATATTTTGGCTTACCAGAGTACCTGATGGACAAATTCCAAGTGATCCAGAATGCGGCGGCCCGGCTACTGTTAAATGTTCCTATGAGAACACGAATTTCGCCACATTTGCGTGCATTCCATTGGCTGCCCATCCATCAGGGAAAGAGTCAAATCTTGTATTAGTACATGATGCCTTGTATCAATCAGACCCTGCCTACCTTGGAGCCAGATTTGGCTTTTATAACCCCAGAAGACAACTAAGATCTGTGTGCAAGATTTGGTGGAAGGTCTCTAGTGTACCTGGGTTCTGTAGCCTGGAATCTGCTTCCTCTGGGACTGCGGATTACGAGCAATGTGGCAGTGTTTAAGAAGAAACTTAAAACGTGGCTCTTTGCGCAAGTCTGAGCCTCCTTTCATATTCTGACCCAGCTGCTTTCCCACCGGGACACTCCTTGAAGTAGGTGTGCGCTCTAAATTGCTATCATCATCATTATTAAACCAACACGTTTTCAGCTTTAGACGAATACTTTAGTCATCAAGTTCTTTCTGGAAATCTTCACATTTAAAGGTGGCGTTATGGACTTAGTATTGACTCACCAGCCTCTCTAGAGGGGCGATAACATTATTTCCTAGATATTGTGGCATTTTATGTATAGCATTTACAACCTGTTACTAGAAGATGAACATGAACTCGTCAGACCTTCCTTTTCTGATTTTACCTTCTCCCAGGAACACATGCACATTAGTCAAGTGAAAACTAATTTAATCATTCTTAACATAAGCCCTACATACTCATAGGTTTTGACACTCCTATTTGCAACTAACCAGTATCCTGCCACCTAGAGGAGGGACCTGTAACAGCTTCTCACATCTGCTCATAAACTTCATGGTTAACCAGTCATTGTGCATGTGTATGCAGTGAATCCTCATTCCTATCTATGAGTAGGCAGCCGCCACAGTGACCTTCTTTTTGACAAGTCGTCGTGGCCTGAAATCTTCTCTTACGGTCACCAATTCCCATACGGTTGTCTCACCCCTGAAACTCCTCGTTTTTAGGTCTCGCCCTGAAAGCCAGCGCTTCAGCGCTGGCTCTGGGCGAGACATTTTGTAGTGTGGGCTTCAGAAAAGCGACCATAACTTTTGGCTGGCCTAGAGCATGCGAGAACGCGCACAGTAATGCGCTTTCCTCGCATGCTCCAGGCCATCTGGCTTTCCTCTTTATTGCTCCTCCCCCTCCCCCACCACAGAGCGTGTCTAGCGGACGTGCGGCCGCGCGTCACTTGCTCTCCGGCTGCTCCCCCTCCCCCACCACAGCGCCCGGCCAATGCTCGTTAATTAGTGCAGCGCGCGCGCGCGCACCACTCGCGTGTTTAGCTGCTGCTTGTTGGAGCTTATCATGTGTGACTAGCTCCCCTTAGTTTCCTGATCTACAACTTTACTCAGGGCTTTTTTGTGTCTCATTAGACCTTCGACACATTTTTGACATTTCTCAGATATTTTGTCCACTCTCCTGTGTACCCGTCCTTTCTTATCTGTTCGTACTTATACTCACACACTCCAGTGCGTTTTATCTTTGTTTGCCCCCCTTTCTCACCCCCTCTACTATTTTGTACCACCACTTTGTTTAGATTCGGCTACTGCCTCTCCCATACTTTTGAGGCTTTTCCGCCTTTCTGCACTCCTCCTTGAGCGCGGTGCAGCCACGATAGTATTTCCTCTTTCCCCTTCATTTTTCGGGGTTTCCATGGCTACAGACGCTTTCTCGTCCATCTGCGGCCCTCTCTGACGCCTGACGTCACTCGGACGTCATTATCTTTGAGGATACATCAATGCAGCTGCTGCACACACTCGTGTCAGACTGCAGAGATTGCCGCTTCTTTTCCGCCTTCAGGATGCAGGTTTTACCCTAGGACTCATATCGGTGAGTCCTCCAGCCCTCTATTTCGCTTTCCTTTTACAGTACTTTGCTGCTAAGCTGACCCTCTATGACTGTGTCCTCTAGAATGAGACTACCTTTCCAGCACCGTTTCAGCGGTTTCCAATCCTTCTTGAGTAGAGTGCCAGTATTCTTAGGTTTCTCTTTTGCCTTAACTATTTTCTGCGAGCCTCTGCACCAGTTTATTCAAACGCCATTACGGCCTTTATGCCATTAGTTATTTTTAGTTGGAGCATTTTCTTTTCTTTGCATTTGTCCCGTGCACTAATGACTCATATATGACCCGTGCACTCGAGACTTCCTCATTCACACTATTCTATTCAAACGCCATTACGGCTTTCATGCCACTAAGTTACTTTTAGTTGGAGCATTTTCTTCTCTTTACAATTGTTCCGTGCTCTTAATGACTCCAATATGACCCGTGCCCTCGAGACTTCCTATCTTAGACTAATGCCGATCGGTCAGCCAAGACCTTTCATTTTGCACGCATGTTTTTAGAATACCGCGCTTGCATGATATGTAGAATACCGCGCTTTTCCCTGGCATCTCCACTTTTGCTCTTTTGCTCTCTCTCTCTCTAGCTTGCTCTTTCTTAGAGGTCTCTTCTACCTACCGGATTTGAGACCATTTTACTATATCAATCCCTTTTCTTTTCTTCATTCTTTTTCTCCTCTCCTACCGCATGCAGTGTTTTGACCTGTGGTATCTTCTTACTCTCCCTTCTCCCCATGGCTCTCCTTTTCACAGACGTTTAGCCTGAAACTTTGGACGACTATTCGGAGTATCTTACTATGACTTACTTGGTAAGCTAATTATTTTCTTTTCTTCGATTTCTCCTCGAGATTGTATATGATCACATGGACAACACATTGATACGCTACTACTATATTCTCACATGTCAGTTTTTATTCTACTATACATGAGTTGGAAGAGACATATGTGCATTTTATTTAGCGGTATCTTGCATATTTGCCAGAACTTAGGCTAATGTTTGCATTTTCGCCATGTCCGTTTCATGTTTTATTTCTGTCGTATTTTTCTGTAGTACTGTTACCGTCGTATACAGTCTTTTTCTACTGCTTTCAGATGGTCGATGACTTTGCATTTCGCCTTTATTTTGTCATTCTTGTAAATAGCCATTCTCAACGGATACAACGCTCGTTAGCGTGCCCTAGGATGATATCCTACCCATTACTCTCCCCGTGCATGGTTATGACCTACGCTGTGTTCATTTTTGATCCTTTTAGGTTATTCCACAGAATTGTACTTTGTATGTGACCAATGTTGATTATGACCCACGCTGTGTTCATTTTTTTGATCTGTTTAGGTTATTCTACAGAGTTGTGCCCTGTATGTAACTAATGTTGATTTTCTGTTTGTTTTATCCCTTTTTGTTCCCTTGCATTTTTCTTTTATTTTCTTCCTGGTGTGTGGGCACCGCTGACTGTCACTACACACGGTGCTGATACACATTTGATCTCAACTTACACGATGTTCTTCTTGCACTTTTTTGGTAACCTGATCCTTTCATCCCTGAACCACCTACCCTCACGGGCCTCCCCACCTTCCTTCATGCCTTACCCTTTTCCCTTTTCTTTCTCCTTTTTCTTACTCTTACTTTCTGGTTTATAATCAGCCTTGAAAAAGCCTTGGCCAGCAGGCCTCGGGCGAAACACGTGTCGGCTGTGTCTTGTTCGTAGTCCTTATCTACACTATAGAGGATAAATCATGAATAAAATATAGGAATTTAATAACCCTTGGTCTTGTTATATGTACTACCAACTGTAATACTGGGATTACATCAACCCTGAGATTAGAGTGAATTCCGAAGGCACCAAACCCTTTCACTTTGTGAACAATTGTCTTTTTCTGGTGGCCTCTGGGTGAAAACCACCGATTAGGGTGAGCCGATTACAATAATTGGGTCTTGTCAAGTTGTGCGTGAACCCTGGTGGCACCCACCTCTCCCTCATGAACCTACCATATCTTCAAAGTTTATGATGCTCAGTAGGAACCTCTAGGAGCAGCTGGCGGTGGTGCACCTAGACAAACAGTATGGTGCCTTGCTCACTACGGACCCCTAGGAACAGCTTGCAGTACGGCACCTTTTATTTATGTTTTGAAACCCAAAACCTAAACAAAAGGGAATGGCATTTACAACGCCAATAGCTCAAACTTGCGTGAATGCGAGACCTATTGCATTGCAAATGCTTGTTATTTATTGCTTTCCTTATTTCCTACTTCCTTGCATTATGCTTTCAGATGTGTTCAGAGTAAACTGAAATGTTGTTTGCACTGGAGTTAAGAAACTGCTATTGTTTTCTTGAGTCATTGATTATGATGAAAGCTAATTCCACCGCTGTGTTTTCTGGTTTTTGAGTTTGATCTGGTAAGGGATAGCTGAATGACTGCCGCTGATGATGAGTTGGTGAAGGCAGTCTAGAAGAGCAGATTCGAGGGATCATTCTTGTTGAATGTAGCATATAACCTGCCAGTCTGACAGGTCTTCACACTCTTTATACGCGGAGGTTACTCACTCAAGGGACATGCAGGTGAAACAGGTAACCGGAAAAGGGGAGAGCACCAGGTCAAGCCACCTACCATTTCTTCCTCTGGTGCCTCATGATTTGTTCGAACTGGATCTAGTATGTTCGGTCCACTGTCTACTACGTAATGGTCTGTCTGGAAGTTCCCAATTTCAATCATGGAATGTGGGTATCTATGCAGGAAGCAAGCAATTACGGAAAGAGAGCAGAGTTTAAGGGTCAGCAACTGGTCTGTTGATAAATGAAAAAAATCCAACTTATTGAATATGTTAAGAATTTGCAAAGTTTTAGTTGATTTTCCTCTGGAAGCAGAGTAGTGAATAATCACCCAAAGTTTCTGCTGTGTACCCGGGTCCTTGCTACTAATTATCTTGGTCTCGCAAAAGCCCGATACTGTCAAATAAAGACCTCTATTTGGAAGCCTGCTGATTATGCCAATATTTTGCATCTTGATCTCCCTTACCAAACTATTCATTTTTCAAAGATCTGACCATAGCAGCTCGTACGGTAATTGGACTAACATCAGACCTATATGTCCAGAGCCGAATGAAAGCTCAAATGGCTTGCTGCAGCCAACATCAATCAATCTAAAATGACCAAAATACATAGATGTGTATGACAATGCTTCCACTACCTCCTGCGGTAAAGAACAGCGTGCTCTTGCTCATCTTGCACATGCACATGCCAGTTTGAGGGGACAAAGAGGGAAGCAAGTGCAGTGCTGCATTCAAGTAGCAGCTTCTAGCTGGTGGCCCTTTCTTGTTAAGCTTTATGTATATAAGGAAATACCTGCACCTGTACCTGGGATGTCAATCTTTTTGGAAAATACCCAGTAGAAGTTGTGCATGGGAGTAGATGTTTTGGTGTATATATAATATGAAACTATATAATCTTGTGTGTTATGAAGGAAGCCGTTCCTACGCCTTACCATCCTCAATCCACCACTCTGTGCCTCAAGAAATCTTGGAGAACACTGTTCATAATGATATTGTCTGTTATTTCTATATTAGTATTGTAAGGCACATCACCATTGAGAGTTCATCAGCGGTTAGCAACAGACCAGGAATACCCTGTGTTGGAATCACTGTGTAAAAAGTATGTATGAGGACATGGTGTGAAGGGTACCTTCTGGGAAGGTGTCCCTGATTGTCATGGTGTGAAGGGTACCTTCTGGGAAGGTGTCCCTGATTGTCATGGTGGTTGGGGGAACTGTGACAGCAACCTTTTAAAAAAAAAACAAATACACCAATACAGGAGCTATAACAGGGTCTACAGTTCACTATATCATGGGTCCGTTCAGTGGCCCGAGTTTGTGCTTAAATTCTATAATGGATGCATTATTTCCCCTCCCAGTCCACATTGAAGAGGGGGGGGTCTGCCATGTCTCCCTCTCTTAACTCACGTTCATGTCCCATCCCCCCTTATCTTATCAAATTTTTCATGCACCTCTCCCTTTGTAGACTTCCCTTTCCATTATTCTACAAAATTCCATTCCTAATTCCCAGTTTTGATGTGTAGGGAGAAGCCCAGATCTCTGTGCAATGTCCCACTTAGCCACCATACAGCCCAAGTTTACTAACAGTTTCTGGTATCTGGAATAGTCTGTTGGACCCCATATACCCAGTAGTGCCAACCTGGGCTGCAGTTCCAAAGGTAACCCAGCTGTTGCCGCCGACAAGTTCCCAACTGTTTCCCAGATGGTTCGAATACGGGGACAGCTTCATATTCTGTGTAGAAAAGTACCCTCCATTCTATAATGTCAGACAGTTTGCGTCTCCAGCACTACCAATCTTGTAAGCATCCTTTGCACCGGTCTCGGTAGATGAGGGTGCTTCTCGGGTGTAGTTGATGGTGATCTGATGTTTAAAAAGCAGGTGTTCAATGTTGCTGTTTGCTGAAGTAATAGATCGCTGAATGTGCTCTTTGAAGATGATGGTGTGTCTGCCTCAGGGTGTTAGTCCTGTCTTCTGATCTTGTATTTTGGGGGGCATAGCCGTGGCGATTTTGGGTGCCGACGTGGAGTCAGCCAGGTGTGTGTCAGGAAGAGCAGGTCCGGTAAGTGGTCGTGCAGCAGGTCTCAGATTTTGGTGTGTTTTTTTTTTTTTTTGGTGGCGTGTATGGCAAGGGAGCAGGTCTTGAAGAGCAGTCAGGGTAGGGTTAGGGGGTTGATGTAGGTCAGGGGATCATGGTGGTGCATGAGGTCTGTGTTGGGTGAGGTGCGTGCGGAGTGTAGCCTGCAGTTATGAGAGGGTACAGGAGAAGTGGCAAGCGAAGCAGGAGAAAGAACTTTCTGCTTTGGCCATCGAGACTCTGCAAGATAAAGGCACAGAACAACGTCAAAGAAAGAATGAGAGAGGCACAGAAGATGGAAGGTGCACAGAAAGAGCGTGAGGTGAGAGAGAGAGAGAGACACACACACGAGGAAGGAAGGCTCATCGCAGTTGTGGAGCGGGAAACGATAGGGCTGGGCAAGGGCGCAGGGTCCGCGCAAAGCAATATAGTGAATGTGGCAAAAATGGCCATGGTGAATTCCTTGCAGAGAATTCATAGCTTTAGTAAGAAGGAGGATCAGTTTTATTAATATATCCCTGTGCAAGTGATAAATCTAGACCGTGTTCATGCGCACCTATATTTAATTGAAATGAAAGGGTAATGGTAATCGAAGGAATTTCTTATAAGAGAAATGTGCATATGTGTTTGGAGTCACAACTGAAAGGCTTTGGTTTAGCTTGTTGCTAGGATAAGGAATTTTTTGCTGACACCCAAATATGTTGAAAAACATGATGCTTGCTTTTGTACTACCAATTGTTTTTGCCATTGTGAAAATTTCAATAAAAGTAGTCGTGGTATATAAAGTGCTTTCCTTGTTCGTGTCTATAGTTCCAATATTTTTGTTTTTCCCTGTAATATAGTTTTAACAGGCTTTACTGATAAGACTTTAAAACTACAATTTCTGTTATAAAGTTATGATGCTTTTAGTGACTCTTGGCTGTTGTCTGTTTGCAGCGATCGTGGATGATGAAAGACTCTCCGCAGAGGAAATGGACGAGAGGAGGCACCAGAACATTGCCTACGAGTACCTGTGTCACCTGGAGGAAGCCAAACGGTAAAAGATGGATTTATTTGATCACTCTTTGCCAAATGAAATTCACGCCTGTCATGGCGGCAAAAGTATCCCAGAGACCAATGTGGATGGTGGTGGTGGTGGTGGTGATGATGATGACTCGGTACTTTCCTTGTGATATTGTGAATTGCTTATTGGACGAGGTGATGGGGCTGGATCTGTTGTGTTGCACATGTGTGCAAAATGCAGGGCACTACTTTGCATCGTGAAGACCGCATACCTTAAACAAAACGACATACAGCGCTAGCCTCTTTGGTCTTCTGTCTACGGAAAGACATGAATTTAAAAAAAGGGGGAGAGCGAAGGTTGATAACGGCCTGCCCCATGCCCTCCCTAAAAGTAATCCTATTTCGAAAAATTTGACATTGCGGAAAGTTCCCAACTGAGGCCAAAAAATGTGATTTAAGTGGGGGATTTGTTCCACCTTCTGTTTAAGAATGGCTGGCTGGTTGTAGACTTGAGGTTGTTTTTTATTTCTCTTTTGGGCAGGGCCTTACAGATTATAATAGTGTCCTATTAAGCGATCAGGCAAATTCCATCCAGTTAATGTTAGGAATATGCAGGGAGGACAGTTTGCTGAATCATTTTGAAATGGATGTCTTTGATCAGATGGCAGATTATTGGAACTCCGTTAATTCTTTACACTCCCCTTCTCTGTTGGACCCATGAAGGAGGAGGGAGTTTTCCTTCCCTGGAGAGCATGTTGGTTTCTGGCAGCATACCCTCGAAACCAAGATCCTTCTAGGTGGCATCTGCATACATCTAGAGCCATGCACGTTGATTACCTGTGACAAGGGGTGCATCAGCTGTGGATGTTGAAAAGTAAATGAATTAAGTGTGGCATAACAAGGCAAACTCTTTGCGTTCTTTAAAACTTGTGGCAGTGCCCGATGTTGTCAATGCGCCTCCAAAGTACCCTTTCTATAGCTCTGTAGTACAGCGGATCATTCCTGTTTCTTTAATGGATCTGAGACTCTCTAATGGATTGTGAGTTCAATGGTATGGGAGACCTAGTGTATTTTTATTTTTGTCAGTCTAGATCAACATGTTGTTGGAAGTAAGTAGTTCGTTCTTTGGGGCGCCGTTAAGGAGTGGATGGAAAAGATGGCGCCCTGTCAAGGTTTTGCACTTCTTTGCCTGTTCAGAACTTGCTGGTTATGTGATTAAAAAGCTCTTACAGGTAGCTCAGCTGCTGTCACCCCTATAGCTTTGAAGATGCTTCCGCAGATGTGCGATGAATGGTGTCTTAGAAGAGATAACTGTAAGAAAACGTGATGACGTAAGAACGAATGGCCAGAAGGGATTGACATCTCCTTGTCGCTTAATGGTATATTTTTAGAGTGCAGTAATTTCACAAGAAAACAGTCACTACACAGATTACATGTCTTTCGTTCCTCGAATAACTGAATTAAGGAATTCATGCTTAGGGGCTTAATGGTTTTACAACAAGCAAATAGGACCAGTACCAACTGTACGTTTGAAACATGTTTTCTGTTTCTGAAGTACATGTGAATTTGTGTTTCTGAAGTACATGTGAGTTTGTGCTTCTGAAGTACATGTGAGTTTGTGCTTCTGAAGTACATGTGAGTTTGTGCTTCTGAAGTACATGTGAGTTTGTGCTTCTGAAGTGCATGTGAGTTTGTGCTTCTGAAGTACATGGGAATTGGTCTAAGCCAGTCTACCAAAAGTACACCACCTTTGTTATTTTATTTGTTGCAATAACTCATGTTGGTGAACATCCACCCTTGAAGGGGGTAGCCCAGTGAGCGAACATCCCAAAAAGATCAAATGCTTGGCTTAGATGGGCTTTCCTTTATTACTGCTCCCAATGCGAGTCGATACAAAAGGGGATGCCCAGACGTGGGTCCCTTGCTCACTTTGCCACTGGATTCAGGCAAGCCTGGCTGATGACGGCTGGAATGCCAGAAACCGGTCCTAGGATGCTTGTTTCCGGTCCAGGGAAGACATGGCTTGGCAGTTCGGGCTGGACTGTTCCCATGAGGCACAGGGTCAGACTGATTTGCATATGGCCATGTCTGAACTGGGGTGGTGGAGTGAGCTAAAGAATGATGATGGATTAAACCCAGATCAGTTGACTGGGGGTGAGTGTTTGATTGGCTCAAGCGTTCCGTCCATCATCCCCTTTTGTATCGCTTTGTTCGCCCTAAGTTGGCGGGGGTATGCCCAGACGTGGGTCCCTTGCTCACTTTGCCACTGGATTCAGGCAAGCCTGGCTGATGACGGCTGGAATGCCAGAAACCGGTCCTAGGATGCTTGTTTCCGGTCCAGGGAAGACATGGCTTGGCAGTTCGGGCTGGACTGTTCCCATGAGGCACAGGGTCAGACTGATTTGCATATGGCCATGTCTGAACTGGGGTGGTGGAGTGAGCTAAAGAATGATGATGGATTAAACCCAGATCAGTTGACTGGGGGTGAGTGTTTGATTGGCTCAAGCGCTCCGTCCATCATCCCCTTTTGTATCGCTTTGTTCGCCCTAAGTTGGCGGGGGTATGCCCAGACGTGGGTCCCTTGCTCACTTTGCCACTGGATTCAGGCAAGCCTGGCTGATGACGGCTGGAATGCCAGAAACCGGTCCTAGGATGCTTGTTTCCGGTCCAGGGAAGACATGGCTTGGCAGTTCGGGCTGGACTGTTCCCATGAGGCACAGGGTCAGACTGATTTGCATATGGCCATGTCTGAACTGGGGTGGTGGAGTGAGCTAAAGAATGATGATGGATTAAACCCAGATCAGTTGACTGGGGGTGATTGTTTGATTGGCTCAAGCGTTCAGTCCATCATCCCCTTTTGCATCGCTTTGTTCGCCCTAAGTTGGCGGGGGTATGCCCAGACGTGGGTCCCTTGCTCACTTTGCCACTGGATTCAGGCAAGCCTGGCTGATGACGGCTGGAATGCCAGAAACCGGTCCTAGGATGCTTGTTTCCGGTCCAGGAAGACATGGCTTGGCAGTTCGGGCTGGACTGTTCCCATGAGGCACAGGGTCAGACTGATTTGCATATGGCCATGTCTGAACTGGGGTGGTGGAGTGAGCTAAAGAATGATGATGGATTAAACCCAGATCAGTTGACTGGGGGTGAGTGTTTGATTGGCTCAAGCGTTCCGTCCATCATCCCCTTTTGTATCGCTTTGTTCGCCCTAAGTTGGCGGGGTATGCCCAGACGTGGGTCCCTTGCTCACTTTGCCACTGGATTCAGGCAAGCCTGGCTGATGGCGGCTGGAATGCCAGAAACCGGTCCTAGGATGCTTGTTTCCGGTCCAGGGAAGACATGGCTTGGCAGTTCGGGCTGGACTGTTCCCATGAGGCACAGGGTCAGACTGATTTGCATATGGCCATGTCTGAACTGGGGTGGTGGAGTGAGCTAAAGAATGATGATGGATTAAACCCAGATCAGTTGACTGGGGGTGAGTGTTTGATTGGCTCAAGCGTTCCGTCCATCATCCCTTTTTGTATCGCTTTGTTCGCCCTAAGTTGGCGGGGGTATGCCCAGACGTGGGTCCCTTGCTCACTTTGCCACTGGATTCAGGCAAGCCTGGCTGATGACGGCTGGAATGCCAGAAACCGGTCCTAGGATGCTTGTTTCCGGTCCAGGGAAGACATGGCTTGGCAGTTCGGGCTGGACTGTTCCCATGAGGCACAGGGTCAGACTGATTTGCATATGGCCATGTCTGAACTGGGGTGGTGGAGTGAGCTAAAGAATGATGATGGATTAAACCCAGATCAGTTGACTGGGGGTGAGTGTTTGATTGGCTCAAGCGTTCCGGTCCATCATCCCTTTTGTATCGCTTTGTTCGCCCTAAGTTGGCGGGGTATGCCCAGACGTGGGTCCCTTGCTCACTTTGCCACTGGATTCAGGCAAGCCTGGCTGATGGCGGCTGGAATGCCAGAAACCGGTCCTAGGATGCTTGTTTCCGGTCCAGGGAAGACATGGCTTGGCAGTTCGGGCTGGACTGTTCCCATGAGGCACAGGGTCAGACTGATTTGCATATGGCCATGTCTGAACTGGGGTGGTGGAGTGAGCTAAAGTATGATGATGGATTAAACCCAGATCAGTTGACTGGGGGTGAGTGTTTGATTGGCTCAAGCGTTCCGTCCATCATCCCCTTTTGTATCGCTTTGTTCGCCCTAAGTTGGCGGGGGTATGCCCAGACGTGGGTCCCTTGCTCACTTTGCCACTGGATTCAGGCAAGCCTGGCTGATGACGGCTGGAATGCCAGAAACCGGTCCTAGGATGCTTGTTTCCGGTCCAGGAAGACATGGCTTGGCAGTTCGGGCTGGACTGTTCCCATGAGGCACAGGGTCAGACTGATTTGCATATGGCCATGTCTGAACTGGGGTGGTGGAGTGAGCTAAAGAATGATGATGGATTAAACCCAGATCAGTTGACTGGGGGTGAGTGTTTGATTGGCTCAAGCGTGTCCGTCCATCATCCCCTTTTGTATCGCTTTGTTCGCCCTAAGTTGGCGGGGGTATGCCCAGACGTGGGTCCCTTGCTCACTTTGCCACTGGATTCAGGCAAGCCTGGCTGATGACGGCTGGAATGCCAGAAACCGGTCCTAGGATGCTTGTTTCCGGTCCAGGGAAGACATGGCTTGGCAGTTCGGGCTGGACTGTTCCCATGAGGCACAGGGTCAGACTGATTTGCATATGGCCATGTCTGAACTGGGGTGGTGGAGTGAGCTAAAGAATGATGATGGATTAAACCCAGATCAGTTGACTGGGGGTGAGTGTTTGATTGGCTCAAGCGTTCCGTCCATCATCCCCTTTTGTATCGCTTTGTTCGCCCTAAGTTGGCGGGGGTATGCCCAGACGTGGGTCCCTTGCTCACTTTGCCACTGGATTCAGGCAAGCCTGGCTGATGACGGCTGGAATGCCAGAAACCGGTCCTAGGATGCTTGTTTCCGGTCCAGGGAAGACATGGCTTGGCAGTTCGGGCTGGACTGTTCCCATGAGGCACAGGGTCAGACTGATTTGCATATGGCCATGTCTGAACTGGGGTGGTGGAGTGAGCTAAAGAATGATGATGGATTAAACCCAGATCAGTTGACTGGGGGTGAGTGTTTGATTGGCTCAAGCGTTCCGTCCATCATCCCCCTTTTGTATCCCAATGCGAGTCAGTCACTGTAAACAAAGTTAAAATGACCTGCACTGTATATCTCGTGCACGCCAGGAATGAAAGATACTTTCAACTAATTGTGCCAGTTTTACAAGTATTGAAGACACAGGTTTTGCGTTAACCCAAAAGGATGTTCCAAAAATGTCTGAAATATCTTAGATACGATGTCAATGATATCCTTGTTTAAAAGTGATATTTACGCTTTCTATGCGTGTGTAATGTTATCACACCCACCTGTCACATTTTAAGAAAAACTTATTGTTAGAAAAGTGTTTATTAAATGCACAAGAATGCATTCTGGATACCAGCACTCTTTCCTCACGTATTTACAGTATTTCTTGCTTTTTGGACTAAACTAAATGAAATGTTCTCTTCCAGAACTCCTGCATTGTCTGATTTATTTTTGACTTTTGTAGTGGAGGCAACACAAAACCATCTTTTTTTTTCTAGTATCTCAATAGATATTTTGATCCACGAGATGCACCACCTTGCGAAAAAGCTTGGAACAATTTTCGTAACTTTTTTCTACTTGACCCTTTTATCCGTGTTTTTGGGTAATCAAATTCTAGAGTCACCGAGAAACATCGGATGAGGAAAACAGCGTTAAGAAAATTTCATTAAGCATTGGTTAAAACACAAACTTAGACTGCGCCGTTCTTGTATTCTTTTTTAATTCCATGAATGTTTGATTTAGGAGTTCTCAACGTTTGCAGCTGCGTGTAGTGTGCTTTGCTTGTGATCTCTGCGCCTGCCTTTGCAGCCCTGAGACCGCAGCCATTAACTGCCACCTACCCAGTCCGTAGTGTCTCTCGTAGGGGAGTGAGGCTCGTTTTGCTCCCCGTCTCCTGCAGGCTCAAAGCAGCGAGGAACTGATGGGTCAGATGAGCACTGTTTATACTGTAGCACCAGCATTTTCCTATTGGGCACACAATTATCTGATGGGTGAAAAATGCTTCATGGCGCATCATTTAGACACAAAGGATGTTTTCTCCACTACGCACAACCCACTGCTTGATTTGTAAAAACAAAAAAGTAAATAAAAATAAAAAAGTGCCAGGGCCTAAAATATTCCACATGGGATCACTGAGGCTTGCACCACCTATAGGCCGTGCCAAAGATGCCAAATACCATTATTAGCGTCACCTACCAACCGGACAGATTATACGAACACTAAGACAGATCTATATTTTGGACTCTACCAGGTGATCCAAAGTATAAGAATGGCTTGGGCACGCTGGTATTATTATTAGTATTATTTATAATAGTATATCGATTTGTTAAACACTCTGCGCCTGCTCCTTAAAAAGTAGACTGACAGCGCCACGGTGATCAGTCATTAATATATGCGCCAGTGGTAAGAAATAAGTGATGGTGCCGAGCACCGGCTAACACCAGCACAAATTAAACACTGTCACAGCCTCTGTATTCAGTGAGGTGATAGCTGTGCTTTATATCTCTCATCTGTAAATGAACATGGAGAATGATGTCCGATTTTAACAAGAACCTATCCCCATTGTTTTAAAACACTTACGGTATCATTGACACCATTTTTAGGTCCTAGAGTTAGCCAAGATTATTTTTAATGAAATATATATATATCTCTCCAAACCAATCCCCAGTTCTCCTTCAAAAACCGGACACCGACACTGCAGACTCAGTTACGATTTCGGCATTTAATTTATTCACTTGCTTGCTGTAACGTGTCTCGACAGGATCCCCTGCCTTGCTCACACATTTATCTTTATCCATAAGAACACTAAAAACTCGATCGCAGAAGGACATTCAATCAGGACTTAAGGTGTCAAAACAAGTTTTTCTCCCACTGACGTGTTTGTGTACAAGGCCCCTGTGAGGCCGAAACGCGTCACACAAGAGAGAAAGAAAGATATAGATATATATAATGGATATAAATACACACTCATACACTCTTCATCCATTGCTCTGCTGTAGTGTTTTTTTCGTTTTGCTTTCACCCACTACAGCATATAGGAGCAGGATCAACTCATTTTAGACACAATGGGGCCGATTATGATGCCGGTCAGACGAGCGTCCGACCAGCATCGTTGTGGTAAAGGAACCGGCCGTCAGGAAGTCGGCGGTCCCAACTGCCAAATTAGGTTCCAACTGCTGTGGAGGCAGTTCGGTAACAAGCCTCTTTGCATTGTGGTTTTTTCTGCGGCCCAAAAAAGGGCCGCAGCACAAGCCCCAATTGCCAAGAGACATGTTTTTAAACATCCTTGCACCCTGTGGCAGGCACCATGTGGTGCCTGCCACACGATGCAGTGCCTACCACACAATGCAGGGATGTTTAGGGGGGCACCACAGGTGCCCCTCTGGGGAAATGTGGTCTGACAGACCGCACCGTAATGCGGCAGTCTGACTACTGATAAAGATGTCGGTGGGACCGACACCGACGTGCCGTGAGTGGCTGCAGTTGGCTCTTGCACGCTGTGCACATGCTCACAATAAATAGTCCCCGTCAGTGCCAAGTACTACTAGTGCAATGGGTGCTTTTACGTACAATTAAAATATTTTGGCTTAAAGGTGATGCTTGTTTTAATAGAATACCAGCCTTCTTGCAAACAGTATTCGTAAACAAAATTAGCATTGGTAAAGGAAAAAGGTGAGAAGCCAGGGCAGACTTATTGGCTTTACCAATATTTGTTTAACTTTGTTCCAGCCATCTCTTTGCATGTTACATCGTACCTACGTTATTGTTAGTTTGTATAATTGCATTTCATACCATTTTCTGATACAAAATACCTTCTTGGTAAAGCTCTTGGCAGATGTTCAAAGGAAACTCCTTTCATGTTAACTCCAGTATTTTCTGAGATTGATACAAATTGTTAAAACTGCGTGTGATGTTCCCTCTTCCAAATGGAGACAAAATCCCGTGCTAGAGTGAAAAGAATTTCAGTGCCACTGCCACTTACACTTTTTTTTATATACATTTGTTTTGGTATAGTGCCATTGCTGCTGTGTGCATGCTTTAAAGCACTTGAAAGGTAACATTGTTACAGGGAGCAGAATGAAGGATTTTTAGAAGATATCATGAATAGTCTCCTCAGCAAGCGTTGTCCACTCTCCTGTAGGTCGGAAGAGGTGGGTTTCAAGGATTTCTGAAGCTCAGAAAATAGCCTTTAGTGAGGAGGGGTAAAGAAATCGGGAGGACTGAACAGCTTTAATTGCTTTTTGTCGTGGAATAATTCCTCACATTGGAAAAAGTATGTATATTTTGGTGTTCACCTGCTAAGGACGGAGCACCGGCATCTTTAATATCGCAGCTGCTGCTCTGCCTGGCAGTCGTATAAGGGAAATGCCTCCTCTTGGTCCCTCTCTTCCCCATCGCTGCCTCCTGGGAAGGTCACCTGACTTGGATGAGCACTGATTGACTTTAGCCATCTAGTTTTTCTCTCGGTAATAAATTGTTAAGAGAAACAATATTTAAAAGACCACATTTATGGGATTATGTTGTTTATGGTCAGGATCATTACTTTTTTAATGTCTAGTTTTGTAAATTGATAGAAACTGGTCAAGAGTGGTTCAAGTTTATATTCAAAAAGTACTTTGCAACAAAATGGCTCTACAGCTGTCAGACAAAGCTAGTTAATATTCAGATTTTTTTCTTCAAAATTGATAATGGCCTACAAGACCATATGGCCCCCTTCCCTGGACTGTTCAGCAGAGGCAATATGGTTTAATACATCCACACCTTCACTCTGGTTGCAGTTTATTTCCGATGGGCAAAAGAAGGATTATTTTGTAAGAAAGTAAAAAGAAGTAAGATACATACATTTCCTGTCAGTGTACACTTTCAAAACTAACAGAAAGACTGAGGTCTAAGATCAGAGAAAACAGTACATGTGCTTTGTTGGATATTCTCTAGTGTTCATTTTCAATGGGTTGGCTCAGTGAGTTGAATACCCACGGATGAAATCTGTTGTAGTCTGCAGGTCATAATTTCAAAACCTTCTAAGGTTCATAAACTGAGTACCATAAAAGTGGCTAAAAGTATCACTTTTAGTAGCGGCAGAAGTCTGGAAAGAACCAACACATAAAACCAAATAATTATTAAATACGTTTATATGAAAATAATTAAATTATTCTTTCTTGAAAGAGTGCACAATGTAAATCTTCTGTAGTGCACTAGTTTGTTTCTACTCCAGTATGACATAGTTTCACAGAATAATACATAGAAAGGCTTTTGTTTGTAGCATGCATTGATAAGTTTGTTAATTCACATATTACAGTAGCAATACCAGTTCTGTTTTCCCCTCAACCGGTGCAGTTTGTCATGAAGCACCTGTACATGACTGGAGCTCAATAAGGAACCAGCAACTCATACAATGTGTAGGGCCAGACCACGGCTAATCTGCTGAGTCATGACCCTCTATGCCGGCACCACCCAGAAACTAAAAAGAAAAAACCTGCAGACCATACAGAACGCCTCCGCCAGACCCATCAGGAACATTCCACACCGCAACCACATCACCGGCCACCTGAGAGACCTCCACTGGCTACCTATCAACAAAAGAATCACCTTCAAGCTTCTCACGCACGCCTACAAATTCCTCCACAATGCCGGACCTGCATACCTCAACCACCCCCTCTCCTTCTACACTCCCCCAGACATCTCCGCTCCGCCCAACTGGCCCTGGCCACCATCCCATGGATCTGCAAGACCATGGCTGGAGGTGGATCCTTCTCCTACGTCGCTGCGAAGACCTGGAACTCCCTGCCTCTGGACCTTAGGCAATCACCATCGCTGCCGCAATTCAGAAAGGACCTCAATACCTGGCTCTTCGACTGAACCGCAGACCCCCCCCCCCCTCCTTAGCGCCCTGATACCCCCATGGGTGAGTAGTCGCACTTTATAAGATTACTGATTGATTACCCAAATCCGATAGTGTGACTCTTGTCAAAATTTAGAGTTTTCTTCATGTTATACTTTTAGTAACTGCACTTAACTTTAAGAAATTACCAGCGGGCTAATGGCTTCCTACAAACATAGTAGACAAGTTGAGTCCTTATATTTAGCAATTATCCTGTTACAAATGGTGCAGCGAAGGTGGTTTAATACATGAACAGAATGACTAGTGGTCAAGAAGTAATGAACTCGTGCTTGCTCACCTAACTGTCTTTAAGTACCAGATATCTCAGTGCCACTGAGCACATTGTTGTGGCCATTGCCACAAAAGTGACATTACTCACAAAACTGGTTACTTCGAATCGTATGTCAAAATCTGTGCTTATTTCCAAGGTGCCTAACACAAAATCGGCCTCTGTTATCATTAAGCAGGAGATGTGGCAGAAGCAAGGCAAGGAGACACACCTCAAATCTTTTAGTTTGGTAAAAGCTGCAGGTCCCATTTAGGCAAATCAGACAGCATCGCCTAGCTAGATGTTTGCTTTCACACGTCCGTGGGCTTCCCACACTGCTCTACGATGTTGACGTTGCATAATGATGAGCTTCATGAGCACAGTGTTGTTGCATCAGGTTGTCAGTTTATTTTATTCCCTTGAGGCAACATGGTGGATGATCTCACACTTTATATATACACACACACACACACACACACACGCTCTGTCTTCATGAGGTATGCAGAATGTAAAGTTATTGTACAATGTAACTAGATTGTTAGCATGACACTCCCCACCATTATCGCCTTCCCAATGACTCTAAGCATTTACCACCATTCCTCTTATTTCAGAAGGTCAGACATGAGATGTAACTCTTAGCTTTGGTGGTGGGGTGCCCACAGTGCAAAGCAGCGTCTTTTCTGCCAGAAGTGTAATAGTTTATGAAAAAACATACTTTTTGTGTTCCAAATATTTTATTAGTTTTTTATGAAGAAATTACAGAAGACAAAAGAAAAACAACAAATGTATAACATATATATATATATATATCTCTCAAAGGCCCAAACGCAATCAGAAATATCAAGCATAGCTATTTACTTGAATGAAGAAAACAGAAGTCCACTAAAAAACCTGGAAAGGATTTCAGATTTGAGATAAATGGTGACCTCGCCAGCCTTTCTCCGGCTTATAGGTTTTTACATTGACTTTGAAGAGGAGACCAGGACTCGAGGATTGTGCAATGAAAGCAAGAGCTGCAGAGAGGTGTTATGATGTAGGTACATTTACATGCGTTCTATTGATGCATTTGCATGTGTTCTCTGTTGTGATATGTTATGTTAGTAACTAGTATTTACTTTATGATGTACCATCGTATCTCGTGAGGTTGCTGTGGTATCCGTGGAATGCAGCCGGGCATTCCAGGGAGGCTGGACAATCTCGGCTGTTACACTCTCTTCAGACTTAGCTCGCGCTGTTCCGCGCGGCCGAGCCTGCATATGCTCACGCTTTCCATCACGGCCGATAGGTGCGTTTCCTGGCAACCGCACTACTGAGTGGATCGCCTTTGTTCTCCTGACGCTAGCCAGCGCGTCCCATGTACTATGCTACAGTCATACTCTGGCGTTAAACGTCAACACGCATCCGCTGACGTGACGCCATCTTGCAAGTATTTTCTGGTTCACTTTACGCTGATCTGCACAGCTTTTACCATGGTGTTCTTATGTTGACATTACGTTATCGTACAAGCAATTTTGCCTTCTTGTCTTCTCTACCTTCATTCTGCAGATCAGTACGGTGATCTGCACACCCACTCTCTTCCACAATCAATTGCAAATCAGTACGGTGATCTGCACACCTGTTCGTTATATTGGATTATATCGTAATCTTCTACCTACAACGCACATCTCCACAGCGATTTGCACACCTGGTATACAACTTTAGTACTACTCTTATGTACCATTTTTCATTATTGTGTGCCATATTTCTCATTTTTTTCTTTTGTTGTGTTTTCAACCTAACCATTGTGTTTAGTATACTGTTATATGATATACTGTTAGTCCATCAATGTGTGTACTTTCGTGGTTCATTTCACAACGCTATGGCAGCAAGTCGGATGGTTTCACCGCCCCCCATTTTTCTATCGGTAGGTGAAGCTCCGTCTATAGAATGGGAGGAGTGGATTGGTATTTTTGAAAATTATATTGAAGCTATTGATGGGTTGAGATTTCAAGCTACAAGGAAAAAGGCTCTTTTGTTGAACTCATTAGGGAATGAGGGTCAACATGTCTTCAAGTTTTTACCTGAGGTTATGGAAGCCAATTGATAATCCATATGTAGAGGCAAAGACCAGTCTTGCAAAGTACTTTGGCAAACAAGTTAATATTGTGATGCAACGTCACAAATTTTATTCGTTACCTCAAAAGGAAAAAGAAACGGTAGATCAAATGGTCTCACATTTACGAGAATTGGCACTTAAATGTGATTTTGGTCCTATGACTGATCAGATGATTAGGGGTCTGTTAATTGTGCAATGTAAGAACAAGAGAATGCAGGAGAGGCAATGGGCCGCTAGAAATCCTACGCTACAAGAAGCCATTTCTATTGCAAAAATTGTGGAAGAATCTGACAGGTGTATGAGCGAAATGCACAACTTAGAGACTAAAAAAGAAGATAATGTAAATGTCGTTAGCTAGAAGGACGACCCAATAGACAGTGAGCACAAAATAAAGCAAAAGAATGATGGTAGACCTAGTTCACGCAAATACAAACCGAAATCTGTGGGGGATAACATAAGCAAATTTAATGAGTGTTATAGGTGTGGGAGTATGAGTCATGCTGCTGATTTCGTGGGGTGTTACGCTAGAGAAAAAATTTGCAGAAAATGTGGGAAAAAAGGTAATTTGAGCAGATTTGCAAAGATCTTTCAAGAAATAGAGTTGCCTTTGTTGAGGAAGGTTATGTTGCACCTGACATTTTACTGTGTGTGGAAGACGAATGCATAAACAGATTACTAAGGCCCAAAGCAACCTTCTCGGTAAATGGTGAGGCTGTAGAGTTGATAGTGGATCCGGGTTCCATGTTTACCATCCTACCCTTTTTGTATATTTAATGAGCATTGGCCAAATATGTCACTCATCAAGAGTGACATCTCTCCTAAGGGTTACAGCGGTGAAGCTATTTCCATCAAAGGTTTTATGGAAACTAAGTTTAAGTTTAAGGGAAGGAGTGCAATGGGTAGAGTGTATGTGTCGAATGATGGCCCTGCTATTTTAGGCTGGGTACAACAGCATGATTTGCATGTGGTCATAGATCCCAGGTCGACGGAACAAGTGTTGGTGGTAGATGATGAAGATATGCTTGATACGATCTTAACCAAGTACAAAGGAGTTTTTCGTGTGGATTTAGGAAAATTGGTGGGATATGTGCATGAGATCAAGCTTAAGGATTGTGCTCAACCTGTGAGACATGGGTTGACGAAGATACCCATTGCTATTCGGGATGAAGTTAAGGAGATGTTGAGTGACATGCAGATGCAAGATGTTATTGAACCGGTAGAGGAGTCAGAGTGGCTTTCTCTGGTGGTCGTCACTAAGAAGAAGGATGGTAAGCTTTGTTTCTGTGTTGATCTCAGGTCATTGAATCAGAACATAATTGTGGATAGCTCTCCTTTGCCAAACATATCTGAGATGGTGTTATTGATGGACAAAGCCAAGTTTTTCACTATATTAGATTTAAGGTCAGCATATCATCAAGTTATGTGGCATCCAAATTCTAGAAAATTAACAGCTTTTGTTACCATGGAGGGAGTTTTTTCATTTCAAGAGGCTTCCTTTTAGCCTGGCATCGGCCGCTAGCGTATTTCAGCGTATGATGTACAGTTTGCTTAAAGGGGTAAAGAATACTCACTATTTCCAAGATGATATTCTTGTTACTGGGAAAGATGAAGCAGAGCATAACATAACGTTGGCAAAGGTTTTGGAGATCCTAGACAGAGCAAGACTGACTTTAAGGAAGGAGAAATGCAAGTTCCTATTGAAGGAAGTGGACTATTTGGGGTATACTATTTCTGAGAGTGGCGTGCAACCTAAAGAAGATTAGTTGAAGGCTATTAAGCTGACTGCCACTCCTACTAGCAAAGATCAACTCAAATCTTTTATGGGATTGATTGAGTACTATTCCAAATTTGTTCTCAATTTCGCACACAAAACTGAGGCATTGAGGGAGTCGTTGAGGAAGGGCGCACCATTTGAATGGAGTGTTGCGCAGGGAAAGGCTTTTCAAAATATTAAGGATGAAATAGTAAGTGCTGGTATTCTTACTCCATTTGAACCCGATAAGGAGACTCTCATTACTGTTGATGCCAGTGCCCATGGTATTGGTGCTGTTTTATCGCAAATCAAAGAGGGTGTAGAGAAAACGGTGGCGTTTGCATCACACACACTTAATAAATTGGAACACAATCACGCCGACATTGAGAGGGAGGCGTTAGCTGCCACATGGGGAGTTCAGTACTTTTGCACCTATTTGTGGGGTGCACGCTTTATCTTAAGAACAGACCACAAGCCCCATGCAGAATGTTTAGTCCTGGTGGGGCGAGTAATGGATCTTCTCGGTTAATGTGGTTCGTGGCCAGGCTACAAGAATATATGTATAAACTGGAGTATGTAGCAGGTTGGATAAATGCTCAGGTGGACTGTCTATCAAGATTGCCACTTGGTGTGGAGGGGAATGATGAGGAAATGGTGTGTATCGTAGCTAGTGTGGAGGATGTGTTCGAAAATCTGTTTAAATCTGTGACTAAGGATGAGTGGCAGGAAGCAGTTGGGAACGATGATGAATATAGAGAATTGGTTAGTTCCATCAGGTCAGAATGGAAACCCGAAGGTGATCTCAAGCCAGCCTTAAGAAATGTTGTCAAATTGCAAGAGGAGTACAGTATTGGTGTGACAGACGATATAGTATTGTGGGGTGAGAGATTTGAACCTCCTAGAGGGCTCAGAAAGAAATTGTTTTTGTTGGCACATGAAGGTCATTTGGGACAAACGATTACTAAGAAACATCTCAAGGACAGATTTTGGTGGCCAGGGTTAGATGAGGTCGGGTTGTGGATAGAGAGTTGTAGTTTGTGCAGGGAGAGTGAAAAAAGACTCGATCGGTGCAGAGGGCATGGGTTCTATTGCTGGAGATCAAAGTGGAGTGGTGTGGGAGAAAGTGTGTCTGGATTTCATTGGCCCCATGGATTTTCTACCTGGAGACAAGAGATTTGCTATGGTACTGGTGGATGTCTACTCGCGGTGGGTCATTGTGGAATTTCTGAGAAACATCACCACTGGTAACGTCATCAAGAACTTAGATGCCATATTTAAGAGGGAGGGGTGTCTGGGTGTGTTGGTGACTGATAATGGCACGCAACTCATTTCCCATGCTATGCAGAGTTTTTTGCGTGGAAACGGTATAACACGTGTGCACATCGTTCTATAATCCACAAGGAAATGGCATGGTGGAACGTATGAATAGGGTCATTAAGGTCACCATTCAAATGGCTATACAGGGGAATTGAGATGTTCAGAGGTATGTGGATAACATAATTTGGTCCTACAACACTGCTGTTAATGGAGCCACTGATGAAATGCCTTTTAAAAGGATGAGGGGTAGAACTCTAAAAACTAAACTCACTCCTCAGTGGATGGTTGAGTGTTTGTCGTGTCAAGGGAGAGAATATAGCACAGGGAAGTAGCAGAGAGATTGGAAATTTGGTCAAAGTCAAGTTGGGCAAGAGAGAGCATTGTCTGAACAAATGTTCTGCACCCATGGAAGTGAAAGAAGCACATAGGTGGCATGTAGTTCTAATGAATGGACAAAGGTGGAATAGAAGGAGAGTGGCCCTGTATTGTAAGAAAGGTAATGTTGATGCCTGTGTCGACATGAATGAGGACAGTTTTGAGGAAGTTGATGGGAAGAGGTCAGCTAGTGGGAAAGCAGGAGACACCAGGAGCGAATTGTATCAAGGTATTGTACCAAAAGAAAAGAAACATTCTTGCTTGCGTTTTGTTCCTTCCAAATTTAATGATTTTGTCATGTGGTAAGAGATGAAGGAAATTTTATTGTTTGTTTGGGTTGTTAGGTTTCTTTTGTGTATCTCCTGTTCAACCATTATTTCAGTTTTCTTATGTTTGTAAAGTAAGGGGATATGTTGTGATGTGTTATGTTAGTAACTAGTATTTACTTTATGATGTACCATCGCGTCTCGTGAGGTTGCTGTGGTATCCGTGAAATGCAGCCGGGCATTCCAGGGAGGTTGGACAATCTCGGGAGACGGTTGATGGATGAAGCAGGCTGGGAGCCCCGTCTGTCTTGGAGAGTCTTAATAAACTTACCATCTTCATCTCGTGGTACCTGTCGTTCCTTCATCTGATCTTCAACATTTTCCTTTGGAGGTTCCAGTATAGATTGTAAGGCGGCGGGAATTCCAAAGTGGACAGTTGCTCCTGGCATCTTGTGAAGGATTGACACCAGGTTGTGTCTCTGTTAGACTTGGCACCTTTTGGCGTGTTCCCCCTGAGTTTTTGCTTTCTGACCTCCTGGTTTTGACTCCGTTTGTGCTGGCTTAGTGTTTCTGCGCACTTTTCTCACTGCTGATCAGTGGTAAAATGCAAGTGCTCCTGTGGTAAAATGCGTTATGGATTGGTGTTTCCATGATTGGATAGTTGATTTACTTGTTAGTCCCTAGTAAAGTGCACTGAGTGTGCCAGGGCCTGTAAATCAAATGCTACTAGTGGACCTGCAGCACTGATTGTGTCACCCACGTGAGTAGCCCTGAAAAGGTAACTCAGACCTGCCATTGCAGAGTCTGCGCGCAGTCTGGTACTGCCATGTCGACTTGGCAAGTGCATCCACTTGCCAGGCCCCAACCTTCCCTTTTCTTACATGTCAGCCACCCCTAAGGTAGGCCCAAGGTACCCCTGTGGGCAGGGTGCAGTGTATGTGAAAGGTAGGACATGCCCTGGTGTGTGTGGCATGTCCTGATAGTGAATTACTGCCAATTTTGTTTTTCACTATTGAAAGGCTACCTGTTCCCCATAGGACAGAATGGGAAGTTTGTTTATAACATCTTATAAACATAACTGGCCCTGGGAACTAGGTAAGAAAATAAAGTATAGTATGCCTGAACTCAGAATCTAAAGATGCATCTTTTAGTGAAGGTGATTTTTTCATTCTGTGTTTGAAAATACCACTTTTAGAAAGTAAGTATTTTCTTGCTCAGTCATCCTGGGTGCCTCTGTTGGAATGTGGATTGCCTGTCTGGGTTTTGGATGACAGAAGGCTGGGGAGCAAGAGTGGCTCCAGATAGTCTAGGTGAGTCAGGAAAGGGCTGAATAGACCTGGGCTGCAACTGGGGAAAGGGGAGGAGATTTCCTTGCACCTCAAAGAGCCTGGTCTGCCTCTGACAATGCCGTCTCCACCTCCTGCCAGGAAGTCACACCAGAAGAAGGCAGAACTGGTTCTGGCTGGGCACAGACACTCTCTGCCTAAAGGATCAAAGGATTTTGGGATATAAATATTGGGGCCCAGACCCCTGAACTTTAGAACTGTTTGGATCAAGAAGACTGCCAAGAAGAAGAGCCGGAGAAGCTGTGAGGAGGAACTACCACTTTGCTGTGTGCTTTGCTGTGTTGGCCTGCAGTGGCTGCTTCTGTCTTGGGCAGTGAAAGGACTGGACTGGACTTTCTGCAATCTACTTTTGTGAGTCTCTTCAAGGGCTGGAGGTAGAGCCTGCCCCCTGTTCAAGAAGTCTCAGGAACAGCAAAGACTTCAAGCTCTTCTGCCCTCAGCACTGGGGACTGTGTGTTTTGTGCTGCAACAGAAGAAAAGCAACTTGACGATGCTGCCGACTCCGTGTCCCGAAGGCACAGCAGAGGGCACCGCCGCAACGCGACCCTGGTCTCACCGACAATGCCTGCTGACGCCGCCACCGAGCCGCTGCTCGCACCGCGACCTGTGGGCACCACACTCCGCACCGCTTTGCGACGACGCCTTGGCACCGCAGAGGGCACCGCGACCCTGGTCTCATCGACGACACCTGCTGATGCCGCCAACGAGCCGCTGCTCGCACCGCGACCTGTGGGCACCGCACTCCGCACCGCCTCGCTTCACGACGACGCCTTCGTATCCCCGACGACGACGCTCCACGCCGAAATCTACGCCGCTGCTTGCACCGTGGTTCGAGGGCACCGCTCGTAAAGTTACACGACGCACCGCCCTCATCCCGCACAGCAGCCTTGGCCTACCGGCGCCGGCGCCATCGACTCCAGTTCGTCACCCGACGACAGCGCTTCAGCAACGACGACGCCGCTGCTTGCACCGTGACCTGCCGGCACCGTGACGAGCACCGCCTTCATCTCGCACCGCGACCCTGGTCTCACCGACAACGCCATCCGACGCTGCCACCGAGCCGCTGCTCGCACCGTGACCTGAGGGCACCGCACCGCTGCACTTCGCACCGCAGCACCCGGCGCCTGCCGACGCCAGCGCTCCTGACTTCAACAGAGAGGAGATAGATCTGCAAAGCGTGTGACTTCGAGGGCCCCAACGACTGCGGATGCCGTGCTTCCGGAAGCTCAACGAGTGGTCGCCGACGCCCTGCATTTCCAAAGGTACTGTTTTGCGGGTCTTCCCGACACCGTAGCTGGCCCGCGACGCCGCGGTCAGCCAGAACTGTTTGGATTTGTTTGCTCATGACGCCGTGATAGCCCCGGACGGAGCTATCGACATCAAGGAACTGTTTTTAAAGCATATTTTGATAACTGAAGATTTTTAAGTACTGAATTGTGGATTTTTATCGTTTTTGGTCTTGTCTTTTTTTTATTTATTTTTTTATCCTCATCTCACCCATATAGCGTCTGCAACTTTAGCTAGAAGCCATTTACCGAACCTAGGCACCCCAAGCTTCTACAACTGCATTGGCCATAGGCCTAACCAGGCCAGCTTCTTCGTGCGAAGCTTGATGTAATCATAGGACCGGGGTTATCTGACCAACCTCATCTCTCTACCCCATGAAACAAACTGAGACCAGATGTTAGGAATGTCATCGTCTAAATACCCCTGATCCAGGCGTACCATAGCAAATGCTGCTTTCAACCAATCTTCATAGCGTGGGGGCTGTGGGTCTTTCCAAAGTTTACATATCTCCCTTCGGGCAACAAGAATTAAGTATAATAACAAACCTCTTTGCATTGGCTGCAGAAGATTCGTCACTACAAGATCCATGCCAAAAATGACTATGGAGAGGTTCACATTGATCTTAACTTTAAAAATGGCACCCAAGGCACGCTCCACATTCTGCCAGAACCCACTTAGTTTGCAACATTCATAAAATATGTGTATATCATCTGCACTAAAACAGTCACATCTCGGACATTTAGAGGAAACTAAGGGAGCAAATCTAGCAATTTTCACAGGAGTATAATATAGTCTATTAACTACAAAAAAGTGATTCTTTTTTAAGGATGCCGGTTTGACGAACTTATATAGAATTTGCAAAGATAAGTCATATAGATCTTCCGCCTTAGAGTCCAAAGGTGACTGATTCCAAATAGCATACTGTGGGGGGAGTTCTGCGACATCAACATCGAGGAGTTTCCTGTACCAAAGTGCAACCTCCTTCATTTTAGGCTTTGGGTTTTGCAAGAGACGCTCAATTTCCCAGTCACCACAAATTGACTCCTTTTCAGCTGCAGGAAACCAATTGCAAATATTTAAATTTAGAAAAAGAGTTGCCTATTTTGATTCTTAATATATCCCACGGAAGAACTCCGTCCGAAGATACAAGGTCTGACCAGATCCAGAGGCCAGCCCTTTTGATTGGCAGCGCAAGACTATCATCAAGGCATGCTGGCGTTCCAGGGGAGTCCCAAATAGGGGCAAAATCAGAATAATACCCAACTCCCCATCTGTGTCTAACCCTGTACCACACATGGAGGGCTGCCCTTAAAACTTTCAGGCGAACTTTTTTGAAAAACCTAGGTGCCCCATATTTGTATTAAAACCCTTCACCCCCGCCCTCAGCTGTAACCATTTCCCTCAATATCTTCCCCCAGTTAGTTTCCTCAGGTATTGTCAGCAGCATCCGTATGTTTTTAAATTGAAACGCTAAAGAGTACCAGGATATATCTGGAAGAGCGAGACCCCCTTTCAAAAGCCTGCGTCTCAGCTTCTTCCAAGAGAGTCTTGCACTCTTATTGGACCAGATGAAACTTCCTATTTTACTTTGGATCTTACTAATCTCCTTGCAGGGGAAATCTAGAGGGATGGCGTTGAAAAGGTATGTCAACTTCGGTAAAATGACCATCTTGACTAAATTAACCCTACCATAAATAGTCAATGGGAGATTTTTCCATCTAGTGAAGAGGTGGTCAACCTCTTTAGCCACCTTTTAAAATTAATCAGAGGTATATCGTCTAAGTGGTTAACAATGTTGATTCCCAGATATCTGAATTGTTTACTCAATCTGCCTTTCCCAATTATTGATGTTCCAGCACATCACTTCTGTTTTGGAGGAATTAGCAAGATACCCAGAATACAAACCAAATTCCTCCAAAAGAGTTTCTACCCTAGGTATTACCTCCACCGGATTGTTAGTATATAAAAGCAAATCGTCAGCATATAACGCTAATTTGCAGCTATATTGGTGGGAACTAAAAGGAGTAACTTGATCGTCCAGTCTTAATGCTTGAGCCAGAGGCTCTAAATACAAATCGAACAGCAAGGGCGAGATGGGACAGCCCTGCCTGTTCCCCTGGATATATTAAAACTTGCCGTTAACATACCGTTTAACAGAATTACCGCAGAAGCTCCCTGATAACAACTAATCAGGGTCTGATAAACGTGGGTCCAAAGCCCATTACCCTCAGTACTTCCCAAAGGAAGACCCAGCAGACTCGGTCAAAAGCTGCGACGGCCAAGGGTCTCGACCGAGCCACCGCCAGATCTATAGTTCCAATTAGTTGGAGCGTCTGCTCATAAATGTGCCTCCCCAGGATAAAGCCCTTCTGATCTGAATTAATCAGATGCGGTGCTACCTTGACCAATCTCCCCGCCAGAATGCTCATAAAGATCTTATAGTCAGCATTCAGCAGGGAGATTGGTCTATAAGAATCTGCTTTAAGTGGGTCCTTCCCTGGCTTCAAAATAAGTACAATTATGGCCTCCTTCCATGTCTTAGGGACCTTGCCTTCCGGGCTGTAAATAAAATTAAACAGTTCGCATAATCTCGGGACAAGCTCATCCTGGAGAAGATTATACACCTCACCAGGAATGTTAAGAACAAAACACAATCATGAACATTCTGCGCCATCTTGTCTGATGAAAGTTCCTACGTGCACATAAACTACAGTCATTCTGATTTACCACAGCCATTTTGTACTCTGTTGGTCACCTTCATTTCACCCTGTCCTCTAGCAGCCTTCTGACTCTCTGACCAAACCTGATATGTGTGCTGGGGGCTATAAACTATTTCCACGACAAACATCAACATCACCTGCTGCCTCAAACTCGTCTTTCCTCTCATCCCTGTACAAACGGGTTACAAATACCAAACAGACTCTTGCAAACATGGTTTATTGCACTACACACAGCAAGACTGGTTTTTTGCCAACAATGGGACCTGTTCTTATCAACAGAACGGACTCTTAGATCTGGCCAGTCTCACTCGTTTTTAGACCCTGAAGCAAGGTCCAGCTGCAATTAAATTGTCTGTTTTTGACCTGGGTGGGAGGAGAGTTAATGTTGGGCTTGTGTAACCATGTTGATAAAACAATGTCAGGCTTGTGTGACAAACTGCCCGGGGCGGAGACTCCAAGCTTGTAACCATGATAAAAGAAACAAATACATTGTGTAAAACTGTATAAAAGGAAGAGTCAGAAGCATTGCCAGTAGAACACCTCCCTGAAGACACCCTGGTGTCAGCAGTTGACGTGGTCTCCTCTAAGAGTAATAAACCTTTTTCTTGCCTTCCAGCTTCCAGCGCCTGCCTCGTTATTTTAGATAGTGAATCCAAAGTGGATTAAAGGTGACCTTGCGCCGGGCAGCATTGGGGATCTCAGGAGACTCGCTGCTTTTCACAGGAAGAGCATCCGTTCCAGCTGCTTTGTTCTTTTTGATCTTATTAATGTGGATTCTAATCTCGCTCTCTGTTATAGGAGCATCAAGACAATCTCGGCTGCCTTCAGTTAATTCAGGTAAATCTTTATGCCTTAACCACTCTTGAATATTTTCCGAGCTAGGTGAAAATCTCCTCTTTATACAATTTTGAAAACAGGGAAAGGAGGCAAGTTTGCATATCCTCTAATTTACAAGAGGTCGCCCCACTCATCTATTATTAATTCACTAATATGATTTTTAGCTCGGTCGGTTCTTGCCTTCCAGGCTAGAAGAGCACCCGCCTTTTCGCCATATTCAAAGTTTTTCATATTATGTGATGCCCACTGAGCCTTCACCTTAAGATCTAATTTGCCCCTATATTCCTGCCGAAGACGATCTAAGGGGCCCATTACGATACCCGGCGTAAAAAAATCCGCCAGGCATGGAAGCGGCAAAAATCCGCCCGCACACACCGCCTGAACACCGACCACGCCATTACGATTACACAAACCGAAAACCGCCATCGGCGGAAAAATCACACAAGATACCGCCCGCCATCGTCCGAGTCGGAGTCAAACCGCCCGCCACGGACGGAAACACGCCCGACAACACAAAACCGCCCGCCCTCACGGCCGACACACCGCACGTGAGATTACGATCGCACCGCCATGAGCGCGGGAAAACTACAAATATACCGCCCGCCAGCGCAAACAACGCCGATGAGAATCGACACAGCAGAAGCTATGGCGCCCACGTCCCTGCACAGAAACCATCCGCTGACAAAAACAATCGCACACAACATGGCCAACAAGTCCACACAGCAAGGCACGCACAAATACACAAGCACAGTACACATCCCGAAAACACCCCCTGGACAAACAAAAACTACAAAGGCCAGAACCCCAGACACAACACACCTGAAAACAACAGACCATGAGGACACACCCACATAGGTAAGTACAAAAGCAGCACTCCCACAGACCACAACCCCTTGCAACATTGCAAACTAGAGAGGAGAGGAGAGGACACAGTGACACAGCAAGGACAGCAGCACACCACAGAAATGCACACATCACAACCACCACCACCACCACCACCAAACACCGGCACCACAAACCCCCTGCACATTACACAACACACACCGCACCAGCACCACAAACACCATGGCACCACAAAGAATGCCCAAGTTCACGCCCATGGAGCTGACGGTCATGGTCGACGAGATCATCAAGGTGCACCCACAAATCTATGGGAACCTGGTCCAGCACACACCACTAGCCACCAGAAAGAGAATGTGGAACCGGATCGTAGACCAGGTCAATGCAGTCGGGACCCTGCCCAGGAACAGAGTCGAAATAAACAAACGGTGGAATGACGTCAAGAGCCTGGTCAAGAAGAAGGAGAGCAAGAACAGAGAGCTGGCTGCCGTCACTGGCGGAGGGAATCCCGCGCTCTTCAAGACCTTCAAGCGTGGGAGGAGAAGGTGCGAGTCATCATACATCCCGAGATCCTCGCCGGATTAGCAGGGGGAGTGGAGGCTGGTAAGTACAAACTAATGTATACCAGCACACCGCTATGTACTCACATGCACTACCACCATGCCACAGCTCCCAGGGACAAACACCCCCATGTCCAGCACGCAATACACAACACATCACACACACATGCAACAGACACCACCACACACAGCCCAAACCGAACAACTGTAAGATGCGTGGGGACATGTGTACACTCAGCCAGCCACGTAACCACCAACAGGTCCCCAAATATGCCAGAAGCGCCACAACGAGCACCCACCACACCCATGTGTCCGCCATAGCTGCACTAACCGACAAGTAACAGGTAAGTGTCAGGAACACAAAGTGCAGTGCGTGGGAGGGTGGACAGCCCAAGTACAACACACACCAGGCCCCTAGTCCCACAGCACAGCAAGGAGGAGCATCCCCCACACCCCACAGCCACGTGTCAGCCACCGCAGTGCACAACGACAGCCGAAAGGTAGACATCACGGTCCACAGCAATCGGTGTCAGTGGGTGTCCAGCCACCACCACGACCCACAACACCCCCCCACCCCCACAGACCTGCAACATGGAGCACCCCCCGCTTAGAACCATGTGGCATCCAGTACAGTGCACGCCCGAACAACCTGCAGGTGGGAAACTGGACAGGGCTGGATTACTGGAGGCATGAGGACCGTAACACGACCAACACATGGGACATGTCACGTAGCAGACGAACACGCAGCACCGCCCACCGTCACGAACAAGTGAACAATGTGCACACGGACATGAACCACAGACTCACACCCCACATGACCCATCACAGACACAGCAACACCCAAGGAGCCACGTCTGCATGCACAAGCCACACTGAATATAGTACCACACGGCAGCCACTGTGCAACCCATCACACACAACCGAAACACCATTGAAGTCCTGTCCATGTAGCCCCTACTGCCTGTCAACCACACACCCCACAACTACGCCTATGTAAGACAAACAACACTAGACGCAACAGAGCGGAACAACATAAATGCACACGAACACCACTGAACCCATCAAACACAGACACACCATGCACATACAACATACCATCCATCCCATCCGTCAGCCCCAGTCTCATGAAAGGCATGTCATCCGCACAGCTGCCACACATACAGCAGTCACGCTAAGATACATGCCCATGACCAACCATGTGCCAGAAGTCAATGAAGCGCACGACACACTGTGAGCAACAACACACAACATGGGCCACACCCCCCCGAGCACTGCAGTGATGCACATGGCACAGGGCAGCACGCACACCAAGGAGATGGGACAACTGCAATACGTTGGCTGGCACACAACCATCACTCACTCATAACGATGCGTCCAATGCCATGTCCAGTAATCACAACAGACAGCAAATATGCAGGCCATGTCAAGCATGCACACACCTCAAACCATGCACTGTCATGCTGCCACAACACATGTCACGTTCGGCACCCATGGCTCACAGCATGTACCCCAAAAGCATATTCCATCCCAAATGCGAATCTGGGGCATGGCCCCCATGTTGCCATATGCGTTCCTAAGCGTCCCATCTGAACACCAAAAGCAAAGTACAAACCAGACCCAGGATGGGCCAGGAGCCCGCATACACCAGAGTCACAATAAGTAGGGGCACAGCAACACACCCATCGGCATGGCCAATCCGTCCCATGCCACATGTGCACAGCACACAGTCCCATTGCCAAGCACACACAACTACAAATGCTACAGCCACACACACGCCTCCGGGAAACCCATGTACGAGATTGCACGAACTGTTAATGTCAGACGACAAATACATACTTCGCCAGGTGCAACACAATAACAAATCTCATTCTCTCCACAGGTGACGAACTGCTGGATGCTGGGGATGGAGACAGCAGCCAGCACAGCCAGCCTACAAGCCCCCAACGAGGACACACGGATGTGGAGGATCTGTCCTCCTCTTCGGACACGGACCACCAAGCAGGCCCATCTGGTGTGGCAGGGCCCAGCCGCTCCCCAGGACCCCTCCTACCCACCAACCCATCATCCAGGGCTGCTGAACATTCCCAGCCCCTTGCTGCCACTGTCGTTGCGGCCACACCCACGGTCATTGCGGCCACACCCACGGTCATTGCGGCCACTACCATTGCCGCAACCGCCACCATCGCCGCACCGACCACCACCGCCGCCACCACCACCACGTCTTCGCTGGCACCAGCCCCAGCGCAGGTGGTGGCCCGGCCGACTGGATCCACCCTGGGAGCCACAGCGAGGACCGTGGTGAGCAATGTGGCTAGTGGGCAGGCCGGTGGCAGCAGTACTGGTAGGAGGAGCAGGGTCAGGGAAACGCAAGTCTCCCTGGGAGCCATGCCCTGCCTCAAATGGCCAGAGTCCTTGGGGCCTATGAAGAGGCCCAAGAACAATGGGTCAGGTCTGCTTCAGACACGCGGGAGGTGCTGGGGGTGCTGAGGTCCATGGACGCCCGTATAGGTCAACTCGTGGACCTCATGGGCCAGCTGGTGGTGAGGTCACAGCCAGGGACAGCAGCTCCACCACCACCGCCACCACCTGCCGGGGCGCAGGGTCGTGCAGCTGCGTCCAGTTCCCCTGCGTCCACAGCCAGTGAGCACACCTCAACCACCAGCATGTCGCAAGCAGGCACCCCCTCGCAAACGTGGAAGGGGCCGTCCGAGTGGAAACAGATCTCCCGGGAGGACTTCGCACGCTCCAGACGCAAGTGAGGCAGCCAGCCAGCCTTCCTTGACCACCCACTGCATTGACTTGGACTACGATCCCACTCCACACAGCCATCTGGATGGCATGTGTGTGTTGGACTATGGACATAGAACCAGTGGGTACACCCTGAGCATCACGCAGCCATGACCGACAGCTCATTGTCACTGCACGCACCACTTTTGTCATCACCTTACACACAATCACATGTCACAGTTTGAAATAAATGCACCTCTTACACAAACTGCTGTTTGTGCCCTGTGTTTTATTTGTACGGAATACAACGGCCACCTTGGGCGGAAAGGCACCTGATGCGTGGCATGGCAATGGAATCCGGAGGGCCTGTAGGGACCTAGGGGTGGGAGACAGAACAGGAGCACATTCAATGAGTGTGTCACACACCCATCACACAGTACATGTCAACAACTACAAACAATGTACACACATCGCACAGAGCAATAGGGCACAATGCCACAGCCACCAACAGTGGCATACTACCCTGGCCATGGAGCGTTGACACACAGCACGCAGTGAACAAACGGCCACCCTGACACAGCACACACACACCTGCACAGATACAGCCACATCAGCCGTCGTACATGGACACTCACCGTCAAGTGAAGTAGTGGGCGATGAGCTGTTGCCGCACATTACCAGCTTCCTCCTCTCCGCTGTCCTCCTCACTCGAGCTGTCCTGGTCTGCGGGCTGGGGCCCTGGTTGATCTCCGTCATCCACGATGAGGGGGATCTGCTTCCGAATGGCCAGATAGTGCAGCATGCAGCACGCCACCACTATCTGGCACACCTTCTGTGGGGAGTACGCCAGCGCACCCCCGGTGCGGTCCAGGCACCTGAACCTGGACTTGAGGAGGCCAAAGGTACGCTCGACCACACGTCTGGTCCTCCCATGTGCCTCATTGTAGCGATCGTCTGCTGGGGTGCGAGGATTCCTCAATGGACTGAGCAGCCATGCCCCATTCGGGTACGCAGAGTCACCTGGGTGTGAGGGACACAGAGAACCGTTGCTATTCCAACTGGACAGGGGACAGCATCGCACAACCAGCACGCTACACCACTCCACATACTCACCGACAATACAGCCACGATCCTGTTGCAGATTGGACATCAGTCGTGGCAAGATGCTGTTGCGCATTATGTGTGCGTCATGGGCCGAGCCTGGGAACTTTGCACACACGTGGGTGATCACCATGTCCGCAAGGCACACCACTTGCACATTCAGGGAGTGCGTGTGCTTCCTGTTGCGGTACAGGTGCTCAGTGGCCTGTGGTGGAACAAGGCCAACATGTGTGCAGTCAATGGCTCCAACGACGTGTGGGATTCTGCCAAGGGCATAGAATGCACCCTTCACTGCCGCCAATTCACGAGCCCTGGGGAAGCGGATGTACCTGTTTCGGTACAGCATCATGGCTGCCAGTACATCCCTCAGCACCTTGCTGAACATGGGCTGGGACATCCCTCCTCCACTGCCCACTGTGTGCTGGAATGACCCAGTGGCGAAGAAATGCATGGCGGCCATCACCTTAGCCGTGGGGGTGACAGCTGTCGGATACACCCTGCGGGGACGGAGATGGGGTTCCAACATGGCACACAGTCGATGCAGGGTTGGCCTGTCCAGCCGAAACTTCCTAATGACCTCTGTATCGTCCATGTCCGCCAGCAATTGGTATGGGCGGTCAATGTTCGGTCTCCGCCTAGGGAAAATGGCAGTGGACACATGTCAAAGCAACACAACACATAGCAATTTCGCATACACATCACTGACATGACTGAGCAAGCACATGAGCCACAGCCCAGCTGTCAAGCTGGGACGGCACGGCCACAATACACTTACACAGGTCTCCCAACAATGGCAATGGCTAGTGAGACAAACCACTGCCATGTGCATGCACATGGGGATCTAGGCCCCAATGACTTGCGGGGCGTGCTGATGGGGACTGACTGCATATTCGTCAAGCGGCAACGCCACGGCAACATGAATGTCTGCTGAGCATGGAACTGCTTCCGAGGCTGGATGAGTATGGCACACGACGACGACGATGTGGGCACAGGCTGAGCGGCCAAAACAAGTGGGACCTGTGGCACGAGGGGATATGAGACAGTAGTAGGTGTCAGCACTGCACCCTATGTACAGCACTGTACGGATCACACCTCCCGAAACATTGACAGGTGTCCACATTGACAGCCCCATGCCAAGACGGCTGTGTGCTTGCAGTCACACGTCACAGGTGAGAGGTTACATTGCACGTGCCAGGTGGCAGACGTACATAGTGGGAGCTGGCATGTGTGTGCATGTGTCTCCTGTTCAGGATCCACCAGATGGGCGCTGACTCTGTACTGACCATTGGACACAGCATGTTCCGTGGAAGGCTTGTGTGTGTGGGATGGTGGCACTGGATGTGCCTCCGTTGGGTGGGGGGCCATGCACAGGGCGGGTACGTCCATGATTGCGCATTGTTGGTCACGGTGGGTGCACCCACTAAGATGTGTTGCCCTGTGTTCAATTCCTATGTCCGCATGATGATGGACTGTAGATGTGGGCAGACTACACATTGGTCGATGTGCTGTCTATATGCATGTGCCTTCACACCAGGCACAGCTGCCCCTGCACATGTGACCCCTGCTGGACTCGCTGCTGGGTCTGTGGAGCTGATGCACCTTCTGTGCGTGGGGCGGACAGCTCTCCTCACTTCCCTCATTGCGCATGTCATGACTTTGCCGCAGGTGACATGGATCATGGAGGGCCCACATGTACGCGTGGCTAGGCTACACATGATTGTTCACTGGTCGCCACCCCCAGTCAGTGTTTCGAATGGGAAGGTTGTCGTGCTGGTGGTATATTCGATGTGGCGGATGGGCGGGCCTAGGTGCGGGCTTACATTCCGGACATGGGGGGTAGTTGGATTGGCGACTAGTTGCAGTACACACGGGACACGTCTCTTCCTTTCCACATCTGGGTCATCCCTTGTACTCACTGACAGTGATACAGTCATCTTCGCCCGAGCCCTCATGTCCTCCCCTCGCTCCCCCAATATGCATGTGCACCTGCGAGGCTAGCGCTTGCACAGGCAGCCCCAAGCTCGCACCAGAGAGGGCAAGGAGTGTATGTGTGGGTCCAGTTGCACGAGTGGGCTGTCTCAGGGTATGATGTGTTGCGGGACGCCGTCCACCTGCGTGGTGCCCCAAATGGAGACCCGGCCTGCATGGACTATGCATCACAGTCTTCGCCTTCCGGATCCGCCACCTGCGACACCCAGTGGCTGTGGCTGCCCTTGCGGCCATGCCGCGTCCGTCTGTGACTGATGGCCCACACATTCACTCTTTGGCCTCTCTGGGGAGGGCTCGGGGTGGTGGCGCACGCGCTTGCACTTAGTCGCAATGGCATGTGGCGTGGTTGGTATAATGGGCAATGGATGGGATGGTGCGAGCCACCTCCCGTGACGTCAGTGCTGCTCGTGCTGTGGTGCGTCCCCCTACACTTCCATTTGACTTGTGCCATGCTAGACGTTGAGGTTCTATTTCCTGCGTGATATGACCAGGAGGAGCGCGAGGAGACCTCTCACACACCATGCTCCACTGCCATCCCGTGCCCTGTATCGCCTGTGCGGATTGACTATGTTGGGGTTACACCTGGTCGACTGGGGCTGTGTGTGCCTTGTCAAGGGGCATGGCGGGCGCACAACAGGATCCAGCTTGTCCACAGAGGGTGGGCTGAGGTGCGCCTGGTACCGCTTTGTACGTGTGCCCGGCTGCTGTGCACACACGTGTTCACTCCCCCCGACAGGTGTCCTCTCACAATGCCCAGGGAAGCGGTGGTGTACTGTTCATGACCCCTCCCGACACGGCGTGCTCCAACTTGGCATGTGCGCATCTACCCGTCACACCCACCCACCTGAGCACTGCGTCCATACGACTTCACACGACACATGTGTGTCTTCCACAGTTGTGCTACTCATTTGCGTTGACATCCAATACCAGTGGACTACATGGTCATGTCACGACTGCCGTGTACTTCACATACTCTCATCCTCTCTCATTCGTACTTGTGAAATGAGTCAGCGGAGACAGTTTTGGTTTCAAACATTATATTGAGTCTTCTGTCCTCTGTGATGCAGTATAGTGGACACTACTGGCAGCGGAATACATGTTGAGGATATACTGAGCATGATTGCAAATGGGATAGGGTGTGGGGTTACATGTGATTGGCTGTTGCATGTGGGATGTGGGCTTCAGAGTTACACCTGCTTGGCCAAGGCTGTGCTAATGTACATTTACGTATAGCTGCGGACTTTGACACAGACGGTATACATGTAGCCTACCAGACCGCTTGGCATCATGGGCACAGTCCATCTCAGTTCCATGTGACAGGTTTGCTGCGGTTGTTCCTCATGCACGCGTGCATGTGAGATGACATCAGGGCATGTGCTTGCGTGCATGCAGCGGCGTGCCACTTGTTGTTGCAATGTGGTGGTTACTGGACATGTCACAGTCACTGGGGTCGTGTTGTTGTTGTATGCACTTGTCGTCCATGCAAAGGTCCTGGTATGGGATTTCCGGGCGGGGGTGGGAGGGGTGCAGCACCCACAGACTCCAGGCGACCTATTCATGTCCACTGAGCGGTGTGTGTGTCCATGGGCGCTGGATCCATGTCGTGTCCTGGTTGTTCGTGCAGTTCCGTCCATGTGGGTGCGATACACAGAGCCCATGCCACTGCCTCCCACGATGCATGCGGTGTTCCTGGATGTGATGGGGAACAGTGTGCATGTCCCGGTCATATCCGATGTCATGGCGATGTCGTTGATGGTGTGGTAACAGTTGCCGGTCGTTTGGTATGGCTGTTGTGGTGGTGACTGGCCAGTCCGTGCGGAAGCTAAGCATGGGTGCGGGGTTGGACATCATAGGTCAATCGGGAACCTGCGTTGTGGTCCGACGAATTTACAGGTTGTCAGGTATGCGATGCCGTCCAGCAGGGCTTCCATGTCATTGGTGGTGTACATGTTTGCCAGCCAATGTAGCGGATGGTGGCTGTCAAGGTGTTGTTCGTAAGTTGTCCCTTGGAGGACCATGATGGGGCATGCTGGGTGACATTCGATGTAGCTGTTCTCGATGATCCGTCGTGTGGAGGCACAGTGGTCCCATTTCAGTGCGGGTGCGATGTTGGCCACATACGCCATGCCCCCATAGGCAGAGCAGGCCCTGTCGTGTGCGTCCAGAGGGAGGAGTAGTGGTAGCAGGTCCGCCTTTAGACATGCCGGGTTGGAGAGGCATATCTCCACGGGATGCTGGTAGGGACACCTCCGACAGTAGAAGACGGGCATGACGCAGCTGAACAATGTGATGCGGTAAGTCAGTCGGTAACTTACGTTCAGCAGGGACAGGAGATCGCATCCCAATATATGTATCAGGTTGGTTTTGTACAGCTTGAGCTGACCGGCGTAGTTGGGTAGGTGTGTTGCGGTTGCCATTTCGCAGCGGTGCGTTGTGGTGGCGTGCTCCGGCTGTGTGTGCAGTCTGCAATGTGCACGCTCCGAGGTTGCTGTGAGCTCTGTGTAGTCGTAGGGAGACAGGACTTGTGTTCTGTTGGCTTGTTTGGAGGACACGGGCCCTCATCCCACATGCTTCTCAGACAGTTCAAGGTCAGTGATGTGTGACTCCTTCCAATTAACTTGCATGTGGCCGACATGGGGGAGTGTTTTCTTCTTTCTTCCCCGTCCGTTGTGTGCTTCTGTGATATGCGCTATCTGCCCTGTGGTCGGTCTCCTCGGCATGCCTGTGTTGGTCTTTTCTTGGACAATGGCTGTATTCACCGGCTTCTTTCGTAGGGCTGTGGTTTCGGAGTTGGAATGGAAGGTCATTCAGTGCTGTCTGCTCTCCCTTGTGTGGGCGGCAGGCTGCCTTTCCGCTCTGCGTTGGGCCTTGTGTGTGAATGTTATTCTTGGGCCACCTGTTGTCGGTCCCCGGGCTCTTTGGTGTTCCGTTTTATATGTCTTGTTCATATGTGCAGGGTGGTATGGGTGTTTCAGTGTGGTACTGGCGTTCCTCTTCCCGAAGGGGCCCTGCTTCTCCTAGTTGGTGTTGCCGCCGCTGTGTGCTTCGCCATGTTTGTTACACTGGGGTGTGTCCTGCTGTTGCGTGACTTCACTGACATGTGTGCGTCGGTTGTGTGGCGTTGGGTGTTGTCCGTGAATTGGGCGTTGGGGACATGTCTGTGGCAGGCCTGTCACGTGTCATGTGCGTTCGGGGTGGGGCTGATGTGTGTGCTGCTTGGTTGTGTCCCTGTGTCTGTGTGCGACGCATGCATGGCGCTGCGGTTGGCCTCTGCGTTGTGCGCATGTGTGGCGGCGTCATCGCCGCTTTGGGGCCGTGACGGGGTCGTTGGTTCCTAGTCCCAGGTGGTGTGTACACATGTGTTACGCGATGTTACGATTTGGCCTGTGTGTCATATGTGGATGCAATGGTGGATGTGTAGTGTACACGCGCTGGGGGGGGTTGTCCGCTTTTTCCGCCCTTGCACTGTGTGCGCTGTTTGCGTGCACTTGTTGTGTGTGTGCCTACCTGCGTCTCCGCGGTACGTTGCGTCCTTGGTGGTGCATCAGCAAGAGCATGGGGAGGGCCTGCAGTGCTGGATTCATGCTCGGGGAGCCGCTTCTTCGTTGTCCGTGCTCGGCGTCCGTGTTACCGCTTCGGTTTGTCGTACGGTATCTCTTAGCCATGGGAGCCGTTTGTTTGCGGCATCGTAATTTATACGCCCGGGCGGGACGTGATTTCGCCGGACGGTGTGTGTCAGTTAGGCTGCGCCGCTACGTGTACGGGCGCACTTTGATGGCGGACGGTGTTGCTGGCTTGCCGGCGGTGTTTGGCCTACTTTTCGCATCGTAATTGGGCGGGCGTGTGGACTGCTGCGTGCCGGCGGTAACTGGTGGTTTTTGCATCCGCCAGCACGGCGGTTGTGCTTCCGCCCGCCATCGTAATGACCCCCTAAGTCACTATGAACTAGAGTCAATCTTTCGGGGTAGTCCTGGGAGTATCTCATCCTTTCATCTTCTAACTTGGCCATTTCTCTTTCCAAATCCTGGAATTCATGAGCCTCTTCCCTATTTTTAGAGCAAATCAGGCTATGTAACTGACCTCGCATATGGGCTTTAAAGGCGTCCCAAACAAAATCTAAAGATGTTGATCCTATATTAATAGAAAAAAAATCCAGGGTAGAAGATTTAATTGCCCTGACTATTTCCTCATTAGACAGCATTGCCCTTTTCAGTGTCCATCTAGACCTGAAATTATCTCCATTCCCAAGATAAGTAAAAGTCATGGGGGCATGATCTGACAGGATGCTAGGTAGAATAGATATATCTGGAAAATTATCTAAACTCATCCAATCAACCAAAACATAGTCAATTCTCGATGAATGACCATGCTTTTTACTAAAGTACGTAAAACCTGGATTATCACCCTTCTTAGCCCTCCAGACGTCGGCAAGTCCTAAGTCGTGAATCATATTAGTCATTGCCCGACGAGTACGTGGGGCTCCGACATAGTGACTCTGATTTGATCTGTCATGTATGGGGTCAAAAAGGACATTAAAATCACCACCAATTATTATAGGAGAAGTGGCTTCCATCAATTTGGACTGCATCTTACAGATATGTGTCGGGTCGTCAATATTGGGACCATAGAATGACACCACAGTTAGCTCAACCCCTCTAATCTCTAACTGTGCGATGATCCATCTCCCTGTCTGATCAGTTGATGTTAATTTGATGTTCCCTCTAGCACCTGATTTAATTAAGATGGCCACCCCTTTGTTATGTGCTGCCTGTTCAGAAAAACAAGAATATTCTACCCAATGGTATTTAGCAAAAATAACTCGACTTTCCAGGTGACTCAAATGGGTTTCTTGTAGAAGACAAACTTGTGCCGATGATTGCTCAAGATATTTCATGACCAATCTTTGTCTTCGTGGACATCTCAATCCATTGACATTCCATGAAAGGAATTTTATTTCACTACTCATTGGGGCTACTACAACCTCCTGATGACAAAACTTTACACAGACGCTTTAATTGTGAGTTAATTTTAAAAATGCAATTGGAATTGAGGAACATTTTTTAGTTTTTCACCCACAGCAACCCCACCAGTGCTCCCCCCCCCACCCTCCTCCCACCCTGCCCTCGTGACCCCTCAACCCCCAAACCCTCCTGGGGAACCCCCCTTACTCTGGGCAAGCCCTTATGGTCTCAGACCCCTGGGCGTGAAACCAGAAAATGTATTTATATATTGAACCCCTCCCGAAGTTCCCATCTTACCTTAACTATCCCCCCACAACCTACACTCCCACTCCCGCTCCTTATTTTATCAATAAGGGCGTCTACCTCCTCGATTTTACGTAGATTATGCATGCAGTTATTCCACATGATACGGAGGGATGCTGGAAATCTCAATTGTGTCTTAGCCCCCAGTGAATTAAGAACTGCCATTCTTTTACCAAGCTCCCATTGTTTTGTTGCCGTTATATGGGAAATGTCAGATCTAATGGTGAATGTGAAAGGATTGATGGAGGAATTGCTTTTAATCACACCCTCTTTCAGGGCCAAGGACAACATTTTTTCTTTTATAGTGTATGTAAGAAAATGTATTAAGATTTTCCTCGGTTTCTGTTTTGCGGTGTTCCTCCTAAATGGGTCACGATGTACCCGTTGGATATCCTGAATCAAATTTAACTCCGGGGAGCCTTTCAATATTGTATCATTTAAAAGCGATATCACAAAACTTTTGATATCCGTTCCTTCCACATCCTCTGGGATATTTAGCAATCTCAGGTGGTTTTTTTCTCGTGTTATTTTCAAGACCCTCAACATCATCTCTCAGGTCCCTATTTTGGAGAGCTAATTCATCCAGTTTTATTGAAGATAGATGTAATGTTTCCTTAATTTTGGGCATTTCGGATTCAAGAACCTCTGTTCTGTAAGATACTTCTTCTAGCTTCTGGGCTAGTACCTCGCAGGAGGCTTGAATTGTGGCTTGATTAGATTCCGAAACTGAAAATCTTTTCCCCATAATCCTCTTTTAAGGCCAATAAAATTTCTGCTAATGACCCAATCCCAGGGCCAGGGGGAACTGCCGCAGGGATCGTATCTGTTTTCTCTGACGTAGAGGGGATACCCAACACACTCTTGAACCTCTTGTACCTCCAAGATTGCAAATCTATTCGAAATACCAACAGAAGGATGAATAACCGAACATTGCTCCACTATGGCTTCCGTTGTTTTTGCAGATTTTGTAGTTTTATTCATATCAATTGTTTCAGTAGATTCAGCTAACTCGGTTATTTCAGCCACCATACCTGCATTTTTACTCGCTAGTTTGGATTTAACAGGAGACTGCATACTGATTGTAGCCATATTTCCTTTATTAGACCCCCCTTGTTGTAGGAGTGGATAATACCTTATAATACGTCTTAAGGGACGGTGTGATTTTTACTTTGGAGGTAGGTACTTTCTTCACCTTTCCTCTCTCTTTTCCACTTACTGAGAGAATGGTCTCCGTGGTGTTGACTTTCCCTTTGCCCTTCCTAGCAGGAGCCCTGAGAGTATCCCTAGCCTCCACAGTCAAAGGAGGAACACAAATCAAGTCAGTGCCCAAATCGAGCTTAATGGCCCTGGTGCGTAAGGTGTATCTGCAGGCGTTTGAAATTGTATTACCACTGCTAGGGGGAAAGGCGTCCCTGCTCTCCATACAGTAGAAAGCTCCAGCCTGCTGCGTAATCCCAACTGGTCCCTCCTGCTCACTATGCACCCCGCTTAACGTTCTCAGTACCGATAGAGGATTCACTGGGTCCGCTGAGACACCAAAGGAGTAATAGGCAAATTCCTTACCTTCACCTTCATAGGTCGCACAGGCGCCGTCCGAGGAGAAAGAAGTAAAACAACCCACCTCTTTCAGGCGTCTCACCACGTTTACCCGGCTCTGATCCCTGTCCTTCAGTAGGACGTAATCGCAGGTGCTGACTCTGCCTGCGCAGACCCGGACCTGCAAGCCGGGAATACACCAGCGCCTCCACTCTCTCGCCGCACCAGCAGACCGCAGTAGAGCGGGTTCCCGCGGCGCCGTCGATCTTCTCTAGAGGTCAGCCACCATTCACGATGAGAAGGGGGCCGAGCAGGTAAAAAGGAGGAAAAAAGTCGGAAAGGAATGAAATGGGGGGGGGGGGGTGAGATCCACTAAATCCGCTAAAAACACTTCATGGGATCAGCGGGAGAGGTCTAAAAAGGATCTTTAGTCACACGCCCAGGAGCTTCAACCGCGACCGTTAGCTTCCGGCCGCCATGTTCCCCAACCAGGTCTTGTCTTAAGTATATAAAAATATTGGATATTTTTCTAAACTGGTGTGGTGTCCTTTTGTATTGCTTACACTGTATTACTGTTGGTTATGTGCAAATGCTTTACACACTGCCTCTAAGATAAGCCTGACTGCTCGTGCCAAGCTACCAAGGGGGTGAGCAGGGGTTATTTTAGGAGTGTAACTCCCTTACCCTGACTAGGAAGAAGGGTCCCTATTTGGACAAAGGTGCAAGCCCTTGCCAACTAGAGACCCCCATTTCTAACAGTCTCCAATTAAGCTTATTGGAAAACCCACTATATTTGGTGTATCTGGGTGTCTTTCAACCACTAAAAGAGGCAGTTGCTTCTCTGTGTTTGGGAACTCTGTCTGAATTCCATGCACTAACTGGGAGATTTTCTAAGTTGATGTATGCGCTGCAGACCGCTCAATTTCGGGAAAACCAAATGCACAGACTCCACTGAACATTGCCCTTCCTTTCTTGCACAACACAGTATGTAGCGCTCGAGAATGTTAAGGAAAACACCACAAATGAATATTACAGATCCCTTATCTGTGACCATCAACTGCTGAATTTTGGCGGCAATAGATGGCGCTCTGCAAAAACCAGTGTGAAGCAAAATGAAGTCCTGTTGCCCAGTCTCTGAGCGCTGATACGGATGCGTGAGGCGTGATAAAACAACTGGCCGAGAAGAACATGCACACATGAACTCAGTTTCCTGGGCTGGTCATGGTTGTAGCTCAGTGCTGGCACAGGGGGCAGGCTGCCGCCCTTGTCCACCGGTGACCACCGCTCGCGCCTTGTTGTGTAGACATGACAGCTGCACCATCTCAGCTCTCAAAGTTAATTAACAAGCGGAGACATGCACCCTTTCAGCGGCATGTTTTATTAATCGCGCCTCCAGAACAATATGGGATCTTTCAGAAACTGCCTTCTCAGCCCTTCAGCCTGAGAGCGAAGATTAAGCTGCCCCGAGTGAATGATTGATGACTGCTTCCACGCAGCGGCCTGTGGTGTGGTCGCTGTGCATTATCTGCCAGGAAGTAGATTGGTTTGTGAGCTCAGGGATCAGATACAGACAATCTGTCCGGGGAGGCGTGTGCTGCTTGATATGGAATACTCTTGTGAGGAGTCACTGCTCACACATTTCTGTGAATGCTCAGATAAAGTCAGCAGGACGGAAACCCTACCTGCTGGGGTTAGAGAGGCTGGACCTACTGACTTTGCCAATGTTTTTTTTCTTGAATTAGGCCTGGCTGGTAGTTGCTACTTTGAGTAACGTATTGCTTCGTTTTTCAAAGCCAACAGGTCTGGCTGTTTTAAGTTTATGCGCTCTTTCTTGAAATGGCTGTAATTTGTGTGATACGTTTGGATGCTCAACAGGAAGCACACATTGTGCACACGCTCAGCCTACTGCGGTGTGTGATCTACTTGAGCGCTGTAGGTGTCAGTGTGTCTCGTTCACATTCACCCCATCTCCAGCCATCAGTGACAATGTTCCTACCACCAGTAGGGAAGCTTTCACTGCCAGAGCCCCCATTCAATACCAGCACATGCCGCCCCAGTCAATGGATTTCCTTCACCTTAAAGACAAATGTCCATGAGAAATACTGTGCCATGTAATATGCCCATATGTGCCATTGAATGTTTTTCTCAAAATTATTTTAGCATACTTCGAAATGTCTGTGTACAAGAATGGTCTTTTCGATTTGCTACTGTGATCCAAAGTGGACTACGCATAGATAATAGCAGCCAAAACGACAGCGCCAGCATATGCTCAAAAACATTGTTGGTAAGAAGTTATAACCATGCAAATAGAGCATGCTTGTCTGCATTATTAAATCAGAATATCACAATTACAATTATTGTCCCTCAAAATATATCTATCTGAACAAGAGCTGTACAGAGTACGCCATTCACTCATGGGTATCTTGGTACCCAAGTACATGTCTAAGTTCAGTGACCGACCAACGAAAAAAGCCCGACTCCAAATCTAGAGAGTGAAAGCCAGGTTTTTAGGGTTTTTCTGACTTTTAGTAGGTTGAATTTAGCCTGAATGGAAAGCAGGAGAGCATTTCCATTTGACTTCTGCGGCCACTGAGAATACCTTGCCTTCAATCAAGGTCCGCTTCTTTTTGTGGACCTGGAGAAGAAATAGACCAGCGGATCTTAGAGAGCAGCGACGGAGGTACCAACAAAACGATAGACTGAGGGGTTTATCTTGATCATTGAAAGCTTTGTGATAAGGCAAAGGATCTTGAAGGTAACTTATGTTTTTCGCTGGGAGCTAGTGCAGTGGTTCCAAAGCAGGAGGTATATGATCACTTCTCTTCATGCTCACGACTACTCTAGTAGCAGAATTTCGACCGGCTGGAGTTTGTGCAAAGTAGAAAATGAAACATGAAAGTAAATTGTGTTACCGTAGTCACTCTGGACAGAAATTAAAATGTACACAGTTAAAACTTTGTGTGAAAAGCAAAGAAGTGAAAGGTTCACAACTGAAAGGTACAGATCCTGACCACAGAGTTAATTTGGTTAACAAGAATCAGTTGTGAATCAAATTTAGAGCAAAGATTTTACATACAAGGTACTGGAGCTGTTTTTTTTTTTATCGGTGGTAATGTGGCCAGAAAGGAAAGGATCTAAAAGGCAGCTGAATTTCTATCTTATTTTTGTTCAATTTGAGTGGTTGGAGCACATCCAATTTTCCAAATATATAAAGAAACTCCTGCAAATTGGAGACACTTTGGGCTAGAGTACCTGAGATTCTTAGAACAATCTGGGTATCATCCGCATACATGAAGCACTTGAATCAAAATGTCTGAATTATGTGTGCCAACGGAAACATGTGGATATTGAGAAGAAGCTAGTAAAGACTAGAACCCTCAGGGACTCCACAAGGGAGTGGTCTCAAGGATGAAGTGAAAGGAGGCAAAACAACTTGTTTAGTTGATTTTCTCAAAAAGTTTGCAAAGCAGTAGGGGGCAGAGTCTTGATGCTGAAAGCATCCATTCTCAATACAAGGATCTGGTGGTCTGTAGTTTTGAATGTTGTCAAAAATTCAAGCAGAATCAGCACTGCTGATGATTCCTGATTCTCAGACTGGTGCAGTCCATTTAGGGTCACCAACACAGTCTCCGTGCTGTGACCTGTGTGAAAGCCTGCCTGCATTATATGCAACAGGTCATTTTTTCTGGTTGAACATTATCTTCACTAACAGTTTAGCCGTATATGGAAGTTGGGAGAGAGGACAGTAATTTGACAAGTCATGCTGCTCTAATGACATATTTTGAAGTAATGGGATTAAGTAAAGTTTGTATTTGCTGAGCAACTGATGCAAAATTCAGATGTCCATGTTATGATGAATACCTCTCTAATAGCAGCATCATTTTGTGGAATTTGGTCAGTGGAACATCCTCAGAAGAACCAGAGGATTTACTGTTACGGACAAGCTGGACAATGTCCTCTTTAGAATATGCAGATACGATTTAGCCCACCTGAGTGAAGTTATATACAGTAGAGCAGTGTTTCCCAAACTGTGGGTCACAAGACATGTTTGGTAGGTCAGGAAAGTCCGAGCAATAAATAAAGATGCCTTTGAATTCTGTGTTTAACTTGTCACATTTGCAGGTGCTTCAAAGACAGAGGTCAAATGTCAAGCTATGTCTTCTGATAAATTGCTACAGGATTGGTGTTTAATTTTCTTTTTAAAGTGAATTATGTGACAATCTTGCAGGAGTACCCTGAGCGTGAAAGGAAAGGATGTAGTATGTTGTTTTTTGCAACGCACAACAAAATGTAAATACCTGTAAATGAACTGCATGCATTCAACAGTTGAGAAAGGAAAAATGAAGCACATTTTCTGTAATTCTGAAGTGTGCTGGAAACAGATTTTAATAGGATCCAAACCAGTCAAGACACTTTACTTGGTGCTGCACAAATGATAAATATTCACTGAAACCTGATTTCCACACATTATCATTCTTGTGCTATATAATTTATGTCTGTGTAACATTAGTGGCCATTTCAATGGAAAATCTGGTCTCTAAATGACAATGCGCTACCAATCGAAGCTTTAGTTACATTCAAAAATCTCCCCTCCTCATGTTCATTAAAGGTAGGTGGGTTGCGAAAGTTTTGTTCTAAAAAATGGGTTCTATGGCTCTAAAAAGTTTAGGAACCATTGCAGTTGAGCGTCCATTGAAATTACTTATAGCCTGAATAGAGAGGTAAATCGCTCAGATGTGATCTCTAGGTCGTAGGTTTGAATTCTGGCAAGATTGGCATGACCTATGAACCATCTAATGAAAAATAATAGCACCTAAAAATGTTCTTTATGCTGCACTTTAGATAAACGCTTTATAGACAGAGTAGTAAAGTGCTTGATTTGCTTTTCCACAACCCTATTTTTTAACCCTTTGTGTATGAGGGGCAGCAAATAGCTATCTTTTTTGTTGTCTTTGTCTCTCACTCTTAGCTGCTTTCTTGTTTATTCTCTTTTTCGCCCTGGAGACACCTTGTATGGGCATATTGTTTTTTTGAATGAGTAAGATGACTGCCCAAAAATCTCAATGATGGCCATTTGCTTCACCTCATCCGAATAGGAATAAAATATAAGACTTGGGGACAATATTCACAATCATGTAATATAAGGGAGCCAATTTACGCTGTCACATTGTGGGGTGGAGTGGTATAGCTAGGATAAGACACAGATTGTCCAAGAACAGAGTTCACTATGCACATCAGTCCCAAAGTAGAGGACGCAGACCAGAGATTTCTCATCATTTCTGTTCTTCTGAAGACTGGTAGTGCTGGGGCAGAATTAGTTGTGTGCTCTTGCCTGTGGGTGGCTGAATGTGCTGCAGCATTTCCAGACATTCCATTTGGTCCAGTCCGTGCTAAAGAGCAAGTTCCACTTAGAAATTTCTTAGCCATATACTACTTGGCCTTTATATAGGGTACCGCTTTATTTATGGGGTAGCCAAGCTGTGCAGTAGGAATCCACTGTTAGAAACATGGCCTATAATCCTGAACCGGATGGTTGTGATCAGTTATTTATTATGCTTTTTGTGCTGCTATTTCACAAATAAAAGATTGCCTTTGGAATTGTCTGTTTTTGGTTGTGTGGCTCCAATGGCCCAAGTGGCTGTCAAGATCAAAACTCTAGAAGGAGCACAGGTGAAGTGGTTCTAATATCGGGAAATCGGATTTGGCAAAGGGATGGGGGCTGTGCTGAATTCTTAAGAGACTGGGGGCTAAGAAGAATAAAGGAGAAGAGCATTTGTCAGAGGGAGAGCTGCAAACCTCTGCATCATTGTGTGTATTTCCACAGTATAGAGGCAATGCCACTGTGCAGCCTCACCTTCTCCTAGTCAGAAAATCTGTGTATCCGTACCTTTGCCGCCAAATATTTCAAGTGTTTGCTCTCCCAGGTTAATGTACTGCATTCTTTCCTTAAATGGCTTGTAGTAATAAGCAAAATAAACTAAAATAATAAAATAAAAATGCAAATTGTTGACATAGAGTTATGGTAAATTGTAGAACAGAGGAGGAACACTTGAGTCAATGAACCTCACTGGCTGCCATTATAACAATATGGATGCAATCAATCCCTTCCACGTGTGGTCAGATATTCAGAGTCCCTGCTTAGAGCATGTAGCACTGAACGATTCTGCAGCTGTAAGGCCTTAATAAAGGCCTTATTGGTTTCTGTGGGTACGCTGTAGCCTGTGTACTCTTGGAATGGAGTCTGCTGCAAAAACAGTGTGTTTGTATGTGCAGAGGAGCTGCTGAAGGAAGCAGAACTCTGCCTCCATTCATTTTCTTTCACACGGCTCTGTGGGCTGGATGCAGAGGTGTGGTGGCAGTTGAGGTAACATAGGAGCTGGTAACACCACCATACATCCTGACAACAGGACAAGCACCTGCTCATCAGAGGTAAAGACCTTGTAAGTTTCGTGGAAAGTCCACAGTAGGCCTTTCGCAACCATCACTTTAGAGCAGAGGTCTTCAAACTGGGGCGCGGGCCACCCTGGGTGGGCCTAAAGTTATCTCTGGGGAGGCGCCAGCTCTGGCCAAGAAAGGCATCATGCTTTGCTTTAAGTGTTAAAAACATGAGCTGCAGTAAGCCACTTTGTAATGGGCCATCACTAACAACTTTTGTCATGTATATCCTGACTAGGAGTATGTGTAAAAAGGGCTGAACTGCAATGTTTAAATATGTTTAGACATATTTAAACATTGCCAACTTAGCGGCACAAGTTGAGAGGGGCCCCGAGGATTTAAAATATATATATTTTTTTTACATGCGGGGGGCGCATCATTAGGAAATTTGAAGACCACTGCTCTTGGGTGTTATCCCATGAGTCTTTCTTTGGCCTAGCAGATTACCAAGAGTTGTTTCAGGAGTGTATTCTAAACATACTATGAAAGATATTTCTTACCAGTTTGAATTTCACTATCCGTGGATCTTCTTCATGTAAAGAAATACTTTAAAATGTAATTGTCTCTAGGGACCACCTCGTGCGTCTCAAATTGCTGACACTTTGTAGACCATCCCTCAATCAGTTTTGGTGCACTCCATCCAGCAACCGAGCCCTTTGAGGGCTTTAGTTGCAATCTGGTGCCCCCTTGTGGTGGTACGCTAAAGTAGCTGCTTAGTATTGCCTTAATGTGGTGCCGGCCCTCCCCGGTCTCAAAGACACTCAAGGCAAGATGCTGTACTTGGCAAAAACGTGTAGTGACTTTAGAAATCTATTGGGACAGCCATACTTCAGTCGGGCGCCCCAAGATATGGTGGATTTGATTTGAACATTATGTGCATAAAAAACATCTAATTCCACAGATACATTTTTATACTTGTGCTTCATTGAAATGTAATAAAGATTATTACCATTATTTCAAGTGCTGGTACTCCATTGCACTTTTCATATAGAAACCGAGTTCTGACAATGTGAGTACACAAAATCATTAATTTTGTATTCGTGTACAACAATATTTGATGATTCTTTGTACCATGTAATTCATAAACGACTACACTGTAACTTTATCACCATGAATGAGCACAAGTGTGCTGTGGTCACTAGGTCTCTTAAAGTGTCATTGCCAACTAGGGCCATATACAAGAAATTCGGAATTCTTCAGTATTGTTTGATATGTGAAATTGTGTAGGTATACCTCGGATTGTGAAGATGTTAGACACAACGAGTAATGTACTTTGCACAATGCATAACTTGCAATGCTTACAAGAATGTTACACTTTAGAAACTATCCTGTACCCGTACTCAGTTTCTTCTCAGAAAATGTATTCATATATATCATATTTGTCTCTGTAAGTCGAATGTATTCATAGTGAACTTCTTCAAAACTGTTAAGAAAGCCACACATTATTCTGGGTACCTACCTTTGTCTCAGTAATACTTTGTGTTACTGGCAGACAAAGGGTCAGTTGGTTCCTTTGCTGGAGATCCCAAATGTAATTGTAATTATAAATTGTATTTATTTAGCGCTAACTACTCCTGACTACGCTTTGGAGTACTTTGTGGAAATTAGCATGCTACTCCAGAACCCAAGATTAGAGGTTACTAGTTAGTAGAGTAGTAATTTTACTTTCATTCCTTTCTGCATCAGCTGTTTTAGGTTTGTGCTCTTGCTTTCTTGTGTGTTTAGTAGAATTTAGACTAGGGATAGAATGATGGGAATGTATCTGAGAGGAGAAGTACTAAGTTGTTTTTGTAAATAGTGATCGTGTGTTCCTGTTAGTTGGGCCACATGGCTAGAAAAGGAGGGTAACATTTGAGAAGGATTGTTTGGGAGTTCATAGTAGTCAGAAAGATTTGGGATGAGTCAGGGAGGAGGGATGGGACAAAGGTTAAAAGGTTGATTTAAAAAAATATATATATTAAAAAACTGAAATTAACTTATACATACACCTATGCACTTGACACCTGGTAATGATGTTTTGGCTGGAGAAAACCCCTCTATATAAACACCCGTATGTGCACTGAAGCAGTAATATTTACATGGTCTGGTGTGCACAGTTATCTTAAGGAGAGGTATGCAAATGTTTTCATGACATTTCTCAGAGTCTTAGTAGCAGGCATGAACTCTTATATAAGCACCTATGTGTACATAGAAGCAACAATTATGACATTGTCTGGTATACAAGACCTTTTGTGGTGTAATAAACTTTTTTCTCCTCACGAATGCATAGCTGCCAAGGTTTGAAATTGCTATGTGTGACATTTTCTTAATTTTAGTGTAATTATGAGTGACATTTCAACGACTAGGAGTGACACTTTCTCGCAAGCAAAATCTAGTCACAATCCAAGGTGGACAAGTCCGGGCGAAGTTTAACTTTTATCTATATAGGAAATCTGGTAGCTTGTAAGCGGTATGTACATAGCTGCCAAGTTTTCAGACTGCTTATGTGTGAGATTTCCATGGTTTAGTGTACATTCCACTGCCCAATGTGCAACAAAATGAGTGACACTTTCTCACCAGTAGAAATAAGCAATGAAGTCCATATTGAGAGCTAAATGTCACAAATTACCACCTTTTGGGCTATGAGTAGCAATAACTTGACAATATTGTCCATTTTAACACCATTAACAGCCAATCAGAAGTAGGCTGACCCACTCAGTGCATTCTAAGTCCATTGACAGGATCAGAAACAGCTAGGGCCGCCCAGTGTGATGAAACCCTGCACACTTCGAGCAGATCTACCCCTGCTCAATGCACTCTAACCCCTTACCTTCATCAGAGCCATCCCAGCCATCTGAATTCCATTCTAGCTCCATTTGTAGCCACCAGAACCAGTGTGGCCCTGCCCAGTCCATTGTAGGCCACACAACCCTCAACAGAACCAGCCTGGCCTTGACCAGTCCCATCTAGGGGCCCTTTCCCAGAATGATCCAGTCAGCCGTGCCTGGTGCATGCAAGCATCATATCCATGCAGCCTAGTCAGTTCAAGCCATTCTGAATCTGATCCCAGTTACAGCAACAAGAACCAGCCAATACCGTTGCTACCTGCCTGTTTTTTTATCTGCCTGACTAGTACTTTAATGTCCCAGCACAAAAATCACCCAGCTGGCATTTTCTCCTGTTTTCAGTGCACATTTAAAACAGGAAACATAGGAGTAAAGCAGTCTGAAATGTGCTGCAGAGCTGCTTTGATGGTCCGTGACACATAAAGTAGTAAAAGGCAGAAAAGCAGCATTAAAAATTAATACGACTATTTGTATAAGATCCTGTTTATCAAGTCTTGGGTTTTGCAGAATCTTTAAAAATGGAGAAAGTGATGTATTAATCACTGGGAAAGGGGGTGGTCATACTGGCCTATCATTCGCCACCGGTCCTTATCCAGTTCACAGCACAACTCACCTGTAGTGCCGCCTCAGTAACTCACTGCCTGGATGAAAGCTAGGGTGTCATCGGGCCGGTGCTCTTCTGTGCTGAATATTGCACAGAGAGTGAGTTCCGGCCTGGTATGAGACGCTGTGTGTGACAACAACTTAAACTGCACTACACCTGTATCACGGTTCTGCCTGGAGCGCAGCGTTGACCAAAGTACACTTACTTTATGAATGAACTTCACAGAGACTGCTGTGTGTCTCTCTGTCCCGGCGGCCGCACACAGCACACTGCATGATGCAGTCTTAAGTTCTCCCAGCTGCTGACTTAGGACTGGCAGCGCGCTAGCGCTATTAATAAAATGTAAAGTACACTTTGAAGAAAACTGATACCTCACTGAGGCGCAACTTACTGTGTGAGTCGACTCGAGGAGCGGCAATTGTTGTACGACGGCCTCCAGTTTCGTCTAAGGAAGCCTGGATAATAATGCGTCCATATCTGCTCTTAATATGCCATCAGCACGCGACCTTTGAGACACTCCGTCTAAATCCTAAAACCCTACAAGCACAGAAATTAAAGTCTATCTAGCTCCTTTGCTGACGTCCGGCGGCCGCGGCATGAGCCGCACAGGGAGTGGGACCCGCGGCCGCATAGCTGCAGCACACTGCATGATGCACTCTCTGCAGCAGAGCAGTCTTCTTCTCCCGGACACTGACTGACTCGTCCCCGGCCTGAGTGTCCTGTCGGTGAGTGACAAATTATTCAGTCACTCTGGGTCTCGGCGCCCCCCACCGGTCTGGCAAGGTGAACGCTGGTGGGGGAGGGAGGGGGGTTATTGCGGCGCTGCGCACCGCGGCAGACAGTCAGTAGTGGACCCGAGGACTCGTTGACTCGCATTGAATCCCCCCCGCCTCTGCCTCACTTCCTCTTCCTCCAGGACCGGACGTTACAAGGCAGTACTACCCCCGCGGTTTTTATAATCCCGGGCCCCCATGGTGTGGCAGCAGACAGTGTCTGTCAAAGCAGGAAATGCAGCCTGGAGCCAGGCACTAGGCTGGGCAGATTTGTTACTTTATTGCGCTCTCAGCCACTCCAGAGCTGAGAGAAACAATCTTTAAATATTTACTGAGCCCAGCAAGCAGCTGCTGGCAGCACGCCTCGGAGCTGCAGAGCCGGCGCACAGGTGCACAGGCGCCGCCGGTGGCGCGCACTGGCACCCTACGTAGCCAGAGTTTCAGAGTGGCATAAATGCGTGACAATGCATTTCAGTGCGGTGATGCGGAACACCACACTGAAATGCGTGAGCGTCACACCTGATGCGTGATACTTGGCAGGCATGCGAATGTATCTGGTTATAATAGGAAGCATAGTTCAATGTAAACTCTCTCACTATCTCTCCTTCTCCCTCTCCCTTCTTTCATAAAAGAACTATAGAGGGCAGGAGTGTATCGCAGCCCCATGAGCCGGGTAAGAACAACATTCCGGTCCCACAAGGCCCATTGGTATTTTGAATATGGACTGGTGCTGCTTATTTGTATGAAGGCTCCCATAGTCGTAAGATGTACCATTGTATGCATATATGATAAGCCTGCTTTCTGTAAGTGTATCGAGTAACGGATAAGGTCTTGAACAGAAGCGTGCTTGTTAAGACGGGTGCAACAGTGTACAAATCTTTTACATTTTTCCCTATAACAAGACCTTCTAGTGGGCTTGAGTGCTTCCTTAAAAATGAGTATTCACTTCTTTAGGAAGTTTAAGATATCCAAACTCTAAGACTTCTGGTGCCAAATTGCAAGATTCTGTGCCTGGGGATTTGGATATTGCAGCTGACCCTGATGCTGCGTTAGGAGGTCTGTGTAAAGAGAGTTTCTCATGGTGTTGTTTGGGCTTTGCTAAGCGCTTTGAGAACAATGGCTGTCTTGATCAGATGAGAATGAGCTTCAGGAAAGCTCACCTCATTTTCCTCAGTACATATGCTATCATCTGTGAAAACACATACACAAATATTCATGACCAACTCATCCATGTTGTACTGTGCAATGACTGGATGCCTGGAGGTAAAGCTTTTCCATTTTGCATTCTCTTAGCTGGCAAAGAGGCTGCGTTTTGGATCCCTCCTTCATTGTTCAAAGTACTGCGGAAGTATTTGTGCACTGAGCTTCCATTCGTAAATGTCTGTTAATGCATCCTGCTGAGCAGGTCCGCATAGTCTCCATCCGCTCCTGGCATTTGTTCTGCCTGGAGAAGAAGTTGATGCTGAATGTTCCAATGCAAGATTGTCTGAGCCAGCTTGGACATCTGACATGACTGCATACCCCCGTGCTTTCATGTATAGTACAAAGTGGTTATGATATATGCAGAAACGAGGACTGTCTTGTTCAGAATTAGCTTGGAAAATGGCTTGAGTGCTAACTGGACTGTCATTAGCTCCAAGACACTGATGTGTAAGCTCTGCTACTGAGGGGACCATTGCCTTTTAACTGTGAGGGGCACAAATGCGCTCCTCACCCTGTAAAAGTGGGGTCTTGTATTGATGGTCATCCGTGGGGGGGGGGGTTGCTGGGAAATAGATCTGTCTAGTTTACAAGTTCTTGTTGTTCCCCCATTCCCCCATTATAGTTTGTGCTGACCTCTGGACTCCACCCACACTACATCTTCTCATTGTGCAGTCACTTGTGACCATTTTCAGGCCAGACACTCTTGACGGGGATGCAGGAGTTAATGAACATTTGGGGCTACTGCAATACAAAGTGACATTCCTAAGAGTTTAATGGTCCACCTGACTTATAGAATGAAGCATTGAGTAAAGGGGCAGCAGCCTTTGAAATGCCATCACTCCCCTGTGGTAGGCTTTAACTGTTACTGTCAGGGCCGGACTGGCCGTAGCGGGCACCGGGCGATTCCCCGGTGGGCCGCCAGGGTGGGGGCCGGTTTTGGGCCCCTGGGAGGCCGCTTTTGTTACAGGGCCGTTTTTGCAGCATAGCTGCAATATCGGCCCCTGTAACAAAATCGGCCGAAACCGGCCCTGGCAAAGTGCTCCGCCGCATCCCCCAACCCCCGGGGGGGCAGCCGAGCACTTTGCCAGGGCCGGTTTTGGTTCCCAGTCCGGCCCTGGTTACTGTACTCATAGTAGTTCTTGAAAGCGATACTGTTTTCTGAGGACAGAGGTGTGACGTTTTAGCACTGACTTTGAATCCTCCTATATGGAGACCTACTGCTTGTTCAGTGTGAGAGGCATATAGATGCTGGCTGTTGCTTTTGACTAGACAGTCATCCTTAATATAAAGACATTGGTTGCCACACAGCTTAACTGTGATTCAATTAATGTGTATCATTTTGAAAATATCTGTGAGGCTATTGTAACCCCAAACTGTAATTCTTTAAACTGGCAATGTTTGCCAATTTTGACAAACCCGCAATACAGGAGGTGTGCCGGGTAGATGGTGATGTGGGTAGGAGTCGGTGAAATTAGGCGTCCTTGAGATCAAGGGTCACCATGAAATCCCCAAAGAAGAGCAGCAGAATAATATCTTCCAGAGTTGTCATTCTGAAATGCTTTGAGATGATGTACTGGTTGAGCAGTTGTAGATAGATTATCAGCCTTGGCATTCCATCTTTTTTGTGCTAAGGCAGTATCGCGAGAAAATACATTGACACCTGTGATGAGGCTAGACAGGTCCAATCATTGCCTTTAGAAGCAATGCTTGCACCTCCTCCTGAAGCATCCCTTGATTTCCTACTCATAGGGTCTCTGGTTTCTTGTGCTAAAGACCATTTCCTTGGTGTGTGCACAACCTGATGCAGCCTTCTATTTCTTTTCGACACTGTTGCAACCGCCTTCATCTTCACTGGGTCCGTAACATTCTTTTTTGAGCAATTAACCATGCTTTCTATTAGGAAGTCTTTCTCCTCTATTATAGGAAGCTTTACTTTATGGTGGTCAGCTGCTCTGAGGATGACAGTGTGGTAAGCTGTATCATCTGGGGGTGGATAGCTTTACTTGATAGGGCTCCGAAGAGAGGCTGTTTCGAGAGTCAGCATAATAACCATGCCATAGGTCATATCCATTAGCTGTGGGGATTGGCTCTTCATAGGAGTCATGCCGCTCTGTATGATCCTGGTATGAGGATTGTACAAGGTGTACGAGGGACAGACTGTTTAGTATACTGTGGTGCATTGGAGTGGGCAGAGAGTATGCACCACAGTCTTCAGTGAGGGCTTGATTGAACATGAGTATTCTTTGCTTAGGTATTCATACCCCATCATTCCCATCCGTTTGTATATTTATTGGTATGAGTAAGCCCCTTTCCAGGGAGGGAATTAACAGGTAAGACGAGCAGAACTGGTGACTGCGAACGAGATCTAATTTCTCCATGGAGAAAAATGTATGTTCGAGGCATATGAGCTGCAGATTGTACACTGTGCATAGATCGCCATCTGGTGTTGGGCTCGAATGCTTGCACTTTGTTGTTGTCTTGGGAGAGTCTTTTGTAGACACGAGATAGGTGACTCCTCACTTGGACGATAGTGCGCATGGGCATCGACTCCATCCTCATATTGTTTTTTTCCGCCATCGGGTTCGGATGTAACTTTTGCGCTCCGGTTCGGTGCCTGTTTTTTTTTCCAAACCCTTTCGACGCGCAAACTATCTACAACTCGACAGTATTGTTTTCGATCGCGTGATCTTCGACGCGCATCTCCCCTACTCGATTCCAGTTGTCGACGCGGGCCGTTGGGCCCATCGACGCCGTTTGGGCCTACAGCTCATGGAAAGGACTCCATTTAAAAAATGCCCCCAGTGTGGAGCAAAATTCCCACACAGTGACCATCACAAGGTCTGTAACCTGTGTCTCTCGCCCGAACACAACGAGAACACTTGCCAGGCATGCGCCTCTTTCGATCCAAGAAAACGATCCGTGATCGCCGGGCCCGACGACACATCATGGCGCAGAGATCAGCTCCGGCACCAGTGGACATCTTCGATGAAGGCCCCGATGTTCCGGAGGACGATTCTGAAGACCTGCAGATCGTGTCTGAAGCAGACGACTCAGACGACCACATCACTCCTGGTCAACGAGTGAATACTAATGCCCCTACCCCAACTCCACCCGAAAAAACCAAGGCCCTGGTCAACACTTCGCCTGCTGGCCCCAGTCGCGACCAAAAACAAACTTCAGAAGCCCGCCCTCGGGCTCGGCTCCGAAGACCAAGAACAGGCCTTCCGGCAGCTCGGAACCGAGCAAACCATATCTCACTGTCCCGCAGGCGCCTTCGGCACCGAAGACAGGAGACCAACCTACTCCCAAAAAGAAGTCGTCACCGACCACCTCAACACCGAAACCATCGGCTCCGAAGCCAAAACCTTCGGAACCAAAAAACTTTCCCGGCTCCATAGCCAAGCCCAAGGACCCTAGAACAATTCCTAAGGCCTCCGACCACAAATCAAAACCTCGTTCGGACCCGAAGAAGTCAGCGCCGAAAGCAGTTACCGAACGGGAAGGACTTTTCCGACCGGATCCTGTCGATCCCAAGCAGAAAAAGCTGCACGTAGACCCGAAAACAGGACATGTGGCTACTGTTCCACACAAGAAGAGGAAGTTGGACTCATCAGACACTCCTGCAGTGCCTGTAAAGAAAAAAGACTGTGCCACTTCACCTATAAGGCCCTCTTCTCCTGTTTTTCCTTGTGAGCCTGTTCTTCCTCCTAAGCCTGTACTTCCTCCTGAGCCAGTTCTTCCTCCTAAGCCTGTCTCTCCTCCACAACCTCTAACACTTCCACCACATTCACCACCACCACAGGATAATGTTGATGATGACTTGGGGGGGTGGGGGAGGCATCAATGACCCTTTCACTAATCCTGACAATGATACAGTCGCACCACAGGACGATTGGGATGATTGATGACCCAATTGGTCCCCCAGACCTCCCTGCTCCCCAGCCATATCCAACAAAACCATCTCCCCCAGATGACAACATTGGTTTTGGACAACTGGTCAATAGAGCTGCTGTGTACCATGGTGTCCCCATACATTCAGACCCTGCAGAGGAGGACTTCCTTCTAGACACCTTTTCCCATCATGGCGAAAAACAATCTGAGGATGGAGTCGATGCCCATGCGCACTATCGTCCAAGGGAGGAGTCACCTATCTCGTGACTACAAAAGACTATCCCAAGACAACAACAAAGTGCAAGCATCCGAGCCCAACACCAGATGGCGATCTATGCACAGTGTACAACTCTGCAGCTCTACATGCCAAGAATCAATCAATCAATCACAAGATTTGTAAAGCGCACTACTTACCCGCGAGGGTCTCAAGGCGCTGAGGGAGAGGAGGGGGGGGTGTTGCCGCTACTGGTCGAATAGCCAGGTCTTGAGTCGTCTCCTGAAGGTCAGCAGGTCTTGGGTCTGTCGTAGGTTGAGGAGAAGGGTGTTCCAGATCTTGGCGGCGCGGTGAGAGAAGGATCTGCCTCCGGTGGTGGTTCTCCGGATGCGCGGGACGGTGGCCAGGGAGAGGTCGGCGGAGCGGAGCTGACGGTTGGGAACGTAGAAGGAGAGTCGACTATTGAGGTAGGCTGGGCCGGTTTTGTGGAGTGCCTTGTGTGCGTGGATCAGGAGTTTGAAGGAGATTCTCTTGTCGACGGGGAGCCAGTGCAGGTTTTTCTGGTGGGGGGTGATGTGGCTGTGGCGTGGAATGTCGAGGATCAGGCGTGCAGAGGCGTTTTGGATTCTTTGCAGTCGTTTGATGAGCTTGGTCGGGGCTCCTGCGTAGAGGGCGTTTCCGTAGTCGAGTCTGCTGCTGATGAGGGCCTGGGTGACTGTTCTTCTCGTGTCTGTCGGGATCCACCTGTAGATCTTGTGGAGTATGCGGAGGGTGTTGAAGCAGGAGGAGGAGACTGCGTTGACTTGGTTGGTCATGGTGAGCGTTGAGTCGAGGATGACTCCCAGGTTGCGTGCGTGGTCGGTTGGTGTCGGGGGTGCCCCTAGTGACGAGGGCTACCAGGAGTCGTCCCAGGCTGATGGGTTGGAGCCGAGGATGAGGATCTCCGTCTTGTCTGTGTTCAGCTTAAGTCGGCTGCACTTCATCCAGTCGGCGACGGCTTTCATTCCTTCGTGGAGGTTGGATTTGGCGGTGAGGGGGTCCTTGGTGAGGGAGAGGATCAGTTGAGTGTCGTCGGCGTAGGAGATTATGTTGAGGTCGTGCTGTCGGGCGATGCGTGCGAGTGGAGCCAAGTAGATGTTGAACAGTGTCGGGCTGAGGGAAGATCCCTGGGGTACGCCGCAGATGATCTCGGAGGCTCAGATGCATACTGGTAAGTAGCATTTTCCTTTCCTCGTACATAAAATATATGGTGCACTTGCTCATATGCAGATACATTTTTGTATGCACAGTTGTTCCCTGTGTACATTTACTCATGGAGAATGTAGAAATTCACAAAATTGTTCAATGAGTACCCCTGAAAGCCTTATTCCAAATTTAAGATTCAGTATTTTATGACTGCCGAATGCAGTTTTTCCAATATTTACACTAAAGACTATCTTAAGGAAGGATAATTTATCACAAGCTCTTTGTTTCAACTTAGAACTTTAAAATCCAAGCAGATCTATCATCACCTGCTCAATGGGTACAATGACGAGTGTGCACCTGTCGTTTCTGAATAATGAATTCTGTGAGTATCAGTGGTGGATTTTGTGTCAAAAATATAAATTTTTTATTCATAGTTCCTATCACTCCAGTAGACCAATTTATATAGACCACATATTTTCCCCAGTTGAATTTAAGAGATTATATTTACTAATCTGCATTTCACCTTTTGTTCATCGCATTGCCCATTGTTCTTCAGTGTTATCTTGAGTAAAGTCGGGGGCGCAACTAGACCCGAACTTCGGGGGGGAGGAGGGGAGCTAACGCTTCCAGTTAGGGCCGGCTCTA